>CAKJTW010000014.1:7500000-8750000 GCA_917880005.1 Nanger dama | reverse complement strand
ACACTCCATCTTCATATCAGTGTGGGCCTAAGTACAGTAATGGGCAGCTTTTGGAAATATGACACTGATAGATTTACTGGGCCAGGGTTGCTACAAACCTTTTACATGCTAGGGCTTTATTCTAACTACCATAACAACTACTACTATTTCCACTTTACAGATAAGGAAGCTCAGGGTTAAAAACATGAAATATCTTGACTAGAGGCCTAAAGTTGTAAATAGTGAAGCCTAGTTTTAAATCTAAGTTCATCAATCTGAGTTTCTTCATTAACCAACATTACACAGCAGCAGCTCTTGCACACTGCGTGTTTCAGTGGTGGGATCACATGTCAAATGTAAAATGAGGAAAATTAATGACACTAGTTAAATATCACAAATATTCAACCCCCATAATTTTTTAAATCCATATTTTTTGCCCAACAGAATTATGTAAATATGTTGAAATGTCTCTGAATATAATTTAAAATTGTAATGTTAGTTTCTCACTGTATAATAGAAATAACTCCAGAAGGCATCAAGGTAAAAATCATGTCACCTTTTATGATCTTTTCTATGTCTGAAATGTCAGAGATTTATCTAGTCTTGAAGTTGCTACTCTCACAGAACTGACAGTCTATTAGGGGAAAAAAAGCAGTAAAAACTCCCTACAACACTAAGTGAAGAGTCCTCTAAACCAACAGAAAGGGTCGCATGTAACCAGTGCCCAAGGATAGAGTGAGAAGCAGAGATACTGGATCATCAGAGACTAGAACCCAGGTCTCCTCCACGACAATATCCAAAACATTGGTTTGTAGGTTTATTCAGAAGAGACTTAAGCAGGATAAATTTACTGTATCATAGTACAAAGATGGGTCTAATTTTGGCCTAGCCAGCTATCTAGAAAGCAATCTTTATTTTTCTTTAAAAAACTCATCCATTTTAGAGCAAGGAAGCAAAAGCTCAGGCAATAAACTAATGCAAAATAATTTTCTAAAAGGTAGTCTTCAGGACATTTGATCTTTGTAAGACTAATAATTCACTTTCTACCTTAGGATATCTCAATAAATTAAATGAAGAATACTCTAGTGTTATGAATTAAAACTGTGGAGTAAAACCTAACTGGGTCGAATTCCTAGTTAAAATGTGTAGCTTTTGGTAAATTACTGAACATCTTTAAGCTAGTTTTTCATACATAAAGCCCCTATCATTTTGGGTGGCATGAGACTGAAATGAGACAATGGGGAAAAAATAGCATTGTGAAGTATGATAAAACAACCATAGCAGGAGGTGAAATAAAAAAAGGTAAGTGGGATTTAGATCACAAAGGGTCATGTGGACTGTAGTAAGAAGTTTTGAATTTGATTCTAGGTGTAATTGGGAGCCCTTAGTAAAATTTATCTCTAAGATACTTGAATGTTCTAGTGTTCTGTAATGCTGTAATTTCTGTGATACTTTTTAAGGAGTCCAGATCCAAAGGAAGTCAAATTGTTTTGCACTTTCTAACCACTATTATAGCTATTTAGCAGTTTTAGATGGCTACAGCATTTTCAGTTAGACTAAAAACTGCACTGAAATTATCTGTCATTGGAATAAAACTCTGAGAAGAAATGTAACTGCTGAGTATATATTGGAAGCTATTTTTCAATTACTTCAGAATCTCCCTTAGCCAAACTTATGAAATGCCATATCTTACAAAGAGAAATCTATGCTCTATCTCAACAGTCTACCTCTTTTTTTTTTTCTCTCTCTCTGTAAATATAATAATAATGAAATGGAAAAAATTCTGAGTGCTGAAGAATTGATGCGTTTGAGCTGTGGTGTTGGAGAAGACTCTTGAGAGTCCCTGGACTGCAAGGAGATCAAATCAGTCCATCCTAAAGGAAGTTAGTCCTGAATATACATTTGAAGGACTGATGTTGAAGCTGAAGCTGAAGCTCCAATACTTTGGCCACCTGATGCAAAGAACTGACTCATTGGAAAAGACCCCAATGCTGGGAAAGATTGAAGGCAGGAGGAGAAGGGAATGATAGAGGATGAGATGGTTGGATGGCATCACCAACTCAACAGACATAAGTTTAAGCAAGCTTCAAGAGTTAATATTGGACAGGGAGGCCTGGTGTGCTGCAGGCCATGCGGTCATAAAGAGTGAGACATGACTGAGTGACTGAACTGAACTGAACTGAGAGGTCAAGATGAGGTTATGGCTAAAGAGATACAGTTGGGATTCATTATCATTTGTACGTGTGCATGTTCAGTTGCTAAGTCATGCCCCAGTCTGTGACATGTAACCCACCAGGCTCCTCTGCCCATGGGATTTCTCAGGTAAGAATACTGTACTGGGCAGCCATTTCCTTCTTCAGGAGATCTTCCAGACCCAGGGACTGAACTCACTTCTCCCGCATTAGCAAGTGTATTCTTTACCACCGAGCCACTGGGGAAGTCCTCATTATCATTCGGACAGTATTAAATCTACAGTTTTGGATAGAATTGCCTGCAGAAAAAGTCAAATGAAGAAGAGAATGGATGGAAGAGAGCAACAAATTCTGGGGTTCTCCCATACATAGACATAGGAAAAAAGCAACAAACAACAACAAAAGTGAAGAAATAGACAGTGACAGAGGCAGAAAACCAAGAGGAAACGTTAATCCTAGCACCCCGCTTATGCTACAGCAAGCAACATTTACACAGGCCTGATCATGTAAATCTTATTGTTGTCAACACTGAGAATCAGCTTCTAGAATATTTTGGCTATGGTTACAAAGCAGAATGTATATATTATTATTCTTGAAATTTTAAATGTAGAATTATAGCAAGCAGAAAGTGGGAGATGATTAGGAAAAGGCGAGAGAGAGGAAAGTGTGAAAGGAAAGTGTGAGAGTGTCCACTTTATTTACAAAGTGGAAATAAATTAAATAGTGCTGAAACAGAGTATGCAAGCTATTTTGAAATGTTGATGTAACTAGCAGAACTGTAACTTAAAAAAATTTAAAACCCTTCAAGTGGACAAAAAGGGTAGCTATAAAAACAGGGGACTGTTCCTTTGCATTTTTAATCTTTCCACATTATGATTTTTTAAATCATATGCAGGTTTTACCTGAAGTAAGTAAAATTTTTAATTTAAATAGTGACTCCAAAGGCAGTGGCAGATGTGTGATGGGGGAGGAATAAAATTAAATTAAATTTATAAGGTTGATATTCAGACCCAGAAATCTACTTCTAGTAATATACTCTAAAGGAAATTTCAGAAACAAGGACAAAGATTTATGTCCAAGAACATTTGCTGCAGTCTTAATTATTATAGTAAAAAGTTGGAAACTACCTACATAATAAATATTTGGAGATGATTTAAATAAATTATAGTTTGCCCATACAATGGAATATTAAACAGTCACTAAATCATATTTGAGATTGTTTGGAAACTTATATAATATTCATACCACAGTATTAATATAAGTAAAAATAAAGGATTAAAAAACTGCGTGTGCACATATGTATGCATGCACATATGCCCAGAATTGGGTGCCTAGCAAATATATGGTTCAAGATAAGCACCAACATTTTTGTATGAAACTGAAACTTTATGACCAACAGACCTTCTCTAAGAGATTTTATAAATGTGTACTTGTAAACAAAAGATTATAATTCTAAGAATGTATAAGATAGAAATGAAGTGGGGAAGAAAAAAACTTAAATATGTGAGTAAATCCAAATAAACATTGATAGTTTGCTTTAAAACAAAGGAACTAAAATTCTAGTGAGAAAAATGTACAATTTGGAAGATAAAGATGAGTTACAATGTTTTAAGTCTTTTAGGAAGAAGGTTAAATTATTAGACATTTTAATATATTATACTAAAATGTTTAATCTAATTGATGATACAATATACAGAATTTATTGTTTCCAAAATAGTTTAGGGGGAAAAATGGGATAAGGAAGAAATAACTACTTGATCTTCTAAAAAATCAGGAAAAACAAGAATAACGTAGACAAGTAGAAGATAAATATCAGAACTAAAGTACAAAACAAAATGGTAAAATTTAATAGAAATGTCTTAAATCATGAAAATATATTTGTACTAGACTCAAGAATTAAAAGACAAAATTGTGAGACTGAATATATTTAAAATCCAGCTAAAACTCCTCTGTGAGGGGGAAAAAACAAGCAAACATGGTGCCTCTATTCTAATAGGAAAGTCAGGAAACTGATTTGATCCCCAAGTCTTAATATCAAGTAAGACTCTATATCCAACAACTCTCAAAACAACTTTCCTTTCCCCAGTCTGGATACCTAAGAAGCTGACTAGATCCTATGAGAGACTGAGAGAATCACAACTATATACACTTACTTGATGTTGTATGATCTTTCTTCACAGAATGTGATCACTGACATACATACTCTATGGTTCTGATTGTGAAAACTGGCTCATGTGTGGAACATGTTCAAGGAGTCATGATTTACCACTAAGAAGGCTGACCTCAACTGTCTATTCTCCTTTTTTGATGTCTTTTGATTATACACATTAAACAGTACACATGTTGGCTCTGAGCCTGTCTTGTGTCTAAGGAAACCATATTATCTGTGTTATATCCATATATCCCTCAAGTTCAGTTCAGTTCAATTCAATTGCTCAGTCATGTCTGACTCTGCAACCCCATGGACTGCAACAAGTCAAGTTTCCCTGTCCACCATCATCTTCCGGAGCTTGCTCAAACTCATCTCCATCGAGTCGGTGATGCCATTCAACCATCTTGTCCTCTGTCATCCCCTTCTCCTGCTTTCAATCTTTCTCGGCATCAGGGTCTTTTCCAATGAGTCAGTTCTTGGCATGAGGTGGCCAAAGTACTGGAGCTTCAGCTTCAACATCAGTCCTTCCAATGAATATTCAGGATTGATTTCCTTTAGGATTAACTAGTTGTATCTCCTTGCAGTCCAAAGGGCTCTCAAGAGTCTACTCCAACACCACAGTTCAAAAGCATTAACTTTTTGGTGCCCAGCTTTGTTTATGGTCCAACTCTCATATCCATATTTGACTACTGGAAAACCATAGGTTTGACTAGATGAACCTCTGTCAGCAAAGTAATGTATCTGATTTTTAATATGCTTTCTAGCTTGGTCATAGCTTTTCTTCCAAGGAGCAAGCGTCTTTTAATTTCATGGCTGCAGTCACCATCTGCAGTGATTTTGGAGCCCCCCAAAATAAAGTCTGTCACTGTTTCCGCTGTTTCATCATCTATTTGCCATGAAGTGATGGGACCAGATCCTATGATCTTAGTTTTTGAATGTTGAGTTTTAAGCCAGCTTTTTCACTCTCCTCTTTCACTTTCATCATATGATCAATGCAAAGAAATAAAGGAAAACAATAGAATGGGGAAGACTAGACATCACTTGAAGAAAATTAGAGATTCCAAGGGAATATTTCATGCAAAGATGGGCACAAAAAGACAGGGACAATATCCTTCAATTTAGGGCCCCCTAATTCTCATTCTAACCTTGCTGCCCATTACTGTACTTAGGCCCACACTGATTATGAAAATGGAGTGTTACCACCTGTCCTCTACTATTACAAAGTCCTATCACCCCCACATTGTTACTAAGGGACCCCCTATTGTAATAGCATCTCTTACGACTTGATCTGTTTCAAAGGCTTTCAACATTGTGTTTTCCCTCTTGCTAGCACATTTTTTATCACCTTGGAAAATGAAATGACTTTGGATCCTCTTAAGGAATACTGTCAGCTAATGAGTCCAATTGAGCATATCTATTGTTCTGAGTGTTTTGATTGTTTCCTCCTCAGTTATCTGTGACAGTTCTGGCATCTCTGTTTCATTTATGAGAATTACTACTTTATATAAGAAAAACCATCTCAGCAACATTCTAAAGTAATCACTCAGGGTCAAAGCCAGGATATTAAATCCTGTGTTAGAGCAGAGTGTTTCTATATGGACATTCTCCCCTTAGCCAAGTTTACATTCTGTCTCAGTGATCCACCACCCCCAGGTTAACTCCTTATTCCTGCTAGTTTATATTAACCAGGTACTGTAGTTCTTTTGATGTATAATCTCTCTCCCTTAGCAGTCCCAGCATTTATTTATTAGGTTGGCCAAAGGGTACATCCTTTTTCTTTTCTGTAGGATGGCTCCAGTAGTGTTTAGTTGTCTTAAACTTCATTTGGAACGATTTTGCATCACATTGTGACAGCTGTCATATCAGCATACATTTTAAAAACTTACCAAAATTGGTGAATTTTTGTGCAGTCACTTCAATATTGAAGATGGAAAGGAAAAAAGCAACATTTTATGCATATTATGCTTTATTAGTCAATAAAGGTAAAAACACAAAAAGAGGTTTGTGCAGTGTGAAGAAGGTGCTGTGATGGAATGAACATGTCAAAAGTGGTTCATAAAGTTTTGTGCTTGAGATTTCTAGCTGGATGATGGTCCACAGCCCAGTAGACAAGTTCAAGTTAAATCAAGACATTAATTGAGAACAATCAGTATACCACATAGGAGATGGTCGACATACTCAAAATATCCAGATCAAGTGTTGAAAATCATTTGCACCAGCTTAGTTTTGTTAATCACTTTGATGTTTGTGTTCCATATAAGTTAAGCAAAAAACCTTTTTAAACATATTTCTATATGTGTTTCTTTACTTAAATGTGATGAAAACATTCAGTTTTTAAAACAAATTATGATGGAAAGTGAAAAATAGATACTGTACAATAATGTGGAACATGAGAAATCACAGGCAAGCAAAATGAACCACTACTAACCACACCAAATAGGCTAGTCTTCATCCAAAGAAGATAATGTGTATACGTTGGCATTGGAAGGGAATCCACTACTATGAGCTCTTCCAGAAATGTTGTTGTTGTTGTTTTTGTTGTTTAGTGGCTAAGTCATGTTCGGCTCTTTGGCAACACCATAGACTGTATCCTGCCAGGCTCCTCTGCCCATGGGATTTCCCAGGCAGGAATATTGGGGTGGATTGTCATTTCATTCTCCATGGGATCTTCCAGATCAAATGATTAATTCTAACAAGTGTTCCCCTCAGTTAGACCAAATGAAAGCAATATTCAATGAAAGGTGTCTGGAATTAATCAATAGAAAATGCATAATCTGCATGGTTATTTGATGACCAGGCAAAAACTGTTACAGCTTGGCTGGGAAGTTCCTGATTCATCCACTGTATTCACCAGATATGGCACCTTTGGAAGGCCATTTATTTTGGTTTTTACAAAATTCTCTTCAGTTCAGTTCAGTCCCTCAGTCGTGTCCGACTCTTTGTGACCCCATGAACTGCAGCACGTCAGGCCTCCCTGTTCATCACCATCTGCCGGAGTTCACTCAGACTCACGTTCATCGAGTCCGTGATGCCATCCAGCCATCTCATCCTCTGTTGTCCCCTTCTCCTCCTGCCCCCAATCTCTCCCAGCATCAGAGTCTTTTCTAATGAGTCAACTCTTTTCATGAGGTGGCCAAAGTACTGGAGTTTCAGCTTTAGCATCATTCCTTCCAAAGAAATCCAAGGGTTGATCTCCTTCAGAATGGACTGATTGGATCTCCTTGCAGTCCAAGGGACTCTCAAGAGTCTTCTCCAACACCACAGTTCAAAAGCATCAATTCTTTGGCGCTCAGCCTTCTTCACAGTCCAACTCTTGCATCCATACATGACCACAGGAGAAACCATAGCCTTGACTAGATGGACCTTAATGGAAAAAAAATTCAAATTCCCTGAAAGGTTGTAAAGGTCACCTGGAAAAGTTCTTTGCTCAAAAAGATAAAAAGTTTTGGGAAGATGGAATTATGAAGTTGCCTGAAAAATGGCAGAATATATGGAACAAAATGGTGAATATGTTGTTCAATACAATTCTTCATAAAAATGAAAAAATGTGTCTTTTATTTTCTTTAAAAACTGAGTGAACTTGTTGGCCAACCCAATAATTAGTTTATGCTACGATTTGGCATAACTTGTTGTCTAGTGGTCAGAAGTGATCAGTTCCTAAGGAGAAGTGAAATTGTCATTCAAGGTTATTGACCTCATTTGAGACACTGTACAGTCTTCAAGCAGGGGAGAGGGCTGTTTATTCCACAGGGATGGGTGGACCACTTTTGTAGGTCAAAGGATTCCAGGAGTATTTAGGGATTCAAGGTTTTCTAGTGCATTGATTCAGATATCCTAACTGTCAGATCCCACTTTTTCCCTACCAGTTTTAACAAGTTTCTGTGATTTTGGCATAAGAGCCATCTCTGAAGTTCTGACACTTTACATATCTACAACTTTTAGAAGAAAATACAGATTATCTCTGGGCTTCCCAAGTGGCTCAGTGGTAAAGTATCCATCTGCCAAGGCAGGAGACCTGGGTTGGATCCCTGGGTCAGGAAGATACTCTGGAGTTGTAAATGGCAATCCACTCCAGTATTCTTGCTTTAAAATCCCATGGACAGCAGAGCCTTGCAGGCTATAGTCCATTAAGTCACAAAGAATTGGATGTGACTGAGTGACTGAGCATGCATGCGTAGATTATCACTATGACTAGGTATAGATTTCTTAACATGACACACAGAAAAAACAACCATAAAAGAACTAATTGAAAATTAAGATGTTTTGTTCTTGAAAACACAATACGATAGCTTAAAACCATATTACTAACTGACTTAACATATTTGCACTATATGTACCTCAAATGGATTAATATTTAAAACATATGTACAAGTTAATGAAGCAAGAGAAAAATGAGTGAAACCATGAACAAATATTTAGCATAACAGGAAACATGAAAGGCCAGTAAACATTAAAAAACACTCAATGTCAGTCATAACTAAGGAAACACAAAATAAAATCATAATGTAATAGCTTTTTATGCTCACCAAATTAGCAAAGTTGCAATATCTGACAATATCAAGTATTGGAAAGGATATGCATCTAAAAAAATGCCTATATTTTACTAAAGAGAGAGTGTATTGCTACAACTACTTTGAAAATTTACTGTATCTTGTGTCAAGAAGTATCTACAAGAGGTACCTACACTAGTACAATATGATCTAGCAATTTCATTTTTAAAAATATACCCTTGAAGATTACTTTAAAAATTGTAAATTAGTTAATTAATAAATTGCAAATCAGGCTAGTAGTGATTTCTTGTGTGTGATCAGCAGGAAAGCAGCATCAGGATCACCTGGAACCTTGTGAGCAAAACAATTCCTTGAGCTGCTGGAATAGAAACTTTGGAGAAACTCCCAGAAACTTGTGTTTTAACAAACCCTTAAATTAATTCTGATAAATGCTAAAGTATGGAAAAGTGAAAAAATTAGGGAAAACCACCAAATCCCTTATGATTATACAGTGGAAGTGACAAAGAGATTCCAGGGATTAGATCTGGTAGACAGAGTGCCTGAAGAACTGTGGACAGAGGTTCATAACATTGTACAGGAGGTGGTTATCAAAACCATCTCCAAGAAAAGAAATGCAAAAAGACAAAATGATTGTCTGAGGAGGCCTTAAAAATAGATGAGAAAAGAAGAGGGGGAAAAAAAGAAAAGAAGAAACGTGAAAGGCAAAGGAGAAAAAAGAAAGATATACCCATCTGAATGCAAAGTTCCAAAGAATAGCAAGGAGAGATAAGAAAGCCTTCTTCAATGATCAGTGCAAAGAAATAGAGGAAAACAGCAAAATGGGAAAGATGAGAGATCTCTTTAAGAAAATTAGAGATATCAAGGGAATGTCTCATTCAAAGATGAGCACAATAAAGGAGAGAAATGGTATGTACCTAATACAAGCAGAAGATATTAAGAAGAGGTGAAAAGAATACACAGAAGAAGTGTACAAAAGCTCTTAATAACCCACATAATCACAATGGTGTAATCACTCACCTAGAGCCAGATAACCCATAATGCAAAGTCAAGTGGGCCTTAGGAAGCATCACTATGAACAAAGCTAGCGGAGGTGATGGAATCCCATCTTAGCTGTTTCAATTCCTGAAAGATGATGCTCTGAAAATGCTGCAATCAATATGTCAGCAAATCTGGGAAACCCAGGAGTGGCCACAGGACTGGAAAAGGTTAGTTTTCACTCCACTCCCAAAGAAAGGTAATGTCAAAGAGTGCTCAAACTACTGTGCAATTGCATTCATTTCACACGATCGCAAATTAATGCTCAAAATTCTCCAAGCTAGGCTTCAACAGTATGGAATCAAGAACTCCCAGATGTTCAAGCTGGATTTAGAAAAGGCAGAGGTACCAGAGATCAAATTGCTAACATTCACTGGATCATTGAAAAAGACAAGAGAATTTCAGAAAAACATTTACTTGTGTTTTATTGACTATACCAAAGCCTTTGGCTGTGTGAATCACAGCAAACTTTGTGATGTTCTAAAAGAGATGGGAATTGCAGAGCACTTTGTCTCCAGAGAAACCTGTATGCATTTCAAGAAGCTACAGTTAGAATTGGACAGGGAACAACAGACTGGTTCCAAATTGGAAAAGGAATATGTCAAGGTTGTATATTGTCACTCTGCTTATTTAACTTATATGCAGAGTATATCATGCAAAACCAGGCTGGATGAAGCACAAACTGGAATCAACATTGCTGGGAGAAGTATCAGTAACTTCAGATATGTAGATGACACCACCCTTATGGCAGAATGTGAAGAGGAACTGAAGTGCTTCTTGATGAAAGTGAAGAAGGAAAGTGTGGAACCTGGCTTAAAACTCAGCACTCAAAAAATTTAAGATCATAGCATTTGGTCCCATCACTTCATGGCAAATAGATGAGGAAACAATGGAAACAGTAAGAGATTTCATTTTCTTGGGCTTCAAAATCACTGCATATGGTGACTGCAGCCACGAATTAAGAGACGCTTTCTCCTTGGAAGAAAACTATGAGCAATATAGATAGCACATTAAAAAGCAGAGACATTACTTTGCCAACAATGTCTTTATAGTCAAAAACTTTGCTTTCCCAGTAGTCATGTTTGGATATGAGACTTGGACCATAAAGAAGGCTGAGCAGCAAAGAATTGATGCTTTTGAACTGTGGTGTTGGAGAAGACTCTTGAGAGTCCCTTGGTCATCAGAGATCAAACCAGTCAATCCAAAGGGAAATCAACCCTGAATATTCAATGGAAGGACTGAAGCTGAAGTTCCAATACTCTGGTCACCTAATGTGAAGAGCTGACACTCATTTGAGAGGACCTGGACCCTGAGAAAGACTGAAGGCAGGAGCAGAAAGGGATGATAGAGGATGTGATGGTTGGACTGCATCACCAACTCAATGGACATGAGTTTGAGCAAGCTCCAGGAGATGGTGAAAGACAGGAAACCCTGGTGTGCTGCAGTCCATCAGGTTACAAGGAGTCTGACATGACTAAGTGACTGAACAACAACAATGAAAAACAACACAGATCTAGTGTTAAAACCAGCTTTTTAAAAAAATAAAACATACTAGATTTCACTAGAACAGAGTAAATTAGAAAAGGAAATATCAGATTGTGTTGCAAGGGTAAACATAATAATTGTTTCATTAAAGTGTTGTTTTAGTTATATGTATGCACACATTTGAGGCATGTGTGTTTGTGTGTGTTTGTAATGAGTCAAATTGCAGCATGTGTTTCTTACTGTGGATAATAGCCAAAAGTATTTGAGAAATACTGATAAACTTTTAAACATATGAAGCAGGAAACATTTTCCAAGATGTTTCTATCAGTATTGTTTATAGTAGCAAAACAGTAGGACTACTTGAATGTGTGAAAATTACAGATAATATATTCCATTTTATATCAATGATATAAAATTTAAGACAGACAAAATAACAGTTTCCTTAAATAATCATAAAATCTTGTGAGATTATAAAGGAAAAAAAGGGAATCCATGTGGGTATGAAATGTGTGTATCAGATCATTACATTGTACACTTAAAATTGTGGTCTGGGAATACCAAACCATCTTATCAGCCTCCTGCAAAATCTACTGACATGTTATATACCAATAATTCTTTAATAAACTAAAAAAGAGTCTTTGACATGAAATTCAAGATAATGATTATTTCTGAAGCATAGAGAAGGAGTACATTTGGGTAAAAGTGAATAGGAAACTTGAAGGATATTGCAAGCATTCTATTTTTTTACACAAATTAGCACATACTCTATTATTCTTTTTCCTTTGTTATTCTTTAATCATGCATATTTTATAAACTTTTCTATATGTAGTATTTTTCATGATAAAATATTTAAAATATATATAGGTATGTACAAATAGAGAAAAATGAAAAGTACATGATTAGTAGTATCAGCTATCACGAAAAGATGGAATTGTGGCATTTTTTTCCTTTGCATTTGTTACGTTTTCTATGTTTGTTTGTTTGTTTGTTTTTAATCCAAGCTTGATAAACTTTTCAAAGCAGCAATTAACTATATTGGGTACATCCTCTCTTTGGTCACTTTCTCAGGAAAGCTAAGCCTACCCAAATTCTCTGTTGTGTCCAACTGACTACATGACACATGATACAGCCCTCTCCCCCAGCCATTGTTTATGGTGCCATAATTAAAAATCCAATCTGAAGCCTCAGCAACATCCTTAATTTGTATAATTTTGAAAAATGCATGTGGCAGTCATATTTCTCTTAAGGAACACTGAGACCCAGAAGAAACCATTTGACTAATGGGAGTAAGAAGAGCTAGAAAGTTCTGGACAGTTGTTAGGAGTTTTAAAATTACTGATTCAGCTTCAATGATGGTAATTGATCTATTTTCTGTTTCTCCCTAGTTCAGCCTTGAAACATTTCAGTTCTAGGAGTTTTTCCATCTCTTTTAGGCTGCCCATTTTATTGGCATGTAGTTGTTCATAGCAGTCTTTTATGATCCTGTGTATTCTGTGGTGTCCATTGTAGTTTCTCCTTTTTAATCTCTGATTTTATTGATTTGGGCCCTCTCCTTTTCTTAATGAGTCTGGGTAAAGCTTTATCAGTTTTTTTTTTTTTATCTTTTCAATATAATTCTAAAGGTTACACTCCATTTACAATTATTACAAAATATTGGGCTATATTTCCTGTGTTATGCTATACATCTTTGTAGTCTATCTTATACCCAAAAGTTTGTACCTCCCACTTCCTGACTCTTATAATACTTCTCCCTCTGTCTCCCCAGGGGCAACCACTGGTTTGTTCTCTGTATCTGTAAGTCTGTTTCTTTTCTGTTATATTCACTAGTTTGTTTTATTTTTTAGGTTGCACATATAAGTGATATCATAGAGTATTTATCTTTTTCTGTCTAAATTATTCACTTAGCTTATTGCTCTCCTTGTTCACCCATGTTGCTTCAAAGAGCAATATTTCACCTTATTTTGTGGTTATGTATTCCATTGTGTATATATACCACATCTTCCTTATCCATTCATGTGTTCACAGACACTTAGGTTGCTTCCATAACTTGGCAATTGAAAACAGTGTTGCTATGAACATTGGGTTGCATGTGTATTTTCTAATTAGTGTTTTTCTTTTCTTTGGATAAGTACATGAGACTGGAATTGCTGGGTCACATGGTAGTTCTACTAGTTTTCAGAAAATCCCATACTGTTTTCTACAGTGGCTGTACCAATTTACATTTACACAGTGTTCAAGGGTTCCCTTTTCTCCACAGCCTAACCAATGTTTTTTATTTATGCTCCTTTTGATGATAGCCATCCTAACAGATGTGATGTGATAACTCATTGTAGGTTTGACTAAAGCATTTCCCTGATGATTAGCAATATTGAGTAACTTTCCATGTACATGTTGAACATCTACATTTCTCCTTTGAAAAATTGTCTGTTCAGATCTTTTGCACGTTTTAAAATTTTCATTTATTTTTTAATTAATTTATTTATTTTAATGGAGGCTAATTACTTTAAAATATTGTGGTGGGTTTTGCCATACATCCACATGAATCAGCCATGCGTGTACCTGTGTCCCCACACCCAAAGGCCCTCCCATTTCCCTCCTTATGCCATCCCTCATTCTGGAGAAAGTCCTACTTTATGGAATGCCTGCTTTCTGGAGAGTTTTGATCATAAATATGTGTTGAGTTTTGTTAAAGGCATTCTCTTCATCTGTTGAGATAATCACATGATTTTTATCTTTCAATTTGTTAATATGGTGTTTCACATTGATTGATGTGTGAATAGTGAAGAATCCTTGCATCCCTGGGATAAAACCAACTTGGTTGTGATCTATGATCTTTTTAACATGTTGCTGGATTCTGTTTGTTAGAATTTTGCTGAATATTTTTGAATCTATGTTCATCAGCAATATTGGCCTGTAGTTTTCTTTTTTGTGTGGAATCATTGTCTGGTTTTGGTATTAGGGTGGTGGTTCAGTTCAATTCAATCACTCAGCCATGTCCGACCCTTTGAGACCCCATGAACCGCAGCACACCAGGCCTCCCTGTCCATCACCAACTGCCAGAGTCCACCCAACACCATGTCCATTGAGTTGGTGATGTTATCCAGCCATCTCATCCTCTGTCGTCCCCTTCTCCTCCTGCCCTCAATCTTTCCCAGCATCAGGGTCCTTTCAAATGAGTCAGCTTTCCACATCAAGTGGTCAAAGTATTGGGGTTTCAGCTTCAATATCATTCCTTCCAATTAACACCCAGGACTGATCTCCAACCAGGATAGACTGGTTGGATCTCCATGCAGTCCAAGGGACTCTCAGGAGTCTTTTCCAACACCACAGTTCAAAAGCACCAATTCTTCGGCTCTCAGCTTTCTTCACAGTCCAACTCTCACATCCATACATGACCACAGGAAAAACCATAGCCTTGACTAGACAGACCTTTGCTGGCAAAGTAATGGCTCCGATTTTCAATATGCTATCTAGGTTGATCATAACTTTTCTCCCAAGGTGCAAGCATATTTTAATTTCATGGCTGCAGTCACCATCTGCAGTGATTTTGGAGCCCAAAAAAATAAAGTCTGACACTGTTTCCACTGTTTCTCCATCTATTTCCCATGAAGTGATGGGACCAGATGCCATGATCTTCATTTTCTGAATGTTGAGCTTTAAGCCAGCTTTTTCACTCTCCTCTTTCACTTTCATCAAGAGGCTTTTTAGTTCCTCTACACTTTCTGTCACAAGAATGGTGCCATCTGCATATCTGAGGTTATTGATATTTCTCCTGGCAATCTTGATTCCAGCCTGTGTTTCTTCCAGCCCAGCATTTCTCATGATGTACTCTGCATAGAAGTTAAATAAGCAGGGTGACAATATACAGCCTTGACGTACTCCTTTTCCTATTTGGAACCAGTCTGTTGTTCCATGTCCAGTTCTAACTGTTGCTTCCTGACCTGCATATAGGTTTCTCAAGAAGCAGGTAAGATGGTCTGTTATTTCCATCTCTTTCAGAATTTTCCACTGTTTATTGTGATCCACAAAGGCAAAGGCTTTGGCATAGTCAATGAGGCAGAAATAGATTTTCTTTTTTGGAACTCTCTTGCTTTTTCGATGATTCAGCAGATGTTGGCAATTTGATCTCTGGTTCCTCTGCCTTTTCTAAAGCCAGCTTAAACATCTGGAGGTTCACGGTTCACATATTGCTGAAGCCTGGCTTGGAGAATTTTGACCATTACTTTATAACGTGTGAGATGAGTGCAATTGTGCAATAGTTTGAGCATGTTTTTCGATTGCCTTTCTTTGGGATTGGAATTAATAGGATATTTTATTTATTTAGGTGTGAGCTCTTCTCTGAATTTTTCATAGAATTCACCAGTGATGCCATCTGTTCCTGGGCTTTTGTTTATTGGAAGATTATTTTTTCCAGCTTTGATTTCTGTGCTTATCATGGATCTATTAAGATTTTCTATTTCTTCCTGGTTCAGTTTTGGAAGGTATACTTTTCTGATAATTTGTCCATTTTATTTGCATATAGGTGCTGATAGTAGTCTCTTATGATCCTTTGTGTTTCTGTGTTGTCTGTTGTGATTTCTCCATTTTCGTTTCTAATTTTATTGATTTGATTCTTCTCCCTTTTTACTTGATGAGTCTCGTTAATGGTTTGTCTGTTTTATTAGTCTTCACAAATGGCTTTAGTTTTGCTGATGTTTGCTATAGTCTCCTTCGTTTCTTTTTCACTTACTTCTGCTATGATTTTTATGATTTCTTTCCATCTATTAATGCTGGGGTTCTTTTCTTCTTTTTCTAGTTGTTTTCAGTGTAAAGTTAGGTTGTTTCTTTAATGTTTCTCTTGTTTCTTGAGGTAGGTTTGTATTGCCATGAACCTCCCTCTTAGAACTGATTTTACCGAATCCCATAGGTTTGGGGCTGTCGTGTTTTCATTTTCATTTATTTCTATGCATATTTTTATTTCCTTTTTATTTCTTCCATGATTTGTTGCTTATTCAGAAGCAATTTGCTTAGACTCCTTGTGTTTGTATTTTTAATAGTTTTCTTTTTCCTGTAGTTGTCATCTAATTTTATTACATTGTGATCAAAAAGATGCTTCAAATGCTTGGAATTTTTAAAATTTACCAAGGCCAGATTTATGGCCCAGAGTGTGATCTATACTGGAGAATGTTCTGTATGCTCTTGAGAAAAAGGTGAATTCCATTTTTTTGGGGGAGGGGTGAAATGCCCTATAGATATAGATATAGATATAGATATAACTGATCCTTGTGTCATTTAAAGCTTGTGTTTCCTTGTTAATTTCCTGTTTGATTGATCTATCCTTAGGTGTGAGTGGAGCATGAAGGTCCCCACTATTACTGTGTTACTGTTAATTTCCCTTTCATACTTGTTAGCATTTGCCTTATGTGCTGAGGTGCTCTCATACTGAGTGCATTTATATTTATAATTGTTATATCTTTTTCTTGAATTGATCCTTAAATCATTATGTAGTGTCCTTTGTCTCTTTTCATAGTCTTTATTTCAAAGTCTGCTTTATCTGATAGGAGTATTGCTACTCCTGCTTTCTTTTGTCCCCTTTTGCATGAAATATCTTTTTCCAGCCCTTAACTTTCAGTCTGTATGTGTCCCTAGGTTTCAGGTGGGTCTCTCATAGACAGCATATATAGAGGTCTTGTTTTTGTATCCATTCAGCCAGTTTTTGTATTTTTGTTAGAGCATTTAACCTGTTTGCATTTAAGGTAATTATTGATAAATATGATCCTGTTATCATTTACTTTGTTGTTTTGGGTCCTTTTTGTAGACCTTTTCTGTATTTCTTGTCTAGAGAAGTTCCTTTAGCATTTGTTGAAGAGCTGGCTTGGTGGTGCTGAATTATCTCAGCTTTTGCTTGTCTGTAAAGCTTTTGATTTCTCCTTTAGATGTGAATGGAATCCTTGTTGGGTGCAATAACCTTGGTTGTAGGTTTTTCTCTTTCATCACTTAAGTACGTCCTGCCATTCCTTTCTGACATGAAGAGTTTCTATTGAAAAATCAGCTGTTATTCTTATGGGAATCTCCTTGTGTGTTTTTGTTGCTTTTCTCTTGCTGCTTTTAATATTTGCTCCTTGTGTTTAATTTTTCTTAGTTTGATTAATATATGTCTTAGGGTGTCTCACCTTGGATTTATCCTGTTTGAGACTCTCTGGTTTTCTTGGACGTGGGTGGCTAATTCCTTCCCCATATTAGGGAAGTTTTTGACTATTATCTCCTCAGATATGTTCTCATGCCCTTCCTTTTTGTCTTCTTCTTCTGGGACTCCTATGATTCGAATGTTGGGGCATTTAACATTGTCCTAGAGATCGCTGAGGTTGTCTTCATTTCTTTTCATTCTTTTTTCTCCTTTCTGCCTTATTTATTACCACCATTCTATCTTCCACCTTACTTACCCTATCTTCTGCCTCAGTTATTCTATTGTTGGTTCCCTCCAGGGTGGTTTTGATATCAGTTATTGCATTATTGATTGATTCTTCTTTATTTCTTTTAGGTCCTCATTAAACATTTATTGCATCTTCTCAATCCTTGTCTCTAATCTATTTATCTGTAACTTTATTTTGTTTTCAAGATTTTCCATCATCTTTAATATCATTATTCTGAATTTTTTTATAAGTAGACTTCCTATCTCCTCCTCTTTCATTTGGTTTGGTGGGATGTTATCATGTTCCTTCACCTGCTGAATATTTCTCTGTCTTTTCATTTTGTTTAGTCTTCTCTGTTTGGGGTGCCTTTTCTGCAAGCTGGAAGTTCATGGTTTCTCTTAATTATGGGTGGGCTTGGACTAAAGACTTTGCAAGTTTTCCTGGTTGGGTTGGAGGAGCTTTTGTCTGTGTTCTGGTGGATGAAATTGGATCTCTTATCTCTGGAGTGCAATGAAGTACCAAGCAGTGAGTTCTGGATATCCATGGGTTTGGCATGGCTTTGGGAAGACCATCTTTTAATGTTCAGGGTTGTGTTCCTGTGTTTCTTGAAAAGTAGCATGATTTGTCTTGCACTGGATCTTGTTGGCTCTTGGGTGGTGCTTGGTTTCAGTGTAGGTGTGGAGACTTTCAGGTGGCCTCTTGTCTACTAATGTTCCCTGGAGTCAGAAGTTCTCTGATGTCCTAAAGTTTTGGAGTTAAGACTCCAGCCTCTGGTTTTTAGTCCTCTTACAGTAGCCTCAAGACTTCTCCATCCATACATCATAGAAGATAAAAACCCTAGATTATTGGTGAAACAGCTTTCCACGGCCAGGAACACCCAGAGAGATCCACAGAGTTTTATGGAGAAGAGAAGAGGGATCAGTGAGATATAAATTACCAGGAGGAGAAAAGGGGGAGTTAAAGGGGAGAGAGCAATCTAGCCAGTAACCAAATTCTTAAGTGCTCTCCACAGCCTGGAACACCCAGAAAGATTCAGGGTCATGTAGAGAAGATAAGAGGGAGGAAGGAGATAGAAGTGACCTGGAAGAGAAAAAGGAGAGTCAAAGGGGAGAGAACAATCAAATCAGTAATCAAATACCTAAATAAAAATAGATTAGAATCTCAAAGGTACAAAATTGATAACAAATATCAAAAAGCAAAGATTAAAAACATAGAATAAAGGTTAGACTCTCAAAAATACAATACAAAAAATACAAAACACAATATCAAAAAAAATTTAATACATGGAATTTGTTTTTTAAAACAGGGGATTTTTTTGAAAGATAATAGTAAGCTATAAAAATGATGAAGGAGTAATAAAGAACTAATTTTTTTTTAAAAATTAAAAAGTGGATCCCAGGTTCCATAAGCCTCTTATCCCTTGAAACATAGATGTTGCCGGTTAATGAACTCATGTCAAAATTTTAGAACGTTGTATTGAGATACTTAATTTTAAAGTAGTATAATTAAAAATGAATAGTTTTTATACTCTGCCAGCTTCCCTGGTGGTTCAGCAGTAAAGGATCTGCCTGCAGTGCAGGAGACACAGGAACACGGGTTCTATCCTTGAGTCAGAAAGATCTGGAGGGGTTGATGGCAACCCACTCTATTATTTTTGCCTGGAGAATTCCATGGACAGAAGATCCTGGCAGGTAACAGTTCATGGGGTCGCAGAGTCCAATAGAACTGAGCAGGCATGTACACACACATATTAGGAATACAGTAAAGCAAGACATAAATCCCCCATCTAAAACCTATAGAACATAATCCCCCAAACTAAGAGAACAGCACAGAACCACAATAAATGGAGGGGGAAAAGTCAAGCAATAAATATGCCCATCAATAAAAAAATTAAAAAGTGATAATAGTAAAAATAGATCTAGGAATTTCTCTGGAGCTGTTGTGGGCAGTGTGGGGTCAGTTCAGTGTCAGATAGTCCCTTCTTTTGGCTTGTACCTGTTCTCAAGGCCTATAGGTGCCCCTCGAATGCACAGTCTCCAGCATTAAATGCAGGGTTTTACTCTGTTGCACTTGTCACCTCCAGAGTGGTTTCCTCTTCTTTGTTTATTTTGTCTTTCTCTGTTTGCATGTCTCTTCCATGTCTAATTTCCACCCTGACACAACGGGGCAAAGGTGGCCACTTATTTAGGCTCACTTATTCAGTTGTGTTTTAGAGAGACAAGGACACCACAAACAAATACCCCTGGCATGTGTGGGGAGTGCTCACAGTAGATGGACCACACTGGGTTTGCCATAGCACAAGGTGGCATGTGCTTCCTGGGTCTACACTGCTCAGGCTCCAGGGTGCTCTGCAAGGGCACTGTCCCAAGTGTGGCCTCCATTTTGTGCACTTCCCAAGTCTGCTCAGGTTCTCGGGTGCTCCAGAGGGTCATAGACCTGGATAGGCATTGCATTTTGTGCCGTTCCCAGGTCCAAGCAGCTCAGGTGACCAAGTGCTTGGCGAGTGCACTCTCCCAAGTGTATCATGCATCTTATTCATCTGCCTGGTCCCAGCTGCTTGGTTTACAAGGTTCCCCATGAGAGTCCAGCCCCAGGTGTACTACGTGTCTCCTCTGGGGTGCTGATCTCAGGCTGTGACACTCCTGGTGGATGTCAACCGTTCAGGATCCCAGGAAGATGTGGTTAGTAACTGGGAACTTGCTCATAGTTTGGTGGAGGATGCTGTCTCTGGGGCTGATATTGCAGCAGCCCCTTGCCTTCCAGCTCTGGCTGTCACATGCCTGCCTCTCTGCCTCCAGGAGGGAGGGCCCTATGCAGCAGAAGGCTTGCTCTCCTTTGATATTCACTCAAACCTTTGTTCTGTGAGTGCACCAAGGTTTACCATGTGAGGTTAGAGCCTTCTGTGGGAAAGGTTTTTTGTTTTGTTTTGTTTTGTTTTGTTTTGTTTTTGTCTCTCTGGCAATCCCACGGTTTGGGTTGCTCTCACATTAGCTCCTTCAGATTTTTGTCCTCAGGGTGTTCAGGCCTAGTCCTTACCCTAAGCACCATTATGCAGCCTGCACCTCCCTGCTGAGTCCCCACTCACTGGTGGCAGATGTGAGCATCTGGGCCACTTCTCCGCTGGCAGTTGCAGTTAGGCACATATTCTGTGGGGTTGTTTTTCTTGTTTTTGTCTGGTTATAATGCCCTCTGAGACTCCAAAATTTCCCACAGACAAACTTGTGAGAGGGTTTTCTACTGTGTGGAAACTTCTCCTTCACAACTCCTTCCCCAGGATGGGTCTCTGTCCCTAATTTTTTGTTTCTGTTTTTGTCTTTTATATTTTGTCCTACCTCCTTTTAAAGAGATCGGCTCACTTCGGCAGCACATATACTAAAACTGGAACAATACAGAGAAGATTAGCATGGCTCCTTCACAAAGATGTTATGCAAATTCGTGAAGTGTTCCATATTTTTTAAAATCAACACACAGAAATCCCTTGCATTCCTATACATTAATAACGAAAAAGTAGAAAAAGAAATTAAGGAAACAATTCCATTCACCATTGCAATGAAAAGAATAAAATACTTAGGAATATATCTACTTAAGAAACTAAAGACCTATATATAGAAAACTATAAAACACTGATGAAAGAAATCAAAGAGGACACTAATAGATGGAGAAATATACCATGTTCATGGATTAGAAGAATCAATATAGCGAAAATGAGTATACTACCCAAAGCAATCTAGAGATTCAATGCAATCCCTATCAAGCTACCAGCGGTATTTTTCACAGAACTAGAACAAATAATTTCAAGATTTGTATGGAAATACAAAAAACCTTGAATAGCCAAAGCAATCTTGAGAAAGAAGAATGGAACTGGAGGAATCAACTTGCCTGGCTTCAGGCTCTACTACAAAGCCACAGTCATCAAGACAGTATGGTACTGGCACAAAGACAGAAATATAGGTCAATAGAATAAAATAGAAAGCCCAGAGATAAATCCACACACCTATGGACACCTTATCTTCGACAAAGGGGGCAAGAATATCCAATGGATTAAAGACAATCTCTTTAACAGGTGGTGCTGGGAAAACTGGTGAACCACTTGTAAAGGAATGAAACTAGATCACTTTCTAACACCACACACAAAAATAAACTCAAAATGGATTAAAGGTCTAAATGGAAGACCAGAAACTATAAAACTCCTAGAGGAGAACATAGGCAAAACACTCTCTGACATAAATCACAGCAGGATCCTCTATGACCCATCTCCCAGAATATTGGAAATACAAACAAAAATAAATAAATGGTATCTAATTAAAATTAAAAGCTTCTGCACAACAAAGGAAACTATAAGCAAGGTGAAAAGACAGCCTTCTGAATGGGAGAAAATAATAGCAAATGAAGCAGTGGACAAGCAACTAATCTCAAAAATATACAAGCAACTTATGCAGCTCAATTCCAGAGAAATAAACGGCCCAATTAAAAAATAGGACAAAGAACTAAATAGACATTTCTCAAGACAAGACATACGGAAGGCTAACAAGCACATGAAAAGATGCTCAACATCACTTGTTATCAGAGAAATGCAAATCAAGACCACAATGAGGTACCATTTCACACCAGTCAGAATGGCTGCGATCCAAAAGTCTGCAAGCAATAAATGCTGGAGAGGATGTGGAGAAAAGGGAACCCTCTTACACTGTTGGTGGGAATGCAAACTAGTACAGATACTAAGGAGAACAGTGTGGAGATTCTTTTTAAAAATTGCAAATAGAACTGCCTTATGACCCAGCAATCCCACTGCTGGGCATACACACCTGAGGAAACCAGAATTGAAAGAGACACATGTACCCCAATGTTCATTGCAGCACTGTTTATAATAGCCAGGACATGGAAGCAACCTAGATGTCCATCAGCAGATGACTGGATAAGAAAGCTGTGGTACATATACACAGTGGATTATTACTCAGCCATTAAAAAGAATACATTTGAATCAGTTCTAATGAGATGGATGAAACTGGAGCCGATTATACAGAGTGAAGTAAGCCAGAAAGAAAAACACCAATACAGTATACTAACACATGTATATGGAATTTAGAAAGATGGTAATGATAACCCTGTATGCGAGACAGCAAAAGAAACACAGAGGTATAAAACGGACTTTTGGACTCTGAGGGAGACGGAAAGGGTGAGATGATTTGGGAGAATGGCATTGAAACATGTATACTATCATATAAGAGATGAAGTGCCAGTCTATGTTCAATACAGGATACAGGATGCTTGGGGCTGGTGCATGGGGATGATCCAGAGAGATGATATGGGGTAGGAGGTGGGAGGGGGTTCAGGATTGGGAACTCATGTACACCTATGGCAGATTCATGTCAATGTATGCCAAAATCAATACAGTATTGTAAAGTAAAATAAAGTAAAAATTTTTTAAAAAATTAAATAAATAAATAAAGAGATTGTGCTGTCTTTCTGGGTGCCTGGTGTCCTCTGCCAGTGTTCAGAAGTTGTTTTGTGGAAGTTGTTCAGCATTCAAATGCTCTTTTGCTGAATTGTGGGGAAGTGGGGTGGGGAATGGTCTCCCCATCTTATTCTTCCCCCATCTTGAGACTGCCCTCTTCTGCCCATTTTTAATTGGATTTTTTTTTTCTGTTGAGTTGTATGAGCTGTTGGATATTATATGTTGGATATTAATCCCTTATTGGTCTAATCATTTGCAAATATTTTCTCCCATTTGATAGGTTGTCTTTTCATTTTGTCAATGGTTTCCTCTGATCTGCAAAATCTTTTATGTTTAATTAGATCCCATTGGTTTCTTTCTGCTTTTATTTCCCATTGGTTTATTTCTACTTTTATTTTCTTTACTTTAGAAGAAGGATCCAGAAAGATGGTACAACTTGTGTCAAAGAGTGTATCCTCTCTGGTTTCCTCTGTCAGTTTTGTACTATCCAATCTTGGATGATGGAATTAGTTCTCTTTTAAGAAGGAAAGGAGAGAACAGAACTCTCCCTGTCTCCACGTGGGAGAATATAGCAACAAGATAGCCATTTGCAAACTGGAAACAAAGTCCTCTTCCTGTAGAACTGAATCTGCCATCTTGATCTTAGACTTTCCAACCTTCAGAACTGTGAGAAAAAAATGTTTGCTGTTTAAGCCACCAAGTGTCTGGTATTTTGGTATGGCAGCTAAGATACATATAGAGAAAAGCAGACCAAAGCAGTATAAGAGTGACCATTCAGCCCCAGAGACAGAGAAGGCAATACTTGAGTTTCTTTTTTTATTTCCTGTTCTAGTACTTTTGAGGCTAGTAATTCTTTCCTGTCCTCAGCTGTCTATCAAGTAGCCTGTCATTTCACTAAAATAAATCCTTTTCATTTAAGCCAGCTTGCTTGGGTTTTACCTCCTTATAGAGAAAATCTTTGTCTCAGTTCAGTTCATTTCAGTCGCTCAGTTGTGTCCGACTCTTTGCGACCCCATGAATCGCAGCATGCCAGGCCTCCCTGTTCATCATCAACTCCCGGAGTTCACTCAGATTCACATTCGTCAGTGATGCCATCCAGCCATCTCATCCTCTGTCTTCCCCTTCTCCTCCTGCCCCCAATCCCTCCAAGCATCAAAGTCTTTTCTAATGAGTCAGCTCTTTGCATTAGGTAGCCAAAGTACTGGAGTTTCAGCTTTAGCATCATTCCTTCCAAAGAAATCCCAGGGCTGATCTCCTTCAGAATGGACTGGTTGGATCTCCATGCAGTCCACGGGACTCTCAAGAGTCTTCTAAACACCATAGTTCAAAAGCATCATCTTCTGTGCTCAGCCTTCTTCACAGTCCAAGTCTCACATCCATACATGACTACTGGAAAAACCATAGCCTTGACTAGATGGACCTTAGTCGGCAAGATAATCTCTCTGCTTTTGAATATGCAATCTATGCTGATCATAACTTTTCTTCCAAGGAGTAAGCATCTTTTAATTTCTTGGCTGCAGTCACCATCTAGATCAGTAATAAAAATATTATTTGAGAGCATATCCTGTTCACCATTTACTCACTCTTGCCTAGCATCATTACCAAAGAAAAAATGAAGAAAGTTATGATTGAGAGTTAGTGAGTTAAATACTGGCCTCCCAAAAGATACTGAATCCTGGAACAAGTTAGGTGCTTTATTTTGTTAAAAAAAAAAAAAAAATTCTTTGCTGCTGTAATTAAGGATCCTGAGATGAAGTCATCCTGGATTTAGGATGGACCCTAAATACAATGACTGTTGTTCATTTTTTAAAAGGCATGCATATCTTTACATTTTATTATTATTATTAGTTGATTTATTTTTATTTTTACTTTACAATATTATCCTTTTAAGAGGGAGATTTGAGACACAAAGACACACATACATGAAGGCCACATGAAGACTGGGTAGACTGGATTGTGCTGTACAATCAAGGAACATTGAAGGTACCAGAAGAGAAGCATGGAATGGATTCTTTCCTAGAACTTCCAAGAGGTATCAATCTGGCTGCCATTTAATTTCTGAATTCTAGCCTCCTGAACTGAGACAATGAATAAAGCCATCCAGTTTGTGGTGATTTGTTACAGTAGCACTAGGAAATTAATACAGTATTCTAAATAAGTCATTTGTGATTAGATATCTATCTTTTATTCATTTTTATAATGAGATCATTATTTAATATCAGAATTAATATAAATAACATTATATTATTAATATGAATTTGTAGACAAGTATAAAGAGCATATTATTGGCATGAATTTGTACAAGGAACCAGGTATACACCATTTTTTTAGACCACATCACAGAACTTTAGTTGCAAGGTAGAGATAACAGTTTGGGCTTTGTTTAATTTCAATCCAGAACTTCTTAAGACTCAAGTAATTCAAAGAAAATTGGTTTTACAAAGAAAAAAGCTTTTGTGAAAGCAAAAAAATGACAAATCTGTGAAAGACATAGGAAGTCAGACTCAAGTAAGTAAAAGTTCATTTGTTTTCTCTTTTATTTTGTTTCCCTTCCTGCTCCAACCACTAACTCGCAATGCAGAAACACATTAGACTGAGGGTAAACACAGACCCCAGAAGCAGTGGGATGGAAGGCTTCCTTCTACAGCTCTCAGATGACTCAGCTGTGCTCTACTTTTGAGTATCCTTCTCTGAAGCCCAGAGAGCACTGCTGGAACTTATACTCTGTTCTCTTATTCAACAGTGTCATGTTTTAACACAGGCCTGAGGGTGAAATTGCAGCCCACAGGATATCATGGTTTCACTGCTGGCCAGGTAACAGAGCGGTTTGCACTTAGAGATCCTAAACTGACCCTGTTCACAGACACTTGTGTTCACAGAAAAAGAATCACTTCAAGTGAAGTAATAAGCAAATGAACATTTAGGTCTAGAACTTCATTCATATACTTAATGGAAAGTTGATATGCCCTGACTTAATAAGATGTGTAAGATGGAACAAAGTGGAGTTGAGAGAAAGTGCAGGAAGGCTTGGGAAGGGGCCACTAATGCTGGCAAGAAAGCCGACAGCCTTTCCAGTCATGGGTCCATCCTTTCAGCCACCTTTGTGGCCGTGTGTCCTTCTGCCATTATGAAAGCAAACCAAACAAAATGACAGTTGCAGGAAGCAAGAGGCAGTGGGATGGAAGATGATAAAAGATAAGGAGACACAATACTTAAAAAAATAAAGAGTAGATGTAAAAATTAGGAAGCAGTAAAACTGAAATTGAGAGAGTAGGTTAGGAGAAAATAGAAGGAAATTAAGAGTGAAAATATGAATGCAAATAAAGATGAGATTAAGAATATTTAAATAATAAAACAGGTAAAATTAAAAATAAAGGTCAACAGAACTAGTAGATCAAAAGCCATAAAAATAAAAACATAAAAGGTTATTGTTAAAAGCTAAAATCCATAAAATAAAAAATAAAGTGACAATACCCAATTTATTGTGTTGTAAGAATCACATGTAATTATATATAAGGAACCCTGTAAACAGAGCATTAGAATACAACTATAAAGAACAATCATCTGAGTTAAATGGTCAACAACCCAGTGTAATTCCTTAGTCATAGCTAACTATATCCATTGGCAAAATAAGATATAACTTCAGGGACCTCAAAAAGTGCTTTAACCACCAAAATATTATCAAAAAATTGCTGTTTACTAATATAGATATCTTTATTTTTTAAAAAATAGGAATAAAAAGCTTTTGTCCCACCACTGGAAATAAGACTCAAAATGGATTTTTTTGCTAATAAGGTTGAATCCAGGACACTTTAAAAAGAAAAGGTTAGTATATTTAAATAAAAGAAGCACAGAACTAAGGCAATAAAATATTATCAACAGAAACTTCAGTTGGACAAAGGGAAGGACTTATTTATTGTAACCATAATAGTGATTATGGAGAGTCATCCCATGGTATAAGGAAAAGGCAGAAGGAAATTCAATGTAAGGACAAGTGTGACAAGTTTAGAAAGTAAAAGAGAGCAGATTCAGCATCACTTACATGTGCAAGGCAATGTTCCAAGTGCCCTACATATATTGTTTCATCTTTGCAACAACTTAAACAGCATATAATTATTTGTACCATTGTATAGATGGGGAAACTGAAGTTCAGGAGCTGAAATATCTTTCTAAAAACTTGTCATAATCCTTTAGAAGTAGGTATTAAGCTGAGAATATTTCTTTCTTATCAATGACTTTGAGTCACTAGAGACTTCCCAGATGTTATTTCAGATACAAATGTCGCAAGAGCTGAATGAATAGCTCACCTCCTTAGTTAGCAGTGAGCAACATTTCTAATGCATGGGACATAGGAATACATGAAAGCAAAGAATTTTTCTTGACCTCTAATGAATTAACTTTGAGGATGATCAGCTAGCAAGCAGCATATTCCTGGAATAGAAAGAGAAGAAGTAAGAAGGAAGAGAAGAAAAATAACAAAAACATGCTGGGACAGACCCCAGGGATGCAGCACTATGTTAAAATGACAAACTTCGCTTCTGGTTCATGCCCTAAACTTAACCTCACTTCTCTCAGCTCCTCCTGATGTTAAGCACAGCTTCAGTTCAGAGGAAACCAATATCAACACCATATGTTCTAAACGTCCTATTATTATTATTATAAGCAATTCCACATTTAGAGGATAAGAATGATAAATTGGAATTGAAGAGCAAATAAGCATTTTCTATTCCTTAAAGTTTTGTCTTTTTATCTTCTTATGATTTTAGTTCTCAGTCCTGCATTTTAAGCAGAGAGATGATATTCCAAGGAAGCCAATAGAGGTCCACAATCCAGTGTCAAAAAACTTATGACTAGATATTTTTTCAGATTTTGCATATTTTCTTAGCTATTAGGAACATAATGTAATGCTTTTACTGTAATTATGTAAAATCCTCAACAGAGTCTGGGGAGTTTCATAATCAAGCACATTAATGTTTTGGCAGTAAAGTGTATAAATATTCAAACAAAGTGGAATACTAAAGACTACAAATAGCTCTGTGTTATAATGGAACAGTTTTAACATAAAACAAATTTTCCGCACACTTAAAACTTTTGATTTTGTATTTGAATTATGAATTTTTTCCATTATTCCTTCAGCAAGTGATCTAGCAGCAAATTACCATATGCAGACCAATATTAAAATATGAGTTCCTAAATGGGGCTGGCTACCCGAAATAGTGATCTCTGGTGAGTTGGTTAGATGTAGTTATTTAGATGACTTATATCACCTAAAACTTCTAGCCAGATCTCTCTTCACCTCTCTTTAGTCAAGCTTTTGATTACTATCCTAGCACCTATAGCTCACTTGAACAATAATGTCAGGTTAAATGAAAATAACATGTTGGTAAACAGTGCAGAGAGCACAGTCACACTGATCTTTGTCCAGGATCAGTCACATAGTTGCTGGCAGGCTTTGACCCCTCACTGCCTGGAGCTCCCATATAGTCACCTCACCACATGGCAGCTGGCTTCCCCTTGAGTCAGAGATTCAACAGAGTGAGAGAGAATACACCCAAGATGGAAGCCTCAGATAGATGCGTTTCTACTGTCTTTCAAAACTTTATCATTCCTTTCTAACCAAATGTTATTCTTTATTCTTCCATTCTGAAACCTATGACTTCTATCATGAAATGCTCAGTGAAGTAATTCATGATCTCTCCTCTCACACTTCATCACCAAGATTTATTCTGGGCATTCCTTCATATAATTTGTATCTATGATGCGTCTTCTTTCTTACATGAAGGCCTGGAGAACTGAATCAAGATATAAAAGATATGGCACCTGTTTTGCGAATGTTCATGATCCTTTTGGTTGACAGGATCATAAACCAGAGTTAGAATTAAATGTGCTCAGTGTTTTATTTGATGTATACACAAAACAAGGGGCTTCCCAGGTGGCATTACTGATAAAGAACCTGTCTGCCAATGCCGGAGACATAGGAGATGCGATTTTGATCCCTGGGTTGAGAAAATTGCCTGGAGGTGGACATGGCAACCCACTCCAGCATTCTTGCCTGGAGAATCCCATGGACAGAGGAGACAGGTAGCCTCAGTCCATCAGGTCACAAAGAGTCAGACATGACTGAAGTGACTTAATATGTGCACATGCGCACCCTCCCCCCCCACACACAAGTGGTTTCTGAGCACAGAGAACTGAGGCACTAAATGTCTTTGTAATACAGGAAGATTTCACAACGGCTATAATACAGTCCTCTAATACTCTTCATACTTCAGGTATAAGTAAAGTTCCCTCTGCCTTGAATGCAGATATCAGAATAGCCTATGCAAAGGTATGGGAATATTAGTAAGAGAGAGCATGATATGCAGAGGAAGCAAAACAGTTTTTTTGTGATTTGAGCATAGGCGATATGTATTGTGTGTTGGAAGGAATATGAAGGTTAAAAGTCGAGGAAATTGGGGTAAAATCTTTTGAAAAACACATACATTTCAGTTAAAGAACTGGTACTTAAAATATACAAAGAATGCTTAAAATTCAACAGTAATAAAACATGCAACACAATTTTAAAATGGGCAATAGTGATATTGTGCATCTTTCATGTGTTTGTTAGCCATCTGTGTGTCTTCTTTGGAGAAATGTCTATTTAGTTCTTTGGCCGATTTTTTGATTGGGTCGTTTATTTTTCTGGAATTGAGCTGCATAAGTTGCTTGTATATTTTTGAGATTAGTTGTTTGTCAGTTGCTTCATTTGCTATTACTTTCTCCCATTCTGAAGGTTGTCTTTTCACCTTGCTTATAGTTTCCTTTGTTGTGCAGAAGCTTTTCAGTTTAATTAGGTCCTATTTGTTTATTTTTGCTTTTATTTCCAATATTCTGGGAGGTGGGTCATAGAGGATTCTGCTGTGATTTATGTCGGAGAGTGTTTTGCCTATGTTCTCCTCTAGGAGTTTTATATTTTCTGGTCTTACATTTAGATCTTTAATCCATTTTGAGTTTATTTTTGTGTATGGTGTTAGAAAGTGTTCTAGTTTCATTCTTTTACAAGTGGTTGACCAGTTTTCCCAGCACCACTTGTTAAAGAGATTGTCTTTAATCCATTGTATATTCTTGTCTCCTTTGTCAAATATAAGGTGTTCATAGGTGCGTGGATTTATCTCAGGGCTTTCTATTTTGTTCCATTTATCTTTATTTCTGTCTTATCAGAGAAATGCAAATCAAAACCACAATGAGACACCATTTCACGCCATTCAGAATGGCTGTGATCCAAAAATCTACAAGCAATAAAGGCTGGAGAGGGTGTGGAGAAAAGGGAACCCTCTTACACTGTTGGTGGGAATGTAAACTGTAAGAAAACGCCGCGGGAAGAAAAAGCCACCTCTAGGACCTGTTAGTAAAAAGGCCTTTATTGGGCGGTTGCTCTCGGGCAGAACTCCCAAGGACAGGCAAGCGAGGGAAGCGAGGAGTCTGCGAGGTGGGGAGGGGTGCGGGAAGGTTTTATAGTGAGGGCTGGCAGACAGGCCAAGTTTTTCCCATGTAAGGCAACAGGTGCGGACCACAGCAGGGGTTGGTTGCCCATGGTCTTTCTGGCATTTCCCGATTGGATCGGGGCTCCAAGGCCGGCCCCGGGGGTCGGGTCCGTTCCCTGGTTCCGGTTTGGTCATCAGCCGCCCCTGGTGCTGACCGGATGCCCCCTTTCTGGCCACGTTTCAGGCAGCTCGCCCTTTCATCCCGGCCTTTTTGATATAGGATAAGGGGCGCCGAATCTCTCTGGCTACTTCCTGCTGAACGGGGGCGACGTGGGGAAAGGGTGGTCGGGATGTTTTGGGCTGGCTCTTAGATTTGGTGGAGATCTCTCGGAGTGGACCCTGAGTACTGTTGTCGCAGCACCATCAGCTGAACCGCGTTGGGCCTTTGTCCCAGCTGGCACATGTTTAGGGTCACGTTTGACAAGTAGCTGAGGATATAAGGCTCAAAAAGAAGAAGGGTTAGCACTACAAGGACAAATATGAAAATGGGCTTCCACCAACTGAACTTGAACCAGGAAGTAATCTCATCTAGAAGAGAGGGGGAGCTGTCACCCAACCGGGAGATACTGTCTCTTACCTCACTCAAAGTGTTAGAGACATTTTGGGAGAGATCTGGGATATATACACAGCACCCTGTCTTGATAATAGCGCAGGTCCCTCCCTGGGCAGCTGTGAGAATGTCGAGGGCCATTCTGTTTTGTAGTCGACCTGGGTCACCACTAACAAGGAAATACAGTCCCTCCTGCTCTGGCTGCTTGCTGCCCAGGGCCCCATGGACGCTGGGGCCTCAGGGTGGGCTGGGGACTGGCCAGCTCTGGGTGAGTCGAGGGGCACTCATGGGCCACTATGAGGGCGTGACTGCCTGCACACGCCCAGCCCTTGGCCTGCTTCCACCTCTGTCCCTGTCAACACATCCTCGAACCCCCGCATCCAATCCATGCACTCTCATCCCTGCCTCTCGGGGCCCCATGGACCCCCTTCTGTCACCTGTTTCTTCCATTACTTCCCTGTCACACCAGCGCTGGCTGCCTTCCACCACGCCCTGCGCTTACTGTCCCTGAAGGCCACCCTCTGTGGCCACGGCCCCTTGGGCTTCTTCCGTACCCCCTGAGGTCCTCCACTCACCCCTGCAAGCTTGGCCAGTCTCCAACCCTGAGGGAGGACCGTCCAGGTGAGCTGAGTGGTCAATTGGGTGTCAGGATCTGTCCAGGTGAAAGCGAAGAGAAACTGGCAATCGGAATGAAGTGGAATAGTAAAGAAGGCATCTTTGAGGTCAATGACAGTGAAATGAGAAGTTTGAGGAGGAATTGAGGAAAGAAGAGTGTAAGGGTTAGGGACCAGCGGGTGTGCAGGATGAATTTAACTGACAAGACAGAGGTTGTGTCTGGAGAGGACATGAAGGTCGGCCGTCAATTCCCATAACCAAAATCTGAGAAGGATGCAAAATGTCCCCAAAGGAAGGAAGAACCGAGGTAGCCCCCGTATCAACCAGGAAGTTGGTAAACTTACCCGCTACCTGGAGCGTTACCCTGGGCTCGGCTTGGGTGATCGGAGTCCCTGAGTCTGGGCGGCATCAGTCTTTGTCGAAGCTCAGCAGCTCCAAAGCCGGAGTAGGGCAGGAAGTCTCTCTAGGGCGCTCTGGTCCCTGGCCCCTAGAGGCCGGGGCCCGAGAGGCCTGGGGACAGTCGCTGGCCCAATGTCTTCGTTGTTTGTACAACGGACACACGGCTTGGATGGAGGGCGCGGGTTAGGGGCATGCTTTGGCCCAGTGTCCTTTTGGCCGCACTTGAAGCAGGCCCCCGGAGGGGGGTTTTGGGACCCCGAACCCGCAGCCGGCCGCAGGGCCGCCACCAAGGCTTGGGTTTGCTGGTTAAAGAGACTTGCTTGCTGGTTGAGGAGGCTAGCCTGAAATTCGGCCTTTGTTTAAGCCTTGCCTTTTGGCTGGCCTCGGCTGCTTTTTCCCGGGCATTGTAAACTTTGAAGGCCATTTTTACCAGATCTCGGATAGGGGTCTGAGGACCGTCCTCAGCCTTGGCCAGCTTTTTCGGATATCAGGAGCTGACTGAAAGATAAAACGGCTGGCCAAGGTGGCTGCCCCTACAGGGGACTCAGGGGACAGTCTAGTGTATTGAATAAGGGCCTCAGTAAGCCGATTGAGGAACATAGCTGGATTTTTATCAGGCCCCTGAGTCACCTCGTCCAGCTTAAGGAAATTTACAACTTTGTGAGAGGACACCTCTATCCCATCAAGAAGGCACTCTATCATATAGCCTACTCGCTGCTGGCCACCACCCCCTCCTGATAATTCCAGTCAGGGTCAATGTCAGGGACCGCCTGAGCCCCCGGGGGTGCTCGGGAGAGGGACTGGCAATGTGCCTCTGATCAGCCTGAGCTTTGGCTGCCATCCAGATGGCCTGCCTCTCTTCTGGGGGTGGTGGAGGATCTCAGAATAACAGAGATGTCTTGCCAGGTCAGAGCATAGGCGCGAGTTAAGCCCGTGAACTGTTTAATGTATTGAGTAGGATTGGAAGAAAAAGAGCCCAGTTTGGCTTTAATCTGTGTCAGGTCCTGGAGAGAAAAGGGAACATGGACCTGGGCTGGGCCCCTCAGCGCCAGCTACTTGTCGAAGAGGGAGTAGCGGGGCTGGGGGAAGGGGGGGCTCCCAGAGGGTTGCCATGGGAGCGAGTGTGGGAGCTAACCGGAGAGGGGGAGGGCGTAACAGAGGGAAGAGGAGGATACAAGATAGGGTTTAGGGCTAGAGGATCCAGGGCCAGCGGCAGAGTCTCGGGGGCAGAACGGAGATAGGAGGGGGGAGGGTGAGGGTAGAGAACCAGGGTCGGAGGAGGGGAAAGAATAGGGTTAACTGCCAGCTGGTTGGGGGTTGAGGGCGAGGCTGGGGCCGAGGTGGAAGGGGAGGGAGCCGTGGGAGAGGTATAGGGAGGAGGAGCCACCAAGTCCTCTGGAGAAACAGAGAAAGCAGAGGACTCAGAGACGGGAGGAGTTGGCTTGGAGCCACGTGGTGCAAGGGGGGGCGAGAGCACAACGCCCAAAAGCCTGTACATAGGGGACCTCAGACCATTTTCCCGTTCTCCGGCAGTAATTATCTAAGTCACGGAGGACATCAAAGTCCAATGTCCCTGTGGCTGGCCAGTGAGCCGTTATCTAGAGAATATTGAGGCCAGGCCTGTGAGCAAAAAAAAAGTAAGCTGTTTGGCGCGGACATGTCTCTTTAGTCTTAAGGTCTGCAAATTAGCCAATAAGCATTCTAAAGGGGTTAAATCTTGGAGTTTGGGTTCGGGTTTGGAGACTGTCGATCCCATAGCGACCACCAACAGCGTAGGCAGACCCCGGTATCCAAACGTCTTTGGACACGCTGGGGGAAGCCGGAATGGGTCCAGGCAGCCGATCAGGACGTCTCCTTCACGGTCTGCGGGACCGGAATGGGCCGAAGCCGGAATGGGCCGAAGCCGAATGGGTCCAGGCAGCCGGTCAGGGCGTCTCCTTCACGGTCTGCGGGACCGGAATGGGCCAAGCCGGAATGGGCCGAAGCCGGAATAGGTCGATCAGCTGATCAGGACGTCTCCTTCACGAACTGATGACCGGAAGGGCCCAGTAAGTGCGCACCCGTTACAGGGCCCTAGGAAGTGGTCGCCAGGGAGTACAGACCTCAAAGCCGAAGGGACTTACCCCGTTTCCTGCCGTCCGGGAGGTTGGTCAGTCGCCTGGGTCCAGGGGCTACCGCGGCGGTGGAGCTCGAGGGGGACCTCAATGGCAAGTGCCGGAGGCCCTCACCTCGAGCCCCACGTTGGGCGCCAGATGTAAGAAAACGCTGCGGGAAGAAAAAGCCACCTCTAGGACCCGTTAGTAAAAGGCCTTTATTGGGCGGTTGCTCTCGGGCAGAACTCCCAAGGACAGGCAAGCGAGGGAAGCGAGGGAGTCTGCGAGGTGGGGAGGGGGTGCGGGAAGGGCTGGCAGACAGGCCAAGTTTTTCCCATGTAAGGCAACAGGTGCGGACCACAGCAGGGGTTGGTTGCCCATGGTCTTTCTGGCATTTCCCGATTGGATCGGGGCTCCAAGGCCGGCCCGGGGGTCGGGTCCGTTCCTGGTTCCGGTTTGGTCATCAGCCGCCCCTGGTGCTGACCGGATGCCCCCCTTTCTGGCCACGTTTCAGGCAGCTCGCCCTTTCATAAACTAGTACAGCCACTATGGAGAACAGTGTGGAGATTCCTTAAAAAACTGAAAATAGAACTGCCTTATGACCCAGCAATCCCACTGCTGGGCATACACACCGAGGAAACCAGAATTGAAAGACACACATGTACCCCCAATGTTCATCGCAGCACTGTTTATAATAGCCAGGACATGGAAGCAACCTAGTTGTCCATCAGCAGATGAATGGATAAGAAAGCTGTGATATATGTACAAAATGGAGTATTACTCAGCCATTAAAAAGAATTCACATGAATCAGTTCTAATGAGGTGGATGAAACTGGAGCCTATTATACGGAGTTAAGTAATTCAGAAAGATAAATGCCAATGCAGTATACTAATGCATATATATGTAATTTAGAAAGATGGTAATGATAACCCTGTATGTGAGACAGCAAAAGAGACACAGATATATAGAACAGTCTTTTGGACTCTGAGGGAGAGGGAGAGGGAGAGGGTGGGATGATTTGGGAGAATGGCATTGGAACATGTATAATATCATATATGAAACGAATCACCAGTCCAGGTTTGATGCAGGATACAGGATGCTTGGGGCTGGTGCACTGAGATGACCCAGAGGGATGGTACAAGGAGGCAGGAGGGAGAGGGGTTCAGGATGGGGAACACGTATATACCTGTGACGGATTTATGTTGATGTATGGCAAAACCAATACAATATTGTAAAGTAATTAACCTCCAATTAAAATAATTAAATTTATATTTAAAACAATAAAATAAAATCACTACCGGAAAAAAAAAGACATACAGACAACAAATAAGCATATGAAAAAGATTCTCAACATCATACAGCATTAGAGAGTTCAAATAGAAACAGGATTTAGATACCACTACCCACATTTGTTTGGATAGCCAAAATCCAAAACATTGGCAATACCAAACGCTGGTGAGAATGAAGAGCAATGCGAACTCTCATTCATTACTGGTGGGAAGGCAAAATGGTACATTCACTTTGGGAGACGGTATGGCAATTTCTTACAAAACTAAACATCATATTACCATATGATCCAGCAATCATGCTGCTTAATATTTGTCCAAATGGTTGAAAACTTGACTCACACAAAAATCTATACATGAATGATATATATAGCTTTATTCATAATGGTTTATATAGCTTTATTCATAAATGGTATATATAGCTTTATTCATACTTGCCAAAGCTTAGAAGCAAGCAAGGCTATGGTCCTAATGTGATTAGATTCAGTGTGTCTGCCCTCTTGCAACACCTACCATCTTACTTGGTTTCGCTTACCTTGGACGTGGGGTATCTCTTCACAGATGCTCCAGCAAAGCGCAGCCACTGCTCCTTACCTTGGACAAGGGATGTCACCTCACCACCACCCCTCCTGAACTTGAACGTGAAATAGCTCCTCTAGGTCCTGCAGCACGCACACAACCACTGCTCCTTGGACATCGGGTCGCCCCTCCCGGCCGCTGCCCCGGCCTCAGGCGGGGGTAGTTCCCCTCGGCTGCCGGCCCTGACCTTGGACACAGGATAACTCTTTTCCGCTGCCACCCCTGACCTCGGACGTTAGGTTGCTCCTCTCAACCGCCACCCCTCGGGTGTGGGGTCCTCCCGGCTTCTGCCCCTGGCCTTCGATGTGGGGTAGCTCCTCTCGGCCATGCCCTGCTCTCAACTAGCTGTGTCTAACTCAACGAAACTAATCCATGCCCTGTGGGGCCACCCAACACAGGCAGGCACGGTGGAGAGGTCTGACAGAATGTGGTCCACTGGAAAAGGAATGGCAAACCACTTCGGTATTCTTGCATTGAGAACCCCAAGAACAGTATGAAAAGGCAAAATGGAAGGATACTGAAAGAGGAACTCCCCAGGTCAGTAGGTGCCCAATATGCTACTGAAGATAAGTGGAGAAATAACTCCAGAAAGAAAGAAGGGATGGAGCCAAAGAAAAACAATAACCAGTTGTGGATGTGACTGGTGATAGAAGCAAGGTCCGATGCTGTAAAGAGCAATATTGCATAGGAACCTGGAATGTCAGATCCATGAATTAAGGCAAATTGGAAGTGATCAAACAGGAGATGGTAAGAATGAATGTCGACATTCTAGGAATCTGAGAACTAAAATGGACTGAAATGGGTAAATTTAACTCAGATGACCATTATATCTACTACTGTGGGCAGGAACCCCTTAGAAGAAATGGAATAGAAATCATGGTCAACAAAAGAGTCCAAAATACATTACTTGGATGCAATCTCATAAACAACAGAATGATCTCTGTTCATTTGAAGGCAAAGCATTCAATATCACAGTAATCCAAGTCTATGGCCCAACCAGTAACTCTGAAGAAGCTGAAGTTGAACGGTTCTATAAAGACCTAGAAGACCTTTTAGAACTAACACCCCAAAAAGATGTCCTGTTCATTAAGGGGACTGGAATGCAAAAGTAGGAAGTCAAGATACACCTGGAGTAACAGGCAAATTTGGCCTTGGAATGCAGAATGAAGCAGGGCAAAGACTAAAAGAGTTTTGTCAAGAAAACGCACTAGTTATAGCAAACATCGTCTTCCAACAACACAAGAGAAGACTCTACACATGAACATCACCAGATGGTCAACACCAAAATCAGACTGATTATATTCTTTGCAGCCAAAGATGGAGAAGCTCTATACAGTCAACAAAAACAAGATCAGGAGCTGACCGTGGCTCGATCATGAAATCTTTATTGCCAAATTTAGACTTTACTTGAAGAAAGTAGAGAAAACCACTACACCATTCAGGTATGACCTAAATCAAATCCCTTATGATTATACAGTGAAAGTTAGAAATAGATTTAAGGGACTAGATCTGATAGATAGAGTGCCTGATGAACTATGGACAGAGGTTCCTGACATGTACAAGAGACAGAGATCAAGACCATCCCCATGGAAAAGAAATGCAAAAAAAGCGAAATGGCTGTCTGAGGAGGCCTTACAAATAGCTACGAAAAGAAGAGAAATGAAAAGCAAGGGAGAAAAGGAAAGATATAAGCATCTGAATGCAGAGTTCCAAAGAATAGCAAGAGATAGGAAAACATTACTCAGTGATCAATGCAAAGAAATAGAAGAAAACAACTGAATGGGAAAGACTAGAGATCCCTTCGAGAAACTTAGAGATACCAAGGGAAGATTTCATGCAAAGATGGGCTCGATAAAGGACAAAAATGGTATGGACCTAACAGAAGCAGAAGATATTAAGAAGCGGTGGCAAGAATACACAGAATAACTATAAAAAGATCTTCACGACCAAGATAATCATGATGGTGTGATCACTCACCTAGAATCAGACATCCTTGAATGTGAAGTCAAGTGGACCTTAGAAAGCATCTCTACGAACAAAGCTAGTGGAGGTGATAGAATTCCAGTTGAGCTATTTCAAATCCTGAAAGATGATGCTGTTAAAGTGCTGCACTCAATATGCCAGCAAATTCGGAAACATGGCAGTGGCCGCAGGACTGCAAAAGGTTAGTTTTTATTCCAATTCCAAAGAAAGACAAAGCCAAAGAATGCTCAAACTACTGCACAATTGCACTCATCTCACATGCTAGTAAAGTAATGCTCAAACTTCTCCAAGCTAGGCTTCAGCAATAAGTGAACCATGAAATCCCATATATTCAAGCTGGTTTTAGAAAAGGCAGAGGAACCAGAGATCAAATTGCCAACATCCACTGGATCATCAAAAAACCAAGAGAGTTTCAGAAAAACATCTATTTCTGCTTTATTGACTATGCCAAAGCCTTTGACTGTGTGGATCACAATAAACTGTGGAAAATCCTGAAAGATATGGGAATACCAGACCACCTGACCTGCCTCTTGAGAAATCTGTGTGCAGGTCAGGAAGCAAAAGTTAGAACTGGACATGGAACAACAGACTGGTTCCAAATAGGAAAAAGAGTATGTCAAGGCTGTATATTGTCACCCTGCTTATTCAACTTATATGCAGAGTACATCATGAGAAACGCTGGGCTGGAAGAAACACAAGTTGGAATCAAGATTGCCTGGAGAAATATCAATAACCTCAGATATGCAGATGACACCACCCTTGTAGCATAAAGTGAAGAGAAACTAAAAAGCCTCTTGATGAAAGTGAAAGAGGAGAGTGAAAAAGTTGGCTTAAAGCTCAGCTTTCAGAAAACGAAGATCATGGCATCGGTCCCATCACTTCATGGGAAATAGATGGGGAAACAGTGGAAACAGTGTCAGACTTTATTTTGGGGGCTCCAAAATCACTGCAGATGGTGACTGTAGCCATGAAATTAAAAGACACTTACTCCTTGGAAGAAAAGTTATGATCAACCTAGACAGCATATTGAAAATAAGAGACATTACTTTGCCAACAAAGGTCTGTCTAGTCAAGGCTATGGTTTTTCCTGTCGTCATGTAAGGATGTGAGAATTGGACTGTGAAGAAGGCTGAGCACCAAAGAATTGGTGCTTTTGAACTGTGGTGTTGGAGAAGACTTTTGAGATTCCCTTAGACTGCAAGGAGGTCCAACCAGTCCATTCTGAAGGAGATCAGCCCTGGGATTTCTTTGGAAGGAATGATGCTAAAGCTGAAACTCCAGTACTTTGGCCACCTCATGTGAAGAGTTGACTCACTGGAAAAGACTGTGATGCTGGGAAGGATTGGGGTCAGGAGGAGAAGGGGACAACAGGATGAGATGGCTGGATGGCATCACTGACTTGATAGATATGAGTCTGAGTGAACTCTGGGAGTTGGTGATGGACAGGGAGGCCTGGCGTGCTGTGATTCATGGGGTCGCAAAGAGTCGGACATGACTGAGCAACTAGACTGAACTGAACTGAGAAGCAAGCAAGAAGTCTTTCTACAAGGAAATGGATAAACAAATGGTGGTGCAGCCATAGACTGGAGCATTATATGGATGATAAAAGAGACAGGCCACCAAGCCGCCAGAAATCATGGAAGAATTTCAAATACATTATTCTGAGTGAAAGAAGCCAATCTAAAACAGTTTTATATTTTATTATTCCAAACATATGACCTTCTAGGAAAGGAAAATCTATGAATATAATAAAAATATCACTGGTTTGCAGGGATTCTCGGAAGAGATTTTTCAGGACAATGAAACCATTATTCAGTGTAATACTGTAATGTTGGATACATGTCATTATATGTTAGTCAAAAGCCATAGATTGTATATTACAAAGAGTGAGCCCAAATGTAAGCTATAGAATTTTCTTAATAATAATGCATTAATATTGGCCCACTGGTTGTAACAAATATAGCACAATTATGCAAAATATTAAAAATAGGGGAAATTGGCATGAGTTAAGGGGCTTCTTCGGTGGCTCAGATGGTAAAGAATCTGTCTGCAATTTAGGATCCCAATATTCGATCCCTGATCCAGGAAGATCTCCCGGAGAAGGGACTAGCAAGCCACTCTTGCTATTCTTGCCTGGAGAATTCTGTGGACAGAAGAGTCTGGCAGGGTTGCTTTGTTGGGCACAACTGAGTACTAGGACTTTCACACTTGTAAAGGGTGTATGGGATCTCTATTTTTAGCTCAATTTTTTTCTGTTAATAAAAATTGCTCAAAACTTAATAAAGCTTATTAACTTTCTTAAAAGTAGAGAAAATGTGATAATTTAGACATGTAAACTTATAGGAAACTTGATTGCTACTGTTATGACCATGTATCTCTGTGTAACCAACTACTGCAAATGTGACGGCTTGAAGCAAGTCATTTCATGACGTTCACAATCTATGATACAAAATGGACTAGACTAGGCTGCTTGATTCTCCTGCTCCATGTGGTGTTGAACAAGGTCATTTGGTTACATTCAGCAGGTAGCTGGGCTGGAGGAGAGAATCCAAGGCAGCAGCTTCTTTTTTTTTTTTTAATTTAATTTTTTTATTTTTTAAATTAAATTTATTTATTTTTTTAATTACAATACTGTATTTGTTTTGCCATACATTGACACGAATCAGCCATAGGTGAACACAATCTCCCAATGCCGAAGCCCCCTCCCACCTCCCACCCCACATCCTCTACTTGAATCATCCTGTGCATCAGCCCCATGCATCCTGCATCCTACATTGAACATAGATTAGCATTTCGTTTCTTACAGGAAAATATACATGTTTCATTGCCATTTTCCCAAACCATCCCACCCTCTCCCTCTCCCTCAGAGTCCAAAAGTTCACTCTATACCTCTGTGTCTCTTGTTGTCTCACATACAGGGTCATCATTACTGTCTTCTAAATTCCATATATATGTGTCAGTATACTGTATTGGTGTTTTTCTTTCTGGCTTACTTCACTCTGTATAATTGGTTCCAATTTCATCCATCTCATTAGAACTGAGTCAAATTTATTCTTTTTAAGGGCTGAGTAGTATTCCATAGTGTATATGAACCACAGCTTTCTTGTCCATTCATCTGCTGATGGACATCTAGGTTGCTTCCATGTCCTGGCTATTATAAACAGTGCTGCAATGAACATTGGGGTACATGTGTCTCTTTCAATTCTGGTTTCCTCAGTGTGTATGCCCAGCAATGGGATTGCTGGGTCATAAGGCAGTTCTATTTGCAATTTTTTAAGGAATCTCCACACTGTTTTCCATAATGGCTGTACTAGTCTGCATTCCCACCAGCAGTGTAAGAGGGTTCCCTTTTCTCCGCATCCTCTCCAGCATTTATTGCTTGTAGACTTTTGGATCGCAGCCATTCTGACTGGTGTGAAATGGTACCTTTATATATCTGGTGCCTTGGTGGGAAAGGATGGAGACCAAGGCTCTACTGAGCCACTCTCCACTCGGTTTTTCATAGTTTTTTCCACATAATGTTTACAGCAGGAGAGTTTAAGCTTCAGCAGTTGAGCTGCCTAGAGTGGATGTTCCAAGAGGCAAGAAGCAGAAACTGTCAATCTCTTTGGGCCTTGACCTATAAACTGGTAAAGCATCTCTTCTGCCATCTCTATGTGTTAAAACAGTTATGAAACCTACCCGTATTCAAGGGGGAGAATACATAGATGCCCCCACCTCTCTATGAGAGAAATGGCAATGATTTTGCACCATCATTGATCTATCACAGTCATTCTATGGAATTTTTGTTTTATCCTGTAGTGCATGAGAGCTACTGAAAGATTTTAATCTAGAGAAAGACATATTAAAATCAGTTGTGGCAGCATGATATAGAAAATAAAGAAGGTAAAAACTTGGAGGAAGGAATCCCAGATGCTCACTATCACAGAATTTTTACTTTGTATTTTTAAGTGGCTTTTTTTTGGCAGGGGGTCGGGGGGAGGTGGTTAAAGCCCATTTCATTGTTATGATTGTAAACATGATTATGTTTCATTTCTAAAATATTGATGTAATTAGAAATGGTAAGCTTTCATATGTGTTGGGTTTTCATCACTCCAATTAGACTATAAGCTCTTTGAAATAGAAATCTCATAAATCTATGACACCAAGTATTTTGTAAATGCTCAGAAAATATTGATTGATTGACCAATTAAAGAAAGCAAAACACATGAGACTCTTCTTCTGTAAACAAATATTTATTGTGCTTTTGAAATCTGCCAGGCATTGTTCTGTTATTATAATTGGAATATAATGAGATATAACATTATACATTTTCAAGGTATGCAATACATTGATTTAATATAGCTATATACTGCAAAATGATATGACCATTCTAATAGCTAACATCTCTATCACTTCACATAATTATCCTCTCTTTGTTTAAAATCATTAACAAACATTTCTTTAACTTGTTTCTTTGTTTAAACAAACATTAAACATTTCTTTTTTCAATATCATTTTTTTGGTTAATATCTAGTTTTTTAGCAACTTTCAAGTATGTGGTATAATATTGTCATCTATAATCACCTTGCTATACATGGAATTCCCAAAACTTACTAATATTATAATTGGAAGTTCTTACCCTCTGTGGATATAAAGTTTTCCCCAGGTAATTTATGGATGGAGGAGCCTGGTAGGCTGCAGTCTATGGGATCGCACAGAGTCGGACACGACTGAAGCGAGTTAGCAGCAGCAGCAGGTGATTTATTGAAAATGCTGTCCATTCCCCACTGAATGTTATTGACCCTTTTCAAATATTAGCTGACCATGCATGCAGTTTCATTTCTGTGCTCTTGGCTTTGTTCCATTTATCATGTGTCTATCTCCATGCCAGTACCATACTGTTTTGAATACTACTGCCTTGTAGTATACTTTGAAATCAGAAAGTGTCATGTATCTGGCTTTGTTTTTCTTTCTGAAATTGCTTTGGCTCTTTGGAGATCTTCTGTGGTACCATGTAAATTTTAGGATTATTTTTTCTTTTTCTGTAAAACATGCCATTATAATTTTTATAGGAATTGCATTAATGTTATATATGGCTCTTAATAGTATGGACTTTTTGACAATGTTCATTCTTCCAATCTATGAACACATATCTCTTTCCATTTATTTGAATCCTCTTCCTTTTCTCTCGACAATGTCCTATAGTTGTCAGTGTATAGTTCCTTCACTCTCTTGGTTAAATGTGCTCCCAACTATTTTATTGGTTTTGATACTATTGGGATTGAGATTGTTTTCTTTATTTCTTTTTCAGATATCTCATTGTTAGTATATAAAAATGTGACTGATTTCTATATGCAGTTTTTTGACCCAGTAACTCTTACTGGATTTGTTGATTAGTTCTAACAGTTTTGGATGGAATCTTTAGGATTTTATATAGATAAAAGTATAGCATTTGCCAATACAGAAAATTTTACTGCTTCTTTTCCAATAATCATGTCTTTTTTTTTTTTTTTTTTTTTGCCAAATTGCTCTGGCTAGAACTTCCAGTACTATATTGAATAAGAATGGTGAGAGTGAGCACCTTTGCCTTGTTCCTGATCTTAGAGAAAAGTTTTCCAACCTTTTACTGTAGAATGTAACATTAACTGTGGTCTTGTTTTATACAGCCTTTATTATGTTGAGGCAAATTCCTTCTATAGTCAATTTGTTGAGAATTTTTATTCTGAAAGAACATTATATTTTTGTCAAATGCTTTTCGTGCATTATTGAGATGATAACATGATTTCTATATTTCATTCTAGCATTAATATAATATATCACAAATCAATTTGCACACATTTAACAATTTTTGCATCCCAAGAACAGAGTCTATCTGATCATGGTGTATGATATTTTGAATGTGCTTTTGAATTCAAGTTGCTAGTATTTTGTTGAGAATTTTTGCATCTCAACATGCAAAGATGAAGAGAAATATTCATCAGGAATATTGGCCTGCAACTTTCTTTTTTATATGTTCTTAATTGGTTTTGATATCAGGGCAATTCTGGCCTCATAAAATGAGTTTCCAAATGTTCCATTCTCTTGAATTTTTGGCAAGAATTTGAGAAGAATCAACTTTACTTCTAAAATGTTAGATGTAATTCACCAATGCAACCATCTGGTTCTGAACTTTTCTATGTTGAGTAGTAATTACTGTTTATTGGGTATTTGGATTTTCCATGTCTCCTTGATTCAATTTTAGATTGGATGTTTCTAGGAATTTATCTGCTTCCTCTAAGTTAACTAATTTGTTGGCATATAAATGTTCATAGTAGTATGTTATGATCCTTTGTATTTTTCTGGTATCAGCTCTAATGGGTCCTCACTTATTTATAATTATATTTAGAGTCTTCTTTCTCTTTTTCTTAGTTTACTTAAATGTTTATCAATTTGGTTTATATATATTTAAAAAGTGCTCTGAGTTTCATTAATTTTTGTGTTCTCTATTTCATTTATCTCAGCTATGCTCTTTGTTGTTCCTTCTAATGTGGGGCTGGCTCATTTTTCTAGTTCCTTGAGGGGCAAAGTTAGGTTGTTTCAGATCTTTCTTTTTCATTAGTGTAAGCTTTTATAGCTATAAACTTTCCTCTTGAAACTGTCTATGCAGCATACCATATGTTTGGTCTACTGTGTTTTCATTTTTGTTTGCTTCAAGTTTCTTTTTTTTTCCCCCTCTCTTTCTCTCTTTTGATTTCTTTGACCCATTGGTTGTTCGTGAGCATGTTGTTTAATTTCAACAGATTTGTGAATCTTTCAGCTTTTTAAAATTGCTCCTAATTTTGTACCGTTGTGACCAGCAGAGACGAGGTATTGTTCTTTTATGTTTGCAATACATCAGTGAATAACACAATAATGGCTTCTTTAGGCAAACATTTTAAATCTACAAAACTCATAATGGATATGGAGGACCACCTGAAAATATTCTGTAAAGAATCTATAATTCTTTCACATAGCTCTCATCTAAGTGCTGTCTCTGTAAAACTTCAAAAATGTTCTTGTAAACTGCAAGTGACCTTGGAGTCAGAAATTGCTTTGTCTGTGTAAATAGACAATTATTTTACTCAACACTACAGGGTCTATAAGTCAACTAAGACAATCTAGTAGCAGTAGGGTATCAATCTAAAGAGAGCATCTTGCCCTTGCAGGCATTTCTTCATTTGAATGCACAGCTGCAACTACTATTATGAAAGCAAAATCCTAATTGCACTCAATCAACAACAAGAATATTTCCATTTACTGCTTGTCCAAGGTCATTTATTTTTTCTGCTATCTAACCTGCATAAGTATTCAAAAAATGAAAATGTTTTGAAGTCTTTGGATATACACACATTCCCAACAAAAGCTCTATATACCTGATCCAATGGACTACATAATTGGATTTTAAACAGACAGAGACAAAGAGAGACAGAGGTTATCAGCAGTATAAAGATTATAGAAACAAAAGGTTTTCTCTAAATATAAAAACAAAGATTCAAAACCATGTTATGCTATAATCATTTTGGTTATTATCTTACATTTTAAGCCATTTTAGAAAAAGAACACTAACAAACATAGAGCTGGAAAAGCAGATCTCATAAATGTAATCAGATCATATTTTGCAACAAATTAATCACTCTGAAAAATTGAGAAAATATGTAATGTACATATCTAAGTATTGCCAATATTTTCTATTCTTTCTCTTGTCTTTTAGTTGAACCTGTATTTATTGAATACTATATGTCAGGAAATGTGCTATGAACTGAAAATAAACAATAAAGAAGACAGTGTTCCTGTCACATTAGTATTCACAATATTGAGAAAGATATATAAATACAAAGTTTTATTTAAACCATTTAGATTTCCCAAGAAATTAAAATTTAATGGCAAGTATACAAAGAAATTGAAACTTGCATGTATTCCTGATGGGAATATAAATTGATTGAGATGATTTTTTTCTAGAGTATATTTTTGTGATGCTAATCAAAAGCCTTCAATACATATGCTTACTCAAGCAATTCAATTCCTGGGAATTCATCCTAAAAAAAAAAAAAATGAAGCTACACAAAAATTTATCTGAAAGGAATTTCATCACACAATTTTTATAATATTAAGATTGGCAACTATTTAAAAATCAACAACAAAGAATTTGGTCAAATTCTTTGCTACTTATGATTATTCAGTGCATGACCTTTTAAAATAATATTATTGATGCTATGAGACTATATCAGCTACGCTGTCAATTTTTTTCTTAGACTACAAAGTAACATATACAAAATAAGGCTATTTTTGTTTAAAAAAATATTATGTGGTGAGATGAACTGGCAAAAACCACCCTCATTGTCCCCATCAGTCGGAGGGCAAGAATCAAAATAATTTAATCATAGTTGGCACCATTCTTCCTGGCACCAAAAAGAATAGTCATTGAAAACCAGAGTGGTTGTTCTTGTGATTCAGCCAAGATTCAGGTCTGGCAGGGAAGAGCAAAATGCTTCCCAGCATAATAATGGGGCAGTCTGTTGTTCACAAAGGACGAAACACAGGAACCCAAGCTGATAGGGAAAATGTCTGTCTTTCACTATCATACCAGCTTGCATTTTCTCGGAGGAAAATTAATGCCTCTCTTTATGAGAAGGATGTACCCTTCAGGTGACTTAATTAACAGAAGCTGCTGTCAAAGGTGAAGAGGCTGAACTGGTATTAAGAGGCTGCTGTAAAGCACACAAAGCTAAGCTTGGTGGTCTGTGATGTCCTAGAGGAGTGGGATGGGGATGGGCACTGGGCAGAAGGGCGGTCCAAAAGGGAGTGGATGTAGTTATGCATATGCCTGGTTCACTTCATCATACAGCAGAGGCTAACACAACATTGCAAAGCAGTTATATTCCAATTAAAAAAAAAGAAGAAGAAAGAGATTGGCACTCACCTTTGTTCACAGGAGAGAGGCCAGTGCTTTCTGTTACCTGCTAAGTCTATGCAGGAGTGAGAAAACTATGGTCTGCAGGCCAAAGGTAGCCCACCACCTATTTTTGAGTGACTAACAAGTTAAAAATCATTTTTAAATAGTTGGAGAAAATTAAGGATATTGTCACGTGACATGAAAATTGCATGAAATTCAGCTGTCAGCGTTCATAAATAAAGTTCTGTTGGAACATAGCCATAATGTTAGGGGAAACACTGAAACCACCCACCATGGTCAGGCACCATAGTAACCATTTGCATGAGTTATTTTATAATAGAAGATTCTGGTAAATAATATGTAACTAACAAGTCACCACCTGCAGGAATAATTTGGGAAAGGTCAAAAGGAGACACCACATGTCCTACCAACTTCTCAGAATCCTCCTTGTTAATCCATCATGGCTGAGCAAGGCAGGTACCACCAAGAAAGACCCTGAGTCAGAATGAATGGTCATTTAGAATGATTAGATGGAAACTAATTCCATCACATGAAACCCAAGACTGTGAGTCATCTCCTTCTGGGTGCCCTTCCCCTCCTGCTCTCTGCCTAGGTGCCTCTTCCCAATAAAATCTCTTGCTTTATCAGTACATGAAAAATGTCTCCTCAGACAATTCATTTTGGAGTTTGAGATAAGATCCTACTGATCCTACTCTTAAGCCTCATAAGGGGTCCCCCTTCCAGCAACAACAGTCTTTGACTTAAGTATTACTATTATCTAGTATTCTTGCCTGAAGAATCCCATAGACAGAGGAGCCTAGCAGTCTATGGGCCATGGGGTTACAAAGAGTTGGACACAACTGAAGTGACTTAGCATGGCTAATTCCTACTATCTTGGCAGAGTTGAGTGGAGTTGCAGGAAAGATCATATATCTTAAAATGCCTAAATGTTTGCTATTTGGCTCTTAAAAAAAAATTGCAAGCTCTGATCTAGTGGAGAGATCCTCAGTGTGCTTCTCAGCATGGCCCAGGTGACACTTAAGTATGAACTATCTCCTGTGAAGACATGCAGTTTTCCAAGGAAAGGACTTGCATTACAGGCTGAAATGACTTGAAGTACCCTCTCCCCTCTCCTTTCTTTTAAGAGTACAAAAAAGACTCAGAGTGTTTATCCCAATAAAAATTACCTTATGTGTGGTAGCAAAGACTCTTTCCCTCAAGAATAAAAATTTGAGGGAATCCTGTTCACATCCAGTTTATATATAAATATAACACAAGCATTGATATCCATTTCCACACCCACTTCCCACTTCAAGGATCAACCTCTTCCAAAATATTCTGAAAAGTGAGGCTTCCCTTAAGTTCTCCCAAAAGGTCTACTCAGAAGCTCCTCTGGGGTAGAATTTCTCCCAGGTTGGATACAGACCACCGCTCCTCTACTGCTGCTCATCATCTGGAACTCTTGGACCCTGACACTTATTTGGATACTACTCTCTGACTCTGCAAGTGCTGGATAGAGGTCACTGTGTCGCACTCTGCCCTTTTATTCTCTACAAAACCACTAAGTAAGCTTATAAAAATCTAAAATATTTTCTACTCCTAACTTTTTGCTTTTCTCCCAAGTATTTCCTTCATTTAACACCCCCTTACCACCATGCAGAGCTCCTTCCACCATCTAGGAAAATTCATTACTTGCAAAGAAGGACTGATCCTGCTCCAATCTGCATTCCCTGTCCCCTTCCTTTGTGTTCATACAGAACACTTCCCTAAGCCTTTTAATCCAGTTTGTACTAATGTGGTGGTATGGAGGGGTTTCCATTTGTATCCCTGATGATGGCCATGACATCTCAAGTTGTGGCAAAAGATGGGTGGCTTTGGAACTCCAAGTCTCACAGCCAAGCATAAGCCCTTTGTTATGGATTGAATGTTTATATGCCCCCTGCAAATTTATATGTTAAAGCCTTAATCTCCAATGCCATGGTATTTGGAGTTTAGGCCTTTGGGAGTTGATTGGGTTTAGATGAGTTCATGCAGGTGGAGCCATCAGACTGGGAATAGTATCCTTGTCAGAAGAGAGAGAGTTCTTTCTGTCCACCACGTGAAGATAGAGTGAAAGTGTGACTGTCTGAAAGGTAGGGAAAGAGCTCTTTCCAGCAAATGAAGCAGCATCAACCTTGATCTTGGACTTCCCAGCCTTCAGAATTGTAAGAAATAAATATCTATTGTCTAAGCCATCCAGGTTGTGGTATTTTGTTTTGGCATTCCAAGCTTTGACACCATCCAAATCAGGTCATGTACTCAAGCTCTCTACTAGTGACCTGCATATAAACCTGTTTAATCTGCCCAATTTTTTTCTAATAGGTAACTATTGGACCAAGCAGGTATACTCACACACACAGACCCACACACACACTCACACATGCACATGTACTCAAACCATACACCTGCACTTATTTATCGTACATCTCTCAAAAGCAAATACTACTTGTCAAAAAATAAAAATATGTAATAAACTGTTTTGCACTGTTGTAATATAATCTCTTTATCCTTCCCTGCTATTAAGGCTTTACTAAAATCTATATTGCTCGTGAATGCTTGGAATAAATGAATTCTTTTGTGAGAAGTCCAAAGAGGCATGACTTTCCACATGTGGATCAATATGATGTGATAAATGTTGTGCATTTACTTAACCAGAGATCTTTTTAGCCAAAAGCAAGGGTATTAGGCCTCTCAATATTTGCAGAAATCTAGAGCAAAGGTTTTGAGCTACCATAAACTGCAGGATAAGAATCCAAATCAACTATATATGTATCTCTTTTGGCCTGGGAAATATTAATTACAGCTTTTGGAAATAAGTTTTACTATGTAACAGGATGCTTTAGAGGTGTTATGGTGTTATGCTTTAGAGGTGTTTGTGTCCTCCCAAGATTCATATGTTTGAAGCCCTAACCCACAATATGATGCTATTAGGAGATGGGGCCTTTGGGAGGTAATTAGGTTTAGATGAGGTCATGAGGATGGAGCTTCCCTGATGAGATTAGTACCTTTATAAAAGTCTCTCACCCCCCCAACCTCCCTCTCTCTCTCACTCCTCCCCACATGAACACACAGAGGAAAGGCCATGTGAGCACACAGTGGGAAGGTGACATCTGAAGGCTAAAAGGAAGGCCCTATCAGAACCCAAACTTGCTGGCACCCTGATCTCAGCCTTCCAGTTTCTAGAATTATAAGAAATGCCTATTGATTTAAGCCACTCAGTCTATAGTATTTCGTTCTTTCAGCCCAAGCAGACTAAGATAGTGGGAGACTAAGAAGTGGGGTGGTGCTGAAACAAATATCTATAAATGTAGAGGGAACTTCAGAACTGGCGGTGGGTAGGAGCTTGGAGAGATTTGAGAGACATACTAGAGGAAGCAGAGATTGCTATGTAAGGACTGCTAAAGGTGGTTCTGGTGAGAGCTCAGAAAGAAAAGAGCACAGCTGCTGTGAAAGCTTCCATCTTCTTAGAAATACAGAAATAATCATGAATAAAATGTTGGGAGAAATATGGTAAAACGTCATTCTGGTGACGTCTCACATGGAAATGAGGTGTGTGCTATTTGACAATGAAGGAAGGCAGTCCTTATTATGAAGGGGCAAGTGGCATGGCTGAACTGTGCTCATGTTCCAGTGCTTTGTTGAAGGTAGAATTTTTTTCAATTAATTTTTACTGGCACATAGTTGATTTACAATATTGTGTTAGATTCTGCTATAGGCAAAGTGAGTCCGTTATACATTTTCATAGATCCATTCTTATTTAGATTCTTTTCTCATATAGGTCATTACAGAGTGGAGCTCCCTGTGCTATACCGTAGGTTCTTTTTTTTTTTTCCTTTTTAATATCCAGATAATTTTTTTTTATTTTTTAAAATTAAATTTATTTATTTTTTTAATTACAATACTGTATTTGTTTTGCCATACATTGACACGAATCAGCCATAGGTGAACACAATCGCCCAATGCCAAAGCCCCCTCCCACCTCCCACCCCACATCCTCTGCCTGAATCATCCTGTGCATCAGCCCCATGCATCCTTTTAGCTATCTATTTCATACAGAGTAGTGTGCATATGTCAATCCAAATCTCCCAGCTTATCTCCCTCCCCCTGTTTCTCCCCCTGGTAACCATAAGTTTGTTTTCTGTATGTGTGACTCTGTTTTGGTTTTATGAACAAGTTTCACTTGTACCATTTTTATAGTCCATGTATAAGTGAAACAAAGATGTGGTACATATATACGATGGCATAGCACTTAGCCAGTAAAAAGAACAAAATAATGCATCTGCAACAATGTGGATGAAGCTAGAGATTGTCACCGTGAGTGAAGTTAAGTCAGACAGAGAAGGCAGGACTTTTGAGTGATGAAAAATACAGATTATCTGAGGAGACTTCAGGCAAAGTCTTGACGGAGTAGTTTATTTCCTCCTGACTGCTCACAATAAAGTGTTAGAATGGAGAAAGAATTTAGTAAGGAATTGTTAAGAACAAAGGAATCAGTACAAAAGGCTTGAAAAGTTCTCATAGTATCCATATTGCATAGAATACCAAAGATGTGGCAGAATAATGATTTGATAGAAAGTTTAGTTATGGGTGTGAACCACAGACTTAATCATCCACTCCAATGGAAACACTGCCAATCTGAACTGAATGGAATACAAATAGGACAAAAAGTGTCCCAGTCAGTTTCGGCTGCTAAAGCAGAATACCATAGGCTGGGTGTGTTATAAACAACACAGATTTATTTCTCATAGCTCTAGAGGCCATGAAGTCTAAGATCAAGTCCCTGGCAGATTCAGTGTCTGGTGAAGGCCCACTTCCTCATTTATAGACAGTAACCTCATATGGCAGAAGGGGTGAGGGAGAGCTCTGAGGGCTCTATAAGGACACTAATCTCATCGTGAGGGCTCCAACATCATGACCTAATTACCTCCCAAAGCCTCTGCCTCCAAATACCATCACATTGGGGGTTATTAGGTCTCAATATATGAATTTTTGGGAGACACAAATATTCTATGTATAGCACCAGGAAAACTGTCAGACTTCTTAGATGCTACAGGACGAGATCAAAGAGCAGTTCAACCACAAACAAGCAATATTCTTCAAAACACAGGAAGAGATCCCAAAAGCAATTATCAGGACTCTTTCCTGCGTTTCCTAAGGATAGAAACATCACCTCAATTTCAGCACATGAAAGGGCAGTCACCCTGGAGCTGTGAGGCTGGGCTTCCTGAAGCTCTGTAGGCTTGACCCTAGGCTAGCAGAATCCTGGAGGCATGACCCCCATCAAGCAGAGACGCAAAGGCAGGACTGCCCCTCCACAGGTCCCTAAGGCAGAGCATTAATCCCAAGAGAACTATACCCCATCCTTAAGATCTAATGGCATTTTCATTGCTAGGATTTTTACTCACTTCAGACCTGTTATCTTTCCTCCCTTCTGAAATAATGATACCTATTCTATTCCTGTAGGACTTCCCCTAATAGCTCAGATGGTATAGCTTCTGTCTACAATGCAGGAGACGTGGGTTCGAGCCCTGGGTTGGGAAGATCCCCTGGAGAAGGAAATGGCAATCCACTCCAGCACTATTGCCTGGAAAATCCCGTGGTCAGAGGAGCCTGGTAGGCTACAGTCTATGGGGTCGCAAAGAGTTGGACATGACTGAGCAACTTCATTCTTTCTATTCCTGTCCCATCATTGTGTTTTGGATGCACTGTATTTTGAAGTGCATTACTTATCTGGTTTCCTAGGCTGGAGAGGAAATTTCCCTCGGGATGAATCATCCCTGGACTCTCAGTCATATCTGATTTAGACATACAGTCAGCCATTGGCATTCATGGGTTGTGCCCACAGATTTAACCAACTAAAGAACAATCAAAAATTTTTTCAGAAAGCTTCAAAACCCAAAACTTGAATTCGCTGTGTGGCAGCAATTATTTACATATCATTTATACTATATTTACAATTTACTGCATAGCATTTATATTGCATTAGGTATTACAAGTAATCTAGAGATTATTTAAAGTATATAAGTGTAAGTTTATATATATATATATGGAAGTTATATATAAGTGTAAGTTTTATATATATATATATATATATATATAAGGAAGTTAGATTTTGGTATTTGAGGGTGTTATATATAAGTGTATATAAGTTATATATAAGTGTAAGTTTTATATATATATATATATATATATATATATATATATATATATATATATATATGGAAGTTAGATTTTGGTATTTGAGGGTGTCCTGGAAGCAATGCCTTCTTGGTTATCAAGGGATGGCTGTATTTGGATCACACCTGGGACTTTGGACTTGAGAGTTGATACTGGAACCAACTGAGACTTTTAAAGCTGTTGAGATGAAATGAGTAGTATTCTGTGTGTGGGAAGGATATAAATTTTAAAGGGCCAGGACAGAATGTGAGAGACTGAATGTTCTCCAAAATTCATATGCTAAAACTTTAACCTTCAATATAATGCTGTTAGTAGGTAAGGCCTCTGGGAGGTCATTAGCTGAATAATAAAGACTGGATCCCCTATGATGAGATTAGTGTCTTGTGAAATGAGAAAGAGACACCAGAGTTTCATCTTCCACTATGGAAGGATACGGAAAAAGCAGCCTTCCATAAGCTGGAAAGAGGGCCCTATTTTTAAAGAACCAAATCTGCCAGCATCTTGATCTTGGAATTCCCAGACTCCAGAACATTGAGAAATAAATATTTGTTCTTTGAGCCACCTGATCTATAATTTTTTTTTTTTAATAGCAGTCCAAGCTAAGACAAGCTGCATATAACATGAAATATAACTTCAAACTGGTTGAAACACTTAGGATATTGATTATCTAACATTAATGGAAATCCAGAAGTATGGGTGCTTTTGTCCAGTTTAATCAAATCAATTCTGTTATCAAGGATCCAGGTTCTTTCTGTCCCTCTACTCAAGTACCAACAATGTCAGCTTCATTTTAAAAATTATCTCTCATGATTTCAAGTTGGTCCTCTTTGGCCATTAGAACTTCATGCTTTCTTATTGTAACTGAACAAGAAAGAGAAAGGCCTCTCGTACACTTATGGAATAAATGGCCTTTTCTACAACTTAATTTGCTGGGGTCCAGCCCCAGTGGATCCAGGGTGATTCAAAGGGAGATGAGGTAGGTGAGGAAAAAACTTATTTATTTATTAATATAAGATTAGATTATGAAGAAATAGTGTAGTAGGAAAATTAAGTGGAGAAAAGATGCTGAATAACTTGGTTTATGTGGAAAACCAATAAAGTTGCAGATAAGGAACTTGCACCGTCTACATTATACTGCCGGCGCCCGTTTGAATATTGGAAAGTGCCCCACCTTGGACTCTCTCTCTTACGGATCTTAGAAACCGGGACAAGTAAGTAGAATGGCAAGCCTCCATGCCCCAGATGGGAATTCAGCCTGAAATTAAAGAGGAGACACGGGGAAACCAGTCCTTTCAATGACTGGCCCATCCTCTATTGTCTAGAAAGGCCTTTTATACCTTTTTGATTGTACATAGAGATCAATGGGTAGTACAAAATAATGCAGTGTTAGCAGCCCAGACTCATCAAAACCAGGCTTTTCTCTCTGTATACCTAGTTGTATACACAAGTCTTAAGTGATTTACATCATCTTCCAGCCAAAAGGGCCAATTAATATTTTACAGTCCTTTTCTGATAAGGTTTGTCAACCAGAAGGCTTATTTGTATTGATCTTCCCAAAGTCTGGTGCCACTCTCAGAAAAACATTAAAGTTACATTCTTACATAGCAAAGATACCAAAATTTATAACAAGTAAAAGAAGTACAGTGATTTATAACAAAAGAAAAGTAACTCAAAAGTCTAGTGTTGCTAACATCAAAACTACTATATGTCTTTTTCCATATCCCAATTACATTGATTAACATCCTCCCAGGTGCCTAAAAGATAAAGAATATGGAGGCCTGGCAGCAATCATTGAGTCAACAGTGAAAACCGTCACCAATATGATTTTTAACTCTCTAGAAAAGGCTCTATATCTTTAAGATGCTTAAGCCTCTCGCGGTTGGGGAGCTGTAAGCAATTCACAAGCTGTAAGAGTTCCGGGGGAACCTGTTCAGCAAGCTAGAGAGTTATCAGAGGGGGTTTAACTGAAACATCCCTTTCAAATGCAGAGGACTAAAGCCCTGAGTTGACTTTTTCCAGAGTGTGTCAGAAGAGTGGAAAAGCACAATAATAGGGCAGGCAGATTCTTATTCATTTGGGGGGTACATGCTCAGGAAATACCAGGGGGAAACCCTGAGGTCTGACTCACCTTGCCCATCAGACCTCTGCCGCATGACCTTGTCACGGGTGGGATTCTTCATGCTGGCTCCCGGCATTGATTGGTCAAAATAAATCATGTATTAACTTTGCATCACTGCAAGTCTTCAAAGGAAGTCTATATGTTAAATAACTTAGAGTAACAAGACTGTACCTCCTCTGGAATGGAGTGAGCTTTCCCTAAAATAGAAGAGGTGGAAACCCAAAGATTCTATTAGAAGGGAGAAAAAGGTGAATAAATGTCTGGTGGACAATAATATTATCTACTGCACAGTATATGCAACTCTAATTAGGGCCCAGTTTTATCTATGAATTCATGTTCTGAGATTTACTAAGGTTCTATTTTGCAGACAATACTGAATTATTCGCTAAAAAAAAAAAAACCGCTTAAAAAAGAGTATAATCACATGCTCATATAAGTGACTTCAAATTCCAAAATAATTTCAAAAACTAAAGCATTGTCACAGATAAGAGTTAAGTTGAATATCAGAATAAGTGTATGGTGTTTGTAGTAAATTATTTGTTATTTTCAGTGCCTCTTACCCAGTTTTTCAGTTAACTTTCTCCAGGTTACCCCAAAGTCAGTACATAAACGTTTTTCTGTCTTCCTCAGGACAGTCTAACCTTGCTTCTATCCACTATATTTTATAGTGAATATAAAATATAACCATTATTAATGGGCTCTCAAAATCCTAATCTTAACCCAGAATATAGGGAATATTATTTATGAGTGCTCCTGTAATCACTGATGACCTCAATCAGAATTTGAACTGAGTAAAACATTAGGTCTTGAATAGATAACACAGCTCTACAGTATAAGTCAAAAGATTAAAAATAACTCAAGGAAGCTAGGTTAAGACATAATGGTCATCATTTACACTGACCCTTTACATTGAGCTCTTGAGGCTCCTGTTCATTGAAATTATAAGTACCTTAATAACCTTCATGTTTTTCTCTAATCTTTGTGTTTTTACAAGTTCCTATAATCATGAACTGGTGCACCTTTCTCTTCATTCATTATCATATTTAAATTTAATTAAAAATTAATATCCTCACAATTTATAAATGGTCTTTTGACAGTACTTCATGACAGTAAAGCAATTTCCTGGCTTTCATAACCAGACTGAAATCTTCTAAAAATTGAACAATGGATCTGTTAAAACAATGGATGCTATTCACCATCTGGGTCTCCTTGAAAGCTTTTTTGAGGCCAAGCTGTTATTTCTATGGAAGAAAAGAAAATGGACTAAACTGGAAAGACCCAATGGGCCTATTACACATACTTATAAAATTTTTACTCAGATAAGGCATGCACTTGATTAGCCTCTAGCAGTCAAAAATGTAGAGAATAGTGATAAATACTTAGCAATTCAGGAGATAAATCTTAGGAACAGAGGAAATAGAAGGGGTGGTAAGAATTATCTGAAAAGTGAATCAAGGACTGACTGCATCTGACACACATCTGTTTAAAAGTAATTTCAAGTCATCAAGCGGCCAATATTTTGAACACAGCAATTCACTGATTAATTGTGCAACTTCAAGTGGTTATTTACCCAGGGCATTGTCAAAGTAGAGACTGGAGAAGATTCCCTGCTCTTGAATCCCAGAACAAAAACCTAATAGCTATGTGACCTTGAACAAGTCACTTGACCTCTGTATTCATCATTTCTCACCAGCAAAATAATTATAACAAATTTTTCATGATAATTTATAAGTACTAAACAAAGTAGTGTATGTAAAGCACATTTAGGACTTTGTAAGCCTTTTATGCATATCATGTATTATCAATTTGAAGAAAGAAGTATCTTGATCATATATCAAATGAAATTATTTTCAAATTGTATTTGTTTTACAAAGATGATCTCGACTTTTAAAATCAACCATAATAGAAATAATAAGTAAAGTTTATAGTACAGGAAGTGATACATGCTATATGTAAAAATAAAGTGGGAAAGGAGACAGGGTAAGTCAGAGAGACGGTGCTTATAGTGGTAAATAGGGTAGTTTTCTAGGTAGATGAAATAGTCAGTTCAATCATATTACTTCCAGGAACAGTAATGAGGCCAGTTTGGATGGAGGGAAGTAGAGATGAGGAGATAAAGTGAGAGGGGAAACAGGGACCATGTCATATAGACTGGCAGATAATGATGAGAACTGAACTTTATCTCTAAATGAGATGGGAAGCCACTGAATGGTTTCAAGCAGAGGAATAAGATGATCAGACTGACACTCAAAAATATTCTGATTGCCTTGTAAAGAATAGACTATAGGGAGGCAAAGATGGAAGCAGGTAAATTAGGTAGGCTCAGGGAATCTGCCTGAAATGCAGGAGACCCAGGTTTGATTCCTGGGTAGAGAAGATCCTCTGGAGAAGGAAATGGCTATCTAATCCAGTATTCTTGCCTGGAGAATTCTACAATAGTTACAGTCCATGGGATCACAAAGAGTCGGACACGACTGAGCAACTAACACTTTGCATTATTTGAAGCAAAGGATAATCTACTGGAATACAACTCAAATACTTCTTGAATCTGTGTGTCCTGAGCTATCATCCTCAATTTGGTGAAAACACACACACACACACACACACACACACACATCTCTCTTCTATTCTTATTATAGATTGAGTATTTATTGTTTTCATTGACAAAGATCCTATATTTGTACAGTTATCTAAACATTGTTTCTTATGAGTCCTAGGACAACCTGCATCAGAATTATCCAGCAGGCCTCTTAAAATTTTAGATTCCTGAACTTTATGCATTAGACTCATTGAGTCAGATTCTCTGGGGGCTTTGGCACTCCAAGGGATACTTATGCTGGCCAAAGTCTGAGTTGCTCATCTAGTGAAATACAGTTTTTCCTCCTAAGAATGCAATTAAAACACATATAATTGTTAAAATCTCTCCACCTGTTGGGTCCTTCATATATCTCATTGCAATGGATGGAAATCCATTTGACAACTCATTCCAACAGATTTTTAATATTCTCTTTTGAAACACTCTTCATAACCAAATAAATTTCACTTGAACAATAAACACAACTTTTTTCTATCTAAACCACTTCACATAAGTTTAGAGAATTTGGATGATCTCACATGTTGTATTTTTCCTTGTTGAGGTGGGATTTTATTTCATGACCAGTTAATTGGGAAAGAACCCATTCTTTGTATCAATTTGAGATGTTTAACAAAGGACATGAACTTGAGTTTTGAACTTCAGCATTTTTCTGTGAAGGGAAACTGCACTTACGTAGTGTACGATTCAGATCATTCACCACTTATGCTCTTGATTGAAAGAGTAGCTGCACTGGGGTTTCTGAAAAATCATCCGATTGTAGGCATTTGATATCCCTTTTCTGATAATTCAGGGACCTTGCTTTCCTGCACCTACTTAGATAAGGCTTTATTTTTATACCAGTTCTTTGCTTTCTATCCAGAAACAGCTGTTCTATCTCCTGTGACACAGGATGTAATAAAATGAAGTAAATGGAGTAGAGTATTTTGATAGATTAATCACTGCAGGATGTGCAGCGTTCACAGCACTCATGGTGAAAGGGAAGAGGTTATACCAAAATGACATCTGTTTTCTTCCATGTAAATTGCTAGACTTTGAATCTGCTGTTATGTAGCAGATGTGTAGATTTAATTATTAGGATTGCATAACCGCTGGGGAAAGCACAGGATTTTATTGATAGGTTTCTACCTAAAGTAACTGCAGAACTGAACTGCCATTGTCTCCTTGGTGAAATAAAACTAGGAAAGTTAAATCCGGAAGGTTGTGTCATTTCTGTCTCCCTTCTTTTTTTTCTCTTTGGCCACACCATGCAGCATAGAATCTTTGTTCCCTGACCAGGGATTGAACCTGTGTCCCCTTCTTTGGGAGCACAGATTCTTAACCATTTGACTGCCAGGGAAATCCCAGATATGTCATCATTTATTCTTAAAGTGCATATGAATTGGTTGTTTTGATATCTATGTATTAATAAAACTCCAACAAATGTTTGTATGGGTTCGACAGTTATTTTCTTCACAGGCTGCAACTAAAGTCCTATTTTCAATGAAACCATTTCAGAAATGCTTATTGGTCCATCAACAGTAAAACTGAAGATCTGTTTTGGACTCCTGAGATTTTTACAGGTTTATCTACTGTTTGGGCTAACAGAAGCCTTGGAGATTATCTGCACCTATCCATTCATTTGACATTTGAGAAAACTAAGAAGAAAACAAATATAGTCTCTACTAAGCAAATGCCAACCTACTCCTCAATTTGATAGCTCTCATTCCAGTGCTCAGAGCACAGTCTGGTTAGGTGGAGAGGAACCCAAATCTTTTACAGGTTCTTCATAAACTTTCCTGAGACTTGTCCTTCTCAACTCTTGTGGTTGCACCCTTGTATGGGAACGGAAACAGCTTGAAGACAATGCCCTTGGAGGTCAATGACAGCACATGACTGCAGGTTGATCATGGAGCTGGACCTGGACAGTCAGAGGCTCCTCACTCCCTCCCCTGTCCCTGAAATGTATGTTCTCCCCTCTGTCCCCACAATGGGAGCCTTTTTCAAAACTGAAGCCCTGAGAGACTAATATGTGGTTGAGACTATCTGGACTGAATATGTGACTAAACCCTGTCAAGTCTATATAGACTTTTAAGATTCTAGTAGGTGGGTTCAGAGATCTACTCATCTTGCAACTGCCTAAGACAAGTCTTACTGAGCATGGCTCCGCCCATCAGAACAAGACTCAGTTTCTCCCTCAGTAAGTCTCTCCCATCAAGAAGCTTCCATAAGCCTCTTATCCTTCTCCATCAAAAGGTGGACAGACTGAAAACCACAACCACAGGAAACTAACCGACATGATCACATAGACCACAGCCTTGTCTAACTCAATGAAACTATGAGCCATGCCGTGTAGGGCCACCCAAGATCGATGGGTCATGGTGGAGAGTGCTGACAAAATTAGGTCCCTGGAGAAGGAAATGGTAAACCACTTCAGTATTCTTGCCTTGAGAACCCCATGAACAGTATGAAAAGGCAAAATTATAGGACACTGAAAGATGAACTCCCCAGGTCAGTAGGTGCCCAATATGCTACTGGAGATCAATAGAGAAATAACTCCAGGAGAATGAAGAGATAGAGCCAAAGCAAAAACAACACCCAGTTGTGGATGTGACTGGTGATGGAAGCAAGGTCTGATGCTATAAAGACCAATATTGCATAGGAACCTGGAATGTTAGGTCCATGAATCAAGGCAAATTGGAAGTGGTCAAACAGGAGATGGCAAGAGTAAATGTCAACATTTTAGGAAGCAGCAAACCTAAATGGACTGGAGTGGGTGAATTTAACTCAGATGACCTATATATCTACTACTGTGAGCAAGAATTCCTTAGAAGAAATGGAGTACCCATCGTAGTCAACAAAAGAGTGTGAAATGCAGTACTTGGATGCAACCTCAAAAACGACAGAATGATCTCTGTTTGTTTCCAAGGCAAACCATTCAATATTATGGCAATCAAAGCCTATGCCCCGACCAGTAATGTTGAAGAAGGTGAAGTTGAATGGTTCTATGAAGACCTATAAGACCTTCTAGAACTAACACCCAAAAAATATATGAAAATCCTTTTCCTTCATTATAAGGGACTGGAATGCAAAAGTAGGAAGTCAAGAAACACCTGGAGCAATAGGCAAATTTGGCCTTGGAGTACAGAATGAAGAAGGGCAAAGGCTAATAGAGTTTTGCCAAGAGAATGCACTGGTCATAGCAAACACCTTTTTCCAACAACACCGAAGAGTACACATTGACATTACCAGATGGTCAATATCAAAATCAGATTTATTATATATGTTGCAGTCAAAGAAGGATAAGCTCTATACAGTCAGTAAAAAGAAGACCAGGAGCTGACTGTGGCTCAGATCATGAACTCCTTATTGCCAAATTCAGACTTAAATTGAAGAAAGTAGGGAAAATCACTAGACCATTCAGGTATGACCTAAATCACATCCTTTATGATTATACAGTGGAAGTGAGAAATAGATTTAAGGGACTAGATCTGATAGACAGAATGCCTGATAAACTATGGACAGAAGTTGGTGACATTGTACAGGAGACAAGGATCAATACAATCCCCAAGAAAAAGAAATGCAAAAAAGCAAAATGGCTGTCTGAGGAGGCCTCACAAATAGCTGAGAAAAGAAGAGAAGTGAAAAGCAAAGGAGAAAAGGAAAGATATAAGCATCTGAATGCAGAGTTCCAAAGAATAGCAAGGAGAGAGAAGAAAGCCTTCTTCAGTAATAAATGCAAAGAAATAGTGGGGGAAAAATAGAAGGGGAAAGACCAGAGATCTCTTCAAGAAAATTAGACATACTAAGGGAAAGTGTTATGCAAAGATGGGCACAATAAAGGACAGAAATGATATGGACTTAACAGAAGGAGAAGATATTAAGAAGAGGTGGCAAGAATATACAAAAGAACTATACCAAAAAGATCTTCATAACCCAGATAATCACAATGGTGTGATCACTCACCAAGAGCCTGACATCCAGGAATTTGAAGTCGAGTGGGCCTTAGAAAGCATCACTATAAACAAAGCTAGTGGAGGTGATGGAATTCCAGTTGAACTATTTCAAATCCTAAAAGATGATGCTGTGAAAGTGCTGCACTCAATATGCCAGCACATTTGGAAAACTCAGCAGTGGCCACAGAACTGGAAAAGGTCAGTTTTTATTTCAATCCCCCAAAAAAGCAATGCCAAAGAATGTTCAAACTACTGCACAATTGCAGTCATTTCACACGCTAGTAAAGTAATGCTCAAAATTCTCCAATCCAGCCTTCAGAAATACAGGTACCATGAACTTCCAGATGTTCAAGCTGGTTTTAGAAAAGGTAGAGGAACCAGAGATCAAATTTCCAACATCTGCTGGATCATTGAAAAAGCAAGAGAGTTCCAGAAAAAGATCTATTTCTGCTTTATTGACTATGCCAAAGACTTTGGCTGTGTGGATCACAATAAACTGTGGAAAATTCTGAAAATGATGGGAATATCAGACCACCTGACATGCCTCTTGAGAAATCTGTATGCAGGTCAGGAAGCAACAGTTAGAAGTCAACATGGAACAACAGACTGATTCCAAATAGGAAAAGGAGTACGTCAAGGCTGTATATTGTCATCCTACTTATATAACTTATATGCAGAGTACATCATGAGAAACTTTGGGCTGGATGAATCACAAGCTGGCATCAAGATTGCCGGGAGAAATATCAGCAATCTCAGGTATGCAGATGACAGCACCCTTATGGCAGAAAGTGAAGAACTAAAGAGCCTCTTGATGAAAGTGAAAGAGGAAAGTGAAAAAGTTGATTTAAGGTGCAACATTCAGAAAACTAAGATCATGGCAACTAGTCCAATTATTTAATAGCAAATAGATGGGGAAACGGTAAAAACAGTGACAGACTTTATTTTGGGACTCCAAAATCACTGCAGATGTTGACTGCAGCCATGAAATTGAAGACACTTGCTCCTTGGAAGGAAAGTATGACAAAACTAGACAACATATTAAAAAGCAGAGACATACTTTGCTGACAAAAGTCCATCTAGTCAAAGCTTGGTTTTTCCAGTAGTCATATATGGATGTGAGAGTTGGACAATAAAGAGAGCTGAGCACTGAAGAGTTGCTGTTTTTGAACTGTGGTATTGGAGAATATTCTTGAGATTCCCTTGGACTGCAGGGAGATCCAACCAGTCCATCCAAAAGGAGATCCATCCTGAATATTCACTGGAAAGACTCCTGCTGAAGCTGAAACTCTGATACTTTGACCACCTGATGTGAAGAGCTGACTCATTTGAAAAGACCCTGATGCTGGGAAAGATTGAAGGTGGGAGGAGAAGGGGACAACAGAGGATGAGATGGTTGGATGACATCATTATCGCAATGGACATGAGTTTGAGTACGCTCCAGGAGTTGGTGATGGACAGGGAGGCCTGGTGTGCTGCAGTCCATGGGGTCACAAAGCATAGGACATGAGTGAGCGACTGAACTAAACTGAACTGAACTGAAGACAAATCTCAAATGTAAGTCTGCTTGCTTATTAAACCTGCTACTAGCCAATCTGGACTGATCTGTCTCTGTCTTCAGTCTCTCCTTACCTTCTGGGTAGGGGAGCAGTTTCAGATTTCACACAGCAAATTCTTGAAGTGTTGAACTAACAGACAAATGGAAGATATTTGGTTGAGTTCTGAAGAGATTACTGCTCCAAATATTAGGGAAACACAAAAATCCAGTCATCCACGATTGCAGGATCTGGACCCACATGTACCATTAGTGTGACTTGCGGGCTTAGCCATGTGTTTCCTCATCTGTGCAATGATTGGTTAGCCTGAGAAGCCGTCGTCCTGCACCACTCTGGTAAATATCTAATCCAGAGACCTTTCACTATTTGATACTCTTTCTTTATTTCTGTCCAAATGCTCTTGAATCTGATGTATAAAGTAAAGGTGCCAAATGATCAACTTCACTTATCCAGAAAAGGTGGCTCCAGAAAATAAACTCTTACAATTTCTATGTTTATCCATTTGAAAAAATTTAGATACATTGAAGAGTTTTAATGATATCTAAGAATTAAGTTCATATAGGATCTGCTTCCTATATAGTAGTAATCTAACATCTACAGAATACCAGACATACATAATTTTAGCCAAAATAGCCCATAACAGGTCTTTTAAAATATTACGTATACTAGATCAAAAGTTAAATTTTCAGAGCTTTATACAGATGTTTTGTGCAACATAATGAAACTATCTGAATATTTCAAAACCATCTGAATAACTAGTTGAAGTTCCCCTTTTTGACTCACATGTTTTTATATTACGTATATAATTGAAACAGAGTTATGGTACTTATCTGTTTAATTGGTTATGGGGTGCTCACTTATGGCATTAGATACTGCTCATAGAGAGTGCTCATAGTCACACATCCTACAAATGCCACTGTATATCCACTGCCTTCACTTCACCATTACCACTACTGAACCAAGAGGCCAGTGAGCTATGCCTAGCCCAGAGAGATAACACTTTCTATCTGTCCCACACTCACCATGATGAGCCTTCAGGAAACATCACATCCTGCCCAGCATCACTGAGCACTCCTTAGTTGATCTCCCATCACTTGGGGTCTTATTCATTTCTTAGTCTGTATATCTCTTTAATCTGAGAGATGGTTTCACCACTTGCTGACCTCTCAGACCTGCTAGTATTATATACTGTAAAATATCCTCTGAGGCTCTTCACCTGTCATTGACAAAACATCCTTCATTCTTAATTTCTTCTCTGAATATTCCCTCCTCCTCCATCTAAATAAAATCTGCTATCCTCTAAGGATGCTACTTTGCATGTAGCCATTTTGAGTGGCATCTTTTCTTCTTCACACTACTCATCTCACTAGGTCTGGAGGTGGTGAGGCCATTCACTTTATTGCCCATTGCCACTTAAAAACCATTATCTCCACCTCCTTCCTGCTGGTGCTGCTGCTGCTGCTGCTGCTATGTCGCTTCAGTCATGTCCAGCTCTGAGCGACCCCATAAATGGCAGCCCACCAGGCTCCCCTGTCCGTGGGATTTTCCTGGCAAGATTACTGGAGTGGGGTGCCATTGCCTTCTCTGACCTCCTTCCTAGAACCTTTCAACTGTTTTGAAGTTTAAGCCATTAAACTATAGTTCCACCTGTTCCTCCTTGTTGCATCACATCCAGCTCCTCCCCTTGTTCCTTGAAGAATTAAGCACCTGTCTCCCTGTCTTCTTCTACAGAAATATTCTTTAAAAAAATCAGTACCTTTTGCTCCTTTTTAATACCATCATGGGAAAGTTTTTCAAATGTTTAACAACTGGTATGAAAAGGGACCAGTCAGTGGTAAAGGACTGTTAAACCTGTTGTGTGATCAGCACTGCACCCAAGATGGCTGTTCTTCTGCTCTCTGTACATTCCCTGCCTGACCAGCCCCTGCTTCACCGACACATTACCCTCGTGACTGACCTTCCCTCTTAGAAAGTCTCACTGATTAAGTGCCCACATAATTTCCCCTAACCCCAGCTAATGATTTTTCTAAATTTCAGATCAGAACATCTCCACCATGATAACTTCTCGAAGGGGTGGTGAAGGGCAGGCTCCTCTGCAGCGTGCTCATCTGCTGGTTTCCCTGGTAACCAACAAGCCAAGCTGATGTCAATCATCAATTCCCTTTTCAACTGGAAACATCTCCCCACCCAGTAGCAAAGACTGCTGCCACAGCCTGCCCATCATCTGCCACACACATAGGAGTGTTGCTCCAGGACCTTGCTTTACACATATAAGATGCCCCCATCCATTAAACCATCGATGTCTCTGTCACCGAATACAGGCTCTTTCTTTGTTCTTGAGGCTGGGCAAGTACAGGGCTTGCAGGCCTGCAGCATGCAACCCAACATCTATGGACAATAGTTGACTATCAATTCTGCACATAGATAGTCTTTGCAGTTACCTGGCTTCTCAGTTGTCAAATCCACTTCTTGTCACTCGTCTTATATGTCCCTTTATTAGAGACACCTTCTCTGACTAGTCTTTTAAATTAACAGCACCTCCCACAATGGCCACTCTGTTTACATTTTTCCAAGGCACACCTAAAATGTAATGCATTTATGAGTTTTCAAATATATCACCTTTCTCTTCTTGCTAGAATAAAAGCTGCATGAGAACATGGGCTTTGTTTTTTCCACTTTTGCCATCCAGTGCCTAGATCAGTGGCTGATACATAATTGGTTTTCAGCAAATCTTTGTTAAAAAATAATTTTTGGACCAAAAGTAGAAGTTCTGGAAATGAAAATACCAGACTTCTACTTTGTACTATTTAACTTTTAAATGCTAACTAGTTCTCCAATATTTGAAATAACTGCTAATGAATCTGTGAATAATATATTAACTCTTACTTTGGAAAGGAGTGAATTTAATGCAGATATTCTAGTATACACAAAATTCTCAGCATCCACCAGTACCCATGTCTATTTGTGCCAGATAAAAATAGAAGCACTTTAAAGATTATAGAACAAAGCACTCCATGAAACATCACAGGTGATATCTTAGGTCATCACATAGACAAACTTGTAGAAATAAAATCATTTCAACATAGTATGGTAGGATATATAAATGAAACATAGCATTCAGTCAGTGGAAGTAACACTAAATTTCTGCCTCTGTCACACATAAGTTTCCTGTTTTCTAGAAAACAGCATTAGGGGAAGCACAATTCATTTATTCATTTGGGGCTTTGCCATGTAAAATGAAATAAACGGCATGAACTGCAGGAAGGGGGCACATTATTCTACAATTTTCTAACAAGCCAGCCAAGTTTGCCAGATTCCAAATTAGCATTTAGTCATTTGTCCTATGAGGAAAATGCAAAATTATTTATTTATATCTCCTACAACTTTGCTTAGTTCGTTATATCTGCATAATGGTCCGTATGCTAGAAGAGGAAGGAAATAATGCTTATGGCATCTGCCATAAAAAAGAAGATATTAAAATGACAATGTTACTGATTTCTTGAACGTTGAGAATAAGTACTCCATGAAAAAAATCATTCTGCAATAACTGGCTAAACCAGAGACTTTTATTAACAGAGCCCTCACAGTTATGATCCCCTGGACCAGAAGACAGTTTACATCTGACAATAAAAGACTGTCATCTCTAACTATGAGCTCGAGCAATCATCACACTTGACCTAAAAATGGAGAACACAGTATAGATGAGATGAGGGAGCGAGCACTTACCTCAGCCTTCCAACAAATTTCCTTTAAAAGGAGAAAAATTCCAAACTGATGGCAAAGTTCAGAATTATTTTTCTGTAATAAATTCATGTCAATTGTATTTTATTTTACAAATGATGTCAGTGATAATTTTTGTCTAATAAAATTATGATCCACAAAAACCACTCTGTAAAAAAAAAACTCTATACATTTCCATTTACATTTTTACCAGGTTTTGTTCTAAACGTGATTTTCTTCATAGTGAAGTTTATTTTTTCTTTTTCTTTTAATTTTTTAAAATATATTTTCTGGTTCTTGGGCAGTCAAATTTCTCCTCAAGTCTCAGACAGAATAGAGTCACATCTCCTTACTCCTGAACTAGCAAAAAGAATAGACTTTCCCTTTTTAATTTTTTAAATTAATTTATCTTAATTGGAGGCTAATTACCATATGTGAATAGATCACCAGTCCAGGTTTGATGCATGAAACAGGGCACTCAAGGCCGGTACACTAGAACAACCCAGAGAGATGGGATGGGGAGGGAGGTGGGAAGGGGCTTTGGGATAGGGGACACATGCATACTAGTGGCTGATTCATGTCAATGTATGGTATAATTTCCCTTTTCTAAATCAACCAGGTCAACTCGGGAATTGGGGAAGAGTCAGCTTTCCTTAAAAGTATATGGTTTTGTGAAGCCAGGATAGATATTTGGACAAAACTGAGTATCTATGGAAAGTAGAGATGGACAAGAAGTTATTCCCATGATAGTAATCTAAAGAACCAAAGTCAAACTGTGAAGACCATTTTAAAAACACAACTCTTTGTGACTTAGACCATGACTACATGATGTCAACATAACCTAGAATCTTTGAAAAGTAGTCATGTTATCATTTAGTCAAACTTAAGGAGAAAATTTGTTTCTCCACACTCCTCTCCTACAGTAGCATCAGGAAAGTCAACTTAGTATAGTGGGGACTGGTATAATATCAGACAAAGTGTATGTACTGAATCCCAGCTCTGCCAATTTTCATCTGCATAGCCTTAGGCAAGTCATTTAATTTCTCCAAGTTTTTATGATTAGCAGGTGTAAGATGCCCATGATAGTGCCAAATGCAAGGAGTAATTTGAAGTTTGAATGTGACAAAGTTAAGATTCTAAAATATTCTGCAGTACATTATCCAGTTATAGTATAGAATAAGTTCTCAAAAAGTATTACTGGATATGTAACTGAAAATAAAATACTTTTAATTCAAGAAAAGAGAGAGGACAGTGGAGAAATCCAAACCAAGTGCTGTATGATGGGTTTGGAGATTTTGATGTGATAGGGGCCCCTAGACTAGAATTAAATACTGTATTAGAGCAACTCCACAGTAGATAGCAACTAATATTTACTAAGCCGGGAAGAGTGCTACACCTATGATCACATGTAATCCTCCCAACACCCTTATTTACAAGGAGGAAAGAGACACTAAATGCTTTGCTGGGGCCTTAAGACAGTTCAACTGCAGAGCGGAGTCTGACCTTCAGTCCACTGAGGAAGTTACATTCTTTATTCTGCCTCTGTAAAGACAGGTTATTGCATCCTGTGGGGAGAAGCAAATTAGCCAAGGCGGTGTGTTCAGGCCCTTTCACCCCACATATTGTAAATGGTGACGGTGTAACGGCTGAGATCACTTACAGCACTGAGCATGTGTGTCACGAGATGCTTGCTTGGCCACAGGTTGTTCTGTGCAGTACGCCTGTATTACTGCTGCATCACGGCTGTGTCCATTGGGTCAGCCACGAGAGGAGAGAATATAGAGCATCTATTGCTACAGCTACTCTGACAGCTAGGAGAAAATACTGTTACGGCTGCTGCACCAGCCAAGAGAGAATAAATGTGTCTGCAGCTCCTACGGCCCCTCCAGTCTCCTTCCTGCCTCTTAGCTCTTGCCTTAGCTCTGCCTACCCTGGGTTCAGCAAACAGTGTGAACTGCAAGACAACTGGGGTCACAAGCAAGATCAGCAACACACATCCCCACTGGGGTCTCCAAATCTGATGCTCCTTGAACAAGCAGGTACCTGGTAACTTTATTGACAAGGAAGTATACAAATATGCAAGTGGGTGAAGGAAGCCCATTCTCATCTCTTTTGAGAAAGGGAAGGAAAGAAAGGATGATGTTAGATATATAGGCTGACAGCAAAGGACTGGCCAGAGTATCCTGTGTAAATAATAGGAAAGATGCTCCAAACAGCTGGGTTTCAAGGGGAAACACATTTTCTCTTCCACTCTGACAACATACTTTCCAAAAGGATGCACAAAGAGAAAGTTTCAGCTTTGGATTTTCTAGAATTTTTAAGCACACAGGATTGAAATCTAGGAGCCTCTGCCTTGTATCTTATGAGAACTGGACCATAAAGAAGGCTGAGTGTCGAAGAATCAGTGCTTTTGAACTGTGGTGTTGAAGACTCTTGGGAGTCTCTTGGACTTCAAGGAGATCAAACCAGTCAGCCCTGAAGGAAATCAGTCCTGAATATTCATTGTAAAGACTGATGCTGAAGGTGAAGCTCCATACTTTGGCCACCTGATGCAAAGAACTGACTTACTGGAAAAGACCCTGATGCTCAGAATGACTGAAGGTGGGATGAGAAGGGGACAACAGAGGATGAAATGGTTTGGATGTCATTACTTACTCAATGGACATGAGTTTGAGCAGGCTCTGGGAGATGGTGAAGGACAGGGAAGCCTGACGTGCTGCAGTCCATGGGGTCACAAAGAGTTAGACACAACTGAGCAACTGAACTGAACTTATGTCAGTTCAGTTCACTGATGCCTGGATCTCCCTCTCTGGGGACCTTCTGCTTTATCTGCTTTCAACTGTGAGTTTGTATGTTTTATTCTTGCTAAATTATAAGTTCTGGGGGCAAGGATCATGTCTGTCTTAGTCACCCTTTTATTCCCAGTTTTAAGCAGATGCCTGGTACCTAGAAGAAACTCCATGAATGTTAGATGGATCTAAATCTTACATTCTGAAATTACTCCAAAGGTAAATCTCAAATTTAATTTTAATCCACCCTGATTTTAAATTATAAGTCATAAAGACCTTTAATAGAGACTGCGAAAAATCACAAAAATAATAATGGAGAACCAGATCCTTGAAAAGGTTGAACTCCTTGTTAAAAAAAAAAAAGAAAAAGAAAAAGAAATATCTGAAGCATAGTAAAGTTGACAGACACAGATAAATGCTTTTATTTAAATATCCAAGGCTCTGATTACCAAGGCCTATATCTCTATTTGCTTCTCATTTCTGTCTCAAAAGCTAACATATAGTTTCTTTTTAAAGTTTTTCCTTAAAAACAAATATTAACTTTCTATTTAACTGTAAATGTGATTATTGATCTGCTCAAACTAAGCTATATTCTGCCTTTTCTAAGGCATGTCATAAAAATTACTCAATGTCTATATGACTTTTCTACTTAAAAAGCAAACATGAGAGTTAAAATTTTTAAAATTCCTATGGGTTCTTGCTGGGATTTTTGGTCCCTTTAACCAGACCTGGATAATTTGTAATGGGAATTTTGCACAGATTTCACAAACTTTACAAATCTCTTCCACAAAAACCTTGAGGCATTTAAGTTGACAAGGGGAATTTCATCAGTATTTCTTAGAATTTGTCTAAGAAACCATAAATAGTAGCAGTGAAATCTAAAGTGTTAGAATTATTTTTCTAGGAAAACTCACTGTAGAAGAAGAACAAGCTCTAATACAATCAGGTGTATATGTTTTAAATTAAATACTAGAAGACATGAGACAACAGAGAGTGTTGCCAAAAGAAAGTGGTAGATACATGAAAATTAACTCCAAATTTACTAACGATTTAAATGTAAGACTTGAAACCATAAACTTCTAAAAGGAAACAAAGGGATAATAACTCCTTGACGTGGGTCTTGACAAGGATTTTTGGATATGACACCTAAAGCACAAACACCAAAACCAAAAATGAACAAGAGGGACTACATCGAGCCTATGAGCTTCTTCACAGCAAAAGAAATAATCAGCAAAATTATAAGACAACCTATTAAGTGGGAGAAAATATTTACAAACAATATCTGATAAGGGGTTTATACCCAAAACATACAAAGAACTCATATAAGTCAATAGCAAAAAAAAAAAAAAAGAAAGAAAGGCAAACAATCCTATTGAGAAAATGGTCAAAAGACCAGGTGGGATAGGAATATTTCCAAAGAAGATATACAAATAGTGAACAAGTATATGAAAATATGCCCAATCTTACTAACCATTGCTGTTGTTCAGTCACCAAGTTGTGTCCAACTTTGCAACCCCATGGACTACAGCATGGCAGCCTTCCTTGTCCTTCACTCTCTCCTGACATTTGCTCAAATTCATGTCCGTTAGTTGGTGATGCTGTCTAACCATCTCATCCTCTGTTGGCCCCATCTCCTTTTGCCTTCAGTCTTTTCCAGCATCAGAGTCTTTTTCCAGTCAGTTGGTTTTTCACATCAGGTGGCCAAAGTATTGGAGCTTCAGCTTCAGCATCAGTCTTTTCACTGAATATTCAGGATTTATGTCCTTTAGGATTGACTACTTCGATCTCCTTGCAGTCTGAGGGACTTTCAAATGTCTTCTCAGCACCATGGTTCAAAAGCACCAGTTCTTCAAAGCTTAACCTTCTTTATGGTCCAACTCTCACATCTGTACATGCCTACTAGTCATTAGGGAAATGAAAATAAAAACTGCAATGAGATGTCTCCTCATGTCTGTTAGAATGCCCATTATTAGAAAGAGTGACAGCAAATGCTGTGATTTCTATGTATTAATACTATATCCTGCAAGTTTACTAAATTAACAGATTAACTCATAATTTTCCGTGATATCGTCAGGGTTTTCTATGTATATTGTCATATCATCTGCAAACAGTGCGAGTTTTACTTCCTTTCCAATATGAATTCCTTTTATTTCTTTTTCTTCTCTGGTTTCTAGGTTTCTATGCTAGGACTTCCAAAACTGTATTGAATAATAGTGTAGGCACCCTGTCTTGTTCCTGATCTTAGAGGAAATGCTTTCAGTTTTTCACCATTGAATATAATGTTTGCTGTGGGTTTGTCATATATGTTCTTTATAATGTTGAGGTAGTTCCTTCTATGTCCATTTTCCAGAGAATTCTTATCATAAATGGATGTTGAATTTTATAAAAATATTTCTCTGCATCTATTGAGATTATCATATGGCTTTTATCTTTCAAATTTGCTAATGTGGTGTATCACATTAATTGATTTGCACATATTGAAGAAACCTTGCATCCCTGGGATAAATCCCACTTGATCATGGTATATGATTGTGTTAATATGTTGTATTGGATTGTATTTGCTAGTATTTTGTTGAGGATTTTTGCATCTATGTTCATCTGTGATATTGACCTATAATTTTTGTTTTTGTGACAACATTTCTGGTTTTGGTTATCAGGGTAATGGTGGCCTCAGAGAATGAGTTTGGGAGTGTTTCTCCTTCTGCAATGTTTTGGAAGAATTTGAGCAGAATAGGTGTCAACTTGCTTTAAAAATTTGATAAAGTTCACCTGTGAAGCCATCTGACTCTGGACTTTTGTTGGTTGTAAGATTTTTGATAGTTTTGAATTCAGTGTTTGTGATTGGTCTGTTCATGTTTGTTTGTCTGTTATATTCTTATTTGTTGCTTCTTAATTTAAAAGAAACATCCAAACATTGACATGTATACACTATCATGTATAAAATAGGTAACTAGAGGAAAGCTACCATACAACTCAGGGAGCCTGGCCCAGCACTGTTCATATTTTCCATTTCTCTGTGGTTCAGTCTTGGAAGGTTGTATTTTTCTAAGAATTTGCACATTTCTTCTAGGTTGTCCACTTTATTGGCATATAGTTACTCATGGCAGTGTATTATGATACTTTGTATTTCTGTGGTTTTGTTGTGACTTCTTTTTCATTTCTAAATTTATTGATGTGAGTCTTTTCTGTTTTTCTCAAAAGATGGGCATAAGACCTAAACAGTCATTTCTCCAAAGATATACAGATAGCCAACAAACACATGAAAACATGCTCAACACCTCTCATTATTATAGAAATGCAAATCAAAACTACAATGAGATATAACTTCACACCAGTCAAAATGGCCATCATCAAAAAAATCTACAGTGCCTGAGAGGATGTGAAGAAAAAGGAACCCTCTTGAACTGTTTTTGGGAATGTAAACTGAAACAGCCACTATGAAGAGCAGTATGAAAATTCCTTTAAAATCACTAGGAATGAAACTACCATATGACCCAGTAATCCTACTACCGGGCATCGATCAATTCATTCACTCAGTCATGTCCAACTCTTTGAACCCCACAGACTACAGTACACCAGCTTCCCTGTGCTTCACCAATTTCTGGAGCTTGCTCAAACTCATGTCCATTGAGTTGGTGATGCCATCCAACCATCTCATCCTCGTCATCCCCTTCTTCTCCTGTCTTCAATCTTTCCCAGTATCAGAGTTTTTTCTAGTGAGTCAGTTCTTTGCATAACATGGCCCAAATATTGGAGTTTCAGCTTCAGCATCGGTCCTTCTGAAAGGTTGTTGCTGAACCACAAAAAGACATTGGGATTCTTGGCCTCCGGAGGAGAAAAATTCAATCCAGGGCCAGAGACGAGGCTTGATTGCTCAGAGCTTTTGTGTAATAAAGTTTTATTAAAATATAAAGGAGAGAGAGAAAGCTTCTGACATAGGTATCAGAAGGGGGCAGAAAGAGTACCCCCCTGCTAGTATTCAGCTGGATGTTACATAGTCACTAGCAGTTTATTAATGAAAGAAAAGAATGTCTTAAAACTCAGAATGGCACCAGGCCTCTCATCCATAAGATGTATTTTGGGATAATCTTGGCACCAGATGAGTCATCCTAGGCCATAAAATGATTGACTTGAATCTTGTTGAAGGGCAGATTACCATACAAATAGTTTCGTTTACATAGATTAGGGGAACAGTGTCTGAGTATAACATACTGGTTTTTCAAGTGTGTTCTGAGCCACTAGGGGGAATCAACTTGAAGACAGAGTTTGGGGTAAATGCATAGTACATTAACATAGCTTAAGACAAACATTTCCATAAGAAAAATGCGTTGGTTAACTCAAGGTTTGGTTAACTCAAGGTTAACTTCAGGTGAAACCAGGTGTCATTATGGCACACAGTATTTTAAGAGAAACCTCCTTTTTAATTTGAAAAGAGAAAGAAAAAAATTACTGTTTTTTTCCCCCTGCCACTTAAGAGAGATAAAAATGTCTGACACTTGCAGCCTATTTCCTCCATTTGGAGACCCCTGGCCTTCCTGCCTGTTACCCTCTCACTTCCAGTGAATATTCAGGACTGATTTCCTTTAGGATTGACTGGTTCAATCTCCTTGAAGTCCAAAGGACTATCAAGAGTCTTCAACACCACAGTTCGAAAGCATCAATTATTTGACACTCAGCCTTCTTTTGTCCAATTCTCACATTTATACGTGACTATTGGAAAAATAACAGCTTTGCCTATATAAACTTTTGTTCATAAAGTAATGTCTCTGCTTTTTAATATGTAGTCTAGATTTGTCATAGATGGTTCAATGGCATCACTGACTCAATGGACATGAGTTTAAGTAAACACCAGGAGTTGGTGATGAACAGGGAGGCCTGGCATGCTGCAGTCCATGAGGGGGGAAATAATCAGATACAATTGAGTGACTTAATTGAACTGAGGTTTGTCATAGCTTTTCTCCCAAGGAACATCTCTTAATTTCATGGCTGCAGTCATTATTTGTAGTGATTTTAAGAAAATAAAGTCTGTCACTGTTTCTACTGTTTCCCCCTCTATTTGCCATGAAGCGATGTGACCACCTGCCATGATCTTAGTTTTTTGAATGTTGAGTTTTAAGCCAGCTTTTTTACTCTCCTCTTTCATTTTCATCAAGAGGCTCTTTAGTTCTTCACTTTCTGCCATAAGGGTGATGTCATCTGCATATCTGAGGTTATTGATATTTCTCCCTACGCTCTTGATTCCAGCTTGTGCTTCATTCTGCCTGACATTTCACATATGTACTCTGTATATAAGTTAAATAAGCAGGGTGACAATATACAGCCTTGAGGGACTCCTTCCCCGATTTGGAACCAGTCCATTGTTCTGTGTCCAGTTCTAACGTTACTTCCTGACCTGAGAAATACAGATTTCTCAGGAGACAAGTAAGGTAGTCTACTATTCCCATCTCTTTAAGAATTTTCCACAGTTTTTTGTGATCCACACAGTCAAAGGTTTTGGCATAGTCAATAAAACAGAAGTAGATGTTTTCTTTGGAACTCTGTTGCTTTTTTTTATGATCCAACGGATGTTGACAATTTGATCTCTGATTCTTCTGCCTTTTCTAAATCGAGCTTGAACATTTGGAAGTTCTCAATTCATATACTGATCAAGCCTAGCTTGGAGAATTTTAGCATTACTTTGCTAGTGAGTAAAATGAGTGCATTTGCACATTAATACTACTGAGTATATATCCAGAGAAAATCACAATTCAAAAAGACACATGTACCCCAATGTTCATTGCAGCACTATTTACAGTAGCCAAGACATGGAAGCAATCTAAATGACAGATGAATGGATAAAGAAGTTGTGGTACATATACACAATGGAATATTACTCAGTCATAAAAAGCAACAAAAATGACTCACTTGAACTGAGGTGGATGAAACTAGAGCCTGTTAGAGTGAAATAAGTCAGAAAGAGAAAAGTAAATATATTAATGTATGTATATGGAATCTAGAAAAATGGTACTTATGAACCTATTTGCAGGGCAGGAATAGAAACAAAGATGTAGAGAATGGACTTAAAGACAGTTGTGGAAGGTGAAGATCAGAAGGTCGTAGCACTGACATATGTACACTATTGTGTTTAAAACAGCTAGTGGGAAGGTGCTGTGTAACACAGGGACCCCAGTCTGGCACTCTGTGACAACCTAGAGGAGTGGAAAGTGGTGCTGGAGGGAGGCTCAAGAGGGAGGTTATTTATATATATTTACAGTTGTTTTACATCGTTGTTCAGCAGAAACCAACACATCTTTGTAAAGCAATTATCCTCTAATTAAGAATAAACAGAAAAATTTAAAAAAAAAGCAACTCTGGATGTTGTTGGGATGGGAGAGAATGGGGGAAGGAGGCATGAGAAAAAGTGCTGACAAGGATTTGGAGAAAGAATACTTGTACACTCTTGCTGGGGTTGTCAACCAGCATAGCCACTTTGGAAAACAGTGTGGAGGATGCTCAAAAGTTAAAAATAAAGCTACTATATAATTCAACAATTCCAATTTTGGGAATATATCTAAAGGGATTGAAAAAGACAGCCTTCTGAATGGGAGAAAACAATAGCAAATGAAACAACTGACAAACAACTAATCTCAAAGATATACAAACAACTTATGCGGCTCAACTCCAGAAAAATAAACGATCCAATCAAAAAAATGGGCCAAAGAACTAAATAGGCATTTCTCCAAAGAAGACATACAGATGGCTAACAAACACATGAAAAGATGCTCAACATCACTCATTATCAGAGAAATGCAAATCAAGACCACAATGAGGTACCATTTCACACCAGTCAGAATGGCTGCGATCCAAAAGTCTACAAGCAATAAATGCTGGAGAGGATGTGGAGAAAAGGGAACCCTCTTACACTGCTGGTGGGAATGCAAACTAGTACAGCCACTATGGAAAACAGTGTGGAGATTCCTTAAAAAATTGCAAATAGAACTGCCTTATGACCCAGAAATCCCACTGCTGGGCATACACACCGAGGAAATCAGAATTGAAAGAGACACATGTACCCCAATGTTCATTGCAGCACTGTTTATAATAGCCAGGACATGGAAGCAACCTGGATGTCCATCAGCAGATGAATGGATAAGAAAGCTGTGGTACATATACACAATGGAGTATTACTCAGCCCTTAAAAAGAATAAATTTGATTCAGTTCTAATGAGATGGATGAAACTGGAGCCGATTATACAGAGTGAAGTAAGCCAGAAAGAAAAACACCAATACAGTATACTGACACATATATATGGAATTTAGAAAGATAGTGATGATGACCCTGTATGTGAGACAACAAAAGAGACTCAGAGGTATAGAACGGACTTTTGGACTCTGAGGGAGAGGGAGAGGGTGGGATGATTTGGGAGAATGGCATTGAAGCATGTATACTATCATGTAAGAAACGAAGCGCCAGTCTATGTTCAATACAGGATACAGGATGCTTGGGGCTGGTGCACAGGGATGATCCGGGGGATGGTATAGGGTGGGAGGGTGGGAGGGGGCTCTGGCGTTGGGAGATCATGTACACCTGTGTCTGATTCATGTCAATGTATGGCAAAACAAATACAGTACTGCAATGTAGAATAAAGTATTAAAAAAAAGATATCTGCATCCCTATATTCTTAAGCAAGACATAGAAATAGGTTAATAAGTGTCTACTGATGAATGAATAAAGATATTTTGAGATACACATACACACAATTGAATATTATTCATTCATTAAAAAAGAGAAAGTCCTTTTGCAACAGCATGGATGGACATTGAGAGCATTATGCTAACTGAAGTGAGTCAGACAGAAAGGCAAATACTCACTTGTATCTCACTTGTATATAGAATATTAAAAAGAAAACATAAAAAAAAAAGAGACCAGATTTGTGGTTACCAGAGATGGAGGTGGGAAAAGTGGAAATTGGAGGAAGGCAATCAAAAAGTACAGACTACCAGTTATAAGATAAATAAGTACTAGGGATATAATGTACAACATGACAGTTATAGTTAACACTGCTATATGATATAGAAAAGTTATTAAGATAGTAAATTCTGAGGTTTCTCATCACAAGAAAAGTCTTTTAATATTTATATTTATCTATGGGAAGATGGGTGTTAACTAAACTTGCTGCTATAATAATTTCACAATATATATGTCAAACCATTTTTCTGTATGCCTTAAATTTATACAGTGATGTGTATCAATTCTGTATGTGCATCCTCAGTCACTCAGTTGTGTCCAATTCCTTACAACCTCATGGACTGTAGCCTGCCAGGCTCCTCTGACCATGAAATTTTCCAAGCAAGAATGCTGGAGTGGGTTGCCATTTCCTATTCCAGGGAATCATCCTGACCCAGGAATCAACCCTGAGTTTATTTTGCCTCCTGCACTGGTAAGTGGTTTCTTTACCACTGTGCCACCCGGGAAGCCTGGGATGTATATCAATTTCATCTCTATAAAACCTGGAAAAAGAGAAAGTAGTGGCCCTTCATTTGTTTACTCACTCAGCAACTTTTATTGTTTACTGTGTGCCAGGCCTTCCACTTGATGCTTGGAGGGTATAGTGGTAACAATACAGACAGTTCCCTGATCTAATCAAAGTCATACTCCATTTTGGAAGACAGGAAAGAAGTTAGTTTCACTGCTAATGGGACATTTTTGTGATCAAATTGCTCACATCCCAGGGATATGATGAGAACACCAAAAGATTGTGTCTCTGAGTTCCTTGCTCTCCGTTGTGTTCTGATTATTGAATCTACTTCTTCACTCTCTGGTTGGAATACTACTCAGTGGCAGGCATTATTCTCATTAGGACTCACTCTTAGAATCCTATAGGTAGCAAGACTTGGCAAGGAAGTTTCTCATCTACTGAGCTAATGGTATAAATATAGACTGTCAACTGATTCCTGGGATCAGGAAGCTCAGCATACTCATCCTCTGCTTCTCTAGTCTTCATCCTTAAGCTTCATCATTGATTTCTGTGTGATCTTCAGTCCGTGGACTGGGGTTGGTGAAGACTACCTAATTATCTTTGTGCAGACTTCAACATAGCCCAAAGTTTCAACCACATAACGTCACTGCAAGTCTGAGTGCTACCTACCTCAGGAGAGACATGTACCCAGTCATGAAAATTAGGAGGACAGTTGAGGTGAAGGGTAATAAATATCTCCATTTCCCCTCTCTGTAAATTTTCAAATTACAAATCGATTAAGTGGACTTTGAGCATACATTGTGGGAAAGTCATGTGACTTTAAAAGGTATTTACTATGAATTAAACAATGATTATGCTGCATAAATTAGAACTGTTCCTATTCTGCCATTGACCAGTTGGCTATATAATCACAACAGTATCATACATCCTCCCCCATGCTCTTCTCATTATATATAGTGAGACTTAGGTAGAAGACCTCTAGAAGCTGCACTTAAGACTCCATAGAGTGATCATTTAGAACTCTTTGGAAACATTGAACTCTTTAGCTATTTACAATCCTTTAAAATCTGATCCCAAGTCTCCTCTCTGATGGTGTCTCTCTAATTCCTCTGAGAAATCCTCTACTGCAACCAAACTGGTAGATGCTGACTGTGCTTCACAGGATCTGCATACCTATTTCCCTTCTTGGAATTCTTTCCTGCCTTCCATTCCTCTGGAGAATGAACTACTGTGAAGGTAGTCCTCCACAGGCCCTGAGAGTCTATGCAGATTATCTTTGAGTGTGCCAAACTTCAAGGACAATGCAACCTACCACATGCATAGTATCCATCTGGGCTCATTGCCTCTCCCTCTGGGACTTGGAGTGCAACAGGATAATTTTTCCCAAGCTGTAAGATTTAAACTGCCTTCTCTCATCCATTTTCTAATAATTTACGGAGTGGTGACAGGTTCACCCCTTACCATCCTCTATGAAGTTGAAATTCTCCCCTGAAATGCACATTCACAGGAGCAAAGTAAAACTCTATCTCACAAACACCCAAAATCCAAAGCCTCACCATTATCCTCAGAGTACCTATGTGTTAAAGAAGGAAAAAAAGGACTGCAAGGAAACCAAAGAAACAGGGAGGTTGCCATGGTTCCAATCCTAGTTCTCAACTTTGAAAGTGCAGCATAGTTATTACAACCATGTCACTACTTCTTCACTCTCTGGTTGGAATACTACTCAGTGGCAGGCATTATTCTCATTAGGACTCAGTCTTAGAATCCTATAGGTAGTAAGACTTGACAAGGAAGTTTCTCATCTACTGAGCTAATGGTATAAATATAGACTGTCAACTGATTCCTGGGATCAGGAAGCTCAGCATACTCATCCTCTGCTTCTCTAGTCTTCATCCTTAAGCTTCATCATTGATTTCTGTGTGGTCTTCAGTCCATGGACTGAGGTTGGTGAAGACTACCCAATTATCTTTGTGCAGACTTCAACATAGCCCAAAGTTTCAACCACATAACGTCACTGCAAGTCTGAGTGCTACCTACCTTACACCTGGATTGGCCAGGTGTAAGGGAAATGACTCCAGCAAGCCAGACTCACAACTGGCTGAAATATAAACAGGGACGCAGTTTGTTCATGTTCAGTGAGAAAGTCAACTCTTATGTTCATCTGAAATGTGCTTGTCAGTATGGCAAAACACCCTTTAGCATCCACAAGCAGATCTATTTGGAAACAAAATTAATAGTCCCAAGATTGCTTAATGAGCATGAAATCAGAGTTAAGGGAGCTGGTTAAGTGGGGCCAATGTTTATGGGTGGAGTTAGAGTAGGAGAGCTTATGGATCCTTCTCACATTACAGATTTAACCTCCATAGGAGTCAAATCAAGCTCTTGGTGTTAGGTAGCCTTTCCCAGAGAATGCTTTTTGTCTGTGCTCAGTTGTTGCCCATCCATCTACTTTCTCATGGGCTCTTCCCCATCACTGTGTGTGTAAATGCAGTAGATGGACAGACTTAACAGTTGGTTCAAAACCTCATGAATTCCTGGCTGAAATATGAAATTGGCACCCATACACAAGGGCAAGGAGAAACCAAAGAAAGAGCCAAATCACTCCAGATTGATAGATGGCAGGTTTAATAACCAAAGGAATCACATACCAAGTATGTCTTAAGCAACTACAAGAAAAATAGAATCTTGCACTAGCTGGCCATAATCTTCAAATTTTATACAGAGGTCTTAACGGGACTCAGAAACACATTCAGTCCAGATGGTGTCAATAACACATTGCTCTCTCAAGGCTGAGTCCTTGAAAACAGCTCTGGCTGTGGGTACTGTGGTACAACACACATTCCGAGGACTGAGGAAGAGGTAAGGAGCCTCCAATTGTCTGGGTCCAGCCTGCTGATGACCTTGAGGTCACATCCTCATGACTTCTTCCAACAATGTTTTATAGTTCCTTTCTTGTATCTATCTAACATATTGCTATCCAAAGTTTAATTCTCGTCAGAGCCATAAAAGTAGAAAGTATGGAAGAGTTGCAAAGGTTCCCCTTCAATATACTGCAGTTTAAGAAATTACAATTATATTTTTTCTTCCAGTTTAATTGAGACATAATTGACATACAGCACTGTTTAAGCTTAGGAGGTACAGAATGATTATTTGGCTTATATACATCATGAAGTGACTATCACAATAAGTTTAATGAACATCCATGATCCCATATAGACAACAGAACTGAAGACATAGAAAAAAATTTCCTTTTGACAAGAAATCTTTAGAATTTACTCTCAGCAGCTTTCACATATAAAATACACAGTGTAATTAGATTAGTCATGGTGTACATTACAGGGGCTTCGCTGGTGGTTCTGCAGTAAGAGACTACCTGCAAGGCAGGAGATGCAGGCTCGATCCATCGGTCAGGAAGTTCACCTGCAGGAGGAAATGGCAACCCACTCCAGGACTCTTGCCTGGAAAATCGCATGGACAGAGGAGCCAGTCTGTGGAGTTGGAAACAGTCAGATATGACTGAGAAGCTAAACACACAAGCACGTTGCACATTATCCCTAATACCTGTTTATAAATGTACATTTTCAGTGCTTTCTTTCAATTCTCCCTCTCCCCCACCTCTACTCTTCTGCCTCTGGTAACCACAAACCTGATCTTTTCTCTATAAGATTGCTGGTTTGTTTTTGCAGTATAAATTGCCCTAAAATACTACACTAGTTCCTGGTACAAGCCATGTGATTCAATATGTCTATACATTTCAAAATCATCACAATACTCTGTTTATGATATGCCCCCATACAAAGATATTGTATAGTTAATTGACTGCGTACCTCACAATATACATTTTATACCCATGGCTCACTTATTTTGCATTTGGAAGTTTGTACCTCTTAATGTCCCTGACCTATTTCTTTCCTCCTCCCACATCTCCTCTCTGGCAACAGCATATTTCCTCTCTATAACTCTTTTTCTGTTATGTTTGTGTATTTGCTCCGGTTTTTAGATTATACGTGTAAGTGAAATCATACAGCATCTATCTTTCTCTGTCTTACTTGTTTCACTCAGCATAATATGTCATAGGTCCATCCACATTGTCACAAATGGCAAGATTTTATTCTTTTTTGTGGCTGAGTAATATTCCATTGTGTAGATCTATGCTCCACATCTTCTTTCATTCATTTATTGGTGGGTATTTAGGTGGCTCCATGTCTTGACTATTGTAAACAAAGCCACAATGAGAATAGGGGAGAATATATCTTTTCTAATTACTGTATTTCTTCATATATATATATATGTATACAAGACTGAAGTTGCTGGGTTACATAGTAGTCACATTTTTAGACTTTTGAGGAACCTACATATTATTTTCACAGTGATTGCACAAATTTACAATCTCACCAACACTCCATGAGTGTTCCCTTTCTCCACATCCTTGCCAACACTTATTTGTTGTCTTTTTTATAATAGGGATTCTGACAGATATAAGGTGTTATCTCATTATGGTTTTGATTTGCATTTCCTTGATAATTATGGACATTAAGCATCTTTTCATGTGTCTGTTGGCCATCTGTATATCTTCCATGGAAAAATGTTTATTCAAGTCCTCATCCCATTTTTTAAATTAGGTTGTTTGCTTTTTTGATATTGAGTTGTATTAGTTCTTCGTATATTTTGGGTACTAACCCCTCATCTGACATATTGTTTACAAATGTCTTCTCTCATCCAGTAGGTTGTCGTTTTGCTTGGTTGACTGTTTCCCTCACTGGGGAAAAGCGTTTCAGTGCTACCGTCACATTTGTTAATACTCACCTGAAAAGACACACCCTAACAAATATTTCTAATACCAATGTCAAAGAGTACACTACCTATGTTTTCTTCTAGCAGTTTTATTGTTTCAGGCATTATATTTAAGTCTTTAATTCATTCTAATGTTTTTAATAAAGCATGAAAGATTATTCCAGCTTGATTCTTTAATGTAAAGCTGTCAAATTTTCTCAAAACCATTTATTGAAGAAACAGTCTTTTCCCCATTATATATTCTTCTCTAATTTGTCATAGAATATGTTGCTCATATAAGTGTGTATTTAGCTCTGTGCTATTTACCCTGTTTCAATAATATATGTGCCTACTTTGTATCCATACTGTAATGTTCTGATCACTTTAGCTTTGTGGTATAGTTTGAAATCAGGGAGCTAGAAACCTCCAATTTGTTCTTCTCAAAATTATTTTGGCTAATTGGGGGCTCTTTTGTGTTTTTACATGAATTTTAGAATTATTTTTTTCTAGTTCTATGAAGCATGGCATTGGTATTTTGATAGAGATTACACTGAATCTGTAGCTTGCCTTAGGTAGCACAATCATTTTAACAATATTATTTCAATCCTTGAACATGATATATTATTCTAACTGCTTGTGTAATCTAATTTCTTTCATCAGTGTCTCTTATTTTCCCATGTAGAAATCTTTTGTCTGATTAGATTTATTCCTAGATACTTTATTCTCTTTGATGTGATTTTAAATAAGATTGATTTCTTGATTTCTCTTTATGATAGCTCATGATTAGTGTATAGAGACAAAACAGATTTCTGCATATTAATTTTGTATCCTGCACTTTACCAAAGTTCATTGATGAGTTCTTACAGCTTTCTGGTGGTATCTTTAGGATTTTTCTACACATAGTGACATCATCTGTGAACAGTGGCAGTTTTATTTCTTCCTTTCCAATTTGTATTCAATTTGTTTCTTTTTTTTAAATCTGATTGCTGTAGCTAGGATTTCCAATACTATGTTGAATAATAGCGGCAACAATGGATATCCTTCTCCTGTCCCTGGTCTCAGAGGACATGCTATCATTAATAGCCTTTAGTATGATGTTAGCTCTACTCTCACAACATATGGCCTTTATTATGTTATTTTTTATATCCACTTTTTTAAAGTTTTAATCCCAAATGGGTGTTAAATTCTGCCACATGTTTCTGCAGCGCATATTGAGATGATCCCATGACTTACCATGTGACTTGGTTAATATGCTGTATTGTTGTTTTTGTTCAGTAACTAAGTCATGTCTGACTCTCTAAAACTCCATGGACTGCAACACACCATGCTTCGCTGTCCCTCACTATCTCCTGGAGTTTACCCAAGTTCATGTCCATTTATTTGGTGATGTCATCGAGCCATCTAATCTGTCACCCTCTTCTCCTTTTGCCTTCAGTCTTTCCCAGCATCAGCGTCTTTTCCAAGACACTGTTGCATAATATTGATTGATCTGCAGATATTGAACCATCCCTGCATACCTAGGATAAATCTCACTTAATCATGATGTATGATGATTTTGCTAACTCAGTTAGCTAGTATTAAGTTGAGAATTTTTGCCTCTGTGTGAATCTTTGATGTTGGCCTGAAGTTTTCTTTTTTGTGATATATTTGTCTGATTTTGGTATCAGGCCTCATAAAGTGAGTTCAGAAGTGTTCCTTCCTGTGCAATCTTTTAGAATAGTTTCAGTGGGAGAGGTTTTAATACTTTTCTAAATGTTGGTTAGAATTCACCCATGAAGTCATCTGGATCTGTACTTTTGTTTGTTTGGAGTTTTTAAATTGCTGATTCAATTTTATTACTGACAATTGTTTTGTTCATATTTTCTACTTCTTTGCTCTGCTTTAATTTTGGGAGACTGTACATTTCTAAAAAGTTTTTATTTCTTTCAAGTTGTCCATTTTGTTGACATATAATTGTTCATAGTAATTTCTTATCATCCCTTCTTTTTCTGTAGTGTTGGTATAACATTTTCATTTCTGATATGATTGATTTAAGCCTCTCTCCTTTTTAATGAGTCTGGCTAAAGATTTATCAGTTTTGCTTAGCTTTTAAAATAACCAGTTTCACTGATTTTTCTTCAGTCTCTTCTGCTAAGTTCTTTATGAGGTATTTCCTACTTCTAACTTATGGTTATGTTTGATCTTTTTCTACTTTGTTTGAAAGTTACTTTGGATTATTTATTTGATATTTTTCTTGCTTCCAGGGGTATGTTTTATCACTAGTAACACGTCTATAGAACTGTGTCCTGAAGACTTTTGGATTGCTATGTTTTCTTTTTTTTTGTCTGCAAGCATTTTTTAGTTATTTTTTTCCCCTGATGTCTTCAGTGATCCATTGGCTACTAAACAATAGCATACTTCAGCTTCAATATGTCTTTTTTTCATAGCTTTTTTTCCTTGTAGTTGATTTCTACTCTCATAATTTTGCAGTTGGAAAAGATATAATTTGAATTTTCTTAACTTTACTGAGACTGATTTTGTGTACTAGCGTGTGATCGATCCTGGAGAATATTCCATGTGTACTTGAAAAGAATATTTTGCTACTTTTGGATGGAATGTTTCACAGATAACTATTTAGTTCATTTCATCTAATATGCCATTTAGGGTCAACATTTTCTTATTGATTTTCTCTCTTGATGACCTACCCATGAAAGTAAATGATATGTTAAAGTTCCATACTATTATTGTGTTATATCAGTTTCTTCTTATAATGTATCTTAATATTTGGTTTATGTATTTAGGTGCTCCTGTGTTGGGTGCATCTGTATTCACAGATGTTACATATTCTTCTTGAACTGATATCTTGATCACTATGTAATGCCCTTCTTTGTCTCATTATAGTTTTTGTTTTAAATTCTATTTTGTCTCATATTAAGTATTGCTATCCTGGCCTTTTTTTTTTTTCCCAATTGTGTGGAATATCTTTTCCCAATCTCTTAATTTTAATTTGTCTGTGTCTTTAGTTAACTAGAGTCTCTACTAAGTAACATATATATTGGTCTTTTTATTTTAATATATATACATTCAGCCACTTTATTTCATTCAATTTAAGCATTTAGTCCATTTGTGTTTAAAGTAATTTTTGATAGGCATGTATTCATTGGCTTCTTTTTCATTGTTTTGGAATTGCTTTGAAGTTACTTTTTGTACAGTTCTTCTGTTATGCTATTTCCTTGTGATTAGATGACTATTTTTAGTGTTATGTCTGAATTATTTTTCTTTTGTGTGTGAGTATACATTATAGATTTTTGGTTTGTGGTTACCATGAGGTTTATACAAATCAACCTATATATAAATATGATTATTTTATGTTGTTGATCTCTGTAAACCCAAATGCATTTTAACAACTCTGTATTCATTTCCACCCACTGCCACATTTACTATTTCTGATCCCATATGTTACATCTTTTTGTTTTGTGTGTCCCTCTGCTACTTAATGCAGAGTTCCAAAGAACAGCAAGGAGAGATAAGAAAATCTTCTTCAATGATCAATTCAAAGACATAGAGGAACAAAACAGAATGGGAAAGACGAGAGATCTCTCCAAGAAAATTAGAGATACCAAGGGAACATTTCATGCAACGATGGGCTCGATAAAGGACAGAAATGGTTTGGACCTAACAAAAGCAGAAGATATTAAGAAGAGGTGGCAAGTATTACACAGAAAAACTGTACAAAAAGATGTTCATGACCCAGATAATCGCAATGGTGTGATCAATCACCTAGAGCCAGACATCTTGGAATCTGAAGTCAAGTGGGCCTTAGAAAGCATCACTACGAACAAAGTTAGTGTGGTGATGGAATTTCAGTTGAGCTAGTTCAAATCCTGAAAGCTGATGCTGTGAAAGTGCTGCACTTAATATGCCAGCAAATTTGGAAAACTCAGCAGTGGCCACAGGACTGGAAAAGATCAGTTTTTATTTCAATTCCAAAGAAAGGCAATGCCAAAGAATGTTCAAACTACTGTACAGTTGCACTCATCTCACATGCTAGTAAAGTAATGCTCAAAATTTTCCAGGCCAGGCTTCAACAATACATGAGCCATGACCTTCCAGATGTTTAAGCAGGTTTAGAAAAGGCAGAGGAACCAGAGATCAAATTGCCAACATCTGCTGAATTATTGAAAAAGCAAGAGAGTTCCAGAAAAACATCTATTTCTGCTTTATTGACTATGCCAAAGCTTTTGACCACAATAAACTGTGGAAAATTCTGAAAGAGATGGGAATACCAGACCACCTAACCTGCCTCTTGAGAAACCTATATGCAGGTCAGGAAGCAACAGTTAGAACTGGACATGGAACATCAGACTGGTTCCAAATAGGAAAGGAGTACGTCAAGGCTGTATATTGTCACCCTGCTTATTCAACTTATATGCAGAGTACATCATGAGAAACGCTAGACTGGAAGAAGCACAAGCTGGAATCAAGATTGCCAGGAGAAATATCAATAACCTCAGATATGCAGATGATACCACCCTTATGGCAGAAAGTGAAGAAGAACTAAAGAGCCTCTTGGTGAAAGTGAAAGAGGAGAGTAAAAAGTTGGCTTAAAGCTCAACACTCAGAAAACTAAGATCATAGCATCTGGTCCCAGCACTTCATGGGAAATAGATGTGGAAACAGTGGCAGACTTCATTTTTGGGGGCTCCAAAATCACTGCAGATGGTGACTGCAGCCATGACATTAAAATACACTTACTCCTTGGAAGGAAAGTTATGACCAACCTCGGTTCAGTTCAGTTCAGTCGCTCAGTCATTTCTGACCCTTTGCGACCCCATGAATCGCAGCATGCGAGGCCTCCCTGTCCATCACCAACCCCTGGAGTTTACTCAGACTTGCATCCATTGAGTCCGTGATGCCATCCAGCCATCTCATCCTCTGTCGTCCCCTTCTCCTCCTGCCCCCAGTCCCTCCTATCATCAGAGTCTTTTCCAGTGAGTCAACTCTTCACATGAGGTGTCCAAAGTACTGGAGTTTCAGCTTCAGCATCATTCCCTCCAAAGAAATCCCAAGGCTGATCAACCTAGATAGCATATTAAAAAGCAAAGACATTACTTTGCCAACAAAGGTCCATCTAGTCAAGGCTATAATTTTTCCAGTGGTCATGTATGATGTAAGAGTTGGATCGTGAAGAAAACTGAGCACCAAAGAATTGATGCTTTTGAACTGTGGTTTTGGAGAAGATCCAACTGAACTGAACATCAGTTCATGATGCTACTTATTATGGATATAGATGATTTTATTGTTTTCGTCTTTTAACCTTTCTTCTAGCTATGTACATGAATTTTATACTACTTTTTCTGTATATTTGCTTTAGCATTCAGATTTTTCCCTTTGTGATTTTTATATTTTTGTTTGTATACTTTTCTTTTTCACCCAGAGAAATACTTTAAGATTTCTTATAAAAGTGGTTTGGTGGTACTGAACTTTTTTGCTTCCTGAGAAACTTTTGGTCTCTCCATAAATGAAACACTTGCTGGATAGAGTAATCTTAGTTATAGGCTTTTCCCCTCTCATCACTTTAAATATATCATAACATTCCCTTTTGTTATGCAGAGTTTCTGCTGAAAATTCAGATGATAGCCTTTGAGTGTATCCTTACATATAATTTGTTTTCTCTCTCTTGCTGTTTATAATATTCTCTGTTTACCTTGAATTTTTGCCATTTTAATTAAAATAAGCCTTGATGTACCTGGTGAGGACCCTCTGTGCTTCCTGTACTCAGATGTCTATTTACTTGCGCAGATTAAGGAAGTTTTCAGATATTATGTCTTCAAACATTTTATCCCTGCCCCTTTCTCTCTCACTTTACCTGGGACCTCTTTAATGTGAATGCTAGTATGCTTGATACATCCCAATGATTTCTTTTATTGTCCTCATTTCTTTTTACTTTTTTTCTATTCAGCTTCAGAGATATCCACTACTCTGCCTTCCAGCTCACCAATCCTTTCCTCTGTATCACTCAACTCACTATTGATTCTTTCTAGGTTTTATTTCCCAGTTTCATTTATTATATTATTTATCACTATGTGGTTCTTTCTATTTTCTAACCCCATGTTGATAACTTCTTACTTGTCCCTCTGTTCATCCAGTCTTCTCCAGAGTTCTTTGACTATCTTTTCAATCATTACCTGAATTATTTATGGTATGTACTGCTTGTCTCCACTTTGCTTAGTTCTTCTTCTGGGATTTTATGTTGTTTTTACTTTGAACCATAATCTTTTGTCACCTCATTTTTCCTAATTTACTGGTTTACCTCTGATTACTTTGTGTGTTGGTTATATTTCCTGACCTTGGAGAAGATTCTTTTGCAGAAGGGGTCCTGTGAGTCCAGCAGCTCTCTCCACTCTGGTCTTCAGAACTCTATGCTCTAGGGTGGCCCCTAGGTGGACTACATGAATCCTTCTGCTCTGACAAGCTGCGGTTGGTCTAGTAGGTGTATCTGGCCCTTGGTTTGGTTGGTTGCTAGGCCTTGCCTTGTGAGAAGGCTGCTGGCCATGGTGAGTAGGGCTGCATGGTGAGGTGGCTGCTGCAGAGTCCAAATGTCCAAGGGCTAGTGTTGGCCCATGGTGGGAAGAGCCAGGTCTCAGGGTGGGTGCCTGTGGGACTATGCGTCCTCTAGTTAGTATCATCTTGCTGGTAGGCAGACCTGGAGCCCAAGAGGATCTGGGGATGGTGCATTCTCATTGTTAAGTGTGTTTGTCCCAGGGATAGTGGCGGCCCACTAGTGAGCAGAGTTATGTCCACACAGTCTCTGGCTGCAGGGAACAAAGATTCCTTCGGTTACTGTCAGTTTCCTGCTGTTCAGGGCTGGGTCCTGGGACTTTTGATGCATAGGACCAGGTCCAAGGGTAAGTTTGGGCTCAAAGTGTCTTGGGGCAGTGACCTGCTGGTAGGTGAGGTGGTGTCCCACCCAGCTAGTCATTTGCCTTGGCATACCACAGTTTATTGTAATCCACACAGTCAAAGGCTTTTGTATAGTCAGTAAAGCAGAAATAGATGTTTTTCTAGAACTCTTGCTTTTTCAATGATCCAGCAGATGTTGGCAATTTGATCTCTGGTTCCTCTGCCTTTTCCAAAACCAACTTGAACATCTGGAAGGTCATGACTCACGTATTGTTGAAGCCTGGCTTGGAGAATTTTGAGCATTTCTTTACTACCATGTGAGATGAGTGCAATGGCACCTCACTCCAGTACTCTTGCCTGGAAAATCCTATGGATGGAGGAGCCTGGTAAGCTGCAGTCCATGGGGTTGCTAAGAGTCAGACATGACTGAGCACCTTCACTTTCACTTTTCACTTTCATGCATTGGAGAAGGAAATGGCAACCCACTCCAGTGTTCTTGCCTGGAGAATCCCAGGGACGGGGGAGCCTGGTGGGCTGCCGTCTATGGGGTCGCACAGAGTCAGACATGACTAAAGTGACTTAACAGCAGTAGCAGCAGCAGAGATGAGTGCAATTGTGGGGTAGTTTGAGCATTCTTTGGCACTGGCTTTCATTGGAATGAAAAGTGATCTTTTCCAGTCCTGTGGCCACTGCTGAGTTTTCCAAATTTGCTAGCATATCAAGTGCAGCACTTTCACAGAATCATCTTTCAGGATTTGAACTAGCTCAACTGGAATTCCATCACCTCCACTAGCTTTGTTTGTAGTGATGCTTTCTAAGGCCCACTTGACTTCACATTCCAGGATGTCTGGCTCTAGGTGAGTGATCACACCATTGTGATTATCTGAGTCGTGAACATATTTTTTGTACAGTTCTTCTGCATATTCTTGCTACCTCTCTTTAATATCTTCTGCTTCTGTTAGGTCCATAACATCTCTGTCTTTTATCAAGCTTATCTTTGCATGAAATGAGAAACCTATATGCAGGTCAGGAAGCAACAGTTAGAACTGGACATGGGACAACAGACTGGTTCCAAATAGGAAAAGGAATACGTCAAGTCTGTATACTGTCACCCTGTTCATTTAACTTATATGCAGAGTACATTATGAGAAACGCTGGGCTGGAGGAAGCACAAACTGGAATTAAGATTGCCAGGAGAAATATCAATAACCTCAGATATGCAGATGACACCACCCTTATGGCAGAAAGTGAAGAGGAACTAAACAGCCTCTTGATGAAAGTGAAAGAGGAGAGTGAAAAAGTTGGCTTAAAGCTCAACATTCAGAAAACTAAGATCATGACATCTGGTCCCATCACTTCATGGGAAACAGATGGGGAAACAGTGTAAACAGTGGCAGACTTTAATTTGGGGGCCAAAATCACTGCAGATGGTGATTGTAGCCATGAAATTAAAAGACGCTTACTCCTTGGAAGGAAAGTTATGACTAATGTAGATAGCATATTAAAAAGCAGAGACATTACTTTGCCAACAAAGGCCTGTCTAGTCAAGTCTATGGTTTTTCCAGTGGTCATGTATGTATGTGAGATTTGGACTCTGAAGAAAGCTGAGTGACAAAGAATTGATGCTTTTGAACTGTGGTGTTGGAGATGACTCTGAGATTCCCTTGGACTGCAAGAAAATCCAACCAGTCCATCCTAAAGGAGATCAGTCCTGGGTGTTCATTGGAAGGACTGATGCAAAAGCTGAAACTCCAACACTTTGGCCACTTCATATGAAGAGTTGACTCATTGGAAAAGACCCTGATGCTGGGAGGGGTTGGGGGCAGGAGGAGAAGGGGACGACAGAGGATGAGATGGCTGGATGGCATCACCGACTCAATGGTCATGAGTTTGGGTAAACTCCGGGAGTTGGTGATGGACAGGGAGGCCTGTTGTGATGCGATTCATGGGATCACAAAGAGTCAGACCTGACTGAGTGAATGAACTGAGGAATACCAGTACTAATGCTGACAGCCTGGTGTTTTGAACTGGGTCCTGGTATTAATAACTTGCTGCTACTACTGCTGCTAAGTCACTCCAGTCATGTCTGACTTTGTGCAACCCCATAGACGGCAACCCACCAGGCTCTGCTGTCCCTGGGATTCTCCAGGCAAGAACACTGGAGTGGGTTGCCATTTCCTTCTCCAATGCACAAAAGAGAAAAGTGAAAGTGAAGTCGCTCAGTCGTGTCCTACTCTTAGCAACCCCATGGACTGCAGCCTACCAGGCTCCTCCGTCCATGGATTTCCCAGGCAAGAGTACTGGAGTGGGGTGCCATTAATAACTTATTCTAAAATGATGCTTTTCAGCAGAAATATCCTTGCCCTCAAAATCAGATGGCTCCAGTGTCTATGTCCCAAAGGTACTTCCCTTTGCCTATTGCATCTCCAGGAGACTCTCTAAACTCAGCTGATGGATCTGACCCAGTTCAGTTCAGTCACTCAGTTGTGTCCCGCTCTTTGCATCTCTACAGACTGCAGCACACTAGGCTTCCCTGTCCATCACCAACTCCTTAAGCTTGCTCAAACTCATGTCCATCAAGCCAGTGATGCCATCCAACCATCTCATCCTCTGTTGTCCCCTTCTCCTCCTGCTTTTAATCTTCCCCAGCATCAGGCTCTTTGCATCAAGTTGCCAAAGTATTGGAGTTTCATCTTCAGCATGTCTTTCCAATATTCAGTACTGATTTCCTTTAGGATTGACTGACTGGATCTCCTTGTAGTCCAAGGGACTGTAAAGAGTCTTCTCCAACACTGCAGTTCAAAAGCATCAGTTCTTCTGTGCTCAGCTTTTTATAGTCCAACTCTCACATCCATACATGACTACTAGAAAACCCATAACTTTGACTAGATGGAACTTTGTCAGCAAAGTAATGTCTCTGCTTTTTAATATTCTGTCTAGGATGGTGATAGCTTTCCTTCCAAAGGGCAAGTGTCTTAATTTCATTGCTGCAGTCACAATCTGCAGTGATTTTGGAGTCCAAAGAAATAAAGTCTCTCACTGTTTACATTGTTTACCCATCTATTTGCCATGAAGTGATGGGACTGGATGCCATGATGTTGGTTTTCTGAATGTTGAGTTTTAAGCCACTTTGATCAAACGGTTCTTTAGTTCTTTTTCACTTCCTGCTATAAGAGTGGTGTTATCAGCATATCTGAGATTATTGATATTTCTCCCTGCAATCTTGATTCCAGCTTCTGCTTCATCCATCCTGGCATTTCACATGATGTACTCTGTATATAAGTTAAATAAACAAGATGATACTATACAGCCTTAATGTGCTCTTTTGCCAATATTGAACCAGTCCATTGTTTCATGTCTGGTTCTAACTGCTGCTTCTTGACCTGCATACAGATTTTTCAGGAGGCAGGTAAGGTGGTCTGGTATTCCCATCTCTTTATGAATTTTCCAGTTTATTGTGATTTACACAGTCAAAGGCTTTGGTGTAATCAATAAAGCGGATGTTTTTCTGGAACTCTTGCTTTTCGATGACCCAGTGGATGTTGGCAATTTGATCTGATTCCTCTGCCTTCGCTAAATCCAGTTTGAGCATCTGGAAGTTCACAGTTCACATACTTTTGAAACCTAGCTTAGAGAATTTTGAGAATTGCTAGTGTGTGAGGTGAGTACAACTGTGCAGTAGTTGGAACATTCTTTGCTTTGCTTTGCTTTGAGATTGGAATAAAAACTGACCTTTTCCAGTCCTGTGGCCACTGCTGAGTTTTCTAAATATGCTGGCATGTTAAATGCAGCACTTTCACAGCATCACCTTTTAGGATTTGAAATAGCTCAACTGGAATTCCATCACCTCCACTAGATTTGTTTGCTATTACAGGATGTTTGGCTCTAGGTGAGTGACCACACCATCATGGCTATCTGGCTCATGAAGATCTTTTGGTACAGTTCTGTGTATTCTTGTCATCTCTTCTTGGTATCTTCTGCTTCTGTTAGGTCCAAACCATTTGTGTCCTTTATTGAGCCCATCTTTGCATGAAATGTTCCCTTGGTATCACTAATTTTCTTGAAGAGATCTCTCATCTTTCCTATTCTATTGTTTTCCTCTATTTCTTTGCATTGATCACTTAGGAAGGCTTTCTTACCACTCTGTGCTATTCTTTGAAACTCTGGATCTGACCCAGGCTCCTTTCAAATCATTGCTTCTGCTCTAGGTCTCAGAGCAAGTAAAAATTTTTGTGTGCCCTTTAAGGCTTTCCTGGTGGCTCAGACAGTAAAGAATCTGCCTGCAATGTGGGAGACCTGGATGGACTTGATCCCTGGTTTGGGAAGATCCTTTGGAGAAGGCAATGGCAACCCACTCCAGTACTCTTGCCTGGAAAATCCCATAGATGGAGGAGCCTGGTGGGCTGCAGTGCGTGGGGTCGCTAAGAGTCGGACACAACTGAGCAACTTCACTTTCACTTGGGAAGATCCCCTGGAGAAGGGAACAGTTACCCACTCCAGTATTCTGGCCTGGAGAATTCCATGGACAGAGAAGCCTGACAGGTTACAGTCCATGGGGTTGCAAAGACTAGGACTTGTCTGAGTGCCTTTCACTTTCTTTCATTTCTTTTTTTTTAACTTGTTCAAGATTTATTTTTTAATCTTTTTTTCAATGCCCTGATTTTATTATTTTTTTAATTTTACTTTACAATACTGTATTGGTTTTGCCATACATCAACATGAATCCGCCACGGGCGTACACATAGAGTCTATATTTTTCCCAGCCTTCTATGTGTCCCTAAATTAAGATGTACTGCCAGATGCTATGAAGGCTCATTTTCCTGATACAGGACCCCTTGATGGGGGATCCCAGTGTGCGACTTGGACTTGCCACTCCTTGGGAAGTACATCTACAGTGATAATTATCCTCCTATTTGTGGTCTCCCATACTGGGACTGCGGGTCTTGCCTATACTGTTATATCTGCCACCCCTATTCATTCCATTATGGTTCCTTCTTTATATCTTTAGCTGTAGAAGATATTTTTGTGATGTATTCTGGTCTTTCTCACTAATAGCTGCTCTGCAAATAGTTGTAATTTTGTTATGCCCCTGAGAGGAGGTAAGCTCAGGGACATAATACTTTGCCACCTTGGATGAACACTCCTACAATTTTTTTTTTTTAAGATTATAACTTGTACCAACTTTTAAGCCTTTATGAAGTCAGTGTTGGGTGATCCATCTCCTCAGAGCCTTTACCAAATCTGTATTTATATCTCTAGCTGATATAAATTTTGAATAATTGCCCTCAGAGGATGGAGCTGCAATAACTGACTTATTAGGGGGTACAAAAAGTCAGCTCCATGTCAACCAGGTCATTCTTCAGTTAAGTTTATGTACCACAATCCCATCCTCAACCTCTGGTTCAGGTTAGCTTTGACCTGATACCTCATCCTTCCTCTACTGTTTTCCCTCACCTTTTCTCTTCTCCTCTCCCCAAACAGGTTTTTTCTAAAGAGCTCCCTGACAATAAATTCTACACCTGAACCTCTCCTTCTGGGACACCCAACAGAAGAGAGTTCATAACTATGTCCCCAACCCTCCCCTTACCCTTGGATATCAGCATCACTGTGGGCTTGTTATGTACCCCACATAAGTTCACTGCCAGTGAGTAGAATCAAGTCAGAGGCCCAAGATCAAGCATAATGAGCCTATCAGTTAGGATCCCTCTATGCAAGATGCAGATGGAGATGCACTGGAGAAAGGTCTTCCTAACGCTTGCCCTCAGATGCCAGAATTGTACACTGTAGCCTTGACTCCACTTGTGGAGGTGCTTTCTGTGTCTTCTGGAATAATTTTTCACTAATAACTAACTTGACACATTTTATCTAATGATAATTGCTTTCTGTTTGGTTGATTTTTACTTTTTTGGTTGTTTTCTTTTTTTAATAGAGGAAAATAAGGCCAAAAGCCTTGTACTGGAATTAGACTAACTAGATGCGAGCACACAGGCAACAAGAAGATCATGTCTGGCATATCTAAAAAATATCTACAGCAATATTTGAAGTTTTTTTGTTTATTTTTAAATCTCTAGAGCCCAAGACAGGGTGAGAAGTCAGAAGACAAATGACATTAAAAAGGAAAGATGAGGGAGGGTCCAAAACCCTCAGAGAACCTGAACAATTGGCTACAGGGACTCCAGTTAGGAGAGAGATTACACCAAGAAATGGTCGTTTGAGGATTAGAGAGACAAAGCAATACCCCTCTCCAGCCTCCGCTAGCTTCAAGTCATCTCCTAATTGAAATAAGAGAATTATAAATATATATATATATATATATATATATATATATACACACACACACACACACACATACTCAGGATCCAACAAGCTGAGAAATGCTCCAGCTCCAGCAGCAGTTGCCACAAAAGCAATCCACACACAAGCAGACACTCCAACCTCAGCACCTCAGCCACAGCACCCTGGTTGCCTTCTCAACACCTAGGAATAATCTTCCTGAGACGTGGGCCCAGGTACCACTCACAGCTTCATTCTTCACTTTAAAGAGAAGGCCGTAGCTCTGAGTAAATCCCATCCCAACAGGCCCACAGTCTCCAGCAGCACCCTACCCTTTTCTACATCTCTACTCACCTCCTGTTCATTTTCTTCATAGCACACGGCACTACCTGAAAATATATATTCTTCTGTTTCCCTTTTTACTGTCTGTCTTCTTTATGAGCTTGAAAGCCCTGTATGGGCAATAATTGCATTTCTTCACCATGTTCATACAGGATCAAGGACTATAGACTTCATAAAGATTAAGGAGTGAATGAATGGATGTGGATTAGCTGATGGCACGCTGGGAAGTGTTGGAACTGACCATTGTTTCAGCCCTTTGATTCAGGATAGGAGCTTATCTTCAAAAGTCAAGTCTCAGCTTGGCACTGGGAACAAATAAAAGTTGGATCACTTCTGGTTTCTTGATGCCTAAAGGATAATTCTGTTAGTGGGTAGTTAAAAAGACTGAGTAGAATTTGGTGATTAGAAATTGAATAGAAGAAACTTGACAGGAAAACAGCTTTTACAGTAATCCTCTTCCATTCAGTTTATATCTCAGAATGCTGATGAGTTGTCCATATGTATCATATTTTCAGCTCTCAGTTTTCACGTGTGTCTTTATACAGCTTCAAAAGAATAATTGGCATCATATGAATATGCATGTGCATATTTATGATATTGCATCCATCCGCACAATATTAGCACAAAACCCTCCTGGGTTTAGAATTTGTAACTCTGCACCTTAGAATAATGAGTCTAAATGGACTGGTGTCAAACGAATGACTCTACCATGCTTTACTGGTTTTCTTTTTGTAGTCCTTTGTGCCAAGAACAAAGCTCATTTTCCTCAAAGGCTGTTTTTGTCACCACTTTCCCAGATGATACAAAAAAAAAGAAAACATAGTTTGTTTTTGAATAGGACTGTATATACTAGGTTAAATCTTCTGGGACAATAATGTCAACAGTAAAACAATACCTTTAGTGTATTCCATTCAAGTCCTCAATCTGTGAGTTTCTCATGTTGACCAATCAACCACTCTCAGACTTTTGGTCTGAAAAATGAAAGTTAGACCTCCTTCATCACCATGCCAGTCTTTTGGGTCTCCCTTATACTAAATTTATTTGCTAATGTTTTTCTTTTTTTTCTAACTCTATGCTTCCCACTTTCAATATACTGAAGTTGCCAGAATTAATGTTGATTGAGACTATACACATTGAATGTTCACAATCATTTAATCTTCCTAACTACCCTAATGAAGTACTGCATCAGTTAGGGCTCTTGTTGCAAGCTATATAAACCAACTTGAGCTAAATGAAGCAAAAGGAAATTTAGTGGAGATTTAGTGGAATTCTCAGCATCATTGGGAAGGGCAGAAACCAGTCTCAGGAACGAGCAGGCTCTCGGCTATCTCAGAAAGCTAAAAGTCAGACACTACATGGATAAGGTGTGGTTAGAAAGCTAAAATAGGTGAGTAAATGCTTAGTTACATGTTACTGACTATGTGTTAGGTGCTATTTTAAGCATTTTACTTAGCACATATATACATATCAAAATTTGTAATAAGAATGTATTTTCTCTGTTTGCTGTCTGTCTCTCTCAAAGTTGTAAAGCTTCTATAAGCAGAAACCACATGCGTTTTATTCACTGATGCATACCTAATATTAAGGACATTATCTGGCACCGGATAAAATAAGTACTATTATCATTCTCATTTTATACCTGAAGAAACTGAGCCACAGGGAAGCTAAATATATCCCCAAAGTCACAAATTGGTCAGTGATAGTTAGGATTCAAATACACATGGCCTATGTCTAGGACCTGTGCCCTTAACCACTACACTATAACTTCCATCCACTTTCAGTCCTTTCATTCTTGTGGTCAAGATTAGACTTCCAAAGAGCTCATCCAGATGACACTTATTGGGTCATATATACGCCCTTCAACTAAGGAAGAGTGGGCCCATGGATGCCAAGATACTAAACTTAATTCACTAAGCAAGCAATAATTTCCCCAAAGGAAATCAAGGTATTAAGAGGAAGGTATTAATGGGAAGTCAAAGAGTAACAAATAGAATAACCTTAAGAGTGGAAACCTCCTCATTTTACAGATGAGTAAGGTGAGGCATGAGTATGTATTATACTCCTTTACTTTTGTAATGAAGAAGATGACTGTACTAGGTTGAATGGTGTCCCCTCAAAACTCTTATGTACCCAGAATCTGTGAATGTGACCTTATACGGAAATAAGCTTTTTGTGGATGAAGTCCTTCTGGATCAAAGTGGGCTATAACCCAATGATCAATGTGTTTATAAGAAGAAATTTAAATTCAAGCACACTGAGAGGGAGAATGCCATGTTATGATGAGGGTTGAGATTGAAGTAATGTGCCTATAAAAGCCAAGGAGTACCAAGGAATGCTAGCAACCACCAGAAGCCATGTGAGATAAGAAGGCATCTTCCCAAAATTCCTCAGGAAGAGCGTTGGCCCTGCTTGCCTCCAAAATTGTGAGAGAATAAATTTCTGTTATTTTAAGCCACCTGTGTGTGTTGCTTTTCTATGGCACCCCTAAGAACCTAATGCACCAAGTCTCAAAGATATTAAGTTAACAGAATGCATAAGAAGAATACACTGTTTCCTCTCCTTTCCTTTTCTTCCAATCTTCATGACCTCACTCTACCTCCAACCCCTAAACTTTCAGTTTTCCCCTCCAGGTTGCCTAATCCTGCTGGTGTTCCTATCAACTGCAAAATCATTTGGGACTTGTTCCTCCCATAATCTGGACTGTTAATCACCCTCTTGTCTAAATGAAATTTTTATTCCTCAAGGCTTGCTCAACTTTCTGTCAAAACAAACTGCTGTACTAATTCAAAAAGAGTTAAAGCACAGTGATGTAACATTTTCATTTTAAAACAGCTTTATGAAGACCAGTGATCAAAGGCACCATGATCATAGAGAATGAAGGAAGGTATCTAAAGCATTTTATCTTTTGACTTACACCTATGTGTCTAACAGACTAACAGCTTTGCTCTCTTTTTCTAAGAATATTGACATTTGGCTTCTTGCACCATTTGAATCATTATTCTTTCTCTAAGTTAGAACTCTTAACTTTCTGGGGGTAAAAAAGAAAAACTTTAATCTTCTGAAACTTTAATTTGCTCTATCTTCTTTCTTATAATCTATAACTTCCACCATGATAAACCAAAAAAAAAAAAAAAAAGAAAATTCTGTTTTGTCTTCCTTGCATCAGTGTGGAATTATTGATCTTCAAGTAAGTAGAAAACTCATCTTGTAAATAAGATGCTACTGTTGGTCTTATGCTTCTAAATGGCAGACACAATTCTAAATACTTTATATTCATTAATCCACTTAATCTTCACAAAACCCTAGTAGGTAAATATGATTATCAGTATCACTTTATGTATGAGAAAACTGTGACACAGAGAGATGAATAATAGCTTGGTGTATTAATTTTTTTATGGCTACCATAACTAAGTAACACAACTGAATGCTTTTTAAAAAGTTTAGTGTCTCACAGTTCTGGGCTAAAAGTTCAAGATCAGGGTTTAAGTGGGATTGATTCTTTCTGAGGACTGCAAGGGAAGACCTGTTCCATGCCTCTCTTCTACTGCTGGTCATTTACTGGAAATCTTTGGCATCACTTGGCTTGTAGATGCTTTAGCCCAGTCTCTGCATTCGTTGTCCCAAGAGGTTTCTTTTCCCCTCATCTATTAGTATTGTACTTATCTTCACTTTGTGAGCTATGAATACTGATGTAGGTGGTATAATCAAAAACAATGTGGAAAAAGTACATGAATGTAATTAACCTGTATGAAAAGTAGAAAGAACAGATTATAAATTGCATTGGCCTCAGTCCCTTAGGAAGTACTTTGAGCATAGATAAAGGAACATTTTAAATAGCATTTTCAGTCTCATTTTGACAGCATACAATTTAATATATGATTCATATTTTCCATTTCATGTTTTAATTATACAGTAAGGAAAAACTCATGTCCTTTTGAACTATAGCATCATCTCTGCCTTCTCACAGATCATACTTGCAATAAACTACATCTTTCTCTCTCAGTGAAGATCATAGACGGAGAACTCTCACTTAGGAAAAATATGTAAATATGATGGCCTTTTGTGAAATTACTGAAATGAAAATCATAGGCTACCATTTCCAAAGTAATAAAATCAGTTTTCTTAGACAACATATTTGTCCCCTTGTAGATGTTAGAAATAATAAACAGTTGTTACTTCTTAGAAATTAGAAGTGATAACTAGCTTTTAACAAATAGACTTGCCACCCTTTCTTTACATCATCTGATGGCTTTGACTGCATCAAGGATCTACAAAGTAATAATTATCTATAAAATAAGGGACAAACTAGTAGGTTAAGTAAATGTATGACTTGATCTTTGGCAGAAGGAGAGAGATATCTGAACAAAGTTGACAATTAGACTTTTCCCAATACTATTAAATTGACCTGATAAATAAATTCATTTTTAAAACTATTCTAATTAAAATTAAACTAGAAATCTAACTAAGAGATTTGAAGAGAAACCATCACAGTTTTATTTTACTGAAGTATTTCTGGGAAGCAGAACTTTTGGATTGTACAGCACATGACAAAATATAGGGACTGGAGTACTGCATGGAATATGTACAACGCTCATAATTTTATATGTTGATACTTCTATGTCATTCAAATAACAGAAGTGTTCTATTTTCAGGTGAGTGCATGGGAAAACTGAGATAAGAGATAAAAGTGAGAGGCAGACATTGTGATGGCTGCAGAATCTCTTTTGTCTTAGGATATTCATTCCTTATAGATTATTCTTGACAGGCCTGTACCCACCATCTCTGTCTAAATCCCAGTGAAAAATAGTTTAGATTCAAATTAAGAGAGGCCTTTGTAACGCATGTGACCTCCACAGCACATTGCTTGAAATAGAAGACCCATGGTGAAATTATGAGACTTCCCAGTTCATGCCAGTAGTAAAGAACCTTCTTGCCAATGCAGGAGATGGAGGAGACAGGGGTTCTATCCCTGGGTTGGGAATCTCCCCTGTAGGAGTGCTTGGCAACCCACTCCAGTATTCTTGCCTGGAGAGCCCCATGGACAGAGGAGCCTGGCAGCTACAGTCCATGGGGTCGCACAGAGTCGGGCATGACTGAAGTGACTTAGCTTGAATGCTGTAAATTAAAAGACAAATATCTCAAGCTATCGAGCAATTCTAGATTTGATCTTGGATATCTACCCTGAGTTGTGAGGAAACAAATTTCTGTAGTTTAAGTCATCCAATTGGTGGTATTTGTTACAACAGCTCCAGAAAATTAACACAGTACCCTCCTCTGTTTTCTTGGGTTTTCTTTTCCATTTTGCTTTCCTTATGGCTCAGCTGGTAAAGAATCTGTCTGCGATGCAGGAGATCCCGGTTCTATTCTTGGTTCCAGAAGATCTGCTGGAGAAGGGATAGGCTACCCACTCCATTATCTTGGGCTTCCCTGTAGCTCAGCTGCTAAAGAATCCACCTGCAATGTGGGAGACAAATTTTGTAATAAGAGGATACAAGATAAAATCCAAGATCAGACACTGAATTTCCCCCTCTGATTAAAGTCCCAATACACTGAATTACCCTTCAGTCACTAGAGTTGCAACTATAGGGCCTGGAAAGAAATGATTACAAAAGCATTTAGGTAAAGCTATACATACACATGGAGAAGGCAATGGCACCCCAGTAGTCTTGCCTGGAAAATCCCATGGATGAAGGAGCCTTGAAGGCTGCAGTTCATGGGGTCGCTGAGGGTCGGACACGACTGACCGACTTCACTTTCACTTTCATACATTGGTAGGGGGTGGGGGCGGGCGGGGAATGGCAACCCACTCTAGTGTTCTTGCCTGGAGAATCCCAGGGACAGGGGGAGCCTGGTGGGCTGCCATCTATGGGTCGCACAGAGTCGGACACCACTGAAGCGACTTAGCAGCAGTAGCAGCTGTGTACATACACAAAGCAGGTTAATGGTTGCCCAGGGCTATGGGTGGGAATGGGGATTAACTACAAAAGGGCAGTAGGGATCTTACTAGATTGATGGATATGATTTAAAGTGAATTGTGATGGCTGCACAACTCAGTAAAATTACTAAAAATCACTGAATTTTACACTTAAAATGAATTAATTTATGGTATGCAGATTGTACCTCAATAGAATTTTGTTTTAAAAAAAAATGAGATAAAACCATGGTACCTCTAGACCCACATCAAATTTCCACACACTGTGACTCAAGGAGGCTTCTGGGATAAACTCTGCAAGATGATAATAGGAATATTCTTCACCCTTGGTGCTCAGGAAATAAGTAGGAAATGAATAACATTGAACTCAAGTCACTAAAATATCGTTAATTGCTCAGGCCCCTGAAATCTCTTACACTGACTGTTAAGCAGTTTTGATAAGAGTATCTAAACAATATGTAACATGTTAGAATTTCTTTATAAAAATTCCCATTTGGATTCTAAACATCATAATGTTTCTGACCCAAATTTATTTCCCCACAAAAGTTCAGAAATAAAATTGGTTTGTTTTATCAAACTAGGCTTCTTGTTCCTAATGTGATTAGGAGACAGTGTGCACAGACAGTCCCCCATGCTTAAGAAGGACCTAGTACCTTAGGTCAAGAAGCAGCAATAAAGGCAAATCTGCTTGGGAAAGATTGTTTAGGGCACACACGTGCACGCACATACACACACATCTCTAACCTAGGATAGAGCTGTGAGATTCTAGGAAGAGTTGTCTTGTTTCTAAACAAACAACAGAAATATAAATTTATGTTTTTCTTTTCTTTCGGCAGTTTTAGCACTATACGCCTAGCTTTGGTGCCTGCTGTGTGTTGAATTGTGCCCCCCATCCCAAGATATGGACTGAATGTTTATGTACCCCCTAAATTTGTATACTGAAGTCCTCATCTCCAGGTGACTATATTTGGAGATGGGGTCTGTATGGAAGTATTTAAGGTTAAATGAGTTCATTAGCATGGAGCCCTGATCTGATAGAATTCATGACCTTATAAGAAAACAGCAAGGAGCACTCCCTCTCTCCCCTCCTCCCAACCATGTGAGGACACAGCAAAAAGGCAGCCAGGAGAAGAGTTCTCACCAGAAACAAAGTTGGGCACCTTGATCTTGAACTTTCCAGCCTCTAAAACTATTAGAAGTAAATTTCTATTGTCTTAGCCAGCAAACCTGTGGTATTTTGTTATAGCATCCCCAGCAGACTAATATATCCCCATATCCATCTGTTGAACTCCTTACCCCCAGTACTTCAAAATGTGACTGTTTGGATACAAGGCCTTTGAAGAGGTAACTGAGGAGAATGAGGTCATATGGGTGGGCTCTAATCAAATATGACTTTGTCCTCATAAGAAGAGGAAATCAGTACACAGACACTCTGAGAAAGAGGACTGTGTGAAAATAAGAGAGGAGATGGCCATCGACAAACCAAGAACACCTTACAAGAAACTAACCCTGCTGACACCTTCATCTTGGATATCTACCCTCAAGATTATGAGGAAATAAATTTCTTTTGTTTAAACCATTGCGTTTGTGGGACTTGTTACAACAGCCCCAGAAAACTAACACAGTGCCCTCCTCTGTTTCTTGGGTTCTCTTTTTCTATCTCAAGCAAGACGGAGAAGTTTTGAAATAAGGGCATCCAAGATAAAATCCAGCATTAGACTCACTGAATTTCTCCCCTCTGTGGTTATAATTTCAATACACTGTTCTTGCTAGAATACCTCATTGTTTCTAAATCTTCCTTTTACCTTCTGCCAGAAATCCTGCTCCATGCTTTTCTTAGTCAGTTTTGGCTTCTGCAACAAAGGTTTTATTGTTGTTTAGTCACTAACCTGTGTCTGACTCTTTTATGACCTCATGGACGCTAGCCTGCCAGTCTCCTCTGTCCACAGGATTTCCCAGGCAAGGATACTGGAGTGGGTTGCCATTTCCTTCTTCAGGGGATCTTCCTGACCCAGGGACCCAACATCTCTTGCATTGGCAAAGATTCTTTACCATTGAACCACCAGGGAAAGTTGTAATAAAGTAGATCATTTTCCCCACTTCTTGGGTGTCATGCGTGGCTAGACGACATCACAATGCCACATTGGCTGGATCCTCCAAGCCTCAAAGAACATAGTACTATTTAGGTCCCCTGAACTGCTCAGAATATTTTTAGTATAGTTTAATGATTTTCCATTTAGCTTCCCCCGTCATTCTAATTATCTCTAAATCTTCCCTTTTTCTCACTCTAATTCTCTTGCTCACAGGAGGAAGCACTGTTGCCATGTTACTAAGAAGATATAGGCCAGCAGCTTTCAAATGTGGCTGCACAACAGACTCATCTCAGGAGTGTTTAAAAATCCTAGAGTCTGGGCTTCAGCCCTAGAGACTGTGATTTAATTGGCCTGGCATAAAATCTACATTGCAGAGTTAAAAAAATAAAAAATAAAAAACTCCCCAAGTGATTCTAAAGTGCACTCAATGGCAAGAACCACTGATCTAAGCTATTCAACGTCTAAGAGCATCTCCACACACAGACACACAGACACACATTAACACTTTTTTCTAACCTAAGCTTTCTTCTTTCACAGAAGACATATGCCTACTCATTTTCAAGACTATCCTGTGTCCTTGACTCCACTGCATCCCACCTCCTCTAAGAACTTGATACTTTACCCACCACACTCTTTGATGTATTCAATCACACTGTTATGCATGTGTAAACAATTTCCCCACTGGCTTCAAGCATATATAAGTCATTTCTACTTTATAAAATTTCTGCTACCATCAACAACACAGTAATGAGGGCAACATTACATTTTCATCATTCATTCAGAGTTAAGTTCTCTAATAAAAGAATTTATGCCCATTTTCTCTGCTCTCTCTCTCTCTCTCTTTCTTTGTGGCTTATTTAACCTAAATTTCAAGCACTTCCTACCCCACTCCAACCTAAACACAACTCACAGATGAAGTTTTCGAGTATACAGCTGATCATCTGTTTATTAAAAAATTTCCAGTGGATTTCTACTACTTTCATTCAGCAAATATTTAATAGGCAGAGTACAGGGCTCTGGTGATACAATTACACAAATGGGAATAGGACACAGACTATATCCTCAGAGAATTTATATTGATAAGAAAATTAGTGCTGTGAATACCAAGTTAATTCTACTTGCAAACTAAATTTTTAGTTTTTGCTTGGATATTTGAGACCATTAGTATTGGATCTATCTTTCTAAATTGATCTCTTAATAAAGCACTCGCTATCAAAATCATCAGAAGCATCAGAAGGGTCTTGGGAATTAAGAACTGATTCAAAAGTCTTGCCCTTACAAAGGAATAAAAGGATCATCAACAACTCTTAGGTTTCTTTTCAGGTTGACTTGGGGGACAGTGATAATGCAATTAAAATATTGGGTGAATACATGACTAAATAATCAAAGCAGGTAAAAAGAAAATGTGTAGAAAGATATGAAAATATAAAAAGATAAGCTGAAGGGGGCCAAGGTGAAAACAGTTTCACTGAAAGTGAGAAAGGAAGGAGGTGAGAACAGAAAGTGAAAATGATGAAGAAGGGAAGGAGGAAAGAAAGACTAGACAGGAACACAATAGCAAAAGCAAGAAACTGGTTGTTCAGCAAATATCCACAACAGTAAATTTATAAACTCCATTTGAAGGACTGTCTCAAGAATATAACTTTGAGTGTCTGATTGAAAAAGAGAATACCTGCAGGATGTCCAGCATAATAGCACTGGTGGGTTGTTTGGTTAGACCAGCCCTGGAGAAACAGCTTTCACTTCAGATTATAACTAAGAATAACCAGGTCATGGGGATTTTCCCTAAAACAATGAGATGTTGACAATATTTTATTGTGATTCTGTTACTTTCTAGCTTTGTAATTATGAATGATTACCAAACCAACAATGTAGCTTCAAACTTATTCTAATAGAATTCTTACAATTCTACTTTCACATTCTAAAAGACTTTTATTTAAAACATTATTGATAATAGCAGATGCTATCAAAAATAAGATAAACACAGTGGAGCTGAAATCACTTCATACTTAAACATAAGTACTATTTGATAGTGATATTATGAGATTACAAAACAAGACAACATATTAAAAACAGAGACATTACTTTCCTGACAAAGGTCCATCTATTTAACTATAGCTTTTCAGTAGTCACATATGGATGTGAGAGTTGGACCATAAAGAAGGCTGAGTACTGAAGAGCTGACTCTTTTGAACTGTGGGGTTGGAGAAGACTCTTGAGAGTCTCATGGACTGCAAGGAGATTAAACCGGTCAGTCCTAAACGAAATCAATTCTGAATATTCATTGGAAGGATTGATGCTGAAGCTGAAGCTACATTACTTTAGCCACCTGATGCAAAGAGCCAACTCATTAGAAAAGATTGATGCTGGGAAAGATTGAAGGAAGGAGGAGAACAGGATGACAGAGGATGAGATGGTTGAATGGCATCACCAACTCAATGGTCATGAGTTTGAGCAAGCTCTGGAAGATGGTGAAATACAGGGAAGCCTGGTAGGCTGTAGTCCATGGGGTGACAAAGAGCCAGACAAACTGAGTGACTGAACAACAACGAATGAGATTACATGAGTTAACATAAAAAGCAATACCTGCTCAGGAAAAGGTAAGTATTATTATTCTGAAATAATTCTCTATATTGAAAAGATGGACAGTAGCTCAAGGTCTTATTATAGCTAGAAGTGTGGTATTCTTATTTAAATCTCCATTCTATAGCAAAAATGTACCAAACAACAGATTGTGTTGTTTGAGACCAACCTTACCAAATCCTGTGGTCATTCTAGACTTGGGATGATCCTTCATGGTTGTCATGACAAGGCTGGGAGAACAAAACTGTATACCCTGCATTGGCCAGTCTTTGGAGGCCGAGAATCCTTGGGAGGACTGTGACCTTGAGTGAGGAGGCTCTATTCCACTGAAAGCAAGTCTCAAAGAGGTGTCACTTATTTATGTCAGTTCACTTCAGTTCCGGGAGGCATCATGGGAGATCCCACCCATGACAAGGTCATGCAGGACTCGAGGGACTCCCTGGGCCGATCCCACCCATGACAAGGTCATGTGGAGAGACCTGACGAGCAAGGCAGATCAGGACTCGAGGGACCCCCTGGACCTGCTCAAACATCTACCCCCAAACCAGAATCTGTCTGTCTTACTATTTTATGCCTTTCACCAACTCTTCTGACATTAACAAGGAGTATGTCAAGGCTGTATATTGTCACCCTGCTTATTTAACTTATATGCAGAGTACATCATGAGAAGTGCTGGACTGGAAGAAACATAAGCTGGAATCAAGATTGCCAGGAGAAATATCAATCATCTCAAATATGCAGATGACACCACCCTTATGGCAGAAAGTGAAGAGGAGCTAAAGGGCCTCTTGATGAAGGTGAAAGTGGAGAGTGAAAAAGTTGGCTTAAAGCTGAACATTCAGAAAACAAAGACCATGGCATCCGGTCCCATCACTTCATGGGAAATAGATAGGGAAACAGTGGAAACAGTGGCAGACTTTATTTTGAGGGGCTCCAAAATCACTGCAGATGGTGATTACAGCCATGAAATCGCTTACTCCTTGGAAGAAAAGTTATGACCAACATAGATAGTATATTCAAAAGCACAGACATTACTTTATCGACTAAGGTCCATCTAGTCAAGGCTATGGTTTTTCCTGTGGTCATGTATGGATGTGAGAGTTGGACTGTGAAGAGGGCTGAGCACCGAAGAATTAATGCTTTTGAACTGTGGTGTTGGAGAAGACTCTTGAGGGTCCCTTGGACTGCAAGGAGATCCAACCAGTCCATTCTGAAGGAGATCAGGCCTGGGATTTCTTTGGAAGGAATGATGCTAAAGATGAACCTCCAGTACTTTGGCCACCTCATGGGAAGAAAAGACTCTGATGCTGGGAAGGACTGGGGGCAGGAGAAGAAGGGGACAACCAAGGATGAGATGGCTGGATGACATCATGGACTCGATGAACATGAGTCTGAGTGAAATCCGAGAGATGGTAATGAACAGAGAGACCTGGTGTGCTGTGATTCATGGGGTCACAAAGAGTCGAACACTACTGAGCAACTGAACTGAACTGATCCCCAACCACCTTTTTCTGGAGAAAATTAATTTAGGGCTCTAATTGATAAATTTCCTGTGCATGAAAGGTGTACTTCTATTCAACCCCCTGTTAGCACTCTAGCTTACTTGGCAGGTTTATCCAGACTCTTGCAACATTGTTGAGCCAATGCTTGCTGCCAAGTTCCCATATCTCTTATCCATTGTGTTCCTGGGAGTGCATATAGTTAGGGTGTAGCAGAAACAAGTAATAGCCTTAGCATTAGCAACATTAGACTTTGAGTTAATAAGTTCTTTCTTTGCTGTAACCCACTGAATCTTTGCTCCATAAAAATTTAACTCTGTACTTAAAGGTGACACAGGCTAAAGAATTTAAGAAAAGAAGCTTTCAAGGAAAAGTAAGTGTTATAGCTGACCAACCTTTATCAAGAAGGGGTCATAAAATGTTAAAAGGCCTCCAGGCCAGAAGGTAATGTACAAAAAATAAGACCCTTGTTTATGAAAGAGTATACAGGGAAAAACCTGGTATCGATAAAAGTTAATACTGATGGAATATTGAGCTGACTCTGCATTTTTCACTTTGCTCAATGTACCAGTCAAAGTATAAAAGCTTCCCTGAAAAACAAAGTGATGGACCAGTTCCATGAAAGCCTGGTTCCCCCTGTGTCTTTCATTAATTCTTTCTTTCTCTCTCTTACTCTCTTTTTCAGGCTGATCCCTTGGAGCACGGGGGATCACTTATTTGCCTGGGCTTCTAAGACTTGAACAGGAGTGTGCTCTGCATCTTCTCTCCCTCGGGAGACCAGGAGGGTGCCTGTGGCCTATGTGAATGGTGCAAGTCCCTTGTCTTGGGGCTTTGTTGGCTTTCTATGCAATATCAGCCTCTTTCTCTCTTCTATTTCCTTAACTGCAGCATCCTTTCTTTATCTCCTTCTATATCTCTAAATCTCAGTCACCAACGCCATCACCCTGAGGATACTCTGGATCCAACTGGGGCTGGACCCCAGTAGTCAATCTTTACTCTTTATGATCCCATGAACTGCATAACGCCAGGGTTCCTGACCATCACCAACTCCTAAAGCTTGCACAAACTAATATCAATCGATTAAGTGACACCATCTGAACATCTCATCCTCTGTTGTCCCTTCACTTCCTTCCTTCAGTCTTTCTCAGCATCAGGGTTTTTCCAATGAGTCAGTTCTTTGCATCAGGTGGCCAAAGTATCAGAGTTTCAGCTTCAGAATCAATCTTTCCAAAGAATATTCAGTCCAATTTTCTTTAGGGTTGACTGGTTTGATCTTGCACTCCAAGGGGCTCTCAAGAGTCTTCTCCAACACCACAGCTCAGAAGCATCAATTCTTCAGTGCTCAGTTTTCTTTATAGTCCAACTCTCACAACTATACATGACTACTGAAAAAACCATAACTTTGACTAGACAGACCTTTGTCAGCAAAGTAATTTCTCTACTTTTAATGTGGTGTGTAGGTCAAATTTTCTTTCAAGGAGCAAGTGTCTTTTAATGTCATGGCTTTAGTCACCATTTGTAATGATTTTAGAGCCCCCAAAATAAAGTTTCTCACTGTTTCCATTGTTTCCCCCTTTATTTGCCAGTGATGGGACCAGATGCCATGATCTCGAATGTTGAATTTTAAGTCAACTATTTCATTCTCCTCAATCACTTTCATCAAGAGGCACTTTAGTTCTTCTTCTATTTCTCCCATAATTGTAGGGTCATCTGTGTATCTGAGGTTATTGGTATTTCTCTCAGCAATCTTGACTGCAGTTTGTGCTTCATGCAACCCTGCATTTGACATGATGTTCCCTGGTGGTTCAGAGGTTAAAGCGTCTGCCTCCAATGTAGGAGACCTTGGTTCGATCCCTAGGTCGGGAAGATCCCCTGGAGAAGGAAATGGCAACCCACTCCAGTATTCTTGCCTGGTGAATCCCACGGACGGAGAAGCCTGGTAGGCTACAGTCTAGGGGGTCGCAAAGAGTCAGACACGACTGAGTAACTTCACTTCACTTCACTTCACTCTGCATATAAGTTAAATAAACTGGGTGACAATATGCAACTTTGACATACGTGTCTCCTTATTTGGAACCACTCTGTTGTTCCATGTTCAGTTCTAACTGTTGCTTGTTGACCTGCACACAGATTTCTCAAGAGGCAGGTAACATGGTCTAGCATTCCCACTACTTTAAGAATTTTCCATAGTTTGTTGTGATCCACACAGTCAAAGGCTTTGGCATAGTCAATAAAGCAGAAATAGATGTTTTTCTGGAACACCCTTGCTTTTTCAATGATCCAGCAGATGTTGGCAATTTGATCTCTGGTTCCTCTGCCTTTTCTAAGTACAGCTTGAACACCTAGAAGTTCACAGTTCACATACTGTTAAAACCTGGCTTGAAGAATTTTGAGCTTCATTTTGCTGCATGTGAGATGAGTGCAATTGTGCAGTAGTTTGAACATTCTTTGGCATTGCCTTTCTTTGGGATTGGAATGAAAGCTAACATTTTCTAGTCCTGTGACCACTGCTGTGTTTTCCAAATTTTCTGGCATATTGAGTACAGCACTTTCACAGCATCATCTTTCAGGATTTGAAATAGCTCAACTGGAATTCCATTACCTCCACTAGCTTTGTTCATAGTGATGCTTCCCAAGGCCCACTTGACTTCACATTTCAGGATGCCTGGCTCTAGGTGAGTGATCACACCATCATGGTTCTCTATCTCATGAAGATCTTTTTGTATAGTTCTTCTGTGTATTCTTGCCACCTCTTCTTAATATCTTCTGTTTCTTTTATATCTATACCATTTCCGTCCTTTATCGGGCCCATCTTTGCATGAAATGTTCCCTTGGTATCTCTAGGTTTCTTGAAGAGATCTCTAGTCTTTCCCATGCTATTGTTTTCCTCTAGTTCTTGCATTGATCTTTGAGGGAGGCTTTCTTATCTCTTCTTGCTATTCTTTGTAATTCTGCATTCAAATGGGTATATCTTTCCTTTTCTCCTTTGCTTTTGCTTCTCTTCTTTTCTCAGCTATGTGTAAGGTCTCCTCAGAAAACCATTTTGCCTTTTTGCATTTCTTTTTCTTGGAGATGGTCTTGATCACTGCCTTCTGTACAATGTCAGAAACGTCCATCCATAGTTCTTCAAGCACTCTGTCTATCAGATCTAATCCCTTGAATCTATTTGTCACTTCTACTGTAAGGGATTTCATTTAGGTCATACCTGAATGGTCTGGTGATTTTCCCTATTTTCTTCAATTTCAGTATGAATTTTGCCCATAAGGAGTTCATGTTCTCAGCCACAGTCAGCCCCCTGGTAATGTTTTTGCTGACTGTATAGAGCTTTTCCATCGTTGGCTGCAAAGAGTGTAATCAATCTGATTTTAGTATTGGCTATCTGATGATGTCCATGTGTAGAGAGTTCTCTTGTATTGTTGGAGAGAATGTTTGCTATGACCAGTGCACTCTTTTGACAAAACTCTGTTAGCCTTTGCCCTACTTCATTTTGAACTCCAAGGCCAAATTTTCCAGTTACTCCAGGTGTTTCTTGACTTACTACTTTTGCATTCCAGTCTCCTATAATGAAAAGGACAACTTTTGTTGGTGTTAGTTCTAGAAGGTCTTGTAGGTCTTCATAGAACTGTTCAACTTCAGCTTCTTCAGTGTTACTGGTTGGGGCACAGACCTGGATTACTGTGATGTTGAATGGTTTGCTTAGGAAATGGACAGAGATCATCCTTTCATTTTTAGATTGTACCCAAGCACTGCGTTTTGGACTTTTTGTAGCTATGAGGGCTACTCCATTTCTTCTAAGGGATTCTTTCCCACAGTAGTAGACATAATGGTCACACGAGTTAAATTCACCCATTCCAGTCCATTTTAGCTCACTGATCTCTAAAATGTAAATGTTCACTCTTGCCATCCCTGTTTGACTACTTCCAATTCACCTTGATTCATGGACCTGACATTCCAGGTTCCTATACAATATTTTTCTTTTCAGCATAGGACTTGACTTCCATCACCAGTCATATCCACAACTGGGCATTGTTTTCTCTTTGGCTCCATCCTTTCTTTCTTTCTGGAGTTATTTCTCCACTCTTCTCCAGTAACATATTGGGCACCTACCGACCTGGGGAGTTCACCTTTCAGTCTCATATCTTTTGGCTTTGGAGAAGGAAATGGCAACCCACTCCAGTATTCTTGCCTGGAAAATACCATGGACAGAGAAGCCTGGTAGGCTAAGTCCATGGGGTCACAAACAGTCAGACACTCCTGAGCAACTTCACTTTCACTATAAATGAAATACTCCAAGATGTCAGAGTAGAAGGACATGTACTTATCTTCTCCTGTGAGAATTCCAAAATTACAGTTTGCTGCTGAACAACCATCGACAGGAGAATGTTGGCTCCCACAAAAAAAAAAAAAAAAAAAGATATCTCATATCCAAGGGCAAAGGAGCAGCACCAGCAAGGCAGTTGGAGAGGTGAAATCTAGTTAAGATTCAAACCCCACACCCGCCAGAGACACACAAAGGATTCAAAAAGACCTTGTGCACACCAGGAGAACCCCACAGAGACTGAGCTGACCTACCTCTGACTGTTTGAGTGTCTCCTGAGGAAGTATGGGTCAGCAGTGGCCTGCCACAGGGGCAAGGGCTCTGCATACAGCTGTCTGGGTACAGCCACCTCCAAGCGGCAGAAGCCCTCTTGGAGGATGTCACCATTAACCCCACCATGAAGCCACAGAGCAGACAACCCATAAAGTACAGAACAATGATATGAAATAAATTCTTCTGCTGTTAAGAAAGTTCTAGGACTCACAGCAAATTTCCCAACCTGGGGATCTGGCCAAGGGACTGAGAGCCCCCAGGCAATTTGACTTTGGAATCCAGTGGGATTTGATTACAAAACTTACACAGGACTTGGGAAACAGACTCTTGGAAGGCACAAACAAAACCTTGTGCACATCAGGACCCAGGAGAAAGGAGCAGTGACCTCATAAGAGGCTGAACCGGACTTGCCTGTGACTGTCCAGAAGTCTTTGGCAGAGAAGTGGGTTGGAGGTGGTCTGCTGCAGCATTGGGGCACTGAGTGCAGCAGTGCATGCATGGGACCTTTGAGGGAGGTCACCATTTTCTTCATTACTTCTACCATAGTTTGGTCTTAGGTCAAACAACAGGGAGGGAACACAGCCCCGCCCATCAACAGAAAACTGGATTAAAGATTTACTGATCATGGCCCTGCCCATCAAAACAAGACCCAGTATCCCCTTAGGCAGTCTCTCCCATCAGGAATCTTCCATAAGCCTCTTATTCTTATCCCTCAGAGGGCAGATAGAATGAAAATCACAGTCACAAAAAACTAATCAAACTGATCCTATGGACCACAGACTTGTCTAACTCAATGAAACAATGAGCCATGCAATGTAGGGCCATCCAAGATAAATGGTCATAGTGGAGAGTTCTGAAAAAACTTGGTCCACTGGAGAAGGCAATGGCAAACCACTTCTGTATTCTTGACTTGAGAACCCCATGAACAGTATAAGTGATGTCAAAAGCTAGGAAGATGAGTGGCTCAGTTCTGAAAGACTCAGTGTGGCTCACTGCAAGATCCACTACAAACACACAATGTCTATTTTCAGAGTTCCTTAGAAGTGGGAAGAGAAAGAAACTATATTTTACCTTTAGCCCTCCCCTCAGCCACACCCCTTTATAATACAGACACCAAGGCCTAAGTAATACCTGTTGCAGGACAGTCAACACAATGATAGATTGTGATTATTTATATTACCTGAGGATATACACACTGACCTTTTCTATAAGCATAAAGTGAGGCTAGTCTTATAAGTTATAAACTGAGGCTAGTCTTATAAGTTATAAACTGAGGCTAGTCCAAAATGCAATCTCAAAAAGGACAGAATGATCTCTGTTTGTTTCCAAGGCAAACCATTCAATATCACAATAATCCAAGTCTGTGCCCTAACCAGTAATGCTGAAAAAGCTGAAGTTGAATGGTTCTATGAAGATCTAGAACTAACACCAACAAAAGATGTACTTTTCATTATAGGAGACTGGAATGAAAAAGTAGGAAGTCAAGAGATACCTGGAGCAATAGGCAAATTTGGCCTTAGAGTACAAAATGAAGCAGGAAAACTTGAAGGAGAAGCCTCTTCAGAGTCCCCTGGACTTCAAGGAGATCCAACCAATCAATCCTAATGGAAATCGGCTCTGACTATTCATTGGAATGACTGATGCTGAAGCTGCAACTCCAATACTTTGGCCACCTTATGCAAAGAACTGATTCATTGGAAAAAACCTTGATGCTGGGAAAGACTGAAGCCAGAAGGAGAAGGGGAATATAGAGGATGAAATGATTGGATGGTATCACCAACTTGATGAACATGAGTTTGAGGAAGCTCTAGGTGTTGGTGATGGATAAAAAAGCCTGGTGTGCTGCAGTCCATGGAGTGGCAAAAGTCAGACACCTCTGAGTGACTGAACTGACTGATGATTTTTAAAAACCAGGTATTTAATCTTATGTGCCTTTTCATATAATTCACAGGCTCTCTTGAAACAAAACACTTCACAAAATCAAGGCAGTTAATGAGGGAAGTATAACAGTCTGATTTTTTAGAACATATGAATATGTATGGATGAACCAAGAATATTACAAAAGTTGAGAGGTTCAGGGCCTAAATGTGGACCCCTAGGTAGTTCCTTAAAAATTAAGTGTATTTACGAACCTGAAAAATGTTTCTGATTACTCAGAAACAAACCATGCCACTACTTTCCCAGTGCTAAAAAGCTGTAGATCGATGTTTCATTCTAAGTTGTTTGTGTACTTTTTGGATGGAATTGTAGGTAATATATTTAAAATCTTTTTTTCTTATCATTTACATTTTTAAAATAAAAAGTCATGTGTTGCTAGGACTATAAAACAAAAGAGAGAAAAACAACTTCACAGACCAGAAGTTACTTTCAATGCCTATTTAATGACTCTATATTTCAATTTTGTGCTATCTTCTCAAATACATTTTATGGGGCTGTGCTATTATGTATGAATGATGCTATAACTTCAGACATGAAAATGCATATCTTATTATGTTTTATTTTACATAATTGAACCATCAACAATAGCACTGTTTCAGAAATAAAGACAAATGATTTAACTTTTTAATTAAGCTTTAAAACCCCTAATTAAATGACTAAATTGCAAAGAACAATTTCAGTCTAAATCGTCTTTAGATTGCTATGTGTGGATTTTCGTACTGCATGCTGACTGTCAGAGAAAGTAAAAAGAGGGCTATAAATCAACTTCATACTTTGTAGTCGGGACAATTAATGCATCTTTCATTACCAGCAAGACAAGAACAGACAACACCCAGTGCTTCAGGTAAAACATAAATGCACTCATACTGGCTACAAGTGCCTTTTCTTAGGCTTGAAACTTAGGAATTTTATTAGGCAACATGTACTTATGTAAGCAGTGCCCTGGAAAACTCATCAGGGCATGATCAAAGAGGTGACTGCATCTATGTGAGTCCAAGTGTATTTTATAATATCTGAAGGGGCATTTTTTTAAGCATGGAAATTTGAGAACAACTAAACAAGTTGAGAAGACTCATGAGTATCCACATTTATTAACATCTATTATATACCACACATTATGTAGTCCTTTACATACATTCACAAGTTTAATTGCATTTCAGTCTTATGAGATAAGAGCATTTTTGCCTATTTAAGGAAATTGAAGCTTAGAGAGCTTGTATAACCTATGGAGGGTGACTCAACTAGAAAGTGGCAGAACAGGATTTCTGAGTCAGATTCACAAACTGAAATTGTGCTTTAACATATTGTTAGCTGCTAGATAAAAATGCAGATGAAAACCAAAGTGAGGTACCTCTACATACCTATTAGAGTGGAAACATAAAAATTTTTAAAAAATCTACCAAATGATGACAACAACACAAAATAGGTATGATTCTCGAACAGTGCTGGAGCCAGGGGCAAAATGCGAAATGACACAGTGATTTTGAAAGATAATTGGTCAGCTTCTTTAAAAAATAAAGTTAAGCTTTCACTTACCACATAATCCCACAACTCCATCCCTTATATTTACCTAAGTAAATAAAAACTAATGTTCACACGAACCACCATACACACATATTTATAGCAGCCTTACTCATAATTACCCAAAACTGGACACAGTCTAAATGTCTTTCAGCTGATAAACAAACAAACTGTGGTACATCCACACAATGGAATACTACTCAGCAATGAACTACAGATACATGTGACAAATGCAGCACGTTAAGTGAAAGAAACTAGTCTCACACATCTATATACTTTGCCATAAGTATATACTTATGATTTCTTTTATATGACATTCTAGAATAGGCAAAACTATAGGGACAGAGAAAAACTCAATGGTTGCTAGGATTTGGGCTTGTGGGGAAGGTAAAGGGAAATTGGGGGTGATATAATTATTCTGGAGCTTCCTTGGTGGATCAGATGGTAAAGAATCCACCTGCAATGCAGGAGGCTGGGTTTAATCCTGGGTCAGGAAGATCCCCTGGAGAGGGGAATTCACTCCAATATTCTTGCCTGGAGAATTTCATGGACAGAGGAGACTGGTGGACTACAGTCACTGTGGATCACAAGAGTTTCTATATCTTGACTTCATGGAAAAGGAGAGGATGTGGAATCTGGATTATTTAAGCACTCCAGATGATTCTGAAATACAGGCAAATTTGATAAGTTTGCATTAAGGCTGCAGTTTTCAACTGTGGCAATTCCTCACTGATGTGTCATGATCAAGTGTGTACCATGTCATAACTAATGTGTTAAAAACAAAAAGAAGTTAGTATTTTGTTAAGTTGGAAATAACTAAAAGTTAATTCCAAAAATAATATCTTTCTTTTTTTCTTGCTTGATTCTGAAATGCTATTTTAAGTGGAAAGGAAACAAAACTAGAACTATAAATAGCACCCATAACCCAGGAAATCTGGGTCCAATGTGCATGCTAATAATCACTATGCTGTGCAGACTTGTCTCTTCTTACAGTCTAGATGATACAATCTAGCGTACACCATGACGTATAGTAATAGATGCACACAACCAGAAATGTCTTGCAACATCTTTTAAATTCTCTCATTTTGCTTTATCTAGACTACACATAGTCTGCAAAAGCAATGGAATGGAAATATAATGAGATGGTATGTGAAATATTCCTGTTTAGGGGTGTGTTTGTGATATGTATATATGCGGTAAGTATGTATGTGGTGTGTTTATGTCTGTGTAGTGTGCGTGTGTGTATGTGTGCTGTATGTATGTTTTAAAGGTAGGAATCACTATAACTCTTCCAAAAATAGTAAAGACCAGTATATCTATTTCAATGGTATTCACTTTTAATCTGCAGACATTTTTAGTGAATTTTATAACTGATGTTTGAGAAAAAATAAAGAAAATAGTTCTAAAGTGACAATTCAATATTATTCAAAAAACAGAGACACAAACTAGCTGGATAAAACAAGCTGAACTATTGTGTACTCAGTTATTCAGTCGTGTCTGAAATTTGTGACCCCCATGGACTCTAGAAACCAGGGACTCCATGGACTCTAGAACCCCGGGACTCAGAGTTCAGGGAAGAATACTGGATATTCCCAACCCAGGGATCAAATCCACATCTCTTGCATCTCCTGTGTTTCCTGCATTGACAAGCAGATTATTTACCACTGCACCACTTGAGACGTCCAAAATAAACTGAAAGGGGATATACAAGCCAAAATCAATCATTTTCCAATGGTCCAAAGGAAACATTTCAAATTCATGGCTGAGGAATATAGAGTCTACTGAAGTGTTCTCAAATTTTATTGTGTGTAAGATTCATTAAAATAGTCTGTTATATGTATTGTGGTGTGCTGCCCAGACCTCACATTCTGATCAGATACACTTGCTCTTCCAGCTGCAAGGGGATTGGCTGCTGAGGACTCACAGCCGAGTCCCTCTGCTGCATTTCCTGAAGCCAAAGGGAGTTGTGTGAGTCAAGATTATATACTTCAGTGCTAGCAAGTGGCGGTAAACTAATGCAAATTCAAAAACTTCTGTCTCAATAGCAGCTGCTTTGCCAAATGTGGTTAGTGCTTCAGAAATTCAACATAGTCCCTATGACATTGTACGTTGCCCTTGACTTGGTCACTGCCATATTTGCCATTCACATCAAGGAGAAGGATCAGAAGCACTTTATATTCTTATGAAATCAACAACAAATACCTTCATAGTGGTGCCCAAGCTACGTTAACTCTTCCACTCTCTGTTATAGTATAGTTCAAAGGAACGTGGGTTATTTGAATATTTCACAGGCTAATTAAATGGTACATTATGCTGATGATATCATGATAATCAGAACAGATGTACAAAGAGCCTCAAAATGATGGCCTCATAAGAATCATAAAGTAAGGTCAGGGAAATAAATACTATGAAGATTTAGGGGTCCCACTTCTGTGAAATTGTCAGAGATTCAATCGTCTGGGGAATGTTGAGACACTGACTCAAGAATAAAGGAAAAATCTATACTTCAGAACTCCCATAACTAGGCAGGAAGCACAATCATCTGGCAGGCCTCTGTATTTTCCATAGATAACACATTTTACACTTGGGAATATGCTTTGACCTATTTTCCAAGTGACACAGAGATACATAGTTCAGTGTCAGGTTGAGAAGGTGATACACAATTCATGGCAAATCCTATGGCACTAGAGGTATTTATAGAGGGAAAAGAGGCTTTCAAAGCTTAGGGCAAGAACCAATAGAAGAAGAATATATCCCCTCTAGAGATCTGATGCAAGTTTACACCATTTTCAGCAATAAATTATACACCTTTCAAAAACCATAGCATGAGTGAGCCCACCCACTGCCCAGTGAACACTAGCTGTCCTCCAGGTTCTGCTCTCCTGGCATGGATACTGGGACTTTTCCTTGCTGGGTAGCCCCAAGGGTGGACAGAAAAGAAGGATTTTATACTTTGCTGGCAGAAGGCTGGATGTCTGAGTTCAGACAGGTTCCAGGGAGCTGGCTGGCTGTGCAGACTTTGTTGCAACATGGCTGGGAACCTGCTGCAACCCGTCTCCACCCCGCCCTTCCTGGCCCCACACCTGTGCTGGGGAGGTGTGGCCCGGGAAGGACAGAGGTGCCCTCTGCTGTCTGACATGCAGATGACTCTCCACCTCCCACACCCTCGACTTCCTAGAAGGCAAACCTTTGGCAGGGGCATGACTGCATACGGCTCGGGGCATGCCTAGCAAGATCAAGCCCTGAGCTTTTGGAGTGAGAGCACTGACTCCAAGATCCTAGACCACCAGAGAACTAACCCTAAGGAGTATCAGAGAGTGAGAACTCACACAAAGGAAACTACTAATATAAGACCCAGCATCACCCAACCACCAGTAGCACCCTGTGCAGGGCACCCCATGTAAACAACAAACAAAACAAAAATACAAACCTAATCATCAGCAGAAGGATACCACCTCACTCAGCCTTGCCCATCAGAGGGAAAACAAACAAACAAACAAAAAACTAAGCACAAATCTCACCTTATTTGAAGCTTACACAAACCACTGGGCCAATCTTAAGAGGGAAGAAACCAAAAGGAAGAAAGAATTCAGCCCTGAAGCCTACGAACAGGAGACCTCAAGCACAGTAAGTTAAAGAAAAAAAAATAGTAAAAGGCAGAAAAATGCTACACAAATGAAGGAACAAACTAGAAATACAGAAGTCCAAATAAATGAAAAGGAAATAAGCAAACTCCCTGAAAAAGAATTCAGAATAATGGTAGTAAAGATGATCAAAAAGCTTGGGAAAAAAATGGAGAAAATGCAAGAATCAATGAACAAAAACCTAGAAAAATTAAAGAATAAACATGCAGAGACAAACAACACAATTACTAAAATTAAAAATACTCTAGAAGGAATCAATAGCAGAATATCTGAAGCAGAACAGATCAGTGAGCTGGAAGGTACAATGGTGGAAATAATTTCTGAAGAGCAGAATAAAGTAAAAAGAATGAAAAGAACTGAGGATAGTCTCAGAGACCTCTGGGACAATATGAAACACACCAACATTCAATTATAAGAGTCTCAGAAGAAGAAGAAAAAAATGAAAGGTATGAGAAAAATTTTGAAGGAATTATAGTTAAAAATTTCCCCAACATGGAAAAGGAAATAGTCAATCAAGTCCAAGAGGAGCAAAGCGTCCCATAGAGGATAAACCCAAGGAGAAACACACCAAGACACACATTAATCAAACTAACAAAGACTAAACACAAAGAAAGAATATTAAAAACAGCAAGGTAGAAGTAACATACAATAGAAACCCAATACATTTGACCACTAATCTTTCAGCTGAAACACTGCAGGCCCGAAGGGAATGGCAGGATATATTTAAAGTACTGAAAGGGAAAAATCTACAACCAAGATTACTGTACCTGGAAAGGATTTCATTCAAAATTGATAGAGAAATCAAAAGCTTTTCAGACAAGCAAAAGTTAAAATAATTCAGCATCACCAAACCAGCTTTACAACAAATGTTAAAGGGACTTATATAGTTAAGAAATACAAGAGAAGGAAAAAGATCTACAAAATCAACTCCAAACAATTAAGAAACTGGCAATAGGAACATACATATCAATACTTTCTTTAAATGTAAATGGATTAAATGTTCCAACCAAAAGATGCAGACTGGCTGAATGTATACAAAACAGTTCAGTTCAGTTCAGTTCAGTTCAGTCACTCAGTCATGTCTGACTCTTTGCGACCCCATGAATCGTAGCACGCCAGGCCTCCCTGTTCATCACCATCTCTCGGAGTTCACTCAGACTCACGTCCATCGAGTCTGTGATGCCATCCAGCCATCTCATCCTTGGTCATCCTCTTCTCCTCCTGCCCCCAATCCCTCCCAGCATCAGAGTCTTTTCCAATGAGTCAACTCTTCGCATGAGGTGGCCAAAATACTGGAGTTTCAGCTTTAGCATCATTCCTTCCAAAAAAAATCCCAGGGCTGATCTCCTTCAGAATGGACTGGTTGGATCTCCTTGCAGTCCAAGGGACTCTCAAGAGTCTTCTCCAACACCACAGTTCAAAAGCATCAATTCTTCGGCGTCCAGCCTTCTTCACTGTCCAACTCTCACATCCATACATAACCACAGGAAAAACCATAGCCTTGACTACACTGACCTTAGTCAGCAGAGTAATGTCTCTGCTTTTGAACATGCTATCTAGGTTGGTCATAACTTTTCTTCCAAAGAGTAAGCGTCTTTTAATTTCTTGGCTGCAGTCACCATCTGCAGTGATTTTGGAGCCCAAAAAATAAAACCCATATATATGCTATCTACAAGAAACCCAGTTCAGACCTAAAGTCACACATAGACTGAAAGTAAGAGGATGGAAAAATATATTCCATGCAAATGGGAAGCAAAAGAAAGAGAGAGTAGCAATCAATCCTTATATCAGACAAAATAGACCTTAAAATAATGATTACAAGAAATAAGGAAGGACACTACATAATGATGAAGGGATCAATCGAAGAGGAAGACTTAACAATTGTAAATATCTATGCACCCAACATAGGAGCAACTCAGTACATGAGACAAACACTGAAAAACATAAAAGGAGAAATTGACAGTAACACAATAATAGTAGAAGGCTTCAACACCCCACTCACACCAATGGACAGATCATCAAAACTTAGTCTTAAAACATTAAAGACTTTAAAAATCTTAAATGATATATTAGATGAGATGGGTCTCATGGGTATCTTCAAAACATTCCATCCAAATGCAGAGGAATACACTTTCTTCTAAGGGCACATGGAACATTCTCCAGGATAGGCCACATCTTGGGTCACAAATCAAACCTCAGTAAATTGAAGAAAATTGAAATTACATCGAGCATCTTCTCCACCCACAATGCTATGAGACTATATATCAATTACAAGAAAAAAACTGTAAGAAATGCAGACACATGGAGATTAAACATGTTTCTAAATAACCAACAGGTTACTGAAGAAATTAAAAAGGAAATCAAAAAATTTTTAGAAACAAATGACAATGGAAACACGACAACTCAAAACCTATGGGATGCAGCAAAGCAGCTCTAAGAGGGAAGTTTATAGCAATCAATCCTACCTCAAGAAACAAGAAAAGTATTTAATAGATAACCTAACTTTACACCTAAAACAACTGGAAAAAGAAGAACAAAAACAAAAACAAAATTAGTAGAAGGAAAGAAATCATAAAGAACCAAGCAGAAATAAAGGAAACAGAAATGAAAGAAACAATAGTAAACATTAATAAATCTAAAAGCTGCTTCTTTGAGAAGATAAAATTGACAAACCTTTACCCAGATGTGTCAAGAAAAAAAGAACCAAATCAGCAAAATTAGAAATGAAAAAGGAGAGGTTACAACAATGCAGAAATATTAAGGATTATAAGAGACTACTAAGAATAACTCTACAGCAATAAAATGAATAACCTGGAATAAATGGAGAGATTCTTAGAAAAGTTTAATCTTCTAAGACTGAAACAGGAAGAGATAAAAATTAGGAGCAATACAACTGCACGCACTGAAATTGAAGCTATGATCAAAAATCTCCCCCAAAAAAGTCCAGGACCAGATGGCTTCACTGGAGATTTCTATCAAACATTTAGAGAAGAACTAATGTCTATACTTCTAAAAGTCTTTCAAAAAATTACAGAGGGAGGAAAACTTCCAAACTCATTCTACAAGACTGCCATCACCTTAATACCAAAACCAGACAAAGACAACACACAAAAAAACAAAACTACAGGCCAGTATCACTGATGAACATAGATGCAAAAATTCTCAACAAAATTTTAGCAAACAGAATTCAGCAACACATCAAAAAGCTCAAACATCATGATCAAGTTGGGTTTATTCCAGGGATGCAAGGAGTCTTTAATATATGTAAATCAATCAGTGTGATACACTGTATTAACAAATTGAAAGATTAAAAATATGATAATCTCAATAGATGCAGAGAAAGCCTTTGACAAAATTCAGCACCCATTTATAATTCAAACTCTTCACAAAATGGGCACAGAAGGAACCTACCTCGATATAGTAAAGGCTATATATGATAGTTCAGTTCAGTTCAGTCACTCAGTAGTGTCCAAACTTTGCGACCCCATGAATTGCAGCACGCCAAGCCTCCCTGTCCATCATCATCTCCCAGAGTTCACTCAGACTCACGTTCATCGAGTCAGTGATGCCATCCAGCCATACCATCCTCTGTCATCCTCTTCTCCTCCTGCCTCCAATCCCTCCCAGCATCAGAGTCTTTTCTAATGAGTCAACTCTTCGCATGAGGTGTCCAAAGTACTGAAGTTTCACCTTTAGCATCACTCCTTCCAAAGAAATTCCAGGGCTGATCTCCTTCCGAATGGACTGGTTGGATCTCTTTGCAGTCCAAGGGACTCTAAAGATCTTCTCCAACACCACAGTTCAAAAGCATCAATTCTTCAGCGCTCAGCCTTCTTCACAGTCCAACTCTCCCATCCATACATGACCACAGGAAAAACCATAGCCTTGACTAGATGGACCTTAGTCGGCAAAGTAATGTCTCTAGGTTGGTCATAACTTTTCTTCCAAGAACTAAGCGTCTTTTAATTTCATGGCTGCAGTCACCATCTGCAGTGATTTTGGAGCCCCCAAAAATAAAGTCTGACACTGCTTCCACTGTTTCCCCATCTATTTCCCATGAAGTGATGGGACCGGATGCCCTGATCTTTGTTTTCTGAATGTTGAGCTTTAAACTAACTTTTTCACTTCCCTCTTTCACTTTCATCAAGAGGCTCTTTAGTTCTTCACTTTCTGCCATAAGGGTGGTATCATCTGCGTACCTGAGATTATTGATATTTCTCCCGGCAATCTTGATTCCAGCTTGTGTTTCTTCTAGTCCAGCATTTCTCATGATGTACTCTGCATATAAGTTAAATAAGCAGGATGACAATATACAGCCTTGATGTACTCCTTTTCCTATTTGGAACCAGTCTGTTGTTCCATGTCCAGTTCTAACTGTTGCTTCCTGACCTGCATACAGATTTCTTAAGAGGCAGGTTAGGTGGTCTGGTATTCCCATCTCTTGAAGAATTGTCCACAGTTTATTGTGATCCACACAGTCAAAGGCTTTGCAATAGTCAATAAAGCAGAAATAGATGTTTTTCTGGACCTCTCTTGCTTTTTCCATGATCCAGCAGATGTTGGCAATTTGATCTCTGGTTTCTCTGCCTTTTTGAAACCAGCTTGAACATCAGGGAGTCCATGGTTCATGTATTGCTGAAGCCTGGCTTGGAGAATTTTTAGCATTACTTTACTAGCATGTGAGATGAGTGCAATTGTGCAGTAGTTTGAGCATTCTTTGGCATTGCCTTTCTTTGGGATTGGAATGAAAACTTACCTTTTCCAGTCCTGTGGCCACTGCTGAGTTTTCCAAAGTTGCTGGCATATTGACTGCAGCACTTTCACAGCATCCTCTTTCAGGATTTGAAACAGCTCAACTGGAATTCCATCACCTCCACTAGCTTTGTCCATAGTTATGCTTTCTAAGGCCCACTTGACTTCACATTCCAAGATGTCTGGCTCTAGATTAGTGATCACATCATCATGATTATCTGGGTCTTGAAGATCTTTTGTACAGTTCTTCCGTGTATTCTTGCCACCTCTTCTTAATATCTTCTGCTTCTGTTAAGTCCATACCACTTCTGTCCTTTATCGAGCCCATCTTTGCATAAAATGTTCCCTTGGTATCTCTAATTTTCTTGAAGAGATCTCTAGTCTTTCCCATTCTGTTCTTTTCCTCTATTTCTTTGCATTGATTGCTGAAGAAGTCTTTCTTATCTCTTCTTGCTATTCTTTGGAACTCTGCATTCAGATGCTTATATCTTTCCTTTTCTCCTTTGCTTTTGCTTCTCTTCTTTTCACAGCTATTTGTAAGGCCTCCCCAGAGAGCCATTTTGCTTTTTTGCATTTCTTTTCCATGGGGATGGTCTTGATCCCTGTCTCCTGTACCATGTCACGAACCTCATTCCATAGTTCCTCAGCACTCTATCTATCAGATCTAGGCCCTTAAATCTATTTCTCACTTCCACTGTATAATCATAAGGGATTTGATTTAGGTCATACCTGAATGGTCTACCAGTTTTCCCTACTTTCTTCAATTTGAGTCTGAATTTGGTAATAAGGAACTGATGATCTGAGCCACAGTCAGCTCCTGGTCTTGCTTTCATCGACTGTATAGAGCTTCTCCATCTTTGGCTGCAAGGAATATCATCAGTCTGATTTCGGTGTTGACCATCTGGTGATGTCCATGTGTAGAGTCTTCTCTTGTGTTGTTGAAAGAGGGTGTTTGCTATGACCAGTGCATTTTCTTGGCAAAACTCTTTTAGTCTTTGTCCTGTTTCATTCTGCATTCCAAGGCCAAATTTGCCTGTTACTTCAGGTTTTTCTTGACTTCCTACTTTAGCATTCCAGTCCCCTATAATGAAAAGGACATCTTTTTGGGTGTTCGTTCTAAAAGGTTTTGTAGGTCTTCATAAAACCGTTCAACTTCAGCTTCTTCAGCGTTACTGGTTGGGGCATAGACTTGGATAACTGTGGTATTGAATGATTTGCCTTGGAGATGAACAGAGATCATTCTGTCGTTTCTGAGCTTGCATCCAACATAGCAAAAATTATTCTTAATGGTAAAAAACTTAAGGTATTCCCCTAAGATTAGGAACAAGACAAGGGCGTCCATTTTTGCCACTATCACTCAACATATTTCTATAAGTCCTAACTACAGCAAAGAAAAGTACTAAAATGAATCCACATTAGAAAAGAAGTAAAGCTCTCACTATTTGCAGATGATATGATCGTGTACACAGAAAACCCTAAAGATAGTAACAGAAAATTACTAGAGCTAATCAGTGAATTTAGCAAGGTTGCAGGATACCAAATCAATACACAGAAATCACTTGCATTTCTATATACTAACAATAAAAGATCAGAAAGAGAAATTAATAAATCCCATTCACCATTACTACAAAAAAGAATTAAATATCTAGGAATAAACTTACAAGGAGCCAAAAGAACTGTACACAAAAAATTCTAAAACACTGATGAAAGAAATCAAAGGTGACATAAACAGATGGAGAGATATACCATGTTCCTGGGTAGGAAAAATCAATATTGTGAAAATTACTAAACTACCAAATACAATCTACAGATTCAGTGCCATCTCTATCAAATTACCAATTACATTTTTCACAGAACTAAAGAAAAAAATTTACAATTCATATGGAAATACAAAAGACTCTGAATAGCCAAAGTAGTCTTGAGAAAGAAGAATGGAGCTGGAGGAATTAGCCTTCCTGACTTCAGATTATACTACAAAGGTACAGTCGTCAATATAGTATGATACTGTCACAAAAACAGAAATATAGACCATTGGAATAAGATAGCCCATAAATAAACCCATGCACCTATGGGTACTTTATTTTTTACAAAAGAGGCAAGAATATACAATGGGGCAAAGACAGCCTCTTCAATAAATGGTGCTAGGGAAACTGGACAGCTACATGCAAAAGAATGAAATTAGAACACTTCCTAACACCACACACAAAGATAAAATGGATTAAAGACCTAAATGTAAGACCAGAAACTATAAAACTCTTAGAGGAAAACATAGGCAGAACACTCAAAGACATAAATCAAAGCAAGATCCTCTATGACCCACCTCCTAGTGTAACAGAAATAAAAACAAGAGTAAACAAGTGAGACTTGATTAAACTTAAAAGCTTTTGCACAACAAAGGAAACTATAAGCAAGGAGGAAAGACAGTCCTCAGAATGGGAGAAAATAATAACAAATGAAGCAACTGACAAAGGATTACTATCCAAAATATACAAGCAACTCATACAACTCAATATCGGAAAAACAAACAACCCAATCAAAAATTGAGGAAAAGCCCTAAACAGACATTTCTCATAAGAAGACATACAGATGGCTAACAGACACATGAAAAGATGCTCAACATCACTCATTATTAGAGAAATGCAAACCAAAACTACAATGACATATCACCTCACACCAGTCAGAATGGTGATCATCAAAAAGTCTACGAACAATAAATGTTGGAGAGGGTGTGGAGAAAAGGAAACGCTGGGAATGTAAATTGATACAGCCACTATGGAAGATGGTATGGAGATTCCTTACAAAAAAAAAAAAACTAGGAATAAAACCACCATATGACCCAGCTATCCCACTCCTAGGCATATACCCTGAGGAAACCAAAATTGAAAGAGACACATGTACCCCATTGTTCATTGCAGCAGCACTATTTACAATAACTAGAACATGGAAGCAACCTAGATGTGGTACTTATACACTATGGAATATTACTCAGCCTTGAATAGAATGCCTTTGAGTCACTTCTAATGAGGCAGATGAACCTAGAATCTATTATACAGAGTGAAGTAAGTTAGAAAGAGAAAGAGAAACACTGTATTCTAATGCATATATGCAGAATCTAGAAAAGTGATACCGAAGAACTTATTTACAGGGCAGCAGTGGAGAAAGAGACATAGAGAATAGACTTACTGATATGGGGAGAGGGGAAGAGAGGGGAAGATACATGGAAAGAGCAACATGGAAACTTACACTACCACATGTCATATAGATAGCCAACAGAAATTTGCTGTATGGCTCAGGAAACTCAATCAGGAGCTCTATATGTACCTAGAGCGGTGGGCTGAGGAGGAAGATGGGAGAGAAGTTCAAAAGAGGGGGGTATATACGTATACCTATGGCTGACTCATGTTGAGGGTTGACAGAAAACAACAAAATTCTATAAAGCAATATTCCTTCAATAAAAAAATAAATAAATTTAAAATTTTTAAATGTTAAAAATAAAAACCTGGCATGTTACTAAATTTTAGTGGTAAGTTAGTATCTCACCTTGAAAGTTCAAGAGGCTATGGAGCTAGAGCAATCCATCGTAAGTTGCATAGAGTCAAATGTACCAAGTCATAGGTGGAGGAAACAGCAATATAAGAGGGAACAATACCTTTAGAGAGCATACTGATCATGAGTAAAGCTACAGGGTGAAATCTAGCTGCAAAGGCATGTAGTCTAGGCTTCCATGTGATTTAGCAATATTTTATTTGTGCTTGTTCATTAGCTCACACCTATGACTACAGGAGGAGGGTGGAAGGGGTGCATTTATGACCAGCTGATGAAGAAGGAAAAAGACTAAGCTTGTTTCACCAATGGATCTGTCGGTATGTGTATCCAAGCAGGAGACTGATGGCTGACTCATTATAGTCCACTCAGGGGTGAAGCTGTCAATGAAGGGAATCCTCTCAATGGGTAGACTTTTAAGGATCTGAGAGTATACCTTTGTACAGTTCAACCACTTTATGGAATAAAATTGATCTATGGGCTTAGTCCATTAGCCTGTGTTCATGGCAAACATGAAGGCTCTGCCTCCAAAATTGCCGATAAGATTGGCCGATATTGCTTTTGCAATACCAAATTCTACTTCCCTTGCTCCCCTTACAAGTGCCCTACCTGAAAGCAATCTCCCAATAAATGTTCTAATGCAAAACTCTGCTTCAGAGTCTGCTTGCTGAGAAAGCTGACCTAAGACACTCCTACAGCTGCAAATTTCTGGCCAAACCTCCAAAGGTGAGATCAAGAAATCTGTAATTTTAATGAACACCAAAGGAGATGCTGGTATAATAGGGCCAAGAACCATACATGGAGAAACACTGCATTCAGTAAGCCCAAAACATGGATGAGCTATAACCTAGTATTGCAAAGGGAAAATATCTGAAATACTGTCACCAGACCATATCCTTGCATTCAACCTCCAGGAGAAAGGTTCAGTGAAGTCCTAGCCTGGTGCTTCAGCCCATCAGTCTCCCAGAAGAATGTGACATGTTTGAGCATCAGAGTAATCCTGTATTTGCTCTGCCTTCTATAACTATGTTTCTTCTGGTCCAATAACGGAGCTACCTTCTCACATGGAAGGATTTCAGGGTCAAAATTTGTCCATTTTAATTTATTATCAGTCTTATATCCATTCACAAGCTAGTGTGATCTGAGCTTCAGGTAGGCTAACTAAAGCCAAGGTATGGAAACAGAGTGATGATTATATATTTTCACATTTCATCTTTCTAATTCACTTTTACCAAAACACTTCAGTTTTTCCAGTTCCATCCTAAGTAGTAATTACTTCCATTTACCTTTCCTATTATTAGAACCAAGGTGCTAAAAATATCAGGGTCTACTGATCTTAATTTGGGTCTATTAATGGCACTATCTCTTCTTAGGATTCATTATCAGAGTAACTTTCTTTCATCCCGTCTCCTTAGGACTCTCATCCTGTATCTTTTGTCAAATTAAAATTATTTCTATTCATTCTCATAAAATCTTAGTAATTCAAGCTACTTATACATTTCCAAACAAAGGTGGAGGAAAATGAGGCTCATCTTTAATTTCTAGTTCTAGGGTTTTTTCAGGGCTGTTTCTTTTTAACATTTTATATATCATGACATATTTGGTTATTTAAAACCATAAACTATGGGTGGATTATTAGTGATTTCTTAAATATGTTTTCCAATCCAAGAAAAGTGAGATAAAGGTAAAGAGAAAGGTTATCTAGACCACAGAACTCTTGTCCAGGTAATTTTTCAAAGAGAAATTCACCCTGAACCAACAACATTCATTTCTCATAAGTCTATTTATTCACTATTCACTGTTCCAGTCTGCTACTTTAGGCAATAACCAGGGTGATACATCTCAAGCTGATCTATTTTTCTTTTGATTTTCTCTGGTTGTATACTTTGTAGGAACAGACTAATAGTTAAAAATGCAGACTTTGCAAACAGACAAATTCAAACCTCAATTGTGCCACCTTAGACAAATTAATTTGCTTTCTTTTTCTATTTAAAATGGAAATACTAATATTAATGGTAAAATGGAAATACAAGTACCCACTTCATGGGGTCATGATGAGAACTAAATTAAATAACGCATATAATGTATACAGTACTGGTGATTATCATAGGGGTGTTTTAATGTAACAGCTGTTATTATTTATATGCTTACAGTATTATCATCAAAAGGATGTTTTCTGTCAAAATTGCAATAAGGAATAAGTGAAAATAACCTGTAAAAAAAGCTGGCATAGGATCCTTTAAATCACTGTTTAAATTTTGTCAAGAAGGACTGGCTGTGGTGCTCTGTGATAGAGGGGTAGGACGGGGAAGGGGGACGGTTCCAGAGGGTGGGGATATATGTATAAGTATGACTGATATGCATCGTTGTAAGGCACAAATGAACACAACATTATAAGGCAGCTTTCCTTCAGCTAAAAATAAGTTTTAAAAAATCACTGGCTATCTACAGTCTTTAAGGAAGCATCCCGCTTGACAAAAACAGGTCCCAGATCCAGTTCATTGTTCATGTTTAACAGGTCTATCCTGGCAGCGCTGTTCTGCCTCCATTTCACTTTTAAAAGTGTTGTCATCAAAAGCATGCCCTCATCTTTGCATACATTTTAGTTTCACTGAAAAGAATAAAATATCATAATTATTCATTTGTGTTTAAGGTAACGTTTGTTGCATGAGAAATCTTTTGAATTAGAGTGTCCACACTGTAGCATTCCTCTGAGTGATAAGGTTTTATCAATTTTGCCTGCTAGTTTTAAAAATTAACACAAATTCAACCAAGAAAATCTAAGGAATGATTTATCTAGACATGAAGAACACATTTGATTCACTACCACCCCAAAAAGAATCTGCAAGGCCAGCAACTCTGGTCATAAACCACTTCAGTGAATAACACACTCTAATGAAGGATGAAGATGAATCATCTTGGTTAGTGGTAATGCTTCAGTGTGGAGAGGAAGAATAAGTAACCCTACAAATGACTATTAGGTTTACATTTTTTCCCACTTTAAGGCACTGGAATAAATAAATACTTAATGAAAGGAAAAAATAGAACTCTATAAAAATCCAAACTGGGAGGCTAGCAAAGCTTTATTGAGAATAAGTGCAAGGTCCTAAAATCAAATCCAAGCCAAAGCAATTCACACACTAGAGATTAGGGCCCCTGCCCTTTCAACATCTTAGCAGCTCTTATTACCAGGAAGACAAAGTTGTGTAGCTGTGCATTCATCAAATCGTGGATTCTTGAGGTAGGAGGTTTATCTGGTCTGGTATTTCTAAACTTCAGTCAGTATATAGCAATTTCTGTCACATAGACATACAATCTATATTCTAATTTACTTAGTATTATTCTTCAAATTAACTTTTTGTTATAAACTATTTATGCTCAAGAGAAAACTCATTGCTGTTCTGAATATAATATTATGTTAAAGTATTAGTTATTTTATCCTGATACACATTAAAACAGACACATTACACTTAAAATTTTATTTATTCACAGTCCACCTAAAATCATCCTGTATACCACATGTGGCACTTGTAATGGACATTGGAAACAGCAGTCTATCTCAACATTTTACACGTGAATACTACATTGGACACAGATTTTATATACCTATCAGCTTTCCTCAGAGCCAGCTAATTCCTGGACCATCAGCAGCTCTGTCCACCTCAAGCATCAACACTTGTGCCCACAGGGTTCCTGCCCCCCGGGACCGATAAGCTACCTGCTCTAGGACTTCCATCTCTTTCCCATCTCTGGCCACCTCAAAGCAGTGTGACCAACAAACCCCACGCATGGAGTTTCTAACTCTTCCCATCACTTCTAGACTAGACAAAACATTCCACACCGGGCATGGGATGGGACACAGAGCAGCTTCTGAAGGTGTCAGATGATGAAACTAGGAAGAGAAGGGGAGTTAGTGCACAAAGCAAATGTTGACCTTAATTCCTCTTTTTTTTTTGGCTTCCACAAATAAATCTAGGCATGGTTTCTCTTTAAAACCCATCCTGAAAGCTTCCTTATGCAAAAAGATTCACATACTAAGTGTCTTCCTGTGTCTCTTGGGGGTCTGCTTGTAAAATAGCCCCTGACTCCTCATTGCTTCACAGCTTGCCTTCCCCACTTGACTCTTCACTCACTCTCTGCCCTCACTTTGGCCTCTCCCAAGAAATCATTACCACTTTAAAATTTTACCTCAGGATGTTTTTTTCTAGAAAATCCAGATTAAGAAAAATGCACTTTATAACCCTCCCAGACCAGTCATTCGATCTTTGCTGGATGACCTCAAATGACATACAGATTTTGTTTTCAGTCACTCAGTTGTATCCAACTCTGTAGCCTGCCAGGCTCCTCTGCCCATGGAATTTTCCAGGCAAGAATACTGGAGAGGGTTGTCATTTCCTCCTTTAGGGGATCTTCCTGACCCAAAGACTGAACCCACATCTCCTGTGTCTCCTGCATTGGCAGGCATATTCTTTACTGCTGAGCCACCTGAGAAGCCAAGCTTGCTGACATACTAATAATCCTTTCCAGTTTCACACAGCTCTCACTAGTAGAATATTCTTACAGGGAACTACTTTATTACAGCTTCACTGAACCTTTACTCTGAGTCCAGTGCAGGTGGGCACTGGCAGGGGAGAAGGAGAAGGAGTTGCTGTAGTCCTGGCCCCTGCAAAGCCTGCTAGGAAGGCACAAGTTTCCTGTGAAATCACTAAAGAATGATAGTTGAATAGTATTAATCCATGACAGGCTTCCCTGGTGGCTCAGAGGTTAAAGCATCTGCCTCCAATGCGGGAGACCTGGGTTTGATCCCTGGGTCAGGAAGATCCCCTGGAGAAGGAAATGGCAATCCACTCCAGTATTCTTGCCTAGAGAATCCCATGGACGGAGAAGCCTAGTAGGTTATAGTCCACGGGGTCGCAAAAAGTTGGACACGACTGAGCAACTTCACTTCACTCATTTTTAATCCATGACAGCTTGTCCTAAAGTGCTTTAGAAAATGAAAAAAATTAAAGACAATATAGAGATTTTTTTAATAAAATTAATTTTATTCATTTGTAGAAGTATTCTTTTATTCTGAGATTATGCCCTTTCTTCATTTTTGATATTTAAAATGCCTTTTATTAAATGATAATAAATAAAAATATTTTTAAATGTGTCTTCTTGACTATACCAAAATTATAAACCCACAATGACCTCCACACTTAATTCTAAATTTAAAGATCTTATTCATTGAACAAAAGACTGGATTAATCCAATTAAAGAGATGAAAATTGAAATATCAGATAAGCTCTACAAATTATCTTACCTTAATATGAATATTCATGACTAAGAGATTAGGCTATGGGTTCTAGTCTGTGTTCTACAAACTCTTAGTTGATAATTTTCCAGATCCTTAGTTGATAATTTTCTAGATCCTTAACCATGGTGAAAAATGTTTGCTCATAAGTTATAATTTTGTGACATAAAATGCATTCCTCTATTGCTACTCCTACAGGCATCTCAGTTTTCTTTTCAGCTTTGTTTAGCACTTGCTACCATGAGAGACAACTGTCACATCAGACTGTCAATAGTACACTCTCTATCAACCTGGTAATCATTTTCATTACTCACAGAGACTGCTATTGAATTCCTCTAAGAAATGATGGATATGCTGCATCTTGTTTTGACAGTAATGATGGAGGGAAAGTATGGAGGAAGAAGTTTTAATGATCCATTCTAGAAGATGGAAATGTGGCTTCAGTGTAATGTAAAGTGATTACTGGAAATATCTCTTTTGATTTAGACTCCAGGCGCACAAACAAGCCTGGAGAAGGGAATGGCAATCCACTCCAGTGTTCTTGCCTGGAGAATTCTATGGACAGAGAACCCTGGTGGGATACAGTCCATGGGGTTTCAAAGAGTCAGACTGACTAACACACACACACAAACAGGCCAGCACTTTCTCCAGAACAGATTCTCTCCTGATGCCACACACCAAGAGAGTTTCTGAAGTTATGAATTTAGTGACCTGAGACAACAACTATAAGAAGCCTAACCCCAAGCAGTTGAAGGCCTAAAGGGACAGTCTGATTGTACCCATTGGATGATACTGAAAGTTATAGCAAATAATCATGTTTACTGAGTACTTGCTCTGCCTTAGGCCACATGGTAAGCGCTTTAGGTGTATGTATCACTTAACCCCATTGTACATTGTCTAATTCTCTTACAAGCTTCAAGGAGAAAGTTCTTCTCACGAGAAGGATGTGTGCAGCACATGTCCTAGACACCTACAAAAGCACCTGGCACACAGAGGGTACTCGGTAATTATTGGTTCAGAAAATGAATGAATGACCATCTCCTCCTTCTTTGAACTAGGTAATTCGGGTCTCCAGATGGAACTCTAGAATTCTGGAGAGAAATCCAAAAAAATCCATTTAAGATGCAGAAAACAAAAACAAGTTATGAACCATATCTTTTGAAAGTCTATAAATCTGTTTTTCACCAACTATAAGATGTGAATCAATAGGGACTTTACACTTCAAACTAACTGAACATTGTGTTTTATTGTTTTTCATATGCTCCTATGTGGGTACAGGGAGAATTCTTAAACAAAGATAATAAAATATATAATAAAAAAACTGGGTCATATAACAAAGTGGGCAGAAGAACTGTATTTCAACATTAATAGCTTTCCTAAAGGTTCTAGAAGAAGCACCTCATCTGCCCCCAGTTCTTGCAAATAAGATGCAAGGTACATAGATACACAGATGTCAACCACCCTGGCTGTCTCTGAGACCTTCTTTATATAAAGGACAACCCAAAGTCACAAGTTTATGGAAATTCCAGAAATAGAAAAGTGCCTTCCTCAGTATATTTGGGACAATCACGGGCCCCCCAAAAAAATCTTCATAAGTGATTTTATTAATAAAGAGGTCATATTTGAAGGAAAACTGTAGTGAAAACAAAGACAGAAGCAGGACAAGAGTTTGGTTTTAAAGAGTTTGTGTAAAACTGGAGTTACCACTTGCAGCAAAGTCAGACTATGAGAAGGCAAAGATGACAGGAAAAATCATGGAACAGGGTCCCCCAAAGCACTGCCCGCAACCCCGCAGGCTCGGCAGTCCCGAGGAGTTCTAGTCACTGCTGGGAAAGAGAGCTGTCATCTCCTCTTCTGTGCCTCAGTTCAGTTCAGTTCACTCACTCAGTTGTGTCCAACTCCTTGCGACCCCATGAATTGCAGCACGCCAGGCCTCCCCTGTCCTCCACCAACTCCCCGGAATTCACTCAGACTCACGTTCATCGAGTCAGTGATGCCATCCAGCCATCTCATCCTCTGTCGTCCCCTTTTCTGCCTGTCCACAATCCCTCCCAGCATCAGAGTCTTTTCCAATGAGTCAGCTCTTCGCATGAGGTGGCCAAAGTACTGGAGTTTCAGCTTTAGCATCATTCCTTCCAATGAACACCCAGGACTGATCTTCAGAATGGACTGGTTGGATCTCCTTGCAATCCATGCGACTCTCAAGAGTCGTCTCCAACACCACAGTTCAAAAGTATCAATTCTCCAGCGCTCAGCTCTCTTCACAGTCCAACTCTCACATCCATACATGACCACAGGAAAAACCATAGCCTTGACTAGACAGACCTTTGTTGGCAAAGTAATGTCTCTGATTTTCAATATGCTGTCTAGGTTGGTCATAACTTTCCCTTCCAAGGAATAAGTGTCTTTTAATTTCATGGATGCAGTCACCATCTGCAGTGATTTTAGAGCCCCCCAAAATAAAGTCTGACACTGTTTCCACTGTTTCCCCATCTATTTCCCATGAAGTGATGGGACCGGATGCCATGATCTTCGTTTTCTGAATGTTGAGCTTTAAGCCAACTTTTTCACTCTCATCTTTCACTTTCATCAAGGAGGCTCTTTAGTTCCTCTTCACTTTCTGCCATAAGAGTGGTGTCATCTGTATATCTGAGGTTATTCATATTTCTCCCAGCAATCTTGATTCCAAGTTGTGCTTCTTCCAGTCCAGCGTTTCTCATGACTACTTGGTAACAAATGGCCCCACCCAGACCCAAGAGTGTCTATAAGAAAGAAGACAGATGAGCAAAGAGATTCTCTTGTTATGATCAATTTATTATCATAAAGCATTACATAAAAAGGAAAATTTCCAGACATAGACTAACACACCCACAAGAACTACTATTATTTCAAAAACTTCTGGAAAGCATAAAACGCAAATAATTTTATATATCTACTGGATTATTTAGAAAATAACCGAAAAATTTCCAGATGAGAAAAATTTCTTATAAAATTGTTGGTTCTTGCTGAAGAATCTTTTTAATACTATTATTCCTTCTCGTTGTTCTCCTATTTAACTAATACTGCTTACTTTTTCTCCATGTATTCATGATTCTTGGTATTCTTTTTTCCAGAGAAATCCAAAAGAATATGAGGAGTATAAATTTTCAAACCTCCAAAATATGTGTAATAACTATGAAGCAGTTTCCTTGGTGGCTCAGTGATAAAGAATCCACCTGCCAATGCAGGAGACATGGGTTTGATCCCTGGGTTAGGAACATCCCCTGGAGAAGGAAATGGAAACCCACTTTAGTATTCTTTCTGCGAAATCCCATGGACAGAGGAGCCTGGTGGGCTACAGTGAATGGGGTCACAAAAGAGTTGGGCGGAACTTAACCACTAGTTCATATCAGCGTGACGAATTCTTTGTAACCCCATGGAATACAGCACACCAGGCTTCCGTGTCCATCACCAACTCCCGGAGTTTACTCAAACTCAATTCCATTATGTCAGTGAGGCTATCCAACCATCTCATCCTCTGTCATCCCCTTCTCCCACTTTCAATCTTTCCCGGCATCAGGGTCTTTTCCAATGACTCGGTTCTTAGCATCAGGTGGCCAAAGTATTGGAGTTTCAGCCTCAGCATCAGTCCTTCCAATGAATATTCAGGACATATTTCCTTTAGGATGCACTGGTTGGATCTCCTTGCAGCCCAAGGGACTCTCAGAGTCTTCTCCAACACCGCAGTTCAAAAGTATCAATTCTTTGGTGCTCAGCTTTCTTTATAGTACAACTCTCACATCCATACATGACCACTGGGAAAACCATAGCTTTGACTAGATGGACCTTTGTTGGAAACTAAACAACAACAACAATCAGTTTATAAACTTAGATGGAGAGGAACAGAAACTTCCTTTTATTTTCTAGAGAGCAATTAAATTAGTGTTTGGAGCATCCATTCAGATTTCTCAGAGCTAGTGGTCAACTTCAGTTCAGTCACTCAGTTGTGTCCAACTCTTTGTGACCCCATGAATCGCAGCACACCAGGCATCCCTGTTCATCACCAATTCCCGGAGTTCATTGAAACTCATGTCCATCATATCGGCGATGCCATACAGCCATCTCACACTCTGTCATCCCCTACTACTCCTGCCCCCAATCCCTCTCAGCATCAGAGTCTTTCCCAATGAGTCAATTCTTTGCATAAGGTGGCCAAAGTACTGGAGTTTCAGCTTTAGCATCAGTCCTTCCAATGAACACCCAGGACTAATCTCCTTTAAAATGGACTGGTTGGATATCCTTGCAGTCCAAGGGACTCTCAAGAGTCTTTTCCAACACCACAGTTCAAAAGTATCAGTTCTTCGGTGATCAGCTTTCTTTACAGTCCAACTCTCACATCCATACATGACCACTGGAAAACCATAGTCTGGACTTGACAGACCTTTTTGGAAAAGTAATGTCTCTGCTTTTGAATATGCTATCTAGGTTTGCCACAACTTTCATTCCAAGGAGTAAGTGTCTTTTAATTTCATGGATGCAGTCACCATCTGCAGTGATTTTGGAGCCCAAAAAATAAAGTTTGACACTGTTTCCACTGTTTCCCCTTTTATTTGCCATGAAGTGATGGGACCAGATGCCATGATCTTAGTTTTCTGAATGCTGAGCTTTAAGCCAACTTTTTCACTCTCGTCTTTCAACTTCATCAAGAGGCTGTTTAGTTCCTCTTCACTTTCTGCCATAAGGGTGGTGTCATCTGCATATCTGAGGTTATTGATATTTCTCCCAGCAATCTTGATTTCAGCTTGTGCTTCTTCCAGCCCAGTGTTTCTCAAGATATACTCTGCATAGAAGTTAAATAACCAGGGTGACAATATACAGTTTTGATGTACTCCTTTTCTTATTTGGAACCAGTCTGCTGTTCCATGTCTAGTTCTAACTGATGCTTCCTGACCTGCATATAGGTTTCTCAAGAGGCAGGTCAGGTGGTATGGTTTTCCCATCTCTTTCAGAATTTTCCACAGTTTGTGGTGATCCACACAGTCAAAGGCTTTGGCATAGTCAATAAAGCAGAAATAGATGTTTTTCTGGAGCTGCCTTGCTTTTTCCATGATCCAGTGGATGTTGACAATTTGATCTCTGGTTCCTCTGCCTTTTCTAAAACCAGCTTGAACATCAGGAAGTTCACAGTTCACGTATTACTGAAGCCTGGCTTGGAGAATTTCGGGCATTACTTGACTAGCATGTGAGATGAGTGCAGTTGTGCAGTAGTTTGAACATTGTTTGGCATTGTCTTTCTTTGGGATTGGAATGAAAACTTACCCTTTCCAGTTCTGTGGCCACTGCTGAGTTTTCCAAATTTGCTGGCATATTGACTGCAGCACTTTCACAGCATCATCTTTCAGGATTTGAAACAGCTCAACTGGAATTCCATCACCTCCACTAGCTTTGTTCGTAGTGATGCTTTCTAAGGCCCACTTGACTTCACATTCCAGGGTATCTGGCTCTAGGTGAATGATCATACCATCGTGATTATCTGGGTCATGAAGATCTTCTTTGTACAGTTCTTCCATGTATTCTTGCCACCTCTTCTAAATATCTTCTGCTTCTGTTAGGTCCATGCCATTTCTGTCCTTTATGGAGCCCATCTTTGCATGAAATGTTCCCTTGGAATCTCTAATTTTCTTGAAAAGATCTCCAGTCTTTCCCATTCTGTTGTTTTCCTTTATTTCTTTGCATTGATCACTGAGGAAGGCTTTCTTATCTCTCCTTGCTATTCTTTGGAACTCTGTATTCAGATGCTTATATCTTTCCTTTTCTCCTTTGTTTTCCACTTCTCTTCTTTTCACAGCTATTTGTAAGGCCTCCCCAGACAGCCATTTTGCATTTATTTTCCATGGGGATGGTCTTGATCCCTGTCTCCTGTACAATGTCACCAATCTCCATCCATAGTTCATCAGGCACTCTGTCTAACCAATCTAGTCCCTTAAATCTATTTCTCACTTCCACTGTATAATCATAAGAGATTTAATTTAGGTCATACATGAATGGTATAGTGGCTCTCCTTACTTTCTTCAATTTAAGTCTGAATTTGCCTCTAAGGAATTCATGATCTGAGCCACAGTAGCTCCTGGTCTTGTTTTCATTGACTGTATATAGCTTCTTCATCTTTGGCTGCAAAGAATGTAATCGATCTGATTTCAGTGTTGACCATCTGGTGATGTCCATGGGTAGAATCTTATCTCTTGTTGGAAGAGGGTGTTTGCTATGACCAGTGCATTCTCTTCTCCTTGCAGTCCAAGGGACTCTCAAAATTCTTTGCCCTGCTTCATTCCATACTCCAAAGCCAAATTTGCCTGTTACTCCAGGTGTTTCTTGACTCCCTACTTTTTCATTCCAGTCCCGTATAATGAAAAGGACATCTTTGGTCATGTTAGTTCTAAAAGGTCTTGTAGATCTTCATAGAACCATTCATCTTCAGCTTCTTCAGTGTTACTGATTGGGGCATAGGCTTGGATTATTGTGATATTGAATGGTTTGCCTTAGAAATGAACAGAGATCATTCTGTCTTTTTGAGATTGCATCCAAGTACTGCATTTCGGACTCTTTCATTGACCATGATGGCTACTCCATTTCTTCTGAGGGATTCTGCCCACAGTAATAGATATAATGGTTCTGAGTTAAATTCACCATTCTTACCATCTCCTGTGTGATCACTTCCAATTTGCCTTGATTCATGGACCTGACATTCCGGGTTCCTATGCAATGTTGCTCTTTACAGCATCAGACCTTGCTTCGATCACCAGTCAAATCCACAACTGGGTCTTGTTTTTGCTTTGGCTCCATCCCTTTATTCTTTCTGAAGTTATTTCTCCACTGATTTCCAATAGCATATTGGGCACCTACTGACCTGGGGAGTTCCTCTTTCAGTATCCTATCATTTTGCCTTTTCATACTGTTCATGGGCTTCTGAAGGCAAGAATACTGAAGTCTACTGCCATTCCCTGGCCTTTCCCTCCTCCAGTGGACCACATTCTGTCAGAGCTCTCCACCATGACCTGCCCATCTTGGATGGCCCCACATGGCATGGGTTAGTTTCATTGAGTTAGACAGGCTGTGGTCTGTGTGATCAGATTGGCTAGTTTTCTGTGATTTTGGTTTCAGTGTGTCTACCCTCTGAGGCCCTTTCGCAACACCTACCATCTTACTTGGATTTCTCTTACCTTGTACGTGGGGTATCTCTTCATGGCTGCTCCAGCAAAGCGCACCCACTGCTCCGTACCTTGGATGATGGGTATCTCCTCACAGCCGCCCCTTCTGACCTTGAATGTGGAGTAGCTCCTCTTGGCCTTCCTGTGCCCATGCAGCCACCACTCCTTGGACGTGGGGTTGCTACTCTAAGCTGCCACCCCTGATCTCAGATGTTGGGGTAGCTCCTCTAGGTCACTCCTGTGCGGTCGCACCCTGCCACTCTCAGTCGCCACCCCTGACCTTGGGTGAGGGGTAGCTCTTCTCGGTCGCGCTTCTGCGCAGTCCGTGGCAGCCAGTGCGCTTTTGCAAAGTCTGTCGCAGAAGTGGTTAAGTGGTAAACTTAACCTTATTCATTTTGGAGGTTTCCCTCGAAGCATCATAAGGGCATAAGTGTTGTCAAACAACATGATAGTGGCTACTCTCTAATTACTGAGACATCAGTTTAGTGGTTGCTGCCTGAACACTGTTTCTGTCCATCAATTCCCTCAGAGCTTGTGGAATTCTGCTGCTTCTAGGCCACACACTTGGAGCACAGACATCTTGTCTCAAAACTGTTCTCAGTTCTACCTGCCAGAATGCATCCTGTAACCACTTTGATCTTGCCACCTCCATGAGATGTCAATCCTCCACCTCAGTCAAGCCATCATAAGCCCTGGCCAACATCTTGACTGTCACATCATGAAAGATCCAGAGCCAGACTCAGCTAAATTCTCATCACTTCCTTCCAGTGACAGACCACTATTTTTTAATCCAGGGGACTTTATATTTTTTAACTAACAAGTCCTTACTCCCATGCATTCAACTTCTGTCTATAGATGCTACAAAACACACACACACACACACACACACACACACCTTTCTCTCCTAAACTTTAGGCTGTTGAAAAACAATGACTGAAAACATGTTGGCTACGTATGCTCTCTTTTCCCCATATCTCCCTGAGGGAACTATGACATAACAACAACAACCAAAAAAAAAAAAAAAAACCTGCTTGATGAAAAACAACGGGAAAGGAGAAAAGAACCTGGTGAGAAAATGATCTCACATATTGATCCAATCTGGTTTTTGTCAAATTTCCTGTTAATAGGGCACATATAACCAAGTTCTTTTGAGTTATATTGTCTCATATCTCTTCATTCCTTTTCACTCCATGGTCACTATGTTGACCTAGGATCATTTCTCATTGAAGTACAGTTGAAAACCATCTAGCCCAGCCTCACTGGTCTAACTTCCTCACAGGTATCAGCATGGGTTTAGCAACATATACATCAAATTTTACCATATCGCTAAATGTTATGGAAATGTTTCAAAGTCTTTGGATTGCTTTAGAGCATTAACCCAAACTCGTGAGCATGTCATGTGAGACTTCACGATGTGCTCCTTGCTTCTTCAGCCTCATTTCTTGCTGCTCCTCAGCATACACTGAGCCCCACAGCCACAAACAGAGAAGAATATGCTGTTCTATTACAAGTCTTTCTGCCATTTTCCATGCTGTCCTCTTTCTCTGGACTCTATTGCCTCCAGTTTTCTCACATCAACTAACTTTTCCTTCAGACTGCCCTCTGGGATCAGTTTCCCAAAGAGTTTCTTGACCTTCCTGTCTGTGATTAGGAGCTTCTTCCCCGAGCACTCCCTATAGCACTGCATGCAAACAAACCACACTACTATAACTGTTGATCTGTTTGTCTCTCTTCCCCAGTAGTCCACGAGCTCCTTGAGATCAGGAATTCTTTCATCTCTGTATCCCCAGGACCTAGTACAGTGTTGTACAGAAAATAATTTTTGAATTACTGTGTAATTATACAATTTATGCTTTTAAAAATAAGGCTAGTTTCTACATGAGGCTTCCCTGGTTGGCTCAGTGGTAAAGAATTTTTCTGCGATGCAGGAAACCTGGGTCAGAAAGAAGGAAATGGCAATCTACTTTAGTATTCTGGAGAATCCCATGGATGGAAGAGCCTGGTGGGCTACAGTCCATGGAATTGCAGAGCTGAACATGACTGACTGACTTAGCATATGCACTAGTTTCTATGTTAAATATCTAGTGTACTAGATATCTGTGTCAAGTAAATTAAAATAATAAGTTTTGCTGACCAATTCTAAACTCATTGACTAGTTTAAATTTCAATTATTTTCCCTAAGAACAATGCTCTCAGTTCAGTTAAGTTCAGTTCAGTCATGTCTGACTCTTTGCGACCCCATGAATCACAGCACCCCAGGCCTCCCTGTCCATCACCAACTCCCAGAGTTCACTCAGACTCACGTCCATTGAGTCCATGATGCTGTCAGCCATCTCATCCTCTGTCATCCCCTTCTCCTTCTGTCCCCAACTCCTCCCAACATCAGAGTCTTTTCCAGTGAGTCAACTCTTCACATGAGGTGGCCAAAGTACTGGAGTTTCAGCTTTAGCATCATTCCTGCCAAAGAAATCCCAGGGCTGATCTCCTTCAGAATGGACTGGTTGGATCTCCTTACAGTCCATGGGACTCTCAAGAGTCTTCTCCAACACCACAGTTCAACAACATCAATTCCTCAGTGCTCAGCTTTCTTCACAGTCCAACTCTCACATCCATACATGACCACTGGAAAACCATTTTAGCCTAAATGCCTGGAGTTCTTGGTTTATCTCTGGTATCAGTTACAAGGTTCTTTTAAATTGTCCTATTGAAAACAGAGTAAATGAAAGACATACAGGCATAACTTCTATGTTACACTCTGCCTTAGTAGAATCACCCTTTGGAGGGCAATTGATTAAGAATAAACATTTAAAGTTATAACCAAAAAAGTTAAATGCGAATAAACATTTAAATTTATAACAAAAAGTAAGTCAGTGGATTGAAGACTTATTTTATCAAACTGCCCTCAATTATAGAATACTTTGTTAATAGTCACCATATAATACTTTTCAAAGAGCATTGCACGCTGCATGTTTTACTAGAGTCAATGGGTGCATGTGTGGTACATGCTGTGCCTGACTCTTTGTGATCCCATGGACTGTAGCCCACCAGGCTCCTCTATTCATGCAATTTTCCAGGCAAGAATACTGGAGCGGGTTGCCATTTCCTCCTCCAGGGGGTCTTACTGACCCAGTGATTGAACCCCCATCTCCTGTGTCTCCTGCATTGACAGGTAGATTCTTTACCACTAGGCCAACTGGAAAGCTCCACTAGAGGCAACACCATATGATTATAGAATTATAGAGTGATTACTTGTTTACTTATTTCAGGTAACATAATAAGTAAGCTAACAAAGAAACTCAGATAAAGGTCTTCAAACATCATCTAAATGAATATTTAATTTTGTAAAAATTAATTTGACCTACTTTTGCACTTTTTCATCCTTTTGTCCATTTAAGTTCTCAAATTCATTATCCTTAGATTAGCTGTCAGATACCCCTAATTAAAGTTATCCCTAAGTATGATGCAGGTACAATTCTCAACCCAAGGTGTAACAAAAGGAGTATGGTTTATATTATACATACCTCAGTTCCCTTTAAAAGCACATAGCAATTGTTCAGCATCATATTGGGGGTCAGAAAACATCTGCCATTCGATAGAGGCTGACAACTGTATATAATGATCTAGCATGATTAATGAAGAAGGAGATCAAAGTTTCATGCAATTTTAATTTTATGCTCTGGGCTTGATATGAAAAGAATTTGTACTGGGTAATAAAAGACTATAGATTCACTCTAACAAGCATGAAAAATGATTTTTTAAAAAAATGAGTCCAACTCATTAGCTAGACATCTACAAACCTACATGACCCTCAGTGCCCTGGCAGAATTTGGGGATAATCTTAATGTCTAATTACCAGTAATGTGATGATATTTCAACAAATTGGTTCTTTTATGAAAGTCAAACAAACATTCATGCTGAGGTATGACAAAAACCATAATGCTTATAAAGAAAGGCATCTTGATTTCAAAAGCTAAATCATATTAACAGCAATTTTCCATGAGGCTACATTTTTAACATCTATTGTGGGCCTCTGTAGGCACTTTGACAAGTGACATTTTGGCAGAATTAACAAACCAGGGAAAGAATGTGTGCTCTAGCCCTGACATGAGTGCTATTGAAATAAACACACACGCAACACCGGATGTTGTGCTCAGCTACAACATGCATTTCTGAAATGTTGCTGCTTCAACTTGATCTCAATGTCCATATTACAAGCTGGCTTCATGCCTCCAGAAAATATTTTGAAGAAATTCCAGTAGCTTAAATTAAGATGAAGTACATGTTCTCTTTAAATAAGGTTCATAGCTTAACACAGAATAAAGAAGACTATTTTTAAAAACTACAATATGTAGTTCTGAATAGTAGAATATGGAGTTAGGAATAAATAGAAAACAACTTCTGGAATATTTTTTCTGAGAATGATTGCTTGGCACTTTTTACAAATAAGTTCCTTTTTTTCCTTTCTTTTTCTTTTCTTTTCTTTCTTTCTTTTTTTGGGGGGGGAAACTCTTCTTGAAAAAGTTTTTGGAGGGAAATCATGATGGAACCAGAGATAGAGCAATCAATAAGATTCTCAGCATGTTCCAAATTATGTTTGACCGAAGTCATTTTTTTTTTTAAGTTTCATTTTGCAGCAAACATGCCTTGGGCACTTACACTATGATAAGTATGAACACAGGGCTTTATCTTGAAGGAGTTCAAAACTTGGCCAGGGAAATGGAAATACAGTGTAATGCAGTGCTGTCATGCACAAATGGTGCAAGAAATGAACCAGTTAAGGAAGGGCTGTGAGAATCTGGTGGCACAAAAGAATTAGCAATTAATTCCAAGCTGGGCAGAGAGAAGATGTTGGAGAGGTTAATCTGCATTCATTCATTCAGTCTTTCATTCATCAAACAATTATTGACTGTCAACAGATTAAGCCCATATTAGGCACTGACTGTATACAGTCAATAAATATAATCCCTGCCCTTCAAGATCACACAACTTCACTTCCATTGTCAATTAATATTTTTGCTTGGGTTTAAGAATATATTGATGGGACTAATAAGAATACAGATTTAATGAAACATATCATCTGGAAGGCTATATTGACACCTAGGCAGATGATCATTGTACTATGAAATAATAATAATGGCTTATTATGTGCTAAAATAAATAAGTTCATTTGATCCTCATTCTGACCTCCTGACATAAGCACTATTTAAGCATCATTTGAGTTTCCCTCGTAGCTCAGCTGGTAAAGAATCTGCCTTCAGTGCAGGAGATCCAGGTTCAATTCCTGAGTCAGGAAGATCCCTGGAGAAGGAAATGGAAACCCACTCCATTATTCTTGCTTGGAGAATTCCACGGACAGATGAGCCTGGCAGGCTACCGACCATGGGGTTGCAAGAGTCAGACACAACTGAGAGATTAAACCACTCAACTTAGCTTCCCAGGTGGCACTAGCAGTAAAGAACTTACCTGCCAGTGCAAGAGACATAAGAAATAAGTGTTCAATCCCTGGTTGGAAAGATCCCCTAGAGGAGGACATGGCAACCAACTTCAGTATTCCTGCCTGGAGAAACCCATGGACAGAGGAGCCTGGTGGGCTACAGTCCACAGGGTTGCAAAGAGTCAGACACGACTGAAGCAATTTAGCTTGCATGCACACAAGCCTCATTTTAGAAAGAGGAAAACAGGTACAGAGAGGGTGTGTAGCTTATTCAAAATCAAATATGAGGAAATTGCAGAGCCAAAATTTGAACCCAGGAGATCTGGCAGGAGAACCAATGCTGTAAAGGTGTCATGTCCCCTCTCCAAGTTCTGGAGGATAGTGCAGGGTGTTTGGTGCACAGGTGAAATCTAATCTAGGGGTGGAGTAGCGCCAAAGACTACCGGGAAAAAGCAACATCTGTGTCTTGTAAATAACAGTGATAAATGCTTTTCGAGAGGCAAGCACAGGAAGCTAGTGCATGGTTCCTGCTGCGTTTGAGGTGAGACAATGAAGGATGAGTAGAATTTGGACAAGCAGAAAAGAGAACAGCATTCCACGCTGAGGGAACATCACAGACAAAGTCAGGGACACTGGCTTAGCTATTTTCTCCTTTTTGGTAAACCTCTTACACTTGCTATTCAATTGGAAAGCAATTGAAATTGATTATCTGATGTCAAAAATCGTAGAAGGGCATATCTTTCTAAAGGATGTTGAATGTGCAAATGGAGTATTTGACTTTAAACACCTCAATTTGCTCCTGAGGATTCCAATGTGGTATTACTTAGAATCCAAGGAATCTTGGTTGTAACATTTTTTCCCCTGCAGAAAAAGCATCCTCAAGAAAGGTATTAGATGTAAGCAATAAATGATAGCTAATATTTATTAAGCATTCACTCTGTGTCTGGCTTGATGCAGTACACATTACATGAATTATTTCATCATATAATTGTGTGAATTAAGTGAGATATATTTTGTCATTTTCCACCTTTTATGAAGGAAGAAACTGAAACTTAGAAAGACTAAGTAATTCTCCGAAGTCCCAGAGATGAAAGAGCTGAGATGGAGGGAAGTCAGATATAAACCCACGCTCAAAACTTTTGTCATATGTACCTGAGTTCCAACCAAAAATTTTTAACCCAACTTTTAGTTGTCATCGATGAGAGAAAACTGCCATATTTATTCTTTTTCTTTTAATAATGTAGAGGAACGAGAAAGAGGAAAGCTTGAGTTGACTCCCAGCTCTACAAATTTCTGCTGTGAGAGCTTGGGCAATCATTTCACCTCTCTGAGCTTCACTGCTGCTGCTGCTAAGTTGCTTCAGTCGTGTCCGACTCTGTGCGACCCCATAGATGGCAACCCACCAGGTTCCCCTATCCCTGGGATTCTCCAGACAAGAACACTGGAGTGGGTTGCCATTTTCTTCTCCAGTGCATGAAAGTGAAAAATGAAAGTGAACCCGCTCAGTCATGCCCAACTCTAGCGACCCCATGGATGGCAGCCTACCAGGCTCCTTCGTCCATGAGTTTTTCCAGGCAAAAGTACTGGAGTAGGGTACCAGTGCCTTCTCTGTCTCATCTTTAATTTAAAAGCATTTGACTACAAGGTGTCTAAGGACCCTTCTGGGTATCAAGGTCTATTTTTTTTTTTAAACATAGCAATCACTAACTATCTCTACATTTTTTTTAATGAAAGTTAAAATAACAGATAAGATAAGGTAAAATTTTTTAAAGAATTCAAATTTAGTAAAATTTTCAGTAAATATTGGCTAAAATCATCTGAGAGGTTAACATGATATCTTCAACTGAATTGTTCACTGAATTATTTGCTGCACCTGTGAGAGGTTGAATATCTACCATATTTTTCACTCATAACTCTGAGGGCTGGTGACACAGTTCATTTCCTCATTTCAAAAAGATTGATTTCATCCCCGAGAAAAGGTGCACATGAGCTGGAAAAAAATGAGTGCTTATGGAAACTAGGAACATCCATTCTCATTCTATTAAAGCATCAGCTTATGTTCCACTTAGGCCTTGCTTACTAAATTCAGAGTTGCTCAGTCTTCAGTTTAGGAAACCATGTGTTTGTGAAAAGAAGCAAGCTGTCTCTTTTAATCTGAGAGCCAAATGTTAAGATTCCTCAAGTGTCAGTCTGAATTGCAGTGTTCATGATCTCAAATTGCATGGATTGTATGTGCTTGGAGCTGTGCCTCCAAGAGTTCCCAGCATACTCAATTCTACGGCCATGAAAAAATCCAGAGAACCAGAAAAATGGACTCAGTGAGGTGGCTTCCTCTGATCACTCCAGGACCCATTTCCCACTGACCTTCTCAAACCTGCTTTCTTTGTTTTCTAATTGAACTATAATTAATTAACAAGGTTCTGTTAATTTCTGCTGTACAGCAATGTTCCAACTGCATATGTATATATGTGAGTGAGTGAGTAAAGTCGCTCAGTCATGTTCAACTCTTTGAGACCCCATGGACTGTAGCCTACCAGGCCCCTCTGTCCATAGGATTTTCCAGGCAATAGTACTGGAGTAGATTGCCATTTCATATATATACACATTATTTTACACATATTATTATATACATATATTGGAAATATGTATATTCATATATACATTATACATATTATTTTATACATACATATATATATATATACATTCTTTTTATATTCTTTTCACTATAGTTTATCACAGGATATTGAATATAGTTCTCTGTGCTATACAGTAGGACCTCATTGTTTATAATAGTTTGCATCTGTTAATCCACTCCTCTCCTAAATGCTCTCACTCTTGGCAACCACAATTCTGTTCTCTACATGTGTGTGTGTGCTTATTTCATAGATAAAACCTGCTTTCTCATTGTGTTACTCTGTTCTACATGTTTGGAGGCCTCGTTATCCCAAAGCTCCTCTCAGTCAAGGTTTAATAGACTGAATATCAATCCCAAAATGTATCTTTTACTAACAGCAACTTTGACACCATGAACAACAAGGAAGATCTCTTTCCTGCCCAGTTTGTAGCCCATGCAAGCCTTCAAGAAAGAAGTAGAAAGAGGAAAGAGGCAAACAGATCATGCTAAGAAAAAGAAATTGGAAAGATTTCTGCCAAGACATGTGCAACAAAATATAATATTCTTTCATTTATGAGTCACTGTTCAAAAAAATCTTTTTGATTTTCAGAATTAGATAGGCAGGACAAGTACTCTTAGCTCAGTTTTAAAATGAGAAAGCTAACACTCAGAGGTAACAGAGGTTTCAGTGTTTTGTGGCAGTCATTTAGTTTCTATGGCTGCAGACCAAATGTTCAGGCATAACTTTGAGCAAGACAACTAACAAGAGTTAAGGTTTCCTAGTCTAAAATTCATACTAAAATTAATGCATCTTAGTTCTTACATTAAAAGCTAGTTAATCTTAATCACTTCCGTGAACTTCCAGATGTTCAAGCTGGTTTTAGAAAAGGTAGAGGAACCAGAGATCAAATTGCCAACATCCGCTGGATCATCAAAAAAGCAAGAGAGTTCCAGAAAAACATCTATTTCTGCTTTATTGACTATGCGAAAGCCTTTGACTGTGTGGATCACCACAAACTGTGGAAAACTCTGAAAGAGATGGGAATACCAGACCACCTGACCTGCCTCTTGAGAAACCTATATGTAGGTCAGGAAGCAACAGTTAGAAGTGGACATGGAACAACAGACTGGTTCCAAATAGGAAAAGGAGTACGTCAAGGCTGTATATTGTCACCTTGCTTATTTAACTTCTATGTAGAGTACATCATGAGACACGCTGGGCTGGAAGAACACAAGCTGGAATCAAGACTGCAGGGAGAAATATCAACAACCTCAGATATGCAGATGACACCACCCTTACGGCAGAAAGTGAAGAGGAACTAAAAGCCTCTTGATGAAAGTAAAAGAGGAGAGTGAAAAAGTTGGCTTAAAGCTCAACATTCAGAAAACGAAGATCATGGCATCCGGTCCCATCACTTCATGGGAAATAGATGGGGAAACAGTGGAAATGGTGTCAGACTTTATTTTATTTTTTTTGAGAGATCCCAAATCACTGCAGATGGTGACTGCAGCCATGAACTTTCCTTGGAAGGAAAGTTATGACCAACCTAGATAACATATTGAAAGACAGAGTCATTACTTTGCCAACAAAGGTCTGTCTAGTCAAGGCTATAATTTTCCCAGTGGTGATGTATAGATGTGAGAGTTGGACTGTGAAGAAGGCTGAGCGCTGAAGAATTGATGCTTTTGAACTGTGGTGTTGGAGAAGACTCTTGAGAGTCCCTTGGACTGCAAGGAGTTCCAACCTGTCCATTCTGAAGGAGATCAGCCCTGGGATTTCTTTGGCAGGAATGATGCTAAAGCTGAAACTCCAGTACTTTGGCCACCTCATGAGAAGAGTTGACTCATTGGAAAGACTCTGATGCTGGGAGGGATTGGGGGCAGGAGGAGAAAGGGACGACCGAGGATGAGATGGCTGGATGGCATCACAGACTTGATGGATGTGAGTCTCAGTGAACTCTGGGAGTTGGTGATGGCCTGCCGTGCTGCAGTTCATGGGGTCACAAAGAGTCGGACACGACTGACTGAACTGAACTGAACTGAACTGAATCTTAATCACTTAACAAATATTTCTTAGTCACCTACACTCCCTGTTCTCAAGCAGCATACATGCAAACTGTAACTTTCCAGCTATTGCACCATTCTTAAAAAATAAAAAATACTCAATCGTGAATACTAATAAATTGTACCTCCACTAGGCCAAATATTGACTTTGTACAAATTGGCATAAACATCTTTCCTCAAGATACTTTGTGATACATGCTAGAATGTTGCCATAATAATTCTTTAAATATGGTGATCATGATGTGAAGGAACCCCTAGAATTATGAAAAGTGTAATCTGCAGAACCATGAAAGGGAGTTTTGCTCAGGGAAGTTTTCAGGATTCAGCAAAGAACCTTGAAAGGAAGATGCTGTTTCAAAGACAAGAAAAAAAGAGGGAAGATTTGCAGGCATCAGCACACCAGTATACTGGTGAGTTTGAATGGATCAGCCAGTAATAAAATAATGATAATAAACACTATTTATGGATTATTTATACTCCAGAATCTGCCTGCAATGAGGGAAACCCAGGTTCAATCCCTGGACTAGGAAGATCCCCTAGAGAAAAAAAATGGCTACCCACTCCAGTGTTCTTGCCTGGAGAATCTCATGGACAGTGGAGCTTGGCAAGTCCCAGTCCACGGGGTCACAAAGAGTCAGTCCTGTGTGACTAACTCACACACACACACACACACACACACACACACACACACACACAATTAGTATTTAGTGTCTTGCTGCTAAGTCGCATCAGTTGTGTCCGACTTTGTGCAACCCCATAGACAGCAGTCCACCAGGCTTCCCCTCCTGGGATTCTCCAGGCAAGAACACTGGAGTGGGTTGCCATTTCTTTCTTCAGGGGACCTTCCCAACCCAGGGATCAACCCTGCGTCTCCTGTGTCTCCTGAATTGCAGGTGAATTCTTTACCCATTGAGATGCTGAGGAAGACCTTATGTAAGCATGCTGTAAATTAACTTCCTTCAATGACAATTTTAGGAGGCACATTTCAAAATAATCCATTTTAACCAAAAATTATGTCCTTGATACATTATATGAATCTATTTGAACATTGTGATTTTTGTTTAATCTCAGTATTGAATAAGTAACAGACTTCCCAGTTATAAACTGTTTATAATAGTCTTACACAAAAACCTAGATGACTCCATTAATGTAGATGACTCATTACAAAGTTGTCTTATTTTGCTTAGTGGACTAAGAAGGATTTTGATAAACATTAAGCCTTTTAAATCTATATTTAAATTTAGAAGGCAAAGCAAGGCAATGCAACCTTTGAAGTACTTCTGCTCCAAACAGGCCAGTGTCAGTGTGCTCTTAAAGCCACTGTGGTGATACTAGTTATTTTATAAGATTACACTGCTGATTCTAATCGACACTCCTCAATTCAAGCCCTCCTCTTCCCACTTTTCACTTTGCAATTCTTTCTCTACAAAACCCAGGGTTAGAGAAAGCACACATACATTGAACAATGGAACATAAATTAAGGTGTACATAGTATGTCTTTGGTTCTAGAAATTTATAATGCTGTGTTGTGCTTAGTCACTCAGTCAAGTCTGACTCTTTGCAATCCCTTGGACTGTAACCCGCCAGGCTCCTCTGTCCATGGAATTCTCCAGGCAAGAATATTGGAATGGGTTGTTGTGCCCTTCTCCAGGGGATTTTTCCCAACCCAGGGTTCCAACCCAGGTCCCCACACATTGCAGGCAGATTATTTACCATCTGAGCCACCAGGGACACCTAAGAATACTGGAGTGGGTAGCCTATACCTTCTCCTCAGGGAACTTTACAAGCTGAGATATCTGAGAAGCCAAAAATTTATAATAGATTAGATAAATTTACTGCATATATCTACTTAAAGTGTATAGAAATATGTCGCAATGCTAATTTAAGCATTAAATGGTCATAAAGTATAGAAAATTTGCCTTCAAGTGGCTAAAACACCCTTTAATTTTATGAAATTAGAGGATTTTTAATTTAATTTTAACTTTTACTGGAGTATAGTTGCTTTAAAAAGCTCAGTTAGAGTTCCATCACATCCACTAGCTCTGTTCAGAGTAATGCTTCCTAAGGCCCACTCAACTTCACACTCCAGGATGTCTGGCTCTAAGTGAGTGATCACACCATCATGGTTATCTGGGTCATGAAGACCTTTTGTGTACAACTCCTTTGTGTATTCTTGCCACCTCTTCTTAATCTCTTCTTCTTCTGTTGGGTCCTTGCTCTTTCTGTCTTTCCATGCCCATCCTTGCACGAAATGTTCCCTTGGTATCTCCAATTTTCTTGAGAGATCTCTAGTCTTTCCCATTCTATTGTTTTCCTCTATGTCTTGGCATTGTTCATTTAAGAAGGCTTTTTATCTCTTCTTGTTCTCCTTTGGAACTCTACATTCAGTTGGATACATCTTTCCCTTTCTCCTTTGCCTTTCATTTGTCTTCTTTTCTCAGCTGTTTGTAAGACCTCCTCAGACAACTCATTTGCCTTGTTGCATTTCTTTTTCTTGGGGATGGTTTTGATCACCACCTCCTATAGAATGTTACAGACCTCTGTCCATAGTTCTTCAGACATTCTGTTTACCAGACCTAATTCCTTGAATTTATTCATCACCTCCACTGTATAAACATAAGGGATATGATTTAGGTCATACTTGGAATCAAGATTGCCAGGAGAAATATAAGTAACCTCAGATATGCAGATGACACCATCCTTATGGCAGAAAGTGAAGAGGATAAAAAGCCTCTTGATGAAAGTGAAAGAAGAGAGGTGAAAAAGTTGGCTTAAAGCTCAACATTCAGAAAACGAAGATCATGGCATCCGGTCCCATCACTTGGTGGGAAATAGATGGGGAAACAGTGGCAGACTTTATTTTTGGGGGCTCCAAAATCACTGCAGATGGTGACTGCAGCCATGAAATTAAAAGACGCTTACTCCTTGAAAGAAAAGTTATGACTAACCTAGAGAGTATATTCAAAAGCACAGACATCACTTTGCTGACTAAGGTCCATCTAGTCAAGGCTATGGTTTTACCAGTAGTCATGTATGGATGTGAGAGTTGGACTGTGAAGAAGGCTGAGCACCGAAGAATTGATACTTTTGAACTGTGGTGTTGGAGAAGACTCTTGAGAGTCCCTTGGACTGCAAGGAGATCCAACCAGTCCATTCTAAATGAGATCAGCCCTGGGATTTCTTTGGAAGGAATAACACTAAAGCTGAAACTCCAGTACTTTGGCCACTTCATGCAAAGAGTTGACTCACTGGAAAAGACTTTGATGTTGGGAGGGATCGGGGGCAGGAGGAGAAGGGAACGACAGAGGAGGAGAAAGGGACGACAGAGGATGATATGGTTGGATGACATCACTGACTCGATGGACGTGAGTCTGAGTTAACTCCAGGAGTTGGTGATGGACAGGAAGGCCTGGCGTGCTGCAATTCCTGGGGTCACAAAGAGTTGGACATGACTGAGCAACTGAACTGAACTGAACTGAACTGAACTGAATGGCCTAGAGGTTTCGCCTATTTTCAATTTAAGCGTGAGTTTTGCAATAAGGAACATTAAGGAGCTGAGCCATAGTCAGTTACCAGTCTTTTTTTTTTTTTTTTTTTCGCTGGTGGATAGTGCTTCTCCATCTTTGGCTGCTAAGAATATAATCAACCAGATTTCAGTGTCGTCTGTCTAGTTATGTCCATGTGTAAATCCTCTCTTTTGTTGTTGGAAGAAGGTGTTTGCTATGAACAGTATGTTCTCTTGACAAAACTCTGTTGGCCTTTGCCCTGCTTCATTTTGTACTCCAAGGCCAAACCTGCCTGTTACTTTAGGTATCTTTTGACTTCCTACTTTTGCATTTCAATCCCTTTGATGAAAAGGACATCTTTTTTGATGTTAGTTCTAGAAGGTCTTGTAAGTCTTCATAGAACCAGTCAACTTCAGCTTCTTTGATGTTAGTGTTTGGAACATCAAGTGAGCCTTAGGAATCATTACCATGAACAAAGCTAGGGGAGGTGATGAAATTCCAACGGATCCATTTAAAATTCTAAAAGATGATGCTGTTAAAGTGCTACACCCAATATATCAGCAAATTTGGAAAAGTTAGCAGTGGCCATGGGACTGGAAAAAGTCAGTTTTCCTTCCAGTCCCAAAGAAGGGCATGCCATAGAGTATTCAAACTACTGTAAAATTGCACTCATTTCATATACTAGCAAGTAAATGCACAAAATTATTCAAGCTATGCTTCAGTAGTACATGAACTAAGAAATTCAAAATGTACAAGCTGGATTTAGAAAAGGCAGAAGAACCAGAGATCAAATAACCACCATTTGTTGGATCATAGAGAAAGCAAAGGAATTCCAAAAAGACATCTACTTTTGCTTCATTGACTACACTAAAGTCCGTGACTGTGTGGCTCACAACAAATTGTGGAAAATTCTTGAAGAGATAATACTAGATCCCCTTACTTGCCTCCTGAGAAATCTGTGTGCAGATCAAGAAGAAACATTTAGAACTGGACATGGAACAATGGACTGGTTCAAAATTGGGAAAGGAGCACATCCAGGCTGTATATTGTTACCTTATTTAACTTATATGCAGAAGGCAATGGTACTCCACTCCAGTACTCTTGCCTGGAGAATCCCATGGGTGGAGGAGCCTGGTGGGCTGCAGTCCATGGGATCACTGAGAGTTGGACACGACTCAGTGACTTCACTTTCACTTTTCACTTTCATGCATTGGAGAAGGAAATGGCAACCCACTCCAGTGTTCTTGCTTGGAGAATCCCAGGGACAGGGGGAGCCTGGTGGGCTGCCATCTATGGGGTCACACAGAGTCGGACACAACTGAAGCAACCTAGCAGTAGCAGTAGCAGAGTACATCATGTGAAATGCCAGGCCAAATGAATCAAAAGCTGGAATCAAGATTGGTGGGAGAAATATCAACAACCTCATACATGCAGATTACTTCACTAATGGCAGGGAGCAAAGAGGGACTAAAGATCTTCTTGAAGAGAGTGAAAGAGGAGAATGTAAAAGCTAGCTTAAAACTCAATATTCAAAAAACTAAGTTCATGGCATCTGGTCCCATCACTTCATGACTAATATATGGGGGAAAGCAGAAACAGTGACAGATTTTTTTTTCCCTTGGGCTCAAAAATCATTGCAGATTGCCAGGAGCCAGCATGGGGAATCCTGCCCATGGCAAAGGTCATGAGAAAAGGGGCCTGACAAAATGCAAAGGCGGGATCAGGCCTCATGGGTCCCCCTGGATTTTCTCAAGCATCTACCCCCAAAACCAGAGTCTGCCTGCTGTACTGTATTATGCCTTTCACCAACTCCTCTGACATTAACAGGTCCCCTCACCACCTTTTTCTGGAAAAAGTTAATTTAGAGCTTTTAGATAATAAGTCTCCTGGGCATAATAAGAGTGTTTCAATCCAAAAACCCCTCTGATGGCTTTCTAGTCTCCCTGACAGGTTTGTCCAGACTCTTACAGCTATGCATGTCATTGTTTACAGCCTCCCGACCACGAGGGTAAAGCTTAAAATATCCTAGGAATGTAGGGGATTCCAAGGAGTCAAAATCATTAGAATAGGACTGATTAAGGTTTTCATTGTTGAGCCAATACTTGCAGCCAAGTTTTCATATCTTTTACTTGTTGATATAGTTGGTATGTAGAAAAAACAGGTAGTAGCCCTGGCATTAGCAACATTAGATCTTTGAGTTAAGTACCTTCTTTGTTATAACCCACTGCACATTTGTTCTACAGGAATGTAACTTTATTTAGTACTTTGAGGGTGATGCAGATTAAAGAAAAAACACTTCAAGGGAAAATGAGTTTTCTGGTTGATAGACATTTATCTTGGAAAAGAGCCATAAAAATGTTAACAGGCCCCCTGGCCAGAAGATGATGTAAAACCACCTAAGACCTTTTGTATATGGGGAGGGTATGCAAAAAGAAAGCCTGGTCTCAATAAGGGTCAGGACTGCTGCCCCTGCATAACTCTGCATATTCCATTATTTCTTTATGGACAACTTGGGGTCTATAGGCTGTTTTTGAAAATAAAGTTGTGGGTCTGGAACCAATGCTTGGCTCCCCCATGTCGTTTTTTTCCCTTTTCAGGCTGAATTCCAGTCTGGAGAACAGAGGCTCTCTGTGTCTACTTATTTGTCCTGGCTTCTAAGACCCACGCGAGAGGGAGACCAAATTGTGGCACCTTCCACTATTCAAGTGGGCACTGGTGGCCTATGTAGACGGTGGAAGCCCCTTGTCTCAGAGCTTTATTGGTCTCCTGTGTAAACCAAGTTATTCAGCATCTTTTCTTCACTTAATTTTCCTACTACACTATTCTTTCCTAATCTCTTTATATCTCTAAATAAATAAGTCTCTCCTCGTTGACTCCATCCCCACTTCAAATTACCCTGGATCCAATGGGGCTGGACCCTGGCAGTAAATAGTGACTGCAGTCATGAAATTAAAAGACACTTGCTCCTTGGAAAGAAAGCTATGGCAAACCTAGACAGTGTATTAAGAAGAGACATCATTTTGCCAACAAAGTTCTATATAGTTAAAGATATGGTTTTAGTAGTCCTGTTCAGATGAGAGTTGGACCAAAAGAAAGCTGAAGTGTGTTAGTCACAGAGTCATGTCTGACTCTGCAACCTCGTGGAGTGTAGCCACCAGGCTCCTCTGGCATGGAATTATCCAGGCAAGAATACTGGAGTGGGTAGCCACTACCTTCTCCAGGGGATCTTCCTGACCCAGGGACTGAACCTGGGTCTTCTGCATTGTAGGCAGATTCTTTACCATCTGAGTCACCAGAGAAGCCCCTCCTGAATATTAATTGGAAGGACTGATGCTAAAGCTGAAGCTCCAATACTTTGGTCACCTCATGCAAAAACCCAACTCATTGGAAAAGACCCTGATGCTGGGAAATATTCAGGTCAGGAGGAGAAGAAGTTGAAAGAGGATGAGATGGCTGGATGGCATCAGTGGACATGAACTTGAGCAAACTCTAGGAGATCATGAATGAGAGGGAAGCCTGGTGTGCTGCAGTCCTTGGGGTCACAAAGAGTCCAGACATGACTTAGCGACTTAAGAAATAGTTGCTTTACAAATTGTGTTAGTTTCTGCTCTACAGCAGCAAAGTGAATCAACTATATGCATACACGTATCCTCTCTTCTTCAGATTTCCTTCTCATTTAGATCACCAGATAGCACCTAGTAATTTCCCTGTGCTACAGTCTGTTCTCACTAGTTATCTATTTTATACATAGTAGTGCACATATGCCAATTCCAATCTCTAAATCTATCCCACCTCCCCCTTCACCACTTAGTATCCATATGTTTACTCTCTATGTCTGTGTCTTAAAATAGAGGTTTTAATGTATAGTGAAGTAAGTCAGAAAGAGGAAAAAGCAAATATACATTAATGCATATATATGGAATCTATAAAAGTGGTACTGATGAACCTATATGCAAGACAGGAGAGATGCAGACAAAGAGAACTGACTTTGGACAAAGAGGCTGGGGAGAGGGTAGCATTGAAACATATATATTACCATATGTAAATTAGATAGGTGATGACAGAGGATGATATGGCTGGATGGCATCACTGACTCAATGGACGTGAGTCTGAGTGAACTCCAGGAGTTGGTGATGGACAGGGAGGCCTGGAGTGGTGCAATTCACGGGGTCGCAAAGAGTCGGACACAACTGAGCAACTGAACTGAACTGAAGGGGTAGTTGTATAACACAGAAAGCTAAATGTGGCTCTCTGTGACAACCTAGAGGGGTGGGAGAGGGTAGGGGGTTTGGGGGAAGGTTCAAGAGGAAGGGGACATATGTATACTTATGGCTGATTCGTCTTATTTAATGGTAGAAGCCAACACAATATTGTAAAGCAATTATCCTCCAATTAAAAATAACTTTTAAAATGAATTCATTCGACTATCTGGACATATAATTGCTATTAAAATCAAGATTTTAATTATTTAAAGGCAAATGAACCTCACTTATATTGATTTTATTGCCCAAAGAGCGGGATAAAGTTTAAGATAAAATATTTTCTGTGACTTATGCTGCCAGAAGAAACTCAGTAGGCACAGATATTTGGCAGTGGGTTCAGTAATCACCTGAAATCATAAGTTCTCTATCTGAGGACAGAACTTCACAGTAGGCTCTAAACTGTATATTTGAAGCCTCCATGGCAAATGCTCACACTTCCAAATGTCATATGTCTCCTTGGGAGTTTTCAAGTCACAGAAACTATGGTTTAGCTCAGACACAATATCCCCTATAAGCTGTTTGTCTTCTCTTTACCACCACATGGGCTTCTAGCTCAAAAAAGTGTCAAATTTATTTCATCATTCCTGATTGTATATAGAAGTCTGTTCTTCAGATTCTGCTTTAAATATTACAGCATTTTAAAGGTCTGTTCATTAATTAATGAATTAAATAAAATCTTAGAATGTTTTTCTTATGTTTAAGTGGCATGATTTTATATATTTTGAAGCAATAATTTAACACAATATGGCTACAAAGTCACAATACTATATGGAGAAGGGGAAGAGTTGAGTTAAAAAGAGAATTGTGAAGTGGAGCAAAGGGAATTTTCAGGCTGTTTTGTTCGGAATGTAAATTGGTGCAGCCTCTATGGTAACCAAGATAAAGATTCCTCAAAAAATAAAAGCAAAAAAATTGAACTATTATATGAACCAGCGAGCCATTTCACTGCTTAGCATTTATCTAAATGAAATAAAAACACTAATCAGAAAATATAGCTGTTTATACCTTTGTGTTCATTGCAGCAATATGAAAACAACCCTAGTATCTATCAGTAGATAAATGGATAAAGATGTAGTGTCTTTGTGTGTGTATACAAACATGTATCATTTGCACATGTTTATATACGTGTGTGTGTGTGTGTGTGTGTCTGTGTGTGTGTGTATAAAATGGGAGAATGAAATGGCAACCCACTCCAGTATTCCTGACTAGAGAACCCCATGGGCAGAGGAACCCGGTGGGCTGCTGTCCGTAGGGTCACACAGAGTCGGACACGATTGAAGTGATTTAGCAGCAGCAACGTATATAACATGGAAAACTTGTTTAATTGCTAAGTCATGTCTCTTTTGCATCCCTGTGGACTGTAGCCCTCGAGGCTCCTCTGTTCATGGAATTTCCCAGGTGAGAACTCTGAAGTGGGTTGTCATTTTCTTCTCCAGGGACTATTCTCAACCCAGGGATCAAACCCAAATCTCCTGCATTGGCAGGGAGATTCTTTACCACTGAGTCACCTGGGAAGCCAGTGGAATGCTGTTGTTGTTCAGTCACCCAGTTGTGTCCGACGCTTTGCACGCCAGTCCTCCCTATCCCTCACCATCTCCCGGAGTTTGCCCAGGTTCATGTCCATCTCATCAGTGATGCCATTCTCATCCTCTGATGCCCTCTTTTCCTGCCCTCAGTCTTTCTCAGCATCCGGGACTTTTCCAATGGGTCGTCTGTTCTCATCAGATGACCAAACTACTTGAGCTTCAGCTTTAGCATCAGTCCTTCCAGTGAATATTCAGGGTTGATCTCCCTTAAGATTGACTGGTTTGATCTCACTACTGTCCAAGGGACTCTCAGCAGTCATCTACAGAACCACTGTTTGAAAGCATCAATTCTTTGGCATTCTGCCTTCTTTACAGTCCAGTTCTCACAATCGTACACGACCACTGGGAAGACTATAGCCTTGACTATATGGAACTTTGTCGGCAGAGTAATGTCTTTTGTATGTTACAGTTCATGGGTCACAAAGAGTCAGACACGACTTAGTGACAACAACAACAGCAACGTTGTATGCCAGGAACTAACAAAGTGCGGTAGCTCAATTATACTTCAAAAACAAACTCATATAAAAAGAAGCCAGATTTGGGATTACCAGAAGTAGGAGGCAGAGGAAAGGGGAATTGGTTGAAGACAGTTAAAAGGTACAAACTTCCAGTTTAATTTTGTATCTGTATAAGATGATGGATGTTCATTAAACTTACTGTGATAACCACTTTGTGATGTATGTGAATCAAGTCATTATGCTGCACAACCTGAACTTATACAGTACTGTCTGTCAATTATATATCAATAAAATGGGAAGGAAAATAGAAGAGAATGTTGAGTTCTATTGGATTTTTATTCCGTAAAGGATCAGAGAATAGTATATCTAGTTATTAGGGAATTATTGACCAAAACCACCCATGCTGGCCAGGCATGATGATAACCACCTGCATGAGCTGTCTTACCACAGATGTTCCTGATAAACAGCATGCTGCTGCTGCAGCCAAGACCAACCAAAAGAATTCAGGAGGGGCAGAAGAGGGGAAGATGCAAGCCTGTAATATGTCCCTCCAGCATCCAAGAATCGTTCATGCTGGAATCCATCTTGGTGAGAGTTGCATAGGCCACCAGGAAGGACCCTGTGTCAGACCAAATATGGGCCAGGCAACATAATTGGCTGGAGACAACCCAGAAACGAATCTGATTACCATAAAACCTGAGACTGCTAGCTACGCGGCAGAAAAGCTCCCCTGAGTTCCCTTACCCTGCTGGTTTTCCACCCAGGTGCCCCTTCTCATAAGCTCTTTTGCTTTGTCGGTGGGTGTGTCTCCTCAGACAATTCATTTTTCAGTGTTAGACAAGAGCCCAGTCTCTGGCCCTGGAAAGAGGCCCTCTGATCACAATATCTGTTCGTTGCTCAGTAGTGGTCCGACTCTGCAACCCCATGGACTGTAGCCCACCAGGCTCCTCTGTCTGTGGGACTCTCCAGGCAAGAATACTGGCTGGAGTGGGTTGACCTTTCCTTCTACACTTCTTGCAATATATTCATATCAAAAATCCAGATAAGAAGCAGCCTAGTTTATCAGTGTCCTACAACGTCCCTAATCAGCTACTATTTCTTTCTTACTATCTTGTGAAGAAGCTGCAATTGAAAAAATATTAGAATTCTCAGCTAATTGGGGAAAAGAGAAGCTAGCTTTTTTTCTGCTGAATTTTATCAATATAACCAATGCTTTTTGCACATGCTGGTTCCTAAGCAAAAACAACTTAATACACAGTAGATTCTCACTGAAACCATTTCTCTGGTGACAGTTAGCCAAGAGAGATAAAAATCAATAAAGGAAAGCTGAATAGACAGATGAGTTATAGCCAGTATAATGGCAATTGCCAGACCCATAGTGAGAAGTTTTGGAAAATATCACCTCACTACATAAAAGAAGCCACTGCATATGGTCTCACCAGATGAGGTTGAATTACCATTGTGCTGCTTGCCTTTAATGAAAATATCTTCATTTGACTAAGTCAGCTATCAGGCTCAATCATAGAGGATATTGAAGTATGTTAGATGCTAATGATTAAATAATAATCAGTGAACTATAGTCAACCATTTTCTTAATGGTTGAATTTAATCATATATACAAAATAATTAGAAAGTGAACAACAGAGTAATCAGAATGGTACACACATTAACACAATTTCTGATATACATACTCCATCAGTGCACATTTAGTAGGCTACTGTGCACTTCATTTAATTGAATCAACAGAGAAACATAGACCACAAATGATTATAACCCATTTTAATGCTTGTTCCAAACTTTTTAATAGGAGAAAATTCACTATTAAAAACTAACCGTGTTGTTTTTCAGAACTCCCATTTCAATGCAAAGCATAGATTTAATTTGTTCTGAGTTATATTTCTCTAAAATTAAAAAGCATAAATCAAATTTCTATATTCCCCAACAAATCTGCCAAACATATCCAACTGGGCAAGATGGAAAAAAAAGAATGGCATGTTTCAAAATAACTAGAATCAACAGGAATTTATTAAAAGTCTTCTCATAAATAATATTCTCAAATTACTTAGCTTCTCTTTATGATCATACCTATTTTGAATGCTTTAAAGTGCTCTCCTATTGATATATATTTCACCAAGATGTGGCTAATAAAACTACAAGACTACTCTGAACATTTTAGCACCAAGAAATACAAACCTATGTATCTTATAAGGTGTGAGCCTTTTAAAAGGTTGACACTTTTATCCTCCCTCTCAGCTCTGAGACTGTCTGATCCAAACAAGAAAAGGGAGGAGAGGGAACAGTGGACATCACCAGGGGAAACATATGGCAGGGACTCATGGTGCCCCCACAAGAATTATGCTATTAGCTATCACTCATAATTTTCAATAGCAATTTTTAGCTAAAATGCACTTTCACTTTTACTCTTATTTTGTGCCTCACAAGTAAGTAAAGCAGGCATATTATTCTCCACATTATAGAGACAAAGAGACAACTACAAGGAGAGTCAATGACACATGCTGATTAGTGAAGTCAGGGCTCCATTGCAGTTGTCTCAGTGGAGTCCCGTGTCTTTTCCTACCACATCTTGCAGTTCCCCCTATCCCCTGTAGCCCCTTTTGGAACAAATTGTCATTTTGGTAAATAGTAAAAGCTTGGTAGCAACTTGAACTACACTTGGCACTCTGATAAATGACCCAGGACTTAATTGGGATGCTTGCCAAGAAATAGTGTCGTGCATTTCCAATAGCTCTAAACAGCAGATGAATTGCACATCAATTTATTTAAATAGCTAGATGGCGAGCCTTTTCATGGCCATTACCAGGTGCAGATTGATGCCTACTAGCATAGATTTCCCACTGTGAAGCCCTTTACTCACTCCATGTGGCTTCCCTACTCCATTATGCCTGTTAAATGAATCAATCTTACCTTAATATCATTCTTAAATATTTAATGCCAAGTTACAATGCTGCCTTTTAAAATCAGTTGGTAAAATAAAAGCAAAGATTGTTCAGCAGGAGGCACCCCACCTCCTCAGTCTCCAGTCTTCCACATGATTACTTACTGGGGTGAGCTGTTTGCCCCAGGGGTGGGCCAATTAAAAGGATTTATTTGCTTGTGTAACAATCTAGGCAGCAGGAAAGGGAACTGAAGTTACAAAAGGAGTAAGCAATTTAAGGCTTACTTTTCTGGTTGAATCTATATTTGTAACGCAGAACTTGACCCAGAAAATCACTTTCAACACTTTATCAGTGTGTGCCCCTTTGTAGAAATTATGCTGGACCCTTTGGGGAAAAGGGGAACTTCCCTTGCTGAGAAGAGCACCCAGCCCTTCTTCAGGGTAATGCTTGATACACAAAGGTTTAAATCGTTGGATCTTTGGACAACCAGTGCACTCAAACCAAATAGTTCAAATCAACTTTGTTCTTTCTCAGAGTTGATATGTGATTCCACACCAGGATATGGAGTTCTAGTTTCTTTCCTTCCTTCTGAGACAAGAGGGAAGGAGACATGGCAGTTTTTTAAAGAATGACAATGTTGCAGATGTGACATAAGCTGGTTAGAACCGATTAGACTCAGAAGGGCAGAAGATTCACTTTTCAGTAGACTTTGAGCCAGATGATATGCTTATTGTAATACATTAGCATATGCTAAATAACAGACCCACAGGCCCCAAGATAGTTCCAAGGTCAACCATAAAGGTCAAAGAGTGGGCAGTGGTCCAAATCCTGGAAACCCCTGCCTATTCTCCAAAATAGCTGGTATTTTATTAGTCTATGAAAATTAGACTATGAAATTACCCAACCCATAAAAACTAACCTCCTCATATTTCAAAGCCATTCTCACCTTTAGAGATGAACCACAGTCTGTCTGGAATGTATGTCTCCCAGGGCCTCTTGCCTTCTGAGATAGTTCCACAATCTACCTATGGAGTGTCTCTCTCTATCAATAAATCTACTTCTTATCTATCACTTTGCCTCTTGCTAAATTCCTTCTGGGTTGAGACATAAAGAAACTGAGTTTCATTAAGTCCTGAGAACAGGTGTGCGATTTCAAATATAAGACAGTGGGTTCAAATCCAAAATCTGAGTATTCACTGGGTTCAAACTGAGTTCCAATTTGAGTGGTGCAGATTTTACTTCTGCTTCAGATCTGGCATTTGCATATACACCTTTCAAAGCTTTTTACCTCTGTATGTTCATTTGCTCCTGAGATGGACGGAGGGGTATCCTAGTCACAAACTTGCCTGTATCTTTCCAGTCTTTATCGCTCTCATTCACTGTCCTTCTTCTTGTTTATGTACTGACTATCACGTACAAGAAGGAAACCCAGGTATAAAATATGGAGGTTTTCAGCTTTGTGGCTTATTGAAGATCTGTTTCATGAAAATGGCATATAGTTTATTTTCTTAAACTTTTTCTCCTATGGGATTAACTAAGGGATTTAAAAATAATTAACCAAGGGATTCCAAAAGGATCAAGAAACTGTTGGTTAAGGAAAACACAAAAACCCAAAACTACCTTGCAAGGGAAAAAAAAGAAAAATAGATATGACTGAAATAAAATTCTCCAAAGATTAAAATTCACACCCTCTGGCTTTAATTAGTAAATCGGATGCCTTTAAAATCTACATATATTAAAATTTAATGATGCTAATATTGAGGATGTTATCAGGGAAGAGAGAGTGTTATAAAATATTTGAAGAAGTGTGCTTTACTGAAAACTGTTGCTGAAAGCCCACCTTTTCTGTACAATATACCAGTGCTGAATTGAATCTTAGAGACACAGTTTTGGATGAAGTAGAAAAGGATTAGGCTTATTACTTTGCCAGGCAAAGCGGGACACAGTGGACTCCTGCCTAGAGAAACTTTTTGTCCTAACCCTGCACACCTGATGATGAGTTTTTAAACAATGTATCAATGCTGGGGTTGCAATTAGGATTAGGGTGTGTACAGGGACTTCCCTGGTGGCTAGATGGTAATGCATCTACCTACAATGTGGGAGACCCAGCTATGATCCCTGGGTTGGGCAGATCCCCTGGAGAAGAAAATGGCAACCACTCCAATATTCTTGCCTGGAAAATCCCATGGACAGAGGAGCCTGGCAGGCTACAGTCCATGGGGTCTCAAAGAGTCAGACACGACTGAGCGACTTCACTTCGCTTTAAGGTCTCAGGTGGTCAGATCTCCTAATCTTGATGAACTTCTCTGGTCCCTTTAATCTTGCCTCAGGTTGTTTCTTGGCTGTCCCTCCCTTCATGAGCAACTATTAAAATCTGCCTTTGGAACTCAGAGAAGGTCATGGAGGCTGGAATATGGCCTACAAGAACTGAGGGACATAAAGAAGCGTCTGTGCCCAGGCCTCACTCAGTTTCAGAACCAGTAAATCTAGTTTATTTTTTTATTTTTATTTTTTTACTTTTTTTTTTTTAAATTACAATACTGTATTTGTTTTGCCATACATTGACATGAATCAGCCATAGGTGAACACAATCTCCCAATGCCGAAGCTCCCTCCCACCTCCCACCCCACATCCTCTACTTGAATCATCCTGTGCATCAGCCCCATGCATCCTGCATCCTACATTGAACATAGATTGGCGCTTCGTTTCTTACACGAAAATATACATGTTTCATTGCCATTCTCCCAAACCATCCCACCCTTTCCCTCTCCCTCAGAGTCCAAAAGTCCACTCTATACCTCTGTGTCTCTTGGTTGTCTCACCTACAGGGTCATCATTACTGTCTTCTAAATTCCATATATATGTGTCAATATACTGTATTGGTGTTTTTCTTTCTGGCTTACTTCACTCTGTATAATTGGTTCCAATTTCATCCATCTCATTAGAACTGAGTCAAATTTATTCTTTTTAAGGGCTGAGTAGTATTCCATCGTGTATATGTACCATGGCTTTCTTATCCATTCATCTGCTGATGGACATCTAGGTTGCTTCCATGTCCTGGCTATTATAAACAGTGCTGCAGTGAACATTGGGGTACATGTGTCTCTTTCAATTCTGGTTTCCTTGGTGTGTATGCCCAGCAGTGGGATTGCTGGGTCATAAGGCAGTTCTATTTGCAATTTTTAAAGGAATCTCCACACGGTTCTCCATAGTGGCTGTACTAGTTTGCATTCCCACCAGCAGTGTAAGAGGGTTCCCTTTTCTCCACATCCTCTCCAGCATTTATTGCTTGTAGACTTGGATCTCAGCCATTCTAACTGGTGTGAAATGGTACCTCATTGTGGTCTTGATTTGCATTTCTCTGATAATGAGTGATGTTGAACCTCTTTTCATGTGTTTGTTAGCCATCCATATGTCTTTGGAGAAATGCCTATTTAGTTCTTTGGCCCATTTTTTTATTGGATCATTTATTTTTCTGGAGTTGAGCTGCATAAGTTGCTTATATATCTTTGAGAGTAGCTGTTTGTCAGTTGTTTCATTTGCTATTGTTTTCTCCCATTCAGAAGGCTGTCTTTTCACCTTGCTTGTAGTTTCCTTTGTTGTGCTGAAGCTTTTAATTTTAATTAGATCCCATTTGTTTATCTTTGCTTTTATTTCCAGTATACTGGGAGTTGGATCATAGAGGATCCTGCTGTGATTTATGTCGGAGAGTGTTTTGCCTATGTTCTCCTCTAGGAGTTTTATAGTTTCTGGTCTTACATTTAGATCTTTAATCCATTTTGAGTTTATTTTTGTGTATGGTGTTAGAAAGGGGTCTAGTTTCATTCTTTTACAAGTGGTTGACCAGTTTTCCCAGCACCACCTGTTAAAGAGACTGTCTTTACTCTATTGTATATTCTTGCCTCCTTTGTTGAAGATAAGGTGTCCATAGGTGTGTGGGTTAATCTCAGGGCTTTCTATTTTGTTCCATTGATCTATATTTCTGTCTTTGTGCCAGTACCATACTGTCTTAATGACTGTGGCTTTGTAGTAGAGCCTGAAGTCAGGCAAGTTGATTCCTCCAGTTCCATTCTTCTTTCTCAAGATTGCTTTGGCTATTCGAGGCTTTTTTTATTTCCATACAAATCTTGAGATTATTTGATCTAGTTCTGTGAAAAATACTGCTGGTAGCTTGATGGGAATTACATTGAATCCGTAGATTGCTTTAGGTAGAATACTCATTTTCACTATATTGACTCTTCCGACCCATGAGCATGGTACATTTCTCCATCTATTAGTTTATAGCTCTGATGCTACCAAAGTTCATGTGCCCTACATAAGGCCATATAAAAGGAAACATCAGAGTTTCGAGCAGAGAAAAATTTATTGCAAGTCCAAGTAAGGAGATCAAGTAGCACAAACCCTGAATTCCCTAATAGTTTTGGCAATCAGGGATGGGGTATTAACAGGTAAAATTCGGAGTAAGGGCTGAAGGGTACATGACTTTCTTCTGACTGGTTGATGGTGAGATAACAGGGCAGTGTTCTCAGGAATCTTGAGCTCAGCCTAAACTGTACCATCTTCCATCTGAGAGGGTCCTTTTTTCTGCAGAAGAGCTAGGGACACTGCTATATATATATTTTGTGGAGGAACAAAGTCCCTGCCAAAGGCTGCACTATTTTTCTTGACTGCTCCTTCCTTGTCTCTGAATCCTCTTCCTTCCCTGATTAGCAACTCTTTGAACTTGTCCTTTGGAACTTAGGGAAAGTCAAAGAAGCAGAATGAAGCCTATTTCCTACAAAATAGGAATGAGGGACACCAAAAGGGTTTGTACCCCACAGGGTCCTGCTTGGTTTCACTGGCTCTGTTGCTATCAGCTTGACTCTCAGCAACTTGCTCAACCACTTAGAAAATCAGGGGGCAAACAGACCCTTAACTGCACTCAGCTGGGATCCTGCTAGAAATGCCAAACCTCAAACTTCAGACCTCTTCCAGAACCACTGTATCTGAATCTGCATATTAACAAGATCTATAATTCAGTTCAGTTCAGTCACTCAGTCGTATCTGACTCTGTGACCCCATGGGCTGCAGCATGTCAGGCTTCCCTGTCCATCAACAACTTCCAGAGCTTGCTCAAGCTCATGTCCATTAAGTTGGTGATGTCATCCAACCATCTCATCCTCTCTCGTCCCCTTCTTCTCCTGCCTTCAATCTTTCCCAGCATCAGGATATTTTCAAATGAGTCAGTTCTTCCCATCAGGTGGCCAGTGTATTGGAGTTGCAGCTTCAGTATCAGTCATTCTAATGAATATTCAGGACCGATTTCCTTAGGATGGACTGGTTTGAGCTCCTTGCAGTCCAAGGGATTTTCAAGAATCTTCTCCAACACCACAGTTCAAAAGCATCAGTTCTTCGGCACTCAGCTTTCTTTATAGTCCAGCTCTCACATCCATCCATGACTACTGGAAAAACCATAGGTTTGACCAAATGCACATTTGTCAGCAAAGTAATGTCTCTGCTTTTTAATATGATGTCTAAATTTTTCATGGCCTTTCTTCCAAGGAGCAAGCATCTTTTAGTTTCATGGCTGCAGTCACCATCTGCAGTGACTTCATTCAAAAAATGAAGTCTTTCACTGTTTCCTTTGTTTCCCCATCTATTTGCCATGAAGTGATGGGACCAGATGCCATCATCATAGTTTTCTGAATGCTGAGTTTTAAGCCAGCTTTTACACTCTCCTCTTTCACTTTCATCAAGAGGCTCTTTAGTTCTTCTTCCCTTTCTGTCATAAAGGTGGTGTCATCTGTATATCTGAGGTTATTGATATTTCTCCCAGCAATCTTGATTCCAGCTTGTGCTTCATTCAGCCTGGCATTTCACATGATGCATTCTGCATATAAGTTAAATATGCAGGGTGACAATATACAGCCTTGACACACTCCTTTCCCAATTTGGAACTAGTCCATTGTTCCATGTCTGGTTCCAACTGTTGCTTCTTGACCTGCATACAAATTTCTCAGGAGAAAGGTAAGGTGGTCTGGTATTCCCATCTCCTGAATAATTTTTCATGGTTTGTTGTGATCCACACTGTCAAAGGCTTTGGTATAGTCAATAAATCAGAATTAGATGCTTTTCTGGAATTCTTGTTTTCTCTATGTTCCAACAGATGTTGGCAATTTGATTGCTGGTTCCTCTGCCTTTTCTTAAATCCAGCTTGAACATCTGGAAGTTCACAGTTCATATACTATTGAAGCCTGGTTTGGAGAACTTTGAGCATTACTCGGCTAGAATGTGAGATGAGTGCGATCACATGCATCAGATGCATGATTCACATCCATAGAAATCCCTGAACTCCAAAGCTCTGTTCTGTCTTAAACTCTGGTATTTGTCTCATTTTAAATCAAGACCTTAACCATCCTTGTTGACCTTTCCAAGACCAATAGCTGGTCCCTTTGAGAGCATGTCCATAAAATGCCAAAATCTGACCCTAGTGAGCCTATGTGGACCTAGTCAGTATAAAAGACACCTGTTGTTTGAGAAGTGCTTGTTTGGGACTGTTTAGATTCACGCAACTTCTCATGGGAACACTGCTTCCTTACAGCTTCCCCTCCAACAGAGCTGCCTTAGATTTGTAGACATGAAGACAACATAAAGGCCACTGTCTGCACCAGCTGCAAACTTAAGGGATGTGCTGCCCTGTCCAGGGCTCTGAGACCCAGCATAGGAAGCTCCCTTCTGCTTTACTTGCTCTTGGTGCATGCATTCCTGCAAGGAGAACAGGCTTCTCCTGATACACCAAGAAGATTCAGGAAGAATTATTCTTCAATTGCAGCAGTTCAAAGTGTCATTTCAAATATCTTTCAATAAATCAGGACGGCAGAACTCAAGGGATAAAAAAGAAAGAAAGACAAAGGAAGTTCAGAAACACACACAGAAAGAGATTGCAGATTTATTATCCAGAGGTATGATTAAGGAAAGAGAATGCAATCAAATCTCAAATTCAAGATGGAACTTACTTTGATTGACACGATGGGAAGGTCAAAAGAACTTTCTGGAGAGTACCATATAGAAAAACTGGTAATTTGTAAAAGAATAATGATTTGGAAGTGGAATTTTTTTCTTAAAACTTATTTGTATGCATTCTTTCACACTAGCTCCAAGTTTAAGAATTCATTCAAAAGAATGTGTTGAAATGCCCCAGTAGAATAATTTCCATTTGTTTTGCTCCTGTTTTAGGCAGATTTTGTTCCACTTGCTTATTCAGATGTTGTATGAGCAGTTTTTTCTTTTGTTTTGATAGAATCCAATGTTCCTCTCTCTTCAGGACTTGCCAATGCAAAGCATGCTTTTTCTTCACTGTCTTTCTACTCTAATATTGTGGCTTTAAAGCTGTTTCTAGTGAATCTCTTGATTATAATTCTACTAATATATAATCCCTTAAATTTTACTGGCTCCTATTTTGTGTACCTTTAGCTTGAAAGCATCTGGGTACTTGCATCCAGAGAGTGGTTCAGTTTTGTGGGTGAAACAGAAAAATATTTTCTAATTCTTTTCTCTCTGTTCTCAGATGGCACAAAATTCTTTAAAAGTATTCATGACCTCCTGCCAATAGCCTGCACTGAAGTGGCTTTCCATTGCTCAGAGATCTGTATTTGTGTTTTACAAAGAGCAGGAGGCAGTTTCTGAAATGGGACCTTAAATCAGTATCTTACGTATCACAAAGAAAATATTGTTAGTTACGTTGTGAATATTTTAATGGCTTTTGTGAATAAAAATATCTCAAAGCTTTTGAGTTCCTACTATTTACAGATTCTTTGACCTTATATTCATCCCAAAAGATAATAATAATACATAAAATGTTATAGATACAAAAACTGAGGCTCAGTAGTTAAGTAACTTTGTAACCATAGAGGTTTAGGACCTTATCTGTCCTCTAATCCCATTATCTATTGTAACAGATTAAAAAAAAAAAAATGTATCCAGAGAGGTAATGCAATTTGGGCTAGCCATGCAAATAGTTTGTCACCTATTTTGGTACAGTGCTTTATCTGGTTTCTTAACAATTATTATGCATGCTACCTGTACCTCTAGAATTTAATCACAAGAGAAAGCTTTGCCACACTTTTTGCTTGTGAATTGTGGTGAGCAGACTCTAAAATGCCCCATCACCCCATGACTCACATCTTTTGGTTATTCAGGCTCCTGTGTAATCCCCTCCTATTGAATGAGACTTGTTTCTATCCAACAGAATGCAACAAAGATAAAGGAATATTCCTTTGTGATTTTGTTACCTAAAATTGTGATTTCCATCTTGCTGGCACACATTCTTTATTGATTCTCTCATGCCAGCTTTGATGAAATAAGTATAGGAGGAAAACAACTTTTTCCCCTCTACCATCCTCTGCAAGTTAAACAAGACAGATTAACAAAAGAAAAACAAGCAAAGTTTATTAACACTTGCGTGTGTCACGCATTCATGTGGGAATGCACAGTGATGAGTGACTCAAAAGGATGGTTAAGAGTGGGGCTTATATAGCATTTTAACAAAAGAATAATGAATCTTTAGGAAAGTGAAAAGACAACGGAACAAGAAGTTGAGTTTCTGGGACAGAAAAGTGTGGGAAAGTAAATAAATGAAGGAAGTAATGGATGATAAAGGCTAGTTAGTGCAGTTTATCATGTGGATTCCTTTGGGGCAGTCTCTGGGCTGATAAGGGTCTATGTTGTCTCCTATGATTAATTTCTATCCTTCCTGGTGGAAAAGAGAGGGGAGACACCTTTAAAATTTGATGTCTTGCTTTTAGGCAAATAGGGGGAGGACAATGAGCATATCGGCAGTGAGTATATGTTTCTTCTCAATTGTCTTCAACTCAAGAGAATCCTTATGACAAAATGACTTTTCTGGGGGGGACAACTCTGCTTCCCTTCATTAACCACCATATGAAGAGGTCTGCATAGCCAGAATTAGAGGGAAACATCCAACCAACACCAGAAAAGGAGAAGAATCACTTAATATGAAATTCACAAGGAACTGGGCCCTGCTAATAAACACACGAGCTTAGTACCCAATCCTTCCTCTTTAAAGTCTCGGATGAGACCCCTGATTGAGATTTTGATTGTGACCTTATGAGAGACCTCAAAACCAAGCAGACTGGTAAGCCTTGTGCAAATTCCTGACACACAGGCTATTAATAATAAATGTGTTCTTATTTTAAGCTGCTGAATCTGTGGTAATATGATAGATAACAATAGATAATTAATTTATGATTATTAATTTTTACCCACATAGGAAAGATGTTCAGAAAGACAGCACTGAATAGTGATTCTAAATCAAAACACAAGATTTGAATCATTAAGTTCTAGACCTTGGACATATCACTCTTTAAAGCAATCTATTACAAGTTCCTTAAGGGTAAATCTCTCTATTATATTTTTCTGATTCCCAAGTACATAGTTATGTGCTTTCTCAGCACATTGCAGCTACTAAAGAAAGATTTTTTGATGAATTCATTGTCTTTTCAATCAGAGTAATGTGAAATTATCTACTGTATATTTTGAATTACTTGTTGTAAAAGCAGATTACATTACATTGAAAAGAAACTCACATGAAAATAATAGAGAAAAATTGAAGACACCCTGAATCTCTATCAATGAATTGGGGGAAAAGTTAGATAAATTATTGTACATTCAGAGGAGGGATCAAGATGACAGAATAGGAAAATCCTGAGCTCACTTTTACCAAAGAAAAATGAAAGTGAAGTTGCTTAGTCATGTCTGACTCTTTGTGACCCCATGGACTATAGCCTGCCAGGCTCCTCCATCCATGGGATTCTCCAGGCAAGAATACCAGAGTGGGTTTTCATTTCCTTCTCTAGGAGATTTTCCCAACTCAAGGATCAAACCTAGGTCTCCCACATTGCAGGCAGACTTTTTACCGTCTGAGCCACGAGGGAAGTCACACTTTGTTACCAAATAACACATCAAAACAATAACTACATATAGAGAAATTCTTGCTGAGTGCTACATGAAGACTAGCAAAATGGCTTTTTCAAAAACCAAGGCTGTAAGGAGGAGCCACATAGATTCTTGTAAGAGAAGAAGAGAAGCAATCTAACTGAGACTTGTACTCCTGGGGGCCTCAGAAGAGGAAAAAAAATACATAGGCTCAGAGATCATCCTTAAGAAACTTGAGGTTTGAGCCCCATATTAGGCACCCCAGCTTTGGTATCTGACAGAAGGAATACAAGCCAGTTTAGCAGGTTTGAAAAGCAATGGGGCTTACCAGAGGGTTGCAAGAAACCAACACTCTACTCTTAAAGAACTTGAGTACAGTCTTGATTGCTCTTAGTCCCAATACAAGGGAAGAAAACTGAAAACTGCTCAGAGCTCCGACTGGCCTTCCATGAACATCTCAGGGCACATTCCAGAATGTAAAGCTCCTTCTCCAGCATTGTTCACACTAAGGTGGAGATCACCATTGCCAAAGTGTGTGCATGCAACGAGAAATGAGCAGAGCCACCTTGGGCTTGCCACTGCATCGAGCCAATGCAGAGACAACATTGCTGTCATGAGTACTCAAGTATCAGGCATATAGCTGAGCCAGTCAGGACCCAACTCCACCTGTAGCCAAAGCTGACACCCAGAGCAGCTCTGAAGGGAAGCTTCAATTCCATGGGCCACAGCCACACTACCAACCAAGGAAAAGACTACCAGTCATGCCTGGAAGAAGCTCAAATCCCAAAGAGCTCCTGTTCCAGCCCCCAACTCCCTCCTCCCATCCAATGAAGCATTGACTGCCATTGAGCCTAGAAAAAGTCCTGCCTCCTATGAGCCTATGTCTCTAGCTCCTCAGACTGCAGGCCTACCTCTCATCAAGGCAGTGGCCACCAGCACACCACAGGAAAACTTGAAATTCATGCTCAATTCAGATTCATTCTCCCACCAAAGCCACCAGGCACACATAGACTGCATATGAATGCACCTATACAAACACATACAGTCAAGACCACAACTAATTTCATAGAACAAACAGAAAAATTTAAAAGAGAGAGAGAAGACAGAGGAATATGTTTCAAATAAAAGAACAAATTTTTAGAACACCTATTTGTCAGAGATAACTAATTTACCCCTTAAAGAGTTCAAAGTGACAGTAATAAAAATGCTAACTAAATTTGGGGAAAAAATAGAGGAACACAGTGAGAACTTCAACAAAGATCTAGAAAATACTTTTAAAGGAATCAATCAGAGATGAAGAATACAATAAAAGAAAAATACACCACAAAGTATTAACAGCAGATTAGGTGATATAAAATAACTCATAAATGATCTGGAAGATAGAATAGTGGAAATGAACCAACCAGAACAGAAAAAAGAAAAACAAATTTTAAAGAAGGAGCATAGTCTAAGGGAACTCTGGGGCAACATCAAGCATACCAATGCTTGCATTACATGAGCCCCAGAAGCAGAAGAGAGAGAGAAAAGGGCATAAGATATATCTGATGAAATTATGGCTGAAAACTACCTTAACCTGAGGAAGGAAACAGATATCAGTTTCAAGAGTTACAGAGAGTCTCAAACAAGATGAACCCAAAGAGATGGAATGCCTATACATACTATGATTAAATTGGCAAATTTAAAAATACAAAGAATTCTGAAGGCAGCAAGAGAAAAGCAAAGAATAATACATGAACTCCCTTATATAAGGCTATCAGCCTACTTTTCAGCAGAGACACTACAGACTATAAGGGAATGGCACATTTAAAGTGAGAAATGAAAAAAACCTGCCACCTAGGATGTTTTATCCAGCAAGTTTATCAGTCAAAGTTGAAGAAGAAATAAAGAGTCTCCCATTCAAGCAAAAACTAAGAGTACATCATCACTATACTAGCATTACAAGAAATGCTAAAGTTTCTTCTTTAAGTGAAAAATAAAAGGCTATATCGAGAAACAAGAAAATACAGGAAGGGGAAATTTTCACTATTAAAGGTAAATATATAGTAAAGGCAGTTGATCAACAATTTAAATAAACCAATGCTAAAGTTAAGGATAAAATTATAAACTCATCTATAACCAAAATAAACAGTTAGGGAATAAGAATTAAGATGTAAAATATAACATAAAAACACAAAATATAAAAGAGAGGGGGTAAAAAATGTAAAGATGTTAGAATATGTTTGAACTATCAACTTAATACAAGTAGGTATGTTATAGGTTGATGAATATGAACTTTAAAGTAACCAAAAATCAAAAGCTTACAATAGATACACAGAAGTTAAAGAGAAAGAGACCCAAAGATAACATTAACATCATCAAATCACAGTAGAAGAGACTAAAAGAGAAGAATTACAAAAAGCTTTAGAAAACAAGTAATAAAATGGAAATAATTACATACCTATGAAGAATCATTTTAAATCTCAGTAGACTAAATACTCCAATCAAAAGATATTGGGTAGCTAATTGGACTTTTTTAAGGACCCATCTACATGCTGCCTATGAAAGATTCACCACAAAGCTAAAGACATACAGAGAATGAAAGTGAGGGAAAGAAAAAGATCTTTCATGCAAACAAAAACAAAAAGAAAGCTGGGGTAGCAATACTCATATCAGACAAAATAGATTTTAAAACCAAGTCTATAATAAAAGACAAAGAAAGATATAATGATACGATCCAAGAAAAGGATATAACATTCTTAAACATATATGCACCTAATATTGGAGCCGCAGAGGAAGGGGAGAAGATAGTGGAGGAATGAGGAGACCACTTTGTCTCCCACAAATACATCAAAAGATCACCCGCAGGTCGGGCAGCTTTCACAAAAATATTTCTGGTTCCTGGCAAAGGACCCCAGGTACCCAGACAGGCAAACCAATGTCTTAGAATAGAGGTAGGACAAAGGATAAAGATGAAAAGGGAAACAAAGCATTTACAAATGGAGACCCATTCTGAGGAGAGAGTCATGAAGGAGAAGTTTCCACATAATAGCAAACTGTATCAGAGGCAGGGTCAGTGGGCAACTCTGGAATCTCAGAGGACAGCGTAACTAGAAAAAGGTCATCACATAAATCGCACTGAACAGCAATTGCCAGCTGAGAAGCAGCTCACATGCTCGCAACCGCCCACAGCAAGTGGGGGCTGGGTGTGGAGGTGCAGGCTGCATTATCAGTTTTTAGTGAAAAGACCAGGGTTGAATGCCATGAGGACATCCTGAGGGGACTAATGTGACATAGCACAAACAGAATGGGAAAAACCCAAACCATGGAAATTCCAGAGAAACAAAAACAAAGGACCTTTCCCGTGGGAAGGTTCAAACACTGAACTGTGATCCCTGGCACACTCACAAGACAAAGGACTGCACCCTAGGTAACATTAGAGGAGAGCAATCTGGCTGCCTTTTGTCACCTTCCCTGGAGGCAGAGGAGTGGATGCACAGCAGCCAGCGGCAGTAAGCAAGGCGCCACTGCAATCTCAACCCCAGAGACTGCGTCTCCCACAGAGCTGTGAGCGGGCCACCAGTCGCTAACCACGTCTTCCCGGGATTCCAGACTGTTCATATCTGCCAGGGGTGTCACAGCCTGAGAGCAGCTCCCTTGAGGAGATGCACAGCCTACCTGGAACTGTGTCCTTGCTGTGCACCTGGAAGCCTGAGCAGCTGGGACCTGGTTAGTGCATGCCACAGTGGGCTGTTGCAACCCCTGTATGTCCATCCCCTGCACACGCTCCCCATACATTTTCAGTGGTGTCTGTTTGCAGTGTTTCTCCCCCACCACAGCACAACTGGAGCAAGTGATCCCTAATAAGTGGCCACTATGGCTCCTTCATGTCAGGGCAGAGATCAGACACTGAAGAGAGACTTGCAAACAGAGGAGGCCAACCTAAGTGAAGAAATGAGGAGGGGGGGACAACCCTAACAGTGGCAGGTGCAACATTAAAATCCTGCAGTTAAACTGAGACTGTGCACTTGATGGAGAACTGTAGCTTCTGAGAAAAGCGAAAGACAGAATGAGGGTATGTCTGACACTGAACTGACCCCACACTACCCCACAACAGCTCCAGAGACATGCCTGGGTATATTTCTTTATTATTATCATTTTTAATTTTTAAATTTTATTATTTTTTAAAATTTCTTTTAATTTTTCTTATTTGTTTTTCTTTTTCCCTTTTTCTTCTCCTCATTTTCTTTTTCCCCTCATGCTGTTCTAACAGGTTCTTTATTACTCCTTAAATTTTTATTTTTATAGCCTACTCTTATCTTTCCAAAAAAACCTTATTTGTAATTAAAAATAATAATAATAATAAATAAATTAAAAATAAATTTAAAAAAGTCTCAATACATTTTAACTTTTATTATGATTTATTATTTGTTTCTCTATGCTACGTTTTTGTTGTGTGTTACAGTGGAGCATTTTACAAGAGACATAATGTAAATATGAAATTAAATATTATTTTAAACATAAAAAAATAAAATAAAATAAGATTTGTATCTTTTTTAATTTTTGTGTTTGATTTTTTTAATTGTACTTTTGAGAATCTAGTTTTTACTCTAGGTTTTTAATATTTGCTTTTGACATTTTGTTATTAATTTTGTATCTTTAAGAGTCTAATTTTAGTATCCATTTTCACTTAGGGATTTGATTACTGGCTTGATTGTTCTCTTCCCTTTTGACTCTCTCTTCTCTGCTTCTTGTCACCTCTATCTCCTTCCTCACTCTTTTTCTCTATATAACTCTGTGAATCTCTTTGGGTGATCCTGGCTATAGATAGTTGTTTCACCATTAACCTAGGGGTATTGTCTTCTGTGTTGTGTGGACAGAGAGGTCTGTAACTTATTGAGACTGAAACCCAGAAGCATAAAGCTCAATTCCAGAACAAAGGATTCAGAATAATGACAGTAAGATGATTCAAAATCTTGAAAACAAAGTGGAGATACAGATAATGTGAGAAATGTTTAACAATGACCTAAAAGAAATAAAGACTAGTCAATCAGTAATGAGCAATGCAATAACTGAGATTAAAAACACTCTGGAGGGTACCAACAGTAGAATAACTGAGGCAGAAGAAAGGATAAGTGACATGGAAGATAGAATGGTGGAAATAAATGAAGCAGAGCATAAAAAAGAATAAAAAGAAATAAGGACAGCCTCAGAGACCTCTGAGACAATGTTAAAACTCCAATATTCGATAGGCATCCCAGAAGAGGAAGACAAAAGGAAAGCACTTGAGAAAATATTTTAGGAGATAATAGTCAAAATTTTCCCTAAAATGGAAAAGGAAATAGCCACCCAAGTCCAAGAAGCCCAGACAGTCCCATACAGGATAAACCCAGGAGGAAGAATACCAAGACACATATTAATCAAATTAACAAAAATTAAATACAAAGAACAAATATTAAAAGCAACAAGGGAAAAGCAACAAATAACCTACAAGGGAATACCTGTAAGAATTACAGCTGATCTTTCAACTGAAACTCTGCAGGCCAGAAGGGACTTGAGGATTTACTTAAAGTGATAAAAGGGGGGAAACCTGTAACCAAGATTACTCTACCCAGAAAGGATCTCATTCAGATTAAAGGAGAAATCAAAAGCTTTACAGATAATCAAAAGCTAAGAAAATTCAGCACCACCAAACTAGCTCTTCAACAAAGGCTAACAGATCTTCTCTAGACAAAAAAAAAAAAAACATAGAAAAGATTTATAAAAATGGAACCCAAAACAATAGTAAATGGCAACAGGATCATACTTATCAATAGTGACCTTAAATGTAGATGGATTACATGCTTCAACCAAAAGACAAAGACTGGCCAAATGGGTACAAAAATAAGACTTCTGTATATACTGTCTACAAGAGACCCATCTCAAACAAAAGGACACATATAGACTGAAATTGAGGGCCTGGAAAAGATATTTCATGTAGCAATACTCATGTCATGTAAAAATAGATTTTAAAATAAAGACTGTTATATGAGAAAAGAAAGATACTACATAATTATCAAAGGAACAATCCAAAAGAAGACATAATAATTATCCTGACATAGGATAACCTCAATACATAATGCAAATGCTAATAACTATTAAACAGGAAATTGACAGTAAAATAATAGTGGGGGACTTTAATACCCCACTCCCACCAATGGACAGATCATCCAGACAGAAAATTAACAAGAAAACATAAGTTTTAAATGATAAATTGGACCAGTCAGACCTAATTGATATCTACAGGCATTTAACCCCAAAGCAATAGTTTTCACGTTTTTCTCAAATGCATATGGAACATTCTCCAGGATAGACTACATCGTGGGCCACAAATCAAGCTTTGGTAATTTTTAAAAACTGAAATAATTTTAAGCACCATTTCTGATCATGATGCTTAAAATCAGATATCATCCACAGGATTAAAAAAACTATAAAAACACATATACATGAAGGCTAACCAACATGTTTCTAAATAATGAACAGATCACTGAAGAAATCAAAAGTGAAAGTGACACAAAGTGAAAGTCACTCAGTTGTGTCCGACTCTTTGCAGCCCCATGGAATTCTTCAGGCCAGAACACTGAAGTGGGTAGCCATTCCCTTCTCTAGGGAATCTTACCAATATAGGGATTAAACCGAGGTCACCAGCATTGCTGGAAAATTCTTTACCAGCTGAGCCACAAGGGAAGCCAGAAGAAATCTAAAGGGAAATCAAAATACACATAGAAACAAATGAAAATAAGACAACCCCAAATTGATGGGATTCGGTAAAAGCAGTGCTAAGAGGGAAGTTCATCGAAATGCAAGCCTACCTCAAGAAACAAGGGAAACATCAAATAAACAACCTAATCTTATACCTAAAGCAACTAGAAAAAGAACAACAACAACAAAAAAACCCTTAAAGTTAGTAGAAAGAATGAAATCAGGAAAATCAGAGCAGAAATAAATGACAAAAAAATGCAGGAGACAATAACAAAAATCAATAAAACTAAAAGCTGGTTCTTTGAGAAGATTAGCAAAACTGACAAACCATTAGCTAGACTCATCAAGAAAAAAAGGGAGAAGAATCAAGTGAATAAAATTAGAAATGAAAATGGAGAAATCACAACAGACAACACAGAAATACAAAGCATCATAAGAGACTAATATAAACAACTATATGTCAATAAGATGGACAACTTGGAAGAAATGGACAAATTCTTAGAAAATTATAACCTTTCAAAACTGAACCAGGAAGAAATAGAAAATCTGAACAGATCAATCACAAGCATGGAAATTAAAACTGTAATCAAAAATCTTCCAACAAATGAAAGCCCAGAGATAACATATATCTTACCCAAACTCTTCCAGAAAATGGCAGAGGAAAGAAAACTCCCAAACTCATTCTACAAGGCCACCATCACTCTGATAACAAAACCAGACAGAAATGTCACACTCAAAAAGAAAACTACAGGTCAGTGACACTGAGAAACATGGGTTCAAAAATCTTCAACAAAATTCTAGCATACAGAATTCAACATATTATAACATCATACATCATGATCAAATGGACTTTATTCCATGGATGCAAGGTATCTTCACAAACCAATCACTGTGATACATCATATAAACAAACTAAAAGATAAAAACCATGTTATTGTTTCAACACATGCAGAGAAAGACTTTGACAAAATTCAACACGTGTTTATGATAAAAACTCTCCAGAAAGTAGGCATAAAAGGGACACACCTCAACATAATAAAAGCCATATGCAGCAAACCCACAGAAACATTATCCTCAGTGGTGGAAATCGAAAACATTTCTACACAATCAGGAAAAAGACAAGGGTGCCCACTCCCACCACTACTATCCCACATAGTTTTGAAAGTCATATCCACAATAATCAGAGAAGAAAAAGAAATGAAAGGAATCCAGATTGAAAAATAAGTAAAACTCACTGCTTGCAGATGACATGATCCTCTACATAGAAAACCCTCCAGACTCCACCAGAAAATTACTAGAGCTAATCAGTGAATATAGTAAAGTTGCAAGAAATAAAATTAATATACAGAAATCCCTTGCATTCCTATACGCTTACAATGAAAAATCAGAAAGAGAAATTAAGGAAACAATCCTATTCACCATAGCAACAAAAATAATAAAAAATACTTAGAAATAAATGTACCTAAAAACAAAAGACCTATACAGAAAACTATAAAACACTGATGAAAGAAATCAAAGATGACACAGACAGAGAAATATACCATGTTCCTGGAATGGCAGAATCAATATAGTGAAAATGAGTGTACTACCCAAAGCAATTTATAGATTCAATGCAATCCCTATCAAACTATCAATAGCATTTTTCACAGAACAAGAACAAATAATTTCATAGTTTATATGGAAACACAAAAGACCCCAAATAGCCAAGGAAATATTGAGAAAGAAGAATGGAACTGGAGGAATCATCTTCCTGACTTCAGATTGTACTGCATATCTAGTTATCAAAACAGTTTGGTACTGGCACAAAGACAGAAATAAAGATCAACTGAACAAAACAGAAAGTCGAGAGATAAGTCCATGCATCCGCAGACACCTTATCTTTCACAAAGGAGGCAAAAATATACAATGGGGGAAAGACAGTCTTTAACAAGTGGTACTGGGAAAATTGTTCAACTACATGCAAAAGAATGAAGCTACAGCATTTTCTAACACCAAACACAAAAATAAATGCAAAATGGATAAAAGTCCTAAATGTAAGACCAGAAATTATAAAAGTCTATGAGGAAAGCAGGCAGAAACTTTCTGACATAAAACACAGCAAGATCCTCTATAACCCACCTCTGGAGTAAAGGAAATAAAAACAAAAATAAACAAATAAGACCTAATTAAACTTAAAAGCTTTTGCACAATGACGGAAACTATAAGCAAGGTGAAAGACAGCCCTCAGTATGGGTGAAAATAATAGCAAGCAAAACAACTGACAAAGTATTAATCTCCAAAATATACAAGCCACTTATGCAGCTTAATATCAGAAAAATGAACAACCCCAACAAAAAAATGAGCAAACGACCTAAACTGACATTTCTCTAAAAAGACATATAGGTGGCTAATAAACATGTGAAAAAACTGTTAAACATCACTCATTATTAGACAAGTGCAAATCAAAACAAAATGAGGTATCATCTCACACCAGAATGGCCATCATCAAAAAGTATATAAACAATAAATGCTGGAGAGAATGTGGAGAAAGGGAACCCTTTTACACTGTTGGTGGGAATACAAGCTGGTACAGCCACTATGAAGAACAGTGTGGAGATTCCTTAAAAACCTGGTAATAGAACTGCCATACGACCCACCAATACTACTGCTGGGCACACACTCTGAGGAAACCATAACTGAAATAGACACATGTACTCCAGTGTTTGCGGCAGCATTATTTTACAGTAGCTAGGACATGGAAGCAACTTAGATGTCCACTGTCCAGATGAATGGATAAGGAAGTTGTGGTACATATACACAAAGGAAATTTACTCCACTATAAATACAAATGCATCTGAGTCATTTCTAATGAGGTGGATGAACCTGGAGCCTATTAGACAGAATGAAGTAAGTCAGAAAGAGAAAGACAAATACTTTATATTAATGCATATATAAGAAATTTAGAAAGATAGTGCCAATAATGCAGGGCAACAAAGGAGACACAGATGTAAAGAACAGCATTTTGGACTCAGTGGGAGAAGGCAAGTGTGGAAAAATTTGAGAGAATAGCATTGAAACATATGCATTACCATATGTTAAACAGAAGATCAGTGTGAGTTCTATGCATGAAACAGTGCACCCAAAGCCAGTACTCTGGGACAACCTAGAGGGATCGGGTAGGGAGGGAGGTGGGAGCGGGACTTAGGATTGTGGAGACATATGTATACCTATGGCTCGCTCACTCATAGTGAAAGTGAAAGTCACTCAGTCATGTTCAACTGTTTGCAGCCCCATAGACTATATACAGTCTATGGGATTCTCCAGGCCAGAATACTGGGGTGGGTAGCCTTTCCCTTCTCCAGGGGATTTTCCCAACCCAGAGATTGAACTCAAGTCTCCCGCATTGCAGGCAGATTCTTTACCAGCTGAGCCACAAGGGAAGCCCAAGAATACTGAAGTGGGTAGCCTATCCATTCTCCAGGGGATCTTCCTGACCCAGGAATTGAACTGGGGTCCCCTGCACTGCAGGCAGATTCTTTACCAACTGAACTATCAGAGAAGCCCATGTTATTGTAAGGCAAAAAACCATCACAAGTTTGTAAAGTAATTATCCTCTGATTAAAATAAATTAATAAAAAATAAATGTACAAAGCAAATATTAACAGACACAAAGGGAGAATTGACAGCAATACAATAACAGTATATGAGTTTATCATCTAACCAAAATCAACAGACAGATAATACAGACAGAAAATCAATAAACAAACAGTGGTCTTAAGTGACACACATGTATAATATCATATATTAAATGAATCGCCAGTCCAGGTTCGATGCATGATACTGGATGTTTGGGGCTGGTGCACTGGGACGACCCAGAGGGATGGTACAGGGAGGGAGGTGGGATGGGGGTTTAGGATGGGGAACACGTGTATATCTGTGGCAGATTCATGTTGATATATGGCAAAGCCAACACAATATTGTAACGTAATTAACCTCCAATTAAAATAAATTTATATTTAAAAAATACAAGATGGACTTAATAGATATTTACAGAAAATTCCTTCCAAAAACAGCAGAATTACACATTCTTCTCAAGTTCACATGCACCTTTCTCCAGGATACATCACATTCTGGGTTATAAAACAAATATGAAAAAACTTTGAGACTGAAATTATATCAATCATCTTTTCTGACAACAACACTGTAAGGCTAGAAATCATCTACTAAGGGGAATGAAACTGCAAAAAACACAGACATGCAGAGGCTAAACAATATGCTACCAAATAGCCAATGGATCACTGAAGAAATCAAAGAAATTAAAAATTCTTAGGAACAAACGAAAACACAACAATCTGAAATGTATCAGATGCAGCAAAAGCAGTTCTAAGAGAGAAGTAAACAGAGATAAAAGCCTACCTGGGGAAATAAACACAAAATTTCAAATAAACTATTTAACCTTACATCTAAGTGTTAATTGTTGTTGTGTTCTTCTCTTTGTGACCCCATAGACTGAAGCCTGCCAGGATCCTCTGTCCATGAAATTATCCAGGCAAGAATACTGGAGTACGTTGCCATTCCCTTCTCCAGGAGATTTGCCTGACCCAGGGATCAAACCTGGGTCTCCTTCATTGAAGACAGATTCTTTACCGTCTGAGCTACCAGGAAAGCCATCTAAAAGAACCATAAAAACAAATAACAAAACTCAAAGTTAGTAAAAAGAATAAAATTATAAAGCTCAGAGCAGAAATAAATAAAATTGAGACTGAAAAAAAAATCTAAAAGATCAGTGAACCTGAGAGCTGGTTCTTTAAAAATACAGTCTTTTTTAAGAGAAAAGATCCAAATAAACAAAATTAGAAATGAAAAAGAAGTTGTAACAGATATAGTAGAAATAACTGCTTATAAAAGACTAGTAGTAGATACATTTTAATAAACTGGACAACCTAGAAAAAAATAGTAAATGCATAGAAACATAAAATTTCTCATGGCTGAATCTGAAGAAATAGATAATCTGAAGAGATTGATTGCAAGTGTTGAAATTAATCAATATTCCTCCTGTAAAAGGTTAAGACCATACAGCTTCACAAGAGAATTTCACCAAACAGTTAAAGAAGAGTTACTACCTAGCCCTCCTAAACTATTGCGAAAAAAAAAAAATGAAGAGTAACAACACTCCCAAACTCATCTAAGAGTTACTACCATTACACCATACCAAAGTCAGACAAAAACACTACAAAAAAAAGAAAAGAAAAGGATAATTATAGGTCCATGTACCTGAAGAACATAGATGCAAAAATCCTCAACAGTGTATTAGCAAGCATACTTCAACAAAACAGAACTGTATACCATGATTAAGTGAGATTTACCTCAGAGACACAAGAAAGTCTTGATATCACAAATCAATTCAATATGATATACATTAGCTAAGCAAAGGATAAAAAAAACAATTATCATCTCAATAGATGTAAAAAATTGACATAAATCAACAGCTACTCATGAAAAAAACTCAACAAAGTGAGTATACAAGGAATATTTCTCAATATAATAAAAGTCACTTATGCAAAATACATAACAAATATCACACTGAATGGTGAAAGGCTGAAAGCTTTTCCTCTGAAATCAGGAACAAAACAAGGATGCTCACTCGCACCTTTTGATTTAACATAACATTGAAAGTTCTAGCCACAGCAGTCAGGTATGAAAAAGACATCCTTATTGGAAGGAAAAAGTTGCAGATGATATAATATTATATATAAAAAATCCCAAATATTCCACTCATAATATAGAACAAATAAATCACTAAATTTGAAAGATGCATAATTAATATACAAAATGTTATTACATCTCTATACACTAGTAATAAGCTATCACAAAGTGAAAGCAGAAAAGAAAAATGAATCCCACATACATCATATCAAAAAGAAGAAAATACCTAGGAATAAATTTAACCAAAGAAGTGAAGGACCTATACTCTGAAAATGAGAAAATATTTATGAAGGGAATTGAAGATGATAGAAAGAAATGGAACTCTTTCTTGTGTTCATGGGTTGGAGAAATTAATAGTGTTAAAATGTGCATTTTACCCAAAGCAATTGACAGATTTAATGCAATCTGTATCAAAATAATCATAACATGTTCTATAGAACTAGAACAAATGATCCTACATCTTTGTTTGGAAAAAGACCCAGTAACCAAAGCAATCATGAGAAGAAAGAACAAAGCTGGATATATCACACTAACCGACTTCAGCTGCACCCATCAAAACAGTATGGTACTGGCACAAAACAAGAAACATAGACCAATGGAACAAAAGAGACAGCCCAGAAACAAATTCACACATATGGTCAATTAATCTGTGACAAAGGAGACAAGAATATACAATAGGAAGACACTCTCTTCAATAAGTGGTGTTGGAAAAACTGGTCAGCTACATGAAAAAATGAAATGTAGTTAGAACATTTTCTCACACCCCGTACAAAAATAAACTCAAAATGGATTAAACACCTAAATATGAGACCTGTAACCTTAAAATTACTAGAAAAAAAAATGTAGGAGTATACATCTTGCGGTTAGTCTTCGCAACAGTTTTTGCATATGTCTCCTCAGGCAAGAAGTTAAGGAAACAATTCCATTCACCATTGCAACGAAAAGAATAAAATACTTAGGAATATTCCTACCTAAAGCAACTAAAGACCTATATATTGAAAACTATAAAACACTGATGAAAGAAATCAAAGAGGACACTAATAGATGGAGAAATATACCATGCTCATGGGTCAGAAGAGTCAATATAGTGAAAATGAGTATACTACCTAAAGCAATCTACAGATTCAATGCAATTCCCATCAAGCTACCAGCAGGATTTTTCACAGAACTAGATCAAATAATCTCAAGATTTGTATGGAAATACAAAAAACCTCGAATGGCCAAAGCAATCTTGAGAAAGAAGAATGGAACTGGAGGAATCAACTTGCCTGACTTCAGGCTCTACTACAAAGCCACAGTCATTAAGACAGTATGGTACTGGCACAAAGACAGAAATATAGATCAATGGAACAAAATAGAAAGCCCTGAGATTAACCCACATACCTATGGACACCTTATCTTCGACAAAGGAGGCAAGAATATACAATGGAGTAAAGACAGTCTCTTTAACAGGTGGTGCTGGGAGAACTGGTCAACCACTTGTAAAAGAATGAAACTAGACCCCTCTCTAACACCATACACAAAAATAAACTCAAAATGGATTAAAGATCTAAATGTAAGACCAGAAACTATAAAACTCCTAGAGGAGAACATAGGCAAAACACTCTCCGACATAAATCACAGCAGGATCCTCTATGATCCACCTCCCAGTATACTGGAAATAAAAGCAAAGATAAACAAATGGGATCTAATTAAAATTAAAAGCTTCAGCACAACAAAGGAAACTATAAGCAAGGTGAAAAGACAGCCTTCTGAATGGGAGAAAACAATAGCAAATGAAACAACTGACAAACAACTAATCTCAAAGATATATAAGCAACTTATGCAGCTCAACTCCAGAAAAATAAATGATCCAATAAAAAAATGGGCCAAAGAACTAAATAGGCATTTCTCCAAAGAAGACATACAGATGGCTAACAAACACATGAAAAGATGCTCAACATCACTCATTATCAGAGAAATGCAAATCAAGACCACAATGAGGTACCATTTCACACCAGTCAGAATGGCTGTGATCCAAAAGTCTACAAGCAATAAATGCTGGAGAGGATGTGGAGAAAAGGGAACCCTCTTACACTGCTGGTGGGAATGCAAACTAGTACAGCCATTATGGAAAACAGTGTGGAGATTCCTTTAAAAATTGCAAATAGAACTGCCTTATGACCCAGCAATCCCCCTGCTGGGCATACACACCGAGGAAATAAAAGAGATACATGTACCCCAATGTTCATTGCAGCACTGTTTATAATAGCCAGGACATGGAAGCAACCTAGATGTCCATCAGCAGATGAATGGATAAGAAAGCTGTGGTACATATACACAATGGAATACTACTCAGCCCTTAAAAAGAATAAATTTGACTCAGTTCTAATGAGATGGATGAAATTGGAACCGATTATACAGAGTGAAGTAAGCCAGAAAGAAAAACACCAATACAGTATACTGACACATATATATGGAATTTAGAAGACAGTAATGATGACCCTAAATGTGAGACAACAAAGAGATACAGAGGTATATGGACTTTTGGCCTCTGAGAGAGAGGGAAAGGGTGGGATGGTTTGGGAGAATGGCAATGAAACATGTATACTTTCTTGTAAGAAACGAAGCGCCAGTCTATGTTCAAAGTAGGATGCAGGATGCATGGGGCTGATGCACAGGATGATTCAAGTAGAAGATGTGGGGTGGGAGGTGGGAGGGGGCTTCAGCATTGGGCGATTGTGTTCTGATTCGTGTCAATGTATGGCAAAACAAATACAGTATTGTAATTAAAAAAATAAATTTAATAATAAAATATATATATATAAAATAAAAAATAAAGATTCTGAAACCAAAAAAATAAAAATAAAAATAAACAAGTGAAACCTGATCAAACTTAAAATATTTGCAGAGTGAAATAAATCATCAACAAAATAAAAAGACAACCTATTGAAATGGACAGTATATTTACAAATGATGAGGGGTTAATATCCAAAATATATAAAGATATCCATGATATGAATAAAACAAGCAATTAATAAATAGGCAGAAGATTGACTAGTCAAAGATGACATACAAAGGGCCAACAGGCACATGAAAATATGCTCTATATCACTAATCACCAGGAAAATGCAAACTAAGTAATTTTACCAGCATTTATAATAGTCAATATATGGATGCAAGCTAAGTGTTCATCAATAGTAGTATCAATAAAGAAGATATGATATATATAGATATACAACTGAATACTACTCAGCCATAAAAAGTGATGACATTTTGTCATTTGCAACAACGTGGATGTACTTGGAGAGTTTATCTTTCAGAAATTGATCCTTTGTTGATCACATCATTTGCAAGTAGTTTCTCCCATTCTGTAGGTGTCTTTTCATTTTGCTTATAGTTTCATTACTTTACAAAAGCTTTTAAGTTTAACTAGGTCCTATTTGTGTATTTTTGTTTTTTATTTCCATTACTCTGGAAGATGGATCCAACCTTTTTTGCTGAGATTTATGTCAAAGAATGCTCCGCTGATATTTTTCTCCAGGAGCTTTATAGTATTCAGTTTTACATTTAGGGGTTTAATCTCTTTGGAGTCTGTTTTGTATATGGTGTCAGATAATATTCTAATTGCATTCTTTCCCCTGTAGCTATTCAGATTTTCCAGTATCGCTTATTGACGAGAATGTCTTTTCCTCATTGTATATTCTTGCCTCCTTTGTCAAAGATGAAAGGACTGCAGATGTGTGGGTTTATTTCTGGGCTCTTTCTGTTCCATTAATCCACGTGTTTGTTTTTGTGCCAGTACCACATAGGTTTGATTACTGCAGCTTCGTAGTATTGTCTGAAGTCTGAGAGGGTGATCCTTCTAGTTTTGTTTTTCTCAGGATTGCGTTGGCAAATCCGTATCTTTTGTGATTCTGAATAAAATATGTTCTAGCTCTGTGGGGGGTGGGGAGGGCATGGGCATGGGTAATTTTACAGGAATCATGTTAAACATGTACTTTTTGTGTAATACAGCAAATTTCTTTTTGCTTTTTTAAAAATTAATTTATTTATTTTAATTGGAGGCTAACTACATTACAATATTGTAGTGGTTTTTGCCATATAGTGACATGAATCGGCCATGGGTGTACATGTAACTATATTAATTTTTCTAATCCAAGAGCATCAGTTATCTTTAGATTTCTGTGAAGCATCTTCAATTTCCTTTATCAATGTTTTGCAGTTCTCAATATTCAAATCCTTTGTCTCCTTCGTTAGTTATTCCTAGGTATTCTTTTATAAGATATTTAAGGATTTTTTTACTTTCTCTCCCTGATATCTCATTATTAATTAAATACAATTAACAGTATATTCCTTTACATTGAATATAATAATAGTCTTGTATTGAAATACAACAGTTTTCTGTATGCTAAATTTGTATCTTGCTACCATGCGGATGTAACATTTAAAAATCTGTAAAAACTAAATTTTATTTATTTTATTGAACAAAACTATTTTATTTTTTTAATACTTTATTCTACATTACAATACTGTATTTGTTTTGCCATACATTGACATGAATCAGCCACAGGTGTACACGATCTCCCAATGTCAAAGCCCCCTCCCACCTCCCACCCCATATCATCTCCCTGGATCATCCCGTGCACCAGCCCCAAGCATCCTGTATCCTGTATTGAACATAGACTGGCACTTCGTGTCTTATATGATAGTATACCTATTTCAATGGCATTCTCCCAAATCATCCCACCCTCTCCCTCTCCCTCAGAGTCCAAAGTCCATTCTATACCTCTGTGTCTCTTTTGTTGTCTCACATACAGGGTCATCATTACTATCTTTCTAAATTCCATATATATATGTGTCACTATACCGTATTGCTGTTTTTCTTTCTGGCTTACTTCACTCTGTATAATCGGCTCCAGTTTCATCCATCTCATTAGAACTGAGTCAAATTTATTATTTTTAAGGGCTGAGTAATACACCGTTGTGTATATATACCACAGCTTTCTTATCCATTCATCTGCTGATGGACATCTAGGTTGTTTCCATATCCTGGCTATTATAAACAGTGCTGCAATGAACATTGGGGTACATGTGTCTCTTTCAATTCTGGTTTCCTCAGTGTGTATGCCCAGCAGGGGGATTGCTGGGTCAGAAGGCAGTTCTATTTGCAATTTTTTAAGGAATCTCCACACAGTTTTCCATAGTGGCTGTACTAGTTTGCATTCCCACCAACAGTGTAAGAGGGTTCCCTTTTCTCCACATCCTCTCCAGCATTTATTGCTTGTAGACTTTTGGATCGCAGCCATTCTGACTGGTGTGAAATGGTACCTCATTGTGGTCTTGAAGGTACCTCATTGTGGTCTTGATTTGTATTTCTCTGATAATGAGTGATGTTGAGCATCTTTTCATGTGTTTGTTAGCCATCCGTATGTCTTCTTTGGAGAAATGCCTATTTAGTTCTTTGGCCCATTTTTTGATTGGTTCGTTTATTTTTCGGGAGTTGAGCTGCATAAGTTGCTTGTATATCTTTGAGAGTAGCTGTTTGTCAGTTTTTTCATTTGCTATTGTTTTCTCCCATTCAGAAGGCTGTCTTTTCACCTTGCTTATAGTTTCCTTTGTTGTGCAGAAGCTTTTAATTTTAATTAGATCCCATTTGTTTATCTTTGCTTTTACTTCCAGTATACTGGGAGGTGGATCATAGAGGATCCTGCTGTGATTTATGTCGGAGAGTGTTTTGCCTATGTTCTCCTCTAGGAGTTTTATAGTTTCTGGTCTTACATTTAGATCTTTAATCCATTTTGAGTTTATTTTTGTGTGTGGTGTTAGACAGAGGTCTAGTATCATTCTTTTACAAGTGGTTGACCAGTTTTCCCAGCACCACCTGTTAAAGAGACTGTCTTTACTCCATTGTATATTCTTGCCTCCTTTGTCAAAGATAAGGTGTCCATAGGTGTGTGGATTTATCTCAGGGCTTTCTATTTTGTTCCATTGATCTATATTTCTGTCTTTGTGCCAGCACCATACTGTCTTAATGACTGTGGCTTTGTAGTAGAGCCTGAAGTCAGGCAAGTTTATTCCTCCAGTTCCATTCTTCTTTCTCAAGATTGCTTTTGCTATTCGAGGTTTTTTGTATTTCCATACAAATCTTGAGATGATTTGATCTAGTTCTGTGAAAAATACTGCTGGTAGCTTGATAGGGATTTCATTGAATCTGTAGATTGCTTTGGGTAGTATACTCATTTTACTATATTGACTCTTCTGATCCATGAGCATGGTATATTTCTCCATCTATTAGTGTCCTCTTTGATTTCTTTCATCAGTGTTTTACAGTTTTCTATATATAGGTCTTTGGTTTCTTTAGGTAGGTATTCCTAAGTATTTTATTCTTTTCGTTGCAATGGTGAATGGAATTGTTTCCTTAACTTCTTTTTCTACTTTCTCATTATTAGTGTATAGGAATGCAAGGGATTTCTCAGTGTTGATTTTATATCTCGCAACTTTACTATATTCATTGATTAGCTCTAGTAGTTTTCTGGTCGAGTCTTTAGGATTTTCTATGTAGAGGATCATGTCATCTGCAAATAGTGAGAGTTTTACTTCTTCTTTTCCAATTTGGATTCCTTGTATTTCTTTTTCTGCTCTGATTGCTGTGGCCAAAACCTCCAGAACTATATTGAATAGTAGTGGTGAAAGTGGGCACCCTTGTCTTGTTCCTGACTTTAGGGGAAATGCTTTCAATTTTTCACTATTGAGGATAATGTTTGCTGTGGGTTTGTCATATATAGCTTTTATTATATTGAGGTATGTTCCTTCTATCCTGCTTTCTGGAGAGTTTTTATCATAAATGGATGTTGAATTTTGTCAAAGGCTTTTTCTGCATCTATTGAGATAATCATATGATTTTTATTTCTCAGTTTGTTAATGTGATGAATTACATTGATTGACTTGCGGATATTGAAGAATCCTTGCATCCCTGGGATAAAGCCCACTTGGTCATGGTGTATGATCTTTTTAATGTGTTGCTGGATTCTGATTGCTAGGATTTTGTTAAGGATTTTTGCATCTATGTTCATCAGTGATATTGGCCTGTAGTTTTCTTTTTTTGGGTGTCTTTGTCAGGTTTTGGTATTAGGGTGATGGTGGCCTCATAGAATGAGTTTGGAAGTTTACCTTCCTCTGCAATTTTCTGGAATAGTTTCGGTAAGAGAGGTGTTAGCTCTTCTCGAAATTTTTGGTAGAATTCAGCTCTGAAGCCGTCTGGACCTGGGCTTTTGTTTGCTGGAAGATTTCTGATTACAGTTTCAATTTCCATGCTTGTGATGGGTCTGTTAAGATTTTCTATTTCTTCCTGGTTCAGTTTTGGAAAATTGTACTTTTCTAAGAATTTGTCCATTTCTTCCAAGTTGTCCATTTTATTGGCATATAATTGCTGATAGTAGTCTCTTATGATTCTTTGTATTTCTGTGTTGTCTGTCGTGATGTCTCCATTTTCATTTCTAATTTTTTTGATTTGATTTTTTTCTCTTTGTTTCTTGATGAGTCTGGCTAATGGTTTGTCAATTTTATTTATCCTTTCAAAGAATCAGCTTTTTGCTTTGTTGATTTTTGTTATGGTCTCTTTTGTTTCTTTTGCATTTATTTCTGCCCTAATTTTTAAGATTTCTTTCCTTCTACTAACTCTGGGGTTCTCTATTTCTTCCTTTTCTAGTTGCTTTAGGTGTAGAGTTAGGTTATTTATTTGACTTTTTTCTTGTTTCTTGAGGTATGCCTGTATTGCTATGAACTTTTCTCTTAGCACTGCTTTTATAGTGTCCCACAGGTTTTGTGTAGTTGTGTTTTCATTTTCATTCATTTCTACGCATATTTTGATTTCTTTTTGATTTCTTCTGTGATTTGTTGATTATTCAGAAGGGTGTTGTTCAGCCTCCAAATGTTGGAATTTTTAATAGTTTTTCTCCTGTAGTTGAGATCTAATCTTAATGCATTATGGTCAGAGAAGATGCTTGGAATAATTTCGATTTTTTTGAATTTATCAAGGTTAGATTTATGACCCAGTATGTGATCTATCCAGGAAAAGGTTCCATGTGCACTTGAGAAAAAGGTGAAATTCATTGTTTTGGGGTGAAATGTCCTATAGATATCAATTAGGTCTAACTGATCTATTGTATTGTTTAAAGTTTGCGTTTCTTTGTTAATTTTCTGTTTAGTTGATCTGTCCATAGGTGTGAGTGGGGTATTAAAGTCTCCCACTATTATTGTGTTATTACTAATTTTCCTTTCATACTTGTTAGCATTTGTCTTACATATTGCAGTGCTCCTATGTTGGGTGCATATATATTTATAATTGTTATATCTTCTTCTTGGATTGATCTTTTAATCATTATGTAGTGGCCTTCTTTGTCTCTTTTCACAGCCTTTGTTTTAAAGTCTATTTTATCAGATATGAGTATTGCTACTCCTGCTTTCTTTTGGACTCTATTTGCATGGAATATCTTTTTCCAGCTCTTCACTTTCAGTCTGTATGTGTCCGTTGTTTTGAGGTGGGTCTCTTGTAAGCAGCATATATAGGGATCTTGTTTATATATCCATTCAGCCAGTCTTTGCTGTTTGGTTGGGGCATTCAACCCATTTACATTTAAGGTAATTATTGATAAGTATGCTCCTGTTGCCATTTACTTTATTGTTTTGGGTTCGAGTTTATACACCCTTTTTGTGTTTCCTGTCTAAAGCCTATCCTTTAGCATTTGTTGGAGAGCTGGTTTGGTGGTGCTGAATTCTCTCAGCTTTTGCTTGTCTGTAAAGCTTTTGATTTCTCCTTCATATTTGAATGAGATCCTTGCTGGGTACAGTAGTCTTGGCTGTAGGTTATTATCTTTCATCACTTTAAGTATGTCTTGCCATTCCCTCCTGGCCTGAAGAGTTTCTATTGAAAGATCTGCAGTTATTCTTATGGGGATCCCCTTGTGTGTTGTTTGTTGTTTTCCCCTTGCTGCTTTTAATATTTGTTCTTTGTGTTTGGTCTTTGTTAGTTTGATTAATATATGTCTTGGGGTGTTTCACCTTGGGTTTATCCTGTTTGGCACTCTCTGGGTTTCTTGGACTTGGGTGATTATTTCCTTCCCCATTTTAGGGAAGTTTTCAACTATTATCTCCTCAAGTATTTTCTCATGGTCTTTCTTTTTGTCTTCTTCTTCTGGGACTCCTATAATTCGAATGTTGGAACATTTCGTATTGTCTTGGAGGTCTCTGAGGTTGTCCTCATTTCTTTTAATTCGTCTTTCTTTTTCCCTCTCTGATTCATTTATTTCTACCATTCTATCTTCTATTTCACTAATCCTATCTTCTGCCTCCAATATTCTACTATTTGTTGCCTCCAGAGTGTTTGTGATCTCATTTATTGCATTATTCATTAAATGTTGACTCTTTTTATTTTTTCTAGGTCCTTGTTAAACCTTTCTTGCGTCTTCTCAGTCCTTGACTCCAGGCTATTTATCTGTGATTCCATTTTGATTTCAAGATTTTGGATCATTTTCACTATCAGTATTTGGAATTCTTTCTCAGGTAGATTCCCTATCTCTTCCTCTTTTGTTTGGTTTGGTGGGCATGTCTCCTGTTCCTTTACCTACTGGGTATTCCTCTGTCTCTTCATCTTGGTTATATCGCTGTGTTTGGGGTGGCCTTTCTATATTCTGGGAATTTGTGGAGTTCTCTTTATTATTGAGGTTCCTCACTGTGTGTGGGGTTGTATCAGCGGCTTGTCAAGGTTTCTTGATTAGGGAGGCTTGTGTTGGAGTTCTGGTGGGTGGAGCTGGATTTCCTCTCTCTGGAGTGCTGTGAAGTGTCTAGTAATGGGTTATGAGACGTCAATGGTTTTGGAGTATTTTGAGCTGCCTGTATATTGACGCTCAGGGGCTTGTTCTTGTGTTGCTGGAGAATTTGCATGGTATGTCTTTCTCTGGAGCTTGTTGGCCCTTGGGTGGTGCTCAGTTTCAGTATAGGTATGAAGGCGTTTGATGAGCTCCTATTGGATAATGTTCCCTGTTCAGGAATTCTCTAATGATCTCAGGATTTGGACTTAAGCCTCCTGATTCTGGTTTTCAGATTTATTTTTACAATAGCCTCATGATTTCTCCATCTATACAGCACTAATGTTAAAACATCTAGGTTAAAGATGATAGGTTTCTCCACCTTGAGGGTCACCCCTAGAGTTACTTGGAGGAGAGAAGAGGGAGGGGGTAGTTAGAGGTGAGTGGAATGGGATGAGGTGGAATCAAAAGAAGAGAGAGCATGCTAGCCCATAATCATTTTCTTGTGTGCGCTCCAAAGTCTGGACCTCTCAGAGGTGATCACAAAGTTATACATGGAAGAGGAGAGGGAGGAAGTAGACAGAGGTGGCCAGCAGGATAAAAGAGGGAGATGAAAAGGAGGGATACAGGTCCGGTCAGTAACCAGTTCCCTGAGTGTTCTCCACCTTCTGGAACACACAGAGATTCATAGAGTTGGGTAGAGAGAGGAGGGGGAGGGAGGAGACAGAGGCCACCTGGTGGAGAAAAAAGAGAGTCCAAAGGAGGAGAGAGTGGTCAAGCCAGTAATCTCGCACTCATGTAAAATTGGGTACTGAAGATTAGGTTTTTAAATGTAAAAAAATGGCAACAAATACCAAAATGCAAAGATTAAAAATCTGGAGTAGAGATTGGATTTTCAAAAATAAAATATTAAAGAAAAGAAGAAGGAAAAAAATTTTTTTAAATAAAAGACTCCAGAATTATTAAAAGACAACAACTTCTACCACCAAAAAGACCATATATGGCATTTGCTTTAGAAATAGGGTTTGTTATTTTTTTGAAAAGTAATAATAGGTTATAAAAATAATAAATAGAGATATAGAGGACTTAAAAATTTAAGAAAGTTTAGAAAAAAAGAGATGAAAAAGAAAAGAAGAAAAATTTTTTTCATAAAAAAATTAAAAAAATAATTCTTAAAAAAAATCACGCTTCCACATCAACCCAAAAAAAAAAAAAATTTGATCATAAAAGTAGTAAAGGTATATCTGGCACTTTCTCTGGCATTGTGGGCTGTGTGGGGTCGCTACCAAGGCAGTTCCCTCTGTTTGACTTCCTCTATTTGCTGGTCTCTTTGGTGTCTGATTTCTGTCTTGACACAGGGAGGGTGGTGATGGACTCTGCTCTGGGCTTGCCCCTGCTCGCGGATAACTGTCTGAGGCCTGCCTAGGCTTCATGCACCTCCTCGGTCTAAGCCACTCTGGCTCGGTGCTCAGGAAGCCCTCCGAGGCGCAGATTTGGTTGAGCCTGTGCTTTGTGCCCTTCCCAGGTCCGAGTGGCTAGGGAGTTTGGTGAGCGCAATTGCTGCGATTTCTGGCCTTTCTGTGCTGCTCAGTTTTCCGGGAGTACCGCTGGGGCTCCTTCTCAGGCAGATGATGACTGTCCAGAGCCCCCAGAAATCTTAGTTAGCAAAGAAACCTGCTTGCAATTTGGTAGGTAATGTCTCTCTTGAGCTGTGATTGCCCCCTTCCAGCACTTAAGGCTCTGGCTGCCTCTCACCAGAGGGGGATGGTCTGCAACTGGCTATTTCAGATCCGTCCTTTGTTCTGTGCGCGGGCCTGTCGGTGTCTTATGTTCGAGAGTTTCACGTGTTAGCTATCCCACAGTCTGGTTTGCTAGTCCCAGATAGTTTGTTCTGGCCACGTTACTACCTGATTCTTGAGAAAAGCCCTGCAGCCTACGTCTCCCGCAGCCCAATTCTTAGAAAGCACTGTCGCTGGCGCCTCGCGCTCCTCCCTGCCCAACCCCCACTTGCTACTGTCGGATGCAGGCTTTTGCGCTGCTTATCCGCTGGGGGATTTACTGTTGAACTCGTAATCTGTTGGTTTTAATTATTTATTTAGTTTTCCTTCCTGTTATGTTGCCCTCTGTGCTTCCAGGGCTCGCCACAGACTGCTGCGAGAATGTTTCCTGATGTTTAGAAACCTCTCTTTTAAGAGTCTCTTCCCAGGACGGGATTCCCTTCCCGGGACGGGGCTCCCTCCCTACCTCCTTTGTCTCTTTCTTCGTCTTTTATATTTATTCCTACCTGTTTTTGAAGCCAATGATCTGCTTTGCTGGATGCCTGATGTCCTCTGCCAGCAATCAGAAGTTGTTTTGTGGAATTTACTCAGCGTTGAATGTTCTTTTGATGAAGTAGTAAGGAGAAAGTGTTCTCCCTGTCTTATTCCTCTGCCATCTTTTCTCTCCTCCCAAAACTAAATTTTAAAAACAAAATCATTTGTCTTCTTCTGGGTTGCTTCCTTTCAATTCCTTCCTAATGATAGAATCAAGAATAATGGCTCGTTTTCCCCTACTTTGGATGGAACTCTTGGAAAGAAGTTAAGAAGGAACTATATACTGTGGTGTAGGAGATGTAAACATGGGAAAATGTTATAAGTGTTTTTAGTTTTTACATTTATGTACCATATTAAACTCACATAAAAATGTTTACAAAATATTTGGAAATTGAGAAATAGCTGAAATAAATGGTCTTTAATAATTTTTAAATAAGGTGTGATTATGAGACTTCCCTGGAGGCTCAGTAGTAAAGAATTAACCTGTAATCCACTTGTTAGTACAAGAGATGTGGTTTTGATCTCTGAGTCAGGAATATCCCCTGGAAAAGGAAACGGCAACCCACACCAGTATTCTTGCCTGGAAAATCCCATGGACAGAGGTTCCTGGTGGACCACAGTCCATAGGGCCACTAAAGAGCTGGACACAACTTAGTGACTAAACATCAACACAAGATGTGATTATATGGTTTCTGGTTAAGTATTACACATAAAACTCTTGTTTAAAAGTTACATGCTGTTGGCTTGACTCAAGTCATGTAGCAACAAAGCAAGATTTGATTGTGAAATGGCTGAAATCTTACCATTCTTCGGGGGGGAATACAAAAATACACACTTCACTTGATTGGAGCTTAACTACTTTGATTTATTCACTATCACATCAAATGTATTTCAGTAGATCTTTGGAGATGAGCTATAAGACATCAAATCATTCACATAAAACTTTGAATAATACACCCAGGATTGGGCTAGAAGATCTAAAATTTCCAACTGTGACATTCTGTGCTTTCTTGATTCCACAGTTTTGTCTTTACAATGATGTAGATCATGATTACTCACAGGTGATCCTGCACTTTTGACATACACAACCCCCAGCTCCTGAGTTACCTAGGCTACCATGTTTTATGTGATGAACTAGGGTATTATCCTATTATAAGAAAATTCCAGGTTTCTCTCCATAGAAATCACTTTCTTGATAATAAGTTTAAAACAAGTAGTTTTAAAACAATCATGTTTTATGCAACAGTCAATTCAAATACCATTTATACCAATTCAAATACTCATTTATATGAGCCAGCTCAACCATATGCATGAGAACTTCATGAAATGTAAAATCCCCAAGACAGCTTTTAAAAACAAAAACAGTAGTATAGAATTTTTCATTTATCTTTGAGAGGGTAGAAATGCATGGTAGAACAAATCTAAGAGGAGTATTTCATTAGCACAAGCTGGGGACATATGAGTTGAGTCTAACAAATGAGGGTTAATATAGCTATTTAATGTAGCTTTTCTACTGCCACTACAAAAGGGGAGCTTTTCTCTTTATGTCTCCAGATGGAATTTTGGAATGAAAAATACATTTCCCCAAGATATTTATAGCGAAGCAAATAACTAAATACGGCAAAGAGAAAAGAGAGTCTTAGGACAGCTGCTGAATTGCATGTCCAGTTAAGTTGAAATGCCAGAGAAGATACTCTTAAATTTTAGACACAAAATGATTTCATTGGAAAATATTACATCTCTGTAAGTAATCATAGGTATGGTTTTGTGACTCTTTGTTTGCAAATTGTGGTGAGTCAACTTTTAAATGGCCCCTAGTAATCCCTGCCTCTGGGATTCATGCCCTTGTGCTGACCCTCTCCCCTTAATTATGAGTAGGGCCTCGGACTTGTTTCACAAACATCCCTTTGTTACATGAGATTCAAACTTCAGTCTAGTTAAGGCAAATTAGAAGATATGAAAATTCATATAAGTTTCACATGCAGGAAGTCATCAGCTCTTGTGGTAAAATAATTGTGTTTGGAAAGAATTTGGTTATTACCATAATTACTATTCTGCAATACAAACTTTTGTGTGTGTGTTTTAATTTATTTTTAATTGAATGATAATTGTTTTACAATATTACTTTGGTTGCTGCCATACATCAACATGAATTAGTCAAAGGAATATGTCTTGTCCCTCCCACATTCCACATTTCCCCATTCCTCTAGGCTGTTACAGAGCCTTGGTTTGAGTTCCATGAATCATGCAGTCAATTTCCATTGGCTATCTATTTTACATATGGTAGTGTAATATGTTTCCTTTAGAAAGTGAAAACAGGTTAACTGAGGTCAGAAATATTAGCAGGATAACACCATGTCAATACTACAAGAGAACATTATTAACATATATTTCAGTGTTAGTGAAAAAATAAAATAGACAAAGATTTTAAGCTCAAAATCATGGTGAAGTATCCCTTATTTTTAGGATTTTATATAAGGAATATTAAAATTAGTTTCATGAATCCAGAGAAATAAAGAAATATTATTTCTTGTTAGAGTCTCATTTTTGCACATAATTCCCTGAAACAACACCATCTGCCAAGGTCCGTCCTTGAAGATAGTATCAGAGCCCCAGGAATAAACTAGCTTCATCTTATAATTTTTCCCCAGTGGACTTTAGCACAAATTGTAATAATTTTTTCACCTATAAGCTATCTTTATTTTAAAGTTAGATGTCAGGTCCCTGAATTGTTAGATACTTAGATTTAAACTATAATGAAGCAACTGATACTTTGATGAGTGGCACTGAAAGTGACCTAGAGATTGCATGGTGAGTTGGCATTCTGGGAATTTTTGAGCTTGCTTTGTGGAGAATATTTGAATTTCCCTGCTCAACCTTGCAGATGTCTACAAGACGGCAGAGTAGAAGTATACGTATTCATCTTTTCCTACTAGAACTCCCAAATTACAATTCGCTGCTAAACAGCCATCAAAAGGAGAATGTTGGATCCCATCCAAAAGATACCCCATATCCAAGGGCAAAGGAGAAGCACCAACAAGATGGCAGGAAGGATGAAATCACATTTAGAATCAAACCCCATACCTGTCAGTGATGCTCAGAGGGCTCAAACAAAGTTTGTGTGCACCAGAGATGCCACAAAGACCGAGTCAGAACTGTGTTTGAGTGTCTACTGCAGAGGTACGGGTCATCAGTGGCCTGCCGCAGGGGCAGGGGCTCTGGATGCAGCAGACCTACGTGTGGCATAAGCCCTCTTGGAGGAGGTTGCCATTAATACCACCATAGAGCCGCCAAAAGTTACACAATGCCAAGGAAACAGACTCTGGGGAAACATACATAAAAACCTTGCATGCACCAGGACCCAGGAGAAAGGAGCAGTGACCCTCCAAGAGACTGACTCAGACTTGTCCATGAGTGTCCAGGAGACTCTAGCGGATGTGTGGGTCTGCAGTGGCCTGCTGCAGGATTTGGACACATTTACCTTCATTACCTCCACCATAGTTTGGCCCCATCTCAAACAACAGGGAAGGAACAAAGCCCCGCACATCAACAGAAAATTGGATTAAAGGTTTACTGAGCAAGGCCTGCCCATCAGAATAAGATCCATTTTCCCCTCAGTCACTCTCTCCCATCAGGAAGCTTCCATAAGCCTTCCATATCCTTCTCCATCAGAGGACAGACAGAATGAAAACCACATTCACAGAAAACAAACCAAATTGATCACATGGACCACAACCTTGTCTAACTCAATGAAACTATGAGCCATGCCATGTAGGGCCACCTAAAACGTATGGGTCATGGTGGAGAGTTCTACAAGACAAGGTCCACCGGAAAAGGGCAATGGCAAACCACTTCAGTATCCTTAAATTGAGGACCCCATGAATAATATGAAAAAGCAAAAAGATAGGAAACTGAAAGAAAAATTCCACAGGTCAGTACATACCCAATATGCTACTGGAGATCAGTGGAGAAAGAAATTCAGAAAGATGAAGAGATAGAGCCAAAGCAAAATCAGCACCCAATTGTGGATATGACCAGTGATTAAAATAAATACTAATCATGTAAAGAACAATATTTCATATGAATCAGGAATTTAGGTCCATGAAAAGGCAAATTGGAAGTGTTCAAACAGGAGATGGTAAGAGTGAACATCAACATTTTAGGAATCAGTGAACTAAAATGGACTAGAATGTGTGAATTTAACATGTATGATCATTATGTCTACTACTGGGGGCAAGAATCCCTTAGAAGAAATGGAGTAGTCCTTATGGTCAACAAAAGAGTCCTAAATGTAGTACTTGGATGCAATCCCCAAAACGACAGAATGATCTCTACTCAATTCCAAGGCAAACCATTCAATAGCACAGTAACCCAAGTCTATACCCTGACCAGTAATGCTGAAGAAGCTGAAGTTGAATGGTTCTATGAAGATCTACAAGACTTTCTAGAACTAACACCCAAAAAAGATGCCTTTTCATTATAGGGGACTGGAATGCAAAAGTAGGAAGTCAAGATATACCTGGTATAACAGGTAAATTTGGCCTTGGAGTACAAAATGAAGCAGGGCAAAAGCTAACATGGTTTTGCCAAGAAAATGCACTGGTCATAGCAAACACCCTCTTCCAACAACACAAGAGAAGACTCTACACATGGACATCACCAGATGGTCAACACCGAAATCAGGTTGATTACATTCTTTGCAGCCAAAGAAGGAGAAGCTCTATTCAATCAGCCAAAACAAGACCAGGAGCTGACTGTAGCTCAGATCATTAATTCCTTATTGGCAAATTCAGACTTAAATTGAAGAAAGTAGGGAAACCCACTAGACCATTCAGGTATGACCTAAATCAAATCCCTTACAATATATAGTGGAAGTGACAAATAGATTTAAGGGATTAGATCTGATAGACAGAGTGCCTGAAGAACTATGGATGGAGGCTTCTGACATTGTACAGGAGGCAGCAATCAAGATCATCTCCAAGAAAAAGAAATACAAAAAGGCAACATGGTTGTCTGAGAAGGCCTTAAAAATAGCTGAAAAAAGAAGAGAAACTTAAGACAAAGGAGAAAAAGAAAGATATACCCATTTGAACACAGAATTCCAAAGAACAGCAAGGAGCTATAAGAAAGCCTTCCTCAGTGATCATTGCAAAGAAATAGAGGAAAAAAATAGAAGTGATAGACTAGAGACCTCTTCTAGAAAATTAGAGATACAAGGGAACATTTCATTCAAAGATGGGCATAATAAAGGACAAAAATGGTATGGACCTAACAGAAGCAGAAGAGGCAGTAAGAATACACAGAAGAACTATACAGAAAAGATTCATGAGCCAGATAACCACGATGATGTGATCACTCACCTACAGCCAGACATCCTAGAATGCAAAGTCAAGTGGACCTTAGGAAGCATCACCATGAACAAAGTTAGTAGAGGTGATGGAATTCCAGTTGAGCTGTTTCAAATCCTAAAAGATGATGCTGTGAAAGTGCTGCACTCAATATGCCAGCAAATTTGGAAAACTCAGCAGTGGCCACAGAACTGGAAAAGGTCAGTTTTCATTCCAACTCCAAAGAAAGGCAATGTCAAAGGATGTTCCAACTACCACAAAATTGCACTCATTTCACATGCTACAACACAATGCTGAAAATTCTCCCCACCAGGCTTCAGTAGTACATAAAACTGTGAACTTCCAGATGTTCAAGCTGGATTTAGAAAAGGAAGAGGAACCAAAGATTCTATTTCCAACATCCGTTGGATCATCAAAAAAGCAAGAGAGTTCCAAAAAAATCTACTTCCACTTTTTTGACTACGCCAAATCCTTTGACTGTGTGGGTCACCATAAACTGAGGAAAATTATTAAAGAAATGGAATATCAGATCACCTGGCCTGCCTCCTGAGAAATCTGTATGCAAGTCAAGAAGCAACAGTTAGAACCGGACATGGAACAACCTACTGGTTCCAAATCAGGAAAGGAGTACATCAAAGCTGTATGTTGTCATCCTAATTATTTAACTTATGCATGGAGTACATTATGGAAAACGCTGGGCTGATTGAAGCACAAGCTGGAATCAAGATTGCTGGGAGAAGATATCAATAACCTCAGATACACAGATGATACCACTCCTCTGGCAGAAAGCGGAGAAGAACTAAAGAGCCTCTTGATGAAAGTAAAAGAGAAGAGTAAAAAAGCTGGCTTAAAACTCAACATTCAGAAAATGAATATCATGGCATCTGGTCCCATCACTTCATGCCAAATAGATGGGAAACAATGGAAACAGTGACAGACTTCATTTGGGGGGCTCCAAATCACTTCAGATGGTGACTGAAGCCATGAAATTAAAAGACCCTTGCTCCTTTGAAGAAAAGCTATGACCAACCTAGATACATATTAAAAAGAAGAGACATAATTTCACCAACAAAAGTCTATCTAGTCAAAGCTATGGTGTTTCCAGTAGTCATGTGTGGATGTGAGAGTCGGACTATAAAGAAAGCTGAGCACTGAAGAATTGATGCTTTTGAACTGTGGTGTTGGAGAAGACTCTTGAGAGTCCCTTGGACTGCAAGGAGATCCAAGAAGTCCACCCTAAAGGAAATCAGTCCTGAATATTCATTGGAAGGACTGATGCTGAAGATGAAACTCCAAAACTTTGGCCACCTGATGCAAAGAACTGAGTCATTTGAAAAGACCCTGATGCTGAAAAAGGTTGAAGGCAGGAGGAATAGGGGTCAACAGAGGATGAGATGGTTGGATGATATCACTGACTCAATGGACATGAGTCTGAGTAAGCTCTGGGAGTTGGTGATGGCCAGAGAAGCCTGGTGTGCTGCAGTCCACGGGGTCAAAATTGTTGGACATGACTGAAGGACTGAACTGAACTCAACTGAACTGCTCAACCTACAGTTGCTGTTCTATAACTGGGGAAACAGTGGCTGACTTTATTTTGGGGGGCTCCAAAATCACTGCAGATGGTGATTGCAGCCATGAAATTAAAAGGCGCTTATTCCTTGGAAGGAAAGTTATGACCAACCTAGACAGCATATTAAAAAGCAAAGACATTACTTTGTCAACAAAGGTCCATCTAGTCAAGGCTATGGTTTTTCTAGTAGTCTTATATGGATGTGAGAGTGCTGAAGAATTGATGTTTTTGAACTGCACTGTTGAAGACTCATGAGAGTCCTTGGACTGCAAGGAGATCCAACCAGTCCATCCTAAAGGCGATCAGTCCTGGGTGTTCATTGGAAGGACTGATGCTGAAGCTGAAACTCCAGTACTTTGGCCACCTGATGCAAAGAGTTGACTCATTGGAAAAGACCCTGATGCTGAGAAAGATTGTAGGCAGAAGGAGAAGGGGATGACAGAGGATGAGATGGTTGGATGGCATCACTGACTCAATTGATTGAGTTTGGATAAAATCCGTGACTTGGTGATGGACAGGGAGGCCTGGCATGCTGCAGTTCATGGGGTCACAAAGAGTCAGACACGACTGAGCAACTGAACTGAACTGAACTGAGTATTAAATTGCATGCTTAAACTACTGACTTTTAAAAGTTAAGTGGGAATACAAAGCTGTTAAATGTTGGAATCAAAGAATATTTGAAAAGAAGAGGACTTTGAAGATTAACCGATTTGACTTCTCCACTTTACAAATGAATAAACTGAGAAATTTAATGATTGCAACATATGTGTTTATTCTATCTTAGTGAAAGATATGACTAGAGAAGTTATGTGCTCTATACAAGTTTGTAAATGTTTATGTCAGGAAGCTACAATTCCACTCAAATTTATCTGACTCTAAAACCAATAGTCTGCTCATGATGCTATTCTGCCTTTTGTAACAATCATCAGAAGCAAGCTGATTCACATGCATGCAAGAACAGAGAGCACTTGAGAAAAGAGACAAAAGAAAAACAAAGTCTGAAATTGTGTAATAAGGGCCTTCATGGAGCAGATAGGGAAAGACTCTGTCAAAGTGCTCAAAATACAACTCCAGTCAAATATATGGTGACCATGTGCCAAAGATTTGTTTAACTCATTAATGGAACCAGCAGGATGGTAAGCCTGATTCAAAAAGCATTTTCAGAACAGGGTTTATATAGTCAAGAAAGTAGTGATGAAACAGATTAGGTAAACTTAGATTTTTAATATTTGTAACACAATAAAACCATAATCTCTAGGTTCAATTAGTTTCTCTTGGCAAAAATCATTTGTAAATTATCAGTCATCTAGCTATACAAAGTTCTGGCTCTAGTCTATCACAAATAGTAAATCAAAGGATTTTCCTCTAAAGAATTAGATAAGCCTTTGTTAAACCTATTAGGGAATGCTCTAAAATGATTTTGAAATGACATGCAGTCATCCTTTTGTCTTGTTTCCAAGTTTTGAAACCATTTCATAGTAGCCTTCTTTGCTCAGGGAGGAGAGTTTGCTGAAGAGAGAAATACAGCCTATCTGTGGACCAGAATGAACAGTCTGGACCCCAAACTAGAGAAAAGTGTAATTACTTGGAGAAAGCTCAATGGTTCATCAGTTTTTAAAAATGCCAACTCAGTGTTCTTCAGTCACAAATAGCTTAGTTCAATTTTCCTTACCACACATGGCAAAAAAGAAGAAAGAAAGAAAAATGAGGCCAAAAGCCTGAACCAATCAAGCTAACCAGTCACTTGCATTTATTCAGAAAGAACATATCTGACCCAATTATGTCAACCTATACACTACCCAGTCAGGTCCTCAGAAAGGCATAATTCAGTAAAAGCAGTTCTACAGAAAACCAATAATACAATCTGAGATTCTGTTTTTTGATGGAAAGACAATCCGTGGGGAGTTAGGTTTCTGCATAAATGAATGTAAGCACACCCGTGTGTGAGAGACTAGCTGCCAATAGAGACCACCAGTCGGAGTTCAGAGAAAAGCAGTTTATTGGCAATTTCGGATCCGGGCCCCCACCAAGCCAATCGAAGGTGGGGAGCCCCGAACACCCGCTTTGGGAGCCTTTTATCCTATTGTGCAGGGGAGGAGGGGGAGGCTACTCGGCAGAGCATGATTGGTGGGCCGGCAGGTAAGTTTTATGTAACCATTGGTGACGATTTGCAGTTAGCGTCGAGTCCCTGTTTCCTAGAGCTAGATCCTGTTTCTTAGGTTGCAGGGCAAACATTGCAGTGACACACCTGGTATCCATTGTTCCCTTTAAACTTTTGGGGCTTTCCGTCCCAGTAAAGCTGACCTAGTATTCAACTCCCTGGGAAACATCTTACTTCCTTCTTCATTTTCTTCCTCCTTGAGAATTCCAGACTCCTCCCTCCTTGGGGACTCCTAGACTGCTTATCAACCTGCCTAGGAAATGACTCTCTTTCACCGTGTACCCTTCCAGTACTCCTCAGAGTGTAGCTATGTGGCAGCTGTGAGTTTAAGGTCATGCAGCTTGACCAGCACTTGAGGGAGAGTTATTTCTTGATGCCAGTTGCATATAGAGCCAAACATACTAATAATGAACTGTGTTGGGGATGGAGTTGACCTCCTCATAAAACCTGAGGAGCTAAACAAGAATGCTATGCTATGCTAAGTCACTTCAGTCGTGTCCGACTCTGGGCAACCCCATAGATGGCAGCCCACCAGGCTCCCCCGTCCCTGGGATTCTCCAGGCAAGAACACTGGAGTGGGTTGCCCTTTCCTTCTCCAATGCATGAAAGTGAAAAGTGAAAGGGAAGTCGCTCAGTCATGTCCGACTCTTTGCAATCCCATGGACAGCAGCCTACCAGGCTCCTCTGTGCATGGGATTTTCCAGGCAAGAGTAGTGGAGTGGGATGCCATTGCCTTCTCTGAGAATAGGGACATAAATATATAGAGATCATGCTACCTCTTCCCAGAGATGATCTTCAGAAGCAACCTCATGCACATCCCTGATATACAGTGGAACAGAGTCAATTGGACTCTACCACCTGGTTAAAAAAAAAAGAGTTCTGGCAACTCAATCCTGTTCTGAGGGTAATTAGTTTTTTTCTAACTCAGTTTCCATTTTGCTTCTTGCCTCAAAATCTGTTCCTGTACTGAACAGTCTCTGAGCTTTTGACTTTGATTCCTGAACGAGGTCCTTGGCAGATTTAATTTGCATGCTTTAAAATCACAAACCTTGAAAGAATGAAAAGTGATATTTCTCTTTTACTTCAGCTAAGACAGAGTTGGGAACTTTCTGAACACAACATAAACTGCAAAATAAAATAAAATTCACAAAACCATACCAAAGAACATTTATAAGTGTAGTCAATTTCTGATGTAACTTAAATAAGCTAAAAATAATATTGTTCATGGGAATTAAAATTCTTTGTCCTTTTTCTTATATTTACCTGGGGAACCATATCTGGAAAAATAAAACAAATCACCTTTGCTCCATCCTTAGAGTATTTCTCCTTCCCTGATTCCTTTTTGACTTCCTATTCATTTTCCATAGCAGGGGCTTTCAAAGAGCTCCCAGTGAAGATTTTCCTTTCTTCCCCCTATTTCAAAGTTAATGTGCTCAAAGGAAGCATCGGATTCCTCACTTTATTGCCATCAGTTCACTCATATTGTTGCTCATACTACATCTTAGAGGAAAAATAGAAGTAAATGCTAACTTCCTAAACATGTTCAACAGCTATTCCCAGACTAACGTACCTCTCTATACTACCAGTGGAATTGAACCCAACAATAGTAATATTTTCTGAAAAGCAGACTGACAGAAATCTTCTTTAGCTTCTCAATGACTTCTTATTGTCAATGAGTGTGTCTTTCTCTAGGAAAGATGGATACCTATTTCTAAAACGGCATATAGAACAATGGCTAAAGAATTTGGGGAAATGAGATCACTGATCAAGATCCATTAGTGCCCTAGTAAACTCTGAACATTGATTGGCAATAAATACAGTAGCAAGCTTGAAACTTGATAGAATAGCACACAGGCCAATCACAGGTAGCCATACATGACTCGAATTTGAGGGCAATGTAACACAGTATTACTTGAGGGATAAATAATGCTCCCAGCTTGTATATTCAAATCCACATATAGTCTCTTTTTCCTCCTGGATTTTTTTGGGGCAGGGGGGCTTGGGAGAAGGGCACTCAAAGCTGGTGCTCTGGGATAACACAGAGATGGGGTGGGGAGGGGGATGGGTAGGGGGTTCAGAATGGAGAGACACATGTGCACCCGTGGCTGAGTCATGTTGACGTATGGCAAAAATCACCACGATATTGTAAAGTAATTATCCTGCAATTAAAACAAATCAATTAATTTTTATAAAAGAAAAACTTAATATATACTTGAAAGAAACCTCAGAATATTCAGTTATTTTAAAACACAAGAATAAATCTCTCCAAAGTGTATAAGGTGAGAGGAAAAAACAGCTGAAATCTCTTAGAAAATCTCTTTGTAATTTAGTAATAGACTGGCCAAAAAAATCAAAAATTAGGATAAAGTAATGAAAGACATTAAACAGGAAATAACTTAAAATTATGTTCAAGATCCAGCTTCTAAGGATATCCATGATTCCTAGTTTTACATTTGTTTTATTCCTGTATTTTAAAATGTCTCGGTTGTATTAAAAAAAAAAAAACTTGCATATGTAGGCTTCTGATTTTGCTATTGCCCAGATTAGCACTAAGTATATGAATTAAAAGATTAGTCTGTACTTCAAAAAAAAAAAAAAGTATACTTTATCTTAAAGAAAACAGAGCCTCCTGCTCTGTTTACTTCAGAATACTTATACAAAAAGTTTTTAAATTGCTTTGAAGAAACAATTCTTGTTCTCGCCTTCTTTCTTGCTATACTGGCTGATGACCCACTCCTTCCTTGGCATTGCGTCCAGTCACTATTGTCTCACTGGAGATTTTGCCAACTGGAGAATCCTCAGAGAGTCTCTAAGCTAGGATTACTGCTGTTTGGTTCTCCCCACACTAACATCCATAGAGAGGCCTAGACCACATACTTCCCCCTAAAATCTTGCCTTTTTATTTCTTAAGCTATTTTTTAAAGTTCTGGATATCATTTATTAAGTTTATGAAATTGCAGACTCCTCAATTTCTAATATCTTTTCTTGCTGCAGCAAGATCTAATTCTGTTTTTAATAATCCCATTTCTCAGTAAGTTTCGCTCTTTCATGCAGTCTCAGATGAGGGTTTGTTGGTTTTTTTTTTTTTCATTTTGTCTTATTTTTAACTTCAACTTGCCCCCTAGGGAGCAACACTTTTATTAACTCTGAGTATCTTTGTCCATTTTCCTTTATCTTTCCCATAATCCTTTGTGCACATTGTTTAAGTTTTCCCTGTAATCAAATACCAAAAAGTATTCTTCAGCTCAAGTAGAAGGAACAGTTTGTTGAAAGGGCCCTGTAGTATCTCAACTGAAGGATGAATTGAACACTCAAGACAGGGAGTTAAGAAACCAGGGCAGCTGAAGGTAAAATGGCAGCTGGGACCTTCTTTTTAATTATCATGTTTCAGGTCAAACAGAAAAATGAGCCACTGTGCAACTGAAAAAGCATATTTAGGGGAAAAAGGGGCTAAAAAATAGAATTCACAGTATGATCCCAGTTTTGGAAAAAAAAAAAATAAGGTATAGTGTTATCACAAATGAACAACATAGAGAATAATGATTTCGTTAGCACTCTATTTTGTTGTGAAATAAGCCCATCATATTTATTTCACATGTGAGTACAATTTGAAGATAGGGAGTTGTCAGGTTTGAGCAGCTATTATGTGCTAAGAGACTTATTGATGTTATCATTCTATACCATGAAAGGTTTTGTTGTCAAGGTACACGGTCATGATTAAAGAGCTTCCCTGGTGGCTCAGATGGTAAAGAATCTGCCTGCAAAGCAGGAGACCTGGTTCAATCTCTGGATCAGGAATATCCCCTGGAGAAGGAAATAGCAACCCACTCTAGTACTCTTGCCTGGAAAACTCCATGGACAGAAGAACCTAGTGGGCTACAGTCCCAGGGGTTAGCAAAGAGTTAAACATAACTAAGCGAGTAACACTTCCCTTTTCTTTTCACTTTCATTCAGTTCAATTCAGTCGCTCAGTTGTGTCTGACTCTTTGTGGCCCCATGAACTACAGCACACCAGGCTTCCCCTTCATTATCAACTCCCAGAGCTTGCTCAAACTCATGTCCATCAAGTCAGTGATACCATCCAACCATCTCATCTTCTGTTGCCCTCTTCTCCTCCTGCCTTCAATCTTTCCCAGCATCAGACTCTTCTCCAGTGAGTCAGTTCTTTACATCGGGTGGCCAAAGTATTGGAGTTTCAGCATCTGCATCAGTCTTTCCAAGGAATATTCAGGACTGACATCCTTTAGGATGGACTGGTTAAATTTCCTTGCAGTCTAAGGGACCCTCAACAGTCTTCTCCCACACCACAGTTCAGAAGCATCAATTCTTCAGTGCTCAACTTTCTTTATAGTCCAACTCTCACATCTATACATGACTACTGGTAAAACCATAGCTTTGAGTAGATTGACCTTTTTGGCAAAGTAATGTCTCTGCTTTTTAATATTCTGTCTAGGTTGGTCATAGCTTTTCAATTTCATGGCTGCAGTCACCATCTGCAGTGATTTTTGACCCAAGAAAATAAAGTCTGTCACTGTTTCCATTCTTTCCCCATCTATTTGCCATGAAGTGATGGGACCGGATGCCATGATCTTCATTTTTGAATGTTGAGTTTTAAGCCAGCTTTTTGACTCTTCTCTTTCAATTTCATCAAGAGGTTCTTCCATTCCTCTTCACTTTCCACCTCTTCACTTTCATTGTATTTATATTTATTTAGAAATGAATATGTATCATTTTATAATTTTAGAAGTTTGAAAGTAAACCATCTGTCATGGGATTATGAAAAAGTAGCCTCTTAGAAAATCTTGTTCATCATAACCATTCATTGTGTTTCTTAACAGTGGTGGTGATGAGCCAGTGTTCTAGAAAGACTCATTGACACTGCAGTTTGTGCATTTCCTGAAATTGGCATAAACTTCACTGCCCAAGGAAAACCCAGTCTCTTTTCTTTTCCTGGCTCTCCTGCGGCACAAAGAACTGACTTCTTTAATGCTCTATTTCCCTCTATTATTATGCTACCCTTTCCATGAAATTCTACAGGAACTCAGTTCTGGAAGACTCCATTCTTTCTCCAACAGTGTTTTGTTGGATCATGAGGACAGGGGGTGTTATTGCTTTTTATGGGACAGGAAAGGGAATTATGACTGTCTCAACAGGAAAATAAAATTTTATGGTGGGTAATATTGGTTAGAGAACAGCATAAAGAAGAAGCAGCACTCAGTTTTTAATGCAATTCAAATATGTTGCCAGGGAGAAGACATTCTCAGTCTGCACTAAGATAAAAAGGATGTAGACCGTATATACAAAATAATTCCATTTGCAAAAATATATTTTATGACTATCTTTGGTTTGAATAACGCTAAATATTTTTGTTGTTGTTGATTAGTGTTTCTAGCCTTTTTTTTTCTTTCTGTAAATAAACTTGTGGTGTTTGACACATTAAAACTGTAAAAAAATAACTGCAGGTGGGTTGCATATTGGCAAGAAGACATGACATACACACAAATACCCTGCTGTATCTTCTCGATTTACCAAGCCAGGGTTTCAGAAGGCATGGGAGTGAAGCAACTGCATAGAGCAGACACAGATGCATCTCACTTGGCCTGGGTTTTCTCTCACTCCCGAGTTCCCTACAGGGTACACAGATGGCCTGCAGCATTGCTGGCCAGAGAGATTCCTAACAGAGCTAGGAAAAAATAAAAAGTGTTAAATTCTTGCTGTGCCACTGTCACACTTGATGTGACTCTGATCATTAGTCTGGTCCTAAGACACGGTCCAGAAATCCATTTCCCCCAGTAACACTGACACTGAATCCAAAAGCTCCCTTAAGTTCATTGCAGCCACTTATAAATATGTATAGCACCTTTAAACTTGCCATTATTCTAATCAATCTAAGTGTTCCATTAACCTCGGAGTACATGTACAATACTATCCTAGATAAAAGGTTATCTAAATTATCCTAGATAACACTACTATCTAGATACATTACCCTAGATAAAATGGGGTGGGGGCCAATGACTTTGCCAAGTACCCCTCCATAAAACCTTGCCTCAGCCTTTAGGGGTTTTAGACTGGGTAATCTTTACTACCCACAGTGAGATCCCCGATTCCTTGTACCTGGCATGTCTTCTGACCTGAGTCTTCTCTTCAGTACTTCATTCCCTTTGTGCTCTTCTAAACTGTCAAGTGGCTCCAGCAGGACTTTGAAAATTCATACTGCCCCTGGAAGACAAAACAGTCGTTGTCTTAATGCACCATCAACTGACAATGGTATGCTTTCACCTGAGGATAAGTGCAAGGTAGTGATTGGCTGGAGACAGAACATGGCTGCCTATCCATTACTGAAAAAATATCTTGACTAATTCATACTGGTTAAACACAATAAAAGTTGTTAGGTACTTCAAAAGTGGTGCCACTAAAGTATAGCTTTTTACTTTGAAAAAATGTTTGATGTGAACAATATGATTCAGGGCCTATAGGAGCCATCCCACATTGAAGGTCAGGAAGGGCAGTGGTAAGGAGATACCCTTTTCAAGGTAAGGAGCAGTGGCTGTGCTTTGCTGGAGCAGTCCTGAAGAGATATCCTACGCCCAAGGTAAGAAAAACCCAGGTAAGATGGTAGGTGTTGCAAGAGGGCATCAGAGGGCAGACACACTGAAACCATACTAACAGAAAACTAGTCAATCTAATCACACTAGGACCACAGCCTTGTCTAACTCAATGAAACCAAGCCATGCTCGTGGAGCAACCCAAGAAGGGCGGGTCATGGTGGAGAGGTCTGACAGAATGTGGTCCACTGGAGAAGGGAATGGGAAACCACTTCAGTATTCTTGCCTTGAGAACCCCATGAAAAGTATAAAAAGGCAAAATGATAGGATACTGAAAGAGGAACTCTCCAGATCATTAGGTGCCCAATATGCTACTGGAGATCAGTGGAGAAATAACTCCAGAAAGAAGGAAAGGATGGAGCCAAAGCAAAAGCAATACCCAGCTGTGGATGTGACTGGTGATAGAAGCAAGGTCCAATGCTGTAAAGAGCAATATTGCATGGGAACCTGGAATGTCAGGTCCATGAATCAAGGCAAATTGGAAGTGGTCAAACAAGAGATGGCAAGAGTGAACATTGACATTCTAGGAATCAGCAAACTAAAATGGACTAGAATGGGTGAATTTAATTCAGATGACCATTATATCTCTTACTGTGGGCAGGAATCCTTCAGAAAAAATGGAGTAGCCATCATGCTCAACAAAAGAGTCCAAAATGCAGTACTTGGATACAATCTCAAAAAGACAGAATGATCTCTGTTTGTCTCCAAGGCAAACCATTTAATATCAGAATTATGCAAGTCTATGCCCCAACCAGTAATGCTGAAGAAGCTGAAGTTGAATGGTTCTATGAAGACCTACAAGACCTTTTAGAACTGACACCCAAAAAAGATGTCCTTTTCATTATAGGGGACTGGAATGCAAAAGAAGGAAGTCAAGAAACACCTGGAGTAACAGGCAAATTTGGCCTTGGAATGCAGAATGAAGGAGGGCAAAGACTGATAGAGTTTGGCCAAGAAATTGCACTGGTCATAGCAAATACCCTCTTCCAACAACACAAGATAAGATTCTACATATGGACATCACCAGATGGTCAACACCAAAATCAGATTGATGACATTCTTTGCAGCCAAAGATGGAGAAGCTCTATACAGTCAACAAAAACAAGACCAGGAGCAGACTGTGGCTCAGATCATGAACTCTTTATTACCAACTTCAGACTGAAATTAAAGAAAGTAGAGAAATCCACTAGACCATTCAGGTATGATCTAAATCAAATCCCTCATGATTATACAGTGGAAGTGAGAAATATTTAAGGGCCTAGATCTGATAGACAGAGTGCCTGATGAACTATGGAATGACGTTCGTGACATCGTACAGGAGACAGAGATCAAGGCCATCCCCATGGAAAAGAAATGCAAAAAAGCAAAATGGCTGTCTGGGGAGGCCTTACAAATAGCTGTAAAAAGAAGAGAAGCGAAAAACAAAGGAGAAAAGGAAAGATATAAGCATCTGAATGCAGAGTTCCAGAGAACAGCAAGAAGAGAGAAGAAAGCCTTCTTTAGCAATCAATGCAAAGAAATAGAGGAAAACAACAGAATGGGAAAGACTAGAGATCTCTTCAAGAAAATTAGAGTTACCAAGGAAACATTTCATGCAAAGATGGGCTCGATAAAGGGCAGAAATGGCATGGACCTAACAGAAGCAGAAGATATTAAGAAGAGGTGGCAAGAACACACAGAAGAACTATACAAAAAAAGATCCTCATGACCCAGATTATCATGATGGTCTAATCTAGAGCCAGACATCCTGGAATGTGAAGTCAAGTGGGCCTTAGAAAGCATCACTCTGAACAAAGCTAGTGGAGGGGATGGAATTCCAGTTGAGCTGTTTCAAATCCTGAAAGATGATGCTGTGAAAGTGCCGCACTATGCCAGCAAATTTGGAAAACTCAGCAGTGGCCACGGGACTGGAAAAGGTCTGTTTTCATTCCAATACCAAAAAAAGCAATGCCAAGAATGCTCAAACTATTGCACAATTGCACTCATCTCACATGCTAGTAAAGTAATGCTCACAATTCTGCAAGCCAGGCTTCAGCAATATGTGAACCGTGAACTTCCTGATGTTCAAGCTGGTTTTAGAAAAGGCAGAGGACTCAGAGATCGAATTGCAAGCATTGCTGGATCATGGAAAAAGTAAGAGAGTTCCAGAAAAAACATCTCTTTCTGCTTTATTGACTATGCAAAAGCCTTTAACTGTATGGATCACAATAAACTGTGGAAAGTTCTTCAAGAGATGAGAATACCAGACCACCTGACCTGCCTCTTGAGAAACCAATATGCAGGTCAGGAAGCAACAGTTAGAACTGGACATGGAACAACAGACTGGTTCCAAATAAGAAAAGGAGTACGTCAAGGAGTACGTCAAGTATATTGTCACCGTGCTTATTTAACTTATATGCAGAGTACATCATGAGAAACGCTGGGCTGGAAGAACACAAACTGGAATCAAGATTATCGGGAGAAATATCAATAATCTCAGATATGCAGATGACATCACCGTTATGGCAGAAAGTGAAGAGGAACTAAAAGCCTCTTGATGAAAGTGAAAGAGGAGAGTGAAAAAGTTGGCTTAAAGCTCAACATTCAGAAAATGAAGATCATGGCATCCGGTCCCATCACTTCATGGGAAATAGATGGGGAAACAGTGAAAACAGTGTCAGACTTTATTTTCTTGGTATCCCAAATCACTTCAGATGGTGATTGCAGCCATAAATTAAAAGACGCTTACTCCTTGGAAGAAAAGTTATGACCCACCTAGATAGTATATTCAAAAGCAGAGACATTACTTTGCCGACTAAGGTCCGTCTAGTCAAGGCTATGGTTTTTCCTGTGGTCATGTATGGATGTGAGAGTTGGACTATGAAAAGGCTGAGCACCAAAGAATTGATGCTTTTGAACTGTGGTGTTGGAGAAGACTCTTGAGAGTCCCCTGGACTACAAGGAGATCCAACCAGTCCATTTTGAAGGAGATCAGCCCTGGGATTTCTTTGGAAGGAATGATGCTGAAGCTGAAACTCCAGTACTTTGGCCACCTCATGTGAAGTGTTCACTCATTGGAAAAGACTGTGATGCTGGGAGGGATTGGGGGCAGGAGGAGAAGAGGATGACAGAGGATGAAATGACTGGATGGCATCATGAAATGACTGGATGGACATGATTCTGAGTGAACTCCAGGAGTTGGTGATGGACAGGGAGGCCTGGCGTGCTGTGATTTATGGGGTCGCAAAGAGTCGGACACGACTGAGTGACTGAACTGAACTGAACTGAATGTAAAATAGTGAGTTAATCATTACCTTCTGTCCATCTGTGTTTTCTACTTTTTTCTTAAATAAACCTCTATTCCTCCCACCACTTTGAAAATCTGGAAGATAGTATCATACATTTGAAAGTGAACTTGATATCAGTGCTGCCATTAGCTATCATTGATTATTTCTAAATAACCTTATTAAACATATGACTATTTTTGCAGTACTTGGAACGTCCACCCTCCCTCAGGAAATGAATGGCACCAGCCATACCAGATGCTGTCGGGACTGTGGCAAGGAATGAACTCATGACTCTGCCATGTGTTCATATAAAATATCTTGCTTTTCCCCCTTTTAAAAACTACCATATCTTCAGTCACCTTCACCGCTAAACAGGAAACCCCTACTCCCTTTTTATTTCTTTCCTAATGCAGCAAGATTACTCCTCACTCCTCTTTCAAGTATTCAGTTCTTTCTGATATTCTGTAATTCCCTACAATTACAGCTGTTTTCTTCTCTTTCTTTCTCTCACTTTCTTTCTTCTTCTCTCTCTTTCTCTCTTTCCTTGTTTCTCTTTCTTTCTTTCTTTTCCTCTCTCTTTCTCTCTTTCTAGCTTCCACATGCCCCTTTATGTAGTCCTATTCTTTTCTCTAAGTGGAATCAATGCTTTTTACTGGATTCTGAAGGCACATCAAAAGGCAGTGACTGACCAGAGGCATGAAGAGGATGCAAGCCTGCTTCCGCTATCAAGAAAATGTCTTAATTTCATTAGCTGAGGTTAGAACTGAAGATAAGGAGAGACATCACCAAATTGTCAGTGCACTCCCCAAAAGCTATGCTACTGAAAATATATTTATTTATAGATGATTCATATGGGGAAAGCCAAGATACCAGTAGTAAGAATGTATCATGCCATTTTTATAATTTTTAAAAAAGATACTTTCACATTCTTTAAGTAAAGAAACATAATGAATAAATTTATTTCATTTTTATTATCTACATTTTCCAATTATCTTCAAACAAATATGTATCAGAGATGATTTTAAATTCCAGTGGTGAAATGTTACCTCTGAACAGAGCACATCATATCTGGTTGATTTGTCAATAAACAAATAGATGGTCTATTGAACAGATCATGACCAGCAAGTATTTGTTAGTCTCAGGCTGCTGGCAAAACCTGAGTGCCTGGCAGCGGGGTTTAGTAATTCCACATCTAAGCTCCCCTAAACTTTCCTTTCCTTGGCTTCCAAATTTTCCAGGTCAAGTGGCCTCTACCACCCCAGTGAAAGTCCAGGCTTCCTTTTCTTATCTTTTTTCATTCCATAACAAAACCAAACTCTTTCTTCCTCATTTCACATTTCTTCTTGATTTTCTCCTACCATTTCCAGACAGATCCACTATAATTTTTAAATGTCTGCATGTCCCTTTAGGTGAGACCTGGTGCTTTCTGCACTGTTTGACCCTAGGATAAAATAAGTGGAAGTGCCTGCTCTCTGAACTAGAAACAGAAGTGTTAGTGTTTCCCCTGTGTTTTCTCCCAAGGAAAAAAGAATCTTAATATGATTAAATTTGGTTACAGCAGAACATAAATAAGAAACAGTACCTCATTAACAGATAATTCTGACCAGACGCCTCTGAAATATATTCCTAGGTCACTGAAAACAGGAAAAAGCAGAACACAAACTATAGTCATCAAAAAAGTGATTTCATGTTTTTTAAAAAGAAATACTAATAATGCTGTCTAATCTATGTGGAAATGAATTAACTTCGTCTATTTTTTTAAATTTTTAATTGAAGGATACTTGCTTTACATTGTTGCGTTAGTTTCTGTCATACAACAACGTGAATCAGTCATAAGTGATATATCCTCTGTATTGTTCTTCACCCTGTTCACAACACCAGCTGCCTCCCTGTTCCCACTGTCTGCACTGTCTGCTGAACCCGGGGTAGGCAAGAGGCTGAAAGGAGCCATAGGAACTGCAGAAACGTTTATTCTCTTCTGTTTGATGCAGCCAGCTATCAGTTCAGTTCAGATGCTCAGTCGTGTCCGACTCTTTGCAACGCCATGAATCGCAGCACGCCAGGCCTCCCTGTCCATCACCAACTCCTGGAGTTCACTCAGACTCACATCCATCGAGTCAGTGATGCCATCCAGCCATTTCATCCTCTGTCGTCCCCTTCTCCTCCTGTCCCTAATCCCTCCCAGCATCACAGTCTTTTCCAGTGAGTCAACTCTTCACATGAGGTGGCCAAAGTACTGGAGTTTCAGCTTCAGCATCATTCCTTCCAAAGAAATCCCAGGGTTGATCTCCTTCAGAATGGAGCGGTTGGATCCCCTTGCAGTCCAAGGGACTCTCAAGAGTCTTCTCCAACACCACAGTTCAAAAGCATCAATTCTTCTGTGCTCAGTCTTCTTCACAGTCCAACTCTCACATCCATACATGACCACAGGAAAAACCAGAGCCTTGACTAGACGGACCTTAGTCGGCAAAGTAATGTCTCTGCTTTTGAATATGCTATCTAGGTTGATCATAACTTTTCTTCCAAGGAGTAAGCGTCTTTTAATTTCATGGCTGCAATCACCATCTGCAGTGATTTTTGAGCCCAAAAAAATAAAGTCTGACACTGTTTCCACTGTTTCCCCATCTATTTCCCATGAAGTGATGGGACCAGATGCCATGATCTTCGTTTTCTGAATGTTGAGCTTTAAGCCAACTTTTTCACTCTCCTCTTTCACTTTCATCAAGAGGCTTTTTATCCTCTTCACTTTCTGCCATAACGGTGGTGTAATCTGCATATCTGAGATTATTGATATTTCTCCCAATAACCTTGATTGCAGCTTGTGTTTCTTCCAGCCCAGCGTTTCTCATGATGTACTCTGCATATAAGTTAAATAAGCAGGGTGACAATATACAGCCTTGACGTACTCCTTTTTCTTATTTGGAACCATTCTGTTGTTCCTTGTCCAGTTCTAACTGTTGCTTCCTGACCTGCATATTGGTTTCTCAAGAGGCAGGTCAGGTGGTCTAGTACTCCCATCTCTTTCCGAGTTTTACACAGTTTGTGGTGATCCATACAGTCAAAGGCTTTTGCCTAGTCAATAAAGCAGAAAGAGATGTTTTTCTGGAACTCTTTTGCTTTTTCAATGATCCAGTGGAAGTTGGCATTTTGATCTCTGGTTCCTCTGCCTTTTCTTAAACCGGCTTGAACATCTGGAAGTTCATGGTTCGTGTACTGCTGAAGCCTGGCTTGGAGAATTTTGAGCATTACTTTACTAGCATGTGAGATGAGTGCAATTGTGTGGTAGTTGGAGCATTCTTTGGCATTGCCTTTCTTTGGAATTGGAATGAAAACTGACCTTGTCCAGTCCTGGGGCCACTGCTGAGTTTTCCAAATTTGCTGGCATATTGAGTGAAGCACTTTCACAGCATCATCTTTCATGATTTGAAACAGCTCAACTGGAATTCCATCACCTCCACTAGCTCTGTTCATAGTGATGCTTTCTAAGTTCCACTTGACTTCACATTCCAGGATGTCTGGCTCTAGGTAAGTGATCACACCATTGTGATTATCTTGGTCTTGAAGATCTTTTTGTACATTTCTTCTGTGTATTCTTGCCACCTCTTCTTAATATCTTCTGCTTCTGTTAGGTCCATGCCATTTCTGCCTTTTATCGAGCCCATCTTTGCATGGGCTCGATACCAATGTTCCCTTGGTATCTCTAATTTTCTTGAAGAGATCTCTAGTCTTTCCCATTCTGTTGTTTTCCTCTATTTCTTTGCATTGATTGCTAAAGAAGGCTTTCTTCTCTCTTCTTGCTGTTCTCTGGAACTCTGCATTCAGATGCTTATATCTTTCCTTTTCCCCTTTGCTTTTCGCTTCTCTTCTTTTCACAGCTATTTGTAAGGCCTCCCCAGACAGCCATTTTGCTTTTTTGCATTTCTTTTCCATGGGGATGGTCTTGATCCCTGTCTCCTATACAATGTCATGCATTTCAGTCCATAGTTCATCAGGTACTCTATCTATCAGATATAGTCCCTTAAGTCTATTTCTCACTTCCACTGTATAATCATAAGAGATTTGATTTAGGTCATACCTGAATGGTCTAGTGGTTTTCTCTACTTTCTTCAATTTCAGTCTGAATTTGGCATAAGTAGTTCATGATCTGAGCCACTGTCAGCTCCTGGTCTTGTTTTTGTTGACTGTATCAGTTCAGTTCAGTCCAGTTCAGTTCAGTCGCTCAGTCGTGTCCGACTTTTTGCAACCCTATGAATTGCAGCATGCCAGGCCTCCCTGTCCATCACCAACTCCCGGAGTTTGCTCAGACTCACGTCCATCGAGTCAGTGATGCCATCCAGCCATTTCATCCTCAGTCATCCCCTTCTCCTCCTGCCCTCAATCCCTCTCAGCATCAAAGTCTTTTCCAATGAGACAACTCTTTGCATGAGGTGGCCAAAGTACTGGAGTTTCAGCTTTAGCATCATTCCTTCCAAAGAAATCCCAGGGTTGATCTCCTTCAGAAAGGACTTGTTGGATCTCCTTGCAGTATAGAGGTTCTCCATCTTTGGCTGCAAAGAATATCATCAATCTGATTTTGGTGTTGACCATCTGGTGCTGTCCATGTGTAGAGTCTTCTCTTGTGTTGTTGCAAGAGGGTGTTTGCTATGACCAGTGCATTTTCTTGGCAAAACTCTATTAGTCTTTGCCCTGCTTCATTCTGTATTCCAAGACCAAATTTGCCTGTTACTCCAGGTGTTTCTTGACTTCCTACTTTTGCATTCCAGACCCCTATGATGAAAAGGACATCTTTTCTGAGTGTTAGTTCTAAGAGGTCTTGTAGGTCTTCATAGAACTGTTCAGCTTCTTCAGCTTAGGTTTACAGAAAAATTGAAAGCAAAGAGTTCTCCAATCCTTACATTTTTGTTTAAAAATATTCAAACACATCAGCTTCTCCAGGAGAACTGAAAATATATGTTCACATAAAAGGTTCATAGCAGCATGTTTCATTAACGCCAAAAAGTGGAGACTACCTAAACACCTGTCAACAAATAAATGGAAAAACAAAAGGAATATTGTTGTCTAGTCACTAGCTTGTCTGCCGTTCTTTTGTGACTTTATAAACTGTAGCCTATCAGGCTCTTCTGTCTGTGAGATTTCCCAGGCAAGAATGCTAGAATGGGTTGCCATTTTCTTCTCTAGGAGATGTTCTGACCCATGGATTGAACCTGCATCTCTTACATTGGCAGATGGACTTTTTAACACAGAGCCACCAAGGAAACCCAGTATTAGGACTACTGTCACCAATTTACTGAAACCTAACTAATCCCTTTGAATTGGTGTCTCTGTTCCAAGGAACTGCTTCTTTCCCACTCCTGGAACCTCTGCCCCTGAACTTGTGCTTGGAGAGCAAGGGAGGTTAGTGTCTATGCTGCATTCTCCAGGATGCCACATTCTCTCTCTAATGAAGCTCAACTTTTCCTTGAGGTTTTGCCACTCTTTGTGTACTGTTAGCTAGATATTTAAAATTAATCCCTCTTTAGGTAAACTCATTTCTTTACTATTGTATCTAATATGTGTACTAATATATCACATGCAGAACTGATACTGTCTGCTGGATCTCAGAGGCATAATAAATGGCAACGACTCATTAGAAGCAGGGATAAAACTGCCAATTTTAGTAAAAAAAATTCAGTAGCTGATTAATCTCCATTAGAGTATAAGAGATAGGCATTACATTAATAGAGTGCTTCTATAATCACTTCACAAGAAAAGATGTTCACAGTTTGTTACAAAGGGAAAAACAGGCCACAAACAATATGCACAGTGTGATCCCATTTTTTGTGCAGAGCTATCTATCTTGCTATCTCTAATTAGCGCCACAGTGAATTATTTTCTTCTTTTGATCTTACCTATTTTCCACTCTTTGTAAATTGCACATACATGTTTCACATAATTCTTAAAATTCAAAAATAAAATGATACTGACCATATTTCTGAGACATTTGTAATGACTCTAATCTGACAATACTACACAAACGTTTATTAGGTTGGGAGTGGATATACAACACTTCCTCAGCACTTGCAGGTAAGAGGGAGTCACAACAGGTAGAGAGAGGAGGGAGAAACCAAAATCACACAAGTTGGCTCTGCCCTCTCAGATCTTATGCTCTGACAAATTGATGTTCTGCATCAGAGATGCAGCTGACATCTTAGCAGACTAAACTGCCTGCCCTTGGATTCAGTCATTCTTTTATTAGGGTTTCCCTGGTTGCTCAGATGGTAAATAATCTCCTACAAAGTGGAAGACCTGGGTTCAATCCCTGGGTTGGGAATATCCCCTGGAGAAGGAAATGGCAACCCACTCCAGTATTCTTGCCAGGAAATCCCATGCACAGAGGAGCTTGGTGGGTTACAGTCTATGGGGTTGCAAAGAGTTGGTCGCAACTGAGAGACTAACACTTTCATTCTTTTATTTATTTTTAAACACTTATTTGGTTGCACTGGGTGTTAGTTGCATCATGTGGGACCTTTTTATTGTGGCATGTGGGATCCAGTTCCCAGATGAGGGATCAAATCCTCATCCCCTGCATTAGGAGCTCAGAGTCTTAGCCACTGGAACACCAGGGAGGTCCAAACTTTCATCCTTTTATTCAGTGCAGTTCAGTCACTCAGTCGTGTCCGACTCTTTGTGACCCCATGAAACACAGCATGCCAGGCCTCCTTGTCCATCACAAATGCCCAGAGCTTACTCAGACTCATGTCTATCGAGTCGGTGATGCCATCCAGCCATCTCACCCTCTGTCTTCCCCTTCTCCCCCCACCTTCAATCTTTCCCAGCATCAGGGTTTTTCAAATGAGTCAGTTCTTCACATCAGGTGGCCAGAATATTGGGGCTTCAGCTTCAGCATCAGTCCTTCCAAGGCATATTCAGGACTGATTTCCTTTAGGATGAGCTGCTTGGATCTCCTTGAAGTCAAAGGGACTCTCAAGAGTCTTCTCCAACACCACAGTTCAAAAGCATCAATTTGGTGCTCAGCTTTCTTTATAGTCCAACTCTCACATCCATACATGACTACTGGAAAAACCACAGCTTTGACTAGATGGGTCTTTGTTGGAAAAGTAATGTCTCTGCTTTTAATATGCTGTCTGGGTTGGTCATAGTTTGTCTTCCAAGGAGCAAGGGTCTTTTAATTTCATGCCTGCAGTCACCATCTGCAGTGATTTTGGAGCCCAAGAAAATAAAGTCTGCCACAGTTTCCATTGTTTCCCCATCTATCTATTCATCTGTTCTTTTCTTAAGCAACATTTATTGAATGGTCACTCCTGAGGATATTGTACCTGTCTTCAAGCAGTTCACATGAACACCTACCTTTTTGCCCACTTTTCATGTGAGCACAAGATATGGCTTGCTCTTCTGGGGTTCCCTGTGCCAGCTTCATCTTGCTGTTCATTTATGACTGCCATTATGTCCTGAACAAGCTGCCAAATCTGGATGTGTTGTTAAAGGTAGATCCTGGTAGAGAGACAAGACCCAGAGGAAAAGAAACTCCTTAAGACACATGTCCTAGACATCCCCAGTTCCTCCCCCACACTCACCTTGTCTGTGGGGACAAGTGAAAGGTTATTAACATCAATAAAAATAATTTTTACTCATATCTCATACCTGCTCACATGAGATCCCTAATGACTGTCCGACCCTCATCCCCTTGCTACTTCCACACCCCTCATGTCAGGGCTGGCCTCAGGTGAGTTCGAGAATAGGTCTGCATCCGCCCTCCCTGTCCACTGTCCTCCACTGCCCATGAGGTGAGGTGCTGGGGGACCTCAACACTGTATGCATCCCTGTGTCCTCTGAGGAAACTCCAGGTTACTAAAAATATGTCAAGACCAACTTTATGTAACTTTAATTTTTAAAACTATGCTGAAGAAGATTTAATATTAGAGAAATTCATAGTGACACTTCTGTAAACTGGAAAACATACTTAGTATTAAGAAAATAATATTCCAACCCCAATTTACAAATCTGCTCAAGATAGATTGTATAGGAGGTTTGCTCAAAATAAGGTTCACTCAGGGTTAAAACAGCAAAAGAGCAATCACAGAGAGCTATAAACCTGTACATGATTCTACTGTAGATCTGCCCTGAGCCCTGCTTAGGGACAAAAATAAATAAGTCATTCGGGTGATGCTCTCTAAATGTCTCCCTTTGGAATGTAATCCACATCTGCTAAGGAGCAGTTTTATGTGTACATTTAGTGTTTATGCATTTTCTCTACTTGTAGGAAAAACCAGTGGAAACTAAAATGGCAAGGGTCAATTATTCATCTCTCTCCTTCCCACAACATAAAAAATATAATCCCAAAATGACATTTCTCACACAGATTTATCTCACAGACATCCAGCAACTTACCCAAACTTGCACAATCCCCAACCTAACCAGTTTTCTCACTTGTGGCATTTCGTTTCTTTGTTCCTCTAAAAATTATACTGAATTTTTCCTCTGGAAAATAAAATATACTTCCAAACTGAAAGTTTCAATGTTCAAGGCTATGTAACTCCTTTGGTATAAAAATGAAATTTAAGAAAACTCAAGACCCTTCTAGGTTATATTGTTCCTAGAATAACATGTCACAAAAGTTTCTCAATATCTTTGATGTTACAAAGCAACTCTAAAACTGCTGTGAATTTGCACATGAACTAATTACATACGCATGTGCTTATCAACTGTGAAAAACAACAAAAAGGAGTATTTTAATCACATCAGATATAAAATTGTTGGTGTCAGACCACCAAGTTATGAATTGCAGAACAGTAGCTTTATAGCTCTTAGCTAGCCATGCACCTTCAGACTGGCAAGAATTAGAGCATGAGATGGTATCTGTGAGAGATTTCCCTCTCACAAATAGGTTGTTCGTAGCTTGTCTTCCAAGGAGCAAGTGTCTTTTAACTTCATGCCTGCAGTCACCACCTGCAGTGATTTTGGAGCCCAAGAAAATAAAGTCTACCACCATTTCCATTGTTTCCCCATCTATCCACCCCTGGGAGGGGTGGGGTATCTTTTCCTGAGGTCCAGTGAAGAATGGCTTCTGGAACTAAATATACCTGCTATAAGTCTAGTCAAGGCTATGGTTTTTCCAGTAGTCATGTATGGATGTGAGAGTTGGACCGTGAAGAAGGCTGAACACCGAAGAATTGATGCTTTTGAACTGTGTTGCTGGAGAAGACTCTTGAGAGTCCCTTGGACTGCAAGGATATCAACCAGCCCATTCTGAAGGAGATCAGCCCTGGGATTTCTTTGGAAGGAATGATGCTAAAGCTGAAACTCCAGTACTTTGGCCACCTCATGTGAAGAGCTGACTCATTGGAAAAGACTCTGATGTTGGGAGGGATTGGGGACAGGAGGAGAAGGGGACGACCGAGGATGAGATGGCTGGATGGCATCACTGACTTGATAGACGCGAGTCTGAGTGAACTCTGAGAGTTGGTGATGGACAGGGAGGCCTGGCGTGCTGTGATTCACTGGGTCGCAAAGAGTCGGACACGACTGAGTGACTGAAGTGAACTAATGAGTTAGGAAAACATGATATCAGCATCCCACTCATGACTGAGGAATCTAAAGACTGAGATGCTGGTTGGATTGACCTACAGAGCAGTGCAGTCTTTGGAAACATTTGGGGAGTAAGTGAACTCCCATTCATGCTGTGTCAAAGTTGCAGATTTCCTGTGGACCATGAAAGAGAATGAGGGAGCACAATTATAGCTGCCTTAAGATTGTATCCTACAAGTTCTGCTTTTTAATATGCTAGTTAATATGTGTGTATATATATATATATATATATATTTTGTGTGTATATATATATATGTATGTGTGTGTGTATATATATATATATATGTATGTATGTATATAGATATATAAGTGGTAAGTGTTAGTCCCTTAGTAGTACCCGAAGCTTTGAGACCCTATGGACAGCAGCCCACCAGGCTCCTCTGTCCATGGACTTCTCCATACAAGGATACTTGGTTGGTAGCCATTTCCTTCTCCAGATTTTATATATATCCCTCTAGTCCCCAGGTCTTTTCTGAGACCCTCTTCCAGTTGGAATCTATCTCAAATAATTAAGGCTTCAATTTTCCTCTAACCCCTGGCTGACCGACTGACTCTCTGAGGCTGAGTTTACTATTGGATAGGACTGGATAGGAGTAGATTGGATTTCACTCCCCCTCTTGAGGACAGAATTCCTCGGCTCTTGCTGTTCTCACCTACCTTACCCTAAGAAGGGGCATTCTCCAGCAGTCCCACACTCGTGTTTTCCTCTATGTTTATCCCAATACTTTCTCCTCTCGTTACACTGCAGTGGTCGGCTGCCTCCTGCTCCAGTATTTGCCAGGAGATAAACTATAGTTCTATGAGTTTGCTCTGGTTAGTAAATAAGTTTCAGAAGCATCTAACAAGGACTTTCTTCTGTTTGATACTTTCCTAGCCTGTTGCTTCAGAGATGGGAAGTAGACCATGCATTTCTCCCTGTCAACCTGTTTCCACAGCTGTTTGAGTTCTCCAAACTTTAAGAAATCTTTTCTATGAAACGCTTCTCTTTTTCCAATCTTTTTTCCTTCTATACCCGACTCCTCTATGATGTCCATTTCCCATGGTTGTTTCTTTGCCATTTCTTCAGGGTTAGGTGAGTTTGGATTCCTCTTTGTTTTTCATTTCTACTTGCCTTATTAGCAATCCCATTCCTTTACTATCCAATACGAAATTAACACTTTGCCGGATGGAAAAGTCATTTTCTCTCTCTCTCCCATTGTTTTATGTATTAGTTACACTTTATTTGTTGCAAGTTATAAATTCCCATATATTAAGAGAAAGGAGAAATTATATTAGTAGGATACAGAGTAATCCCTAAAATTGAAAAGGAATTGAACTACAAAGCCGAGGAAAGAAAAGAATATGGGCTGCTCTGGGCTCTCAGCAGCAGCTGTTGGGTGTGTCTACCCTAGAGTACTCAATGGGTGGGAGAAATTCTATGCACAGACAATTTCATCACAGAGTTATCTGCAGTAGACGGGGGTTGGGGGGCAGAGAGGATCCAAGTGTGCATCAGTCACCCCTACTAGTTAAGTCAATTTTTGCAAATATATAACAATGAGTTACTGTGAGACCATTTCAAATGTTTATGAAAGCTCTGTGAAAACTTGGGAAATGCTTATGGTAAAATATAATGTGGAATGTAGTACTTTATAAAATGTAAAAACCTATGCATAACAAAGCTATCATTTGTGATAAAAGTGGAAAACATATACACATCATATTTATGTGACTGTATTTAAAGTTTCTGTTGAAGGATACACAAAAATTAATCAGTGGTTATCGGGATTAGGGGTAGAATTGAACAGATATCATGCACAAATGGGCAAAATAATTTATCATATATCTTTTCTTAATTTTTTAACAATAAGACTGTATTACTTATTCAGAACATCATACATGTATATATATGTGTGCGTGTGTTTGTATGCATATACACATGCATATATTAATGAAAGGCAATATACCAAGATAGTTAAGAGTAGATAAATTTCTTATTTCCACATGTCATCCGGATATCTTCTAAAGAAAAAAAAATTTCTTTGACAAGAGAGGAAGCCAAATATTTTGTCCTTTTTTTTTTTTTAACTAACTCCTTGTCAGACAAGCTAGAGTGAATAAAGTTCTAAGAAAGGAGATGAAAAGTATCATTCGTGGAGTTTCAAAGACGTGTCAATAACTATGCCAAGATATCACAAGCTTTTCTCTTGGGCAGCCAAGCCAGGGCATCAGGAAGGACAGAACACCGTTTCCATGAGGCTCTGTCATATAGGGCTGTAGACTGTGCTCCTCAAACCTGATTACCTGCATCAGTTACTTGGCAACCTGGTCAAAATGCAGATTCCAATTCTAAAGATCTGGGGGTGGGGGCTGTGATTCTGCATTTCCAACAAGCTCCCAAGTGATACTGGACGCTGCTGACCAGCAGACCATGCTTTTGAGTAGCGTCAGTACTCCTAACTGCTGTAGGAATATATATAAATACTTCTAATGCAGCTGAGTCCCCACTTGGAACTGGACCTCAGAGCGGCCCACAGGCAGAAATGATTAGTGATATTATTTTACTTAAAACTTTTAGAGAAAAATAGAAATAAATAAGAGATATCAAACAAAAAGATGTATTTTTATGGTCATTGAAACATCTTGTAAAACAGCTCGGTAAAAGTTGACTGCTTTGGAAAGACAAGTGCCCTGCCATCCCAGCCTGGACTGGGTCTTTAACAGCACTTAGGTGGAAGAAAAAAATTCTCCTTCCCGTGGAATGAGGAGTCCTCCGCAGCCAGATATGGTGCCACTGGGACACTTAGCTTCCAGTCTAAGCTCGGACATTTGGAAGCAGCATTCCTTCGGCCGGTCATTTCCGCCTCCGAGCATCCAGATTCCTCCTGTCTAAAGTGTGGCTGCTGAGCGGCTGGTGAGAGTGTCTGGGCGGGGACTTCTGAAGCCGATGCAGCTGATTGGACACTGCGGAGGCCTGCCACGTGTGCACTCTGTCCTCAGAGCCTTCGGGAGGACGGAGGGCTTCAACGTAGGCGAATAGCACAAGACTACGCCGGGGCCCGGCGCAGGAGGACGAGGAGAACCCTGCAGTTCACGTTAACAATTGGCCAAATGATGTTTAACTATGTGCAGCTGCCAGAGTTAAGGCAAATTTCAATTACTGTCACCAGCGGAAGAGAGTCATTCCAAAAAGCCAGGCAGGACCTCTGTTTACTCTTCAAACAAATGGTTGGGTTTAGCAAACAAAGCTTTGATTAGAGGCCATTATGGAATATCGGTTATTGCGAGTGTTTAAATTTTTATAGATCTGCTTGAATTTTATTACATAAGCATTCCGCGTCTGTGACTAAAACTCAGGGCTTTCATATTGCTAAGGCCTGTGATCAAAGCATAAAATGTGATTCTCATTAACACTTCCTCTTGAAATTAATAATTACTACTATTACTTATTAAGTAATCCCTTCTGTGCCAGGTGCTTTACATGCATTGTCTCCATTTACTCTCACAGCAACGGCAATGAGATAGATATTGCTATGCCCATTTTATAAATAAGAAAGCAGACTCAGGAGGTTAATTAACTGGGCAGAGGTTGTATGGTTGGTTGAGCTCGATTTTGAACTCTGCTCTGACTTCTTGGCTCTTAACCTCTAGCTCATTTAAAGCAGAAACAAAGGACAGACGTGAATTTGCCAGCTGTTCATCACTCAGAAATCACCTAGTATTCCACCTATAACTACCACACACACACAGTAAAGTGTGAACTCAATCTGTGAGCAGCTATGACTGGATCACATACTTGGTGAGAAGAGTCACAGTGTGAGTGACACGTCAGGTACTTGTAGAACATTTGTCAAAGAATGGATAATCTGGTATACAGTCTTTTTTATATTATCAGTTTTATACTTCTCTTTCGATGCATATAGTTAATGTTTCAATATGTATCCAAATAAGTATGTTTGCTGTCATATGGTAGATATTGGATATCTATGAATTCAGTTATTTCCTGTGCATGCCTAATTTGAGGGTCATAGGTCTGTGCATAGATCTTTTCTGATTGTTTTTTAAATACAAAGTTAACAGACTGATAAATAATCTGTGATGATATTTCATAGGTACCATAGTGACATCTTGTGGGAAAAACATGGTGAGTTGCTACTGTACATTTCTAAATGTTGTAAAACTACTTTGTCTCTTTATGAAGTGGAAATGGTTATCAGACTCCATTTGATCATAGAAATACAGTTTGTTCCTATACAAATTTAAGATAACAGCGTTTCATACCCATTTCCAATACACTGAAAAATAATAAACTCTTTCTGAATCATGAGTGGTCTAAACTGATAGAGTTGTGCGACATGATACTGAAAGAAACACTGCATGAGTTTTATAACTGTGGACATTTAAAAAGTTATCTTGTTTCTGTTTTCAAAATGTAAATGAAAATTTCCTCTGGGGATGGTTCAAAATAATTTAATGTAAAAGCAGAGTATTAAATTTTCTCCATGATAGAATTCTTATTTCCCCAGGATATCTTTTAAAGGATTCAAAAAATCAAGATGTATTAGCACAAGATTGTCTACCAAGTACAAAGCAAGTAACTAATTATTTATTGAGTGCTCACTATGTACAGGGTATTATGAAAACTTGCTCTTTCTTTTCCCTTACTAAAACCTATTGCTTTTATCAGCTGGCTAGAGAATGTTTGTTAATGAGGCTAAGGGTTGATTTTATTCACATGGGCATGGGTTTTCTTGTTTTGCTTCCTGGTAAATACAGTTGACCCTAGATAACTAAGGACTGATTCCAGAGTGCGCGCGCGCGTGCACACACACACACACACACACACACACACACACACACACCCACACACACACCCACACACACACCCACACACACCTTCCCCCACGGATACCAAAATCCACAGATACTCAAGTCCCTTATATAAAATGACAAAGGACAGTTGGCTGTCGATACCTGCAAGTTCAACACTGCAGATCAAAATCCACAGATTGGGAAACTGCAGCTACAGAGGGCTGACTGCTGTATGACATCGTGGAAAGACAGTGGTCTTTTAAATCAAATATTGAATGTTTTTCTTTTCTCTCTCTTGAACCAGATCCTAGATACACACACACATTTTTTTTCTTACTCTCTTATTTATCAATTATATATGTGTATTCTTTTACTAATATCTTTTAATACTATATTTTTTAAGTTATTACCTTAACTTGGGAAGACAAAGCAAATATTCTATCTTTTTATTATATTTAATCTATATAATGTCAGAACGGATGTATTTACTGTTAAAGGGCCACTACCAGATAAACTCATTTTCACCTCCTTTATTATCTGCTGCTGCTGCTGCTGCTGCTGCTAAGTCGCTTCAGTCGTGTCCGACTCTGTGTGACCCCATAGACGGCAGCCCACCAGGCTCCCCGGTCCCTGGGATTCTCCAGGCGAGAACACTGGAGTGGGTTGCCATTTCCTTCTCCACCTTTATTATCTACTTGCTATTTATCACCAGTAGAGGGCATCTGAAAACTGAGCTAAGTACAACTTAATGCCGTGAGTAAAATAAGCCAAAAATAAGACTACATGTTCCACCAAGAAACTAATTGTTGCTTTGCAGCATAGATATTCAAAAATTGCTTGATGGTAGTCTTATAATAAAGTTAGTAAATATGCATTCACTTCCTACTAAAATATTGAATTAAAACACTTCCTTTTCTTTTCAATACGATGGAACAGTTAATTCTGTAGAATTAAATTTGCAAGTGCCAAGAATAATAATGGCGATAATGCATCAAATTGCATTTCCGACTATACCTGCCTACATTTTAAAAGTTGGTACACAAGTACAAACAATTAAAACATCTAGAAATGAATGCAGAATTAGCTAGACAAGACTGGTCTCAATTATTATCACAAATCTCCTGTACGTAATTGCTTTTAGCGTCTTTCACCCAACAATGTCTTCAGTACCTACTGTGGGTCCGTGTCAGTGTTCCGGATTCACTGCCAAGGAGCTCTTCTAGTGGGGAAGGTAGACAAGCAGATTGGGAGATGGGCTGTAATCATCAGGGTGCTGATGGAGCATACTGCGCGGAACTCGGAGGGAGAGCTCCAGACCCTCCAGGTGGTTTCCTTTTCCTGGTTGGTGCCTAATCCACACCACGGAGACCCCGGATAAAGGTCAGGGCTGACAGGCAGGTGTGGTTTCAAGTCCTTTCCCATACTCTCATAGCCCTATGACCCGAGTCAAGCCTTCAGCCTTTCCAAGCTCTGATTCTCCCTATGCAAGGGAGCAATAACAGTGGCACAGCCTACGGTAGAAGGTTGTTGGGAGGACCAGGGGCAACGCCTGCGGCGCGCCTGACCCGGCACCGTCTCTAGTCTGGCGGCGCGCCTGACACGGCACCGTCTCTAGTCTGCGGCGCGCCTGACCCGGCACCGTCTCTAGTCTGCGGCGCGCCTGACCCGGCACCGTCCCTAGTCTGCGGCGCGCCTGACCCGGCACCGTCCCTAGTCTGCGGCGCGCCTGACCCGGCACCGTCTCTAGTCTGCGGCGCGCCTGACCCGGCACCGTCTCTAGTCTGCGGCGCGCCTGACACGGCACCGTCTCTGCTGTCACTGTGTTCGCGTTACGACTGGTAGACTCCACAGCCCCAAGCTGGAGGCGACCAGGATGGCCCCGCGTTAGCTTTCACTGCGTCCCGGCAGATGAGATCTGGTGGCGGACAATACCAGCCCCTCTGCATCCAGAGGCGGGCTGCTCTTTACGCACAGGAACGGAGCTTCAGTCGCTTGCAACTCTAACCAATACATTTTCCTGCCTTTCTCATTACTGAGTTTCTGTCTTTCTTCCTTTCTTTCTTTCTTGTTTCTTCCTTTCCTTCTTGTTTTTCCTTTCTTTCTGTTATTGTTATTGTTAAGAGTTTCATGGTGGGGTGGAAGAATAATTTTTCTCTGGTAAACATAGCATTCAAGAATGAAATACGTACATTTTGCCTGCATATTGGTTGGGGTATTTAATACATGCGTCTCAAGGATATTATCATACTCAAGTTTGATTTCCTAAAAATATATTTACTTAGAGGGTTGAACTGGATGAGATTCACAAATCATATTGTGTTTTTATTTTCTTAATCTTGCTTTTTATTACATTTGCTCAGAGCTGGAAAGGCAACCACAAAACCAAAACCAGATGGGAAAAACTAAGCCAAAGGAAAACCAAATCCTGATTACTAACAACTATTTAGATAATATTTTATCAATGTGTGATTCAACAATAACAAGCACGTATTTTGATAAGAGTATAATGTCTCCAGACCAAACGTCTCTCTCTAACATCATAGATATTTGTATCATGACAGAGGATGAAATAATCCAGCAAACCGAGGTGGAGAGTTTATAACTCTTTTCCTCCCAGCTATAAAATTGTCTACTTTAGCAGATCAGTATCATGTGTACCCTGCCTACCGAGAGAGTCACAAAACAGATTCGTCCCTCGGAATCTCCTGAGGGAGAGAACCTACTGGAAGGGCTCACCTTCTTTTGTCCTAAACTGGCATATCAGGGTTTTATTTGGGAGCAGAAAGAAAAAAAAATTCTAGAGTGATTTTTGACCTCCAGCTGGTGTGTGGATGAGGGACTGACCTTGTTTTAAATGGAATCCAAGTGAAATGTGATGGAAGACATCAAAATTATGATGTCTTTCTTCTGTCTCTATGACAACTATCATCTCAGCAGCCATTTTTTTCAGATTAAAGACAAAGTGTACTTGACACTCCAGATCAAATAGATTTGTTTTCAGCTGACATATTCCAAGTTGATCAAACAGTTACTTTGATAAAATAAACTACCCACAAAGAGATCCTGGGTTGAGCATAATAAAGAAGGAAAGCTGGGATGGGAATAAAGAGGAAGAGAGTGTTATTTGATGATCTATCCTGTTGTTTATTTTTTCCCCTGTAAATATAATTGCAGTTAGAGCTATGTCTCTGTCTTAATGCATAAACTAGCTTTTCACAGGCAGTTTTATTTTAGTCCTCTACATCAGGAATTTGTTTCTGGCAAGAGCTGAGATCTCCAGTTGAGACAGGCTGCAGAGAAGGCAAGCCAGAGCTTTCCCTGACTGTGACAGTGATTAAGTGGAATCACACTGGGTGGAAACGCCACACGCATGCTGCAGGATTCCTGTTCGTTCAGGTGACACAGGACAGGACTGAGGAATGAGTGACCTCGGGCCACTGTCTGGGAGGGAGCAACAGAGGCAGTGACTCTGTCCTGAGCCCACAGCTTCTGGAATTTGATCTATAAAAGCAAGGAGGGGGTTAAGCTTCACCTAGAAAATGTTGGTGGTAGTAGGCATCCTGCTGGGCCCTCTGTCGTTTACTCTTTGTCTCAACACTCCTTTAGATATTTCTTTGATCCACATCATTCTTTAGAAGCTCATCTCATTTCTGAGATTAACCCACTTTTTCCTGTAATCAACATAGCCCAGCTTCAGAAATTTAGGACTCTCAGTTAACCAAAGAATGCTTCTTTCTTGGTCTGTATCATTGGCTGGCTGAGATCTAAGAGAAAACAAGGGCTAAACTTCAATGCACAGTAAGTCCCCTACATATGAACCTTCAAGTTGTGGACTTTCAAATGTGTGAGCATGCGCTTGCATGTTCAATCATATATGTTAGTTCACGTGTCTGGTGCATCCTGTCATGTGCACGGATCCTCCAAGTGGTTGCACGTTTGCATATTTTACTATTCAGTACTGTATAGAGTCCAGTAGTACAGTATCTTTATTTCAAGCCCAGGGTATCCAGAAGCAAGTGTAAAAACAGTGGTGATATAGCTGAGACTGCTGTACCTTTTGAAGTACTGTATGGTAAGATTAAAAATGTTTTATTTTGTGTACTTGTTTGTTTTTTATGTACTGTTTTTGTTAAAAGTATTATAAACCTATTGCTGTACAGTACTCTAAATCTGATTGTGTTAGTTGGGCACTGAGGCTAACTTTCTTGGACTTACAAACATGCTTTTGGAATAGAACCTGTTGGTATGCTGGGAACTTGCTGCATAGCCATCCGCCTCTGCTCTGAGAACCCTCCTCACGCTCCTGAGGTCACCTAACAACTCAAGGCTCAAGACGCCTGCCTTCTTTCCTACATACCCTTACAAGATAGAATGACTTTCATATAGTAGCTCGTCAACATGTCTGAATGTCTTCTCCATGCCAGGAAAGGCATTAGGCACCACAGGGACACAGAGGTAAGAAAGGCAGCCCCTGGTATTGCCTGGCACTATGTAGTGAATGTTCTTTCTAGAGAGTGTCCTTGTGTGTGCTAAGTCACTTCAGTCCTGTCCAGACTCTGCGACCCTAAGGACTGCAGCGCTCCAGGATCCTCTGTCCATGGGATTCTCCAGGCAAGAACACTGTAGAGGGTTGCATTTCCTCCTCCAGGGGATATTCCCGACCCAAGGATTGAACTTGAGTCTCCTGCATTGGCAGGCAGATTCTTTACCACTAACAACACCTGGGCAGCCCCATATAATATCTGTAGTTATTAAAGATTACATAGATATTATATAATGCCTATCTAATATTTAATGTTCTCATGAGCTCAGTTGTGTCTGACTTTTTGTGATCCTATGGATGGTAGCCCGCCAGGTTCCTCTATCCATGGGATTCTCCAGGCAAGAACACTCAAGTGGGTTGCCATTTCTTCCTCCAGGGGATTTTCCCTACCCATGTCAGGGTAGGAATCAAACCCACTACATTTTTAATGTCTCCTGGATTGGCAGGCAGGTTCTTTACCACTAGTGGCACCTGGGAAGCCTCTAGAGGGACTTAATTTGGGAGCCTGAGATTGGGTTTGAGGAGGTAGAGTGAAGGCAGAAAGCGTGTATCTTCTGAAATTATGTGTGTGCATATGTATGTGCCCATGAGGCTTGTAAGCATTTTTCTGGGCAAAGGGCCTATACCTTCCATAGTGTATGGAAGAGGTTACCATGAAATACAAGATATGTCCTTTGCCCACTGAGGGGTAAGGAATTGAACCAGAATATTGATAAGCAGAAGACTGGAGAGGGTCAAGGAATAGAATGAAATGTATAGCAGATATTATTTAAATACATAATATCAAACTACTAACAGGTAATCTACTTCCTCCTTCATCCTCTCCCCATCATCTTAGTGCTGTCAACTGTTTAAAAATTAAGCAAAACATTTGATGAAAAGAAAATTCCATTTTTACATAAAAATATTTCAAAGGCCTATAATTAAAAACATGTATTATACTTCATGTCTGGCAGCTTTTAAAAATAAGTTTTATAATTCCTTATGGGTTATCCTGTTTCTGAAAAAGATGCTTCAAATAGCATTTCCCCCAAAATGAGCACTTCCTCTTCATCAAATCACCTCGCACAATTATGGCAAAATGAATGCTATATACAGCATTAGATCAGATCTAGAATACAATAATTAAAACCCTAACTCCTTCAGGGGAAAAAAAGGGTGAATCAAGAACAACCATCCTACCTCTATTCTGAGGATGTTTTACTAGTTTCATTTCAAGTGGCAAAGTTGGACAGTGACATGCCTTTTTCTTTTGAGCCAAAGCTGTGTTTTAGTTGGACCAGCCTGGAGGCTAGCGGCTGGACTCTGGGAGTGTCTCTGGGTTTGCACATGGCACTGGTCCCAGGGTCCTGTGGCACTCCAGCTGGACCTACTGACCATGACTCAGGATCCTTCAGCCCAGAACTGTTCCTGGAAGGTGAAACTAACACAACACCGAGGTAGAATGACCTCCTGCCCCACTGCCTTGCTTCATCCAGTTTCTTTTCCTGGCATCCTTCCTGATCAAAAGCAATGTTTGCTCACTACCTGATGGAGAGAGAGCACCCTGGAGGATCTGCACTTTGAGCTGAGGCTGGAAGGATGAGGGATCTCCTTGAGCAGGTGGCTCCCAGGGCTGAATTCTCATCACCTTTGCCATCTCCTGGGAGATGGAAACTGTCCTTTCCATATCCTGCTTAGGGCCCCACGAAGAGGCCACAGCAGCTTCCTGGGGCCCCTTCATCTGCAGTTCAACCTTCTCTCCACCCGGATATCAAGACCGGAGGATCCGCAGATCCCTCTCATGACTGAGATCCTACATCTCCTACAACTCCACCTGGATGCAAATGTCCAGGGTTCTGTCTTTCCTCTTACTGCCTTGTACTTCCACCCTTGGTTTTTTCTTTCCATTGCCATTTATCCCTCCCTAAAACCTTTCCCCAGCATCTGCAGAATTTTAGCTTCATTGGAAATAAAGTCCTCTAAGACCCCTCAAACACTGCACAATCTATTGTCTTTCCCTCTTCCTTCTTTGAACATTCTGAACCCTGCTTTACATCTAGTCCTACTACCACCTTGGAGATATCAAATTGGTTCTCTTCCTCCCTTTGTTGCCTGCCGGGAGCCAGCATGAGAGATCCCACCTATGACAAGGTCATGCAGAAAGGCCTGATGGGCAAGGCAAGTTGGGCCTCAGGGGTTCCCCCTGGAATGTCCTGGGCATCCACCCCCAAAACCAGAGTCTGCCTGCTTTACTGTGTTTTGCTTTCCACCTACTCTTTTGACATTAACAGGGGCTGTCCCCCCACCACCTTTTTCTGGAAAAAGTTAATTTAGAGCTTTTAGATAATAAATCTCCCAGGCATAATAAGACTGTTTAAATCCAAAACCCCTCTGATGGCTTTCTAGCCTGCCTGCCGGACTCTTACAGCTGTGCATGTGATTGTTTGCGGCCTCCCGACCGCTAGAGGCACCAGAAGCTTAAAACATCCTAGGAATGTAGGTGCTTCTGAGGCATCAAAATCATTAGAATAGGACTGATTAAAGGTTTCATCTGTTGAGCCAATACTTGCTGCCAAATTTTCATATCTTGTATTTGTAGATATAGTTGATATATAGAAAAAACAGGTAGTAGTCCTGGTATTAGCAACATTAGATATTTGAGTTAAGTACTTTCATTGTTATAACCCACTGCACCTTTGTTCTACAGGAATGTAACTTTATTTAGTACTAAGGGTGATGCAGAGTAAAGAAAAACACTCCTAGGGAAAAAGAGTTTTCTGGTTGATAGACATTTATCTAGGAAGAGAGCCATAAAAATGTTAACAGGCCTCTTGGCCAGAAGATAATGTAAACCACCTGAGACCTTTTGTATACGGGAAGGTATGCAAAAAGAAAGCCTGGTCTCAATGAGGGTCAGGACTGCTTGCCCCTGCATAACTCTGTATATTCCATTATTTATTTATGTACAACTTGGAGTATATAAGCTGATTTTGAAAATAAAATCTAGAGTCTTGCACCGATGCTGGGCTCCCCCTGTCGTTCTTTTCTCCCCTTTTCCAGTTGAATTCCCATTTGAAACATGGAGGCTCACCAAGTCTGCTTACTTGCCCTGGTTTCTAAGATCCACGTGAGAGGGAGCCCAAGACAGGACACTGTATGCTATTCAAGTGGGTGCCAGTGGCCTAATGTAGATGGTGCAAACCTCTTGTCTCGGGGTTTTATTAGTTTTCTGCATAAACCAAGTTATTCAGCATGTTTTCTTCACTAATTTTCCTACTACACTATTCTTTCCTAACCTCTTTATATTTCTAATTAAATAGTCCTTTTCCAGACTCTGACTCTGTCCCTGCTTCGAATTCCCTGGATCCACCGGGGCTGGACCCCAGCAATTGCCCAAACCCTGTGGTTTGTCTTTTCAGCCATCCTTCCAGCACATTCATCAGCCCATTAACCTACCTAACTTTCCACTGTGGAAACTCTGCAGACTCTCAATCTTGGGTCAGCACAGCCATTTTTCTTCTCTGCTCTTTACACATTGAATATGGCTGGAGAAAATCATCCAGCTGTTCAGATTAGCACCATTATGAAAACAAGTCTCCAGCCACAATTTCTTCAAACTTAACCACTCTTCTCAAGCTCCCTTCTCTTTAACTTCCTAATACCCCAAGAAAAATCAAAACTATGGTTCTGCTGCTGCTGCTGCAAAGTCACTTCAGTCGTGTCTGACTCTGTGCTACCCCATAGACAGCAGCACACCAGGCTCCCCCATCCCTGGATTCTCCAGGCAAGAACACCAGAGTGGGTTGCCATTTCCTTCTCCAATGCGTGAAAGTAAAAAGTGAAAGTGAAGTCACTTAGTCGTGTCTGACTCTTAGCGACCCCATGGACTGCAGCCTACCAGCTTCCTCCATCCATGGGATTCTCCAGGCAAGAGTACTAGAGTGAGGTGCCATTGCCTTCTCCGAGCTATGGTTCATATGCTCTCCAATATTTGCAGCCGCAATGCAAGCTCCACTCCTGCAAGGTCCAAGAAAGACGTGTCCCTTGTGTTCGGGGCTAATCCTCTTTCCTGTACTCTGGTCTTCTCTCCTCCTACTCTTCAGAGACAATTCCAATACTTATCCCCATCCCACCCCCTTCCTATAGCTTTAATATAGCCACTTTCTTTCACATGTCTTTTATGTCAACTCATGAATGTATCATCTTTTCCAGTTTTGTGAGGAAAGCCTGACAATTCTTATTAGTTCTATATGGTTCTCTTCCTAGCTGCCATCCTTTCCATTCCTTCCAAGCAGAGCTACCTGAAAGAGCGGTGAATATTTATTTCATCACCTCTACAGTCTCACTTCCTTTTACTCCTTAACTTGTTACAAACCACATCCCACCCCAGGAACCACACTGACACTGTCCTCACTGAGATCATCAGTTATCTCCCAATGATATCAGCAGAGAGGTGTTTTCCCATCACATGCAACCTCTCTATGCCTTATGACACCATGAACCACACTCTCTTCCTCCTTAGCTTCCTTAATATCACACTCTCCTTATTTGATACCCACTCTTAGGCCAATTTTTTTCAACTTCATTTCCATAGATTACTATTGTTTTTTTTTTTTTAACTCATGCCTTAAATGTTGGTGTTCCCAGGTCAGTCCAACTTTTATTACCCATAATGTACAAGGATGGAGAAGGAAATGGCACTCCACTCCAGTACTCTTGCCTGGAGAATCCCATGGATGGAGGAGCCTGGTAGGCTGCAGTCCATGGGGTCACAAAGAGTCAGACACGACTCAGCAACTTCACTTTCACTTTTCACTTTCATGCATTGGAGAAGGAAATGGCAACCCACTCTGGTGTTCTTGCCTGGAGAATCCCAGGGATGGGGGGAGCCTGGTGGGCTGCCGTCTATGAGGTTGTACAGAGTTGGACATGACTGAAGTGACTTAGCAATGTACAAGGATAATGAAACTTTCTAACCTTCTAGGATAAACTGGACACTATTTGGAAGTATCTATAGTATTGGTGAAAGATGTAATTGCCTTCTCTTTATATTGTGTAATTTACAAGGAGAAAAAGAGTTAGGAAAGATATTAAATACTATTTTTTTGCAATGCTGAATTTTTAATTTTTTGTTCTTGAAATGGCTACTCACAATTTCTTGTCAAGGCTTTATAGTGGCAATTTCTTTATACTTTTGAGAAGTCACCATCAATAAGCAACTTTGTTCACACAAGTAGGTGATAAAAATATTTTCTTAATTTTGACAACCATTTGAATATTTATAACAGTTATCATGTTTCCATAATCTAAGAACCCTTTCTTTCCTTTCCCTGAAAAATGGAAATGTTAAAATTTCTTGTGAACATGAGTGAATTTATAGTCTGATTGAATGAACTTTTTCACATGAAGGATTTCAAAATGCTAATGCGTTCATCTGAAATACTTGTGGTATCACTGATCATTTGGGTGCCACCCCTGGCTACAAACCAGCAGGCCTGCCTACTGTTTGTGAATCAGAGATTTGGAGCCACCACTTGGAACTACACCTGCCATCCTGTCTGGCCTTTCTACCATCATCCCACCTTTCACACTCAAGGTTTGGGGATTAGATCCTCCAGAAATGCTATAATTGGCCACCTCCACTCTAGAATAGATACTGGGGTGGTGGGTTATATGCCTGACTGTATTCTGGGTTTTGTAGCTTTGGAAAGTACAGAAGACTTTCATCATGCTAGGCAACCTCAAGACTGCAACCCAGGGGACTGGGATGCTATGTCAAACATCCCATCGAGGGTCCCTGGAAATGGCTGCCACACCTGGAGGCAATCTGCCCAGGGACTCTGGACATTGTTAATCCCATTCAGCTCTCCTACATTTGAAGGGCTCAATGTCTCATAGAAAATCAGTGCTATATTCCACCAGAAGAAAAACTCTGCCACTGGACTCTATTTTAGCCCTCTTTCCACCATATATAGCTTTTTAGAAAGAGGAAACTTCCTAGATCACTGCAAAAGCCATTCATAGGGTGACAATTTCCTGACCTGTATGTCTGTCTTCTAAACCATAGACTTAAATCTGGATGCTTCCATGTGGATGTCCCACAGACCTAGACTGTCTACAGTTGGACTTACTATCCTGAAACCTACATTCACTAAATTCTTCTTTTCAGTAAATGGCACCGTCAATGCCTCAGCTACAGAAACTCTAGAGTCACTTGCGGCCTGTCCCTGTCCTTGTCCACCTCTATCTAACCAGTCATCAAGTTGTCAACTTGCTCCCAAATTTATACTCCCTGCTCTTCAGGGTTTCAGAATGCCTCCACCAGATCACAGAAATAACCTCCAAGCTTATGCTATTGACTCTAACCTGCCCTTCCAGAAAGTTAGCATGGCAATCTTCCTAATATACAAATCTTATGGTGTAAGTCTTCAGTTTAGAATTTTTAATGATTCTCCCATTCCTCTGTGATAAAGACCAAATCCCTTAGTGTGAAATACAAAACTCACTCTGCGCTGGGCCTTAAATCATGTCTCCTCCCTCATTGTTCACTCTTCCTTCCTCTTAGTCCACAATGAACTGTCTGTGACTTCTTTCTTTTATAAAACAAATTTGGCTGCATCAGGTCGTAGTTGCAGCTTGCAGGCTCCAGAGTGCAGGCCCAATAGTCTCAGCATGCAAGCTTAGCTTCCCTGCAGCACGTGGGATCTTAGTTCTCTGACCAGGAACTGAACCCTCGTCCCCTGCTTTGCAAGATGAATTCTGAACCACTGGACCGCCAGAGAAGTCCCCTTATTTATGGTTTCTTGGGCAAGCCTGGCTATCTTATTTCCATGCCCTGGTCCAGGGTGGTATCTCTGCCAGGAATACCCTTGTATGTGTTCCTATTCATTTCCTTAAGGGATGACTCCCAGCTTCTCTCCAGACTAAAACCATCTGCTACTTCCTCTGGGAAACCTTTCCTCATCATTATAATCTCAGTTGCTTCTGCTAGAATCACCCATTATACTGTGTCCTCTCATAAGATGTACTGTTATAGCATTTGCTTTCTTGAATGTTCTAAAAAAAAATTATAAAGATTCATCGAACTAGTACGTAGTTCTTAGCACCAAGAACCCAGAGCATAGTGATCAGCCCAGACTTCTGAGTGCTACAGAAAGTGACAGAAATCTCTTGACCACAAGCATGGGGACAGGTTTACTTGAAAACTGCATGCTGTGTGCTCATTGCAAGATCCTGCACCGCCAGGAGAGAAACAAGCCTCTTGGTCTGGAGCTCTTCACCAAAAGAGTCCATTCATCCCACCTTTGCCAGGCTCCAGATTAGGCTATTGTCCCCATGCAAGGCAATCCCTCTACAATTTTTTGTTCTTCTCCTGCACCAAAGTCACTTTCCTATGAGTAAGGTCACTGTCAAGTAGCCCAAAGAGTTTATCCTCTTTGTGACATGAGGCAGACGGTGACTGTGGGTGTCATCAAAGCAGTAGAAAAGAAGGCAGCTGGAGCTGGCAGGGTCATTGAATCTGCCCAGAAATCTCAGCAGGCTGAATATTGTTCCCAAATACCTGCCACCCCAGTCTTAATCAATGGAGGAAGAATGATCTCAGAACTGTTTGTCTCAATTGGCCACTTAAGTTTAACAGCTAAAAACTGGTTAATGATAACAATGCATCGTAAAACCTTCTGAAGGAAAGGAGAGTGCTTTGTGGACCATTTGTTTTGTTTGTGGCAGTTTTAAGTTATTAGCTTTTAAAATCAATGCTGTTTTTATTGGTGACAACTTGACCAAAAATCTGTCACAGAATTTAAGACCCATGGAAAAAAAGTTGAATGAAAACAAACTCCCTGGATACCTCCGGGTCAGTTGAGGACAGGCAATCATCAGGGTCTCGATAGTGATTTTAATCAAATGGCTTCAAACTGTGGCCATCCCCTGCCTGATGTTGGCCAGATGTTATCAGAAGGCATGCCTACCAATCTCACTACCAAGCTCTGACCAATCTCACTTTGCCATTTAAACTCAGAACAGAACAGAATTGGAGGTGTGCGTTTAATATCCGTTTGATTCGCACTTTCTTTTTGGCTTTAGCCCTTTTCATTTGCTAACTGAAGCTGCACTCAACAAAGTGCTTGTTTATTAAATCTTTTTGCTAGACAAGGTAGAGGGTAGGTGCTGCCTCAAGAAGGCTCAGAGGAGAGTCTGGAACCATTCTCTGAGCTAGGAAAGACAGGGGGAAAAGTAGGTTTGGAGGTAGAAATTAGATCAGCTCACAACATCTGGGGCTTGCTGTGCTTTTAAAACTCCCACACAAGCAAAGAGTATAGCCTAAGTTTAGAAAAGTGACTCTAAACACAGGTGACATTTCCCATCACTATGGCATAACCTCCCTGGATAATAACCACTTCACCTACTGTGAACCTGAATCATGAATTAAGAAAAAAGTTTGAATTTAGAGTTACCCAATACAGAAAGAGACTATTTCCTGCTGTGGTGGGTGAACATCTTCTCAGAAGGATGGAAATAGGAATTTTACAGAGAGGAAAGACTGAGATCAAAAATTGAATAATCCTGTAATCATATTATCCGGTAACGTGCGTGCTAAGTCGCTTCAGTTGCATCCATCTCTTTACAAACCTGTAGACTGTAGCCAGCCAGGTTCCTCTGTGCATGGGATTCTCCAGGCAAGAATACTGAAGTGGGTTGCCATGCCCTCCTCCAGGGGATCTTCCTGACCCAGGGATCAAACCTGCATCTCTTAAGTCTCCTGCATTGCAGGAGGGTTCTTTATATCACCAGAGCTGCTTAAGAAGCCCTATCCAGTAACAACAGGTTAATCTTAGAATCACTTGTAAAAAATAAACAAAAAGAAGCCTCAATTAGAAAGAGTTGGGAGACCAGAAGAGGGAGCTCTCCCAGAGTCCAGTAACAAAAGAAAGACTTCTCTTTGCTAGCAACGACTCAGCCAATGAAAAGCCATGTGCTCTCTGTCTACTATAGCCCTCCCCAACTTCCTTTTCCCCTCTATGACGGCATTCTCCTTCCCTTACCCTACAGGGGCTTGCACACTGCTTGACATAGTTGGGGACCCCAAATTGCAATTCTTGGCCAATTCCAAAGAAACCCATTTTCAGCTAAAGAAATAACTGGTAATGTTCTAATTTTAGGGCAACACACCTTATACTCACAGAGTTCTAACTAGGAAACAAATGTAAATTTTCCAGAATTGTGGCTTGATTTAATGCTGGTATCACATGCACTAACATTCAGGGCAAAGGGACTGGAACAGAGTGCAGGGAGGATTTACAACAATTTCATTAAATCATTGAAAAGGTTTTCTTGAACATTAATCCATTGTTTCAAGACAATAATTTGATGACTGAAGAATAAATAAATCAGAAACATATGGATTAAATTTTCCTTGAAGTACACTTGAGTTCCAAAGTAAGGAAAAGGCATTTGGCAAAATCCAGTCTGCCTTTGCCAAACCTAAAGTGTTTGAAAAATAATTTGAGAGGGTTTGCCAAACCCCAAATGCCACTGTGTTCTTCCATCCCACCCAGATCTCCAAAAGTGCAAAGCTAATACATCTACTCAGCATTCTAAATGAGCATGGGCATCTTGGTAAGAAACAAAACTGCTTCATTTAGAGCCGCTGAAGAGATTCCATAACATTTTTAGAAAGAAATCATTTGACTGAATGATCTGCTTCCTATCCATGCTCTGATCTTTAAAGTATCCATCTAAGATTTTTAAAAAGTTGTCCAGTAAGTGAAATTATTTTGAGCCTTTAGCAAAATTTAGAACAGAAAATTTATTTTTAACTAAACTTTATTGGTGACTTCAGCCTTGAAATTAAAAGATACTTGTTCCTTGGAAGAATAGCTATGTCAAACCTAGATAGTGTTTTAAAAAGCAGAGACATCACCTTGCTGACAAAGGTCTGTATAGTCAAAGCTATGGTTCTTCCAGTAGTCATGTATGGATGTGAGAGATGGACCATAAAAAAGGCTGAGTGCTGAAGAACTGATGCTTTTGAACTATAGTGCTAGAGAAGACTCTTGAGAGTCCCTTAGACTGCAAGGAGATCAAACCAGTCAATCCTAAAGGAAAGCAATCCTGAATATTCATTGGAAGGACTGATGCTGAAGCTGGAGCTCCAATACTTTGGCCACCTGATGCAAAGAACTGACTTGTTGGAAAAGACCCTGATGCTGGGAAAAATTGAGGGCAAGTGAAGGGGGCAACAGAGGATGAGATGGTTGGATGCAATAACTGATTCAACGCACATGAGATTGAGCAAACTCAAGGAAAGAGTGATGGACAGAGAAGTCTGGTGTGCTCTAGTCCATGGGGTTGCAAAGAGTCGGACACAACTTAGTGTCTGAACAACAAGAACAAAACTTTATCAGAAGTACAGCAATATCTTCCTATTGGAATTGTGTGTGTGCGTGGGGTGGGGGGCGCGGGGTGGGTGTCTCTCTTTCTATATGTTCATAGTACTGACACCCTGAACAATCAATTTTTATTCACATCATCTTTAAATTAAAACAAATTAATAGTTGAAACTGCCAATGGGGAATTCCCAGTGACCTGAATCCAGTCATGATTGAATCAGTAAACAAAGCCTTTGGAGAAATCAAAAGCAAGTATCAGAATGGGGGTGGTACAGGCAAGTCTTTTCACCCTGCAAATGTCTCTATTTTTGAACAATAATCTTAGCTATGTTGAATTTCCACCTAAGGGGTGCCTCTTTCTGGAAAGTTGACAGTAAGTGTCTGTCTAATGCACTTTGTGTTTGCAAAATGACATTCGCTCACCTAACAATGGAGAATCAATGTGGCACAGATCAGACGCTTTTCAGTTCCCAGGAAACTACACACAGGCTTTTTATTCTTGGGCTGAGGCAGTTGATATTCTCTTTTGTTTTCTTGCATTTTATTTATTTTTAATTGTAGTAAGTCCCTGAAATTGTTATGAATACTTCATATTATCATGTGTCAAATATTTGTTGAAATTTAGATGAGAAATCCCAGAGACATTTTGATTATTCAGAAATATCTTGTATGGTTTTTATATCATTTTTGCTTGAAACTTTTCATCTAGAGCAAAATTTAAAATTGCTTAGAAAACATTTTACTCAAGAAAAGAGCATACTTTTATTTTCTTTAAACTCAGCTATGAAACAAACCTTCTTCACCTTGGACTTATACCCTGAAGCCCTCCAAGAACAGCTTGCTTATTAGGGGTTCAGTTCAGTTCAGTCCAGTCACTCAGTCGTGTCTGACTCTTTGCAACCCCATGAATCACAGCACGCCAGGCCTCCATGTCCATCACCAACTCCCAGAGCTCACTCAGACTCACATCCATTTTGTCCGTGATGCCATCCAGCCATCTCATCCTCGGTCATCCCCCTTCTCCTCTTGCCCCCAATCCCTCCCAGCATCAGAGTCTTTTCCAATGAGTCAGCTCTTCGCATGAGGTGGCCAAAGTACTGAAGTTTCAGCTTTAGCATCATTTTTCCCAAAAAACACCTAGGGCTGATCTCCTTCAGAATGGACTGGTTGGATCTCCTTGCAGTCCAAGGGACTCTCAAGAGTCTTCTCCAACACCACAGTTCTAAAGCATCAATTCTTCGGCATTCAGCCTTCTTCACAGTCCAACTCTCACATCCATACATGACCACAGGAAAAACCATAGCCTTGACTAGATGGACCTTTGTTGGCAAAGTAATGTCTCTGCTTTTGAATGTGCTGTCTAGGTTGGTCATAACTTTTCTTCCAAGGAGTAAGCGTCTTTTAATTTCATGGCTTGCTATAAAATAGTTCTTTCTATAATAAGAGTTCCATGTAAGCTGTCCAATCTCATGTTATAAGAACTAGCCTTACTGAAAATATGATCCCAGGGGCAATAGCTTCTGCTCCCTGGATGCTGTTATAGAGAGAGAAACAAGGCATCAGCAACAAGCCCCTCAGATGCTGTTTCACAGAGATCATTTGGTTGCAAGGCGGAAGAAACTATTCCAACTATCTCAACACAAATAGAGCAATTAGAAGGGTACAGCAGAATCTCATAAAGCCTAACTGCAGAAAATACAGTCTGTCCTCCTGAAAATTAAGGTCTTCATGTAGCTAATTCCCCTCTCTCTGAAGGGGCAAATAATCTCAGCTCCATTTTCCCTGCTTGTCTCCACAGACTAGCTTTTATATGTTGATTTGTCATAACTAAATGCAGGCATAAGTCCTGAAACAGCATGATGATTCCATGATTTACATCATCAAATACCGGTCTCCAGCGGCCAGGCTCCCATCAACCACAGAGCAAGATAGAAGAGGAAATGCTTAGAAAAGTCCTGGTAGCCTACAGGATCCATAAACTGGGGTATGTATTATCATTTCACATTTTGTTTAATATCCCTGTTGTACTAGGTCCACATGATATACTATTTGGCAAGTAACCAGATTCATATTCCTTTATTTCACCAAATGTTATTAAAATTAGCCCAAGAGCCCATGTCTGGATTAACACATATACTAGTTACCTATTGCTGCATAACAAGTTTCTCTAAAATTAAGGTAGGGGGCTTCCCTCGTGGTTCAGTGGTTAAAGCTTCATGCTTCCAATATAGGAGGCACATGTTCAATGCCTGGTAGGGAACTAAGATCCCACATGCTACCTGGCATGGTCAAATTTTTTTTAATTAAACTAAATTGATTTTTAAGATCTCTGAACATGTATTATTTCACAGTTTCTCTGAACCAGGAATCAGAGTTGCTTAGCTGTGTGATTCTGCCTCACAGCCTTTCATGAGGTTGCAGTCAATTTGCTGGTGAGAGCTGTAGTCATCTGATGGCTGAAGGATTTGCTTCAAAGTGACTCATTCACATGGCCACTGGCAGCACGCTCAGTCTAGTTCTTTGCTGATTCTTGACAAAGCCTCTACTCCTTGCCACATGGACTTCTCCGTAAGGCTGCTTAGTGTCCTCGTGACTCAAAGCATTAGTGATCTGAGAGAGAACAAGGAGAAGGCCACGATGCCTACTGCAGTCTCAAAAATCACACATCTTCACTTCTACCATACTCTCTTCATAAGAAACAAATCCTAAGGAAGCTCATGTCCAAGGTGAGGGGAATAGGATTCTGCCTTTTGCATGGAGTAGTACTAGATAATTTATCAGCATATTTTAAAACCACCATCTCAGAAGATGCATTTTTATCCTTTTATGCTTGCCCTTGTCTTCTGTACCACATCATACCCCCAAATGACACAATACAAGCATGAAGTCCAGGAATAGTCTAGTAGAAACTGGGAAGAACCCCGGCATCTCCCTGGCTACTATGATGGTTCTCTCTGCCCCTAAAGCTTTGTAGAACCTCTGCTGAATGTTAGACTGGCACCACTGCACCATGCACAACACCATCTCTTGACCCCAGATCTCCCAGGGCTGTCTTCAGAGAAAGTGATGGCTACATTCCTTCTGTCAGTGTTAACAACCCAGTGGGCTTCTTGTAAGCTTCCTCATCCTCCTTGTCCCTTATCCAGTATTTCTATTCCAGAAGTCCCACTCTGTGCACGCTCAGATTCTTCAGATTGCATAAGTGCCCTCTGCTCCCCCATAGAATCTTCTGCTACTATTTTTTGAAGTTCCTGGGACATCTAGGACAAAATAAGATTCCTTTTCAATATTAAAGTGTGTAAGGAGTCATACACAAGGCTTCCCTGGTGACTCAGTGGTAAAGAACTCATCTGCCAATGCAGTAAACCTGGGTTTGGAAGACCTTCTGGAGAAGGAAATGGCAACCCACTCCAGGATTCTTGCCTGGAGAATCCCATGAACAGAGGCGCCTGAGCCTGATGGACTACAGTCCACGGGGTCGAAAGAGTCAGACACAACTAAGCAACTAAACAACGACAACAAAAGAGTCACACACACACACACAAGGGCATTCCACACAAAACTTCTGCTGGGCCAGGTAATAACTTTTTCCTTGGATAAAATAATAAAACTCTTTTTGTTGTTTAAGTGATAGGTGGTTCAGTTCACTTCGGTTCAGTCGATCAGTCATGTCCGACTCTGTGACCCCATGAATCACAGCACGCCAGGCCTCCCTGTCCATCACCAACTCCTGGAGTTCACTCAGACTCATGTCCATCGAGTCCGTGATGCCATCCAGCCATCTCATCCTCTGCCGTCCCCTTCTCCTCCTGCCCCCAACCCCTCCCAGCATCAGAGTCTTTTCCAGTGAGTCATCTCTTCACATGAAGTGACCAAAGTACTGGAGTTTCAGCTTTAGCATCATTCCTTCCAAAGAAATCCAGAACAGTTATTTTGTATTTTTGGAAAATCCCACATAGCCTACAGAGGAAAAAAAAAAAAAAAAACTTAATTTTTTTCAGGCAGGCAAGAGTTAGACTAAAAATCCCTTTTGTGAGCCATGAATTGATGCAAGATATTCCCCTTATTGCACTGATGCAGCTTTAGTAGTAACGTTTACTGACTAGTCTCAGCTTACCCGTTGTTGAATCATTTTTGCAGCCACCACTCAAAAACTTAAGTCATAGAATTAATTGGGGCTGGGAAGGAATTGAGGATACATCTGCTCTAATTATTTCATTTTAAAGTTGATATTAACTACCCTGGTGATTAAACTATCTGCCATGCTCATTAACTCATGATTGTGTGTCAGGACAAATTATTTTTTATTATGTGAATGCACTTTATATTGTGACTAACAGGGAGAATAATCAACTGTCCTGGTTTGCCCAAGACAGAGGGCTTCCCAAGACATAGGACTTTCAGTACTAAGGCCAAGAATATTAAAGGCAGAGCAGGATTATTTAGTCACCCTACTAATATGTTGTATTTGTTACCAACTGCTGCATAATAAATTATCCCCAAATTTAGTGAGTTAGAACAATGCAAGAGACCCATGTTCAATCCCTAGATCAGGAAGATGCCCTGGAGAAGGGAATGGTTACCCACTCCAGTGTTCTTGCTTGGAGAACTCCATAGACAGAGGAGCCTGGCAGGGTACAGTCCATAGCATCGCAAAGGGTGGGACATGACTGAGCAGCTAACACTTTCACTTTCTTTCTTGTTTATCCTTTTCTTGGTGACTTAGATGGTTAAGAGTGTGCTTGAAGTGTGGGAGACCTGGGTTCGATCCTTGGAAGGATCGAACAGAAGGAAATGGCAACCTACTCCAGTATCCTTGCCTGGAAAAGTCCACAGATGGAGGAGCCTGGTAGGCTCCATGGAGTCACAAAGTAGGACACGACTGGGTGACTTCACTTTCTTTTCTGAGGGTTAGGAACTCAGGAGCAGCTTTCCTGGGGGTCCTGGGTCCAGGTTTCGCATGATATTATTGTCAAGTTGAGGACAAGTACTGCAGTCCTCTGAAGTCTCATCTGAAGGCTCAACTGAAGGGGAAGGATTTACTCTGAAGATGGCTCACCGCTATGCCTGTGGCTGAAGGTCTCAGTTCCTCACTGCGTGTGCCTCTCCCTAAAGCAAACGATCCGAGAGAGAGAGACAGAAGCCATGACATTAGGGTTTTAGGGGTTTTTTACGATCTAGCTTAGGAAATGACAAAGTGTTACTTGTCACATATTCTGTTGGTTACACTGACCAATCCTGCCACCGTGTGGGAGGAGCTAGCAACAGTGATGACTTGGGGATGTCAGAGCTCAAAAAGGATAAAGAAGGTGTCCGTTCAGTGGAATATGGTGTTAAAGAGGTTGGTACATATAGGCCATATTGGTCCATTCAGGAAACTTATTTAGGAGAATGGGATCCAGGATTCCTAGTGTTGTGAAAGTAAGTTACAAATATGGAAAATAAGAGAATGAGACAGAAGGCCGTGGTGTTAGATTGAAATTTGAGATATCACTGTGAACTCATGATTTTCAATAATACAAATATATAGGTATATATAGGCATAAATGCAGTTTGTATAAATTTCTTATATCTGTGCACTTATATTGTTTTCTTATATCCAAGGAAGGATAGGAACAGCAGGACCCTTAAATGACATCCCTAGAATAAAGACCATCATATCATAAACACAAGCCACTACTAAAATGAAACAGAGCTCCACGGAGAAATTACTGACTCCTGGGCTGCAGCAAAGGAGGTGTAAGATGAACTTGGATATCTCCTTATGCCAGAAAATGAAGAAATGCTCAATGATGTGGACGTCAAATATAGAGAAAAGTCAGCTTTAAAGTGCTTCTACTGAATAGAACTGCCTTATGACCCAGAAATCCTACTGCTGAGCATACACACCGAGGAAAACCTGTGGCTGATTCATGTCAATGTATGGCAAAACCAATACAGTATTGTAAAGTAGAATAAAGTAAAAATAAAATTAAAAAAAAAGAAAGAGACACATGTACCCCAATGTTCATTGCAGCACTGTTTATAATAGCCAGGACATGGAAACAACCTAGATGTCCATCAGCAGATGAATGGATAAGAAAGCTGTGGTACATATACACAATGGAGTATATATACTCAGCCCTTAAAAAGAATACATTTGAATCAGTTCTAATGAGATGGATGAAACTGGAGCCGATTATACAGAGTGAAGTAAGTCAGAAAGAAAAACACCAATACAGTATACTAACACATATATATGGAATTTAGAAAGATGGTAATGATGACCCTGTATGCGAGACAGCAAAAGAGACAGGGATGTATAGAACGGACTTTTGGACTCTGAGGGAGAGGGAGAGGGTGGGATGAAGTGGCAGAATGGCATTGAAACATGTATACTATCATGTAAGAAATGAATCACCAGTCTATGTTTGATACAGGATATAGGATCCTTAGGGCTAGTGCATGGGGACGATCCAGAGAGATGATATATGGTGGGAGGTGGGAGGGGGTTCAGGATTGGGAGCTCTTGTACACCTGTGACAGATTCATGTCAATGTATGGCAAAACCAATACAGTATTATAAAGTAAAAATTAAAATTAAAAAAAATAAAGTGCCAAATGTGGGCCACTTTGTGCATCCAAATAAACAATAGTAATAAATTTTAGTCTGTAAAGGAAGTTAGAAAACAATACTGAAAGACAGGCAGACAGAGAAAAGTTGTTGATAAACAAGATATTACATTGTTTCAAAGTACCTTTCCAAAAAGCTCTTACAGATTACAAGAATCCAAGGGGCCAAGGTGGGGCGGGGGTGGGGGGAGTAACTTTACAGTAGAGAAGACTGGTAGACAGACTGAAGGGCTGCTCCAGACTGAAGGAGACTAAGAAGTCATCAGAACTAAATGTAACCTGTGATTCTAGACTAGACTGGGTGTTGGGAAAGTGTATCTATACTTGAATGGGACCTGAGGATTAGATAGCAACCCAACTTAGTTTTCTAGGCTTTCAATATTATATTAGTTTCAGGTGTACAATATAGTGATTAAAAAATTTTATAGATTATACACTATTTAAAGTTATGGTAAAATACTGGCTATAGTCCCTGTGCTGTACAATATATCCTGGTAGCTTACTAATCAAGTTAAGTTTTTGATTCTCTGTATTATGTTATGTGAAAAAGTGCCCTTTTTAACAATCTGTTATTAACATGTTTTTCACCTTAGCCCATTTCCTTAAGTTTCTTAAGTACTCTCTAAATTTCAAGGCAAATGTATATTGAAATTTAAAGAAGAACTTGTCATTCTAAACATATAATTTTGTTTTAAATAATCAACCATGACTTGTCTATTTTTTTTAAATAAATAAAGCATTTTTATTGTTCTTTTTGTTGCTACTTGTGAAATATGACCGAATTAGGGTTCTAGAAGAAAGTGCCCTTTAAAAAGATACACAAGACAGTATTTGGAGATGATGGAGCATCCAACCAACAATTTACTCTCAGTGACTCAGTACATAAAAGTTCTTTATGTTGTCCTTGAAACATTTCTGTAATTAAGATTCTTTTAAAATGAACTACTTTTTAAAAGTAAAACATTTCCACCAAATACTTTTGTTTCACCTCCTTTATGACTGATTTCTTTAGCATCATGCCAATGCTTCATGTCAACTTTTGGTATTCCTAGGCTGTTGGGGAGCACACTTATTTAATTCATTCGTTTGTTAAATAAACACTTACTGATCACCCATTATGTCCCAAGTAACTTGCTGGACACTGAGAATTTAACTACAAATGAGATCGAGCACTTGTCTCTAGGGAGTTTCAGACTAATGGGGAGACAGACAAATAAGCAGATAGTCATCATATGTCACATGACATGCGTTATGTTCAGGGAAATACCAAGTAAGAGAAGAACAGAGGAGAGGCAACTTAGGGAAATTTCCTAAAGAGAGGGATTTGACATCCTATCACAGAGCATTTCTGAGATCTGGCGAAAAACTCAGAATTATGTGAGAGGAAATGCATAGCAGGTGTGTCCAGGCAGATGAAACAGCATATAGAGAGGAGCTGGGGGCGAAAGCAGGAGCATGGCCTGCTGGAGATACCACGAGGAGCTGAGGATAACTGAAGCAGAGTATATGCGTCAGAATCTCAGGACATGACCCTGGGGAGGAGGAAGCCCAGAGGATGACCTTTTGGAAATTCCTAAAGCACTAATCATACCTAAAACCCCTGTATCACCCAGACTATTAGTGCTATCTCCAGTAATCTAGTCACAGAGCTTGCTGCAGCCACGTCTCTACCTACACATCTTCCAAGAAGGCGACTCTGGGGAAAGCATGGTTTAGCCGGCTCAGGACTGTTTGATACTAGCAACGAGAAGCACATCATTTGCAACAACTTCCTTGACAATGTTAAGTTTCATAGCCAAGTTTAGACAAGTGTTTGTTGAAAAGAGTTATTGGCGTGCTTGTTTGCATATAATCTTTCATCCCTGGATGGAAAGATATTTACAAATGATGTCTCGCAAAATAGAACTTGATATTTGTTCTCTTCCTAAAATACTTGCTCTGTTCTAAACAGCCCCTCACAGTGCATTTCTCCTTGGCAACCTCATGGTTCCCTGAGTACATGTGTCCAATTACCCCAGTGTTTCTCTTGCATTGTGGCCTGTTTTCACTTTGGATAGCAGACCTCAGTACCCTGCTGCTCACCCAACAACACATGTACTAATTCCAGAACTGAGCAAAGAATTCATCCTTTATTGTTAATGTAAAAGATGTTTGCTGAGTAGAAAGATTGCTTCATGTTCCTATAGTTGTGAGAATGAGAAAGGGACAATACTTGGTGAATTGATCCCTCCATCTGGTGAGGGTAGGATTATTCCCTGTGACAGATTGGCTGTGGTCAACTACAGAAAATAAATGAAGTAAAGCCCAGACCATCTGTGCATGAAGCCATTTTCTGAGGGGTTAGTATGGACCCCTGGATAAGCACTTGCCCTGAGCAGCAAGGCTGGGAGCACCTGATGTCCTTATGGAGCATCCATGCAGCAGCTGTGATCAGTTCCTAACTGGATTCAAGACCAGAGTATAAACAGAATGTCCTGGGTTTCTTCCAGCTCAGTTTAAAGCATGTCAATAGTTCATTTCTGGCTTCCTCTTGTTAATATTTAATGTATTTAATGTACTAATAAATGTATGTGGGTCTTTGCAACTTCATTACTTAAGTTTTAAGAATAAAAGGACAAATCATAAAGCAAATAATAGGAGAAATAGCTACCTCTTTATTTTCTTTTTCCCTACAAGATGACAGAGTAGAAGAATATGCGCTCATCTTCTGCAAGAACTCCAAATCTACAACTTATTGCTGAACAGCCATCAACAAGAGAATGCTGGATCCCATCAAAAAAAGATATCCCATGTCTAGGGGCAAAGGAGAAGCCCCAGAAAGATGATAGGAAGAGCAAAATCACATTTAGAATCAGACCCCATACCTGCCAGAGATGCTCAGAGGGCTCAAACAAAACCTTGTGTGCCCCAAGAGACACCATAAAGACTGAGCCAGACCTGCACCTTAGTGTCTGAGTGTCTCCTGTGGAGGTACATGTCGGCAGTGGCCTGCCATGGGGGCAGTTGTTCTGCGTGCACCAGACCTGGGTATGGCATAAGCCCTCTTGGAGGAGGCTGCCATTAACCCCACCGTAGAGTTGCCAGAACTTATACAGGATTGGGGAAACAGACTCTTGGAGGGCACAATAAAACCCTTGTGCACACCAGGACCCAAGAGAAAGAAGTGACCCCACAAGAGACTGAATCAGACTTTCCTGTGAGTCCAGGAGTCCCTGGCAGAGGCATGGGATGATGGTGGCCTGCTTCAGGGTCGGGCACTGAATGCAGCATGCACTGGATCTTCTAAATGAGGTCGCCATTTTCTTCATTACCCGCCCCCATGGTTGGTCTCAGGTCAAACAGCAGGGTGGGAACACAGCCTCACAGAAATCAAGGGAAAGTTGGATTATAGATTTACTGAGCACAGCCCTGATCATCAAAACAAGACCCAATTTCCCCAGTCAGTCTCTCCCATCAGGAAGTTTCCATAATCCTCCTATCCTTATCCCTCAGAGGACAGAAAGAATGAAAACCATAATCACAGAAAAGCAATTAAACTGATCACAGGGACTACAGCCTTGTCTAACTCAATGAAACTATGAGTCATGCCATATAGGGCCACCCAAGATGGACAGGTCATGGTGAAGAGTTCTAACAAAACGTGGTCCACTGGAGAAGGTAATGGCAAACCACATCAGTATTCTTGCCTTGTGAACCCCATGAACAGGATGAAAAGGCAAAAAAATAAGAAACAGAAAGATGAAATTCCCAGATCAGTAGATGCCTGATATGCTACTGGAGATCAGTGTAGAAATAACTCCAGAAAGAATGAAGGGATGGAGCCAAAGGGAAGACAACGTCCTGTGTGGATGTGACTGGTTATGGAAGTAAAGTCCGATGCAGTAAAGAATAATATTGCATAGGAACGTGAAATGTTAGGTCCATGAATCAAGGCAAATTAGAAGTGGTCAAGCAGGAGATAGCAAGAGTGAATATTTTAGAAATCAGTGAACTAAAATGGATTGGAATGGCTGAATTTAACTCAGATAACCATTATATCTACTACTGTGGGCAAGAATCCCTTAGAAGAAAGTTGACATCATAGTCAACAAAAAAGTCCAAATGCAGTGAAAGTGAGAGTGAAGTTACTCAGTTGTATCTGACTCTTTGAGATCCTGTGGACAGTAGTCTACCAGGTTCCTCCATCCATGGGATTTTCCAGGTGAGAATACTGGAGTAGGTTGCCATTTCCTTCTCCAGTGAAATCTTAAAAATTACAGAATGATCTCTGTTCATTTCCAAGGCAAACCATTCAATATCATGGTAATCCAAGTCTATGTCCCAACCAGTATTGATGAAGAAGCTGAAGTTGAACAGTTCTATGGAGACCTACAAAACCATCAAGAACTGACACCCAAAAAGACGTCCTTTTCATTATAGGGGACTGGAATGCAAAAGTAGGAAGTCAAGAGATACATGGAGTAACAGGCAAATTTGGCCTTAGAGTACAAAACAAAGCAGGGCAAAGGCTAGCAGAGTTTTGTCAAGAGAATGCACTGGTCATAGCAAACACCCTCTTCCAGCAACACAAGAGAAGACTCTACACATGGATATCACCAGATGGTCAACACTGAGATCAGATTGCTTATATTCTTTGCAGCCAAAATGGAGAAGCTCTATACAGTCAGCAAAAACAAGATGGAGAGCTGACTGTGACTCAGATATGAATTGCTTATTGCCAAATTCAGACTTAAACTGAAAAAGTAGGGAAAACCACTAAAGCATTCAGCTATGACCTAAATCAAATCCTTTATGATTATACAATGGAAGTGACAAATAGATTCAAGGGATTAGATCTGAAAGACAGACCGCCTGAAGGACTATAGACAGAGATTTGTGACATTGTACAGGAGGCAGTATTCAAGACCTTCCCCAAGAAAAAGAAATGAAAAGGCAAGATGGTTGTCTGAGAAGTCCTTATAAATATTTAACAAAAGAAGAGAAGAAAAAGGCAAAGGTGAAAATTTGAAGTTGCAACCATTTATGCAAAGTTCCAAAGAATAGCAACAGAGAGATAAGAAAGCCTACCTCAGTGATCAGTGCAAAGAAATAGAGAAAAATAATAGAATTAGAAACACTAGAGATTTCTTCAAGAAAGTTAGAGATACCAAGGGAACATTTCATGCAAAGATGGGCACAATAAAGGACAGAAATGGTATAGACCTAACAGAAGCAGAAGATATTAAGAAGAGGTGGCTGCTGGGAGGAAATATCAATAACCTCAGATACGCAAATGACACCACCCTTATGGCAGAAACTGAAGAAGAACTAAAGAGCCTCTTGATGAAACTGAAAGAGGAGAGTGAAAAAGCTGGCTTAAAACTCAACATTCAGAAAACCAAGATCATGGCATCTGGTCCCATCACTTCATGGGAAATAGATGCGGAAACAATGGAAACAGTGAGAGACTTCAAAATCACTGCAGATGGTGACTGCAGCTATGAAATTAAAAGACGCTTGCTCCTTGGAAGAAAAGCTGTGACCAACCTAGACAGCATATTAAAAGGTAGAGACATTACTTTGCTGACAAAGGTCCATCTAGTCAAATCTATGGTTTTTCCAGTAGTCATGTATGGTTGTGAGAATTGGACTATAAAGAAAGCTGAGCTCTGAAGAACTGATTCTTTTGAACTGTGGTGTTGGAAAAGACTCTTGAGATTCCCTTGGACTGCAGGGAGATCCAACCAGTCCATCTGAATGGAAATCAACCTTGAAGTTCATTGCAAGGACTGATGCTTAAGCTGAAACTCCAATACTTTGGCCACCTGTTGTGAAGAATTGACTCATTGGAAAAGGCCCTCATGCTAGGGAAGATTGAAGGCGGGACAAGAAGGGGACAACAGAAGATGAGATGGTTGGATGACATCACCAACGCGATGGACATGAGTTTGAGCAAGCTCCAGGAGTTTGTGATTTACAGGGAAAACTGGCATGTTGCAGTCCATAGGGTCACAAAGAGTCGGACATGACTGAGTAACTGAACTGAACCCTTTTTATTGAATACGTACTACCTACCAGGTGTTTTGCTTAATGACTACCTCATGTCTAATTTCCCTAACAAATCTGTAAAACAATAATTATCCCTACTTTATAGAGAAGGAAATGGAAGTTCAGAGAGGTTAAGTAGCTAATCTGAGATCACAGCATTAGCAATCTGATTACCAGCAGTGTTCATATTCAAAGCTGCTTTTAAACTGATGGTCTTTTCACTATGCCATTACATCTCAGAGTTACCAATTAGCAGCTTTCCTTTGTTTATTTGTATGTTTTTAAAATTAAACATTATTGAACAAGTATTATGTGATAGTCTCTAGTCTCAGAGAAGGCAATGGCATCCCACTCCAGTGCTCTTGCCTGGGAGATCCCATGGACGGCTAAGATCCGAAGACATTTAAAACATGGTTGCTCTGCCAAGGGTCACACAAACTAAATGAGGATGGTAGACATGCAAACAATCCACAAAGTAATATAAAACATGTTGAAGCCCATAAAAGTTGTGTATAGTATCAGAAACATTCAGAAATGAGAGATCTAGTCTCAGTGAAGTGACAAGAGAAGGCTTCCAAGGGAGCATTTGAGGTAGATCTTAATGATGTTCAGATGGTAAAAAGAAGGAAGTTCTGGGAGAGAGAAAAACAAGGTCCAGAGGCAGGAAAAAGCAGAAATTTTCCATCTAAGAAAAAGTAAGTCCATTGATGTGGCTGGGATGTAGAAGATTCCTTGTCCAGCACAATCGGACTTTCCTACCCCTGTTTCTCCATTTCCATCATGAAGGCAGTCTACTGGTAAGCACTGCTACTAACTGTGAGACATAGGCATGATAAATTTGGACACCATAAATGAGTTGAAAAATATACATTATGTAAAGTAGATGCAGAACACGAGAAATGGGACGTATGGAGGCAACTGTCAGATCACTGTCTTGGTCTTCGCTTAGTCTTTCTTTCCCCAACAGTCAACTAAACCCTGAAAAAGCTTTTTGAAATAAAAATGCTGAGACATCTTCTATGAATTCATGCTAACTGATTCCAAATGTATGCTTGCTCATGCTTGCAATGCTATCAGCCATCACTCACTGACTCCCAATCATATCCTCCAAACCACTAAACCAAACTGCTTGCATGAGCAAGAGTGTGTCCCCAGGAGATGGACACCCTTCACATGAGATGCTGGGACTTCCTGTTGCTCCACCTCTAAACTCTTCTTACTTCCACTAGTCTTTCTGTACAAAACTCTTTTACCTTTCTCACATCAACATTTTTCTGTCTTTCTGACTTTGAGAAAAGGATTCATTCATGGTCATTTTTCCCAAACCCAAACCCTTTTTTTTTTTTTTTTTACTATCTCCATCTTTTTCTGGCTCTTGTGGGCCTTTTCTTTCTTTAATTGTCCTAATTCCTCTTTGTTCTTCAGTCTCTCCCTACTCCCACTCAGTTTAAAAGCATGCATAGATCTCATTTATAATTTTTAAAATTAATTGCAAGACCTCCATTTACCCTGTAATTCCTTCCATCAGCCATTATGTTTCACGTTTCACCTTCATCTCTCTGCCAAAATTCTAAAAAAAAAAAAAAAAAATCTGGTCTAAACCAGATTTTTCCACTTCCTCACTCCCGCTCACTCCTTGAAGTCCCTATAACTTTGTTTACAGTATCTCTCACTTCACTTAGCTCACTCCCTCTAAATTCTCTAATGGCCATCAAACCCAGGGGCCTGACCTCATCAATTTCCTTCACTGCTTCTTGAAACTGGTCATGCTAAATCAAGAAGGGTCCTTTCTTCAGCCATTTATATCCTAAGTTACAGCACTCTTTTCTCAGTTTCCTAAGGCAGAAGCCAAGTACCTCTCATTGACTGGGCTCCTAGAACCACCACCATCTTGAATCCTCCACTCTCAGCAATGCTGCAGTCATTTAATACTCGTGTCTTCTTGCTTGGGTTATTGTAGCTGCCTCCTAGTAATAATTTCACTCTTGCACTCTCTGCTTCTTGTCTTGACCTCTAACAATCCAATATTTTAAAGTCCACTGCAGATACAGATATAGATAAGATCATGTCATACCCCTTGGTTAAATCATTTACAGATTGCCGACGGCCTTCTGAACTCTTAAACATGGCATATCAGGAACTTCACATTCTGGCCTAGGGTCAGTCCAGCCTTATTTAAACTCCCTTGCCTCACTTTGTGTACCATATTCCGTAGCTTAATTTACAGTTCTCTGAGAGTGCCATGCTCACTCACATCTTCAAGCCTTTACACGTTTTGCACTCTCTGCCTAAACTGCTCTTTCTAATCTCTTTCAACTGAGTGATTCACTCTTGTTTTGTAAGAGTCAATTCAGATGTTATCTCCTCCATAGTAGCCAATTTGATTCCCACTTCACTCTGTTCCAGAGCCTCAAAGGGAAGGTACCAGTCCTACACATGGACTTCCCTGGTGGCTCAGTGGAAAAGAATCCACCTGCCAATACAGGAGACACAGGTTCAATCCCTGGGTCTGGAAGATGCCCTGAAGAAGGAAATGGCAACCCACTCCAATATTCTGGTAGGCTGCCATCCATGGAGTTGCAAAGTGTCAAATATGACTTAGTGACTAACCAGCAGCAGCAGTGCAGCTATCCTCTGTAATCCCAGGAATCTCACTGGTTATCTCTGCTAGTAATCATTGCTCTGAAGTTTTGATCATCTGTAAAGGCTGGTAGCTAAAGCCATACATAATTGGTAAGAATGGGCTTCCCAGGTTCTCTAGTGGTAAAGAACCCACCTGTCAGTGCAGGAGACATAAGTGACATGGGTTTGATCCTTGAATCAGGAAAATGCCCTGGAGGAGGCCATGGCAACCCACTCCAATATTCTTACCTGGAGAATCCCATGGTCAGAGGAGCCTCCCATGACCATCCACGAGGTCACAAAGAGTCCAAAGCAACTTAGCATGCACACATTAAAAATTTCACTTGGAAAGAGATTTGGTGAAGGATAGGTTTGAAATTATGGAACAAAACAGATACTGGGTACAAAAATTAAGGCTTCCCATCAATCCAATCTGAGTTTTGGGTGGGGAGGGGGAGTGGCAGGGCCAGGGGAGAGATAATATACCCATACTCATGACTGTATTCTCAGGTGGAACAAAGTGTACTAACCTAATATCTAGACTCTGTGAAATGAGTACGTACTTCATGTAATAATGGGTCATCTTATGTGGGTTATTTTGATCTGTGATTTCTTGTTACACTTTGAGCTCATTTTCAAAGTTCTGAGATATTGCAACAGATTACTCTGATAAATTAGGCATCTAATTCATAAGCACAAGCAAATAGAAATGGTGTTATATCTCTGCACATGGTGACCACTTGCTGGACAAGTTAATATTGGTGCTTCTTATTACAGCAGAATACTGGAGTGGGTAGGCTATCCCTTCTCCAGCAGATCTTCTGAATTCAGGAATTGATCCAGAGTCTCCTACACTGCAGGAGAATTCTTTACCAACTGAGCTACCAGGGAAGCCCAAGTCTCATAAGGCTATCCTCCAGTTCAAACACCAGTTGCAAGTACTGTGTTCTCCAGGTTAACCACACTTCTGACTTAGCTACTATTTGGTGATCCCCACAACCTGCTTGTCAGGTTCAACAGTTTACTGTAATGTCTCAAGAATTCAAGGAAATGCACTACTTATTACTAGTTTATTTACTACGTATTTACTATTACTGGTTTATTAAGAGGAGCAACCCCATCCAAGGAGCGGTGGGTGCACAGGCGCAGGAGGGCCGAGAGGAGTTTCTCCACATTCAAGGTCAGGAAGGGTGGCCATGAGGAGATACCCCTCATCCAAGGTAAGGAGCAGCAGCTGTGCTTTGCTGGAGAAGCCGTGAAGAGATACCCCATGTCCAAGGTAAGAGAAACCCAAGTAACACGGTAGATGTTGCCAGAGGTCATCAGAGGGCAGACACACTGAAACCATAATCACAGAAAACTAGCCAATCTGATCACACGAACCATAGCCTGTCTAACTCAGTGAAACTAAGACATGCCATATGGGGCCACCCAAGATGGAAGGGTCATGGTGGAGAGGTCTGACAGAATGTGGTCTGCTGGAGAAGGGAATGGCAAACCACTTCAATATTCTTGCCTTGAGAGCCCCATGAACAGTATGAAAAGGCAAAATGATAGAATACTGAAAGAGGAACTCCCCAGGTTGGTAGGTGCCCAATATGCTACTGGAGATCAGTGGAGAAATAACTCCAGAAAGAAGGAAGGGATGGAGCCAAAGCAAAAACAATACCCAGTTGTGGATGTGACTGGTGATAGAAGCAAGGTCCGATGCTATAAAGAGCAATATTGCATAGGAACCTGGAATGTTAGGTCCATGAATCCAGGCAAGTTGGAAGTGGCCAACAGGAGATGGCAAGAGTGAACATTGACATTGTAGGAATCAGCAAATTACAATACACTGGAATGGGTGAATTTAACTCTGATGATCATTATATCTACTACTGCAGGCAGGAATCCCTTAGAAGAAATGGAGTAGACATCATGGTCAACAAAAGAGTCCGAAATGCAGTATTTGGATGCAATCTCAAAAGTGACAGAATGATCTCTGTTCATTTCTAAGGCAAACCATTCAATATCATGGTAGTCTAAGCCTATGCTCCAACCAGTGATGCTGAAGAAGCTGAAGTTGAATGAGTCTATGAAGACCTACAAATCTTTTAGAACTAACACCCAAAAAGATGTCCTTTGCTGGGGTCCAGCCCAGGTGGATCCAGGATAATTTGAAGTGGGGACAGAGTCAGCGAGGAGAGACTTATTTATTTAGAGATATAGAGATTAGGAGAGAATAGTGTAGTAGGAAAATTAGTGGAGAAAAGAGGCTGAATAACTTGATTTACACAGGAGACTAATAAAGCTCTGAGACAAGGGGCTTGCACTGTCTACATAAGCCACTGGTGCCCACTTGAATAGTGGAGGGTGCCCCACCTTGCTCGCGTGGGTCTTAGAAGCCAGGACAAATAAGTAGACACAGAGAGCCTCTGTATTCCAGATGGGAATTCAGCCTGAAAAGGGAGAAAAGAATGACATGGGGGAGCCAAGCATTGGTTCCAGACCCACAACTTTATTTTCAAAAGCAGCCTATAGACCCCAAGTTGTCCATAAAGAAATAATGGAATATGCAGAGTTATGCAGGGGCAGCAGTCCTGACCCTTTTTGAGACCAGGCTTTCTTTTTGCATACCCTCCCATATACAAAAGGTCTTAGGTGATTTACATTATCTCTGGCCAGGGGGCCTATTAACATTTTTATGGCTCTTTTCCTAGATAAATGTCTATCAACCAGAAAACTCATTTTCCCTTGAAGTGTTTTTTCTTTAATCTGCATCACCCTCAAAGTACTAAATAAAGTTGCATTCCTATAGAACAAAGGTGCAATGGGTTATAACAAAGAAAGTACTTAACTCAAAGATCTAATGTTGCTAATACCAGGACTACTATCTGTTTTTTTCTACATACCAACTATATCTACAAATAAAAGATATGAAAACTGGGCAGCAAGTATTGGCTCAACAGTGAAACCCTTAATCAGTCCTATTCTAATGATTTTGACTCTTCAGAAACCCCTACATTCCTAGGATGCTTTAAGCTTCTTGTGCCTCTCACAGTCAGGAGGCCACAAACAATCACATGTGCAGCTGTTCTGGACAAACCTATCAGGGAGGATAGAAAGCCATCAGAAGGGTTTTGGTATTGAAACACTCTTATTATGTCCAGGAGACTTATTATCCAAAAGCTCTAAATTAACTTTTTCCAGAAAATGATGGTGGGGGACAGCCCCCTGTTAATGTTAGAAGAGTAAGTGAAAGGCATAATACAGTAAAGCAGGCAGACTCTGGTTTGGGGGTAGATGATCGAGAAAATTCAGGGGGACCCCTGAGGCTTGATCCCGCCTTTGCGTTTGTCAGGCCCCTTTCCTTATGACCTTTTCCACAGGCGGGATTCCCCATGCTGGCTCCCGGCAGACTTTTTCATTATGGGGGACTGGAATGCAAAAGTAGGAAGTCAAGAATCACCTGAAATAACAGGCAAATTTGGCCTTGGGTATGGAACAGCAGGGCAAAGGCTAGTAGAGTTTTGCCTAGAGAACGCACTGGTCACAGCAAACACCCTCTTCCAACAACACAAGAGAAAACTCTACACGAGGACATCACCAGATGGTCAATACCAAATCAGATTGATTATATTATTTGCAGCCAAAGATGGAGAAGCTCTATACAGTCAACAAAAACAAGACCGGGGAGCTGACTGTGGCTCAGATAAAGAACTCCTTATTGCCAAATTCAGACTTAAATTGAAGAAAGTAGGGAAAACCACTAGACAATTCAGGTATGACCTTAATCAAATCCCTTATGATTTTATAGTGGAAGTGAAAAATAGATAAGGGACTAGATCTGCTAGATAGAGTGCCTGATGAACTATGGATGAAGGTTCATGACATTGTACAGGAGACAGGGATCAAGACCATCCCCATGGGGAAAAAAATGCAAAAAAGCAAAATGGCTGTTTGAGGAGGCCTTACAAATAGTTATTAAAAGAAGAGAAGCTAAAGGCAAAGGAGAAAAGGAAAGATATACCCATTTGAATGCAGAGTTCCAAAGAATAGCAAAGGAGAGATAAGAAAGCCTTCCTCAGCTATTGGTGCAAAGAAATAGAGGAAAACAACAGAATGGGAAAAACTAGATATCTCTTCAAAAAGTTAACGATACCAAGGGGACATTTCATACAAAGATGGACTCAATAAAGAACAGAAATGGTATGGACCTAACAGAAGCAGAAGATATTAAGAAGAGGTGGCAAGAATACACAGAAGAACTGTACAAAAAGATCTTCACGACCCAGATAATCATGATAGTGTGATCAGTCACTTAGAACCAGACATCCTGGAATGTGAGGTCAAGTGGGCCTTAGAAAGCATCACTACAAACAAAGCTACTGGAGGTGATGGAATTCCAATTGAGCTATTTCATATCCTGGAAGATGATGCTGTGCAAGTGCTGCATTCAATATGCCAGCAAAATTGGAAAACTCAGCAGTGGCCACAGGACTGGAAAAAAGTCAGTTTTTATTCCAATCTCAAAGAAAGGCAATGCCAAAGAATGCTCAAACTATCGCACAATTGCACTCATCTTACACACTAGTAAAATAATGCTCAAAATTCTCCAAGCCAGGCTTCAGCAACATGTGATCCATGAACTTCCAAATGTTCAAGCTGGATTCAGAAAAAGCAGAGGAACCAGAGATCAAATTGCCAACATCTGCTGGATCATGGAAAAAGCAAGAGAGTTCCAGAGAAACGTCTATTTCTGCTTTATTGACTATGTCAAAGCCTTTGACTGTGTGGATCACAATAAACTGTGGCAAATTCTGAAAGAGATAGGAATACCAGACCACCTGACCTGCCTTTTGCGAAGCCAATATGCAAGTCAGGAAGCAACAGTTAGAACTGGATGTGGAACAACAGACTCGTTCCAAATAGGAAAAAAAGTACATCAAGACTGTATATTGTCACCCTGTTTATTTAACTTATATGCATAGTATATCATGAGAAATGCTGGGCTGGAGGAAGCATAAGCTGGAATCAAGATTGCTGGGAGAAATATTCAATAACCTCAGATAAGCAGATGACACCACCCTTATGGAAGAAAGTGAAGAGGAACTAAAGACTTCTTGATGAAAGTGAAAGTGTAGAGTGTAAAATTTGACTTAAAGCTCAACATTCAGAAAATGAAGATCATGGCCTCTGGTCCCATCACTTCATGGAATACAGATGGGGAAACAGTGGAAACAGTGTAAGACTTTATTTGGGGGGTTCCAAAATCACTGTTGATGGTGACTCTACCATGAAATTAAAAGATGCTTACTCCTTGGAAGAAAAGTTATGGCCAACCTAGAGAGCATATTCGGAGAAGGCAATGGCACCCCACTCCACTACTCTTGCCTGGAAAATCCCACGGACAGAGGAGCCTGGTAGGCTGCAGTCCATGGGGTCTCAAAGAGTCGGACACGACTGAGCGACTTTCCTTTCACTTTTCACTTTCATGCACTGGAGAAGGAAATGGCAATCCACTTCAGTGTTGTTGCCTGGAGAATCCCAGGAACAGGGGAGCCTGGTGGGCTGCCGTCTATGGGGTCACACAGAGTCGGACATGACTGAAGCGACTTAGCAGCAGCAGCAGCAGAGAGCATATTGAAAAGCAGAGACATTACTTTGCCAATAAAGGTCCATCTAATCAAGGCTATGGTTTTTCCAGTGGTCATGTATGGATGTGAGATTCGGACTGTGAAGAAAGCTGAGGGCTGAAGAACTGATGCTTTTGAACTGTGGTGTTGGAGAGGATTCTTGACAGTGCCTTGGATTGCAAAGATGTCTAAATGATCCATCCTAAAGGCGATCAGTCCCGGTTGTTCATTGGAAGGACTGATGAGAAACTCCAGTACTTTGGTAACCTCATTCAAAGCATTGACTTATTGGAAAACACCCTGATGCTGGGAGGGATTGGGGCAGGAGAAGAAGGGGATGACAGGATGAGATGGCTGGATGGCATCACCAACTCAGGGACATGAGTTTGAGTGTTCTCCAGGAGCTGGTGACAGACAGGGAGGCCTGGCATGCTGTGATTCCTGGGTTCGCAAAGAGTCGGACATGACTGAGCAACTGAACTGATGAAGGATGCAAACGAACAGTTATGTGAGAGGGCATACAAAGTAAGGTTCAGAAGGGTCCTTATTACAGGAATTTCTGTCCCCATGGACTCTAGGGTACACCACTTTCCTTTCCAAAGGAGAGCATATAGGAGCTCTCCTTTGTTTAGAGTTTTTATTTAGTTTCTGTTGTGCAAGTATTATTGATTAAATCATTGGTTGTTGATGTGGTGAAAGTTCTAATCTTCAGTCACACAGTTGATTCTTCTGGCAACCAACCTTCACCCTTCATCACCTCACTAGCATAAACTCAGTTATGGGTGTGTGTGTGTGCTTGCATGTGTGCACACAGGTGCTGAGTCTCTCAATTGTATCCAATTCTGTGGGACCCCATGGCCTGTAGCCTGCCAGACTCTTCCATCCATGGGATTTCCCAGGCAAGAATACTGGAGTGGATTGCTATTTTCTACTCCAGGGGATCTTCCCAACCTAGGGATTGAACACACGCCTCTTGCATCTCTTGTATTGGCAGGCAAATTCTTCCCCACTGTGCCACCTGGGAAACCCAAGGTATAGTTAAAAGGAACTTATTATGAAATAACAAACATACTCCTTTCATCTCTATCATTCAGGAATATCAAGGAGTTTAGGAGTTCTGTGCCAGGAACTAGGGACAGGCACCAAACATGTATATATTATATCATAATATCACAAGTGGCATTTGCTGAAAGATTTTATGCAAAGCTCAATTTTTATTTTTCAATAGTTCAGTTCAGTCAATTGTGTCCAATTCGTTGTGACCTCATGGACTGCAGCACACTAGGCATCCCTGTCCATCACCAACTCCCAGAGTTTATTCAAACTCATGTCCATTGAGTAGGTGATGCCATCCAACCATCTCATTCTCTGTCATCCTCTTCTCCTCCCAGCTTCAATCTTTCCCAGCATCAGGGTCTTTTCCAATCAGTCAGTTCTTTGCATCAGGTGGCCAAAGTACTGAAACATCAACATCAGTCCTTCCAATGAATATTCAGGATTGATTTCCTTTAGGATTGACTGGTTTGATCTCCTCACAGTCCAGTGGTACATATACATACATATATTGTACATGAACTTTCTTATTTTTAAATCTATTCAAAAAGATGGATTTTTAGCAGTAATATGATAATTGTACCTTAAAAAAGCAGATATATATACAGCAGATATTTCTGAATTAGAAAAGTTAGATTCCTGGAAACCTCAACTTTGGAGAAGATGAAAAATGATGGAAAACAGTTCTAGTGAAACAGAAACCACAAATGATTTTGTTAAGTGAGTATAGATATGCAAATATGATAACATTTATTCAAATAAATTATTATAGACAACACATTGAATAAACATTGACACTATTTTATATAATCAGTGATGAATAATGAAAGGGTTTCCCTGATGGCTCACAATGGAAATATAAGTTAATTATTATTAACATTTCATTTTTAACAAGAAATTTTCTAAACTTCTCCTCTACAATGTCAATAAGATGCTTAAAATTTCTTTGCTTTTTGTAATGAATAATACAACAACAGGCATTGTCCCTATCTCTGGCTCTCTAGGAAAATGTTTTTTTCTTGTCTATTATGATGGTCACCTTGATTGCTGCTTCCTCAATTTCAGCTTTTTAAAAATAATTGCCTACAGAATTAAATCATGCTTTGATGACAATAAGTGTGAAATTTTAAAGGCTACTGAAATGGTATACTGACTTAAAAGTAATATGATACAATTTCAATAAGGTAGGCGTCTTACAATGGATTATTGCCACCTTTAAAATCCTGGTATCAACCATTGATCAGCCATGGTTAACCAATAAGAATGCTGATATTTAACAGACTAAACTGAATTATTCTGGGGAACTACAAAAATGTTCATGGGTCAGAACTCAATTCTGGCTTCAGATTTACATCAAACAAATAGCACTAGGACTTCTCTTGTGGTCTGGTGGCTAAGACTCCAAGCTCCCAATGCAGAAGGCCTGAGTTTAATCTCTGGTCAGGGAATTAGACCCCGCTTGCTGCCACTAAGAGTTTGCACATCACTGCTAAGTCCCTGCATGCCACAACTAAGACTTGGTACAGCCAAACGTTAGTGTCCTTCAGTTGCTAAGTGGAGTCTGACTCTGCACCCCCATGGATGGCAGCCTGCCAGGCTCCCCTGTAAATGCACATAGAAATAGCACTCAATTTTGAGTTCTATAAATTCCTAAGAAAATATACTTTCAGAGAGCAAACTGACTCAAACATATCTCAGGGTTTTATCACATAGTTAGGAATTCCAGTGTAACCCAAGGATTCATAAACTTGGTCTGAAATTTTATGAAAACTGTTTCTCTTTGATGAACAGAGATGTCCTTCAGCTCTTTCAAATTTTCTTGAAAGTAAGTTATACTGTTTCAAAAGACATATAGTAATTCAGAAAAATCCAGAGGATTGCAAAACGATGTAATAGTGTGTGTTTTACTCTTCAAAATCTGTAACTTCTGAAATTGTAAGATTATAGTTATCAAATAATTCCACATTAGTTCAAAATCCATTTCTTCAGAGGAGAAATGGAATTATCAAAAGGAAACTTCACTTCCATCTGCCATGTGTTCAAATCTAAGTGACCAATTTGAATATATGTACTTTCACAAATGAATTATTGTTCTTTTGTTCGAATGTAGTACATTAAGATATTTTGTCAGTTACAATGCTTTTGGCCGTAAATAAAAGAAAACTCAAATTACAATAACTTAAAAAACCTAGAGAATTCATTATGTTCCATCAATTATATATAATAAGGCTTCAACACTGGTATATTCTAGACTTGTAGTAACATCAGGGTCTTGACTTCTTCCCATCTGTGACTGCCATCCACAGAGAACTGGCTTTGTCTTCGGTTAAGATCAGACAAAACAGCTAGGAATAAGAAAGCCTGTTTCTTACTAAGGGTTTCTTTTATGTGAGGAAACCTCTTCCAAAAAAAAAAGAAAGAAAGAAAGCAACAACAAAACAAAACAAAACAAATAATACTCCCTTTTGTATTTCACTGGCCAAAGTTATATCACATGCCTATCTCTAGGACAAATATTGGCAAGGGACTGGCTTGGACTAATTAGAATTTATCGCTGAGTTGGGACTAGGATCATCTACCTCAGCAAAAATCTTGATTTGACGAATAAAAGCAAAAAGTGGAAAAAGAAGTTATGTCAGCTACAAGTGTCATGAGCCAGTTAAGACCTAACAAGTTAATACTTTCAAAGCAGCTTAATTTTCTTGACATTGTTTATTTAGTAATGTTTATTGATAGCAACTTTCAACTAGCCATTTGACCTACGAATATGACTGCATTAAAATGAACCAAGCCCTTGGTTCATTCTGATTCAGCTACCTCCAGTTATCACCATTAACTCCTTATGTGATTGTAGAAACAGGAGGAAAAGTTGCAATCTTGATTCTTTCCTTTCTCCTATCAGCAGGTAAGACTCACAGGCAGCAATCACAGTAGAGCCTATAAGAATGATGCCAAGAAACAGAAAAAGAACTCTTCTCTGAAGAAACTCTTGAAATCTCCTTTGGTTTCCTTCTTTGCAGTTTCCTTGTGGCAAGTGAACTGATTTTCCTATGTTCCAATTAAAAGCTTCTCATTTCTTAGGTGGTTCAGTTCACTTCAGTTCGGTCACTCAGTCGTGTCCGACTCTTTGAGACCCCATGAATCACAGCACGCCAGGCCCCCTGTCCATCACCAACTCCCGGAGTTCAACCAGACTCACGTCCATTGAGTCAGTGATGCCATCCAGCCGTCTCATCCTCTGTCGTCCCCTTCTCCTCCTGCCCCCAGTCCCTCACAGCATCAGAGTCTTTTCCAATGAGTGAACTCTTCATTAGGTGGACTAATTCATGTGATCTAGCCAATTTTGTAAAACATGATTTTGCCAAAAATCTCAAACAAGTTATGACATTGACTTAGATGGACAGCACTTGAGTGCAGGCTCCATGAAACGTGCCTTTGGAACAGGGAAGAGAGTCTAGGAAAGCCTCTGTTTACCGGCTTTCTTCTGAAAGTAGAAAGATGACATCCAAATCTTGCATAGCTTTCTTATAATTAAAAACACTAAACACTCCTGTAACTCCCGTAAGTAGGCTTGGCATTTATCTTTTTCTTTTAAGATGTCAGGATCATAGAATCTTTGAGATCATCCGAAAAAAAAAAAAAAAACCACAGTATACAAAAAAATAATATGACAAATGTTCTTTATCTTCAAGATAAACATATAACATGTAAACAATTCTAGAAGGAAAAATCACACCAACTGGCTCCAACTTTCCCAAACATGTGACAGTTAAAGAATAAACACTGATAGACTATGTATTATAAAAAGGTATTAATACTTCTGAGGAAAGTCACAATTTATCAACACAATTTGGAAACTACCATTAAAACACTGTCTTCTACTAATACAGTAGAATCTATAAGACTATTAAAAAAATAACAAGAAAGCTGTTTATGTCCTTAATATAAAAAGATCTCTAAAATATATAGCTAAATGGAGGGGGAAGATCTGGAGAGTGTATTTATATATAGATATATACACACACATAAGACAAAAATGAAGTTTGCTGCAGGATGGACTCTTCCTTTCATTTTATAATATATGTGTATGGCCAGTTTTATGTAAAACAGGAGGGGTAAAAACTTTATCATTTCTTCACATACATGTAAAGAAACTCTGAAGGGATAAAAGGAAACTGGGTGAAGTCAGAGTAGATACAGGGCAGAAGATAAACAAGAAAAACTATATTTACTATATAAGTTGTTATACTTTGTTGGTTTTGAATCAAGTTAATTCACTACGTGTTCTAAAAATCAAGTTAATTCACTACATGTTCTAAAAAAACAGTGAATTAGAAAATTCTCACTTAATTTTCCACAGAAATAGAGCACAGGTACATTTTGCTATTCTTTTCACTAAGTGCAACTGAAAAGTGTCAATATATAAAAATGCAGGCATACCTTGGAGATATTACAGGTTTGGTTCCAGACCACAACAATAAAGTGAATATTGCAATAGAATGATTCACACTAATCTTTCATCCAGTGAATATAAAGTCATGGTCGCACTACACTGTAGTCTATTTTATGCAAAACATTTTGTCTAAAAAACAGTGTGCATGCCTTAATTTAAAAACACTTTAGTGCTAAAAACGCTAGCAAGTGAGCCTTCCCTGAGCTGTCATCTTTCTACTGGAGGAGAGTGTCGCCTTAAAGTTGAGTGCTGCTGACTGACCGTGGTGGTAGTGGCTGACGCCCTGGGGTGGCTGTGATCAAGACACAATGAGGCTTGCCACACGACTTATCCTTTCATGAAACATTTCTCTAGAGTGTACATTGGGGCTTGATAGCATTTTTCCCACAGTGGAACTGTTTTCAGAATTGGAGTCCGTCCTCTCAAACTACTGCTTCTTCAACTTACGCTTTTGTAGCATTCTACATTTTTGTAGTAATTTCAACAATCATCACAGCATCTCACCAGCAGTAGACTCCTTGTCAAGAAACCACTTTATTTAATCATCTATATCAAGCAACTCTGCATTTGTTGACATTGCAACACTAGAGTGCAGGAATAGAATCATATCTTCAGACTCCACTTCTAATAGTTTTCTTACTATTTCCACTATATCTGAAATTAATGCCTTAACCGAAGTCTGGAACTGCTCAAATTCATCCATGGGTCTTGGATTATTTCTGAACTTTCTCTTCTATTCCTTAGCCTAAGCGTCTATTTTTATGTCAGTATCAGACTGTTTTGATAACTATAGATTTGTAATATACTTTGAAATCAGGAAGGATGATGCTTCCAATTTGATTCATCTTTCTCAAGACTGCCTTGTCTACTGCAGTTTTTGTGATTTAGGCTCTCTTTTCCAGAACTCCCCCTTTACTAATCCAGTTGCTGTGGTTTCCTAAATTCTTTCTTCTAATTCTTCAGGCTGTAAGGACCATCTATGGGTTTTCAATAAACAGTTTTAGTAACAGAGTAGGGCCTTGTGTTAAAAGTCATAAGAACAGCAAAATCTCTCTACGGTAGTTTCCTTTCCCTTTGTTCAGGTGCTGATTTCCCTATGCCTTTTATTTTTATTTTTTTTTAACTGGTCCTTCTGGATTTTAATGCAGTAGTGCTTGTCTTCTATTTCTTTTTTTAAATTAAAATACAATTAATTTATAGTACAGAAAAGTGATTAAATTATATTTTATAATTAAATTTTTTTCAGATTCTTTTCCCTATGCCTTTTAATCACTCTCCAGTACCTTCAGCTATTTTTTTCTGTTTATTTGTTTTATTTTGTTTTGTTTTTTGCACAAAGTTTATAGTTGGTATCTGCAGGAGAGTCACTATAATAGGGGTGAATTAGCTATCCTGGAAGTGGAGTTTTAAGGAATATTCTTTGAGGAATGAAATTTACTTAAAATTTTCATTTCCTTGATATCAAAGTACTAAAAATATATTTTGATGAGAGATAATAGTTAATATCTCTTATTACCCAAAATAAACGTCTTTTTCGACTTCAAAATTTTGCTTGGCCTTATAGAATTAAAAATTATACAATAGTTTCATAATTTATCTTTTTCTGTAACTTATTAAAGTTACTTGGTCTTATTCAGTGACTATTATGGGAGAGCATAGTTTTGCCTATGGATACATTGAAGAATAAATTAGAATATCTACCTTCAAGAAGCTCGATTTAACAGAGGAGACAAATATTTAACAGACAAGACTTCCACAAATGTTATATCAGAGGTTATTAATTGCTATATCATTTTCATTGTTGTTCAGTCACTAAGTCATGTCTGACTCTGTGATCCCATGGAGTGCAGCACATCAGGCTTTCCTGTCCTTCACCATCTCCTGGAGTTTACTCAAAGTCATGTCCATTGAGTCAGGGATGCCACCCAACCATCTCATCCTCTGTCTTCTCCTTCTCCTCTTGCCTTCAATCTCTCTCAACATGAGGATCTTTTCCAATGAGTTGGGTCTTTTCCAATGAGTTGGCTCTTTGTATCAGGTGGCCAAAGTACTGAAGCTTCAGCTTTAGCATCTGTCCTGCCAATGAATATTTTGGATTGATTTCCTTTAGGATTGACTTGTTTGACCTCCTTTGGACCTCCTTGTCCAAAGGATTCTCAAGAGTCTTCCCCAGCACTACAATTCAAAACATCAATTCTTTGGCACTCATCCTTCATTATGGACCAACTCATTCATGACTATTGGAAAATCATAGTTTTGACTATACAGACCTTGGTCAGCAAAGTGATATCTCTACTTTTTAAAAGCTGAAACATGTATAATATCATATAAGAAATGAATCGCCAGTCTAGGTTCAATGCAGGGTGCAGGATGCTTGGGGCTGGTGCACAGGGATGACTTGGAGGGATGGCGTGGGCAGGGGGAGGTGGGTTCGGGATTGGGAACACGTGTACACCCATAGTGGATTCATGTTGATGTGTGGCAAAACCAATATAATATTGTAAAGTAAAATAATAATAAATAAATGAAAAAATAAAAGCTGTCTAGGTTTATCATAGCTTTTCTTCCAAAGAACAAGCATCTTTTAATTTCATGGTGGCAGTCACCTTCCACAGTGATTTTAGAGCCCAAGAAAATGAAGTCTTTCACTGTTTCCATTGTTTCCCTATCTATTTGCCGTGAAGTGATGGAACCAGATGCCATGATCTCAGTTGTTTTAAGCCAGCTTTTTCACTCCCATCTTTCACTTTCATCAAGAAGCTCTTGAGTTCCTCTTTGCTTTCTGCCATTTGGGTGGTATCATCTGCATATCTGAGGTTATTGATATTTCTCCCAGCAACCTTGATTCCAGCCGAGATCTATCCAGCCCAGCAATTTGCATGATATACTTTGTATAGAGAGCTTCCCAGGTGGCACTAGTGGTAAAGAACCTGCCTGCCAATTCAGGAGACTCAAAACACATGGGTTCAATCCCCATTTCGGGAAGATCCCCTGAAGAAGGGCATGGCAACCCACCCCAGTATTCTTGCCTGGGGAATCCCATAGACAGGAACCTGGTGGGCTACAGTCTATGGGGTCACAAAGAGTTGAACATGACTAAAGTAACTTAGCACAAAACACACCTTCTGCATAGAAATTAAATAAACAAGGTGACAATATACAGCCTTGACATTACTCCTTTCCCGATGTGGAACCAGTCTGTTGTTCCATGACTGGTTCTAATTGCAGCTTCTTGAGTTGCATAAGGTTTCTCAGGAGGAAGGTAAGGTGGTCCGGTATTCCCATCTCTTTAGGAATTTTCCAGTTTGTTGTGATCCATACAGTCCAAGGCTTTAGTGTAGTCAATGAAGCCAAAGTAGATGCTTTTCTGGAATTGCCTTGCTTTTTCTGTGATTCAACAGATGGTGGCAATTTAGTATCTGTTTCCTCTGCCTGTTCTATATCCAGCTTGAACATCTGGAAGTTCTTGGTTCTTGTACTGTTGTTGAAGCCTAGCTTGAAGGATCTTGAGCATTACCTTGCTCACATGTGAAATGTATCACAGATAAGTCCACAGTGCCTTGGGAACATGAGGAAAGGTAAGATTAACTTTGGCTTGCATAGTAAATGTGGAGGGATCAAGGGAGACACCATAGAAAGGATAATATTTATAAGACAAGTCTTGAAAGTGTGTAAACTTATGAATCTTAGAAGTCTTACAAGTTTATAAATTTTCAAGGGTATTTCAAAAAGAATATATATATTCCATTATATATATACAAGATATATAAATATATTATATATATTAAATATATTATAGGTATTTACACTGAGAGATAAAACCGTAAATAGTTTGGACTTACCTTTTAATACTCTGCGTATACTGTGTAGCTATAAAGTCAATTGCTTTAATATTGCAATTAATGTTTAAGGAGAGAATGTGATTTCTTTAGGGAAGGCAATGATTTTTAATTCATTTAAAAAAACTTTTCATTTTGAAGCATAGATTTACAGGGAGTTGCAAAGAGTTTCTGTACATTCTTCACCCATCTTCTCCCAATGGTCACATCTCATATATTATAGTACAATATAAAAATCAAAACTTTAACCTTGGTATAATGTGTGTGCATGTATGGTTCTATGCCATTTTAACACACATCTAGATTTGTGTGGCCACTGCAGCATCAAGATGACAGGACTTCTCCATCACCACAAAGACCTCCCTCATGCAACCCCTTTATATCACACACACCACCCCCCGCCAACCAGCTCTAACCTTTGAAATCCACCAATCTCTCTTCCATCTCTATAATTTTGTCTTCTTGAGAATGCTATCTAAGTGGAATCACTGTATGTGATGTTATGAGACTGGCTTTCTTCACTCAGCACCTGCCCTTGAGATCCAACCAAGTTGTTGCATATATCCGTATTTATTGCTACATGGGCTTCTCTCAAGATTACTTTAGCTGCGTTCCTAAATGTTAACAGGTTGTGTTCTCATTTTCATTAAATTCAACATATGTTTTTATTTGCCTTTAGACTTCTTTTCAAACCCATGGATTATTTCAAAGTGTATTATTTAGATTCCAAGTGTTTGTAGATTTTCTTATAACCTAACTGTTACTGATACTGATTTAATTCCATTGTGTTCAGAGAACATACTTTGTATAGTTCAACTTTTTTAAAATTTGTTGAGGTATGTTTCATGACTCAGAATAGGGTCTGTTTTGGTGTACGTTCCATGGGTGCTTGAAAAGAGTGTGTTCTGCTGTTGTTGGGTACAGTGTTCGATTAAGGTCTCTTAGCTCCTGTTAGCTGAAGTTTTTGTTGAATTCTTCTTTAGTGTTGTTGATTTCTAATTATTTCACCAATTACAGAGGAAAGGGGTTTAAAAGTCTCTATACTTGACTTGTCTATATCTCCTTTCACATATATCAGTTTTTTTTTAAAATTGAAGTATAAGTGAGTTACAATATTGTGTTAATTTCAGGTGTACCACAAAGTGATTCATATATATGTATATATGGGTATGTACATGTACATTTTCTTTTCATTTTCAGATTATTTTCCATTATAAGTGGGAGGGTATGCTGGGCAGGAACAGAATAAAGGGGAGGAGAGGATATGAATGGATATAGAGCTTTTTACACTAAGGCAAAGGAAGTCAACTGCAAACAAACAAATATCATATCATATTACTTTCATGTGCAATCTAAAAATAATTGTACAAAGGAACTTGTTTACAAAATGGAAACAGACGTAGAAAAGAAACATGGTTAACCAAAGGAGGAAGCGGAGAGGAAGGATAATTTAGGTGTTTGGGGTTAACAGATACACACTACTGTACATAAAGTAGATAAGCAACAAGAGCCTACTGTATAGCACAGGGAACTAGAGGCAATATCTTGTGATAACATGTAATGGAAAAGAATCTGAAAATGTATAGATATGGTTATAGAGACATAGAGAAAGAACTGAATCACTTTGCTGTATACCTGAAACTAACACAAGATTGAAATCAACTATACTTTAGTAAAAAAACAAATTACATATTAAAGAGAGGGTGGGTGAGAGGGACATACATGGTAGTGTTGGATTAGCCTATTTGCATTATGTCATTGTAAAATACTTTTAAGTGTGAGGGAAAACATGAAAAGGATGGTATAGACCTCTAGGTGGTAAAACACTTTGAAGCCCACGGGCCTTGAATTAGTTGTTCATCAAGGCAGAAGTTCCTCGCTGACCTTGTGCTTTCCTCATTGGAAGAAACCAGGATAGATAGCAAGTGTAAGCATTGTTATTAATTTTACTCAGTAAATACACAAAAGTGTCTTATATAGTGGAGACTGGCAAGGAAACGACCGGGAGGAAAACATGCTTCATTTCTTGCTGTCCTTCACTGCCAACTTGGTGACCTTGCCCTCAGTGGATGTCTTCTTATCCATGGCCTTGATGACTCCAATGGCCGCCATTTGCCTCATGTCCCGCACAACAAAATGGCCTGAAGAGGAAGGAAGAATGAAGCACAGAGAGGAAGACTCCTTGCCCTCAGTCAGAGGTCCTTCCCTTCCCAGGGCTCAGCAGCCATCATCAGTCCCTGGCTCACCTAGAGCTGGGTATTCAGAGAAGGTCTCCACACACATGGCTTTGCTGGGGACCATCTGCACGATGGCCAGGTCACCCGACATCAGGGCCTTGTTCGGTCGTCCTCCAGCTTGTTGCTAGAGCACCAGGCGATCTTTTCCCTCAGTTCAGCAAACTTGCACAAGATGCGTGACAGTCAGTACTAGGGAATAGCTGGTGTTGTGTGGATCTGTCCTGTGTGATTCAAGATGATCACCTGGTGGGGAAGTGGGGAGGAAAATAGAAGAGGTCTAATGGCACCTGTGATCTGGCACCAAATCTGGACCAACCTGGGCCTCCCTCGAAATTAGGGTTAGTTACTTACAAGTGCTTCTACCACCTCCTACCACCAAGGCACTTGACCTCCTGGGAGCTTACTGATGCCACAAAGCTTCTGGCCTCCTCCCTTCCTCCTTTCGATTGTTCTTGTCATCCTCCTTCCGGTCATCTTGGCCACAAAGCCAAGATGAATATCCTTCACAGACACATTCCTCACACTGAAACCCACCAGGAAGAGCCTCGTGGTGCATCTCCACAGACTTGACCTCCCGTGGTGCCATTGCTGGAAGCAAAAGTGACAACCATGCCAGGTTTCAGGAAGTTGGTCTCCACGGAGCCCACAGGCTCAGTGCCAGTGCCTGTGCAGTAGGAGAAGGGCAGGCAGCCAGAACAATTCCAGACCCACCCAGTGAGAACTGGCTGCCTTGGTCTGGGGATCAAGGACCAAGGTCACCTGCAGGACTGGTGCATGCATGTTCAGTCGTGTTCAACTTTTTGCAACCCCATGAACTATACCCAGGCTTCTTTATTCAAGGGATTTTTCAGGCAATAATACAGGAATGGGTTACCATGCCCTCCTCCAAGGGATCTTCCTGACCCAGGAATCGAACCCTCATCTTTTGTGTCTCTTGCATTGGCAGGTGTGTTCTTTACCACTAGCGCCACCTGGGCAGGATTGGTGGGAAGTGCTGAGTCCAGTGACTGGTAATTTATGGTGTATCAGATAAACTGGAAATGCTGGGGGCTTTGAAACTTTATCTCAGATAGCAAGTCAGGATCTGAACACTGGCAAGTCAGACACTGGAGCTCCTTCAACTCTATTCCTCAAGAAGTCTGGTCACCTCACCTCCACTCTTGGAGATGCAGCCTCAAGACCTTGTTGACAGGGCAAGTGAGCAGGAGGTTAGAGTTCAGAACTTCCAGAGCTTCCAGCGGAGTCACCCAGGTGGCATTTTCCTCCTTTCACTCAACTTTCTGGCCCTTGAACCCAGACAACTGTGGGGATTACCATCATGCAGATAGTCCCACCACTCCTAGACATCAACTCCACAGGTGCCTGGCTGCCTCCTTCTCCACTTCCTGATGGTCCTCTTGCTGTTCTCCCACACTTTAAAGGAGATGCCCTGTGGTGGTGGTAAACTGGCCAGAGTCCATGTGGCTGATGACAATAATATTGACATGGGTCCTCTCTTTGGCAGCAGTTCCTTCCTCCACTGCTTCTAAACTGAAGCACAGGGGTGGGTGGGGCCAGAACATTCCAGACAGGCCTGCATCTCTCCTCTCCTCCCCTCCATCCTGCGCCTGACTAGCATGCCCCTCTGTACTTCACTGGTCTAGCCCAGAGTCTAGAACACAGTACTGTCAACTGAAAAGTAAAACTGATTTTTGAAGCCCACACCCTAGCAAGAGTCAGAGACTGAGGACCATAGCTGGTACTTTCAAATAGTCCGGACTCATCCGTCTTTCTCCTGGGTGGACCTTCCCCAGAATTGTGGAGGCTTAGCCATCCCCCTGCTTCCCACATCCTCACTCCACCCCCACTCCTGACCCACTGTTTCTGCATAAGAAACCCTGACATTACATACTTTCAACTTGTCCCTTGCCCCCTGCAAATCTCAGCCTCCAGGGAAAAGAAAACGAAGTTGATCCAGCAAGAACTGCAGCAGTTGTGAAGATAGTAAGTAAACATCAAGAGGTCTTGTCTCCTGCTTTTATAAACTTAGCACTAGACCTCCTTCTGGTTCCACCCACATTTGATGCCCAGAGCCAAAACCAGTTTAGAAAATGCCACTTGCTAGTCTCAAGCCCAATTTTGCAGACTTCTTCCTTTTAAGATTGGACAAAGGATAAAGAGAGGGTAGATGACCAATGTTGATAGTAGCACTATTTAGCCAAGGATATGAAAGCAACCTAAGTATCCACTGACAGATGAATGGATAAAGATATATGTATATATATATATATATAGAGAAAGATATATATATATCAGTTCAGTTCAGTCACTCAGTGGTGTCCGACTCTTTGTGACCCCATGAATCGCAGCACACCAGGCCTCTCTGTCCATCGCCATCTCTCGGAGTTCACTCAGACTCACGTCCATCGAGTCCGTGATGCCATCCAGCCATCTCATCCTCTGTCGTCCCCTTCTCCTCCTGCCCCCAATCCCTCCCAGCATCAGAGTCATTTCCAGTGAGTCAACTCTTCACATGAGGTGGCCAAAGTATGGAGTTTCAGCTTTAGCATCATCCAAAGAACACCCAGGGTTTATCTCCTTCAGAATGAACTGGTTGGATCTCCTTGCAGTCCAAGGGACTCTCAAGAGTCTTCTCCAACACCACAGTTCAAAAGTATCAATTCTTCAACACTCAGCCTTCTTCACAGTCCAATTCTAACATCCATACATGACCACAGGAAAAACCATAGCCTTGACTAGACGGACCTTAGTTGGCAAAGTAATGTCTCTGCTTTTGAATATGCTATCTAGGTTGGTCATAACTTTTCTTCCAATGAGTAAGTGTCTTTTAATTTCATGGCTGCCGTCACCATCTGCAGTGATTTTGGAGCTCAAAAAAATAAAGTCTGACACTGTTTCCACTGTTTCCCCACCTATTTCCCATGAAGTGATGGGACCAGAGGACATGATCTTAGTTTTCTGAATGTTGAGCTTTAAGCCAACTTTTTCACTCTCTTCCTTCACCTTCATCAAGAGGCCCTTTAGCTCCTCTTCACTATCTACCATAAGGGTGGTGTCATCTGCGTATCTGAAGTGATTGATATTTCTCCTGGCAATCTTGATTCCAACTTGTGTTTCTTCCAGCCCAGCGTTTCTCATGATGTACTCAGCATATAAGTTAAATAAGCAGGGTGACAATATACAGCCTTGACGTACTCCTTTTCCTATTTGGAACCAGTTTGTTGTTCCATGTCCAGTTCTAACTCTTGCTTCCTGACCTGCATACAGATTTCTCAAGAGGCAGGTCAGGTGGTCTGGTATTCCCATCTCTCTCAGAATTGTCCAAAGTTTATTGTGATTCACACAGTCAAAGCCTTTGGCATAGTCAATAAAGCAGAAACAGATGTTTTTCTGGAACTCTCTTACTTTTTCCATTATCCAGCGGATGTTGGCAATTTGATCTCTGGTTCCTCTGCCTTTTCTAAAACCAGCTTGAACATCAGGAAGTTCACGGTTCACATATTGCTGAAGCCTGGCTTGGAGAATTTTGCACACTACTTTACTAGCATGTGAGATGAGTGCAATTGTGTGGTAGTTTGAGCATTCCTTGGCATTGTCTTTCTTTGGAATTGGAATGAAAACTGACCTTTTCCAGTCCTATGGCCACTGCTGAGTTTTCCAAATTTGCTGGCATATTGAGTGTAGCACTTTCACAGCATCCTCTTTCAAGATTTGAAACAGCTCCACTGGAATGCCATCACCTCCACTAGCTTTGTTCGTAGTGATGTTTTCTAAGGCCCACTGGACTTCACATTCCAAGATGTCTGGCTCTGTATGAGTGATCACATCATCATGATTATCTGGGTCTTGAAGATATTTTTGTCCAGTTCTTCTGTGTATTCTTGCCACCTCTTCTTAATATCTTCAGCTTCTGTTAGGTCCAGACCATGTCTGTCCTTTATCAAGCCCATCGTTGCATGAAATGTTCCCTTGGTATCTCTAATTTTCTTGAAGAGATCTCTAGTCTTTCCCATTCTGTTCTTTTCCTCTATTTCTTTGCATTGATCGCTGAAGAAGGCTTTCTTATCTCTTCTTGCTATTCTTTGGAACTCTGATGCTTATAGCTTTCGTTTTCTCCTTTGTTTTTTGCCTCTCTTCTTTTCACAGCTATTTGTAAGGCCTAGCCAGACAGCCATTTTGCTTTTTTTCCATTTCTTTTCCATGGGGATGGTCTTGATCCCTGTCTCCCGTACAGTGTCACGAACCTCATTCCATAGTTCATCAGGCACTCTATCAGATCTAGGCCCTTAAATCTATTTCTCACTTCCACTGTATAATCATAAGGGATTTGATTTAGGTCATACCTGAATGGTCTAGCAGTTTTCCCTACTTTCTTAAATTTCAGTCTGAATTTGGCAATAAGGAGTTCATGATCTGAACCACAGTCAGCTCCTGGTCTTCTTTTTGTTGACTGTATAGAGTTTCTCCATCTTTGGCTACATAGAATATAATCAATCTGATTTTGGTGTTGACCATCTGGTGATGTCCATGTGTACAGTCTTCTCTTGTGTTGTTGGAAGAGGGTGTTTGCTATGACCAGTGCATTTTCTTGGCAAAACTCTATTAGTCTTTGCCCTGCTTCATTCCACATTGCAAGGCCAAATTTTCCTGTTACTCCAGGTGTTTCTTGACTTCCTCCTTCAGCATTCCAGTCCCCTATAATGAAAAGGACATCTTTTTGGGTGTTACTTCTAAAAGGTCTTGTAGATCTTCATAAAACCGTTCAACTTTGGCTTCTTCAGTATTACTGGTTGGGGCTTAGACTTGGATAACTGTGATATTGAATGCTTTGCCTTGGAAATGAACAGAGATCATTCTGTCATTTTTGAGATTGCGTCCAAGTACTGCATTTCAGACTCTTTTGTTGACCATGATGGCTACTCCATTTCTTCTGAGGGATTCTTGCCCACAGTAGTAGATATAATGGTCATCTGAGTTAAATTCACCCATTCCAGTCCATTTTAGTTCACTGATTCCTAGAATGTCGACCTTCACCCTTGCCATCTCTTGTTTGACCACTTCCAATTTGCCTTGATTCATGGACCTGACATAGCAACATATAGATAGATAGAGATCTACACAACGGACTGTTGTTGGTGTTCAGTCACACAGTTGTGTCCGACTCTTTGTGACCCCCATGGACTGCAGCATGCTGGGTCTCTCTGTCCTCACTGTCTCCTGAAATTTGCCCAAGTTCATGTCCATGGTATTGGTGATGCCATTCACACCTTTTTCTTCTTCTGCCTTCAATCTTTCCCAGCATCAGGGACTTTTCCAATGAGTCAGCTGTTCACATCAGATGACCAAAATACTGAAATTTCAACTTCAGCATCAGTCCTTCCAATGAGAATTCAGGACTGATGTCCCTTAAAATTGACTAGTTTGATCTTCTTGCTGTCCAAGGGACTCTCAGGAGTCTTCTCCAGCACCATAGTTTGAAGGTATAAATTCTTCAGCTCTCTGCCTGCTTTACAGTCTATTGAACTATTACTCAGTTAAAAACAATGCTATAATCTCATTAGCAGCAACATAGATGACATGGAGATTCTCACACCAAGCAAAGAGAAGCAACAGAGTTGGACAAAAATCATGACATCATTTACCTGTAGAATCTTAAAAAAATAATACAAAAGAACTTATTTGCAGATCACAAACAGACTCATAGACACAGAAAACAAAGCTGTGGTTTCCAAAGGGGAAAAGGGGATGGGGATTAAGGGGTAAATTAGGAGCTTGGGTTTAAGAGGTACACATATTGCATATAAAGTAGATTTAAAAAAACAACAACAAGGATTTACTGCATACCACAGGGAATTATAGTCAATATCTTGTAATAACTTATAAAGGAAAAGAATCTGAAAAAGAAAGACTTTATTGTACACCTGAAACTAACACAACATTGTAATTCACTTACACTTCAATTAAAAAAACCTGATAGATGTGAAAGGAGATAAAGTCACAGTTACAAAGGCTTTAAACCCCCTTCCTCTGTAATTGGTGAAATAATTTGAAATCTACAAAACTAAAGAAGAATTCAACAAAAACATCAGCTAACAGGAGCTAAGAGACCTTAATCGAACACGGTACCCAACAACAGCAGAACACACACTCTTTTCAAGCACCCATGGAACATACACCAAAACAGACCCTATTCTGAGTCATGAAACATACCTCAACAAATTTTAAAAGAGTTGAACTATACAAAGTATGTCCTCTAAACACAATGGAATTAAATCACTATCAGTAACAGGTTATAGGAAAATCTACAAACACTTGGAATCTAAATAATACACTTTGAAATAATCCATGGGTTTGAAAAAGAAGTCTAAAGGGAAATAAAAATATATGTTGAATTTAATGAAAATGAGAACACAACCTATTAACATTTAGGAACACAGAGAGAAGCCCATTTTGCAATAAATACAGACACATGCAACAACTTGGTTGGATCTCAAGGGCATGTGCTGAGTGAAGAAAGCCAGTCTCATAACGTCACATACAGTAATTCCACTTAGATAGCATTCTCAAGAAGACAAAATTATAGAGATGGAAGAGAGATTGGTAGATTTCAGAGGTTAGAGCTGGTTGGCGGGGGTGGGTGCGTGTGATATAAAGGGGTTGCATGAAGGAGGTCTTTGTGGTGATGGAACAGTCCTGTCATCTTGATGCTGCAGTGGCCACACAAATCTAGATGTGTTAAAATGGCATAGAGCCATATACACATACACATTGCACAAATATTAAATTTCTGGCTTTAATATTGTACTATAATTGTCCTGGAATCAAGATTGCCGGGAGAAATATCAGTGACCTCAGATATGCGGATGACACCACCCTTATGGCAGAAAGGGAAGAAGAAAGTGAAAGTGATGAAAGTGAAAGAGGAGAGTGAAAAAAGTTGGCTTAAAGCTCAACACCCAGAAAACTACGATCATGGTATCTAGGCCTATCATTTCATGGGAAATAGATGGGGAAACAGTGGAAACAGTGTCAGACTTTATTTGTTGGGACTCCAAAATCACTGCAGATGGTGATTGCAACCATGAAATTAAAAGATGCTTACTCCTTGGAAGGAAAATTATGACCAAACTAGAGAGCATATTCAAAAGCAGAGACATTACTTTGCCAACAAAGGTCCATCTAGTCAAGGCTATGGTTTTTCCTGTGGTCATGTATGGATGTGAGAGTTGGACTGTGAAGAATGCTGATGGCCAAAGAATTGATGCTTTTGAACTGTGGTGTTGGAGAAGACTCTTGAGAGTCCCTTGGACTGCAAGGAGATCCAACCAGTCCTTCCTAAAGGAGATCAGTCCTGGGTGTTCTTCGAAAGGAATGATGCTAAAGCTGAAACTCCAGTCCTTTGGCCACCTCATGTGAAGAGTTGACTCATTGGAAAAGACTCTGATGTTAGGAGGGATTGGGGGCAGGATGAGAAGGGGACAACAGAGGATGAGATGGCTGGAAGACATCACCAACTCAATGGACGTGAGTCTGAGTGAACTCCGGGAGTTGGTGATGGACAGGGAGGCCTGGCGTGCTGCAATTCATGGGGTTGCAAAGAGTCAGACATGACTGAATGACTGAACTGAACTGAACTGATAATTACGTGAGATGTGACATTGGGAGAAGATGGGTGAAAAATACACAGAAACTCTTTGTATTATCTTTGCAACTCCCTGTAAATCTATACTTTAAAATGAAAAGTTTTTTTGAATGAATTAAAAATCATTGCCTTCCCTAATGAAATTGCACTCTCATTAAATATTAATTGCAGTATTAAATCAATTGAATTTATAGCTACACAGTATGCACAGAGTCATTAAAAGGTAAGTCCAAACTATTCAGTTTTTATACCAACTGTGTGTGTTTGTATGTATAGCTTTTTAAAATTCCTATGAGTGCTTATATACTTTCAAGACTTGGTTTACAAGTATTTTCTTTCCTATGGTGTCTTCCTTGATCTCTCCACACCTACTCTGCAAGGTGATGCTAATTTTACATTTCCTTGTGTTCCCAAAGCATTTTGAACCTATCTATGATATAGCAGTTAACCGCCTCTGTTACAATATTTGTTGATATATTGGTCTGCTCTATTAATAGAGCTTCTTGAGGGCAGATATTCTAATTTACCCTTTAACACATATCCACAGGCATGAACTACGCCCTAACATACTGTCACTGAATAAAACCAAGCAATGAAAATAGTATTTAATAAGTTGTGAAAAAGGATAAACTATGAAACTATTCTATACCCTTTAATTCTAAAAGTCCAGGCAAAGTCTTGAAGGAAAAAAAAATTGGTTTTGGATAATAATAAACAGTAAACTATTCTTTGTTATTAAAACACATCTTACACTTTGATATCAAAGAAATAAAATTTTACATAAACTTTATTTCTAAAAGTATATCCCTTAAAATTCCACTTCCAGGATAGCTAAATATAACCTCTATTATACTGAGTCTTCTGCAGATAGCAACTATAAGCTCTGTGCAAAAACAAAACAAAATAAAACAAATAAACAGAAAGAAAATAATGTACCTGAAGAGCAGTCAAACAGAAGAATGAAATCATCATTTGGACAAAGAGAGAGGAGACTACTGTAGACAGCTTTTCCTGTTCTTTTGACTTTTAACCTGAGGGTCAAGGCACTCAGTATCCAATGGGTTTACTAACACTATTTACTGAAAACCTATAAATAGTCCTTGTAGACTGAAGAAATATAAGAATTTAGGAAACTACAGCAACTGGCTAGTAAATGAAAAATAGAGATAAGACAGGACCCTCAGCTTCTCTCTCAATCCCTCTCTCTCTCTCTCTCTCTCTCTCTCTCTCTCTCTCTCCTTTAGTTGCTCAGTTTTGTCTGATTTTTGTGACTCCATGGACTGTAGCCTACCAGGCTCCTCCATCCATGGGATTCTCCAGGCAAGAATACTGGAATGGGTTACCATTTCCTTCTCCAGGAGATCTTCCCAACACAGGAATCAAATCCGGGTCTCCTGCCTTGCAGGCGGATTCTTTACCGACAGCTACAACTTCTCTCTAAAACTGTGCTCAAATCTCTGTAACCCCTGAACCATGCAACCAAAATTCACCCAACTAATAATAAAGGAAAATACTTGAAACTGGAGCTTCCACCCAAGAGAAAGAGTTTTCCATTTGACTCCAAACAAGTTAATTGTCTGCTTAAACAAGCAAACATTGAAAAAAATAAACATCAAACAAGCAAAAATCAACGTTTCTCATAAGCAAGTAACAGAATTTGGAGCCACCACACATAATATGCAAAATGTATAGGATATAATGCCAAATCTCTTTACAAATGAAGAGTCAAGAACATATCAACAATTCTCAAGAGGAAAAAAAATCGACAGAAACTAATTCCAAGATAACCTACGTGTGAGAATTAGTAGACAAAGATTTTATGTCCGCTGTTACAACTCTGCTCAGTGATGTAAAGGAAAATATGCTTGTGATGAATAAGAATATAGAAAATATGAGCAAAGGAATAGAAACTATAGAAGTAAACCAAATGTAAATTCTAAAATGAAAAAATGTGAAAACTGAAAAATATACTGGATAGGTTGAAAGCAGAAAGGATACATAGTGGAAAGGATCCAGCAAACTGAAAAACAGATCATTCAAATTATCCAATCTGAGTAACAGAAGAAAATAATGAAACCAAATGAACATGGTCTATAGAAGAAAAAAAAAAAGTAGCTAACGTGTATAATTGAAGTTCCATAAGGAGAGGAGAGAATACAATAGGAAAAAAAAGTTTGAAGAAATAATACATTTAAAATTCTCAAGTTTTGTAAATATATATATGGATTCAAAAAGCTCAGTACTACACTCCAAGTAGAGTAAGTGCAAAGGAAACCACATGCTTAGGGGCATCACAGTCACACTGCTAAAAAACAATTTTTTTAATCAGAAGCAAAAATGCAGTGAAAGCATCTAGAGAAAATATTATACATTACATATGCTGCTGCTGCTGCTAAGTCACTTCAGTCGTGTCCAACTCTGTGTGACCCCATGGACTGTAGCCTTCCAGGTTCCTCCGGCCATGGGATTTTCCAGGCAAGAGTACTGGAGTGGGTTGTCATTTCCTTCTCCAGAGGCTCTTCCAAACCCAGGGATCGAACCCAGGTCACTCGCATTGTAAGCAAGACGCTTTACTGTCTGAGCCACCAGGGAAGGGGACAACAATTTGAATGTCCATAATTTCTCATCAGAAATAACAGAGGAAAAATTGTTACCAAAAGGAATTTGTGGGTCTAGATACTCACTGCCAATAAACAGGCCAACTTGATGGAAAGGAAACTTTGCTTTATTTCAGATGCAAGAAATGGTCAGGGGAGGTGGGGAGACAGACATTTATCCAAAGGCCAATTCCCTCCCCTGACAAGCCAGGGGTCAGAGCTTTTATAGACAGAGTGAGGGAAGGATGTTCCATGCAGAAACAGCATAGTCATCTCCGACAGTCAACTCCAAATTTGTCATCAGTGGTCTGACCAGCTTCATCTTGATTGGTTCAAATACAGTTACTCTTCAATTCAAGGGTCCATTTGTTCCCATTGTTTGTGGTCCATTCTCAGAAGTAGCAGTTCATGTCCTGGGTAAACTCGTGTAGCTAACTTCTCCAACTGGTGTTTTGGTATCTATAAGCTCACTCACAGGTCATGACTCAGAATATTATCTTTAGCCATTGAGAAAGAGCTAAAGGTGCTTGACTATGCTTCATACTGCATTATTATTATGTGATCTCTTTTGTCTGTTTTCCTTTGTTCCAGCATTTCACACTTTTTTAATTAAACTTAATCTTTGACTAAAGTTTTCCACAGGTAAAAGGCAGACATAGGACAGGCTGTGGGGGTGGGGAGGGGTGCAAGGACCATATGGTCCTGCTCTGTTCCAATAAGACAGCAGAACAAAACTCACAGATAAAGAACCAAAATCACCGGAAACTAATCAAACTGATCACATAGACCACAGCCTTGCCTAACTTAATGAAACTATAAGCCATGCCATGTAGAACCACCCAAGATGGATAGATCCTTGTGGACAGTTCTGACAAAATGTGGTCCATTGGAGAAGGGAATGGCAAACCAGTATTCTTGCCTTGAGAACACTATGAACAGTATGAAAAGGCAAAAAGATAGGACACTGAAAGATGAACTCCCCAGGTCAGTAGGTGTCCAATATGCTACTGGAGGTCAGTGGAGAAGTAACTCCAGAAACAATGAAGAGACGAAGCCAAAGCAAAAATAAAACTTGATTGTGGATATGACTAGTGATGGAAGTAAAGTCTGATACTGTAAAGAACAATATTGCATAGGAACCTGGAATGTTAGGTCCATGAATCAAGGTAAATTGGAAGTGGTCAAACAGGAGATAGAAAGAGTGAACATTGACATTGTAGGAATCAGCGAACTAAAATGGACTGGAATGGGTGAATTTAATTCAGATGACTATTATATCTACTACTGTGGGCAAGAATCCCTTAGAAGAAATGGAGTAGCCCTCATAGTCAACAAAAGAGTCCAAAATGTAGTACTTGGATGCAGTCTCAAAAACGCAGAATGATCTCTGCTTGTTTCCAAGGCAAACCATTCAATATCACAGTAATTCAAGTCTAGGCCCTAACCAGTAATGCTGAAGAAGCTGAAGCTGAATGGTCCTATGAAAACCTACAAGATTTTCTAGAACACCAAAAAGATGTCCCTTTCATCATAGGGAACTGGAATGCAAAAGTAGGTAGTCAAGAGATACTTGGAGTAACAGGCAAATTTGGCCTTGAAGTACAAAATGAAGCAGGGCAAAGGCTAACAGAGTTTTGAAAAGAAAATGCACTGGTCATAGCAAACACCCTCTTTCAACAACACAAGGGAAGACTCTACACATGGACATCACCAGATGGTCAATACTGAAATCAGATTGATTATATTCTTTGCAGCCAAAGATGGAAAAGCTCTATACAGTCAGCAAAAGCAAGACCAGGAGCTGACTGTGGATCAGATCATGAACTCCTTATTGCAAAATTCAGACTTAAATTGAAGAAAGTAGGGAAAACCACTAGATCATTCAGTTATAACCTAAATCAATCCCTTATGATTATACAGTGGAAGTGACAAATAGATTCAAGGAATTAGACCTGCTAGACAGAGTGCCTGAAGAATTATGGTTGAAAGTTCATGACATTGTAGAGAAGATTGATCAAGACCATCCCCAAGGAAAAGAAATGCAAAAAGGCAAAATGGTTGTCTGAGGAGACCTTACAAATAGTTGAGAAAAGAAGAGAAGCTAAGGTAAAGGAGAAAAGGAAATATATACCCATTTAAATGCAGAGTTCCAAAGAATAGCAACAGAGAGATAAGAAAGTCTTCCTCAGTTATCAATGCAAAGAAATAGAGAAAAACAATAGAATGGGAAGCATTAGAGATCTCTTCCAGAAAATAAGAGATACCAAGGGAACATTTCATGCAAAGATGGACATAATAAAGGACAGAAATGGAAGAGAACTAACAGAAGCAGAAGATATTAAGAAGAGGTGGCAAAGAAAACACAGAAGACCTATAGAAAAAGATCTTCATGATGCAGATAATCATGATAATGTGACCACTCACCTATCCAGACATCCTGGAATGCAAAATCAAATGGGCATTAGGAAGCATCACCACAGACAAAGCTAGAGGAGGTGATGGAATTCCAGTTGAGCTATTTCAAATCCTGGAAGATGATGCTGTGAACGTGCTGCACTCAATATGCCAGCAGATTTGGAAAATGTGACAGTGACCACAAGACTGGAAAAGGTCAGTCTTCAGTCCAATACCAAATAAGGGCAATGCCAAAGAATTTTCAAACTATTGCACTCATCTCACATGCTAGCAAAGTAATGCTCAAAATTCTCCAAGCCAGGCTTCAGCAGTATGTGAACTGTGAACTTCCAGATGTTCAAGCTGGATTTAGAAAAAGCACAGGAACCAGAGAGCAAATTGCCAACAACCACTGGATCATTGAAAAAGCAAAAGAGTTCCAGAAAAACATATACATCTGCTTTATTGACTATGCCAAAATCTTTGACTGTGTGGATCACAACAAACTGTGGAAAATTCTTCAAGAGATGAGTACACCAGACCACCTTACCTGCCTTCTGAGAAATCTGTATGCAGTTCAAGAAGCAACAGTTAGAACTAGACATGGAACAAACAGACTGGACCCAAATTGGGAAAGTAGTATGTCAAAGCTTTATACAGCCACCCTGCCTATTTAACTTATACGCAGAGTACATCATGTGAAATGCTGGGCTGGATGAAGCACAAGCTGGTATCAAGATTTCTGGGGAAAATATCAATAAACTCAGATATGCAGATGACTCCACCCTTTCGCCAGAAAGCGAAGAACTAAAGACCCTCTTGATGAAAGTTAAAGAGGTGAGTGAAAACGTTGGTTTAAAACTCAACATTCAGACAACAAAGATCATGGCATCTGGTCCCATCACTTCATGGACAATAGATGGGAAACAATGGAAACAGTGACAGACTACTTTGGCAGGGGGTGGGGGGGTGGGGGTGCTCCAAAATAATTGCAGATTATTTTGGTTACTGCAGCCATGAAATTAAAAGATCCTTGCTCCTTGGCAGAAAACTTATGACCAATCTAGACAATATATTAAAAAGCAGAGATATTACTTTTGCTGACAAAGGTCCATTTAATCAAAGCTATGGTTTTTCCAGTAGTCATGTATGGATGTGAGAATCAGACTATAAAGAAAGCTGAGCGTTAAAGAATTGATGCTTTTGAACTGTGGTGTTGGAGAAGACTTTTGAGAGTCCCTTGAACTGCAAGGAGATCCAACCAGTCCATCCCAAAGGAGATCAGTCTTGAGTGTTCATTGGAAAGACTGATGCTGAAGCTGAAACTCCAATATTTGGCCACCTGATGCAAAGAACTGACTCAATGGACAGGACCCTGATGCTGGGAAAAACGGAAGGTAAGAGGAGAAGGGGACAACAGAGGATGAGATGGTTGGATGGCATCACCCACTCGATGGACATCAGTTTGAGCAAGTTCTGAGAGTTGATGATGGACAGGGAAGCCCAGCATTTTGCAGTTCATGAGGTCGCAAGGAGCTGGACATGACAGAGTGACTGAACTATATTGAGAACAAAGCTGTTAAGTGTTATAAAATTCCCTGAAAACATTATTTCTTATAGTTATCCAAGGAATACCAAATAATTGTTAATAATTCTGTTAACATGCAATCACATATATATGAAAATAATGTTTTTCATTTCTTTTCACAAATTTTTATGTCTCACATCACAGAACTCTTAAGTGAATATTTAGCACACTGTTAGGAGCATAGACACACAGTAGCATGTCTCCATATCAATTAAAACTGCCTAAGCTATAGATTCTAAATATCATGTGTGCTTGTTTTTGTCAACAATCTAAAGTTTAACATTCACATAAGACTCCAACAGGGCATGCCAGTTTACTTTCTACATGTTTTTCACTGAATTTTCTAGTACTTAAACTACATAATAGTACTAAGCATTCCCTTTCTTCATGTTCTTTCCTCTCCCTTTACTCCTGGTGCTTGATTTCATTCTGACATCAATACAGAGGAATTCTGAAGGAGTACAAACTTAAGGAAAGAAATATGAATTTATTCAGCTTTATCTGCTTGTTCATTCTATTATTTAATAAACATTTGCAATAAATTCCAAATGAATGAGGAAACTGCTAGGACAGCTATTTGAAATAAGAGATATTGGAGGAGAGTACCTTCCAAAGGGCTTCCCTGGTGGCTCAGACGGTAAAGCGTCTGCCTGCAATGTGGCAGGCCTGGGTTCAATTCCTGGGTCGGGAAGATCCCCTGGAGAAGGAAATGGCAATCCACTCCAGCACTCTTGCCTGGAAAATCCCATGGACGGAGGAGCCTGATAGGCTACAGTCCATGGGGTCGCAAAGAGTCAGACACGACTGAGCAACTTCACTTCACTTCACTTCACTCCACCTTCCAAAGAGCGGCACTAGAAAGAGCAAAGACCCAACAAGAAAAATGAGCCTGGTGTGTCTAAGGAGTGCGGGCCTGCGTGCTGAGTTGCTTCAGTCAAATCCAACTCTTTGCGACCCTATGAATCATAGCCCGCCAGGCTCCTCCATCCATGGCATTTTCCAGGCAAGGACACTGGAATGGGTTGCCATTTCTACTCCAGATGATCATCCTGACCCAGGGATCAAACCCATGTCTCCAGCGTTGGCAGGTGAGTTCTTTACCACTAGCACCACCTGGGAAGGCCATGTTTCTGAGTAGACTCAGCCGTTTGGCTAGCAAAATGTAAACAAGGGGAGACTGGAGCAGATCAGGGCTGAGAAGTAAACAGAGGCCTGGAAGACCATGAGAAAGGGTTGGGTTTCATTCTAAATGAGATGACAAACCTTGGGTTTTAGGCTGAAATCAGTGTTTAAGCATTTCTAAAAATTTTGCCAGTTGCTCTATGACAGCAGATTAAAAGCAGCAGATCCAAGAGTCAAGGCCATTACGAGTGTTAAAGACCTCTGAGGTTAGAGTGTTGTAGACCTCCCTGGTAGCGGTTTATATTGACATGACTCAGCAAAGAGCTGCAAATTAGGAATGAGAAAAGAGGTGGGCTCCAAAAGGAATCCCAGATTTTTGGCTTAAATCTGCATGGATGGTGGTGGAGCAGGGTTACAGAGATGCAGGGAATGGAGAGAGGTACAAGGTGTAAGGGAGGGAAAGTTTTAAAAAGAAAAAAGAATGAAGAAATGTGATGAGGAATAGAGTTTATAAAAGAGATCTTTGCTGGTATCTTATGATGAAATACATTGTCATATGGGTATAGTTTAGAGGAATGGATATGATTACCCAGTGAGTGTGTATATATTGAGATTGTATGGAAAATCAAGATTTAAAAAGACTGAGAAGAATCATCCAGATAAGTTAAGCAAAATCATGTATTGGAAACAAAAGGAGGGTGCTTCAAAAGAGAATAGAAAACTTCCTGTAATTCTGAACACCCTATAATTTCCAGCTTGTAACTTTTAAACCTTGTAACCACCTTACCTGCTTCCTGAGAAACATATGCAGGTCAAAAGCGATAGTTAGAACCAGACATGGAACAATGGACTGGTTCAAAATTGAGAAAGAAGTATGTCAGAATATATATTGCCACCTTGCTTATTTAAATTATATGCAGAGGCCATAATACCAGCCTGGGTGAATCACAAGCTGGAATTAAGTTTGCAGGGAAAAATATCAATAACCTCAGATATGAAGATGACATCACTCTGATAGAAAAAACTGGAGAGAAACTAAAGAGCACCTTGATGAAAGTGAAAGAGGAGAGAGAATAAACTGGCTTAAAACTCAACATTCAAAAAGCAAAGCTGAGATCATGACAACCAACCCATCACTTCACGGCAAATAGATGGGGAAACAATGGAAACAGTGACAGAGTTTATTTTCTTGGACTCCCAGATCACTGGGGATGGTGACTGCAGCCAAAAATTTAAAGATGCTTGTTGCTTGGAAGAAAAGCTATGACCAACCTAGACAATGAATTAAAAGCAAGGACATCACTTTGCTGACAAAGGACTCTATAGTAAAAACTATGATTTTTCCAGTAGTCATGTATGGATGTGAGAGTTGGACCATAAAGAATGCTGGCACCAAAGAATTGATGTTTTAAACTGTGGTGCTGGAAAAGACTTTTGAGTGTCCCTTGAACTGCGATGAGATCAAGCCAGTCAATCGTAAAGGAAATCGACCCTGAATGTTCATCGGAAGGCTGATGCTGAAGGTAAAGCTCCAATACTGTGGCCACTTAATGTAAAGAACTGAATCACTGGTAAAGACCCTGTTGCTGGGAGAGATTGAAGGCAGAAGAAGATGAAATCACTGGGTAGCATCACCAATAATACTCAGTTAAGTCCACTGAGCATGACTCAGTGAACATGAACATGGGCAAACTCTGAGAGATGGTGAGGGATAAGGAGGCGTGGTGTGCTGCAGTCCGTGGGATCGCAAAGAGTCAGACATGACTTGGCAACTGAACAACAACAAACAACCAGCAGGACATGTCCAGCTTGAAGTATTCCTGGACAAGGACAAAAATGTAGTGATTTAAAGAATAGTATTGAAACATACACATTGCCATATGTAAAACAGAGAGCCAGTAGGAGTCTGATGTATGACACAGGGAACCCAAAGCCAAAACTGGTGCTCTCTGACAACCTGGAGGAATGGGGTGGGAAGGACGGTGGGAAGGGGGTTCAGGAGGTAGGGGACCCCTGTATGCTTATGGCCAACTCATGTTGATGTAGAGCCAAAACCATCACAATATTGTAAAGTAATTTCCTCCATTAAAATAAATAATTTGTTAAAAAGAAAAAATGTGATAATTTGAATATCAAGAAAACAATAATTTAATCGATAAAAACATAATAAAATATTTTAAAATTTCTAAGTTCTTGATCATACTGTAAAAACAACCCCATTGTTCACTTTTGGAGGATGATAGAGAATCAGTTATTCTATTCTGTACATTGGCAAATAAAACGAAAGTGTTAATATTCAAGATATTGAAAGAGGCTATCCAATTATCCACTGAGAGTCTTGGGGAGATATAATGGATATGCTAGAAAATTTCAAAGGTGGATTTGGGAACATGAAAAATGTGAAAGAGAGCTTAGGTGGGAAAACACAGGACAACACGTGGAGTTATGCTCATTTGTTCAGTCATGTCCAATTCTTTGTGACCCCATGGGCTGTAGCCCACCAGGCTCCTCTGTTCATGGGATTTTCCAGGCCAGAATACTGGAGTGGGATGCCATTCTCTTCTCCAGGGGATCTTTCTGACCCAGGATAAACCCTGGATATATGTCTCCTGCACTGGTAGGCAGATTCTTTACCGGTAGTGCCACCTGGAAACACCAAATGGTGTTGATACTTTTATTCTGAGAAGGTTTTAGTTACTTGAGGTACTCATTAGCCATATTAGGAGCTGACCAAACATGTAATGGAAATTTTTACGGCAAATGCACTAGAGAAAAGAAAGAAAGCAAGGATTTCTCAGTGGAACAAGTAGCTGAAGATTTCTCCCCTCTCTTTATTTCAAAAACCTCTGATTTTGACGTCTTTTCTTCTGGCATCCAATTAGTTAATGATGGCCTTCATTTTTTCTCCTTTCCATATATCCTGTATTCCATCTTTATTCTCTTCCTTGTTGAATTTCTGGTAATGTGCAGTAATGGTTGTTTATTTTTATGATGTATACATCTAAAGGATTTACAAATATGTGGTGTCATGTATTTACCACCGTGGATCCATAGAGAAGAGTTCTGATCCCCAACCCATGCCCACCCCCCTGCCTCCAAATTCCCATGTGCTACACTGTTAAAGACAACTCTTCTGCCCACCCAGTGGTTCCAGACATCATTTGTTTGGATTTGATTTCCTTCCTATAGTTTTTCCCTTTTGTAGAATGTCATATAATTGTAATATACCATGTAGCCATTCAGATCTGAGTTCTTTCGCTTAGCAAAATGCATTTCAGATTCATCTACATTTACACATGAATTTATAGTTCATTTTTCTTATTGCTGTACAGTGTTCCATTGTATGGATGTACCTCAGTTTTACTTTTCTAGTCACCTGTTGAATGATACCTATTTGTTTCCACTTTTTACTATTACAAGCAAATCTGCTATAAATATTTATGTATAGGTTTTTGTTTGGGTCATATGGTAGGTACATGTTTAACTTTATAGAGATCTGCCATTCCACTTTCTAAAATGATTATACTGTCTTCCATTGTCACCAGCAGTATATGAGAGTTCCAAATGATCCACATCCATGTGAATACTAAAAAGCTTTTCAGTTTTTTAAATTTTAGATCTACTTTAGGTATGTTGCAGTTATCTTATTTTTGGCTTGATTAACATTTTCCAAATAATTACTGATGTTGAGCACCTGTTGTCAACTTTTTAAATTGTGAAGTACAGTTGATTTACAAGTTTATATTAATTTCAGGTATGCAACATAATTGTTGGAAATTTTTATAGGCTATACTTTATTTAAAGTTAGTATCAAATGCAGGCTATATTCCTTGTGTTGTACATTACATCCTTGTATCTTACTTATTATAAGTAAGATTATAAGTATTATAAGTATTATTATTATAAGTAACCTTACTTCCCCTTCTTCTGTTTTACCATATTTTTTCATTTTAGTTATAAGGCTTCCCTGGTGACTCAGATAGTAAAGAATATGCCTGCAATGCAAGAGACCTGGATTCAGTCTCTGGGTCAAGAAGATCCCCTGGAGAAGGGAATGGCTACCCACTCCAGTATTCTTGCCTGGAGAATTCCATGGACAGAGGAACATGGCAGGCTACAGTCCACGGGGTCACAAAGAGTCAGACACGATTGAGCAACTAACACTTTCACTTTCACTGTATTCTTCAGTTCTCAGTGGTTCTTTTTATATTTTCTAGTTCTTTGTTGAAATTTTCACTTGCACATCTACTGTTTTCCCAAGTCACTTAGCATTCTTATTGCTATTTCCTTCAACTTTTTATCAAGTAAATTTTTTTCTCTCTCTTTCATTAGGGTTTTTTAGGGTGTTTTTTTCTTGCTCTTTCATTTGAAACATATGCTTATGTCTTCTCATTTTGTTTAACTTTCTCTATCTCTATGAAATTAGGTGAAATAGTTATCTATCCCAGTCTTGAAGGCATATCCTTGTGTGGGAGCATCCCTTTGCAGCATATGTATGCCCAGCAGCTTTGGCAGGAGAACTGAATCTGAAATGATCTCAGACTGAATCTTCCCTCCTGGTGATCTGGCAACCACCTTGCTGGGAGGTTGGCCTGGAATCAGAAGAGCTAGAGTCAGAGCCAGGTATGAGCCAGGGCTAGAGGGCAACCACTGCCCTATCATGGGTAGGGCCAGGGCCCAAGGAGCTGGAGGAGCGTGGAGGGTGCTGGATTTCCTCCCAGAAGTGATAGCCATCTCCATGATGATTGAGGCTACGGCTGGAGCCTGAGATCCTGGGGCTGCACTTCTGCACTCATTTTACTATTTCCCAGGTGCACCATCTTGGTTAGAGACAAGGTCAGGACTGAAGGGCTGGAGTCACACTACTGAGCTGTTTCCACATGTTCCCAGGTCTGCATGTGGAAGCGCATACCTGCAGTGATGGCCTCCACACCAGAGCTGGTTCCACTCCTTCCCAAGGCTACACAGGCTCCTACGCTGGTCAGAGGCAGGGTCAGGGCCCAAGTCAATTCCATTCCTTTCAAATAGGCACAGTCTTCCTGGCAATGGCTGCCTCCGTCTTAGCAGGAAAGCAGGAGATGCTGGAGCAGGAGCCCAATGGTGCTGGAGGTCATGTCCGGGTGGTCCTGCAAGCTGGCCAGAACAGGAGGCAATTATCAATATAGGCTCCACAGTGTTCCCAGGAGGAAGCAAGATTCTGGGTTTCTTACATCCCTTTCGTAAATCTCTCTGGTTTGCAAAACAACTAAAGGACTTGTCTTCCTGGTGTCAGATCCCTTGACTGCTGTGCTTAGTGTGTGCCTTGAACCCCTCAGTCCCCAGGGGGTACTCTCTGAGCCTATGATACTCCCGTTTTCTTTGAGTCACCCACTGGGAGTTCAGGTCCCAACTAGATCACTTCTCCCCTCCTATCGAGCCCAGCGTGGTTTTTTCTCTTTACAGCCTCGGTTGTAGAGGAGCCAGTCTGCTTGTCTTCAGGCCCATTTCAGTGAGAGCTGCTCTACGTGTAGTTGTAGATTTGATGCTGTCCAGTGATATGACCTTCATTTTAAAGACTCTCTCTTCCTATGACTTGCCCGCATTCTTTTAGACTGTTCCAGACCACTGCTCCCTTTCCTAGTCCCTCATTCACTTGCATCTTCCAGCCACCTTCCTCCTCTGGTGCTTTCCTCTGGGCCTATACGCATGCACCCCTTCTTTGTGCTGCCATTGAATATAATTGCTTTCCAGAGTTCTGCTCCTGAATCTCTTTTAAAGTCTGTGTCAGTGAAATCAATGCACCATAAGGCAGGCATTTTCAAAACATGCTCTCCTGACCAGCAGCATCAGGATTTGCCTTGTTAGAGTAGTAATTTGTCTGGCCCCGTGGACTGCTGCATCAGAATCCATAGAAGTGAGGCCCAGCAATCTGTGGTTTAACAAGCCCGTCAGTTAATTCTGATGCATGTTAAAGCTTAAGAACCACTGCCCTAAAATGTAGCACACAGACTTTCTGCATAAAAATCCTAGGAGTGCTAGTAGAATATGTGAATGTCTTTGTCCCATGTGGATTTCTAAATCTACTGAATTAGAACCTCTGAGGTCAGAACCACCAACTCCAAAATATTCTCATTCCCACTAAAGTCTAAAAATCTGTGCTCTATGCTCTCTCAGAGATCTACTGAAAAGGCTTCTGCACAAATAGCACCTCAACATATACTGCCAGGCTTTGCATTCAGTTTCTGTCAGACATGTCCACAAATAACTTTTCTACCACCTCAAAGTCATATATTCTAATACTATGCTCATTACTCCACTTTTCCCTTCCTCAAATGACTTCTGACTTTATTTCTGCCACAATCATTCTGGCCTGAATCTTATTAACCAGGAGTTGTATTATTCAAATATAACTCCCTTTATCACAAATCCAATTGATCCTATTGATTTCTGCTTAATAACTTTTCTAAAATGCCTTTTGCTTTTCATGAATACCGCTATTACTCTATTTTCTGGCTAGAAATTACATCACGCTTTCTTTCAAGAATATTTTCCTCAATGAGTAAATAGAATGCTATGATTCTGAGTCAGTTGGACCCAACTGGATTTGGATACAAACTAAGAATTGTTGAATCCAGAACTGAAACTCAGGTCTTGCCTTCCAAATCTCAATTTCTTTGTAGTAATCAATGCTCTGCAAAATGTTTAATTTCTGGATAATTGCTCTTCATTTATTATTTGATGGAGAACAAGAGTCTGTTATATAGCCAATCAATTATCCATGGGATTTAATAACCGCAGTACCAACTAACTCTCTGAATATTCTTCCACAAGAAATTTTAGCATGCATTATTAGTGGCCAGAGTGAGTGACCTTACATTTTGAATACAGTAACATATGGTGATTAAAGGAAAAAATAGAGTAAATTTCCCCATTGACAAATAGTTTGGGGGGTTAGGGGGAGAAAAGACCTTCATAAAAATATAACAAAATTAATTCACATGGAGTGTTGTACAGCATTCATGATGTCTCTGTAGTATTACCACAAAAGCATTTCATACGTTTGCGCAGTTTTCCTTTAACTATACTTCTTACAACTGTTATAATAATTACTTTCCAGGTTTGAGAGAGTCACAAATGTCAGAGTTGAAGGGTACCTTGGAGGTCACCTATTTCGTACTCCACTTTGTAATGATGAAAGAAATTTAGGTTAAGGAAGGAAATAGGGTTTGCCCAGTGTTAACGCAGTTAGTCAATGGACTGAGCTGAGATGATAAAAATCCAAGTTTCTTGATGGTCAGCTTTTGCTTCATTGATCTTCCTTTGTGAGCAGGCAGGAAATACGACAAGCACAGAAGACAGAGAAGGGGTCAGCAGGAAAAGCTGTAAGGCAGAGCGAAGGGCTGGATAACCAGAGCAAAGAAAAAGGAAATGTCACTGACGTCATCAGTAAGAATATAGACTGAGGGAGGGCAACCCCGACATCTCCTACAGCTCTGCATTCAGTTTCACAAAGTACATAGATAAGACAACAGACCCAAATCACATGCCTTCTTTAAAATTGAGAAGCTTTATATGCAATATCTGGACGTCACCCTAAAACTATCCTGACATTTCCTCACAGCATGTGATGGTGCCTATTTGACAGGCAGTGAAGACTGTCACCAACCCTCAGCGCTGTATCGGGGTCAACAGACCAAAATTAGAACAATAATTTGATCTTTCGCAGCCAGTCTCAAAGGAGTTATTGCAGGTAGTCCAGGAAATAATGCATTTCATGGAATGAGTATAATTATAGTGTTCCTTATAAATAATATGTGCCTTTTAAAGTCCACAAGTATGCCTAAAGTAACACAATATAATTGCTAGATATTTGACTTTACCCACGTGTACACAGATTTTGTTTTGCAATGTTCTCCAGGTTCCCAAATTAGATCCCAAAGATAACTGTCTTTATCTCTCTCTCCCTCTTTCTGCTTTTTATCAGCTCCTTCAGGACAGAGTCATGCTGAAAACTGTTTCTCTCTGCCCCTCGCCAAACACTATAGATAGCAAGCAGGGTTCAGATTTTCAACATCCGTGTATTCAATATCATACACACACCAAAAAACCTATTGCCAAAACTCCAAAACCAAAACATCTTTTATGACATTGTATGGGTTCTGCATTAACAGATCTGGACATCTTTCTGAAGGCAAATGTCTGCTGAGATAATGTTGCTATTCCTCTGCGATATATGTTGTATAATGGTAGACCTAGGGACCAACATTAAACTCACCATTTGTCTTTCTACACATGACAGTCTACTTTCCAACTAATAATTTTTATTCCACTACTGTGAGAGAATTGCAGCCTTCCAGGTGGTGCTAGAGGTAAAGAATCCACCTGCCAATGCAGAAGACTTAAGGGATGCTGGTTCGATCCTTGGGTTGGGAAGATCCCCTGGAGAAGGAAATGGCAACCCATTCCAGTACCCTTGCCTGGAAAATCCCATGGACAGAGAAGCCTGGTAGGCTACAGTCCATGGGGTTGCAAAGAGTAGGACATAACTGAGCGACTTCACTTCCAGTGTTCTTGCTTGGAGAATTCCCATGGACAGAGAGTCTGATGGGCTATGACCCACAGGGTCAAAAGAGTCAGATATGACTGAAGTGACTTAGCATGCACATGAGGGAATTGTGAAAAGACGTTTCAGAGGCAGGAAATTTGAGAGACTATTTAGCTTCTCTACTGGTCAATAACTAACTAAAATTCACCTTCAGTTTTGCTACTGAAGTTGGTGACCTAAAATATAGATCTAATCAATTGTGTCATTTCCATGCTCACAAATTCAAAAACTTGCCACTACCTGAAGGATAAAGGTCTACCTCCTTACATCAGTTTAGGTCCTCCTAATCAGCCATAGGCCCTTGTCTCACAAAATCCCCACCAGCTTCCTCACCACACCATTTTCTCACTCACACCAGCATTCACTCTCTCCTTTGCTTCTGTCCACACCTGATACATACTTCCTCCCTTCTTTCCCATTCCACTGTTGGGAGTTCATATCTTAAGTGCCCTACTTGCATGAAACATTCCACCAGTTGGAAATAATCTCATCCTTATACATATTCACAAGCCTTTTCTAAGAGTTTTCTTTCTAATGTATGCACCAAAGCCTAGGGACTCCAAGGCAGAAATATGCAGACCTCAGACTTATGGGCAAGATGTCTATACACAGACAGGCCAGACACCTCATAGTATCGGATGGTGCCAAGAGGAGGGGGAAAAAGCATAGTTTTATTTTTTTAGCCTGAAGGATTTATTTTAAATATTTAGGTACATAGTATGTGGGCTTCTTGCTCTGGGTCCCCAGAATCTTAAAGATAGGCATGAACTCAATTGGGATTTTGGAAAATAACGAACTCCTTGCTTCTGCAATTATTCAAGCATAGGTTAGGCAACCACTAGGCTAGGATTGTCTCCTTTCTTCTTCTTCTTTCTTAAAACTTTAAAACTATAATACCATGGGGACCTAAAAGTTCAGGTTTGAATTTAGAAATCTCTTGCTCCTCTGTGGTCTATGAGAATACGGCAGCAGCTGGCCTGGGCCCAGACAATGACTTTCCTTCATTCTCTTGCCCCATTTGCTGCCAGTCCACAATGTGTGTGTGTGTGTGTGTGTGTGCTGATTCCACACACTATATGTGTGTGTGTGTTAAACATGGAGAATTTCACATAAACATAAAAATACTTGCAATCCTTCCATCCATAAAGATATATACACACAAATATTTACTGAAATTTTTTTCTTACAGTGCAAAAATGAAACTAACAAAATATCTATAAGTAGAGAGTTAGATAAAAGCAGCCATTCAATGGAATCTTATTAAAATTATAAATATATATTTGATACAAAAATATTGAAATTACATTAAAAAAATATTTATGTACTTGGCTGTGTCGTCTTAGTTGCAGCGCATAGGATCTTCTTTGCGGCGCATGGACTGTGGTGCAAGGGCTCCAGAGTGCACAAGCTTAGTCGTCCCATGGCTTGTGGGATCTTAGACCCCTCACCAAAGATTGAACCCACACCCCCTTCACTGCAAGGTGGATTATTAACCGTGGGCCCAGCAGGGAATTCCTAATATATGGTTAGATATAATATGCACACTGTGAATCCATGCTTGTAAAATGGATATTTAATCTGTGTTTCCCCAGTGGCTCAGGGATAAAAAGTCCACCTGCTAATGCAAGAGACATGGCAGGAGCTGCAGTTTCAATCCCTGGGTCAGGAAGATCCCCTGGAGAAGGAAATGCAATCTATTTCAGTGTTCTTGCTGGAAAATCCTATGGACAGAGGAGCCTGGCCGGCTACAGTCCCTGGGGTCACAAAAGAGTTGGGTAGGACCTAAAGACTTATCAGCAATAACAAGCATAAAGTAGTCACATTTATTGTGTGCACAATGTGCTCCCGTGGTTGTGTTATCATATAGTGATGAAGGCACAAACCTTGGGATTTATCAGACTTCTTTTGTTCCTCCATTTAACTAGCTACGTAATGTTGTAGGACTCTCCGAGCCCCAATTTATTCATCTGTAAAATGAGAATAATCATATTTGCCTCATGGAAGTTTGTGAGTATCTGAGAAGATGATATATGTAAACTGCCTAGCACAGTGCCTCTCTCTCTCTCTCTCTCACTCTCTCTCTCTCTCTCTCTCTCTCTCCTACACATGCACACATACACATATCATAACTTGAAAAAGACTGATCGAAAGGTCTAACAAGTTGTGTTAACTAAATGAGATTAAACAAATCCTATTTAACAAATAGAGCAGTGGAATTTAAGGGTTATTTTTAGCTTGTTCATTTATTTTTGTTTAACTATACTTTCTAATTTTATGATAAACCATTTTAATTACGTACAAGAGATATGTGTTTAAAATAAAACAAAAATGATTATACACAGTGACTATTCTGATTAATTAGATGGGGAATCATGAATATTTGAACTCAGGCTGTGGCAAGGAGAGTGAAAAATAAGGTAAAAAGTAAAATAAACATTACTTACAAGTGAGTATGAACAGAGGGAAGAAGAATGATTGATTCCAAGAACAGTGGGAGTAAGGAAAGTAGAGATTGACTTGAGAGTGGTGAAAACAGCTTCAGTTATGAATATATTGACTAGATAAGATGACAGAGAACCAAGAAGAAATGAACTTCATATTCCTGCGCTTTAGATGTGGTGTCACACTGGAGATAGAGACTCACAAATTTACATATGTAACATATGTATATATTTTTAAATATTTATATTTTTCACTGCAGCCATGATATTAAAAGATACTTGCTCCTTGGAAGAAAAGCTGTGACAAATGTAGACAGCATATTAAAAAGCAGAGATATCTTTGCTGACAAAAGTCTGTACAGTCAAAGCTATGGTTTTTCCAGTAGTCAATTGTGGGTATGAGAGTTGAACCATAAGGGAGGCTGAGCACTGAAGAACTGGTGCTTTTGCACTGAGTTTCTGGAGAAGACTCTTGCCAGTCCCTTGTATAGCAAGGAGATGAAACCAGTCGATCCTAAAGGAAATCAACGATGAATATTCACTGGAAGGACTGATGCTGGAGCTAAAGTGCCAATACTTTGGCCACCTGATGCTAAGAACTGAATCTTTGGAAAAGATTCTGATGCTGAGAAAGATTGAAGGTGGGAGGAGAAGGGGAAGACAGATGATGAGGTGGTTGGATGGAATCATTGGCTCAATAGATATGAGTTTGAGCAAACTCCAGGAGATGGTGAGGAACAGGGCAGCCTGGCCTGCTGCAGTTCATGGGGTCACAAAGCGTCAAACACAATTGACCAAAGGAGCAACAACAACAAATACATGCATGCATGCTCAGTCCCTACAGTCATGTCCAACTCTTGGCAACACTTGACTGTGGCTCTCCAGGCTCCTCTCTCCACGGGGATTCTCCAGGCAAGAATACTGGACTGGGTTGCCATGCCCTCCTCCAGGGGAGCTTCCCAGGTCTCTTAAGTCTCTTGCAATGGCAAGCAGGTTCTCTACCACTAGTGCCACCCTGGAAGCCCATAAACATGTATCTATACACAATTAAATTATGTATATATAAACACCTTTATGGCAGAAAGTGAACTAAAGAGCTTCTTGATGAAAGTGAAAGAGGAGAGTGAAAAAATCTGGATTAAAACTCAACGTTCAGAAAACTAAGATCGTGCCATCCAGTCCCATCATTTCATGGCAAATAGATGGGAAACAATGGAAACAGTGAGAGATATTTTTGGCTCCAAAATCACTGCAGATGGTGACTGCAGCCATGAAATTAAAAGACATTTGCTCCTTGGAAGAAAAGCTATGACCAACCTAGATAGCATATTAAAAAGCAGAGACATTTCTTTGCTAACAAAGGTCTGTCTAGTCAAACCTATGGTTTTTCCAGTAGTCATGTATGGTTGTGAGAGTTGGACCATAAAGAAAGCTGAGCACCAGAGAACTGATGCTTTTGAACTGTGGTGTTGGAAAAGATTCTTGAGAGCCACTTGGACTGAAAGGAGAACAAACCAGTCAATCCTAAAGGAAATCAGGCCTGAATATATATTGGAAGGACTGATGATGAAGCTGAAGCTCCAATACTTTGGGCACCTGATGCAAAGAACTGATTCATTGGAAAAGACCCTGATGCTGGGAAAGATTGAAGGCGAGTGGAGAAGGGGATGACAGAGGATGAGATGGTTGGATGGCATCACTGATTCAATGGACATGAGTTTGAGTAAACTCTGGGAGTTGGTGATGGACAGGGAAGGCTGGCGTGCTGCAGTCCATGGAGTCACAGAGTTGGACATGACTGAGTGACTGACTAATGGTAGAGATCCAAGAAGAAAGAAAACCTGAGCCATGAAACCAGCCTTTGGGCCTAAGGCAAATATATATATATATATTTTTTTTTTTTTCTGCTGTGCAATATATCCTTGTACTTATTTATTTTATACTCAGTAGTCTGTATCTCCTAATCCCCTGCCTGATCTTATCCCTCCCCTTCTCTCTCCCACTGGTAACCACCAGCTTTTCTTTATGTCATTTGAGTCTGTTTCAGTTTTATTATATTCATTTGTTTGTCTTATTTTATAGAATCCACATGTAAGTGATAACATAGATTATTTGTCTTCCTCTGAGTCATTCCCTAAGCATAATAACCTCTATACCTGTCCACATTGTTTCATGTAGAATTTCATTTCTATGACTGAGTAATATTCCTCTGTGTGTGTGTGTGTGTGTGTGTGTGTGTGTGTACACACTTTTTTTTAATTACCGTAATTTGCTATATGGACTTCCCAAGTATCTCAGTGATAAAGAATCCATCTGCCAAGGAGGAGACATGAGTTTGATTCCTGGGTCAATCCCCTGGAGAAGGAAATGGCAACCCACTCAAGTATTCATGCCTGGGACATCCTGAGGACAGAGGAGTCTGGTGGGTGAAAGTCCATGGGTTTGAAAAAGTCGGACATGATTTAGTGACTAAATAGCAGCAGCAATTTGCTGTATAAAGACAGGGAGTGGCATACATCCACCTTTGTTCCTTTTCTCAAAATTGCTTTAGCTATTTGAGTCTTTCAAGGGTCCATATACATTTTAGGTATATTTGTTCTAAACCTCTGAAAAATGTCACTGGTACTTTGATAAGGATAGCACTAGATTCATAGATTGCTTTTAGTAGGATACATATTTTCACAATGTTAATTCTTCTAATCCATGATCACAAATCTCTTTCCACTTATTTGTATCACCTTCAATTTCCTTTCTCAATGTTTCATAGTTTTTAGAGTACAGGTCTTTGGTTAAGTTTATTCCTATGTATTTAATTTATTTATTTATTTTGAGGACTTCCCTAGTGGCTTAGATGATAAAGTGTCTGCCTACGATGTGGGAGACCTGGGTTCGATTCCTGGGTTGGGAAGATCCCCTGGAGAAAGAAATAGCAACCATCTCCAATACCCTTGCCTGGAAAATCCCATGGATGGAGGAGCCTGGTGGGCTACAATCCATGGGGTCACAAAGGGTTGGACACGACTGAGTGACTTCTCTCACTCACTTTTTATTTATTTTGATGTGATTTTAAATGAGATTGTTTTCTTGCTTTCTCTTTCTGATAGTTCATTATTAGTGCATAGAAACACTGTATCCTGATACTTACTGAATTCACTTATTAGTTTGAACAGTTTTTTGGTGGAGACTTTAGGGATTTCTATACATGGTGTCATGTCATCCACAAATAGTGGTAGTTTCACTTTTTCTGTTCCCATTTGGATATTTCATATCTTTTTCTTATCTGACTGTCGTGGCTACTTTCAGTACTATGTTACATAAAAGTGATGAGCTTGGACATGCTTGTTGTGTTCCTGATTTTAGAGGAAAGACTTTCAGCTTTGCACCATTGAGTATGATATTAGCTGTAAGTCTGTCATAAATTTCCTTTCCTATATTGAAATATATCCCTCATACAAGCTTTGATGGGAGTTTTCACCAGGAATGGATGTTGAATTTTCTCCAAATGAGATGATCGTGTAATTTTATCCTTACTTTTCTTAGTGTGATGTATTACATTGATTGATTTCTGAGTGCTGAACTGTCTTTTACATCCCTGAAATAATTTCCACTTGATAGTGGTATATGATTTTTTTATATCTTGTTGGATTCAGTTTACTAATACCTTGTTGAAAATTTTTGCTTTTATGTTCATCAGAGATGTAATTTTCTTTTTCATAGTTCTTTACCTGGTTTTCATATCAAGGTAAGGGTGACCTCATAGAATGAATTTGGGAGTGTTCCTTCATCTCTAATTTCTTGGAATACTTTGAAAAGGATAGATATTAACTTTCCTTAAATGTTTGGTAGAATTCCCCTATGAAGATGTCCACTCTTGGATTTTTATTTGCTGAGAGTTCTTTTTTTTTTTTTTTCAGGTTGTCTATTTCTTCCTGATTCAGTCTTGAAAGCTTGGATACTCCTAGAAATTTGTCTATTTCTTCTACATTGCTAAATTTATTGGCATATAACTGTTCATCCCTTGTTTGCTTAGCTGCTCAGTCATATTCAACTCTTTGTAACTCCATGGACTGTAGCCCCCTAGACTCTTCTGTTCATGAGATTCTCCAAGCAAGAATACTGGAGTGAGTAGCCATTCCCTTCTCCAGGGGATTTCCCAACCCAAATATTGAACCCAGGTCTCCTGAATTGCAGGCAGATTCTTTACCATCCAAATCACATTCTCTTATGGTATTTTTGTATATCTCTATGATATCTACTGTTAGTTCTCCTGTTTTATTTCTTACTTTATTCATTCGTGCTCTTTTTCTTGATGAACCCGACTAAGGTTTATCAACTTTGTTTGTCTTTTCAAAAACCTGCTTTTGCTTTCACTGATTTCTTCTTCTCTCTTTTCTTTCTTTTCTTTCTGTCTCTACATATTTCCACTCTAGTATATACTCCTTCACACTTCCCAGGTGGTGCTAGTGATAAAGAATCTGCCTGCCAATGCAGGAGACACAGGAGATGTGGATTTGATCCCTAGGTCAGGAGGATCCCCTGGAGTAGGAGATGACAACCCTCTCAAGTATCCTTGCCTGGAAAATTCCATGGACAGAGTAAGAGCTTAGAGGACTATATTACATGGGACCACAGAGAGTCAGACATGAATGAGTGACCAAGCATGTATCCTTCTTTTGCTGACTTTGGACTTTTGTTCTTCTTTTTCTAATTCCTTTAAATGGAAAGTTAGGTTGTTTATTTGAGATTTTTCTTGTTCCTTGAGGTAGGCCTGTATTACTATAAAATTCCATCTCAGAACTATTTTTGAAACATCCCAGAGTGTTTGGAAAGTTCCATGTTTATTTTCATTTATCTGTAGGTATTTTCTGATTTCCTCTTTGATTTCATTGCAATTCATTATTTTTTTTAGTATCATGTTTTTAGTCTCCAGTATGTTGATACTTTTATGTTTTTGTTTCTGCAATTGATTTATAGTTTCATACCATTTGGTTGGAAAAGATACTTTATATAGTTTCTATTGTCTTAAATTTGTTGAGACTTTTTTGGCCTAAAATGCGATCTGCCCTGGAGAATACTGCATGTGTACTTGAAAAGAGTGTGTATTGTGCTATTTGGGGATGGAAAGTCCTTTAGATATCTGTTATGTCCAACCAGTCTAATGTGTCACTTAAGACCACTCTTTCATTTTTCATGCTCTGTCGCAGTGATTTGTCCATTAATTTAAGTAGGGAGTTAAAGTAAAGTCCCCTGCTACTGTCACATTACTTTCAATTTCTCCCTTTATCTGTTAATATTCGCTTTGTATATTTAGACGCTGCTGTATTAGATGCATATGTGTTCAATACAGTTTATTCACTCAGTTGTGTCCGACTCTGCGACCTCATGGACTGCAGCACACCAGGCTTCTCTGTCCATCACCAGCTCCTGGAGTTTACTCAAACTCATGTCTATTGAGCCGGTGATGTCATCCAACCATCTCATCCTCTGTCGTCCCGTCCCCTTCTCTTCCAGCCTTCACTCTTTCCTAGCATCAGGATTTTTTCCACTGAGTCAGTTCTTTGCATCAGGTAGCCAAAGTATTGGAGTTTCAGCTTCAGCATCAGTCCTCCTGATGAATATTCAGAACTGATTTCCTTTAGGACTGACTGGTTTGATCTCCTTTCAGTCCAAGGGACTCTTAAGAGTCTTCTCCAACATCACAGTTCAAAAGCATCAATTTTTCGGCGCTCAGCCTACTTTATGGTCCAATTCTTACATCCTTACATGACTACTGGAAAAGGCATAACTTTGACTAGATGGACTGGCAAAGTACTATCTCTGCTTTTTAATATGCTGTCTAAGTCGGTTATAGTTGTTCTTCCAAGAAGCAAACATCTTTTAATTTCATGGATGCAGTCACCATCTGTAGTGATTTTGGAGCCAAAAAAGAATAAAATATCTCACTGTTTCCATTGTTTACCCATCTATTTGCCATGAAGTGATGGGACCAGATGCCATAAACTTAGTTTTCTGAATATTGATTTTAAGCCAGGTTTTTCACTCTCTTTTTTCACTTTCATCAAGAGGCTCTTTAGTTTTTCTTCACTTTCTGCCATTAGGGTGCTATCATCTGCATATCTGAAGTTATTGATATTTCTCCCAGCAATCTTGATTCCAGCTTGTGCTTCATCCAGCCTGGCATTTCGTATGATGTAGTCTGCATAGAAGTTAAATAAACAGGATGACAATATACAGCCTTGATGTACTCCTTTTCCAACTTGGAACTGGTCCATAGGTCTTACTGAAACTCCTGGGATCTTTCTATGCCATTTGGGATCTAAAAGAGGTTCAAACTTAGGCTCAGTGTCTGTAGGAATTTGCCACACCACACTCTTATTCCAGCTGGTACAGTTGGTATAGTGAAATTTTCCCAGAGGTCTGATCCATAAATGCTGCATAAACCCCTCCACTGTGACTTTTCCTCATGGCAGATACACCTATCAATCCACTGCCACAAGGTCTTAGTCTAAAGGTAAAACCTTTGACCACATCTCTATTCGTCCCATATGCCTCCATTTAGAAGACTCAGGCTTTCTTCCCTCAAGTAAGAACTACCTCATATCATCTCTTTAGAGCTCTTTCCCTGTGGCATATAGGGATCTCGACTTTTTATTTATTTTATTTTTAATTATTATTAAATTTATTTATTTTTTTAATTACAATACTGTATTTGTTTTGCCATACATTGACACGAATCAGCAATAGGTGAACACAATCTCCCAATGCCGAAGCCCCCTCCCACCTCCCACCCCACATCCTCTACTTGAATCATCCTGTGCATCAGCCCCATGCATCCTGCATCCTACATTGAACATAGATTGGTGCTTCGTTTCTTACAAGAAAATATACATGTTTCATTGCCATTCTCCCAAACCATCCCACCCTTTCCCTCTCCCTCAGAGTCCAAAACTCCACTCTATACCTCTGTGTCTCTTTGTTGTCTCACATATAGGGTCATCATTACTGTCTTCTAAATTCCATATATATATGTGTCAGTATACTCTATTGGTGTTTTTCTTTCTGGCTTACTTCACTCTGTATAATCGGTTCCAATTTCATCCATCTCATTAGAACTGAGTCAAATTTATTCTTTTTAAGGGCTGAGTGGTATTCCATTGTGTATATGTACCACAGCTTTCTTATCCATTCATCTGCTGATGGACATCTAGGTTGCTTCCATGTCCTGGCTATTATAAACAGCGCTGCAGTGAACATTGGGGTACATGTGTCTCTTTCAATTCTGGTTCCCTCGGTGTGTATGCCCAGCAGTAAGATTTCTGGGTCATAAGGCAGTTCTATTTGCAATTTTTTAAGGAATCTCCACACTGTTTTCCATAATGGCTGTACTAGTTTGCATTCCCACCAGCAGTGTAAGAGGGTTCCCTTTTCTCCACATCCTCTCCAGCATTTATTGCTTGTAGACTTTTGGATGGCAGCATTCTGACTGGTGTGAAATGGTACCTCATTGTGGCCTTGATTTGCATTTCTCTGATAATGAGTGATGTTGAACATCTTTTCATGTGTTTCTTAGCCATCCGTATGTCTTCTTTGGAGAAATCCCTATTTAGTTCTTGGGCCCATTTTTTGATTGGATCGTTTATTTTTCTGGAGTTGAGCTGCATAAGTTGCTTATATATCTTTGAGATTAGTTGTTTGTCAGTTGTTTCATTTGCTATTGTTTTCTCCCATTCAGAAGGCTGTCTTTTCACCTTGCTTATAGTTTCCTTTGTTGTGCAGAAGCTTTTAATTTTAATTAGATCCCATTTGTTTATCGTTGCTTTTATTTCCAGTATACTGGGAGTTGGATCATAGAGGATCCTGCTGTGCTTTATGTCGGAGAGTGTTTTGCCTATGTTCTCCTCTAGGAGTTTTATAGTTTCTGGTCTTACATTTATATCTTTAATCCATTTTGAGTTTATTTTTGTGTATGGTGTTAGAAAGGGGTCTAGTTTCATTCCTTTACAAGTGGTTGACCAGTTTTCCCAGCACCACCTGTTAAAGAGACTGTCTTTACTCCATTGTATATTCTTGCCTCCTTTGTCGAAGATAAGGTGTCCATAGGTGTGTGGGTTAATCTCAGGGCTTTCTATTTTGTTCCATTGATCTATATTTCTGTCTTTGTGCCAGTACCATACTGTCTTAATGACTGTGGCTTTGTAGTAGAGCCTGAAGTCAGGCAAGTTGATTCCTCCAGTTCCATTCTTCTTTCTCAAGATTGCTTTGGCTATTCGAGGTTTTTTGTATTTCCATACAAATCTTGAGATTATTTGATCTAGTTCTGTGAAAAATACTGCTGGTAGCTTGATGGGAATTGCATTGAATCTGTAGATTGCCTTAGGTAGTACACTCATTTTCACTATATTGACTCTTCCGACCCATGAGCAAGGTATATTTCTCCATCTATTAGTGTCCTCTTTGATTTCTTTCATCAGTGTTTTATAGTTTTCGATATATAGGTCTTTAGTTTCTTTAGGTAGGAATATTTCTAAGTATTTTATTCTTTTTCGTTGCAATGGTGAATGGAATTGTTTCCTTAACTTCTTTTTCTACTTTCTCATTATTAGTGCATAGGAATGCAAGGGATTTCTCAGTGTTGATTTTATATCCTGCAACTTTACTATATTCATTGATTAGCTCTAGTAGTTTTCTGGTGGAGTCTTTAGGATTTTCTATGTAGAGGATCATGTCGTCTGCAAACAGTGAGAGTTTTACTTCTTCTTTTCCAATTTGGATTCCTTGTATTTCTTTTTCTGCTCTGATTGCTGTGGCCAAAACTTCCAGTACGATGTTGAAGAGTAGTGGTGAAAGTGGACACCCTTGTCTTGTTCCTGACTTTAGGGGAAATGGTTTCAATTTTTCACCATTGAGGATAATGTCAGCTGTGGGTTTGTCATATATAGCTTTTATTATGTTGAGGTATGTTCCTTCTATTCCTGCTTTCTGGAGAGTTTTTATCATAAATGGATGTTGAATTTTGTCAAAGGCTTTTTCTGCATCTATTGAGATAATCATATGATTTTTATTTCTCAGTTTGTTAATGTGGTGAATTACATTGATTGACTTGCGGATATTGAAGAATCCTTGCATCCCTGGGATAAAGCCCACTTGGTCATGGTGTATGATCTTTTAATGTGTTGCTGGATTCTGATTGCTAGAATTTTGTTGAGGATTTTTGCGTCTATGTTCATCAGTGATATTGGCCTGTAGTTTCTTTTTTTGTGGTGTCTTTGTCAGGTTTTGGTATTACGGTGATGGTGGCCTCATAGAATGAGTTTGGAAGTTTACCTTCCTCTGCAATTTTCTGGAATAGCTTCAGCAAGATAGGTGTTAGCTCTTCTCGGAATTTTTGGTAGAATTCAGCTGTGAAGCCGTCTGGACCTGGGCTTTTGTTTGCTGGAAGATTTCTGATTACAGTTTCAATTTCCATGCTTGTGATGAGTCTGTCAAGATTTTCTATTTCTTCCTGGTTCAGTTTTGGAAAATTGTACTTTTCTAAGAATTTGTCCATTTCTTCCAAGTTGTCCATTTTATTGGCATATAATTGCTGATAGTAGTCTCTTATGATTCTTTGTATTTCTGAGTTGTCTGTTGTGATCTCTCCATTTTCATTTCTAATTTTGTTGATTTGATTTCTTTCTCTTTGTTTCTTGATGAGTCTGGCTAATGGTTTGTCAATTTTATTTATCCTTTCAAAGAACCAGCTTTTTGTTTTGTTGATTTTTGCTATGGTCTCTTTTGTTTCTTTTGCATTTATTTCTGCCCTAATTTTTAGGATTTCTTTCCTTCTACTAACTCTGGGGTTCTCTATTTCTTCCTTTTCTAGTTGCTTTAGGTGTAGAGTTAGGTTATTTATTTGACTTTTTTCTTGTTTCTTGAGGTATGCCTGTATTGCTATGAACTTTTCTCTTAGCACTGCTTTTATAGTGTCCCAAAGGTTCTGTGTAGTTGTGTTTTCATTTTCATTCATTTCGATGCATATTTTGATTTTTTTTTAATTTCTTCTGTGATTTGTTGATTATTCAGAAGGGTGTTGTTCAGCCTCCAAATGTTGGAATTTTTAGTAGTTTTTCTCCTATAATTGAGATCTAACCTTAGTGCATTATGGTCAGAGAAGATGCTTGGAATAATTTCGATTTTTTTGAATTTATCAAGGTTAGATTTATGACCCAGAATGTGATCTATCCTGGAAAAGCTTCCGTGTGCACTTGAGTAAAAGGTGAAATTCATTGTTTTGGGGTGAAATGTCCTATAGATATCAATTAGGTCTAACTGGTCAATTGTATTGTTTAACGTTTGCGTTTCTTTGTTAATTTTCTGCTTAGTTGATCTGTCCATAGGTGTGAGTGGGGTATTAAAGTCTCCCACTATTATTGTGTTATTGTTAATTTCCCCTTTCATGCTTGTTAGCAATTGTCTTACATATTGCGGTGCTCCTATATTGGGTGCATATATATTTATAATTGTTATATCTTCTTCTTGGATTGATCCTTTAATCATTATGTAGTGGCCTTCTTTGTCCCTTTTCACAGCCTTTGTTTTAAAGTCTATTTTATCGGATATGAGTATTGCTACTCCTGCTTTCTTTTGGTCTTTATTTGCATGCAATATCTTTTTTCCAGCCCTTCACTTTTAGTCTGTATGTGTCCGTTGTTTTGAGGTGGGTCTCTTGTAGGCAGCATATATAGGGATCTTGTTTTTGTATCCATTCAGCCAGTCTTTGCCTTTTGGTTGGGGCATTCAACCCATTTACATTTAAGGTAATTATTGATAAGTATGCTCCTGTTGCCATTTACTTTATTGTTTTGGGTTCGGGTTTCTACGTCCTTTTTCTGTTTCCTTTCTAAAGTCTATCCTTTAGTATTTGTTGGAGAGCTGGTTTGGTGGTGCTGAATTCTCTCAGCTTTTGCTTATCTGGAAAGCTTTTGATTTCTCCTTCATATTTGAATGAGATCCTTGCTGGGTACAGTAGTCTTGGCTGAAGGTTATTATCTTTCATCACTTTAAGTATGTCTTGCCATTCCCTCCTGGCCTGAAGAGTTTCTATTGAAAGATCTGCAGTTATTCTTATGGGGATCCCCTTGTGTGTTATTTGTTGTTTTTCCTTGCTCCTTTTAATATTTATTCTTTGTGTTTGGTCTTTGTTAGTTTGATTAAAATATGTCTTGGAGTGTTTCGCCTTGGGTTTATCCTGTTTGGCACTCTCTGGGTTTCTTGGACTTGGGTGATTATTTCCTTCCCCATTTTAGGGAAGTTTTCAACTATTATCCTCTCAAGTATTTTCTCATGGTCTTTCTTTTTGTCTTCTTCTTCTGAGACTCCTATAATTCGAATGTTGGAGTGTTTCATATTATCTTGGAGGTCTCTGAGGTTGTCCTCATTTATTTTAATTCGTCTTTCTTTTTTCCCTCTCTGATTCATTTATTTCTACCATTTTATCTTCTATTTCACTAATTCTATCTTCTGCCTCCGATATTCTATTTGTGGCCTCCAGAGTGTTTCTGATCTCATTTATTGCATTATTCATTATATGTTGACTCTTTTTATTTCTTCTAGGGCCTTGTTAAACCTTTCTTGCATCTTCTCAATCCTTGACCCCAGGCTATTTATCTGTGATTCCATTTTGATTTCAAGATTTTGGATCATTTTCACTATCAGTATTCAGAATTCTTTCTCGGGTAGATTCCCTATCTCTTCCTCTTTTGTTTGGTTTGGTGGGCATGTCTCCTGTTCCTTTACCTGCTGGGTATTCCTCTGTCTCTTCATCCTGGTTATATTGCTGCGTTTGGGGTGGCTTTTCTATATTCTGGGAATTTGTGGAGTTCTCTTTATTATAGAGTTTCCTCTCTGTGATTGGGGTTATATCAGTGGCTTGTCAAAGTTTCTTGATCAGGGAGGCTTGTGTTGGAGTTCTGGTGGGTGGATCTGGATTTCCTCTCTCTGGAGTGCTGTGACGTGTGAAGTAATGGGTTATGAGACGTCAATGGTTTTGGAGTATTTTGAGTTGCCTGTATATTGAAGCTCAGGGGCTTGTTCTTGTGTTGCTGGAGAATTTGCGTGGTATGTCTTGCTCTGGAGCTTGTTGGCCCTTGGGCAGTGCTCAATTTCAGTATAGGTATGAAGGCATTTGATGAGCTCTAATTGGATAATGTTCAGTGTATTCAGGAATTCTTTGATGATCTCAGGATTTGGAATTACGCCTCCTGATTCTGGTTTTCAGATTTATTTTTACAATAGCCTCATGATTTCTCCATCTATTCAGCACTAATGTTAAAACATCTAGGTTAATGATGATAGGTTTCTCCACCTTGAGGGTGGTCCCTAGAGGATCGGTGAGTTACTTGGAGGAGAGAAGAGGGAGGGAGTAGTTAGAGGTGAGTGGAATGGGATGAGGTGGAATCAAAAGAGGGAAAATCAAGTTAGCCCGTAACCACTTTCTTGTGTGCGCTCCGAAGTCTGGACCGCTCAGAGGTGGTCACAGAGTTATACATGGAAGAGGAGAGGAAGGAAGTAGATAGAGGTGGACAGGAGGATAAAAGAGGGAGATGGGAAGGAGGGATACAGGTCCGGTCAGTGACCAGTTCCCTTAGAGTTCTCCTCCTTCTGGAACACACAGAGATTCATATAGTTGGGTAGAGAGGGGGAGGGGGAGGGAGGAGACAAAAGCCACCTGGTGGAGAAAAGAGAGATTCCAAAGGTGGAGAGAGTGGTCAAGCCAGTAGTCTCGCACTCATGTATAACTGGGTACTGAGGATTAGGTTTTTAAAAGTACAAAATTGGCAACAAATACCAAAATGCCAAGATTAAAAATCTGGAGTATAGATTGGATTTTCAAAGATAGATTATTGAAGAGAAGAAGAAGGAGAGAGAAATTTAAAAAAATAGAGAAAAAGAAAAAAAAAGTAAAATATAATAAAATACTCCAGAATTATTAAAAGGTAACTTCCTCCACCAATAAGACTATATACGGCGTTTGCTTAAACGATAGGGTGTTTGTTTTTTTTTGAAAAGTAATATTGGGTTATAAAGATAATAAATAGAAATATAGAAGACTTAAAAATTTAAGCAAGTTTAGGGGGAAAAGATGAAAAGAAAAGGATAAACAAATTTTAAAAGGAAAAAAATTTTTAAGAAAGAAAAAAATTCTTAAAAAAAAAAATCACGCTTCCACATCACCCCCCTCAAAAAATTTTTTTTTGATCATAAAAGTAGTAACGGTGTATCTGGCGCTTTCTCTGTCATTGAGGACTGTGTGGGGTCGCTACCAAGGCAGTTCCCTCTGTTTGACTTCCTCTGTTTTCTGGTCTCTTCCGTGTCTGATTTCTGTCTTGCCACAGGGAGGGTGGTGGTGAGCTCTGCACTGGGCTTGCCCCTTCCCAATCCGTGGGATAACCGTGGTGGGGCCTGCCCTATGTTTCCACGCAATTCCCCGGTTTAAGCCGCTCAGGGTTGGCGCTTAGGAAGTCCCCTCCGGGTGCCGGGTTTGGTTCCAAGTCCAAGTGGCTAGGGAGTTTGGCGCGCACTATTGTTGCGTCTTCTGGGCTTTCCGGGTCACTCAATTTTCTGGGATTTCCGCCAGGGCTCTTTTTCAGGCAGATGATGACTATTCAGAGACCCTAGAAATCTCAATAAAGAAGCTTGCTTGCAATTTGGTAGGCAATGTCTCTCTTGCGCTGCGTCTGCCCTCTTCCAGCGCTTAAGGCTCTGGCTGCCTGTTGCCGGTGGGGGATGGTCTGCAGCCGGCTATTTCCGATCCGTCCTTTGTGCTGTGCGCGGGCCTGTCAGTGTCTTATGTTCGGGCGTTTCGCGTGTTAGTTATCCCCCAGTCTGGTTTGCTAGTCCGGGATAATTCGTTCTATCTACATGCGGACCCGATTCTGGCCCCGTTATGCCCCGATTCTTGAGAAAAGCCCTGCAGCCTACGTCTCCCGTGGCCCAATTCTTAGAAAGCACTGTCGCGGGCGCGCTCCTCCCTGCCCAACCCCCACTGCTGTCGGACGCAGGCGTTTGCGCTGCTTGTCCGCTGGGGATTATACTGTTGAATTCGTAATCTGTTGGTTTTAATTAATTATTTATTCTTCCTTCCTGTTATGTTGCCCTCTGTGCTTCCAGGGCTCGCCCCATGCACAGCTGTGAGAAAGTTCCCCAATTTTAGGGAACCTCTCTCTTTAAGAGTCTCTTCCTGGGACGGAATTCCCTTCCCGTGCCAGGGTTCCCTCCCTATCTCCTTTGTCTCTATCTTCGTTCTTTAAAATTAAATAATTCCTACCTGGTTTTGAAGCCAATGATCTGCTTTGCTGGATGCCTGATGTCCTCGGCCAGCAGTCAGAAGTTATTTTGTGGAATTTGCTCAGTGTTGAAATGTTCTTTTGATGAGGTAGAGAGGGAGAAAGGGTTCTCCCCATCCTATTCCTCCGCCATCTTTTTTCCCTCTCCCAGCCTTGTCAAACTCAATGGAACTAAGCCATGCTGTGTGGGGCCATCCAAGATGGGCAGTTCATGGTGGAGAGGTCTGACAGAATGTGGTCCACTGGAGAAGGGAATGGCAAACCACTTCAGTATTCTTGCCTTGAGAACCCTTGTCCTGAAGGATCCCAGATGAGCCCCCAAGATGAAAGGTTGCTGTTGAGTTACAATGCCAGGATTCTTGGCCCCCGGAGGAGAGGAATTCAATCCGGGGCCAGAGACGAGGCTTGATCGCTCAGAGCTCTTGTGCAATAAAGTTTTATCAAAGTATAAAAGAGATAGAGAAAGCTTCTGACATAGGCATCAGAAGGGGGCAGAAAGAGTACCCTGGGATCTCAACTTTTAACAAAGCCTGCAGCTCAAGACTATTTCCTTCCTAGGTGCCAAAAGCAAATGCCATTTGACAGCCGGGATTGAATAATGCCTTTATCATTCTAGCTCAACTCACCCTGTGTCTGAAAATCCAAAACTCATTGCTTCAAAAGGTGGGAACCTTGGAGCAGCAATATTTTCAAATATGGAAAAACATCTGTAAATATTTTTTAATATCATTTCATTTAAGCAAGTTTTGAAAATTAGCTACTAAAAAGTTAAAAGATTTCTTTAATATGCAAAATTTTAAGGTGCTTAATATGCTAGTATGCACGCTAATTCCAAGACAGTGATATAGTATGCAGCATTTCTCAAATCTATCCGGAAACTTTTAAAATTATCCTCTTGTGGAATCAGTTTTCTATGGAATAAATTTTTGGAGACACTGAGTTACTCAGGAGAACCACAGTAGCATAGTTTCCAGAGAGAGAAGGCAGGAGAATTTTCTAGAGGCAAAGAATCACTTGTTGTTGGTAGTTTCCATTTGTTTCATCTTTCTCAAAACCCAAATTGTTTCTATTAGAGAAGGTAAACTGATGTTGATTAAGCAGATCCTCCAAGTATATATATGTGCTTCTTATTATAATCTTAAGGCCTTGTAGTAGCTTCACTTTTTTTTTTTTCTGCCATGAAGACTTAACAATTCAGTAAGTTATCCCTTAGAGCATTAACAGTAACTTCACAGATTGAATATGTTAATGGAACTTTAAAAGTGCTTAGCTTAATTCTGTTGAGCAATTTATGCAGCAAGAAAATCTGAAAGAAAGCAGCTTTGTAAAGGATTATACTAAACTCTCAATTATCTGCTTTATGGATTACTTTCCTGGAGCCAAGAGCACTATTTTGCATTTATCTTCTTTGACTTTCTCACTTGCTTCTTCTTTCTGATATCTACCACCTCAGAGGCACTATAAGGGGAAGTGTTAGTTGCTATTATGGCAGATTTTTGTTTCAGTAGCAGGAACTATTCTATTCTCCTGCTGATATTTAAATTAATGTATATATGCCCATAAAGTGGTCAAACACGGGCAAGCCCAGGAAAGCCTAAATTCAGTGGTTGCGTAGTGTGATCATGATATTTCCAAAGCAGAAGTCAGAGTTGAACTTTACTGAAATCTCAACTTTGTTATTGCACTAGGTCTCCCCTTCTCTCCAAAGAGAAGCAATCGAGAGAAGCATCCAAGCCATAGCACTTATTTTCTTCTAACCTCAGCTCTGTTGTGTATCTCAGATTGACCAGACACAAGGTACAGCTGCCTTTCACCCACCTTGTTTCCAGCAGGTCACCATGGAAAGATTATGCTGGCTACAGGGCCAGGCTCACAAAAAGTGACATTTTAGACAGGATTACAGTTTTCTGGGGACAAACAGAAACCAGTATAACATGCAAGGCAATCCTTGAATAAAAGTACTAATTTAACAGCAACAACAACAAAATAAAAACTGCCTCTGCTATTCTGTTGCTAGGCTTTAAAAACATAAACAGAGCATCAATAATTTTGTAATTCTAATCTGTCCACCTGGAAAACTCTGACTTCCAATGATATAAATAGTTCAGCCATGTGATTTTTATACAGATTACACAAGCATGACATAATATACATTATATATAACATTCAGTTCAGTTCAGTTCAGTCACTCACTCATGTCTGACTCTTTGTGACCCCATGAATTGCAGCACGCCAGACCCCCCGTCCATCACCAACTCCAGGAGTTCACCCAGACTCACGTCCATTGAGTCCGTGATGCCATCCAACCATCTCATCCTCTGTCATCCCCTTCTCCTCCTGCCTCCAATCCCTCCCAGCATTAGAGTCTTTTCCAATGAGTCAACTCTTTGCATGAGGTGGCCAAAGTACTGGAGTTTCAGCTTTAGCATCATTCCTTCCAAAGAAATCCCAGGGCTGATCTCTTTCAGAATGGACTCGTTGGATCTCCTTGCAGTCCAAGGGACTCTCAAGAGTCTTCTCCAACACCACAGTTTAAAAGCATCAATTCTTTGGTGCTCAGCCTTCTTCACAGTCCAACTCTCACATCCATACATGACTACTGGAAAAACCATAGCCTTGACTAGACGGACCTTAGTCGGCAAAGTAATGTCTCTGCTTTTTAATATGCTGTCTAGGTTGGTCATAACTTGCCTTCCAAGGAGTAAGCATCTTTTAATTTCATGGCTGCAAACACCATCTGCAGTGATTTTGGAACCTAGAAAAATAAAGTCAGCCACTGTTTCCACTGTTTCCTCATCTATTTCCCATGAACTGATGGGACCAGATGCCATGATCTTCGTTTTCTGAATGTTGAGCTTTAAGCCAACTTTTTTACTCTCCTCTTTTACTTTCGTCAGGAGACTGTTTAGTTCTTCTTCACTATCTGCCCTAAGCGTGGTGTCATTTGCATATCTGAGGTTATTGATATTTCTCCCAGCAATCTTGATTTCAGCTTGTGCTTCATCCAGCCCAGCATTTCTCATGATGCACTCTGCAGAGAAGTTAAATAAGCAGGATGACAATATACAGCATTGACATTCTCCTTTTCCTATTTGGAACCAGTCTGTTGTTCCATGTCCAGTTCTAACTGTTGCTTCCTGACCTGCATACAGATTTCTCAAGAGGCAGATCAGGTGGTCTGGTATTCCCATCTCTCTCAGAATTTTCCACAGTTTATTGTGATCCACACAGTCAAAGTTAAAAACATATAAATAAATACCTGCATGACTGCGCAAGTGTTACAGAGGTATACATTTCTAAATGCTTGCCTAGGTCCTTAGCATTTACAAATCTCTAGCTCAATGACACAATATTGCATTTTTAAAAAAGGAAAATTGTCAATCCAGAACACGCAAAGGACCCTGAAAATAGGTGTTACCAAACTCAAAATGTAACCCAGGCAAAATACTCTGTCATACATGAACTAATATTTTTCAAAAAACATGGGTAATATTGTCATGAAAAGAAATTATTGCTTTATTTAAAAGCATTGCTGATATCATAGTGATTTTTACTCATTATATACTTGTCCAATCAAAATATTGAAAGTATAACTATTTTGTGGAGAATCCATAAAATGTTTTTATGTAAGAAGCAGCAGCTTTATAAATGATAACATTAAATTTGATCACAACTTTCTTCCTTTAATTTTTTTATTTTCCCATTTTTCTAAAATAAATATGTGATACTCTTATACAGAAAAAACTTTACTCAAATATTTGGAAATCTATACAATAGATATCAGGACTTATGTAATTAAGCACATTAGATGCAAAGATTATTTGGTTTGAAGGTATTCCAAGCCTAGACAACAGATTACCAAGATGTGGAGAGTAGGTAAGACTAGAGAGGAACTTTTAAGGGAAGGAAAAATTTAGCAACTGGAGAATGAAAAGAGTAGATAAAACAGTGACATCTTCAGTAAATGAAACAATGACAAGGAGGTGAAGTTCTGCCTGGAGACCAAATGATTTTCGAAATTATAGCACACATATGTTCTTGTAGAAAGATAAAGACACATGGGTTAGAAATGAACAGATACAGTTTAGCCATGAATGCATGGATGGAGGAGCCTGGTGGGCTGCAGTCCATGGGGTTGTGAAGAGTCGGACAAGACTGAGCGACTTCACTTTCAGTTTTCACTTTCATGCATTGGAGAAGGAAATGGCAACCCACTCCAGTGTTTTTGCCTGGAGAATCCCAGGGACAGGGGAGCCTGGTGGGCTACCGTCTATGGGGTCACACAGAGTCGGACATGACTGAAGCAAGTTAGCAGCAGCAGCAGCAGCAGCATAGATTTTAGGGAAAGATTTGTTGTTCGGTTGCTCAGTCATGTCTGACTCTTTGCAACCCCATGGACTGCAGCACACCAGGCTTCCCTGTGCTGGGAAAGAAGGGAAAGAAAGGCTACTAGAAATGCTTTTATTCAGACCTAATATATATATAATTTTATATATTTCATATTTTATTTATATTTATTTTATATTTATTTATATTTGTCTTTATTTATAATATACATTTTATATATAATATTATATAACTATTTAATACTTAATATATAATTATATCAAATAAATAATATGTTTATTTTATATAATTTATATGTATATACATATGTAAATATAAGGTCAGTGGGATAATAAAGAACAAGAACAAAAGAGAGAGCAGCTCCAGCCAGGCTTCTATTTCTCATACATGAAAACTGAAGCAGACAATAACCCACATTGCTTTCAGGAAGTATGCAGGAAATTCCAAGTCACCTTTCAGTTAAGTTATAGAGCCTTTTGTTCTGCTTTAAGACCTTCACTGACTTGCCCCCCACAGTCTCCAGTACCCTCAAATCTCCAGAGTGCCTCTCTCTATTCACCTCAGGCTTTAAATTAATCATTCCTGGCCATCCTCCAGCACACTTCCTGTTCTGGAACACCACCTCTTGTGTTTTCATCGAGAGCTGCACAATTTCAAGAGCTCTCTGAAGAATGGGAAAAGCAGTCTGGAGAGCTGAAGCCAGGAAGGTGTTCCAAGCAGGTGGTCTAGCCTGGAAAACAGATCAGAAGAGGGAGAGGAGACTTCTGCATCTCAGACAATCAACTTTGAGCAGCTACTCTGAAAGAGAGCCAACTTTTCATTAGTGGTGGAGGTGGGAGGTGGTGGTGGGGGAGGCCAGGCAATTGCCATTAAACAATTGAAGAACAAAGTTAAATGTTATTTCATATCACCTTCTTTTTCTCTTTATTCTTTTATTCATTCATGCATTCAGAGTACATTTACTAAATATTGGAAGTCATTTACAGAACATAAACAACTAGCTAGACATGGGAATAACTAAACAGAGTAATGCCTAGAAATAGTACTCCTGAATGACTTTATTTTTAATGCATGTTCCTTTCTCTGCAATGGCAAGCTTCATAAATCACAATCATATTTGTGAAATTCTCTTATCTGCAAAAAAGTAAAATGAACATCAAAAAATAAGCTGTGTTTCATGCTGAGGCACCACACAAGTTTGCAGTCCTATTCACATTACATTCTATGTGGTAGACTTAGAAAGTCACACCATGCAATAAAGCCATGTGACAATTTATGCAAGAAAAAGTTGGTTATCTTCATGAATTCAAGGGTATTCTTCATGGATTCAAGGTAGAGTTTTAAAAAGGAGCAAAGTACAGAACTTCATGCTTCTTTGTGAAAGAAAACAAACCTTTTTTATTTTCTTGGGTGTTTTGCATGTGGTGAGTCTTCAGATATTGATTAAATAAGCCAAAATGAGTCCAAGGAACTCAGTTGCAAGCAAAGGAAAGGAGATGAGAAAACCCCAAACTGACCAAAATGAAAGCTGTTATTAGAGAGAATGGAGCTTGCAATGAAAAAAATAAATTTCTTGCCCCTTGACATTTGGGACTGAGATTCATACCTGCTATGACAACTACTATGTTCATTTCCAAGGCAAGCTGTTCAATATTACAGTAATCCAAGCCCATGACCCAACCAGTAACTCTGAAGAAGCTGAAGCTGAATGGTTCTATGAAGGCCTACAAGACCTTCCAGAACTAACACCTAAAAAGATGTCCTTTTCATCACAGAGGACTGGAATGCAAAAGTAGGAAGTCAAAAGATACCTGGAGTACAGGCAAGTGGCCTTGGAGTACAAAATGAGCAGGGCAAAAACTAACAGTTTTGCCAAGAGTACGCACCAGTCACAGCAAACACTCTCTTCCAACAACACAAGAGAAGACTCTGCACATGGACATCACCAGATGGTCAATACCGAAATCAGATTGATTATGTTCTTTGCAGCCAAAGATGGAGAAGCTCTATACAGTCAGCAAAAACAAGACCAGGAGCTGACTGTGGCTCAGATCATGAACTCCTTATTGCCAAATTCAACTTAAATAGAAGAAAGTAGGGAAAACCATTAGTCCATCTAGCTATCATGTAAATCAAATCCCTTATGATTATACAGTGGAAGTGACAAATAGATTCAAGGGATTAGATCTGATAGAAGCCTGAAAAATTATGGATGGAGGTTCACAACATTGTACAGGAGGTAGTGATCAAGACCATCCCCAAGAAAAAGAAATACCAAAAGGCAAAATGGTTGTCTGAGGAGGGCTTACAAACAGCTGAGAAAAGAAGAAAAGCTAAAGGCAAAGAAGGAAAGTAAAGATATACCCATTTGAATGCAGAGTTCCAAAAATCAGCAACAGAGATAAGAAAGTTTTCCTCAGTGATCAATGTGAAGAAATGAAGGAAAACAATCAAATGGGAAAGACTAGAGATCTCTTGAAGAAAATTAGAGATACCAAGGGAATATTTCATGCAAAGATGGGCTTGATAAAGGGCAGAAATGGTATGAACCTAATAAAAGCAGAAGATATTAAGAAGAAGTGGCAAGAATACACAGAAGAACTATACAAAAAAAGAGCTTCATGACCCAGATAATCACGATGGTGTAATCACTCACCTAGAGCCAGGTATCCTGGAATGTGAAGTCAAGTGGGCCTTACAAAGCATCACTGCAAACAAAGCTACTGGAAGTGATGGAATTCCAGTTGAGCTATTTCAAATCCTGAAAGATGATGCTGTGAAAGTGCTACACTCAATATGCTGGCAAATTTGGAAAACTCAGCAGCGGCCACATGACTGGAAAAGGTCAGTTTTCATTCCAATCACAAAGAAAAGCAATGACAAAAATGTTCAAACTACCACACAGCTGCACTCATCTCACAAGTTAGTAAAGGAATGCTCAAAATTTCCCAAGCAAGGCTTAAATAGTACATGAACTGTGAACTTCCAAATGTTCAAGCTGGATTTAGAAAAAGCAGAAGAACCAGAAATCAAATTGCCAACAACCGCTGGATCATTGAAAAAGCAAGAGTTCCAGAAAAACATCTATTTCTGCTTTATTGACTATGCCAAAGCATTTGACTGTGTGGATCACAACAAAATGTGGAAAATTCTTACAGAGATGGGAATACCAGACCACCTGACCTGCCTCCTGAGAAACCTGTATACAGGTCAAGAAGCAACAGTTAAAACTGGACATGGAAAAACAGTCAGGTTCCAAATTGGGAAAGGGGGTACGTCAAGGCTCCATATCGTCACCCTGCTTATTTAACTTACATCATAAGAAATGTCAGGCTGGATGAAGCATCAACTGGAATCAAGATTACTGGAAGAAATATCAATAAACTCAGATACACAAATGACACCACCCTTATGGCAGAAAGTGAAGAACTAAAGAGCCTCTTGTTGAAAGTGAAAGAGGAGAGAGAAAACGTTGGCTTAAAACTCAACGTTCAGAAAACTAAGATCATGGCATGTGGTCCCATCACTTCCTGGAAAATAGATGGGGAAACAATGGAAACAGTGAAAGAAATCTTTGCAGATGGTGACGACTGCAGCCATGTAATTAAAAGATGCCTGTTCATTGGAAGAAAAGCTATGACCAACCTAGACAGCATATTAAAAAGAAAAGACATTACTTTACCATCAAAGGTCCATCTAGTCAAGCTCTGATTTTTCCAGTAGTCATGTATGGATGTGAGAGTTCGACTATAAAGAAAGTTGAGTGCTGAAGAACTGATGCTTTTAAACTGTAGTGTTGGAGGAGGCTCTTGAGAGTCCCTTGGACTGCCAGGAGATCAAACCACTCTATTCTAAAGGAAATCAACTCTGAATATTCATCGGAAGGACTGATGCTGTAGCTAAAATTCCAACACTTTGGCCACCTGATGGGAAGAATGGACTCACTGGAAAAGAACCCTGGTGCTGGGAAAGATTGAGAGCAGGAGAAGGGGATGACAGAGGATGAGATAGTTGGATGGCATCACTGACTCGATGGACATGAGTTTGAGCAAGCTCTGGGAGTTGGTGATGGATAGGGGAAGCTGGTGTGCTGTGGTCCATGAGGTCGCAAAGAGTCAGACATGACTGAGCGACTGTGCTGAACTGAATGATACATTCATATGTATCATTTAGCACACTCTTTATAGCAACCCTGTGAAGAAGGTGTGATGCATATTATTACTACAGAAGAAAAAGCTGAAGTTCAAGTACTCAAATCTAGAACTTCTACCTATTTTCTCCTCTTTGTGTTGCTTATTTTTGTCCTGCACTAATCATGTGCTTCTTCCAGGAGCCCCACCTGCATGGCACTTTATGTTCTCTTGTGAATGTACAAATTGTTTCTCTCCAATTGTGACCCAAGTTCCCAGTTTCATCCCCTGGATCTCTAGAAAAAGAACCATATCCTCATTTGCCATAAGAAATAATCAGGTATTGTCAAGAAGTAATAAATCAAAAATTATAAATAAAAATTTTAGAAATACAGAGGTGAATAACAGGAGAGAATTGGTAACAAGTGGTTAACTCTAAGGATTGAAATTGGAAACTGGGAAGATACATGGAGGGAGGCAACTATCAATAGTTTTTATTACATGCCTTACAGTACTATTTTTTAATTGTGGAAACTACCACACAATTGCACTCATCTCACATGCTAGTAATGTTCAAAATTCTCCAAGCCAGGCTTCAGCAATACATGAACGGTGAACTTCCAGATGTTCAAGCTGGTTTTAGAAAAGGCAGAGGAACCAGAGATCAAATTGCCAACTTCCACTGGATCATCGAAAAAGCAAGAGAGTTCCAGAAAAACATCTATGTCTTCTTTATTGACTATGCCAAAGCCTTTAACTGTATGGATCACAATAAACTGTGGAAAATTCTGAAAGAGATGGAAATACCAGACCACCTAACCTGCCTCTTGAGAAACCTGTATGTAGGTCAGGAAGCAACAGTTAGAACTGGACATGAAACAACAGACTGATTTCAAATAGGAAAAGGAGTACAGCAAAGCTGTATATTGTCACCCTGCTTATTTAACTTCTATGTAGAGTACATCATGAGAAACGCTGGGCTGGATGAAGCACAAGCTGAAATCAGGATTGCTGGGAGAAATAATCAGTAACCTCAGATATGCAAATGACACCACCCTTATGGCAGAAAGTGAAGAAGAACTAAACAGCCTCTTGATAAAAGTAAAAGAGGAGAATGAAAAACTTGGCTTAAGGCTCAACATTCAGAAAATTAAGATCATGGCAGCCGGTCCCATCACTTCATGGGAAATAGATGAGGAAACAGTGGAAACAGTGGCTGACTTTATTTTGGGGGCTCCAAAATCACTGCAGATGGTGACTGCAGCCGTGAAATTAAGACGCTTACTCCTTGGAAGGCAAGTTATGACCAACCTAGATAGTATATTCAAAAGCAGACATTACTTTACCAACAAAGGTCCGTTTAGTCAAAGCTATGGTTTTTCCAGTAGTCATGTATGGATGTGAGAGTTGGACTATAAAGAAAGCTGAACACTGAAGAATTGATGCTTTTGAACTGTGGTGTTGGAGAAGACTCTTGAGAGTCCCTTGGACTACAAGGAGATCCAACCAGTCCATCCTAAAGGAGATCAGTCCTGGGAGTTCATTGGAAGGACTGATGTTGAATGAAACTCCAATACTTTGGCCACCTCATGTGAAGAGCTGACTCATTTGAAAAGATCCTGATGCTGGGAAAGATTGAGGGCAGGAGGAAAGGGGGATGACAGAGGATGAGATGGTTGGATGGCATCACTGACTCAATGGACATGGGTTTGGATAAACTCCGGGAGTTGGTGATGGACAGGGAGGCCTTGCATGCTGCAGTTCATGGGGTCGCAAAGAGTCGGACACAACTGAGTGACTGAACTGAACCGAAACATAAAATTTACCATTTTGAATGTACAATTCAGCGGCATTAGTATATTCATTACTACTATTTATTTACAGAACTTTTTCATCATCCCAAATAGAAGTTCTGTACACATTAACTAATCACTACCCAGTCCATTTTATGGGCCTCCCAGGTGGTGCAGTGGTAAAGAATCTGCCGGCTAATGCAGGCAACATAAGATATACAGGTTTGATCCCTGGGTCAAGAAACTCCCCTGGAATAGAAAATGGCAACCTGCTCTAGTTTTCTTGCCTGGAAAATTCCAGGGACTGAGGAGCATGGCAGGCTACAGCCTGTGGCATTCCAAAGAATCAGACATGACTGAGCACACACACACACACTCAAATACAGCCGCTTTTAACCTCTAGTCCACTCTCTGTCTCTTTGAATTTACCTATTCTAGGTATCTCATATCAGTAGAATCATACAATATTTGTCCCTTTATGTCTAACTTATTTCATTTTATTTTTAAAGTTCATCTTGTTGCAGCATACATCTTAAATTCATTCTTTTTATAAAAGGCTAAAAATATTCTATTACAGCATTATGTCAGTTCAGTTCAGTTGCTCAGTTGTGTCCAACACTTTGTGACCCCATGGACCACAGCACACCAGGCTTCCCTGTCCATCACCAACTCCTGGAGTTTACATAAACTCATGTTCATTGAGTTGGTGATGCCATCCAACCATCTCATCCTCTATCGTCCCCTTCTCCTCCCACCTTCAATCTTTCCCAGCATCAGGGTCTTTTCCAGTGAGTCAACTCTTCACATGAGGTGGCCAAAGTACTGGAGTTTCAGCTTCAGCATCAGTCCTTCCAATGAATAGTCAGGACTGATTTCCTTTAGGATTGACTGATTTGATCTGGTGGTCCAAGTGACTCTCGAGTCTTCTCCAACACCACAGTTCAAAAGCATCAATTCTTCAGCACTCAGCTTTCTTTATGGTCCAGCTCTCACATCCATACATGAGTACTGGTAAAACCCTAGCTTTGACTGGATGGACATTTGTTGATAAAGTGGTGTCTCTGCTTTTTAATATGCTGTCTAAGTTGGTCATAGCTTTTCTTCCAAGGAGCAAGTGTCTTTTAATTTCATGGCTGCAGTCATCATATCTGCAGTGATTCTGGAGCCCCCAAAATAAAATCTGTCACTGTTTCCATTGTTTCCCCATCTATTATCTACGCTGTATTTATTTGTTGATGGACATCTGGGATATTTCTACCTTTTGGCTAATATGCTGGTGTACAAATATCTGTTTAAGTGCTTGCTTTTTAAAAATATATGTCCAAGTGTCACTTCATTTGAAATACTTTTCAGGGACTTCCTTGGTGGTCCAGTGGTTAAGAATCTGCCTTCAATGCAGGGAATGTGGCTTCAATCCTTGGTCAGAGAACTAAGATCCCCCATGCTGAGGGGCAATAAGCCCACACATAGCAAGTAGAGAAGCCTGTGCACTGCAACAAAGACACAGTGCAGACAAAAAAAAATTTTTTTCTCAAAGAATAATTATGGAAGAGAACAGAAACTAAGAAAGCGATGAAAGGACAAAGGAAGAAATGAATGAACCTATAAGTGGACCTATAAGTGAAAGACTCAGCAATGAGGTTGATGCCACAGTGTGTTGGAGAGAAGAGGGAATGGTGATCTGTGTTCCTTCAAACCCCAGTCCCTTAACTGCACCCAAAGCAAACCAGGGACTCGGGTTTGAGATCAGCTATCTCAGTTTTGAGTCTACATACTACCTGTGGAATGCAAGCAAATTTAACTTCTGTCATACTTTCTTCATCGAGTAAGTGTTTGAATCTTCTTTTTTTTTTTGGCCAGGGCTGCATTCAGTCCTGTCTGATATTTCTCATGTTTAGTGTCAGCAAACATTAGAAATCTCTGTGTGTCTTTATTACCACTAGGCTCTAGAAGTAAAGAAATTAATAAGTGTGGTCCATGCTCTCATGAGGCTTACAGTCTCAGGGGAAGATGGCCTTGGGAACACACAAATGCAAGACTATGTCTACTGAGTTCAGGGGACACATCACACAAGAACGGGCAGATCCGCTCAGGACAGCCGTGCTTTATACCGTTGTTTCCACCCAGCATCTGTTCTGACTGGCTAGAGCTCATTTGTACCATCTGTTAAGCTTTGCTTTACTCTTTTTGTTGTTCTTGTTGTTGTTCTTTTTTCCGATGCCATGTGACTTGTAGGATCTCAGTTCCCCAGCCATGGATTGAACTTGGACCATGGGCTTGAAGGCCCAAAATCCTAGCCACCAGACCACCAGGGAACTCCCAAGTTCAGTACTTTAAATATTACTGATTTAACTAGTGTATTATCAAGTGAGAACTATCAGAGAAGGAACATGATTAGAGTGTTAAAAGACAAGTGTCATTAGCCAGAAGGGGGAAAGACCATGCAGGTACATTCTAAGCAGAGAGGTTGGCAGTGTTCTGTGCAGTTGAAAATGGGGTTAAAGAGTAAAGCTCACCAAGTGAGGAGGTTGGAGAGGTAAGTAAGTACAAAGGGTCCACAATGAGCCACCTTCTACTCCAAGTTAATACTCAATATTTTCCTAGAAATAGCAGAGGAGCCTCAGAAGTCTTTGCCTGCAAGTTATGGAGTGTCTGATGAAAGAGGAGATGGCAGCAGGAGTTTAGAGGAGAGATCGGAAGGTTTCCTTCTACCACTAGAGCAGCAACAAGATGTGTATCAGGTGACTCCTAAAAAGAGTGTTGGGTCTGGTAATTGCAGAGTCACTGTCAACCTTGACCAGTGCTGAAATGGAAGGCATACTGCTGAAGACTGTTGATTAAACTGCCCAAAGTTCATTTCACATGTTCAACCTTGGGTCTCTTCTAGTCTTTTAAGAATTCTAAGGGTAGATTACATATTGCCTAGTAAAACTGAGCTCTGAGCATCTGCTTGAGTTGAATTAGACCTATTTACTCTCCTGTGCACTTTCACACTGCATCAAATGTCTACTTCTCTATAAATAAATCCTGACCTTGCTTTTCCTGATCCAAGGCAGTGCTTCCCCACTGTGGTAAGTGATACACTCAGTTTTGTCTTATCGCAGATTGTGTTAGTGATATTTGGAAACCCAGAACTTGACTGCACTGGCCTAGCCATAGAACTGAGACTCTTCCCGTCACTCACATGCACACGGCACTATTCCATGGCATTTGTATAAATAGGTGATGTCACCAGCCTGTATTTTGTATCATCATGCTCCTCAGACCTTACTGTCCTCAGAAGCCTCTGATAGCCCACTTACCCTGAACTCTGGAGACAAGCTTCTCCCCTCATGCTACCTTTGCAAATCCGAGGACCTCTTTTTAATTAAGAGCCTTGCTGAGTAACAGTTCTCCATTCTTTAGCAGCCCTGAGAATCTGTCAGAGGTCTTAAGAAATTTCTGCCCCGAGTTTCCATACCAGGCAAAAGAGTAGCATGGATATTTATTTTCCTATTCAGATTTACTAAATTCAGTGAAGGACTTTAAACAAAAGTGGCTTTTTCGGTTTAAACTATGAGATGGATATTTTTTTCTGTTATACCACTCAGTATAATTGCTCTAATGTATGCACAAGCTCAAAGGAGCAGCAAAGAAGTTATCCAAGGCAGTCTGTGAAAGTCTGGAAATGCTTCTAGAGGAACTGAGATCTGAAAGGTGAATTGGCCATTTGTAGCAGAGGCAAAAACACTCAAAGGAGTGGAGATTGAAATAATAATAGCTGTTAATAGATGCTGGACACTTCAAGTGTCCACCCTGTTCTGAGCATTCCATTTTCACTCTTTTAAGCAAATCATTTAATTCTCTCAACCACCATGGGAGGTCAGCATTATTTTATAATCTTCACTTTACAGATGGGAAAAATTGAGGCACAAAACATTTTGTAACTAGCTCAAGGTTATACCTCATTTCTAGAGTCTAGGATTCAAACCCAGGTGATGAGAATACACTGAATCATAATTTAAATCTTCCTCCTACTGAAAAACAAGATGAGATAAAAATGAGAGATCTTGCTAAGGAGCTAGAGCATCAAGCACAAGAGAAATAAAGGAAGGAGATGAGGATTTACAGAGTTGTCTTCCATCTTTGAGATTTTTGTCATTTATAGATTTCTCAGAGTTTTCCTTGTGATTCTTCTCAGTTATCTTAGTAACAGAAAAGCGCACAATCCTGGATTGTTATGTCACACTTGCATGGGGAAAAGATTCCTGTCACAAATTGGGTCCAGGCAGAGACCCACAGGGTACAGGAAAACAATTGACCAAGAGTTTAGTGCTGACACAGAGCAGGCTCTGGGGCCATTGGCAAATCTCAACCCTCTGCCTGCAGTGTTTTACAAAAGGATAGGGTTGGAACTCAACAATCCCTAAAATCCCAACAAGTTCCATGTCCCATCGCCTCCTCCTGGCTTGCACTTGGATCTCCGCTTGCCCACTGCTCGCCGAGTTCCCCATGTTTGTACTTTCTTACTCCTTCTCTCCCTCCTCTTGCTCCCATCTGCTTTCTCCCACTGGTCTGACACCATCTATTATTTTCATATGTCCTGAACGCTTAATAATGAGTTTTTACATGGAAAGTTTCTTTTTACAGGAAAGACACACTTTAACAAAAAGAATTATGAATGTCTTTTATCGTGGTCATTTTTTGTCCTTCAATCTCAATTTTTCCTCTTTGTAGTGGTTATGGTATTAGGCACAAATGTAACTTTGCTACATATTTATTGTAGCAAAGTTAGAAAAAAAATACATAAGCAAACATTTTTACATGTATCTTTACAGACTCATATACATTGTCTTTTATTTCCAAATCCCAATTCCTGAGAAATTTGTTAAAACTCCTATTTTAATTGTGAGCAGGGTGCCTTCTGAGAATTTACAAGAACAGTTGAAAAGTCAAACTGGTAGATGAAATACATCAAATCTTGGATAAAATTGTTTCCCTCCAAAATGGATGAAATTTTAGTCTTAGAAACTCAAGCTTCACTTTATTTCATATTCATTATAGTTTTGTAAAAACTAAAACTGTGTAGTACTTATGTGTGAATGCCGTGTGCCACTTCTAAGAAATGCAAAGCACAGATATAATCTCATTACTTTTCATCAAAACCCCACGGAGTCCCCCTATGAAAGTGCTGTTCTCTCCACATCAGAAGTGTGTTATGAAGTTAAAAGTCACCAAACCTGTCCATGGCCTCCCATTTTATGTAATTTGGGATTAAAAATCATCTAAAATTCTATTCTGTCTATTGTTACCACCCCATTGTTAACATAACCCTGATTCTATATTGTCTCTCTTTCAAAGGAAATAAATTCCATCAAACTGCAGGACAAGAGACAGCTCCCCAAATCACTGCAATTTCGTTTCTCTCCCTGGGAATACAAGGGAGCTATCAATGTAAATGTCAGTAACGCATTCCTAGGTCCTTATATGAGAAGTGTAAAATAGACATGTTTTCAACTGAGTCTGAAAAATGTGTTCACTTACAAACTCCCTATGCTGTTCTGACTGCTCTCCCAAAACCAGCTCCCTTCATCCCCACAGGGCTTCCCAGGGAGCCTGCCTGCTCTTGTTCTCGGCATTCTCGACAAGTGACCCACTCTTTGAATAAGTTGTTTGTTTGTGCTGTGATGTATCGTCAGTTTTCCAACTGCAAAGCCTGCCTCTGCTCTCCCCATGACTCAGAGCGTGTTGAACTGCCCCTGACCCAGAAGTCTTCCCTCCCCAACATCTCCTTCATAGAGGGTTTGCTCTTATCTATTCTTTGACTTCTCCCCCGGTGCTCTTTCTTTAGGCCCAAACTTCTCTACCACTCCTGTCTCTGCTTCATCCTACTTTAATCATAGAGAAACGACTCCTCGTTTCACCTTTTAAAAGGAGCAAATTAAAATTTTGTACCTTTCTCCCCAGTCTCTCCCCCAAACAAAAAGAAGAAAACAATTGTATAAATCTCCCCAAGGGCAGAAGCAGTGAACAATGACTTATTCAGCTTTGCATCCCAGAAACTCTTTGTACAGTGACTTGCAAGCAGTAACTTATGGTTAATTAGCTCTTGGATTGCATTTAAAGGCCTCAGTTTGGTCAGATAACAAATTCACAATAAACATAACAGTCTAGATTATAATCTGGCCTCTGTAGTTCTACTGCCTCTTTAGTTAACATCATCATCTGCATGTAATGCACCATTTTCTGGGCTCCACTGCTGAAAATGAACTTTTTACACTAAAGGATAAAAGGATTTGATGGTCGTTGTTGTTGTTCAGTTGTGGCCCCGTCCAGGCTCCTCTGTCCATGGAATTCTCCAGGCCAGAGTACTGGAGTGGGTGGCCATTTCCTTCTCCAGGGGATCTTCCCTACCCAGCGATCGAACCCCGTCTCTCCTGCGTTGCAGGCGGATTCCTAACTGTCTGAGCCACCAGGGAGGCCCTAATGTTCCTTAGGGAGACAAAATCTCCTACCAGTTCAATGTTCACAATTTCTTTAACATCAAAAAGGGATCCAAGGTCACATATTCACAATACTAAGACATATCTTTCCTGATGTGGCTTTTCTAAAATAGTGGGGTTTTTCTTTTTAACTTATTTATTTTGGGCTGCAGTAGGCCTTCACTGTTGTGCGTGGCCTCTCTCTAGTTACGGGAGCCAGGCAGCTCTCCAGCTGCAGTGCTCAGTCTTCTCACTGCAGTGGTGTCTCTTGTGGAGCAGTGCTCTACGGTGCTCAGACTTAGTAGCTTAGTGTCCTGAGGCATGTGGAATCCTTCCCCGAGGCACCTGGACCAGGGATCCAACCTGCCTCTCCTGCACTGGCAGGCAGATTCTCAGCCACCAGACCATCATCACAGGAAGTCCTGTGATGAATTTTATAATTTGATGATGGCGGTGGTGATTTAGTTGCTAAGTCATGTCCAACTCTTCCAACCCCATGGACTGCAGCCCGCCAGGCTCCTCTGTCCATGGGATTCTCCTGGCAAAAATACTGAGTGGGTTGCCATTTTCTTCTCTAGAGGATCTTCTTGACCTAGGAATTGAAGGTCATTTCTTCCAGATCTCCTGCATTGCAGGCAGATTCTTTACCAACTGAGCTACAAGGGCACCCCAACTGATGCATACATTTAATACAATTATAATTGATGCATACCTTTAACACAGTCGTGCTGATTTTTCCCCTCAAGTATTAGTGTTTTTTCTTACAAATACATGGTAAAATTTGGATTTCAGTGTTTCAAAATAGCATTTTGAAAGAATGTTGCTTTTTTGTTTTTTATTCTACCCAATGAATATTTTTCTCAGCAGTAAGAGAATAAATTTTTAGTCCTTGATTAATTTACCCTGAAGTATGGCATTAAATGTTACCTCATCATAAAATAACCAGTGACACATCTTCCATTTAGTGCCATCAACTGTTTTTCCTCATCTTCTAACTTTCCAAAGCATGTTATGAACTGATATTCATTGTTAGGGCACTTGCCAGGTTGTGCTCCTTCTCCAGTTACATATGACATTTAATTTAGGGGTTGAGAAAATGCCAACTGCTGCAGACTGTGACTACCTGTAATAGTGAAACTAATTTAGGTGGAATCAATAGCTTTTGCTTTTTCTTCCCAAAGAATTATCAAAATTACAGGGATTCTAGAATTAAATAAAGGTATTAAAACCCTACTTCAGCCTCTTGCTGATATAAAAGAGGTATCATGGTGCCCAGAATATTAAATTTTAAAATAGTATAGTAAAGGTATTTTCTTTTGTATTTAGAAAGTTACATATTAAAAGACAGACATTATTATCCTCTTTCATAAAAGAAATACACAAATTATTAAGAAAAGTTTGCAGGATGCATGGGGCTGGTGCACGGGATGATTCAGGGAGATGATATGGGGTGGGGGGTGGGAGGGGGCTTCGGCATTGGGAGATCGTGGACACCTGTGGCTGATTCATGTCAATGTATGGCAAAACCAATACAGCATTGTAATGTAGAATAAAGTATTTAAAAAAAGAAAAGTTTGAATACTTTTTAAAGGAAAAGAATGAAAGGCACAACAAATAACTCATCAAAGAAACAAAAAAGGAAAAATACACGTGGGTGGGTGGGGGAGGGAGGAGTGCAATACTGTGAATGGAAAGCCAGATCCCAGAGCTACTATTTTTTTCCTTCATTGGTCCAGTTTTCTAATAACTTAAAAAAAAATAGCCTTACTGAGATAAAAGTAACTAAAGTTTACAGTACAGTGGTTTCGGTACATTCCCAGAGTTGTGCAACTAGCACCACTGATTTTAGTACATTTTGATTGTTCCCGAAAGAAACCACACATCCATTAGCAGCCACTCTCTGTTCCTTGTTCCCCCAGCTCCTGGCAATCATTTGCCTATTTTGGACATTTTACATACATGGAATAATAATACAACACGGGGTCTTCTGTGATTGCTTTCATTGAGTGTAATGTTTTCAAGTTTCAAGCATGTGCTTGCTTGAATCAGTACTTCATTCAATGTTTTGATGATTAAACTCTCCCAGTGTTATTGTTGGGGCAATACATTGATATTTTAAAAGCCCTTTATGGGGAGCAATTTAGCTATCTATATTTTAAAATATATTTTAAAAATACTTAACTTTTCACCCTGGAATTTCACTTTCAAGAAATCACTCCAGAGAAATAATCATGGATGTGCATGTAAATCAGTCTCAAGGGTATTGTTTACAGCTCTGTACTTGATTAGGAAATACTTGGAGCAACATAATGCTCAATAGTGAAAATGTTTGATAAGTCATGACGTGGGAATATCGTGGATACTGAGCAGCATTTGAAATGATGCTGGAGACTGTGTAATAGGAGCTTGCCCTGGAGCTGTGAGGTTATCATCTTATGGATTACAATCCCTTTTCTAATTAAATCAGATCTATTTTTTTTTCAAAATGTAAAGTAAAATTGACTACATAATAGATAAAGGGGTTATGCTGCTTTAAAAATTAATTTTAAAACAACCTTACAGATGAACATTTTAAATTGCAGAAAGAGATTAGTTATATACAGCTGAGTGACAAATGGACAGTTGGTTTCCATTTTTTCTATAAAAATTATAGATGTGTGTGTAAAGACATGATACACATGTATGTTTTTACTTTTGCCTCTATGCTTCCTGTAACAGTTATGACTACTTTTATGATAACAAAAATCCAATATTTTTTTACTCTGTACTCAGATATACAGCAAATAATGCTTCTTTTTTTTTTTTACATTTATTTTGTACACCATAAAGAAGCTTCTTAGTTTATTGCCCTAAGAAATTGAGCTACAACATCATTTCTAGTTTGAATCGACTGGCTGCACTGCAATCTCTCCTTCATATTCTGGCTGATAATAAAATATTATTCAGTCAGATTCATAGAGAAAAGCAGATTTCTCCCCTCATTCCATAAAATAGTTTGTACACCCATCTTAAAGGAAACACTGGACCCTAGAATCCAGGCCTGCGCAGTGACATTGCCAAAGCTTTTTCAGTCTCTTTAAAAGAACACAGAGGTTAAACCAGATTCCAAAATAAAGCAAATTCAGTTGGCTCTTAGTTTATGTAGATAACAAAACTACTCTCTGTATCTATAAAAAATGTGGAACACCTATTTTTTCCAGTAATGAAAAATTTACTCAGTCAGCTGGTCTTACCAATTACTTTGATATTTGTACTCCAGACATATCTTTTTTTAAATAAATTATAGATATATGTGCAAATTTTCACTGAGCATCTTTAGTACAATATGTACCAAAAGATTCACTCTTTACTCCTTCAACCCAACCAACACACACCATTAATCAAATTCAAGTTAATGATAACTATTGCAAACAAATTCTAAAGAAGCAAAACAACCACTTCCTCTTCCACAGGGCCCTGTGGATGCTCTTGAAGATCGCAAAATTGCATGCATACAATTTGTAATTAAAAGACTGATAAAGTTAATCTAGTCTGTTCATCATTTCAAAGGTTGTCCAAAGCAAATGTTCTCCAGTTGACCATTAGCAGCTAAAACTACAGGCACAACAGTTAAAGCCAGAGAATGTCATTGGTGATGGAAGTCAAAGACCTCAAAAGAATATGATATGATATTTATTTACCAATAAATACTTGCAGGTAATTTCTGAAAAATAAAAATGACATTTAAGCCATAGTGTGATTATTTGGGGAATGATTTCTTTCTTTTTCTAATTTCATTCATTTAAAAATACAAATCCTGGTTCACTTTCCACTGTGAACTTATAACATCCTCAGTCTTTGTTTACTCTGCTAGTGGCACCTGCAATGAAAAATTATTGTTTAAAAAGAATTTAGGAGATCATTGTTTAAAAAGAATTCTTCATGTAGTTTGAGTTTTGTAAGATTACAAATGCAGGGAAAAAAAGTATGTGCGTCAATGCAAAAATAATTTTAAAGAAACACTAGTTGCTATTTATAGTTTTCTCTGTGAAATTACAGATATGATTTCATTTTTTGTAGACCCCTTATTGCAGTTAATAATATGTTTTGCCTATCTAATAAGTTACCCAAAGCAGATACACAATTATATAATTTACTCAAGATTATGTAAATGAAAATTCATAAACATTCAAAGAAATTGTTTTCATGAGCTATATTTTAGTCACATTCGCTTTTCTGAGGTAATACAAAGATGGTGAAAACTTAGTAGAGTTATTGCTGCTGTTCAGTCACTAAATCACGTACAGCTCTTTGCAACATGTGCTGCTGGACTACAGCATGCCAGGCTTCCCTGTCCTTCACTGTCTCCCAGAGTTTACTCAAATTCATGTCCCTTGAGTGAATCATGCCATCCAGCCATCTCACCCTCTGCCGTCCCCTTCTCCTCCTGCCTTCAGTCTTTCCTTTCCCAGCATCAGGGTCTTTTCCAATGAGTCAGCTCTTCATATCAGGTGGCCAAAGTACTGGAATTTCAGTCCCTCCAATGAATATTCAGGGTTGATTTCTTTGAGGATTGACTGTTTTGATCTCCTTGTTGCCCAAGGCACTCTCAAGAGTCTTCCCCAGTATCACATTTTGAAAGCTACTCAGCATTATTGTGACTATTACTAGACTAATATTTATGAATGCTATGAACCAGACATTTTGTGCTGTCAAAAGGCAAGCAACCAATTCTGATGACATTGAATTTGCCATTTTTCAAGGAGATAAATGTTTATCCAGAATTACACACAAAAAGTCTAAATTTACTACATACCTATGAAAAAGCAGCATATAGTGCTATGAGAATGTAAAATAAAAGACCTGAGCTATTCTTATCAGGAATGTCGGGCCTCAGGGGAGGCCTTCCAGAAGTAATGGTGTTTAAAATGAGATCAGAACAAAGACCAAACAAACAAAACAAAGGACAAAGATGGTGGGAAAAGCGGCTTCTAGAGAAAATAAAAGCACATTTGAGGCAGTGAAGGTCAGTGGGACTGGATCAGAAACACAGAAGAAAAATAGATGAATTAAATAAATATTTAAATAGTAAAATCCACATGAGGAAGTCATGAACTGAACACAGAGAAAGAAAGAAAACAATTGTCAAGTGATGACTCCTAACACCTTGCAAACATCACCTTGTCCAAATGATTGAAGTTATCCTCAGAAATGAACTAGCTGACTGAGAAGAACCCATTATCACTTCTGTGAAATTCCTATGCAGTAACATTTGAAAAACTGGATATCCATATACAAAAGAAAGAATTTGAATACTAAACTATGTATCATATATCAAAAATGGTTTAAAATGGATCAAAGATCTAAACATAAGATTTAAAACTACAAAACTCCTAGTAGAAAATAGAAAATGTTTCAAGACATTAGGTTTGGAAACAAATTCTTGGATATGACACCATAAGCGCAAGGAAAATCACAAAGCAAAAGAAAAACATCAACAAATGAGGCTTACATCAAACTGAAAATCTTCTGCACATTAGAGGCAGAAGAAGATGGTGGAGGAGTAAGACGGGGGAGATTGCCAACCTCCCCACAAATACACCAAAACTCATCAAGGTATGGAACAACTCCTACAAAGCAACCTCTGGACAATAGCAGAAGACTCCAGGCCTCCAGGGGGACGGGCTAAGCTCCCTGGAATGAGGTAGAAGAGAGGATGGAGACATAAAAAGGGAAAAGACAGAGAATGTCTGGGCAGGAACCTGTGCCCTGAGGGGGCCACAACAACAGGTGGCCGAGATCCAGGCATAGGGAAGCTCCCTGGCAGGCAGGCCCACCAGGGAGCTGCAGAGCCTTGGAAAACCAGGCAAAGCAGGGACTTGAGGGCAGAAAACAGAAAACTGCCTTTCTCAACCCGTTAACAGCTCATGAACTGTGGCCCCAACCAGGTGGCAGGCTTGGGGAACCAAGAGTGGGGAGGCGTGCAAACCTCTCTAGTGCACCAACCCACGTGGCACACAGGGCAGGCCCGGATAACCGAGTGTGTGGCATACAAACCCCTGGAGTGCAAACAACACTTGCAGCCCAAAGGGCAGGCTGGGTGCCCTAAAGGGGGAGGCATACAAACTCGGGCAGTGCACACAGCCCACATAGCACAGAGGGCGGGCCTGGGGAGCAGAAAGGAGGACACTTAGGCCCTGTGACGAAGCAGGCAAGCAAGTGAGGTGAAACAAGTGCACACAAGCCCTGCAACAAAGAGGGCGGGCCTCGGGAACTGAGACAAATGCACACAAGCCCCGTGCCGAACAAGGCAGGCCTGGGGAGCCAAGACAAGGGCACAGAAGCCCCGTGACATAGAGGGTGAACTCAGGGGGCTGAGGGAAGCCCGCACAAGTCTCTGCGATGCAGAGGGCACAAGAAAATATCCACACAAGCCCCTACCCAGCCAGCTTCAGCCAGCAGTGCAGGGCAGGACAGCAGAACAGAAGAAAGCACCAACGATGATCCCAGGGACAAGCAGGGGGCTTGGCAGCACTGCAGATATGCTGAGAGGGCCACTCTGAAGCGGCTGCAGAAATGGACCTGTCCAACTCTGCCAAAGCCGGAAGGACTGCTCAGAGGCATGCTGAACCCACAGACACCCCAAGACTTACTACTGGACACTGCCCTGCCCTTCAGACAGATGAGATCCAGATCCATCAACAGAACGCAGGCACAAGCTTCCTCAACCAGAAAAACATCAAGGACACTAACCCGACCATCCACAGGGACAGACTCCACAACCACGAAGAACTACAACCTTGAGAACCTTTTTCGCCTTATAAATGACACTGTTTATTCCCTAAACATTTTCACCTTCACATTAGCTTTTTGCAGTGCTGTGGAGTCTTTTGTGGAGCTCTTTGTGTCTCTTGTCAAAAGATAATTCATTTTAAGATTTTTTTCTTTTTTCTCATTTTACACCCTTTTTGATGAGTTTTTAATTTTGTTTTTGACTGATATTGATATTAATATCAATTGATATTTATATTTGATATTAATATCAATTGGTTAAATTGGTTGATATCACTATTGGTTTTCCTTGTTAACCAAGTCAATCACCTGTACTCTTTCTATAGTTCTTTACCAGCCATAGCTTTTTCTGAATATATATAAATCTTTTCCACATACATCTATTCATCTTTGCTTTTCTATATTTTCTTTTCTCTCTCTTTTTTACCCCATTTCCACCCCCTACTTTTCTCTTTTCCCTCACTTCTCCTCTTTTTTTCTCTCACTTTTTTCTTCTCCCTTTTTCCTTAACTCCTTCTTTCTTCACCGAGTAAGTTACATTGTTGAGCTCTCTTTGCTATACTCCCCAGTTGGCTCTCTGCTCGTGTTCAGATTTCCAGATTCACCATTAGTTAGCTCTGCTTTCAACTGGAAAACATTTGGTTTTCCTTGTTAACCAAGTCAATCATCTCCTGTACTCTTCTTTAGAACACTTTAGTTATGACTGTGTGTGTGGAAATGTGTGTATATGTCCCATTATTTCTGGAATTACCTGTTTGATCTGCTTGATCTCCTCCCACTAGAAAACAGGCACAAGTGACCCCTAACAAGAAATCAATAGAAACCACCACACAAACATTTCCTTTCAAGGGCAAAAACCAAATGGAAGAAGGAATACAACCCTAAAGCCTGGGAGAAGGAGACATTAAGCAGAGCGAGTTAAAAAAAAATGATGAAAAGACACAAAAGTACAGTACAAATGAAAGAGCAAGGTAGAAACTCACAAGACCAAATAAACGAAGAGGAAATAAGCAATCTACCTTTAAGAGAATTCAGAATTATGATAGTAAAGGTGCTCCAAAGACTTGAATATAGAATGGGGAAAATGCAAGATGCATTTAACACAGTTAATACAATCAACAAGGACACAGAAGAAATAAAGAATAAGCAGAGATGAATAACACAATCACTGAAATTAAAAATATTCTAGAAGAAACCAATAGCAGAATAACTGAGGCAGAGGGATGGATAAGTGAGCTAGAAAACAAAATGGTGGAAATAATTGCTAAAGAGCAGAATAAAGGGAAAGGAATGAAAAGAATTGACAATAACCTCAGAGACATTTGAAACAATTTTGAATGCACCAACATTAGAGTTAGTTATAGAGGTCCCAGAGAAAGGAGAAAAAAAAAGAAAGACACAGAAAATTTTTGAAAAAATTATAGTTGAAAACTCTAAACATGGGAAAGGAAATAGTCAAGTCCAAGAATCACAGAGTCCCTTACAGAATAAACCCAAGGCAAAACACATCAAGACACATATTAATCAAGCTAACAGGATAAGCACAAAGAAACAATATTAAAAGCAGCAAGGGAAAAGTAGCAAGTAACATACAAGGGGAAACCCATATAATTAACAGCAGGTATTTCAGCAGAAACTATGCAGGACAGAAGGGAATGAAGGATATATTTAAGGTAATGAAAGAGAAAAATCTACAACCAAGCTTACTATACCTGGCAAAGATCTCATTCAAAATTGATGAAGAAATCAAAAGCTTTATAGGCAAGCAGAAGTTAAGAGAATTCAGCACCACCAAACCAGCCTTAAAACAAATACTAAAGGGACTTACATAGCCAGTAAAAGCAAGAGAAAGGAAAGACCTACAAAAACAAATGCAAAACAATCAAGAAAATGCCAATAGAAACATATGTATCAATAATTACCTTAAATGTAAATGGAATAAATGCAGGAACCAAAAGATACAGACTGAGTGAATGGATACAAACTTAAGACCCTTGTATATGCTGCCTACAAGAGACCCACTCAGGCCCAGAGACACAGACAGACTGAAGTAAAAGGGTGGAAAAAGATATTTCATGCAAATGGAAACCAAAAGAAAGCCAGAATAGCGATCCTTATTTCCAAAAAAAATAGACTTTAAAATAAAGAATATTATAAGAGACAAAGAAGGACACTACATAATGATCAAGGGATCAATCAAGAAGACATAACAATTGCAAATATTAACACAGCCAGTATAGAAGCACCTCAGTACACAAGCAAACACCAACGGGCATAAGAGGGGAAGTCGACAGGAACACAGTAACAGTAAGGGACTGCAACATCCCATTTGCACCAATGGACAGATTAGCAAAACAGAGACTCAGTAAGGAGGCACAAACCTTAAATTAAACATTATACCAAATGGACCTAACTGATATCTTCAGGACTTTCCATCCCAGTGCAGAATAATACACTTTCTTTTCAATTGCACATGGAACATTCTCCAGGGTAGATCACATCTTGAGCCACAAATCAAGCCTCAGTAAATTAAAAAAAAAAAAAAACTGAAATTGCTTCAAGTATCTTCCCTGACCACAACTCTATGAGATTAGATACCAACTACAGGGGAAAAAAAATGCAAATAATAACCTCATGGAGATTATTAAACATCAAAGAGGTTACTGAGGAAATAAGAAAGGAAATCAAAAAGTCCTAGAAACAAATGACAATGAAAACAAAACAACCCAAAACACATGGGATTCGGCAAAAGCTGTTCTAAGAGAGTAGTTCATAGCAATACAATCATACCTCAAGAAATAGGAAAAGCACTGAATATACAATCTATTCATCTAAAGTTTCTGGAAAGATATGAGCAAAAAAAAGTGAGCAGAAGGAAAAAATCATAAAGATCAGAGCAGAAAGAAATGAAAAAGAAATGAAGGAAATAATAGCAAAGATTAATAAAGCTAAACACTGGTTCTTTGAGAACATAAACAAAACTGAGAAACCACTAGCCTACTCATCAAGCAAAAAAGGGAGAAAACTCAAATCAACAATATTAGAAATGAGAAAGGAAAGGTTACAACAAACAACAGAGAAATACAAAGGATCATACGATAATATGAGCACTATATGCTAATAAAATGGACAGCCTAGAGGATATGGACAAATTCTTAGAAAAGTTCAACCTCCCAAGACTGAACCAGGAAGAAATAGAAAGTATGAACAACCGAATTACAAACACTGAAATCGAAACAGTTATCAAAAACCCGCACCCTTCCCCCCTTAAAAAAAAAAAAAAGCCCAGGGCCAGATGGCTTCACAGGGGAATTCTGTCAAATATTTAGAGAAGAGCAAATGCCTATATCCTTCTAAAACTCTTCCCAAAAATTGCAGAGGAAGGAACACTTCAAAACTCATTCTATGAGGCCACAATCATCCTGATACTAAAATCAGGCAAAGCCGACACACACACACACAAATTGCAAGCCAATATCACTGATGAACATAGATGCAAAAATCCTCAACAAAATTCTAGCAAACAGAATTCAACAACACATTTAAAAGCTCATACCTCATGATCAAGTCAGGTTTATTCCAGGGATGCAAGGATTCTTCAATATATGCAAATCAATCAATGTGATACACCATATGAACAAACTGAGAGATAAAAATCATATGATAATCTCAATAGATGCAGAAAAAGCCTTCAAGAAAATTCATCACCCATTTATGATTAAAACTCTTCAAAAAATGGCCATAGAAAGAATTTACCTGAATATAGATAAAGCCATATATGAAAAGTCCATGGCAAGCATTATTCTCAATGGTGAAAAACTGAAAGCATTCCCTCTAAGATCAGGAACAAGACAAGGGTGTTCACTCTCACTACTATTATTCAACATAGCTTTGAAAGTCCTAGCAATTTCAATTAGAGAAGAAAAAGAAATAAAAGGAATCCAGGTCAGAAAATAAGTAAAACTCTCACTGCTTGCAGATGACATGGTACTATACACTGAAAACCCAAAAGACACTATCAGAAAATTACTAGAGCTAATCAGTGAGTACAAGGTTAATACACAGAATTCACTTGCATTCCTATAACTAACAATAAAAAAATCAGAAAGAGAAATTAAAGAATCAATTCCATTCACCATTGCAACAAAAAGAATAAAATATCTAGGAATAAACCTACCCAAGGAGACAAAAGAACTGTATATGGAAAATTATAAGGCTGATGAAAGAAATCAAAGACAACATAAACAGATGGAGAGATATTACACTTCCTGAGTAGGAAGAATCAATATTGTAAAAATGGTTATACTAACAAATGCAGTCTACAGATTCAATGCAATCCTTATCAAATTACCAATGACATTTTTCACAGAACTAGAACAAAAAATTTCACAATTTGTAGGGAAAACAGAAGAACCCAAATAGCTAATACAGTCTTGAGAAAGAAGAATGGAGCTGCAGGAATCAGCCTTCCTGACTTCAGATTATACTACAAAGCTACAGTCATCAAGACAATATGGCACTAGCACATGTAAATCAATGGAACAAGATAGAAAGCCCAGAAATAAACCCATGCACCTATGGGTGCCTTATTTTTGACAAAGGAGGCAAGAATATACAATGGGGCAATGATATCCTCTTCAATAAATGGTGCTGGGAAAACTGGACAGCTACGTGCATAAGAATGAAATTGGAACACTTCCTAACATCATACACAATGATAAACTCAAAATGGATTAAAAACATAAAGATTCTGTAAGACCAGAATCTATAACTCTGAAAGGAAAACATGGGCAGAACATTCTTTGACATAGATTCCAGCAACATCTTCTATTATCCATCTCCTAGAGTAATGGAAATAAAAACAAAAATAAACAAGTGGGACCAAATTAAACTTAAAAGTTTTTCCACAGCAAAGGAAACTACAAACAAGGTGAAAAGACAATGCTCAGAACTGGAAAAAAACAACTAACAAAGAATTAATTTCCAAAATATACAAGCAGCTCATACAACTCAATACCAGGAAAACAATCAAAAAGTGGGGGAAAGACCTAAAAAGACATTTCTCCAAACACATAGAGATGGCTAACAAGTACATAAAAGATGCTAAACATCACTCATTATTCAGTTCAGTTCAGTTCAGTAGCTCAGTCGTGTTCGACTCTTTGTGACCCCATGAATCGCAGCACACCAGGCCTCCCGGTTCATCACCATCTCCCGGAGTTCACTCAGACTCACGTTCATCCAGTTCGTGATGCCATCCAGCCATCTCACCCTCGGTTGTCCCCTTCTCCTCCTACCCCCAATGCCTCCCAGCATCAGAGTCATTATTAGAGAAATGCAAATCAAAGCTACAGTGAGATACCACCTAACACCATCAGAAAGGCCATTATAAAAAGTCTACAAATAATACATGCTGCAGAGGGTGTAAAGAAAAAGGAACACTCTTGCATAGCTGGTGGGAATGTAAACTGAAACAGCCACTATGGAAGACAATATGGAGATTCCTTGAAAAGCTAGGAATAACCATCATATGACCCAGAAATCCCACTCCTAGGCATATATCCTGTGGAAACCAAAACTGAAAGAGATACATGTAACTCAGTGTTCATTCAGCACTATTTACAATAGCCTAAGCATGGAAGCAACCTCAATGTCCATCAACAGATGAATGGATAAAGAAGCTTTGGTACATATATACAAGGAATACTACTCAGTCACAAAAAGGAACACATTTGAGTCGGTTCTAATGAAGTGGATGAATGTAGAGCCTATTATACAGACTGAAATAAATCAGAAAGAGAAATATAAATATCATATAATGACACTCCTATATGGACTATAAAAGATGGCACTGATGAATTTATTTTTCAGGACAGTAATGGAGAAATAGACATACAGAACAGACTTATGGACATGAGGAGAGGGGAGAAGAGAGTGAGATGTACAGAGAGGGCAACATGGAAACTTACAATACCATATGTAAAATAGATAGCCAATGAAAATTTGCTGTATGACTCAGGGAATTCAAAGGGGGCTCTGTGACAGGCTGAAGGGTAGTATGGGGAAGGAGATGGGAGGGAAGTTCAGGAGGGAGGGGGATATGGATGTACCTAGGGATCAAGACCATCCTCATGGAAAAGAAATACAAAAAAGCAAAATGGCTGTCTGGGGAGTCCTTACAAATAGCTGTGAAAAGAAGAGAGGTGAAAAGCAAAGGAGAAAACGAAAGCTATAAGCATCTAAATGCAGAGTTCCAAAGAATAGCAAGAAGAGATAAAAAAGCCTTCTTTGGCAATCAATGCAAAGAAATAGAGGAAAAGAACAGAATGGGAAAGACTAGCGATCTCTTCAAGAAAATTAGAGATACCAAGGGAACATTACATGCAAAGATGGGCTCGATAAAGGACAGAAATGGTATGGACTTAACAGAAGCTGAAGATATTAAGAAGAGGTGGCAAGAATACACAGAAGAACTGTACAAAAAATATCTTCAAGACCCAGATAATCATGATGATGTGATCACTCATACAGAGCCAGACATCTTGGAATGTGAAGTCAAGTGGGCCTTAGAAAGCATCACTACGAACAAAGCTAGTGGAGGTGATGGAATTCCAGTTGAGCTGTTTCAAATCCTGAAAGATGATGCTGTGAAAGTGCTGCACTCAATATGCCAGCAAATTTGGAAAACTCAGCAGTGGCCACAGGACTGGAAAAGGTCAGTTTTCATTCCAATTCCAAAGAAAGGCAATGCCAAAGAATGCTCAAACTACTTCACAATTGCACTCATCTCACATGCTGGTAAAGCAATGCTCAACATTCTCCAAGCCAGGCTTCAACAATACGTGAACCTTGAACTTCCTGATGTTCAAGCTGGTTTTAGAAAAGGCAGAGGAACCAGAGATCAAATTGCCAACATCCGCTGGATCATGGAAAGAGCAAGAGAGTTCCAGAAAAACATCTATTTCTGCTTTATTGACTATGCCAAAGCCTTTGACTGTGTGGATCACAATAAACTTTGGAAAATTCTGAGAGAGATGGGAATACCAGACCACCTGACCTGCCTCTTGAGAAATCTGTATGCAGGTCAGGAAGCAACAGTTATAACTGGACATGGAACATCAGACTGGTTCCAAATAGGAAAAGGAGTACATCAAGGCTGTATATTGTCACCCTGCTTATTTAACTTATATGCCGAGTACATCATGAGAAACGCTGGACTGGAAGAAACACAAGCTGGAATCAAGATTGCCAGGAGAAATATCAATAACCTCAGATATGCAGATGACACCACCCTTATGGCGGAAAGTGAAGAGGAGCTAAAGGCCCTCTTGATGAAAGTGAAAGAAGAGAGTGAAAAAGTTGGCTTAAAGCTCAACATTCAGAAAACAAAGATCATGGCATCTGGTCCCATCACTTCATGGGAAATAGATGGGGAAACAGTGGAAACAGTGTCAGACTTTATTTTTGGGGCTCCAGAATCACTGCAGATGGTGATTGCAGCCATGAAATTAAAAGACGCTTAGTCCTTGGAAGAAAAGTTATGATCAACCTAGATAGCATCTTCAAAAGCAGAGACATTACTTTGCAGACTAACGTCCGTCTAGTCAAGGCTACGGTTTTCCAGGGGTCATGCATGGATGTGAGAGTTGGACTGCGAAGAAGGCTGAGTGCCGAAGAATTGATGCTTTTGAACTGTGGTGTTGGAGAAGACTTTTGAGAGTCCCTTGGACTGCAAGGAGATCCAACCAGTCCATTCTGAAGGAGATCAGCCCTGGGATTTCTTTGGAAGGAATGATGCTAAAGCTGAAACTTCAGTACTTTGGCCACCTCATGCGAAGAGTTGACTCACTGGAAAAGACTCTGATGCTGGGAAGGATTGGGGGCAGGAGGAGAAGGGGATGACAGAGGATGAGATGGGTAGATGGCATCACGGACTCGTTGGACGTGAATCTGAGCGAACTCCGAGAGATGGTGATGAACAGGGAGGCCTGTCGTGCTGCTATTCATGGGGTCGCAAAGAGTCAGACACGACTGAGCGACTGAACTGAACTGAACTGAACTGATGGCTGATTCTTTTTGATGTATGGCAAAAAATCACAAAAATCTGTAAAACAAGTATCCTTCAATTAGAATTTTTAAAAATCTCCTGCAAATTACAGGAAAGAATCAACAGAGTAAAGTCTGCACATTAATGTGAAAGAATCAGTAGAGCGAAATGCCAGCCTATAAAATGGAAGAGATTGCTAATCATATACCCAATATGGGTTATTATCCAGAACTATATACAAGAAACCCTTATAGCTCGACAGCATAAAACCAAGTAATTCAATTTTAAGAGAAGCAAATGATTTGAGAATATAACTTCTTCAAAGAAAAACTATGGGAAATTTTTAAAGAGATGGGAATACCAGACCACCTGACCTGACTCCTGAGAAATCTGTATGCAGGTCAAGAAGAAACACTTAGTACTGAATATGGGAAAACAGACTGGTTCCAGTTTTGGAAAGGACTACATCAAGGGCGTATATTGTCACCTTGCTTTTTAAACTTCTGTGCAGAGTGCATCATGTGAAATGCCAGGCTGGATGAAGCACAAGCTGGAATCAAGATTTCTAAGAGAAATATCAATAACTTCAGATATGCAGATGACACCACCTTTATAGCCTCTTCACAAAAGTGAAAGATGATAGGAAAAAAAAAAAAGAAAAACTGGCTTAAATGCAACATTCAAAAACAAAGATCATGGCATCTGTTCTCATCGCTTCACTGCAAATAGATGAGGAAACAATAGAAACAGTGATAGACTTTATTTTTTTGGACTCCAAAATCACTGCAGATGGTGACTGTAGCCATGAAATTAAAAGACACTTGCTCTTTGTCTATGACAAACCTAGACAGCATATAAAAAGCAGAGACATTACTTTGCCAACAAAGTTTTGTCTAGTCAAAGTTATGGTTTTTCCAGTTGTCATGTATGGATGTAAGAGATGGACCATAAAGAAAGCTGAGTGCTGAAGAAGTGATGCTTTTTAACTTTGATGTTGGAGAAGACTCTTGGATTGCAAGGAGATCAATCCAATCAATGCTAAAGGAAAACAGTCCTGAATATTTATTGGAAGGACTGAAGCTGAGGCTCCAATGCTTTGGCCACTTGATGTGAAGAACTGACTCTTTGGAAAAGACCTTGATGCTGGGAAAGATTGAAGGCAGGAGAAGGGAACGACGGAGGATGAGGTGGTTCGATGACATCACCGACTTGATGGACATGAGTTTGAGCAAGCTCCCGAAGCTGGTGATCAACAGGGAAGCTGGAATGCTGAAGTCCATGGGGGCCCTGTACTGAACTGATTCTTTGATTTGGTTTTCATGTGCCTCACCTGTACTGTTCATCAGTGAGTTATGCAGCATCCCTGATCTTGAGCTCTCCATCTGATGACCCATCACTAACCGAATCATAAATGGACTAAATCACATCTATCTGCCTGGTCTTTGTCAGAGGTCACATCCTATTCTCCTCCTCCATTCTATTCCCAAATTAGGTATTCTTTTCTACCTGCAGAGGCTAGATATCTGCCTCTATTCTTGATCCAGTTTTATTACATATACAATCTATATCCTACTTCCTCCAATGCAAATCTTTGTTCTTAATTTTCCTAGAAACATACTTCCCTGTGGCTCAGATAGTAAAGAAATTTCTTGAAATGGGAGAGACCCAGGTTCAGTTTCTGGGTTGGGAAGATCCCCTGGAGGAGAGCATGGCTACCCAGTCCAGTAGTCTTGCCTGGAGAATCCACATGGACAGAGGAGCCTGGCAGGCTAGAGTCCATGGGGTCACAAAGAGACGGACATGATGGAATGAGTAACACTTCACTTCACTTCACTTCACTTCACTTCATGTGGAGATCAGAGAATCTATAGGCCACAGATGTGATTTTGAATGGTTATAGTCAGTAACTGAAGAAACTTTTGTTTCGGATGAGTTTTTCAAGGAAAAGAGCAGAGCGAGAAGACTAGAAAAGCCTTGAGGATTTCCTAATATTTAATATATTAAATATTTAACTACTTATTAAGTTATAGAATTATATATATTTTAATAATAAAATTGAAATCTTCTTTAGGCCGTTTTAAAGTCCTTTACAACCTAGAGATGTTATGATTTTCTGAGTTACTGAAAATTACTTTTACCCTTGAGGAGAAAGAATTAATCAAACAAATGAACCATAGCAATAGTTCAGTTGACTTAATGACTTATTTTGATTATTATACAGCTGAAAGTTGCTGTTTCACTAAATCACAGCAAAGTAAAACTCATCCTGTGATAGTGGCAAAATTAATGGCTTTAATGTGAGAACAGCAGATAACTTCATTTTTTCCATTACAAAATAAAAAATATTCTTACTGAAACAAAAACAGAAATGTAGACTATTATAAAGGAGATAATAAAAATCATCCATAATTTCCCTGCCAGAATAAAACCTCTCAACACTATTAGCCATTGTTTTTTAATGATTTAATCCAAAGAAATACTTATCTAACACATTCACACTGAGAAAAGATAAATATATGTTACATATTAGTAAAGAATACACCTGCAATGTGGGAGAACTTTTCCAATCCTGTGGTCACTGCTGAGTTTTCCAAATTTCTTGGCATATTGAGTGCAGCACTTTCACAACATCATCTTTTAGGGTTTGAAATAGCTCCACTGGAATTCCATCACCTCCACTAGCTTTGTTCATAGTGATGCTCCCTAAGGCCCACTTGACTTCACATTCCAGGATGTCTGGCTCTAGATGAGTGATCACACCATCATGGTTTTCTGGGTCACTAAGAGATTTTTGTATAGTTTTTCTATGTATTCCTGCCACCTCTTCTTAATATCTTCTGCTTCTTTTAGGTCCATTCTGTTTCTGTCCTTTATTTTTTTCTCATCTGTCAGAGAGAATTCTACCCAGCTGTAATTGTAACTCTCCAGCTTGAAAGAGGGGACTGTGAAGTGAGAACATTATGTTTAATGTTTTAAGGAAATGGCAACCCACTCCAGTGTTCTTGCCTGGAGAATCCCAGGGACGGGGGAGCCTGGCGGGCTGCCGTCTATGGGGTCGCACAGAGTCGGACACGACTGAAGTGACTTAGCTTAAATAAGGTTACACATGTGAAGTTCTTAGCTATTATTATTGGTGTAGGTAACATAGGCCAGTATTAAGCACAGGAACCTTAAGTCAGACCACCTGCATTCAAATTTCATGTATAAGAAATACAGGCTGTTTGTCATAGAAACTCTCTTTGCTTTCTTGTAATCATGACTGTAAGATATATTGGAATTTATTAAATCTTACTGGAGTATCAAACTGGACAATTTGTAATAAGATGGGTATAAATTCTCAAAACAGCCTTAAAATGTAAGTAGTAATCTTTTCTCCATTTTACAGATTAGAAAACTGAGGTATAGAGAGGTATGCTTACTTTCTCAAGATCACAAACTTCCTAAGTGTTAGAACTTGTATTGACTCAGGATTCTCTGTAATATTTACTACCATATATAACATTATAGATGGCTTCCCTGGTGGCTCAGAGGGTAAAGCGTCTGCCTGCAGTGCAGGAGACCCAGGTTCAATCTCTGCATCAGGAAGATCCCCTGGAGAAGGTAATGGCAACCCACTCCAGTACTCTTGCCTGGAAAATTCCATGGACAGAGGAGCTTGGTAGGATATAGTCCATGGGGTCTTGAAGAGTTGGACATGACTGAGCTACTTTCACTTTCATAACATTATATGTTTTATTTATCTCTCCCTGACCACTAGAATATATGTCGCATGGGAATAATGATTTTTTTTTCATTTGTTAGCTTGTTCACTAACAACTAACAACTAACAACTCAGTCCTTTGAACAGAGCATGGCACATAAGAGGCATTGAATAAATATTTGTTTAGTGAAAATAAAATACACAGGGAGTCCAAAGAAGAATAACCATATTTATATATAATCTCACTTTGTGATGACCACGGTGTTGATAAATAGGATAGGTATTATTTTGCCTGCAATTGTTATAAAAAAAATAACAACGTTAAATGGGTGATATTAGTGTTTTGTTTACTACCTAGAAGACTATTGGCCTTTGTTTACCTAGGTCATAGCTGTATTCTATACTTTTAATTTGGGTCAGAGTTCAAAAGAAAGAAGCCAAGAAAGTGTTAAAAGGAGGAGATAGGTTTATGACAAATCTTTGTGAGATCAGTGTGCTCTGTGGGTCAGAGTCTGAAGCCTTAAAGGCTGTTGTGGAACAAGCATAGTAGGAAATAATGTGTCATGGGAAATAATAGGAAAGAGTAGGAAATAATGGGAATAATCTTGTGTCACCACAACAGTTGTAGCAGACTGAAGATGTCAGCATAGCTCTCTCACTAATCTGAAAATACTTAAAGATATAGGGTCAACTCTAAGTCAAAATTACTTAGTCAAGTTTTCTCTCTTTCTTTCCAGAAATCATGAATAAAAACTTAATTTGAAACCCATGGGAACAAGATAAAAATGAGTCTACTCAAGTTTCCCAGAGAGCAACAGAGTTATAATCACTAGTTAAACATTCAAAGACTTCAAAGCAGCATTTAGAGAAATAAGTGGTTAAATATAACCTGGTCACTGTACTTGGAACTTCACAGAGATTTGTAAATCTCAATTAATTAGTGTTTATAAGCTACCATGAGATCATTGGATAAATAGTAGATAATAATAATTAAGCATTATTATATTTAAACTCATGAAAATTGCTAAAATGAAAAAGAATGTCAAATGTCAAAGTCTATAAAAATAATATTTAAATGTGTATAGCTTCTTTAGTTTGAGCCCTGGAAGATGTTTGAAAGTGGTTACTTGCAATGAAATCCTGAGATGTTTTTGTGAATAGTGAAATAAAAGCACAGAAATATAGAGCACAGCAAACAAAGAACTGAAGTTGGTGCTCTGTGGTGACCTAAATGAGTGGGATGGGGGAAGCAGTCGGAGGTCTACAAAGGAGGGGATATGTGTAAACATATCGCTAATTCACTTTGTTGTACAGCAGAAATCAACACAACATGGTAAAGAAACTATACCCCAATAGAAAAGTATTTTCCCTGATACCAGTATTTAGCAAACACACAATTGCACTCATCTCACACACTAGCAAAGTAATACTCAAAATTCTCCAAGTTAGGCTTCAACAGATTGTGAACTATGAACTTCCAGATGTTCAAGCTGGATTTAAAAAGGCAGAGGAACCAGACATCATATTGCCAACAACCACTGGATCATTAAAAAAGCAAGACAGTTCCAGAAAAATATTTACTTCTGCTTTACTGGCTACGCCAAAGCCTTTGACTGTGTGGATCACAACAAACTGTGGATAATTCTTTAAGAGATGGGAATACCAGACCACCTTACCTGCCTCCTGAGAAATCTGTATGCACGTCAAGAAGCAACAGTTAGAACTGGACATGAGACAACAGATTGGTTCCAAATTCAGAAAGGAGTATGTCAAAGTTGTATATTCCCACCTTGCTTTTTAACTTCTATGCAGAGTACATCATGCAAAATGCAGGATGGATGAAGCACAAGGTAGAATCAATATTGTCAGAAGAAATATCAATAACATCAGATATGCAGATGACACCACTCTAATGGCTGAAAGTGAAGAGGAACTAAAGAGCCTCTAGATGAAAAGTGAAAAAGCTGGCTTAAAACTCAATATTCGATCCTTTCCCAGCTGTGAGCTTTGTACCAGTTACATAGCCTCTGAACTGTAGTTTCTTCACTGAAAATAGAGATGCCACTACCTAAAACCCTGATAATCACGTATATATGCATTTTGATTTGGCCTACATGCTTTCTTAGTTAGAGATCAGCCCTGAGCCTTTGCAGTGGGAGCACTGACTCCAAGATCCTAGACTACCAGAGAAATAAACCTCAGTTCAGTTCAGTCACTCAGTCGTGTCCAACTCTTTGCGACCTCATGAATTGCAGCATGCCAGGCCTCCCTGTCCATCACCAACCCCTGGAGTTCACTCAGACTCATGTCCATCAAGTCGGTGATACCATCCAGCCATCTCATCCTCTGTCATCACATTCTCCTCCTGCCCCCAATCCCTTCCAGCACCAGAGTTTCTTCCAATGAGTCAACTCTTCGCATGAGGTGGCCAAAGGACTGGAGTTTCAGCTTTAGCATCATTCCTTCCAAAGAAATCCCAGGGCTGATCTCCTTCCAGAATGGACTGGTTGGATCTCCTTGCAATCCAAGGGACTCTCAAGAGTCTTCTCCAATACCACAGTTCAAAAGCATCAATTCTTTGGTGCTCAGCTTTCTTCACAGTCCAATTCTCACATCCATACATGACTGCTGGGGTCCAGCCCGGGGGATCCAGGGAATTCAAAGGGTGGATGGAGTAGGCAAGGAAAAACTTACTTATTTAGAAATATAAAGAGATTAGGAAAGAATAGTGTAGTAGGAAAATTGGTAGAGAAAAGATTCTAAATAACGTGGTTTACATGGAAAACCAATGAAGTTCCAAGACAAGGACTTGCACCGGCTACATTAGGCCACCAGTGCCCACTTGAATAGCGGAGGGTGTCCCGTCTTGGGTTCCATGGGTCTTAGAAGCCACAGCAAGTAAGTAGACTCAGAGAGCCTCCACATCCTAGATGGGAATTCAGCCTGAAAAGGAGAAGGAGAAAGAAAGGGAGAGAGAGAGAGAGAGAGAGAGAGAGAGAGGGAGAGAGATTCGACACAAGGGGAGCCAGATTTCCAAGAAACCAGTTCGAGAAGCTGGTCTGAGAAACTGGTCCATTCTTTATTGTTTGGGAAAGCTTTTATACTTTTGGTTGTACATAGAGATCAATGGATAATAGAAAATTATGCAGTGTCAATAGCCCTGCCTCTTATCAAGACAAGGCTTTCTCTCTGCATACCGGCTGTATACACGTCTTAGGTGATTTACATCATCTTCTGGCCAGAAGGCCAATTAACATTTTACAGCCCTTTTCTGATAAGGGTAATAGTGTTGTTTTTCCTAAAGTCTGGTGCCACTCTCAGAAAGCACTAAATAAAGTTACATTCTTACATAGCAAGGACACAACAATTTATAACAAAGAAAGAGGAGTACAGTGATTTAAAACAAAGAGAAAATTAACTCAAAAGTCTGGTATTGCTAATATCAAAACTACTATATTCCTATTTCTGCATCCTGTTTACATTGATTAATATCCTCCCAGGTGCCTAACAGATAAAGGATATGGAGGCCTGGTGGTAAATATTAACTCAACAATGTAACCCTTCACCAAACTAATTCTTAGCTCTAAAAGGCTCTATACTTTTAAAATGTTTTAAGCTTCATGCCTATCGCAGTCGAGGGGCTGTAAACAATCACAAGTTGTAAAAGTCTCCCACTGTCAGGCAAGTTAGAGAGCCATCAGAGGGATTTGAGCTGAAACATTCCTTTCATATTCAGGAAACCAGTTGGAGCTCTAAGTTAACTTTCTCCAGAGAAAGGTGGTCGGGGATAGCCCCCTGTAATGTCAGAAGAGTATAGTATAGCAGACAGTAAACAGACAGATTTTGTATTCGGGGTAGATGTTCAGGCAGAGGACCACTTGAGACCTGACTTGCCTTGCCTGTCAGGTCTCTCCACATGACCTTGTCATGGGTGGGATCTCCCATGCTGGCTCCCAGCACATAACCATTGGGAAAACCATAGCCTTGACTAGACAGACCTTTGTTGGCAAACTAATGTCTCTGCTACCCGACACCCAAGGTCAGGGGCAGCAGCAGGGAGGAACAACCCCACATCCTAGGAACAGTAGCTTCATGGGCACAAGAGGGCCTAAAGGAGCTATTCTACGTTCAAGGTCAGGAGGGGCGGCAGTGAGGTGATATCCCTAGTCCAAGGTAAGGAGCAGTGGCTGCACTTTGATGGAACAGCCATGAAGATATACCACACATCCGAGGTAAGAGAAACCCAAGTAAGATGGTAGATGTTGCAAGAGGGCATCAGAGGGCAGACACACTGAAACCATAATCACAGAAAACTAGTCAATCTTGTCACACTAGGACCACAACCTTGTCTAACTCAGTGACCTAAGCCATGCTCATGGGGCTACCCAAGAAAGGCAGGTCATGGTAGAGAGGTCTGACAGAATGTGGTCCACTAGAGAAGGGAATGGAGAACCACTTCAGTATTCTTGCCTTGAGAACCTCATGAACAGTATGAAAAAGAAAAATGAGAGGATACTGAAGAGGAACTTCCTAGGTCAGTAGGTGCCCAATATACTACAAGAAATCAGTGGAGAAATAACTACAGAAAGAAGGAAGGGATGGAGCCAAAGCAGAAACAATACCCAGCTGTGGATATGACTGGTGACAGAAGCAAGGTCTGATGCTGTAAAGAGCAATATTGCATAGGAACCTGGAATGTCAGGTCCATGAATCAAGGCAAATTGGAAGTGGTCAAACAGGAGATGGCAAGAGTGAATGTCGACATTCTAGGAATCAGTGAACTAAAATGGACTAGAATGGGTAAATTTCACTCACATGATCATTATATCTACTACTGTGGGCAGGAATCCCTTAGAAGAAATGGAGTACCCATCATGGTCAAAAAAAGAGTCCAAAATGTAGTACTTGAATGCAGTCTCAAAAACGACAGAATGATCTCTGTTCCTTTCCAAGGCAAACCATTCAATATCACAGTAATCCAAGTCTATGCCCCAACCAGTAATGCTGAAGAAGCTGAGTTAAATGGGTCTATGAAGACCTACAAGACCTTTTAGAACTAACACCCCAAAAAGATGTCCTTTTCACTACAGGGGAATGGAATGCAAAAGTAGGAAGTCAAGAATGCCCTGGAGGAACAGGCAAATTTGGTCTTGGAATACAGAGTGAAGCAGGGCAAAGACTAATAGAGTTTTGCCAAGAGAATGCACTGGTGATAGCAAACACACTCTTTCAACAACACAAGAGAAGACTCTACACATGGACATCACCAGATGGTCAACACCCAAAATCAGATTGATTATATTCTTTGCAGCCAAAGATGGAGAAGCTCTATACAGTCAACAAAAACAAGACTGAGAGCTGACTGTGGCTCAGATCATGAACTTCTTATTGTCAAATTCAGACTTAAATTGAAGAAAGTAGGGAAAACCACTAGACCATTCAGGTATGACCTAAATCAAATCTCTTATGATTATACAGTGGAAGTGAGAAATAGATTTAAGGGACTAGATCTAATAGATAGAGTGCCTGATGAACTATGGAATGAGGTTTGTGACATTGTAGAGGAGGCAGGGATCAATATCATCCCCATGGAAAAGAAGTGAAAAAAGCTAAATGGTTGTCTGAGGAGGCCTTATAAATAGCTGTGAAAAGAAGAGAAGCAAAAAGCAATGGAGGAAAGGAAAGATATAAGCATATGAATGCACAGTTCCAAAAATAGCTAGAAAAGATAAGAAAGCCTTCTTCAGCAATCAAAACAAAGAAATAGAGGAAAACAACAGAATGGAAAAGACTAGAGATCTCTTCAAGAAAATTAGAGATACCAAGGGAACATTACATGCAAAGATGGTCTCGATAAAGGACAGAAATTGTACGGACCTAACAGAAGCAGAAGATATTAAGAAGAGGTGGCAAGAATACACAGAAGAACTGTCCAAAAAATCTTCACAACCAAGATAATTATGATGGTGTGATCACTCACCTAGAGCCATACTTCTGGAATATGAAGTCAAGTGGGCCTTAGAAAGCATCATTATGAACTAACCCTAGGGACTATCAAATAGTGAGAATTCACACAAAGGAAACCTCTTGAATATAAGACCCAACATCACTCAACCACGAGTAGCACCCTGAGCAGGATGCCTCATCTAAACAACAAGCGAAAGTGAAAGTGAAGTCACTTAGTCGTGTCCAACTCTTTGCAACCTTATGGACTGTAGCCTACCATGCTCCTCCGTTCATGCGATTTTCCAGGCAAGAGTACTGGAGTGGGTTGCCATTTCCTTCTCCAGAGGATCTTCCCAACCCAGCGATTGAACCTGGGTCTCCCACACTGTAGTCAGATGCTTTACCAACTGAGCCACCAGGGAAGTCACAACAACAAACAAAAGAAAAATACAAAGATAATCATCAGCAGATAGGATTACCACCTCACTCAGTCTTGCCCAACAGAGGAAAAACAAAAAAGAAACAAAAACAGCACAAATCTCACCCTATACAAGCTTGCACAAACCCCTGAGCCAGACTTCAGTTCAGTTCAGTTCAGTTGCTCAGGCCTGTCTGACTCTCTGAGACCCCATGAATCGCAGCACGCCAGGCCTCCCTGTCCATCACCAACTCCCAGAGTTCACTCAGACTCACGTCCATCAAGTCTGTGATGCCATCCAGCCATCTCATCCTCTGTCATCCCCTTCTCCTCCTACCCCCAATCCCGCCCAGCATCAGAGTCTTTTCAATGAGTCAACTCTTCACATGAAGTGACCAAAGTACTGGAGTTTTAGCTTTAGCATCATTCCTTCCAAAGAAATCCCAGGGTTGATCTCCTTTAGAATAGACTGGTTGGATCTCCTTGCAGTCCAAGGGGTTCTCAAGGTCTTCTCAAACACCACAGTTCAAAAGCATCAATTCTTTGGCACTCAGCCTTCTTCACAGTCCAACTCTCACATCCATACATAAATAACCACAGGAAAAACCATAGGCTTGACTAGACGGACTATAGTCGGCAAAGTAATGTCTCTGCTTTTGAAGATGCTATCTAGGTTGGTCATAACTTTCCTTCCAAGGAGTAAGCGTCTTATAATTTCATGGCTGCAATCACCATCTGCAATAATTTTGGAGCCCCAAAAAAACAAAGTCTGAAACTTTCCACTGTTTCCCCTACTATTTACCATGAAGTGATGGGACCAGATGCCACGATCTTCGTTTTCTCAACATTGAGCTTTAAGACAACTTTTTCACTCTCCTCTTCCACTTTCATCAAGAGGCTTTTAGCTCTTCTTCACTTTCTGCCATAAGGGTGGTGTCATATGCATATCTGAGGTTATTGATATTTCTCCTGGTAATCTTGATTCCAGCTTGTGTTTCTTCCAGCCCAGCGTTTCTCATGATGCACACTGCATAGAAGTTAAATAAAGAGAGTGACAATATAGAGCCTTGATGTACTCCTTTTTCTATTTGGAACCAGTCTGTTGTTCCCGGTCCAATTCTAACTGTTGCCTCCTGACCTGCATATAGGTTTCTCAAGAGGCAGGTTAGGTTGTCTGGTATTCCCATCTCTTTCAGAATTTTCCAAAGTTTATTGTGATCCACACTGTCAAAGGCTTTGGCATAGTCAATAAGGCAGAAACAGATGTTTTTCTAGAATTCTCTTGCTTTTTCCTTGATCCAGAGGATGTTGGCAATTTGATCTCTGGTTCCTCTGCCTTTTCTAAAACCAGCTCAAACATCTGGAAGTTCACAGTTCACATACTGCTGAAGCCTGGCTTGGAAAATTTTAAGCATTACTTTACTAGCGTGTGACATAAGTGCATTGTGCGGTAGTTTGAGCATTCTTTGGCATTTTCTTTCTTTGGAATTGGAATGAAAACTGACCTTTTCCAGTCCTGTGGCCACTGCTGAGTTTTCCAAATTTGCTGGCATATTGAGTGCAGTACTTTCACAGCATCATCTTTCAGGATTTGAAACAGCTCAACTGGAATGCCATCACCTCCACTAGCTTTGTTCATAGTGATGGTTTCTAAGGCCCATTTGACTTCATATTCCAGGATATCTGGACTCTAGATTAGTGATCACATCATCATGATTATCTGGGTTGTGAAGATCTTTTTGTACAGTTCTTCCGTGTATTCTTGCCACCTCTTCTTAATATCTTCAGCTTCTGTTAAGTCCATACCATTTCTGTCCTTTATCAAGCCCATCTTTGCATGTAATGTTCCCTTGGTATCTCTAATTTTCTTGAAGAGATCGCTAGTCTTTCCCATTCTGTTTTTTTCCTCTATTTCTTTGCTTTGATCACTGAAGAAGGCTTTCTTATCTCTTCTTGCTATTCTTTGGAACTCTGCATTCAGATGCTTATAGCTTTCCTTTTCTCCTTTGCTTTTGCTTCTCTTCTTTTCACAGCTATTTGTAAGGCCTTCTCAGACAGCCATTTTGCTTTTTGCATTTCTTTTCCATGGGGATGGTCTTGATCCCTGTCTCCTCTACGATGTCACAAACCTCATTCCATAGTTCATCAGGCACTCTATCTATCAGATCTAGTCCCTTAAATCTATTTCTCACTTCCACTGTATAATCATAAGGGATTTGATTTAGGTCATACCTGAATGGTCTAATGGTTTTCCCTACTTTCTTCAATTTGAGTCTGAAATTGGTAATAAGGAGTTCATGATCTGAGCCACAGTCAGCTCCTGGTCTTGTCTTTGTTGACTGTATAGAGCTTCTAAACTTAGGAAGGCAGAAACCAAAGCGAAGAAAGAATTCGACCTTGAAACCTGGGGAAAGGAGATCTCAAACACAATAAGCTAATGAAAAATTATGAAAAGGCAGAAAAAATACTACACAAATGAATGAACAAACTAGAAACACAGAAGTCCAAATAAATCAAGAGGAAATAGATAAAGTACTCAAAAAGGAATTCAGAATGATAGTAAAGATGATAATAAACCTTGAAAACAAAATGGAGAAAATGTAAGAATCAGTTAACAAAGACCTAGAAGAATTAAAGAATACACATACAAAGACAAACAACACGTTTTCTGAAATTAAAAATACTCTAGAAGGAATCAAAAACAGAATTAATCTGTGAGCTTGTAGATAAAATGGTGGAAATAAGTTCTGAAGAGCAGAATAAAGTAAAAAGAATGAAAAGAACTGATGACAATCTCAGAGACCTCTGGGACCATATCAAATGCACCAACATTCAAATTATAGGGGGTCCCAGAAGAAGAAGAGAAAAAGAAAAGGTATGAGAAAATTTTTGAAGATATTATAATTAAAATTTCCCCATCATGGAAAAGGAAATAGCCAATCAAGTCCAAGAGGCACAAAGAGTCCCATACAGAATAAACCCAAGGAGAAACATAGCAAGACATACTAATCAAATTAACAAAGACTAAACACAAAGAAAGAATATTAAAATCAGCAAGGGAGAAGTAACAAGTGACATAGAAGGGAAACCCCATATGCTTAACAGCTTATCTTTCAGCAGAAACTCTGCAGGCCAGAAGGGAATGGCAGGATATAGCTAAAGTACTGAAAGGGAAAAATCTGCAACCAAGATTACTATACCCAGCAAGGACCACATTCAAAACTGATGGAGAAATAAAAGATTCTCAGACAAGCAAAAGTTGAGATAATTCAGTACCACCAAAGCAACTTTACAAGAAATATTAATGGGAATTATATAGTCAAGGAATAGAAGAGAAGAAAAAAAAATCCACAAAATCAACTCCAAACAATTGAGAAAATTGCAATAGGGACATATATATCAATAATTGCTTTAAATGTACATGGATTAAATGCTCCAACCGAAAGACACAGACTGGCTGAATGGATACAAAAACAAGAACCATATGCTGTTTGTAAGAAACCCACGTCAAACTCAAAGATACATATAGACTGAAAGTGAGAGATTGGAAAAAATATATTCCATGCAAATGGGAAGCAAAAGATAGCTCGAGTAGCAATCCTCGTACCAGACAAAATAAACTTTAAAATTAAAAATATTACAAGAGATAAGGAAGGACACTACGTAATGATCAAGGGATCAATCCAAGAGGGATGGCGGGAGCCAGCATGAGGAATCCCGCCTGTGGCAAAGGTCATGAGGAAGGAGGCCTGACATACACAAAGGCGGGATCAGGCCTCAGGGGTCCCCTTGGACATTCTTGAGCATCTACCCCCAAAACCAAAGTCTGCCTACCTTACTGCATTATGCTTTCACCTACACTTCTGACATTACAGGGGGCTATCCCCCACCACTTCTCTCTGAAAAGGAGCTAACTTAGAGCTCCAGTTAATAAATCTCTTGGGTGTAACAAGAATGTTTCAGTCCACAGGCTCCTCTGATGGCTCTCTAGCCTGCCTGACAGGTTTGTCTGGCCACCTGTGATTGTTCACAGCCTCCCAACCACAAGAGGCACAAGATGCTCTAAACTTTCTAAGTACAGATTCTTTTGAGAAGTCAGAAAATTATTAGTATAGTGTTAGTGAGTTAGTTAGAAATTATACTGGTGTTTTTCTTTCTGGCTTACTTCACTCTGTATAATCGGTTCCAATTTCATCCATCTCATTAGAACTGAGTCAAATTTATTCTTTTTAAGGGCTGAGTAGTACTCCATTGTGTATATGTACCACAGCTTTCTTATCCATTCATCTGCTGATGGACATCTAGGTTGCTTCCATGTCCTGGCTATTATAAACAGCACTGCAGTGAACACTGGGGTACATGTGTCTCTTTCAATTCTGGTTCCCTCGGTGTGTATGCCCAGCAGTGGGATTGCTGGGTCATAAGGCAGTTCTTTTGCAATTTTTAAGGAATCTCCACACTGTTTTCCATAATGGCTGTACTAGTTTGCATTCCCACCAGCAGTTTAAGAGGGTTCCCTTTTCTCCACATCCTCTCAAGCATTTATTGCTTGTAGACTTTTGGATCGCAGCCATTCTGACTGGTGTGAAATGGTACCTCAATGTGGTCTTGATGTGCATTTCTCTGATAATGAGTGATGTTGAACATCTTTTCATGTGTTTGTTAGCCCTCCGTATGTCTTCTTTGGAGAAATGCCTATTTAGTTCTTTGGCATACTGACACATATATACGGAATTTAGAAGATAGTAATGATGACCCTATATGTGAGACAACAAAAGAGACACAGAGGTATAGAATGGACTTTTGGACTCTGAGGGAGAGGGAAAGGGTGGGATGGTTTGGGAGAATGGCATTGAAACATGTATACTTTCTTGTAAGAAATGAAGCGCCAATCTATGTTCAATGCAGGATGCAGGATGAATGGGGCTGGTGCACAGGATGATTTAGGTAGAGGATGTGGGGTGGGAGGTGGGAGGGGGCTTCAGCATTGGGAGATTGTGTTCACCTGTGGCTGATTCATGTCAATGTATGGCAAAACAAATGCAGTATTGTAATTTAAAATAAATAAAAAAATAAAAATTAAAAAAAAAAAAGAAATTATACCGGTGAAAGGTTTCATTATTGAGTCAATATTTGCTGCTAAGCCTCCATATCCCTTGCCCCTTATACACACTAATTGATATAACTAGCATATAGGAGAAATAAGTATTAACCTTGATATTAATCACGTTAGACCTTAGGCTAAGTAAATTCTTTTCTTGATTATAGCCCACTTTACCTTTGCCCTGTAAGAATGCAATTTTATCTGGTGCCTTTGGAAATTGGTGCCTGACTTAAGAAGAATCACCTTTGGAGAAAATAAGTTTTCTGGTTTACTAATCATCATCAGAAAGGGTCATAAAATGTTAGCAGGCCTCTTGGCCAGAAGATGATGTAAATCACCTGAGAACTTTGTATATCAGAAGGCATGTAGAAAGAAAGCATGGTTTCAATAAGGATCAGGACTGCTGACCCCGAGTGACTTTGTATCTTCCATTTATCTCTATATATGACTTAGAGTATAAAAGCGGCCCTGGAAAATAAAGAAATGGACCAGTTCCTGGAAAGACTGGTTTCCCTCATGTTGTCCTTTCTCATTCTCTTCTTTTCTGGCTGAATTCCCATCTGGAGTGCGGAGGCTCACCAGGCCTACTAATTTTGCCTGGGCTTCTAAATCTGAACGGAGAGGCACTTTGTGTTTCTGCTCCTCCAGGAGACTGGGAAGATGCCTGTGGCATATGTAGGCAGTGCAAACCCCTTGTCTCGGGGTTTTATTGGTTTTCCGCATAAACCAAGTTATTCAGCATCTTTTCTCCACTAATTTTCCTACTACACTATTCTTTTCTAATCTCTCTCCATATCTCTAATTAAATATTTCTTTCCTAATCACCAACTGTGTCCCCGCTTTGAATTACTCTGGATCCACGGAAGATATAATAATTATAAATATCTATGCACCCAACATAGGAGCAACTCAATACATAAAACACTAACAGATATAAAAGGAGAAATTCACCGTAACACAATAATAGTAGGAGACTTTAATGTCCCACTCACACCAATGGGCAGATAATTGAAAAAAAAAATTAATTAGGAAATACCAGAGCAGATGGATCTCATGGATATATTCCAGACAGTCGATCTAAATGCAGAAGAATACACCTTTTTCTGAAATGCACATGGAACATTCTCCAGGATAGACCACATGTTGTATCACAAATCAAGCCTCAGTAAATTTAAGAAAATTGAAATCATATCAAGCATCATCTCTGATGACAACACTATGAGACTAGGTATCAATTAAAAGAAAAAAAAAAACTAAGAAACAGAAACACATGGAGATTAAACAACATGTTTCTCTATGACAAACAGCTCACTGAAGAAATCAAAAGAGAAATCAAAAAATTTTTAGAAACAAATGACAATGAAAACACAACTCAAAACCTTTGGAATACAGCAAAAACAGTTCTAAGAGGGAAGTTTATAGCAATAAAATCCTACTTCAAGAAACAAGAAAAGCATTGAATAGACAACCTAACTTTACAGCTAAAACAACTGGAAAAAGAAGAACAAAAATACCCCAAAATTAGTAGAAGGAAAGAAGTCATAAATATCTGAGCATAAATAAATGAAAAAGAAATGAAGGAAACAATAGCAAAGATTAATAAAACTAAAAACTGGTTCTTTGAGAAGATAAAATTGACCAATCTTTAGCCAGAAGCATCAAGAAAAATAGAGAAGAATCAAATCAATAAAATTAGAAATGAAAAAAGCAGAGGTTACAACAGACAATGCAGAAATACAAAGGATTATAAGAGACTATTATGAACAACTATATGGCAATAAAATGGATAATCTGCAAGAAATAGAGATTCTCAGAAAAGTTCAATCTTCCAAGACTGAACCAGGAAAAAATAGAAATTATGAACAACTCAGTTACAAGCACTGAAATTGAAGCTGTGATCAAAAATCTCCCGAAAAACAAAAGCCCAGGACCAGATGGCTTTAACAGGAGAATTCTATCAAACATTTAAAGAAGAGCTAATGCCTATTCTTTTAAAACTCTTCTAAAAATGGGAGAGGAAAGAACACTTCCAAACTCATTCAACAAAGCCACCAACATCCTGATAGCAAAACCAGACAAAGACAACAGGAAAAAAGAAAACTACAGGCCAATATTACTGATTAATGTAGATGCAGAAATCCTCAACAAAATTTCAGCAAACACAGTTCAGCAACACATCAAAAAGCTCATACACCATAATCAAGTTGGGTTTGCTGCAGGGATGCAAGGAATCTTCAATACAAACAAATCAATCAATGTGATACACCATATTAACAAATTTAAAGATTAAAAACCATATGATAATCTCAATAGATGCAGAAAATGCCTTTGACAAAATTCAGCACCTATTTATGATTCAAACTCTTCAAAAAATGGGCATAGAAGGAATCTACCTCAACACAGTAAAGGCCATATATGATAAGCCTACAGCAAACATTATTCTCGATGGTGAAAAACTGCAAGCACTCCCCTAAGATCAGAACAAGACAAGAGTGTCCACTTTCACCACCATTATTCAACATAGTTCTGGAAGTCCTAGCTATAACAATCAGAGAAGAAAAAGAAATAAAAGGAATCCGGATTGTAAAAGAAAAAGTAAAGCTCTCATTGTTTGCAGATGACATGATACTGTAAATAGAAAACCCTAAAGATAGTATCAGAAAATTACTAGAGCTAATCAGTGAATTTATTTGAGTTGTAGGATATAAAATCAATACACAGAAATCACTTGCATTTCTATATACTAACACTGAAAAATCAGAAAAAGAAATTAAGGAATCAATCTCATTCACCACTGCAACAAAAAAGAATTAAATATCTAAGAATAAACCTACATAAGGAGACAAAAGAACTGTACATAGAAAATTATAAGACACTGATAAAAGAAATCAAAGACAACATAAACAGATGGAGAGATATTCCATATTCCGGGGTAGGAGTAATTAATATTGTGAAAGTGACTATACTACCAAACACAATCTACAGATTTGATGTGATCCGTATCAAATTACCAGTGGCATTTTTCACAGAACTAGATCAAAAAATTTCACAATTCGTATGGAAGCACAAAAGACTGAATAGCCAAAGCATTCTTGAGAAAAAAGCATGGAGCTGGAGGAATCAACTTTCCTGACTACAGCCATCAAGACAGTATGGTACTGCCACAAAAACAGAAATATAGACCAATGGAACAAGATAAAAAGCCCAGAAATAAACTCATGCACCTATGGGTACCTTATTTTTATAAAGGAGGCAAGAAGATACAATGGGACAAAGATAGCCTCTTCAATAAATGGCACTGAGAAAATTGGATAGCACCATGTAAAAGAATGAAATTAACACAATTCCTAACACCATACATAAAATAAACTCAAAATGGATTAAAGACTTAAATGTAAAGCCAGAAACTATAAAACTCTTAGAGGAATACATAGGCAGAACACTCAATGACATGAATCAAAGCAAGATTCTCTATGACCCACCTCTTAGAATAACATAAATAAAAACAAAAGTAAACAAGTGGAACCTGATTAAACTTAAAACCTTTTGCACAGCAAAGGAAACTATAAGCAAGGTGAAAAGACAACCCTCAGAGTGCCAGAAAATAATAGCAAATGAAACAACTGACAAAGGGTTAATTTCTAAAATATACAAGCAGCTCATACAACTCAATACAGGAAAAACAAACAACAACAATAAAAAAAAAAACAATCAAAAAGTGGGGAAAAGAACTAAACAAACTTTTCTCCAAAAGAAGACATACAGATGGCTAACAAACACATGAAAAGATGTTCAATATCGCTCATTATTAGAGAAATGCAAATCAAAACTACAATGAGATATCACCTCACACTGGTCAGAATGGTGATCATCAAAGTGTCTACAAACAATAAATGCTGGAGAAGGTGTGGAGAAAAGGGAACACTCCCTGTTGGTGGGAATGTAAATTGATACATCCACTATGGACGATAGTATGAAGATTCCTTTAAAAACTAGGAATAAAAGCACCATATGACCCAGCAATCCCACTCCTAGGCATACATCCTGAGGAAACCAAAATTGAAAAATACACATGCATCCCCTTGTCCATTGCAGCACTGCTTACAATAGCTAGAACATGGAAGCAGCCTAGATGTCCATTGACAGATGAATGGATAAAGAAGTTTTTGTACAAGTGCACAATTGAATATTACTCAGCCATAAAAAGGAACACATCTGAATCAGTTTTGATAAGGAGATGAACCTAGAGCCTATTAAAGGGAGTGAAGTGCCTCAGAAAGAGAACGAAAAATATCATATTCTAATGCATATATACAGATTCTAGAAGAATGGTACTAAAGAACTTATTTACAGGGCAGCAATGGAGAAACACACATAGAGAATAGACTTATGGACACGGGGAGAGGGGAGGAGAGTGTGAGATGTATAGAAAGAGTAACATGGAAACTTACATTACCGTATGTAAAGTAGATAGTCAAGGGGAATTTGCTGTAGGCTCAGGAAACTCAAACAGGGGCTCTGTATCAACCTAGAGGGGTGGGATGGGGAGGGAGATGGGAGGGAAGTTCTGAATTGGAGAGACTGATGCTGAAGCTGAAACTCCAATACTTTGGCCACCTGATACAAAGAACTGACTCATTGGAAAAGACCCTGATGCTGGGAACAATTGAAGGCAGGAGGAGAAGGGGACAATAGAGGATGAGATGGCTGGACAGCATCACCAACTTTATAGACATGAATTTGAGCAAGCTTTGGGAGTTGGTCTTGGACAGGGAAACCTGGCGTGCTGCAGTCCATGGGGTCCCAAAGAGGTGGACACAACCGAGCAACTGAACTGACTGACTGACTGAGTCTTTAAGTGAACCTAGAACAAAGGCTACAGAATCATAATTGAGGCAAGACCTACTTACCAAACAAGACAATGAGGAAACGAGTTTGAAACTGTTGTAGAATCTAGTTGATAGCCAAAGGTATATGTTTTCTAGGCAAAAACTAGTAGGCTCCCAATTCATCCCTCCTGCCCCTTATGCAAAGTAAATAGCTACTGGGAAACTGCTGTGTAGCACAGGGAGCTCAGCTTGGTATTCAGTGATGACCTAGGTCAGTGGGATGGTGAGGAGGTCCAAGAGGAAGAGGATATGTGTATACCTACAGATAATTCACTTCCTTGTAGAACAGAAACTAATACAACATTGTAAAGCAATTATGCTGCAATAATAATAAAGAAAAAAACTAGTAAGCTCTTGTTCTTAAAATATCTGCTTCTACTGCTAGAGTCAAAGTCACTGTAAGTTTTAGTTTAAGTCATCTGAGTTTCCAAGTTGGAAACAAATGACAGTATCATCAGGTTTGTTTATGAGCTGAAGCTTGAAGGGTTTTCCAGCTTTGTTAAACCAAATGCAATTATCTCAGTGTAGCTCTAAGATGGTTTATAGATTGAATAGTGAGGGTATACCTGCCACACTATTTCCTAGTCCCTCAAAAAATCCTCATCACACATAAGCTTTTTGTCCCTGCATCACTTAGGAAATAGAGAATCTCCTCTATTTTCAAGCAGATGAAATACCAAGCATATGAGAGTTGTTTTTGTTAGTCTATAGTGTGCGTGTGTGAAAGTGTGAAGTCGCTCAGTTGTGTCTGACTCTTTGCAACCCCGTGGACTGTAGCCCTCCAGGCTCCTCCATCCATGGGATTCTCCAGGCAAGAATACTGGAGTGGGTTGCCATTTCCTTCTCCAGAGGTTTATGCAAATAATAGCCAACACTGTGTTCCAAGAGGAATCAGGAATCTTTGTTCCTACCTGAAAATTGGTGAATTGAAAGTTTATCAAAGAAGGAAGCATTGAGCAACAGGTGAACATATGATCCTCTGTCAATGCTTTTCCCTTGGGCCCTTCCAGGTGAGCCACTTGCTGGGCACGTCGGTCAGCCACTACCCAGTTACCTGAATAAGCAGCATCAAAGAACTTTCTGGCTGTACCAGAGTGCAGATAAGAATCCAAGGATGAGAGTGAGAGGATCAACTCTTTTAAAAAACCTCTGGCACTGTGTTTTTTCTCCTGCTGTTCTTAAAAACAAAAACTCATCTGATTCACACAAGAAGAGTTGGTGTAGACTGCCATTAGCTACTAAAATGTACAGTATTTGAGAAATATTTTTGAAAAACTGATAAATAAAAGATGAAATAACCAAGATTAGTATCAAATGTCCACTCCTTATTTAAAGATAATTTATATTCACAGAGATTTTGGAAATATTTAAAAAGATTGAAACTAACACATCTGTTATTTGTTGTTGCATACAAATTTGCAGACATTGTCCAATCTCCACAGACAACATGGGGTCAGTGCATTCCCCCAATGATTTTGAAAATAGTGCTTATTTTAAACACATGTAGCATTTTTTAATTCTCCAGTGCCTGTTTTGTTTTTTAACACCAAAAACATGGTCCCATCTTCACAGTAAAAATCCACAAGGCTATTTTAAGTACTAGGCTATTTTTGAGAAGCCTCTTAATTATGTGGTTAAAATTTTTTATTGCTTACAGAATATTTCTAAGTTATGGTCACTTTTTCTTGGTCAGACCTCAAGATATATATTACAGGAATTTGCTTCCCTAAAACCATATACTTGCCATTTATCTTGGTTATCTTATTTAATAAGGTTTCCCATAAAATCGAACACATTTTTCTTTACAATCAACATTGTAAGCCCACGGCAGAAAGGTGTGCTTTTTACTCCTCAATCCAGTCTAATACTAGTGTTCTTCTCAATGATTTTCTTCAAAAAACTTCTATCAGTGATTTTGTAGTTTTTATTTTTAACTTCCTAATTCCTTGAGGGGCTGTCTTGATGCTTCTGATACTGTTAGGAAACTCTATCAAGCAAGAAAGCTTATGATGAAATTATACAATAATCAATTGCTAAATTTGAAAATGTGCCTTCATAATTAGGCTGTAGAAATTCTAGGATTTAAGGGTGAACAATCCACTGGGTTCCTTGTTTGTCTCCATGAGCAGACAAATATGTCAGGTGTATACTTAGCTTTTGACCAGACAGCTTGATCTCTACCGTGTGTGTGTGTGTGTGTGTGTGTGTGTGTGTGTGTGTGTGAGTGTGTTAGTTGTTCAGTCTTGTCTGACTCTTTGCAACCTCATGAACTGTAGCTAGCCAGGCTCCTCTGTCCATGGAATTCTCTAGGCAAGAATACTGGTATGAGCTGCTGTTCCCTTCTCCAGGGGATCTTCCCAACCCAGGGATGGAACCTGCCTCTCCTGCAGGCAGATTCTTTACCATTTGAACCACTAGGGAAGCCCCTATTACTATGACCTCTATTACTGCCTTTGTTCTCCTGGACCTGGGCTTCCTCTGTCATCAGACCTGTATGAAGCTACCCCTTAACAGAAAGGCTGCTTTCTTCACCTGGTTCTGCCCTTTCCCCCGTGTCATTTTGACTCAACTCTTTCTGACACCTCACCTAGATATATCATAGGAATATATTTGGGAAAATGGGATCAGTGTGACTGTATTTTTAAAAGAACATTGTACTGCATTTTTAAGGGTTTTTCCTGATAGTGGTGTTTTTCAAATTTATTTTGAAATGATACTAACATTAAAACTTTAGATTATAATTATTTTTTATATTGTTACTTTCAACGAGGAAAAGGAGTTACAGCAAAAGTTTGTACATTTTTGTATTTTTGTTTTACAGTGCTTACCAGAAGCAGAAGATACTAAGATGAGGTGGCAAGGATACAGAGAAGAACTATACAAAAAGATCTTAATGACTCAGATAACAACGATGGTGTGATTGGTCACCTAGAGCCAGATGTCCTGGAATGCAAAGTCACGTGAGCCTTAGGAAGCATCACTACGAATATAGCTATGGAGGTGATAGAATTCCAGTTGAGCTATTTCAAATCCTAAAAGATGATGCTGTGAAAGTGCTGCACTCAACATGCCAGCAAATTTGGAAAACTCAGCAGGGGTCATAGGACTGGAAAAGGTCAGTTTTCATTCCAATCTCAAAGAAAGGCAATGCCAAAGAATATTCAAACTACCACACAATTGCACTCATCTCACAAGCTAGCAAAGTAATGCTCAAAATTCTCCAAGCCAGGCTTCAACAGTATGTGAACTGAGAAATTCTTGATGTTCGAGCTGGATTTAGAAAAGGCTGAGGAACCAGAGGTCAAATTGCCAACATCCATTGTATCATCAAAAAAGCAAGAGAGTTACAGAAAAACATCTGCTTCTGCTTTATTGACTACGCCAAAGCTTTGACTATGTGGATCAAAACAAACTGTGGAAAATTCTTCAAGAAATGGGAATACCAGACCACCTTACCTGCCTCCCGAGAAATCTGTATGCAGGTCAAGAAGCAATAGTTAGAACTGGACATGGAACAACAGACTGGTTCCAAATTGAGAAAGGAGTATATCAAGGTGGTATATCACCACCTTGTTTATTTAACTTTTGTGCAGAGTACATCATGTGAAATGCTGGGCTGGATGAAACACAAGCTGTAATCAAGATTGCTGAGAGAAATATAAATGTCAGATATGCAGATGATACCACCCTTATGCCAGAAAGCAAAGAACTAAAGAGCCTCTTGATGAAAGTAAAAAGGAAAGTGAAAAAGCTGGCTTAAAATTCAACATTCAAAAAACAAAGATCATGACATGTGGTCCCATCACTTCATGGAAAATAGATGGAGAAACAATGGAAACAATGACACACTTGATTTCTTGGGCTTCAAAATCACTGCAGCCATGAAATTAAAAGATCCTTGCTCCTTGGAAGAAAAGCTATGACCAACCTAGACAGCATATTAAAAAGCAGAGACATTACTTTGCTGACAAAGGTCCATCTAGTCAAAGCTATGGTTTTTCCAGTAGACATGTATGGGTTTGAGAGGTGGACTATAAAGAAAGCTGAATGCTGAGGACTTGATTCTTTTTAACTGTGGTGTTGGAGAAGACTCTTGAGAGTCCCTTGGATTGCAAGAAGATCAAACCAGTCAATCCCGAAGGAAATCAGTTCTGAATATTCATTGGAAGGACTGATGCTGAAGCTGAAGCTCCAATACTTTGGCCACCTGATGCAAAGAACTGACTCATTGGAAAAGACACTGATGCTGGGAAAGATTGAAGGCAGGAGAAGGGCACGACAGAGGATAAGATGGTTGGATGGCATCACCAACTAATTTGAACAAGTTTGGGGAGTTGGCGATTGACAAGCCTGGTGTGCTGCAGTCCATGGGGTCTCAAAGAGTTGGGCATGACTGAATGACTGAACTGAACTGAAAGGAAAAGGAATATGATAGATTAGAAGATTTACTTTAGCTACTTGCCAGCATCATGAATTTTAGCAAATCAATCTCTTTGAGCTTCTAAAATAGGAAAAACAATACCTTTCATATTATTCATGATAATAGAGTGGATATCTATCCTCAAATTCCCAGCAACCCTTTTTCCCTGAGGGAACTGAAACTCTCTACCCCATATAGCTGTTAATTCCCAGAGTCCCACCAATCTCCTGATCATCAGTTTAGCAAGTGACAACAATCTGGCCTGTCAGAATAGCTCAACCTTCTCTCCACTGTGATTGTTCCCCGAGGAGGGCAAATGACCTACAAAGGGCCAATTGGAGTCCTTCTTTGAGATTTGCTCTATAAAGACTTCCCCTGGAAGCATCTCTCTACAATGTGGGAGATGCGGGTTCGAGCCCTGAGTTGGGAAGATCCCCTGGAGAAGGAAATGGCAATCCACTCCAGGACTATTGCCTGGAGAATCCCATAGACAGAGCAGCCTGGTAGGCTACAGTCATGGGGTCACAAAGAGTTGGACACGACTGAGCGACTTCACTCACTCTATAAAGACACAAAGAGATTCTATCCTCTAGGGTAACAAACACAAACATGTGAAGCTAAAGTTAGGTGACTTTGAGTTAGTAGAGAGAAAAGCTGATCTGAGTTAGACACCTTAGTTCTGCCAGGTTTAAAGTCAGAACTATTCCTGAGGTTTTCAAGTGTGCCCTTGCCCTCCAAAAAGATCTCCCTTTAATCCTTTACTGGTTCAAAATGGTTCTTATCTCTTGCAACTGAAGAAGTTGAGACTAATATAAAGGATTAACTGAGATAAAGTATACAAAGTATAAAGATGTGTGCAGACATTACTGTTCAAGGATGACATCCCCCAAATTATCATGGCTAGAAATTGGTGTCAGAGAAGTATAGTCAGAACTGTACCATGTGGGGATCACTTGGTAAATATGAATATCCTCATTACATGGTTTATAATCATATCCCATAACCAAAAATAAGCAGGAAAGGGGGTGAGGACTTTGCCTTCTGGAGATCACTCTGAATTTCTGGTGATAGCATATGGGTAAAGAAAATTCAGGCTGAACTCTGATGAACCTTACCACATGATATAAGTTTCAAAAGCTCCTCCCCCAAAAGCAGTCACTTAGATAGACTGTCTATCACAGAATTGCTCCTGTTCCCTTAAATGATAATGTGTAAATATTGTTTTAGTCTTCAATCTGAATGTTCAAAGAACACAGATTGCTATGATATTTTGTGTTTTTGTTTCTTCTATGACTATGATGGCTCTCTTCCTCCTCCCAAGTATTAAATTGGGTTGTTACCATAAAAGGCAAAAATTAGTGACTATATTTGTCCCTGTTGTAATAGGGAATAAACAAACAGTTGTGGTTAGTGCGTAGGCATTTAAGATGTTCAGAATGCAGATTGTGGCTTAGATATCTGTCTCAAAAATGGGATTCCCAGAATAGGAGTCTGTTTGGAAATGAACGCAGTGTACAGGTGAAGCAAAGACATCAATAAAGTCTAGAAGGCTCACTCAGTTCATTATAATACTAGACAGTGAAATGCACAGTGATGTTAAATAGCCCTTCTGTTCTGACATGTGGGTTTAACAATTTTCTGACACATCAGAAAATAAATGGGACAAATCTGTTTTTGTTCTGAGAGTTTTCCTCTTTACCTAATGGAAAAGGGCCCACGATTTTGTACCAAGTTCCTGTGTGTGAAACACAGATGACAGTGTTGGTGCAATAACTAGAATGCCAAGTCTAATTTAGCTCAACTTAATAAATATTTGAACACACAGTCTATGACAGGAATGGGGTGAGACAGCAGGCATGCAAACTCATTAATATTCTGCCCCCAAAGAGAAAAATCAACCATGGAAGCCCAATGTATAAGATGCAAGAACGATAAATTTCTCTACTTGGCCATACGGAGAAGGAGGGCTTGATACCACTTCTTTTGACTCCTAATCAAGTGTTTTTTTCATTGTACCGTGGGTTTAACATTCCACATGCCTACATTTGTCTATTCCTTCCCTGTTTAGATCAAGTCAACTAATAGAATGTTGTATATTAACTAACCTCATAAAAGACGTGAAACGAGTCCAGAGGAGAAGTTGAGTAATTCCCCCTGGGAATGGCTGGGAAGTTTTCTGAAGGAAAAACCCTGGTTAGGGTTTTGAAAAATGATTTTTCCTTGGACAATATTTTAGTACTCTTCAGGGAAACCAATAAGATATACATAGAGATCTATTATAAGAAGTGGCTCATGTGATTAAGAAACTGAGAAGTCCCAGAATCTGCCATCTGCAAGCTGGAAAACCAGGAGAGTCTGTAGTGTAATTCAGTCTGAATATAAAGACCTGAGAAGAGGAAGGAGAAGGGAAAGAGAAGGAGCAATGGTGTAAGTTTCAATGGAGCCTGAAGACTTGAGGGCCAGGAGGACCAAAGTCCAAGGACAGAAGAAGATGAATGCCCCAGCTCAAATGGAGAGAGCAAGTGCATCCTTTTTCTTTTTCCTTATGGCCCTCAGTGAATTGGATGATGTCCACTCACACGGGCAAGGGGCATCTGCTCATCTTTGTTCACCAGTTCAAATACTGATCTCTTTTGGAAATGCCCTCATAAACACACCTGTCTGTAATGTTTTACCAGCCATCTGAGCTTCAGTTAACCAAGTCAAGTTGACATAATATTAGCCACCACAGATGGGGAGGGACATTCCCAGAAGTAAGAAATTCTGATGAGCTTGGAGTACACTGCGATACTACTAGAGAGTCAAATAATAACTCAGAAAGAGTAGGAAGAGAAATCCCCAAGACTGTTTATTCTAAGTAGAGAAATGTCCAATTGAAGCCATAAATGAATTAATTATACTCCAAAACCACTGAGTTGTACAAGTTCTGATAGTGACTTGGCAATGGCTATGCAGAGTGAAAATCTAGTTCTGAGCTGTACCACCCCAAATTTGTTCCACCAGAGCCATTCTCTCAAACAGTGTTTGCATAGCATTACTGAAAGTGAAACTGTTAATTGCTCAGCCATGTCCAGCTCTTTGCAACCCCATGGACTGAAGCCCACCAGGCTCCTCTGTCCATGGAATTTTCCAGGCCAGAATACTGGAGTGGGTAGCCATTCCCTTCTCCAGGGGATCTTCCCAACCCAGGGATCTAACCTGGTCTCCCACACTGAAGACAGATTCTTTACCATCTGAGCCACAGAGAAGCCCCATATCTTTCTTTTTACATTACGGACAGAAATGGTTGGAACTCATTTTGTGATTTTTAGCTCTTCGTGCCAACCCCAACCCCAACCCCAACCCCAGTCCCACACTGTACATCATCCTGGTTAATTTATAGAAGGTCTTATTGGGAAGTAGGCCTCTTGCATATAGGCCAGAAAATCGATTTCACTATCAAATAAATAAATAAGTCAGGCTTTGTCCTGTTCTTAAAGGCAAACTGGGCTTCACTCCATCTTCCAGCTCCAATGAAGGTGGTAACCAAAGCTGAATGGCAAAACCAAGACATGAGGAAGCTGGGGTCAGGCGTCTTAACGTGCTCCAGAATTTGTCCTGCATAACTGGATGTTGAAAGCCAGCCACAGTTCCAGCTCACCCATAAATGTTTAACTGGATGTTTGAGTGAAGATTTTTCAGTCTTTCCATTCTATTTTTAGTTCTGATGATGCATCGCCAAAATGTAATCAGTGTTTTTATGTTTTTTTTTAACATTATTTTAAAACTCTCTAGGCTTTAACCTCAACAAGCAGGTCTCTGAAAAGCTAGTAAAAATACAGACTCATCAGCAGACACTCTAGGAAACATGGCTTTTCAGTTACCACATGGAAAGTAAATTGCATGTAGAAGAATATTATAATTATTTTATACTTCTAATTTTTTTCACCCACAAATGTGAACACATGATATGTTGATATACTCTTTTTTCTCTCCAAGCAGAAGCAAGCCAAGTTTTGTATCTATTCATGAATTCAAAAACATTTACTGAACAAGTGTTACATCCCAAGAATTGAACAAATATGAAGAAAACAAAGACAAGGCCTTTTTCTTGGGACAGAAAAGACAGTCAACAAAATAAGCAAATACTTGCAACCAAATGTGCAGCTGCGTGTTAGAGAGGTTGTGAAAGAGATAAAAATAAGGCGCAGCTGTAATATGACACTGACCACAGGTTGCTGAAAAAGAGCCATAAGGAAAAGTAGCTGTTTGCTAAATGGACATGGAAGGGTGGCAAGGCTGGGAAGGGATTAAGGAGGGATTCCAGGCAGAGGAGACAGCAAGCACAAAGGCAAAGAGGTATGACTTGGCTTAGTCCAGTGTTTCTCAAACTTGAATAATATATAGAACTCATAAAATTCCTACTGTACCCTAAAGTCAAATTGTTTTTTTCTTAGGTGTAGACATAAAACTAAGTATAAACCCTAATGTTTATAGATATTATATAATTATAAAGAAAAATACAAAAGTAATATACAAATATCAATCGAGTGGTATAAGTAATATTTTTATGACAGAGTTGTCTTAACTGTTGTGACTTGAGATTGACATGCCTACACCCTATTCTGTATAAAATGATGATTCAGTTCTTCCATCTTTTTTTTTAACTAGAACCATTGCTAGATCTTTATTTATACAAGTTGCAACATCACTTGGTCTTCATTTGTAATGAATATGTCATTAAAAATATTAAATCTGCTTTTCTTTATTCATTAATCAATAACAACAAGACAATTTTGTGGTTGTACTCAATTAGAAAGTGATCATTCTAGGCACTTATTACTCAATATACGGTCCACAGTGTAACAACATTGGCATCACCTGGGAGCTTATTAGAACTGCCTTGGGCCACACAGGACTTACTGACTCAAAGTCAGCCCCTTTATGAGACCTCCAGGTGATTCCTGGACACATTAAAGTTTGAAAAGCACTACTCTAGATGATTCAAAATGTGCTTATATTGTTTTTGAAGATAATGACCAGAATTAACACACGAAACAGAAAACTCATAGGGACCTCTTGACCTCCTGAGGGTCTCTCTTGCTAGTCCATGAGTGGAATTTAAACAAATCCATAGGACCCCTCTGGTGGTCCGTTGGTTAAGAAATCCACCTGCCAGTGCAGGGGACACAGGTTCAGTCCTCGGTCCAGGAACATTCCAAATTCACAGAGCAACTAAACGAGTGTGCCACAGCTACGGAGCCTGCACTCTACAGCCTGCGTGCAGCAACTGCTAAAGCCTGCACCCTCTACAGCCAAGACACTCTCACAAGAAGAGTAGCCCCTGCTCGCTGCAGCAAGAGGCAGCCTGTGTGCAGCGATGAAGGCCCAGCGTGGCCAAAAATAAAAATAAAATTTAAAAAAGCACGATATCCAGCTTGACTGAAATGTGTTACAGGGTTAAAAGATAATGGCAGTCAATAAGGTTGGCCTGGTGTGGCAAATTTAGGAGTCTGGACTCTATCCGTTAATCAATGAGGAGCCACTGAAGGACTTTAAGCCCTGGAGTGAATGATGAGATTTTGCTTTTTTCCAAAGATTACTCGGGCTGCAATCATGGATTAGAGGAGGGCTGGCTGGAGCCATGGAGACAAGCTAAGGGCTTACGTTAATTGCCCCGGCAATGAGGGCTGACCTAGCACAGAAGCTGGGGCTGAAGTGGGGGGCTGGGCACCAGAGATAGCAAGGAGGAAACTTGGTGACTGATAGCATGTCAAAATGCTTTCTCAGCCAACTAAGGCAGGAAAAGCAATTCCAAGGGCAGGTTTAGGAAAAAGGATTCAACATAGCAAAATGTACTTACTGGGTTCGAGGAAATTTTGGAATATCCACTGCGGAGATATCCAGTGAGCAGCTGTGACAAAGACTCTGCCTGGACATGTAGGTTTGGGAGGGGTGAAAGCGATTGCAAGCAGAATTATCAGGAAATAACTTATGGAGAAAAGGTGGAATTTTAAATTATTGCCTTGCTGCCATATAATCTACATATTAAAATGGACTCCCAGTGTTTATGAAAAATCTACTTTAGTTCTACACTCTTGGACATAATTATGATTCCTTCGATATTGTCACAGCTACGGATCTTGACTCCAACATTAACAAGAATAAATGCATTTTTAAAGAAAGGATTAGCTACCAGTTGTTTTTCTCATTTTTGAATGTCCTGAAATGACTTAGAACTGTGAGGTCTTTTTCTTATTTGAGAAAAAAAAAAATTATGTTATGTAACACTTTTCCCTCCTTTAGAGAAGGTTCATCATTAGCCGTCTTCTTTGTACAAAGCAGTAATCTCCTTTGTTCATACATCAGTTCACTTCAGTTCAGTTGCTCAGTCATGTCCGACTCTTTGTGACCCCATGAATCGCAGCATGCCAGGCCTCCCTGTCCATCACTAACTCCCGGAGTTCACTCAGACTCACGTCCATCGAGTCTGTGATGCCATCCAGCCATCTCATCCTCTGTCGTCCCCTTCTCCTCCTGCCCCCAATCCCTCCCAGCATCAGAGTCTTTTCCAATGAGTCAACTCTTCACATGAGGTGGCCAAAGTATTGGAGTTTCAGCTTTAGCATCCTTCCTTCCAAAGAACACCCAGGGCTGAGTTCCTTTAAGATGGACTGGTTGGATCTCCTTGCAGTCCAAGGAACTCTCAAGAGTCTTCTCCAACACCACAGTTCAAAACCATCAATTCTTCAAGGCTCAGCTTTCTTCACAGTCCAACTCTTGCATACAAACATGACCCCTGGAAAAACCATAGCCTTGACTAGATGAACATTTGTTGGCAAAGTAATGTCTCTGCTTTTGAATATTCTATCTAGGTTGGTCATAACTTTCTTGCAAGGTGTAGGCATCTTTTAATTTCATGGCTGCAGTCACCATCTGCAGTGATTTTGGAGCCCCCAAAATAAAGTCTGACACTGTTTCCACTGTTTCCCCATCCATTTCCCATGAAGTGATGGGACCAGATGCCATGATCTTAGTTTTCTGAATGTTGAGCTTTAAGCCAGCATTTTCACTCCCACTTTCACTTTCATCAAGAGGCTTTTTAGTTCCTCTTCACTTTCTGCCATAAGGGTGATGTCATCTCATATCTGAGGTTATTGATATTTCTCCCAGCAATCTTGATTCCAGCCTGTGATTCTGGAAGAACAGCATTTCTCACATCAGCCACTACAAACTCTCTTGAAGGGCAGAAAGAAGCTATTACCAGAAACAAAAGCTCACCAACAGGTGCACATGGCTTATAAGAAAGATGCACAGCCATTCTTCGCTTTTCCTGTTCTGTCACCCTCAGTCACCTAGAGTCCACCTGAGTGGCAAAGATATCTTGGAAGTCCCTCCTCTCTGCTCTCCCACCCTTGTCAAATGCACTCTTTCAGTATTTTTTTCCTCTTCCACTGACTTCATCTCTAGCGTGAAAGAAAAGTCAAGTCATTCAGGTCTTGAGCCATCTGTCTACTTTTTGAGTAAAGCGCCTACGAGACAAGATGCCAGCATACCTGTTTCATGCTGATACTGCCCTTGAACATAATCCAGAGAGTCATTGTGGAAACGAAGGCTGTCCCTTGCCCATCTTAACTAAATTTTCTCCCAAGGGAAGGGACTGGACCAGGAAAAGAAGCTCATCCTGTCAGGCAACTACGTCTGTCTTTCCTGCCTAGTCCCATTCTTTCTGTGACTTTTCGGCCTCTCCTCCAGAACAAGTGGAACCCAGTTGGATGTTATGGCAAGTGTATCAGTGCTTAATGGTTCATAGGGAGACTTCTTCACACAGTAGGCTGTGAGTCACTGGAGGGGGCCCTGTCCTTTTTTTTTTTTTTTTTTTTGAATAACTTAAAACACCTGCAGTGTTCCCTGGGCTCGCAGTGCTGCGCCTAACCCTCATCCAGAGCACTTCCTCATGTTGTCTCTATGCTTCTCCTCAATTAGAGTGTGTGTGTCTTTGTGTCTGTGTGTGTATGTGGGTGGGTGTGCGTGCACTTAGTTGCTCAGTCATGTCCGGCTCTGCGAGTTGGCAGAGGGAGTGTAGCTCGCCAGGCTCCTCTGTCCATGGTATTTTCCAAGCAAGAATACTGGAATGGGTTGCCATATTTTAACCCTAAGGCAATTTCAAATTTGGTACAGTGAAAAAGATTTAAAAGAATGAAAATTGTAGCATTAAGTTTTCAGGTAAATGTAGTTTGATATTTTATATTCCTGTAATGTTTATGAGAATTTTTTAAAAATAACTTCATTTTAGAAAGTTTAAGTTACACTGAAATTTTAAAAATTTCATGAAAATACTAGGTTATTTAAGAGAACTTGTGATCAGCCATTTTTAAGTTTATGGTACTAAATTTATACAACTGTTCAGATTCAGAAAGATTTTGTTTAGGTAGAAGACTGAAAATCTAAATAGGGAAAAATGAATATTAAATGTTTAAATGTTGGTCCATTAAATTGATGTTAATTAGAAGGGTGTTTATATTTGTAAATTAAATCAAACATTATTCAAAGTTTCCTTAAGAATGATTGCTAACATTTGCTATAGTTACAAGTAGAATAATGCCATTTGTGATTTTAACTCAGAAGCCTATGACAAAACCATTTTTTAAAAATAAATCGTACAAGCACACCTTGAAGATATTGTAGGCTCAATTTCAGACCATTGCAATAAAGTGAATATCACAAAAAGAAAGCCACAAAAATTTTTTGTTTCTCAGTGCATATAAAAATTATATTTATACTATACTATTGGGGAAGGTGCTGGCACCCACTCCAGTACTCTTGCCTGGAAAATCCCATGGGTGGAGGAGCCTGGTGGGCTGCAGTCCATGGGGTCGAGAAGAGTCAGACACGACTAAGCGACTTCACTTTCACTTTCATGCAATGGAGAAGGAAATGGCAACCCACTCCACTGTTCTTGCCTGGAGAATCCCAGGGACGGGGGGAGCCTGGTGGGCTGCTGTCTTTGGGGTCGCACAGAGTCGGACACAACTGAAGCGATGCAGGAGCAGCAGCAGCATAGTCTATTAAGTGTGCAATAGCATTGTGGCAAAAAACAATGTATATACTCTAAATAAAAATTACTGTATTGTTAAAAATGCTAACCATCATCCAAGCCTTCAGAGAGTTGTAATCCTTTTGCTCATGGAGGGCTTGAAATATTGTGAGATTTACCAAAGTGTGACATAGAGACAATGAGTGAGCAAATGCTACAAAATGGCACTGACAGACTTGCTCAATTCAGGACTGCCACAAACCTTCCAACTGTGAAAAATGCATGATCTGTGAGAAGCAATGAATGCAGTGAAACAAGGCACCCCTATAATTTTAACAGTGTCCGTTATTAAAATTAACAAGTAAAACACTCTGATCAGCTTTTCTGCAAATAAAAACTACCTGCAAAGTGAAGTGAAGTCGCTCAGTCGTATCTGACTCTTTGCGACTCCGTGGACTGTAGCCCACCAGGCTCCTCTGTCCATGGGGCTCTCCAGGCAAGAGTACTGGAATGGGTTGCCATTTCCTTCTCCAGGGGATCTTCCTGACCCAGGGATCGAACCCTGGTCTCCCGCATCGTAGGCAGACACTTTAACCTCTGAGCCACCAGGGGAAAAAACTCACATCAACAGTGAGAGTGAAGCATGATCATTAGCTATAAACAATGTCACTTGAAACAATGAAACTTGGCTTCTTTATTGTCAGCTACCAGTAAAGGCCCTGAGTACAGAAGATACTGGCATCTTTAAACATCTGCTTGTCATTTCATTTATCTTTTCTCCTAAGGCAACATTCTCCACTCTGTTTTCTAAGACTTCTCTTCCATCTTATGCCTACTAGGAATAGTTCCAGATCAGCTATTCTCAAATTTCTCTGTGTGTGTATGTGTGTATTCAGTCATGTCCGACTCTTTGTAGCCCCATGGACTGCTGCTCACCAGGCTCTCGTGTCCTTGGGATTTCCCAGACAAGAATACTGGAGTCGGTTGCCATTTCATTCTGCAGGGGACCTTCCTGACCCAGACACAGGAACCTGCATCTCCTGTGTCTCCTGCATCAGCAGGAGGATTCTTTACCACGGTGCCACCTGGGTTCCCTCTCAAGCTTTAGCCAGCATCAATCCTCCAGCTAACACTGATTCTCAAATTCTAGCCAGCATCAATATTAACTGGAGATTTTGTTAAAATACAGATGCTAGGTCTCACCAGGAGTTTCTGATTTCATAGACAGACGTGACAATTTCACATTTCTAGCCAGTTCTCATGCAATTTTGACTCAGGTTGTCTTCTATCCATCACAGTATTTCATTTATTAATTTAGTCAAAGGATATTTACTGATCACACACTCTATGACAGAAAGAGTATTTTGTGTAGCATTCTCTTTCCCTGGGCAGTCCTCTCCCAGAAACCCTTACTGACAAATTCAGGGGCTTAGGGATTTTGACATGGTTCTCTTCAACACAGTTTTATTCCACTAATTTGATTAGCCAATGATTAGCAAACAGTTTCTCCTGGACACTGAAAAGGGAAACCTTATATAATCCAGACTCAGTTATTTCAAATTGTGAATTAGTGGAATGATAATTGATGAGCCTGTTTTCTGTCCTCCAAAATAGTATTTTGTGGCTATATGGGCTGTTGATTATGACTCAGTTTGGAACACAGGTTAGATCCTGTTTTGTTTTTTTCTCTTAAGCTATAGAGAATATTTATGGAACAATGGGATATTAGATGATTTTTAATAATATATTAATTTTATTTAAGTTTTAGTCATTTGGAGAATGTCTTCATTCTATGTGTCAAGACATCTAATATTTACTTTAAATCTTTCAAAAATATGTATACATTATATTGTTATTACTAATTATATATAGATATTTATTATAAAAATTTTCAAACATGAAAAGTTGAGAAAATAACACTATATATATATATAGTTGGTTGAAGTGCTCATACTATCTATATATATTTAAAATTAGGAGAGAGAAACAAATATGGCAAAATGTAAACATTCTTTGAATATAGGTAGAGAGCATGTAGCATAATACATATAGTTACTATATATAATCTATTTATAGTATCTATATATTATGAAGAAGTATAACTTTTTACTTTCTGTTATATATAGTGAGTTCATTCAGTTCAGTCGCTCAGTTGTGTCTGACTCTTTGTGACTCCATGAATTGCACCATGCCAGGCCTCCCTGTCCATCACCAACTCCCAGAGTTCACTCAGACTCATGCCCATTGAGTCAGTGATGCCATCCAGCCATCTCATCCTCGGTCGTCCCCTTCTCCTCCTGCCCCCAATCCCTCCCAGCATCAGAGTCTTTTCCAGTGAGTCAACTCTTCACATGAGGTGGCCAAAGTACTGGAGTTTCAGCTTTAGCATCATTCTTTCCAAAGAAATCCCAGGGCTGATCTCCTTCAGAATGGACTGGTTGGATCTCCTTGCAGTCCAAGGGACTCTCAGTTTATTGTGATCTACACAGTCAAAGGTTTTGGTATAGTCAAATAAAGCAGAAATAGATGTTTTTCTGGAACTCTCTTCCTTTTCCATGATTCAGTGGATGTTGGGAATTTGATCTCTGGTTCCTCTGCCTTTTCTAAAACCAGCTTGAACATCTGGAAGTTCAGAGTTCACGTATTACTGAAGCCTGGTTTGGAGAATTTTGAGCATTATTTACTAGCATGTGAGTTGAGTACAATTGTGCGGTAGTTTGAGCATTCTTTGGCATTGCCTTTCTTTGGGATTGGAATGAAAACTGACCTCTTCCAGTCCTGTGGCCACTGCTGAGTTTTCCAAATTTGCTGGCATATTAAGTGTTGCACTTTCACAGCATCATCTTTCAGGATTTGAAATAGCTCAACTAGAATTCCATCATATCCACTAGCTTTGTTCATAGTGATGCTTTCTAAGGCCCACTTGACTTCACATTCCAGGATGTCTGGCTCTAGGTGAGTGATCATACCATCATGATTATCTGGGTTGTGAAGATCTTTTTGGACAGTACTTCTGTGTATTCTTCCCACCTCTTCTTAATATGTCTGCTTCTCTTAGGTCCATACCATTTCTGTCCTTTATCGAGACCATATTTGCATGAAATATTTCCTTGGTATCTCTAATTTTCTTGAAGAGATCTCTAGCCTTTCCCATTCTGTTCTTTTCCTCTATTTCTTTGCATTAATCGCTGAGGAAGGCTTTCTTATCTCTTCTTGTTATTCTTTGGAACTCTGCATTCAGATGCTTATATCTTTCCTTTTCTCCTTAGCTTTTCGCTTCTCTTTTCACAGTTATTTGTAAGGCCTCCCCAGACAGCCATTTTGCTATTTTGCACTTCTTTTCCATGGGGATGGTCTTGATCCCTGTCTCTTGTACAATGTCACAAACCTCAGTCCACAGTTCATCAGGCATTCTATCTATCAGATCTAGGACCTTAAATCTATTTCTCATTTCCACTGTATAATCATAAGGGATTTGATTTAGGTCATACCTGAATTGTCTAATGGTTTTCCCTACTTTCTTCAGTTTCAGTCTGAATTTGACAATAAGGAGTTCATGATCTGAGCCACAGTCAGCTCTCAGTCTTGTTTTTGTTGACTGTATAGAGCTTTTCCATCTTTGGCTGCAAAGAATATAATCAGTCTGATTTCGGTGTTGACCATCTGGTAATGTCCATGTGTAGAGTCTTCTCTTGTGTTGTTTGAAGAGGGTATTTGCTATGACCAGTGCATTCTTTTGGCAAAACTCTATTAGCCTTTGCCCTGCTTCATTCTGTATTCCAAGACCATATTTACCTGTTACCCCAGGTGTTTCTTAACTTCCTACTTTTGCATTCCAGTCTCCTATAATGAAAAGGTGATCTTTTTTGGGTGTTAGTTCTAAAAGGTCGTGTAGGTCTTCATAGAACCATTCAACTTCAGCTACTTCAGCATTACTGGTTGGGGCCTAGACTTGGATTACTCTGATATTGAATGGTTTGCCTTGGAAACGAACAAAGATCATTCTCATATAGTTAGTAAAATGTTTTATATATAGACATTATAGATAGATAAATAGATTATATATATTATAGCTGTATATATAATAAATACCTACATGCTCTCTACCTGTATTCAAAAATTGTTCACATTTTGCCATATTTGCTTCTTTCTCCTTATTTTATATATATATATATATATATACACACAGATAGTTTGAGTACTTCAACCATCTCTCTGTCTCTATCTATCTATCTATCTATAGTCATATTTTTTTCAACTTTTCTGTATGTTTGAAAAGTTTTATAATACAAATTTGAGTGGAAAATCAGGTTTAGAAGAGTTAAAATAATTCATCAGATATGCGTCTCTCATACCAAAGAGATTTTCAGTACATGGTAAATGCTGGTGTACTTGACACCACAATGTAACACAGTTCAGAGACCACAAATCTTTGCAGCATTCTGCAAAGATCACAGAGGAAAGGATTAGAAAGGCAAAATGTGCTGCAGCACTAAGTGAAATCCAGACCAGTTAGACGACTTTTATTTATCTAGTAAATTGAAGTCTAATCTCTGTAAGTCATGTCTGTCTCAACAAAAATTTATAAACTGGCAGATGGAGGGGGAAAAAATTCATTAAGAAGTGTAAAAATAAGAACTCACCCCTTCTGAAAATAACTCATTATTACATATATGATTTTGCAAAATTTTCTAAATCCATTTTCAGATACAGTTCACTCTGACAGAATGTAAGTGAATGTACATTTTCAGGAATAATAGCATACACTTTCTCATAAACTTCGTTGCCACTGGGACCACAGGTTGCAGATTCTCTTGCAGATTTGGCCTTTTTTTCCATCTGAAGTGCTCGAACTCTGGAGAGGGTGGGTCTGTTCTTTTTCAATTACCCTTCTTATCACTTTCGTTAATATGCTTCACTCTGATTGAGTTATGACTTCTCCTGCGTGGTGTGGACTCATTTATCTGAGTTAGTTTCCTTAAGCTTCTTCCGCGCTTGTTTTCTTCATTGTATTTTTCACCACGTTCTCCCCGGCCTGTTGGAGCAGGTTGGGCCTGGCAGTAGGAGTGCGGACCCAGGGGACCCGTGAGGATGGACGATGAACTCCAGCTGCCTTCCACGCTCAGGGAGCCCTCCGAGCCAAACGGAAGGACACTTAATCTATGTCCTTACAGATCTGGTCAGGCACCTCTACCCGAAAAGTCAAGACACTAGTTTTAGAAGATGGTACAGCACTCACACGTGTTAGGTGTTCTCTGTGGGCCGCTTGTGTGTGGAGTGCAAGAGATACAAATGAGAAGTCGTGGACTGAAAGTTTAGAGTCTAAAAACAGAGGATGTCAGTGTGGGAAAAGCTATATACAATGTATATATCCCAAATGTGTATCGTAAGCATCCTAACAGAGATGTTCACAGTTGTGTGGTCTGGGAGTCAAAGAGCTGCTTATCCTAGAGGGTTGGCTTGTTTGTGGGTTTTCTGAGTGTCTTCATCTTCATTGTAAAATTCTTACCTCCAGAGGTGGAGAGCAGAGTGGTAGACTAAGTGGGTCAGGACTGCTGCGGTGCTCAGTTGAAGCTTGCTATGTGCCTTCCTCTGGGTCTCTTGTTGCTGTGGAAGCCAGAGCCACCACCTCTGGAGGGGTTTCAGTGAGAGTGAAAGAAATTCAAAACTTTCTCTCCAAGCAGCAGTAAGTCTCCCAGGACATATGGGTGAAAGTGTCAGAAATTCCCTGCTCCTGCTGCTAAGTCGCTTCAGTCGTGTCTGACTCTGTGTGACGCCATAGACGGCAGCCCACCAGGCTCCTCCATCCCTGAGATTCTCCAGGCAAGAATATTGGAGTGGGTTCCCATTTCCTTCTCCAATGCATGAAAGTGAAAAGTGAAAGTAAAGTTGCTCAGTCGTTTCTGACTCTTAGTGACCTCATGGACTGCAGTCTACCAGGCTCCTCCGTCCATGGGATTTTCCAGGCAAGAGTACTGGAGTGGGGTGCCATTACCTTCTCCGAAATACTCTACTCACAGTTTATTCTTTTTGAAAGTGTGGAGGAGATTCCTCATCTTAACTCTGAGGCACAGCCGATGTCTCTGATACAGAGCTAAAAGGGATGCAAAGGAATCTAAGTGAAACAATGAATGCAAAGTGGTTAGGACAGTAACTAGCCTGTTGCAAGTGCTCAAAATAACCACTTTCACTGCTGATTTTATATCTAGGGGACACAGAAAGCCTGACAGGTAAATTTGCCTAAGTAACATTGCTAACAAATGGCATTTGTGCAACCATGTGACTAATGTCTCTACTATAATTCTCTAGAGCAGGTATGATGTGAGTTTATGCTTACCCTTATATTCTCAGCATCTATGACAGGACAGGAATATAACTGATACCAAAACTTTCTGTTGAGGTCATTTGGTTCTTTAAAGCATGGACCTTGGGTTGAAATCCCAATTCCAGTACCTTCTAGCTATTTCACCACTTTAGTCAAGATTTCTCCACCTATCAAAAATGAGACTTGCTGTTGTTCAGTTGCTAAGCTGTGTCCGACTCTCTTCAACCCCATGGACTGCAGCATGCTAGGCTTCTCTGTTATCCACTATCTCCTGGAGTTTGTTCAGATTCCTGTCCATTGAGTCAGTGATGCCATCCAACCAGCTCATCCTCTGTTGTCCTCTTTTCCTTTTGCCTTCAATCTTTCCCAGCATCAGAGTCTTTTCCAGTGAGTCACCTCTTCACATCAGGTGGCCACACAATTAAAACTTCAGCATCAGTCCTTCCAATGAATTTTCAGGGTTGATTTCCTTCAGGATTGACTGCTTTGATCTCCTTGCTGTCCAAGGGACTCTCAAGAGTCTTCTCCAGCACCACAATTTGAAAGCATCATATCAATTCTTATCTCTTCTTCCATAAAGAAGATAACCACACATAACTGCTGAAAAAAATGTAGCTTTGACTGTATGGATCTTTGTCAGCAAAGTGATGTCTCTGCTGTTTAAAACACCATCTAAGTTTGTCAGAGCTTTCTTCCCAGAGCATGGCTGCAGTCATCATCTGCAGGGATTTTGGAGCCCAAACAAAATAAAATCTGTCACTGTGTCCACTTTTTCCCCTTATATTTTCCATGAGCTGCCCACTCTAGTATTCTTTCTTGGAGAATCCCATGAACAGAGGAGTCTGGTGGGCTACAGTCCATGGGATCGCAAAGAGTCAGACACAATTGTGTGACTAAGCATACACACACACACTTGCTATGGAGTGATGAGACTTGTTGCCATGATCTTCATTTTTGAATGTTGAGTTTTAAGTCAACTTTTTCACTCTCCTCTTTCACCTTCATCAAGAGGCTATTTAGTTCCTTTTCACTTTCTGTCATTAGGGTGGTATCATCTGCATATCTGAGGTTGTTGATATTTCTCCTGGCAATCTTGATTCCAGCTTGTGATTCGTCCAGCCCAGCATTCCTGTATATAAGTTAAATAAGCAGGGTGACACTATACAGCCTTGTTGTACTTCTTTTCCAATTTTGACACTTAATGGAGCAAGCCTTATCAGGTCAAAGGGGTTTACATAGCTCAGTGAAGCTATGAGCCATGCCATGCAGGGCCACCCAAGATAGAAGGGTCATACTGAAGAGTTCTGACAAAACCTAGTCCCCTGGGGGAGGAAATGGCAACCCACTCCATTATTCTCACCACAAGATCCTCATGAACAATATGAAAAGGCAAAAAGACCTCATACTGGAAACTGAGCCCCCCAGATCAGAAGGTGTCCAATATGCTACTGGGGAAGTTTTTCAGTTGCTCAGTCATGTCTACCTCTTTGCAACCCCATGGACTGCAGCACACCAGGCTTCCCTGTCCTTCACCATCTCCCAGAGCTTGCTCAAACTCATGTCCATTGAGTCGGTGATGCCATCCAACCATCTCATCTTCTGTCGTCCACTTCTCCTCCTGCCTTCAATTTCTCCCAGTATCAAGGTCTTTTCTAATAAGCGGGCTCTTTGCATCAGGTGGCCAAAGTACTGGAGCTGCAACTTCAGCATCAGTCCTTCCAATGAATACTCAGGACTGATTTCATTTAGGGTTAACTGGTTGGATTTCCTTGCAGTCCAAGTGACTCTTAACAGTCTTCTCCAACACCGAAGTTTGAAAGTATCAATTCTTTAGGACTTAACCTTCTTTATAGTCCAACTCTCAAATCCATACATGACTAGTGGAAAAACCATAGCTTTTACTAGATGGACTTTTGTTGACAAGGCAAAGTAAAGTCTCTCCCTCTTTTTTTTCCCCCATCTTTTAAAAGGTTTTATTTTTATTTTTTATTTTACTTCACAATATACTGTCTAGGTTGGTCATAACTTTTCTTCCAAGGAACAAGTTTCTTTTAAGTTCATGACTTCAGTCACCATCCACAGTGAATTTGGAGAAAAAGAAATAAAGCCTGTCACTGTTTCCATTTTTTCCCTATCTATTTGCCATGAAGTGATGGGACCAGATGATCTTAGATTTTTGAATGTTGAGTTTTTAGCCAGCTTTTTCACTCTCTTCTTTCACCTTCATCAAGAGGCTCTTTAGTTCCTCTTTGCTTTCTGCCATAAGGGTGATATCATCTGCATTTCTGAGGTTACTGATATTTCTCCCAGCAATCTTGATTCCAGCTTGTGTTTCATCCAGCCTGGCATTTTGCATGTTGTACTCTGCATATAAGTTAAATAAGCATAATGACAATATACAGCCTTGATGTACTACTTTTCCAATATTGAACCAGTCCATTGTTTCATGTTCTGTTCTAACTGTTTCTTCTTGACCTACATACAGATTTCTCAGGATGCAGGTAAGGTGGTTTGGTATTTCCATCTCTTTAAGAATTTTCCAGTTTACTGTGATCCAGACAGTCAAAGGCTTTAGCATAGTCAATGAAGCTGAAGTAGATGTTTTTCTGGAAATCTCTTGCTTTTTCTGTGTTCCAATGGATGTTGGCAATTTGATCTCTGGTTCCTCTTCCTTGAAGTAAGTAAGTGAAATGGCTCAGTTGTGTCCGACTCTTTACGACCCCATGGACTGTAGCCTACCAGGCTCTTCTGTTCATGAGATTTTCCAGGCAACAGTACTGGAGTGGATTGTCATTTCCTTCTCCAGTGGATCTTCCCGACCCAGGGATCGAACTTGGGTCTCCCACATTGTAGACAGACGCTTTACTGTCTGAGCCACCAGGGAAGTCTTCCTTGAAGAGTGGAGGGCAAAAGCGAGGCTATCAGTCCGTAGACAATACCTATCTCAGAGGCTCGTGGAAAAGTTTAGATGAGGTGACACACGTAAGCACATTGCGATACATAAACTCATTCTCCTTATCCAACTCAACATATGGAGGTGAACAGTACATTTTTATCCCTTTAACGTTTGCCCTTTTATGATTTTCTGTTAATTTTTGTCAGCAAACATCATGGTTTGCCACAAGGGGGCAATACTCAATGGAAATTGAAATTGTTACAAAAAGACCCCAAAACACAAATAGACAAAAACCCAAACCAAAAAATCTTCCTAGTCAGTTTCTCCCCCACTCCCATGCCTCTCTTTCTGTCTCTCTCCTGTATCTTCTCCCTGGTAAACGTAGTTAGTGCATGATAATGGTGAATCCATATTAGAATTCTGTTCTTTTCCTCCAGCCTGTTCTTCAGAAATCTGTCATTATCATGAAATCTTAATTCTAGAAGGGAATTTAGAAGTCATACTATTACATGGGGCAGATTCTACCATCTGCAGTTATTCCTGCTTCCTCAGTTGGTGGTCTTGACTTTGCTGCTTCCACAGCCCCACTGAGTCTTGTCTTCCTTACTTCTCTAATTAATAGTGAAATTATCTAAATGAAATAAGCCAGACACAAAAGACAAATATTGTGTTATTTTTGCTTATATAAGGTACTTAGAAGTCAAATTCATAGAGACAGAAAGTAAAATGGTGTTGACCAGGGGCTGGAGAAAGTAGGGCATGGAAAGTTGTTGAATAACAAGTTTCAGCTGGAAAAGATGAAAATGTTTAGGAGCTGGATGCTGGTGATGGTTGCACAACAGTGTGAATGTACTTAATGCCACAGAAATGTACACTTAAAGTAAATAAAATGGTGAATTTTATGTTTATATATGTGTGTATGTTTATATATATATATATATATACATGTGTGTGTGTATATATATATATATATATAACCACAACAGAAAATAATGTTAAACATTGAATCATGCATTTTGCACATTTGGAGTGAATGTTGTTTTTCGAGACCTGATATCAAGTTGAACTAGAATGATGTGAACCCATTTCCAAGGAGTATGCTTTGAGAAAGGATAACACCCAGATGTGAATACAAACAGAAACATGGAGAGGGCTGAGGGTGCATTTAGTCTTCTTGGGTGCATTCCCCTTCTATTTCGTCATCGCTTACTAAGCCATGAATTTAGCCTCAGAATATCTTAGTCTAGCAGGCCCATGTCTACAAAACTAATTACAATTAATAATAACTCAACAGTTTCACTTACTAAGTACAAATTAAGCACCAGGCTTAAGTGCCTGACATAATACAGGTCAACAAAAATGTTTTAGGTAGATTTACAAATATACATTAGTTTACTGTCCTTACCTCATCATTTTGCCGTTTAAAATAAACAAACAAGCAAAGCCCACACACCCCATTTCAGGATTAAGCAAACAGCCATTTCTCTGAGCCAGTAACCATGCCAATGTGTATGTCAGCCAGTAGGGTTTGTGAAACTGACCATGCAGTTGACAGGGCCACATAACATGAAGTAGAAATTTTTGGAGAGCCTACATTTCAGTCCATTAACATTTTCTATGCAAAAGAGCTTGCAGATATGGACACTCTTTTTTTTTTTTTAATTAAGAAAGAATCTGTTTTTATCATTATGGTAGGGAAATAAAACATGAAAACAAAGCAAAACCATTTCTGGTGTCTCTCAAGCGTCTGGGTTAATGTGGCATATGAGAAAGCCTGACTAGCAGGTATAATTAAAGCATGAATCACAGGAATAAGTCATGAGTAACTCTGAAAATACTTACAGGGGAAAAGTCCATTATCACACACTAAACTTTGGAGGTTAAATGATGGCGGGTGGGAGGAAAAATCCAAACTCTATATAAATGAACTGATGATGGGCTTGAATGAAAACATGTTGACAAGGGCATCAGTGTATTTTTGGTCCAATGTCTGTGTGAGGCTCCGTAACACACCATATTCTGCCTGGAGACATATAGGTACTCATGTTTTCTATTCTGAGAACTGCTTGAGGTCAGGCACCATGGTTTGCTTTGTCTTTTATAAATCATTTCTCTGCCCAGATCTTAATAATGTATACAGTAGGCATCAAGCATGAGATTACATACATGAATGGGTAAATGGTAACATATATCTTAGAATCTAGATTAAATCTGTCCTGACATATAAGACTTTTAAAGAAAAGGTGAAAATTGACGTCCAGCTTATGAAATGTTACATATGAAGGACTGTTGGGGCATTTTTAAAGGATCAATCATAGGACTTTCATTTAATGATTAAACAGGAAGAGATTATTATAGTTTATCCTGTTTCATATCGCAGCAGTTGGCATTGGGTTTAGTTGCTTGTAACAGCAACATGGCAAAAGTTGAAAGGGAACTATTTGTTTGGCCTGACTAATATTTTTCTTCGGCCTGATTTTTTCTTTCAGGCTGTACCATGAAAAGACGTAAAATCACCTCAGGAGCAAACTGGTCCCACTGCAGCTTGTATCACAGCATTAACTGACATTACATTATTAACTGGCATTATTGCATTGTTGCCCGTCACCCCCACCCCACCTTCCCAGAAGAGAAGTATTCCACGGACAGGTCAGCTACTAAACGTTAAAATGACTCTAATCCTGACTGGCCATTCTGCCAATATTTGACGACTAATGATGCGAACATGGATGGAAAGTTAAAGTCCAACTTCCTTGGCTCGGAAGAATGAAAATCAAAGCCATCAAATACACTGTTTACATCATCTTATCAGTCTTGGTTTAGTTTCCATGCTATTTTTAACGTCCATGTGTACTTAAAAAAACGAAACTAAAAGTCCTGACAGATTCTGAAACTTAATTGGGAAAAATGTAAAGCACTTTAATGGAATTTTTCCCATAATCTGTAGAAGATTTTTAAAAATAGATGGTTCAAATGGACAAAGCTATGCACACATAGAAATTAAAAGCAGATCCTTAAGAAAAATAACTGAGTTCTCAGAAACCCTATAGATGATGGCAGGACTAGATGTAAAGCAGTAGTTTCTTTCGCTGTCAGGGTTTTCAGAGAACGGAAATTTATTAGGTGAGCCTGTACCAGAGGAGAGGTAACTGCCTCTTGGTACGAATTAACTATACATTTGGAATTTCAGCCAACTTCGACAGCTTGAAAATCTCCATGCTTGTAGGGCAATCCCCTCCAGGTGAGGCGACCATAAAAGATATAGGATTGTGACGCAAATAGTTCCTCTTCTAGAGGAGGAACAGCTAAGTCCAAAGTGCTTGTTTGAAATAAAGACTACTTAAAATCCTCCCTCCTTCACAGCAACTAGGAAAAACAACCACCACAAAACAGCCTTTGGGCCTCTGAAACTTTTCGTTTAGAGTATTAAAAACAAACAAACAAAAAACAAAAAAACTTGACTCTCTAAGATCAAGGCAGTGAACGACGGGAAAGAGAGGAAAACTTTTCAACCTGGAATATACACGCATTGCAGAGCAAACTCGAGAAGTAAAATCTAAACGAACGCTCCAAAGTGGCATCTTCAAAACCTGGCTTTAAACTTTAGGGAAAGTTAACGCTGGTTCAATTCGAGGGAGCGGGTGGTAAAGGACGGGCAAGGAGGCGTGTCGGGAGTGGGCGATCATTCTGTGGACTGGAGGACCCCGGAGAGTTACCGCGGGGTCAGCGGGAACCCGGAGCCCCCAGGCAGCCGGAGTGACGCCCGCGAGCGGGCGGCGCGCGGCGCTGGGAGCGCAGAGCGGGCGGGGCGGGCCGAGGGCGGGGCGGCGCGGGCCGGGGGGCGCGGCGGCAGGAGGAGGGTCTCGGAGCCCGGCCCGGCGGCCGGCACGCTGAGCCTGCGTCCGGCGCGGGGGCGGGTTTAGGCGGCCCGGCCGGAGCGGCGGCTGGGCGCTGGCGGCTGCCGGCGCAGAGCGCTGTCGAGGGGGCAGCGGGCGGAGTTGCTGGGAGCGTTCCTTCGCCGCCCGAGCGCGTTCCTCGCTGGCCGAGAGCGTCCCTGCGCTGGCTGTGAGCCTCCCTGCGCCGCCCGCGGCCCGGGACCCCGCCGCCTCAGCGCTCGCGGCGACGATGCGCCCGGAGGACGGCGAGCTGAGCGGACCCGCCGCCCGTGCGCGCGCGCGCTCCCCGCCGGCGAGGAAGCCTGAGCCCCGAGCCCGGCGCGGGAGGCGCGGGACTCGCTCCCCCTGCGCTCGCCCGCGCGGCCCGCCTCGCTCCCCGCGATCGCGCGCCCCAGCGGCCGGCGGCGCTCGCCTGCTGTGCCCGCCCTGACCGCCCGCCCCGACGCGTTCCCGGCGGCCGTCTGCCGTGCCGCTGCCATGGGGCTGCCGACCCTGGAGTTCAGCGACTCCTACTTGGACAGCCCTGATTTCAGAGAGCGCCTGCAGTGTCACGAGATTGAGCTGGAGCGAACCAACAAGTTCATCAAGGAGCTTATTAAGGACGGCTCCCTGCTCATCGGGGCGCTGAGGAGTGAGTGCGGCCGGCGGGCGGACAGGGCGCGGGGACCAGGGAGCCCCTGCGGGGTGGGGGTCTCAGGGCTGGGTTGGAGGAAGCGGAGCTTCTTTTGTTTGAATGGGTTTGGGGACAAAAGCTGAAGAGCTCCCTGCTGGTGGCCAACAAAGTTTGTTCGGAGGTGTTCTTCACTTATTTACTTCCAAGGCTGCACAGAAGCGAGCAGTCTCTGCTGGACCCCGGAGCGTATCCTGTGGAACGTTGTTCGGCATCTTTTGTATAACGCTCCTGGAACAGTGTTGGGGACTGTTGTCGTTTTTGTAACTTTATTCTGCCTAGTTTAAACGCTTAAAAAAAAAAAAGGAAAGAAAAAGCCCTTGAGGAAGAACTCAGGAGTTTATCTGAAGGATAAAAATGAAGCTAGTTTATTTAGTGATATTAAAAGAAATAATCAAGTTCTTAGGTACGTCAGCGACACATCATTGCAATAAATCATTGCATTGGCACTTTATAGATTTGTAGCTTTGCAATTTAGTAAGATGAAGAGAGCATGGCACCAGTGGATTTTATCTCTTTTCAAGGTTTTTTTTGTTTGTGTGTGCCTCTTAATTTTCGATTTCCTTGTGACTCTGGTGTGGTGAGTCCCTAGTGGCTAAAGATCAATCAGAACTTCTAATGACCTATAGAAAGTAAAGACTGCCTCAGTTTAGGAACTTTTCCCGCCTCCTTCCCCACACACCTCCCGTTCAGATTTTCTGTGCTTCTTGCATTCTCTGAATCTTCACTTTCAGTTACTAGCACAAAAGAGAGTCTTGGGCTTCCCAGGTAGCTCAGTGGTAAAGAAATCGCCTTCCAATGCAGGAGACTCTGATTCGGTCCCTGAGTCTGGAGAAGGAAATGGCAACCTACTCCAGTATTCTTGCCTGGAAATTCCCATGGACAGAGGACTACAGTACTACAGGCAGGCTACCTCCATGGGGTCCCAGAGAGTCTTCGTAAAAGAAACACTAGAGCTTCTCATAGAGAATTGACTGACTAAAGGATAAGGCTTTATAGGTTACTTTTCTGAGGACCTATTTGCTCTTTAATAGAAAGCCTCTGAAATGCAGCCCTGGAGGTCTCTCTTAGATGTGTGAGGTGAAGAGGCCTTTGGTTGACATGGCAACCCCAGGATATAGGTAGGGGAAGCATCATTGTGTATGTCATTAACAACATTATGGAGGTGTGTATATGCCTGAAACTAAGACAACATTAGCATCTGATCTCTATTTAGATGCATGTATTCATGGTAAAGATGAACCTTAGCAAAATGTCTGGAAATTAGTGTGCTCCAAATCCTGTCTATTTAAACCATCCTAATTGCTAAAACATTTACTTATCACTTGTGTTAACTTACCCAGGGTAAAGAAAATATGTTCTGTATCTACATTCACTTAATTTCTGAATTTGACGCTGCTACTGATAATAGTATTTACTGATTTGTGAAAAATATATGAGTTTCTCTGCAGTTCTGTTCCTCTTGTGAATACACAAAGGTGAACTTAGCTTCCATCTGATTTACAAAGCCCACTTGAGCATCTGGACTAGCCTCTTTGCATCTTGGAGAGGATGATGCCTCTTTAAAAGAGTTTCCTCTCTCAGAGCACTGATTCTTGCTTGAGCTGCCAGATGGTCTACAAATGACATTTTCTCCTTGCTCTACTGGAGATCAATTCCAGTGCTTCAGATGTGGAAAACACTTCCATAGCTGTGGTAAAACCTCTGAAATCTACATCATTTTACTAGTAATCTGATTGACTGTATTATGATTGAATCGAGCCTTGCAACTATCAAGTGCTTCCTTTATACGTTTGTTCTTCCATTTATAAGTGAGTGTATCTCAAGAGTGTAAGTTCCTTGAACATACAGACCTTGCCTCATGAACTTGAACTTCTACACCTAAAATGCACAATCTGTCTTTCCAGGATTTGTGAGGAGAGTGCATTACATTAACATTTGGTTATTACTTTTCTTGTAGTGGAAAGAAAGCATTTATTAAAAGAATTTCCAGCATTAGCTGCCAAGCAGGACAGATCTGGAGCCGAGAAACCCTTGAAGTCATATGAGGGCACTTCTTTTTTCCCCAGCAAGCGACCTCTGTCCCTTGGGGAGGATGCTCTGGGGTTCGGCTACAGCTGCTAAATGCCTGCTCTCTGAAGCTGGTCCTGTAGGAGGACAGGAGTGTTTCTAAAGACTTGAAGCTGCCTTAATTCTATCCTACATCCACCAAGGAGCCCTCTTTTCTTCAGTTCTGCCCTTTCTGTTTTTCCTTTCTGCCTTACGAAGCCTTCAGTTTTCCCCAGCCTTAAACTATGCCTTTCTATTCTCCATACCTGTTGTTTCAGTAAGTGTTATCCATTATCCACTTCAGATTTATATGTAGCACTTTGCCGTCATTTATAATGAATGGTTTCTTAAAACTTTCCTGAGCTGACAGTCATCCATGCATTTCTAAGCATCTTATATTATTTCCAACCTAGTTAATAAGTTTTCTGCTGAAAGTCTTGGCATGCTCTCTTGAGTAACACATGCTTTACTGTTCCAGTGAGAGTCACATGTGCTCCTTCAGCTTGGGTTCAGGGTGTACATTTCTTTAGGAGCGAATTTTGAATGATCATTATAAATGAGGACCTTGACTAGATGATTTGAACTTTAAATGTGTAAGGTATTTAACATATATTTAAGATGGATGTGAGAGTTCGACTATAAAGAAAGCTGGGCACTAAGGAATTGATGCTTTTGAACTGTGGTGTTGGAGAAGACTCTTGAGAGTCCCTTGGACTGCGAGGAGATCCAACCAGTCAATCCTAAAGGAAATTAGGCCTGAATATTCATTGGAAAGACTGATATGATGCTGAAACTCCAATACTTTGGCCACCTGATGTGAAGAGCGGACTTACTAGACAAAGCCCTGGTGCTGGGAAAGATTGAAGGTGGGAGAAGGGGAAAACAGAGGATGAGATGGCTGGATGGCATCACCGACTCAATGGACATGAGTTTGAGCATGCTCTGGGAGTTGGTGATGGACAGGGAGGCCTGGCGTGCTGCAGTCCATAGGGTCTCAAAGAGTCAGACAGGACTGAGCGACTGAACTGAACTGCATTTCACTCTCACATCCACTGTGAGAAAATGGATGACAGTAAACAAATTACTATAGGGGTTAATGTCGACCTGAGTTTACTTTCTGGTGCTGTCAAATGCTGTGTGATGCCTTGCAAGTAACTTAACCCTTGGGTCCTCCCTTTCCTTACGGGGAGGGGGCAGCTATAAAGATCTTACCACTAGCACTGTTTGTTCATTTTGTCACATGCCATCTAGTCATTTGGTGAGCAGTATTTGAGAATAGATGATACTGGGGAATTGGGTTTTAGTTCATGCTGTATGACTCACAGTCTCTACTCTTATCAAAAGTTAGTCTGTGAACTTTGTTCCTTTAACAGGTGCCAGTTTTAAATTTTGGGTTGTGAAGTTATAGGCTCGTTTTGCTTATTAATTTTCTCCTTTTATAGACCATATCCAAAGAAACATTTCAAAGTGTCTTTCTCATATAATTCCCCCTTTACTTTGTATAAAATATAATCTCCCCTTCATATAAAATTTTTGAATTCAAAACTTTGTATAAAACCTTTGAGTTCAAAGAACCATCTTTAAGTAGAACGTAGCCTTTCCAAGAATAGACAGACCCCGCCCCCCCAAGAAAAGACGAAAAGAGGAGGAAAGGCTGACATGGAATTGTATTCATTAAATAGAATTGATTATGCGGAGAGCTTATCAACATTCTTTCCTCCCATCTACCCTGCAGCATCTTGGCCATCCCACCCTTCTTATCACTATCTATTATAACACTTCCTCTCATCCCCGTAAAGTAGAATTGGTCATTTTTTTCCTCTATCTTTATGAGAGTGTTTCTTAACCTTGTGTGGCTGGGCTTCTTTTAAAGAAAAAAAAGTTAATGGACTCTAATATATTTTTTATGACAGTGAAATATATTCATGAAACTAATTTTCATGCCATCTTAAAGGCAGATCAACTTACAAATTAAATATAAATAATGCTGTGAATCCAATATAAAACTTACAAAACTACATTTAATCAACCTAATGGATGATGTTATTTTGCCAAAATGACATTTTCTCTTCTATAAAGACTCCTGATAATATCTTACGTATTGTTGATGATTCATTTTCTTATCGCTTTCCTGATTGAAAGTGCAGGTTTTCAAAATCTACTTGTCTGTTTGATGGCCTTCTCTGACTCATAAACCTGATTTCTTCGTCTGTTCTTAAAGTGGTTGTTCTGGCACTAGTGATCCATGGCACAAACAAGGGCATGGTAGAATGGTAGGAGCTGGTTGCTCATAAATTGATGCAGAATATGCAGTTAATATTTTTTTTAAGATTTATTCAAGTATAGTTGGTTTACAGTGTTGTGTTACTTTCTGCTGTACAGCAAAGTGATTCAGTTATACATTCATATGCATTCTTTTTCACATTCTTTTCTATTATGGTTTATCATGAGATAATATAGCTCCCTGTGCTGTACAGGGGAAGCTTGTTATTCATTATTCTCTGTTTAGCAGTTCACATCTGCTAATCTCAAACTCTCAGTGCGTCCCTCTCCCAGCCTCTCCTTCCCCTTGGCAGTCATAGCTGTGTTCTCTGTGTCTGTGAGTCTGTTTCATAGGTGAGTTCATTTGGGAAACACACACAGTTTCTTAGAGGTGTCTGTGTTCAGTGTCCACAGCCTCAGTTGGAAGCATGCTGCTGTGCTGCACTTGTGGTCTGGGGGTAAAGGTAGATGTTTAGTGTGAAAGGAAACCCTGAGTGCACAGGCTGCATTCAGAGACCTTGGAGGGGGTGAGACTGAGAGACTCCTGCCTTCCATTTGCTGTGTTTGACTCGGTTTTTCACTTTAAGCCTGTCTCTATTTTATGTGTGTTCAGGGTCCACTTGCTACCAGTGTTTGGTGGCACAGGGAAGGAGTTAAATAAATGGAAGGAACAGTGATAAGTTTAAGGAATTTGAAAGACGTCCTGTAGTTACTGCACTGTTTATTTGGTTATCTTTGAGATCTTAGTGAGAATTGCTATTGTTGCAGGCTGTTTTGGTGTTTAAATTTGCACCTAGGTTTTGTTTGGTTTGCCACAACTCAGTGCACATTCCCGTTTACCCTTCAAGAGCTCCTTCATTCTTGCTTACTCCACTAATGTTGCTTTGCTGGTGGAGCTGGGCAGCCTTGTCAGAGATGTGGATGTGTCGTTACTTCCACCATTTGTCTGGAAGAATTTCTGAGTGAAATCCTTCCACTCATTAGAATCTGAGTTAAATGAGCAGAAACAATTGTATCTTTCAGATGAACTGTAATTAATTTAGGAATGGGTAGATTAAGAATGAAGTGCTCTAAGGTTCTGCTTCAGAGCCCTGTACAAGTAAGAGCCGTTTGGTTTGTGTTCATTTAAATGGGAGCTCATTAAAGTGGAATTAAATTCAGCTGGCTGAGAACTTCCGTCTACCTCTCTTCTAATTGTCTACATGAGCTTGATGGGTATCTTTATCTCTGTTGAATGTCTTTCTCTTTTTAAAATGACACCTTATTTATTTGTGGTTGTGCTGGGTCTTGCTTGCTGCACTTGGCCTTTCTCTAGTTGTCCTGAGCCGAGCTACCGTTCGTTGCATTCGCTGGCTTCTCATTGTGGTGCCTTCTCCTTGCAGAACATGGGCTCTAGGCGTATGGGCTTCAGTAGTTTTGGCTCCTGGTTCTAGTCTGTGGGCCCAGTATTTGTGGAGCATTAGGCTTAGTTGTTCCATGGCATGTGGAATCTTTCCAGTTCAGTTCAGTTGCTCAGTCATGTCGGACTCTTTGCGACCCCATGAATCTCAGCACGCCAGGGCTCCCTGTCCATCACCAACTCCAAGGATCAAACCCCTGTTCCCTGCATTGGGAGGCAGATTCTTATCCACTGTCCCACCAGGGAAGTCCTGGATTTCCTTTTTCTGCAGGTAGTAATTGAGGAGCTGCCTTGTTAGAAAGGAGTGGGTTTCTGGGAGAACAGAACCTCTTTCCTGTCTAGTGGAAGAGGATGGTGTGGCAGTAACCACCTCCTACATTGCCTCCCATGACAGTTATGATCAGGGTACTTTGAGCATGCAGAAAACTCAGGTAACCACAGAACTTTGAAATCCCTGAAGAGCTGCTTCAACAGACATGCTTTCAGTTACTAACATTTCTTAGAGCCCAGTGTTAATCATGTTCATGATGATGCTGAAGAAGCATTTCTCAGATTATATAAGAAAAAAATAATAAAGCTTACATTCAGTATTGCTTTGGTGCCAAGTATATTCAAGTAATGTATGCATGGAATGGCAAAACTCTTCTCTAGATTTATAAAGAGAAATGCTAAAGTGTTCAGGCTGTTAAGCCACATTCAGTAAATGTTATGCATCAATGAAATGTTTACTGTGGACAGATGAGGAAGGGTGAAGAAAAGAGGGTTATTTAGTTGTGAATCTTTTTTCAGAGTATTGTTTCTTGCCAGAGCTGTGGCTGCCACCTGTTCTGGCCCCAGCCATCCCTGTTGTCTTGTCTGGATGGTAATTTCCACTCATTCCAGCCTCTTGGCAGGTGCCAGACTCCCCGCTGGCCCACCTGCCACCCACTCGGTTCAGTTGGCAGCCCTGCCAGCCTTCCCTTTCCCTCCAGCCTCCTGAACCTCTGCCCAGTATCTCAGCATCCGTGGAGCGTATCCCCAGCGGCTCTGGCCTTATCAGCCGAGGACTTGCTACCTGCTTCTTGCTGACTTTCATCATGAAAATGAAAACCAGTTGCTGAGCTCCTGGCTCTCCAGTTCAAGGAATCTGTGCGTCAGCTTTGCAGCTGCCAGTATTCTGACTTTTAATGGCTGGGTTTCATCTAAGTGTAGTGACTTCCATTTAATTTGTTAATTTTAATGGCCCTTGGGGTAGGATAATAACAGGATAGATAATGGAAATTTAGTTATTTTAACAGATTTGTTTTTGGCCAGGCCCATTTAAACACTGGCTTCGATATTTCCTGTATGGTGGAACCTCCTCTCTAGGATTCCAGCTAACTGGAATGTTTGGTTCATCAGAATGCACCATTGTTCATATCTGTAGTTTTCTGATTTTATAATCAAGAATCTAGTTAAAATGCTGAAGATAATGTTGCAGCAAAACCTGCATGTGTAGTCCCTCTGTAAGGGAAATGATTTGTTTCAGAAAAAATGAATTGCAGAATAGTAAGGTGCCATACAGGCATCCGTGGTGGCTCAAGAATCTGCCTGCAATGAGGGGGATCCAGACAGCAGAGTATGGTGGGCTGTGGTCCGTGAGGTTGCAAAGAATTGGACACAGCTGAGCGACTACGCACACATACAACATACCGTACAGTAGCTGATCACCGCTCAGTTTTTAAACCTTTTTCTTGTGTTGCAGAAGAGTGTATTCATAAAAGAAAAAATAAGCCCTACTTCTCTAGGATTTTAAATTTTTCATTTGAAAGTAATTTACCTACTTGTAATTTTTACATGGAATATGGTGGGGAAAAAGGTTAGGATAAAACTAATAGTTAACACTTTATAGATTATTTTATATTAATTATTATAGATTTTTGACTTGTAATTTTTAGATTTTTAATGGTAAAAGTCTCCATGCCTAATGGTATTTTAAAATATGCATTTATTTATTTGGCTGTGCCAGTTCTCCGTTGCAGCATGCAGGATCTTAGGTTGTGGCCTGTTAACTCTTAGTTGTGGCCTGTGAGAATCTTGTTCCCTGACTAGGATTGAACCCAGGCTTCCCGCATTGGGAGAGCAGAATCTCAGCCACTGGAACATCAAGAAAATTCCCCCAAATGGTATTTTTAAAATGTTCAAACAGGACATTTTATATATTGTTATTTTATGTAATTTGGGTGATTATCAGGTGCAATATATTTTGTGAAGGATGGGGAACTATCCTGGGATGATTCTTAGTGTTGGGTGGTATGAAAATATTGGGAAGAAATGCACAGTTTACACACATTTGTTACATGAATAGTACTCTCTTGAACCTTGGCTTTATTCAGGGAAAAAGTGGATAGACACAAAATGACCTCTTTCGTTTGAAAGTCAGACACATTTCTCAGTAGTGGAATTTCTATATTTCCTTGCACAAATCTAAAAAGCCATACTGCTTGCTAGTTTATGAAAGACATGCCAAAAGTATTCCCTCATGTGTAAACATATACTGGAGTTTATCCAGATGAAAGCCCCAGCTTCAGTTGTCTCTTTAGTACAGAGGAAAAGTAACGATTTAATTTAGAAAACTGATATGTGTTTGTAATATGTGAAATGACTATTGTATAGTGTAAATCCTTTCGAGTGGAAGCTATGTAAATTGATTGCTTTGCTGCGGTGAGACTTTTTCTTTTTTCATTTATTAATTTTCTTATTCCTTAACATGTTTGAAAGATATGGCCTCAAACAAAACAAATACAAAAGGGGTGGTGGTAGTGGTGGGAGGGATTAGCAAGGAGAAGCAGATTAAAGTGAGTTGGGAAAACAATTTAAATAGTGTGGTTTTGGAACTTGTGTCAGACTTCTCTGTGCCTTCTGTGAGCAAGTTCTTATGTGACACTGGATGGCCAAAGGAGTAAGAGGTTACAGTTGTTTTAAAGGTTGGTTGCAGAAAGTTTGAGGGCCAGTGTAAAAATGGTCAAATAAGAGAAAATTGCTGTGAATTTTTAAGGGGTACGCCATTTGGGGAAGATTTGAGAAAGCTGTGTACTGCTGAAGACATGTCAGCATAGGTGATAGGAAGGGACGTTTGCAGGCTTGTACTGACTGCATGGCAGTCCTGGTTTTCCTCAGGTGACTCTTTAAAACATGCTGCCCCTGGATCCCAGCTGCTTCGTGGCCTCTTTTTCGCAGGGTGCACTGTTGCAGAATCCCTCTTCCTTACTGTGTCTAGCCTCCTCTTCAGTGATGGTAGTGTGCAAGGGGTCCTTCTGCTGTTTGCTTTCCTTGTGTGGCAACATCTGCCCGCAGGGCTCCAGCTCGACTTCATTCTCCCGAGAGCTGGGTTTGATTTGCAGCAGCCTGCTACATGTTCCCACCTGGGCGTGCTATGGGCCCTTTCACACACCAGGTGTCCAGCCGAAGCTTGTTCTTTGTGTTCCTGTTGGGTCACTTATTTGCTCACCCACCTGGTAACCTTAGAGAGAAACCACTGAGTCTTTCTAATGCTTCTGCTTTCTTTCTCCTCTGGTTTATAAACTCCAGTTTTAAGCTAGTTTTTTTTTTTTTTTTTCATTCCACCCAGATTCCAGCATTTGGTTGGTCCTGCAATTTTCTGTGCCTACAGTATCTTAAAGGTGATGTTCTCTGCCTGCACCAACAGTCCTTAAGTGTGTGTGTGTCTCTGTGTATGTAGATACGAAATAATTTTTTTCTTAGCATAAAAAGTTAGAAATGTTTTCTCTCACAGCTCTGGAGGCCAAAATCCGAAGTCAAGGTGTCAGCAGAGCATGCTCTCTCTGAAGGCTCTAAGTGAAAGTCACTCAGTCGTGTCCAGACTCTGTGACCCCAGGGACTATACAGTCAATGGAATTCTCCAGGCCAGAATACTGGACTGGGTAGCCTACTCCTTGGAAGAAAAGTTATGACCAACCTAGATAGCATATTCAAAAGCAGAGACATTACTTTTCTGACTAGAGTCCATCTAGTCAAGGCTGTTGTTTTTCCTGTGGTCATGTATGGATGTGAGAGTTGGACTGAAGAAGGCTGAGCACCCGAAGAATTGATGCTTTTGAACTGTGGTGTTGGAGAAGACTCTTGAGAGTCCCTTGGACTGCAAGGAGATCCAACCAGTCCATTCTGAAGGAGATCAACCCTGGGATTTCTTTGGAAGGAATGATGCTAAAGCTAAAACTCCAGTACTTCGGTCACTTCATGTGAAGAGTTGACTCATTGGAAAAGACTCTGATGCTCAGCGGGATTGGGGGCAGGAGGAGAAGGGAATGACAGAGGATGAGATGGCTGGAGGCATCACTGACTCGATGGACATGAATCTGAGTGAACTCTGGGAGTTGGTGATGGACAGGGAGTCCTGGTGTGCTGCAATTCATGGGATCCCAAAGAGTTGGACACGACTGAGCGACCGAACTGAACTGAACTGAGCCTTTCCCTTCTCCAGGGAATCTTCCCAACCCAGGGATCAAACCCAGGTCTCCCGCATTGCAGGCGGATTCTTTACCAGCTGAGCCACCAGGGAAGCCCAAAGGCTCTAAGGGAGGATGTTTTTTGCTACTTCTATCTCATGGTATTGTCAGCAGTCCAAGACATCCTTTGCCTTGTAGCTGTATTACTTCAGTCTCTGCCTTTGCAGTCACACAGAGAGTATTCGCTGAGTATCTTTGTTTATTAAATTTTACTCTGTCTTTTGAATATAAACTTTGAGGGGGCTTGGATATCTGTATTCTAATTTGACTGCATTTTGAATAGTCAGTAATGGTGAACATGAATCAGTTTACATTTTACTAAGAATATGATACGGAGAAAGATTTTGATTATCTGTAGACCAAATGCGATTTCCCTGGTGGCTCAGATGGTAAAGCGTCTGCCTACAATGCGGGAGACCTGGGTTTGATCCCTGAGTTGGGAAGATCTCCTGGAGAAGGAAATGGCAATCCACTCCAGTATTCTTGCCTGGAAAATCCCACGGATGAAGGGACCTGGTAGGTTACAGTCCATGGGGTTGCAAAGAGTCAGACACGACTGAGTGGACTGCAAGTTTGCTCTTGAATATTTCACCTGTCAGGGTCATATTGACTTTTAGGGCTGGGTAACCCGAGGATGGCAGATGGCATCTGGAGTTGGGGTTCATTCTAGTTCTGCTGCTGCTGCTAAGTAGTGCCATGGGAGAAGCCATTTGTCCCAGACCCTATTTTCAGAAAAAAAAGGGAATATATTTGCCATAGATTCCTTGTAGGATTTTTATGTGGCCAGTGAACAAAATGCCTAACAACATGGTTTTAAAATGTGGTATTATTTTCACTTGCTTTAGGCAGGATCTTTGTAATCCAGATAACTTCAGCTTTTTTCAAGACTTGACTTTATTAGGTTCTTGTCAGTGTTATTATCGTACTCCACAGACAAGATGATTGAGACAGAAATGCTTTAATGGAATGTTAAATCATGAGTTTGTCCCCAAATTAAATCTTTTTGATAGGAAGTGATCATGAGATGTGGCATGGTTTTAACTTTTTACTTTTAAACAAATAATTATCTACTATGATCTGGGAACCAAGGAACAAGGACACACTGGGTTGGCACTTAGGGATAATCATGAACTGGCAGTGTAGATTTTAAGACTTTATTGATGTGTCTGCTGGTGCTTTGATGCTGTTGGCTTAGGTCATTGGTCTGTAAAAGTTGTTAAAAGAGATGTTGTCAGAAGTGAAATAAATACTTGGGTCATTTCACATAATATAACAGGTCAAAATGGAGAAGGGAGTTTTTTTTTTTCCACATTGATTCATGCATTGCAGGCAGACAGTGGCTTAGAAAAGTGCTTTCTGAGGTGTTTCTTATGCTACACAGATGTTTTGTAAATGTAATTATGTTTGTGGTGATATCATTGTAATGGTTATTGGTAAGAAAAGAATGATGAGATTGGTAGGGTGTTGCTGGAGGGTCTAGGAACAGGGAATTATGGGAAAAGAGAATGTTGAATTAGGAATTGAAGAGGAAGATTCAGTTGGCTCAGTGAGAAAATTAAATTGAACCAGTTGATCCAGGAAAAAATGGTGTGATGATTGAATAGGTGTCACAACTGCTGGAAGAGGCTATTTAGATGGTACCCTAAAGATAAGACAGAGCTTCCCAGGTGGCACAGGGGTAAAGAATCCACCTGCCAGTGCAGGAGACATAGAGCTGTGGGTTTGATCCCTGGGTTGGGAAGACGCCCTGGAGGAGGGCATGGCAACCCACTCTAGGAATCTTGCCTGGAGAATCCCGAGGACAGAGGAGCCTGGCAGGCTGCAGTCCACAGGGTTGCAAAGAGTTGGACACGACTGAACTGACAGCACAGCACATAAAGACAAAATAGGTTATTTAAAGTGTGTGTGTGTGTGTGTGTCTGTGTCTGTGTCTGTGTGTGTTTTCCTTAAGGAATCTGTGAGCTTAAGAGAAGCTCTACCCAGGGGCTGCAGCAGAAAGTCTGGACCTTGGGGACAGTTTGGAAAGTAAAGCAAGGGCTGAAAAAAGCTAGTCTCAGGGGATAAAGAAAGAAAATAAAGATCCTGAATAATCTTGATTAAGGAATAGTTGTAGCAAGTTAGTGAGAACTTTTAGACTTGTCAGGTTTAAATCCTGTTGGATGCATTTTTTTTTTTTCTGTCAGTGTTGCCTTGGCTCCTCAGATTGCTTTTATGGAAATGAAGATTCATTGAGTATCTGTGACTGGCTGAGCTTGAGGTTTTGTGACACCCACTGATGAGGGGAGGACCTGGGAGAAGCAGATGTCAGTTTCTCGGTACTCTTCCCACTTTGAGTCCTTAGGTTTACAGCTTAGGCCCACTTGTTTCTTGTTTGAGATTGAGTTTTGCATTTCTGTGAGAACAGATATTCATTTAAGGTAATCCCAAAATATCCAAATAATCTGAATATTAAATCTCACTTAAACAGGAAAGGGTGAATTTAACTCAGATGACCATTATATCTACTATTGTGGGTAGGAATCCCTTAGAAGAAATGGAGTAGCCATCATGGTCAACAAGAGAGTCCTAAATGCAGTACTTGGATGCAGTCTCAAAAGCGACAGAATGATCTCTGTTCCTTTCCAAGGCAAACCATTCAATATCATGGTAATCCAAGCCTATGCTCCAACCAGTAATGCTGAAGAAGCTGAAGTTGAATGGGTCTATGAAGACCTACAAGACCCTTTAAAACTAACACCCCCAAAAGATGTCCTTTTCATTATAGGGGACTGGAATACAAAAGTAGGAAGTTAAGAAACACCTGGGGTAACAGGCAGATTTGGCCTTGGAATACGGAATGAAGCAGGGTAATAATAGAGTTTTGCCAAGAGAACGGACTGGTCATAGCAAATACCCTCTTCCAACAACACAAGAGAAGACTCTACACATGGACATCACCAGATGGTCAACACCAAATCAGATTGATTATATTCTTTGCAGCCAAAGATGGAGAAGCTCTATACAGTCAGCAAAAACAAGACCTGGAGCTGACTGTGGCTCAGATCATGAAATCCTTATTGTCAGATTCAGACTGAAATTGAAGAAAGTGGGGAAAACCACTAGACCATTCAGGTATGACCTAAATCAAATCCCTTATGATTATACAGTGGAAGTGAGAAATAGATATAAGGGCCTTGATCTGATAGATAGAATATATGATGAACTGTGGACTGAAGTTTGTGACATTGTACAGGAGACAGGGATCAAGACCATCTCCATGGAAAAGAAATGCAAAAAAGCAAAATAGCTGTCTGGGGAGGCCTTACAAATAGCTGTGAAAAGAAGAGAAGCGAAAAGCAAAGGAGAAAAGGAAAGATATAAGTATCTGAATGCAGAGTTCCAAAGAATAGCAAGAAGAGAAAAGAAAACCTTCCTCAGCGATTAATGCAAAGAAATAGAGGAAAAGAACAGAATGGGAAAGGCTAGAGATCTCTTCAAGAGAATTAGAGATGCAAGGGAACATGTCATGCAAAGATGGGCTCGATAAAGGACAGAAATGGTATGGACCTAAGAGAAGCAGACATATTAAGAAGAGGTGGCAAGAATACACAGAAGAATTGTACAAAAAAGAGCTTCACGACCCAGATAATCATGAAAGTGTGATCACTCACCTAGAGCCAGACATCTTGGAATGTGAAGTCAAGTGGGCCTTAGAAAGCATCACTATGAACAAAGCTAGTAGATGTGATGGAATTCCAGTTGAGCTATTTCAAGTCCTGAAAGATGATGCTGTGAAAGTGCTACATTCAATATGCCAGCACATTTGGAAAACTCAGCAGTGGCCACAGGACTAGAAAAGGTCAGTTTTCATTCTAATCCCAAAGAAAGGCAATGCCAAAGAATGCTCAAACTACCGCACAATTGCACTCATCTCACATGCTAGTAAAGTAATACTCAAAATTCTCCAAGTCAGGCTTCAGCAATACGTGAACTGTGAACTTCCAGATGTTCAAGCTGGTTTGAAAAGGCAGAGGAATCAGAGATCAAATTCCCAACATCCACTGGATCATGGAAAAAGTAAAAGAGTTCCAGAAAGACTATGCCAAAGCCTTTGACAGTTTGGAAAATTCTTAAAGAGATGGCAATACCAGACCACCTGACCTGCCTCTTGAGAAACCAATATGCAGGTCAGGAAGCAGCAGTTAGAACTGGACATGGAACAACAGACTGGTTCCAAATAGGAAAAAGAGTATGTCAAGGCTGTATATTGTCACCCTACTTATTTAACTTCTATGCAGAGTACATCAAGAGAAACGCTGAGCTGGAAGAAGCATAAGCTGGAATCAAGATTGCCAGGAGAAATATCAATAACCTCAGATATGCAGATGATACCACCCTTATGGCAGAAAGTGAAGAGGAACTAAAAAGCCTCTTAATTAAAGTAAAAGAAGAGTGAAAAAGTTGGCTTAAAGCTCAACATTCAGAAAATGAAGATCATGGCATTTGGTCCCATGACTTCATGGGAAATAGATGGGGAAACAGTGGAAACAGTGTCAGGCTTTATTTTTTTGGGCTCCAAAATCATTGCAGGTGGTGATTGCAGCCATGAAATTAAAAGACGCTTACTCCTTGGAAGAAAAGTTATGACCAACCTAGATAGCATATTGAAAAGCAGAGACATTACTTTGCCAACAAAGGTCCATGTAGTCAAGGCTATGGTTTTTCCAGTGGTCATGTGTGGATGTGAGAGTTGGACTGTGAAGAAAGCTGAGCGCCAAAGAATTGATGCTTTTGAACTGTGATGTTGGAGAAGACTCTTGAGAGTCCCTTCAACTACAAGGAGATCCAACCAGTCCATCCTAAAGCAGATCAGCCCTGGGATTTCTTTGGAAGGAATGATGGTAAAGCTGAAACTCCAGTACTTTGGCCGCCTCATGTGAAGAGTTGACTCATTGGAAAAGACTGTGATGCTGGGAGGGATTGGGGGCAGGAGGGAAAGGGGACGACAGAGGATGGCTGGATGCTATCAACGAGTCGATGGACATGAGTTTGGGTGAACTCTGGGAGTTGGTGGTGAACAGGGAGGCCTGCCGTGCTGCAGTTCTTATGCAAAGAGTCGGACACAACTGAGCGACTGAACTGAACTGAAAGAAACAGAGGGCTTGTTAGCTAAGTTTAGCATTATCATTGATACATGTGCAGTGCTAAACATGTTTAATCTTTAATTATTAGAACAATTTAATATTAAGTGGGTTCATTGCAGATTTAACATTAATAGCAGTTAGCCTGGTGTAATTTTCATAGAAGGAGCCTGGGGTTTAGAATCAGAGCAATGCTTTTCAGTCCCTGTGCTGTCACTTATTAGCTACATGGCTGTGAGCGAGTTATTTGGCTTCTTTTGCAGTTTTCTTTGTCTATAATATGGAAGGAATGTTTGATTCGTATGCATATTTGCAGGATTAAGTAAGATAACACATGTAAAGTGTCTAGAACCGTGTATGATACTTGATATTAAAATTAATCTTCTCATCTGTCTCATTTCTAGCTCATGTTGAGACCAAGTTATGAATAACAACTGCCATTATATTTTACTCAAAACAGAAGTGAGGTGGCTTTTCTAAGCAAAATCTCTACCGTACCAGGGATATGTACAAGATATGTTGAGAGAGCACTGTGTTTAATGTTGATGGGAGAGCTGTGGTCGTGGATGTGTTTCATGTTTATCATGTTTCCTGACTTGGTACCATTCATGGGGCTTGCAGCTAGGATTAAGTCATTGCTTCCATGGAATGGTGCAGTTATCTTTTTAAGATGTCTTTTCCATGTCAGAGATGTTGTGCTTTCAGAGAAAACATGGTATCCATCATGCTTTAGTTTGTTCATTTGATTATTTGCTTGTTTTTCTCTCTAGGAAGTCAGCCGTGTAAGAACTGGTAACAAGTCTTCGGGATTCTTGAGCTGGACACATGATCCATTTTTGTCAATGCCTGTTATATGACTGAACTTATAGCAAGTGGTATCAAATTAATGTTTGGAGATAGAGAAGTCCACAGGTTGTCACTCCATTTAATATTGAAATCAATTCTAAAACTTGCTATATGAAAATAAATATCTTAGTGAAAAAGCCAGTTGCATAGGATGTAGATTTGTCAGAATGAGAGTGATTTGAAAAGGCATATTCAAGGAATTGATACTTGTATTAAAGAATGAGTTTTCTCTTCAGCAGTGACATTATGTTAGTGGCTCTAATACAAAAGATGTTGCTAAGAAAGTGTAATTGCACAAATGATTTATGTTGTCTCCTATTTGTAACAGAGTATTGCATGTGTTATTTTCAAGATGCCATTTCAAAGTGTTGATTCTAATTGTGTGGAAATGCTTTCTTTTAAAAATGGCATTTGCTTTTAAAATAGTATTATTGAAATATAGTTCACTGTCGTAAAATCCATCCTTTTAAAAGAATACAATTTGGTGATTTTTCTTATGTTTACAGAAATGTGCAACTATCACCACTGTCTAATTTTATTACATTTTTTCATCTTTATTGAGGTACAGTTGACAGGGTGTATATACTTCTGATTTAACATGTGTGTGCACTGTGAAAAATTCTAACAGATCCCTGCTTGCTAGTTAACTTGTCCATCATCTTACCTACATGTTTATTTTTTATTTTTTGTAAGACCACTTAAGTTCAGCTCTTTTAGCAAATTTCAGTTGTCCAGGAGAAGGCAATGGCACCCCACTCCAGTACTTTGCCTGGAGAATCCCGTGGATGGAGGAGCCTGGTGGGCTGCAGTCCATGGGGTCGCTAAGAGTCCGACACGACTGAGCGACTTCTCTTTCACTTTTCACTTTCGTGCATTGGAGAAGGAAATGCAACCCACTCCAGTGTTCTTGCCTGGAGAATCCCAGGGACGGGGGAGCCTGGTGGGCTGCCGTCTATAGGGTCGCACAGAGTCGGACACGACTGAAGTGACTCAGCAGCAGCAGTAGTGTTACCAACTATGTTTTATGTTATATTCTCATACTTGGTTCATCTTATAACGTAAAGTTTGTATCCTTTCACCAGCCTCTCTCTATTTCTCCTACTCCCCTGGTCCCTGGCAGTCAGCAATTTACTTTCTATTCCTATGAGTTTGATTTTTTTAACATGAATGATAACATGCAGTATTTCTCTTTCTCTTTTGGCTTATTCCACTTAACATACTGCCTTCTCTATTTATCTGTGTTGTCACAAATGGCATATTTTCCTTCTTTCTCATGTCTGGGTGATATTTCACTGTGCATATACATCCCCTTTATCCATTCATCCATTAAAAGACAACTAGGTATTCTCATATCTTGGTTACTATAAATATTGCAGTAGTGGAAATGGGCATGCAGGTACTTTGATAACTTGTTTTCATTTCCTTTGAATATGTACCCAGAAGTGGGTTTGTTGGATCATATGGTAGTTCTGCATTCAGTTGGGTATATCTTTTTTTCTCTTTAAAGTGCTGAACTCAATATACCTGCAAATTTGGAAAACTCAGCAGTGGCCACAGGACTGGAAAAAGGTCAGTTTTCATTCCAGTCCTCAAAATAGGCAATGCCAAAGAACGTTCAAGCTACCATGAATTTGTGCTCATTTCACATGCTAACAAGGTCATGCTCAAAATCCTTCAAGCCAGGCTTCAACAGTATGTGAACTGAGAACTTCCAGATGTTCAAGCTGGATTTAAAAAGGTAGAGCAACTTGAGAACAAATTGCTATGTTGGATCATAGGGAAAGCAAGAGAGTTCCAGAAAAACATCTACTTCTTCTTCATTGACTCCGCTAAAGCCACTGACTGTGTGAATCACAACAAACTGGCAAATTCTTTAAGAGATGGGAATACTGGATCACCTTATCTGCTTCCTGAGAAACCTGTATACAGGTCAAGAAGCAACAGTTAAAACTGGACACGGATCAGTTGTTCAAAATTGCGAAATGAGTACATCAAGGCTGTATATTGTCATCCTCCTTATTTAACTTCTATGCAGAGTACATCATGTGAAATGTGGGGCTGGATGAAGCACAAGTTGGAATCAAGATTGGCAGGAGAAATACTAATAACCTCCGATATGCAGATGATACCACTCTAATGGCGCAGATGATACTACTCTAATGGCAGAAAGTGAAGATGCACTAAAGAATCTCTTGATGAGGATGAGAGAGGAGAGTGAAAAAATTGGCTTAGAAAACTAAGATCATGGAATCAGGTCCCATCACTTCATGGCAAATAGATGGGGAAACAGTGGAAACAGTGGCTGACCTTATTTTTTTGGGCTCTAAAATCACTGCAGATGGTGATTGCAGCCATGAAATTAACAGACGCTTACTCCTTGGAAGAAAAGTTATGACCAACCTAGACCAGCATATTAAAAGGCAGAGACATTACTTTGTCAACAAAGGTCCATCTAGTCAAGGCTGTGGTTTTTCCAGTAGTCATGTATGGATGTGAGAGTTGGACTGTGAAGAAAGCTGAGTGCCGAAGAATTGATGCTTTTGAATTGTGGTGTTGGAGAAGACTCTTGAGAGTCTCTTGGACTGCAAGGAGATCCAACCAGTCCATTCTAAAGGAGATCAGTCCTGAGTGTTCATTGTAGGGGCTGATGCTGAAGCTGAAGCTGATACTTTGGCCACCTGATGTGGAGAAATGACTCATTTGAAAAGACCTGATGCTGGGAAAGATTGAGGGCAGGAGGAGAAGGGGATGACAGAGGATGAGACGGTTGGATGGCATCACTGACTCAGTGGACATGGGTTTGAGCAAACTGCCAGAGTTGGTGAAGGAGAGGGAAGCCCGGAGTGCTGTAGTCCATGGGATCACAGAGTCGGACGTGACTTAGCAACTGTACAACAATGATATTTATATTTTTAATATTTTGAGGAACTTCTGTCGTGTTCTCCATAGTGGCTGAACTGGTTTACATTCCTACCAAAAATGCCCCGGGTTCCCTTTTTCTCCATATCTAGCCAGTGCTTGCCCTCTCTCTTCCTTTTGATGATAAATACACTAACAGGTGTGAAGTGGTTTTGATTTGCATTTCCCCAGTGATTAATGATGTCCAGCACCTTTACATGTACCTCTTGGGCATTTGTATGTCTTCTTTGGAAAGATGTCTGTTGAGGTTCTCTGCTTATTTTTGTCAGATTTTTATTTTTGTGTGTGCAATTGAGTTGCATATATTTTTTTCCCCTTAATATATATCTTGGAACTACTGCCTAATTTTAGAATAGTTTCATCGCCCTCAAAGAAATCTCACACACATTAGCTGTGACTTCTTTTCTCTGTCTTCCCTCTGTTTCTACAGATTTACCTGCTCTGGACTTTTGTGTAAATAGATTATACAATTTGTGGCCTTTCATGAATGACTTCTCTCAGTGTTTCCAGGGTTCTCCTTGTTTTGACATGTATTGTTACTTTATTCTTTTCATTGCCAAATATTCAGTTGTGTGAATATACCACCACATTTTGTGTATCCTCCATGAGTTGATGGACATTTTGGCTGTTTCCTGTTTTTTTTTTTTTTTTTGGCATTATGAATAATGCTATAAACATTTGTGTACCTGTTTTTGTGTGAAAGAAAGTTAGTCTCACAGCTGTGTCCAATGGACACAAGTTTTTGAATCCACGGACTGTAGCCTGCCCTAGCCCTTCTGTTCATAGTGTGGACATATGTTTTTATTCTTATGGATCTATCCCTTGGCATGGAATTGCTGGGTCATATGTTAACTCTGTGTTGGAACTCGCCATTATAAATAGAAATTTAATAGCTTTATAAGCATTTATGTTACATTCTTATGATAGAAAGCAGTTTGAGATCTAAACGTATATTTAAAGCAAAGGTATAACTTCGCATAACAAATTTAGTGATGGCCTTTATGTTTTTTTGGAGAAAGCAGCATCATTTGGTGGATATTTAAAGAGGGAATGTTCCCTTGTGCTTTCACTTTTCATTATAAGTGAATAAGTATTTAAAAATGTAAATACAGAATAATAATACTTTTACGTATGTGCAAAGAGTGGCGAGAGGAGCAGAGAGGAGAAAACAAGGAGAAAATGTAAAGGTCGCAGTGTGATAAGCCAGAGGAGGTGTGGAGAAGAAAGAGGAAATGGAGTTTTACTCACATATTCATTCAGCATGTTTATTTAGCACTTGCTGTATCTCATACTGTTCTAAGCCCTGGAAATACAGCACAGACTGAGGCCCAACTCTTCTGGGTTCACATTGCCAAGGATATGCTGCTGATGCTGTGTGCTGTGTGGCTTGTTCCTACTTGGACTTGGTGGTACCGTGTATACACTTTGTTTCCTCTAGACACCGTTTCTCTTTCACAGAGTGGTTTTTCCAGTGGTCATGTATGGATGTGGGAGCTGGGCGCCGAAGAATTGATGCTTTTGAAGTGTGGCATTGGAGAAGACTCTTGAGAGTCCCTTGGACTGCAAGGAGATCCAACCAGTCCATTCTGAAGAAGATCAGTCCTGGGTGTTCATTGGAAGGACTGATGGTGAAGCTGAAACTCCAATACTTTGCTCACCTCATGTGAAGGGCTGACTCATTGGAAAAGACCCTGATGCTGGGAAAGTTTGAGGGCAGGAGGAGAAGGGGATGACAGAGGATGAGATGGCTGGATGGGATCACCAACTCAATGGACATGAATTTGAGCAAGCTCCAGGAGTTGGTGATGGACAGGGAAGCCTGGCGTGCTACAGTCCATGGGGATCACAAAGAGTCGGACATGACTGAGCAACTGAACTGAACTGAACAGTTACAGCAGTCAATGCAGCATAGAGATCTCATGTGAGACTATGGGTGTCCATTCTTCATTCATTCGGATCTATTCAAGAAACTTAGGGATGGCCTACCACACTTCAGGCACTTGATATTGTATTAGATATTGAGTCCGTGTGTGTGTGTGCGTGCGTGCACAAGCACATGCACACCTGTTTGCTGACTGACCCTACTAAGTCACTCTCCTTCTTAAGCCCTGGTTTCCTCATTTTAATAATGGGATTAGTATCAGTAATAATAATCCCTGCTTTGTTTTTTGTGAGGATTGAGACTCTTGTTAGATATACCTAGTCATAGTGCCTGGCACACGGAAGTCAGCCAGTGGTTGGTATAGTAATCACATTATATCTTTTAGCAGAAAAAAAGGTAATCTTGATATAAAGGATGTTTAAAATGGAAACATTTTCAGTGCCTTTCTAGGTCAATAAACTATTTTTCATTTTGCCTTCCATATCCACATGAATATACTTAAAAATATACAATAATAATGTACATACCATTTATATATAAATTAATACCATAATGTCAGATACTTTCCTTGCTTCTACATATTTTTATTATTAGCATATTTATGGCCAAAAGTCCTTAGATTGAAGGTGATGCTTATGTGTAAGTAATTTAGAGCAGTCTACATTTGAAATGTAAGTGAAACCAGAATGGATTCCATTTTGTATAAAGAAACATCTGCAGTATACTGCACTTCACCAAAAGGAAATTGGATCATGTATCAGCTATGTAGTAGAATAAGACTTTCATGTTTTAAAGAATTTTTCCTGTCCAAAATCTGCGTTCATCTATTGTTCTGAAATGAAACCTGTGATATATACCTTGCGACATGAATTTGGGGAGCCCCCATGTACTCTGTCTTTGAAGTGTAACTGTGGCATTTGCTGAACTTGGATTAGAAATCAAAAGTAACTATTTTAAAATCTTCTTCAGACATTTAGATTGCTTATTTTTCTTAATGTGGAAACTTAGTCTTGTATGTTTCTTTTCAGGTCCTAAATTATTAGTTTATTTGAATGATAAATTACTTTATCTTTTATATGTTATAAATGCTATACATTTTAAGGGAGTTAACTTCCTAATTAGAGAGGAGAAACTCATTCCTTTGGGTATTTTTTGGCTTTTCATAGTCTTTCTGACCACTTGTTAAATTTTCCCCTGCTGCCCCAGGACCTCCCTCAAATTGTACATGTGTACACATTTCTATCTAGGACCCTCTAAACTACGGTCTATATCTCTTTGTGTCTAGTACTCTGCCAGGTAGAAATATTTATGGCCAGGTAACTGTTGAATGAATACATAGTTATGTTAAGCCTGTGGAAATTTAACACTGACACATTCTAAAGCTTAGAACTCTAGTGACCACTTGTGAAATCTGAAGGACACTGGTTTTCATTGTACTGGATTGTGGTATATTTAACCCTGCCAGTCACTCTTTGCTTCCTGAAGCTTCAAGCTTGACTTCTGTGGAGCCATATTCTCTTAAGAATCTTCAGTTTTCCAACTTTTTCTGTTTGGTCTTTCAGAGTTCCCTTACCTCTTCTTTCCTCTTGAATGTAGGTGTTCATATTGTACAAAGAGAACTTTTTTCAATAGGTGTAAATTGGTAATGAATATATATCCAAAGCCAAATGGTTTGTATTTGTAAGATAAAGGGAGGGAAAAGGTTAGGAGGCTTGTAGATAATTGAGAAATAGAACTCAGTACGGTTGATTAGCTGAAGGATAAATACAGTTGTTAACCTTTATCAGGAGTCAGAGAAATACAAATGAATATGAGTAAGGTATCCATTTTCTATCTATTAGCTAAAATATTTAAAAAAATCTTGTTTTAATTAGGGTGTAAAGGCTATGGTTTTTCCAGTGGTCATGTATGGATGTGAGAGTTGGACTGTAAAGAAGGCTGAGCGCCGAAGAATTGATGCTTTTGAACTGTGGTATTGGAGAAGACTTGAGAGTCCCTTGGACTGCAAGGAGATCCAACCAGTCCATTCTGAAGGAGATCAGCCCTGGGATTTCTTTGGAAGAAATGATGCTAAAGCTGAAACTCCAGTACTTTGGCCACCTCATGCGAAGAGTTGACTCATTGGAAAAGACTCTGATGCTGGGAGGGATTAGGGGCAGGAGGAGAAGGGGACAACAGAGGATGAGATGGCTGGAGGGCATCATTGACTCAATGAGCGTGAATCTGAGTGAACTCTGGGAGTTGGTGATGGACAGGGAGGCCTGGCGTGCTGTGATTCAAGGGTTCGCAGAGTCAGACACGACTGAGCGACCGAACTGAACTGAAGACACTTACTTTCATTATGCTACTGATAGTATTGTAAATTAATAATTTGCTTTAAGACCCTTAAAGGATTTAGTGAGTACACTGCTACAGTGATCCCAATTTTGGTTCTTTTCTTATAGTGGGTAACGTTGATTTCCCACCCAGTGTCTGTTCTGTAAACACACACTGTGTGTTTCTTCTGTAAGAGCCCTTTGTTTATTGGGTTTCTTCTAGAAAACAACTCTCTCCTCCAATCGGGTAAATCTTGATTTGTTGAGTTACCCATCTGCCCTTGCCCATAACCCATTTCTGACCATTTTGGCTTGAGGGACATCAGCTCTGTTTCTCTCAGGTTTCAGTGACTAACAGCGCCCCCCTGAGTTTGTGGTGGTAGTGCATTCAGTTGGGGAACCCTGATCACAACCTTCATCAGTAATTAAGATTTACTTAGAAAATAATTAGCAGTGACTTAACTAATTTTGTAAACTTTGACAGTCATTACTTAAATAGCCAACTCAAACGAACCCTGGGGCTATAAATCTAAGTTAATGAAAAACAAGGTACAGAAATGTGTGCTGCTTTTATCATTGTATGAGAGAAAAAGATGCTTGTGATAGTACAGGAAAGAAATGGCTGGACGTAAGCTTACTAGGGTGGTGGAGATGAGAAAGATTCCCTCGCGGGAGGTGTTGGAGAGTGAGTCCTAGGTGTCCACACCGCTCCTTCCTGAGGGCTTTGCAGCTGCGTTTGCAGGTGTCCTCACTGTTTTCCAGGGGGCGGAGGTCGAGTCACAGGCAGCCGGCTCTCAAGCTCCAGCCAGTTACTGAGAGCTGATGAGGTAGTGGAGATAAATACTGTCCTTACTCTTGAACTGCATTTCTTTCCAATCCGTTAACAATTCCCTGTGAATAACTGGCTGGTGACTTCTTTCATTTATAGTCATCACATTCTTTCCCTTCCTGCCTTCCCGCCCCTCCAGTTTCTGGCTATTTCATTTGCTTTCTCTACATGTGTCCATTTGTCTTTGAGCAGCTTCTCTCTTTTTCCTTTAAAAATAGCATATTGAGGCTATCCTAAAATACACATGGACTTCCCACAGAACTAAGTGGTGGAGAATACACCTGTCCATGCAGGAGGCTGTGGAGACGCGTGTTCTATCCCTAGGTTGGGAAGATTGCCTAGAGGAGGAAATAGCAACCCACTCCAGTGTTCTTGCCTGGGAATTCCCGTGGACAGAGGAGCCTGGAGGGTTATAGTCCATGGGGTCACAGAGTCAGAAGTGACTGAGTACAGCACAACTAAAATACACATGTACAGGCCTGGGCTGTTTTGTTTGGATGAGATAAACACACTGTTTTTATGGACAAATCATTTATGCCTCAGTTCAATTCAGTTGCTCAGTCGTGTCCGACTCTTTGCGACCCTGTAAATTGCAGCAGGCCAAGCCTCCCTGTCCATCACCAACTCCCAGAGTTCACTCAAACTCACGTCCATCGTGTCGGTGATGCCATCCAGCCATCTCATCCTCTGTCATCCCCTTCTCCTCCTGCCCCCAATCCCTCCAGCATCAGAGTCTTTTCCAATGAGTCAACTCTTCGCATGAGGTGGCCAAAGTACTGGAGTTTCAGCTTTAGCATCAGTCCTTCCAAAGAACACCCAGGACTGATCTCCTTTAGAATGGACTGCTTGGATCTTCTTGTAGTTGAAGGGACTCTCAAGAGTCTTCTCCAGCACCACAGTTCAAAAGCATCAATTCTTTGGCGCTCAGCTTTCTTCATGGTCCAACTCTCACATCCATACATGACCCCTGGAAAAACCATAGCCTTGACTAGACGGACCTTTGTTGGCAAAGTAATGTCTCTGCTTTTCAGTATGCTATCTAAGTTGGTCATACTTTCCTTCCAAGGAGTGTCTTAATTTCATGGTTGCAGTCACCATTTGCAGTGATTTTGGAGCCCCCCAAAATAAAGTCTGACACTGTTTCCACTGTTTCCCCATCTATTTGCCATGAAGTCATGGGACCAGATGCCATGATCTTCATTTTCTGAATGTTGAACCTTAAGCCAACTTCTTCATTCTCTTCTTTCACTTTCACCCAGAGGCTTTTAGCTCCTCTTCACTTTCTGCCATAAGGGTGGTATCATCTGCATATCTGAGGTTATTGATATTTCTCCCGGCAATCTTGATTCCAGCTTGTGCTTCTTCCAGCCCAGTGTTTCTCATGATGTACTCTGCATATAAGCTAAATAAGCAGGGTGACAGTATACAGCCTTGACATTACTCCTTTTCCTATTTGGAACCAGTCTGTTGTTCCATGTCCAGTTATAACTATTGCTTCCTGACCTGCATATAGGTTTCTCAAGAGGCAGGTCTGGTGGTCTGGTATTCCCATCTCTTTCAGAATTTTCCACACAGTCAAAGGCTTTGGCATAATCAATAAAGCCTAGTGATCTGTTAAAAAAATAATTAGTATTAGTAGCTGCAAGGAGATCCAACCAATCCATTCTGAAGGAAATCAGCCCTAGGGTTTCTTTGGAAGGAATGATGCTTAAAACTGAAACTCCAGTAGTTTGGCCACCTCATGCAAAGAGTTGACTCATTGGAAAAGACTCTGATGCTGGGAAGGATTGGGGGCAGGAGGAGAAGGGGATGACAGAGGATGAGATGGCTGGATGGCATCACTGACTCGATGGACATGAATCTGAGTGAACTCCGGGAGTTGGTGATGGACAGCGAGGCCTGGTGTGCTGCGATTCATGGGGTCGCAGAGTCGGACACGACTGAGCGACTGAACTGAACTTAACTGAGCAGTAAGTGTTCTCCTGAAAATAGATTCAGCTTTTAATGATGTTGAGACTATATTTCTGGTCAAGGTTTAAGCATTAGAACCTAGGCTGAGTTTGATTTCTTTTGTAACATTTCATAAACTATAAGAAACAAGTCTAGTTCCTGTGAAAATCCTGTAGAAGAAAAATATGACTTTATTAATCTCTGAGGTAACAAATATCAGAGCAGATGGGTCAGAGTTAAAAGGAGAAAGCTTGATAATTAAATCGATTCACTTATCAGATTCATCATCCACTGTAGATCAGGCATTGTGTGAGGAACATAGTATTTTAAATTAAATTCAGATTATCATGTATAGAATAGCAGTAAAGTGATAACTTGGTTCTCTTTAGTTTCTGCTAAAAATTCTTGGAAATTTTAAAGCATTTAGTTGAGAAGAATTTGGAATAATAAAACATCAACTATTTTTTGGCCATGCTTTGGGGATTTCTTTAGGGAATCTGTGAAAATTTGTTCCTTTGGAAGTATTACTGTAAGTGGTCTGCTGTGTTCATTGCCTTTCTGTGCCAAGCTTAAATTTAAGCAAATCTGTTGCATTCTGTTAACGTTGGTAATCTGTGGGTCTTTTATTTTTAATGTGATTTGAATTTCATTGTATTTATTAGTCATCTTTTCTAACAAAGTTATGCCACAGTTGTCTTTTCTATCCTTTTTTTTTTTTTAATGAAAAAGAAAAAAATAATCTAAGGCAAGAATTTTGGCTGATGGGCTCTGTCTGGCCACTGTGGCCAGGTATGGTTTTGTAATATGGTATCAGTATCCTGTGCATTCTGTAATTTAAATCATGAGTAACCATAGTGGGCAGAATGATACAAAGATTTCTGAAATCCTGTTTTTGTGGAAATAAGCAGAATCTTTTTAGCAGAGGTTTTAAATGATCTAGAGAGACTATGAAGTGATCTGCTTAAGGAGGTTTAAAACATGTTGGCTCTTCAATGCTGCGTTGTGAAAAGGCTTTTGTTAATGGCATTTGATTTTCCCAGATTTGCTAAAGTTTATAAAAATACTTCAAAGGATGAACACAGAAGTGAATTTTATGTCCATTTATATGTAAAGGTTACAAATTACTGTGTGTTTTCACTTGTGTGATATTTGAAATCATTTACTGCTATCTGAAGCAGCCATTCCCACTGAACCCCTACTTCCAACGTTGCTGAGGTCCTTTAGCTTTCTTCCATCAGTGGTGGGAATGGGAATTGAGCGTTCCAACTTGAAGAGAATTTTTGGAGCAGATGTGACAGTCAGCCCTCTCATCTAGAGATGATTCTTGGGCCTGATGAAGAGATAGCAAACATCAGAGAAGACAGGAGATACCTTCTAGGCTTCTCAGATTCTTTTTTTCTTGTTGAGGTTGAACTCCAGGAGACAGATCTAACCCAGTTCTTATTTAATTTTGACTTTGGATCCCAAGGTAATCGTACCCTTGTGCAGTCTTATTAAACTCTTGTCTCCGGCTTGAGAATAGGGGGACCTAACTTTCCTCTTTTTGTCCGTAAATGCTCTGGGCTGGGACAAGACTTAAAACTTGGTGGAAGCAATGATCTGCTTGTGAGGGGACTCCCCATCTCTATTCCACTTCCTCTTCTACTTGCTGCTTGTGAACATGTTTATCTGAAGATGGTAAGAAGAATAAACAGTGCAGGTCCTTATGGCTCTCGGTATATATTTGTTCTGATTTATGAGATTATTACTTCTTTTTCACTACTCTGGGCCCTACTAAAAGTTTTCTTTTCTTTTTTTAATTAAAACTATGATTGAACGGGAAAGCTACATATAAACACAAGGAAAGCTAAATGTCAAGAGGATTCACCTGCTATTTACCAGGGAAACTACAACTATACCAGTTGTTAGGGGCTGTATAAGCATTAAGAAGCAGTGATTTCTGTTCCTGAAAAGCTTACAACCTAAGCAGAGCAGAGATGTGAAGAGAACAAAGTGGATCCATTTTGGAAGGTGAGAGGTCACTGGAGGAATTGCAGGCAGCATGTCTCGAAGAGGGTGCTGTATTCAGGTTGGACAAGTGTAAGGAGAAAGGCTAGCTGTGCTCTGAAGCAGAGAGGAGGGCTGGCAGATTGATTTCTTGTATTAACTGAAAAGTGAAAATGAAGTCGCTCAGTCGTGTCCAACTCTTTGCGACCCCATGGACTGTAGCCCACCAGGCTTCTCCATCCATGGAATTTTCCAGGCAAGAATACTGGAGAGGGTTGCCATTTCCTTCTCTAGGGGATTTTCCCGACCCGGGAATTGAACCCAGGTCTCCTGCATTGCTGGCACACGCTTTACTGTCTGAGCCACTGGAGAAGCCCCCATGTTAGCTGAAGCAGGTAACAAATAAGAAAGGGGAGAGAACTGGGGAGACCCTGACTAAGAGTCCACTAGATGTGAGCTCCTTGGGAACTTCGCTTGCCTGCAGTTTCCGTCTTGTGACTGAGCTGGATCCTCGGGCACTGTGGAGTCAGATGTTGAACACGGACTCTGACCAGCAGTGTGGCATGTATCAGTGTATGCATTTTAGTTCAAACTCCTTTGTGGTGTGTTGCCCCACAAGGGATATTTATAGGCTTAGATAATTAAGGCACTGCAACTTAATATATGTAAGTGAAAAAGTTGGTGGATCCTAGGTCAAAGCAATGCTGTAGTTAATTAATGAAGATGATAAAATTGAGTACCTAAGTCAAGAAGTAAACCAGTAGAAGTTTTCCAGTGAGTGAGTTTACTGTTGATTTCGGAAGCATCAGCTGTTTCTCCTGACTTACAGGTTTATCGGGTCTTCCCTGGTGGCTCAGCAGTAAGGAATTTGCCTGTAGTGCAGGAGAAATGGAGACATGGGTTTAGTCCCTGGGTGGAGAAAATCCCCTGGAGAAGGCAATGGCAATCCACTTCAGTATTCCTGCCTGGAGAATCCCATGGACAGAGGAGCCTGGTGAGCTATAGTTCACGGATTCACAAAGAGTCAGACAGGTCTGAGTGGCTAAACAACAACAACATGTTTGTGACATGAAATAGAACTGTATTTTTATGGTTTTATATCCTTTGGGGTAAAGCCTGTTTCACTGGGGGAAGATAACTGTCTCAAGGTTATTTTGAGAATGAATATGTTGAGTGGAGAGCAACAAGAAATATTGAATAAGCAAAGAGAGAAAGACAGTGGGTATCAGTGCAGAGCCCTTGAAGTGAAAAGAGAGCCAGGAAAGAAAATTCCAGGATGAGCTCTTAGGGACTTCAAGCTACAGAATTAAGTATTCATGGGGGATTTCAGCAGCTCAAACATCTGTTGAATAACAAATATCACTGAACATTTATCATCTCAGGATGATTCTAGGTTATGTAGAGGACGTGTTGATAAAAGGAAACCATGGAGAATCAGTCCTGGTTTTGTTTCTTGCAAGTAGTGAAGGAAAAATAATTTGAGCTTAATGTGAATTTCATATTTACTCTTCACAGAGCTGCCTTGAGTGTTAATGCTAGCACTGAAGTTCACTCACGTAAAATATTATATATTCAGATTTTCCTTTGGTTTTCAGGCTGTGAGTTGTGATCCTAGAGGGTTCTTGAAAGATTTGGTGAGTTGAACTAGTATTAGGAAAAAAATAGAACAAATAAGATATCACAGTGTATTGAATGTATTAAGGGAAAATATTGTTTAATGAAACTTGTTTCTGTTTTATAAGTACATGTGAATGAGTAGACAATTTTGGTTTCTAAAATGTGTTTCTTACTGTGAGTCATGAACACAAATGTAAAAAAAAAATCACAATGTTTTTCAAGAATTGTAAAAAATGAAAATGCTATTTCATGAATTAAGGTGGGTCTGTTTAAGATGTATGTGGTGAAGCCTGATTAAGTTTTCTTTAGGCAGGTGAATGGTCAGGTGCATGGGGAAGAGAAATTCTCTGTTGCTTCCAGGTGTTTGAGGTCGCAGAGATCTTGGAAGCAGCGCATCGCTTAGGTCCTGTGAGGCTCTTTAAAGCAGATCCTGGTCAACTCCGGTGCAAATAGCTCTTGAGGGTGGTCACAGCTACAGTACCAAGCTACTGGCATCAAGAAAGAGAATATATTTAGTTCTTGAAAGCAGGTATTTTCTGTGTGAATGCCTATACTTCTAAAAGAAACCATGTCTTTTTATTTTGTTCTATTGAGAATATTTTACAGTTTTGGAGGAGAATAGCTTGGTTGTTAGAAGGAAGATTTATAAGTGAGTGAGTCAGAAACGGTGAGCAAAGGTGATCTGACAAGGTTAGCAGAGGATAATAAATTAGACACAACTTGAATACATCGAGTAAAAAAATCAAAGTTACATATAGGTAGGATATTTAAAAATAGATTTCAAAGAGGAAAATAAAGGTGTCTCTGAAGAATAAAAATTTGATAAAACTGAAATCTACTATGTGGCGCATAGTAATTTCTCACTTAGGGATATGTTTATATATTGATGCACATATTGGCAAAAAATATGAATTAAATTGAATCTTATATTGAATAAGCTATCATGTAAATTAGTTTCTTATGCAAATAATGGTTCAGTATATTTTATTTAGCATAATTTATTTAAACATTCATTGCATTTGGTAGATCCTGTGGTACTTGATTCAAACTTTAGAATGGTGTTTGTGATGGAGGAAATTAGGAGAGATTGTGATGATTCATTACACATTTTTATTTATGTGACTTATTGAACAGACTGACTCCACAGTAGGTTGAAAGGACTGTGAAAGTGAAAATAAAAGTCGCTCAGTGTTGTCTGACCCTTTGTGACCCCATGGACTATACAGTCCATGCAATTCTCCAGGCCAGAATACTGAGGTGGGTGGCCTTTCCCTTCTCTAGGGGATTTTCCCAACCTAGGGATTGGGAACCCAGGTCTCCCGCATTGCAGGGAGATTCTTTCCCCAGCTGAGCTATGAGGGAAGGCCAGGAATACTGGAGTGGGTAGCCTATCCCTTGTCGTGGGTATCTTCCCTGATCCAGGAATCAACCCGGGGTCTCCTGTATTGCAGGTGGATTCTTTTCCAACTGAGCTATTGGGGAAGCCCTGAAAGGGCTGTACATCTTTCAGAGAAAACTGGTATTACTGGAAAAGTATTGAAAAGACCTTTGAATTAATTGAAAAACTAAAAATAAATACTTAGTGATGGATGAACTTAAATGTCAGGACACAGCTAGATGAACTCAGATTTCTTGCTTCCACTGGATGTTGTCCTTTTCCTTTTGCTGAAATACCAGCCATGTTGCATATTATCAGAAAACAATTGAATGTTCAATGATAGTTTTAAATTAGATACTATTGCAGATGAAGGCTATGATGATAGGATTTGGTCCCTTTGACCTCGGTTGGCAGTTTTGGCCATGATAATTATTTAACATCAGTCTGTATGGCAACAAGGAGGAAACATCTAGGCAGGCAAATAGATTGTTTCAGGGGAATGTAAGTGGTCCTGTCCTGGAGGAGCCAGGAGCTGGTCTTCTCTGGGCATCCTATTAGCATTTTCCTTAGCTTACGTGCGTCTATCTGAAATCTGCAGCAGGCTGGAGGGTAAGGCTGTGCTGCAGACATAGCCTTTCGCTCCAGGTTCTGGTATTTGCTCACAGGCAGCCTCACCCATGTCTCTGCTTCCCTCTCTGCCCTCCTCTTTGTGTGTGTGCTGCCCACGTGTGTCTGTGTGGGCAAGCTCAGACTAACAGACGGTGAAATTGGCAGCAAAGGGACGCTTTGGCTCATACCAACTCTGCCTGCCGTTTGGATATTGCACGTCCTAAATCTATTATTTTACAAAGAAGAAAAAAAGAAGCCATCTTTTACAGTCATAGAGACAGGTGCTTGAAAAAGAAAAAGAAGCCAAAACAGCCTATAAGCAAAGTTATTTATTACTTGTGCATCCCAGGCTCTATTCCAAGCCATAGTTTCCCTCCCAGCCTTGCCTCTTGTGATGAATTTGGCTGGTGCAGTGTCTGCTATGGGATGAGTCATCATGCCCCAGCTGGTTTGGTGTTGCAGTCAACATTTATAGCCTTGGAATCTTTGCTTTAGACCAAGATCACTGTTCTTTATCTGTCTCTCTGGGGGAAGTGGTCTCCATGCTTTGGTTGTGATGGACATATATCGTGGTTTTCCTAAATTGGACACACCATGGTTGCTGGCTGTATGGTAAGATGACCTGGTGTATGTGAGGCTGGGAAATCTAAACAAATCCCCTTGATTCAGTTCCAGTCTGTTACTGAGTACCCAGAAACCGGAATGACCTGATTAATTAAATGGATCATTTTGCTTAACAGCTAAAGAGAATGGAAAGTTTAAGTTGACTTTCAGGGATTCCTTATTTAAATTATTAATGTGTAACAGTTGTTAATAATGTTGGGGAAAAATTGGAAGACAATTCATACAAGTAATTGTTCTGATGATGAGAATATAGTTTACTTTTGTTTTTCCCATTTTTCTTTAATGTTTCATATTGCTTATGTAATAGTAGTAATAGTTCTTAATCATAACAGAACTTTTAGGGAAAAAAAAGCCTAAGATGAAAATTATACATTTATTAATATAAAAGTAACATGCTTAGATTCTTGATCTTGAAAAATCTTTCTAAAAAACAACAAAAAACCCAAGAAACAAAATGTTAACTTTTTAAGGTTAATTTTATCTGACTATTGTTTGAAGTGGATGCGAGTCTGAGTGAACTCCGGGAATTGGTGATGGACAGGGAGGCCTGGCATGCTGCGATTCATGGAGTTGCAAAGAGACGCAATTGAGCGACTGAACTGAACTGATTGAAGTAACATTGTTTCTTTTCTGACTATCTAATATTATGGAGCACATATTGCTTTTAACAATTTAACATGTAAATGTGAATGATCTTCTAACTAGGATTTTGCTTTATTAAAAATTTTTAGTACTTTTTATCTAGACACTCAAGCACACTCAAAATTAGAGAGGCTATTATAATCAACAACCATATAATTATCATTCAGTTTTTATGCACAGTTGAAAAAAACTATTTACAAAAATTGAGGACATAATAGAGTTTCCTGTATTATTCACTCCTTTCCCACATCCACACACACATGCAGGTACCTGTATTATTAGCATCTTTCTTTAGTGTGGTACTTTTATTTGAATGAACGAATTAGTATTGATACTATTATTAACTAAAGTCCATAGTTAACATTTACATTCACTGTTTATATGGTATGATTCTAAGGATTTTGACAAATGCATAAAGTCACTTATTCATCATTATAGTATCAGGCAGAGTAGTTTCACAAGGCTAAAATATACCTTGTGCATCCCTTAATAAAACCATTTGTTTCTCCTTTTCTTCCAAACCCCTGGTAAGCACTGATCTTTTTATTACCTCTGTAGTTTTACCTTTTCAAGAATGTTATATATAGCCTTTTCAGATTGGCTTTCTTCACTTATCAATATGCTTTAAGGTCCTTCCATGCGTTCCTGTGGCTTGATAGCTCCTTTCTTTTTATTGTTGAAAAGTGGACCATTGTATGAATTTACTACAGTTTGTTTATCCATTCACCTACCTGAGGACATCTTGGTTGCTTCTAAATTTTGCAATTATAATAAAACTGCTATAACATGTGTGTGCAGATTTTTATGTGGACATAGTTTTCACCTCCTTTGGGTAAATATTAAGGAGTGCAATTGCTGGAATGTATGGTAAGAGTACATTTAGTTGTGTAAGACACTGCCAAACTATCTTCCAGCAAGGCTGAACCACTCTGGATGAATGAGTGTTTCAGTTGCTTTACATTCTCTCCAGCATATGATGTTGTCAATGTTTTGGATTTTGGCCATTCTGAAATGTACCTAGTGGCATCTTGTATCTTTTATTTTCCTATGACGTGATGTGGAGCTGTCTTTTTTTCTTTTCTTCCATGTGTTTGTTTGCCACCCGGAGATCTTCTTTGGTGAGGTGTGAAGCTCTTTGGCCCATTTTTTAAAAACTGGGTTGTTTGTTTGCTTGTTGAGATTTGACAGTTTTTGTGTATTTTAGGTATGAGTCCTTTGTCACATATATATTTTATGAATATTTTCTCCCAGTCTCTGGCTTTTTATTCTTCTCACAGTGTCTTTAACAGAGCAATTTTTTTTTTTTTTTTACTTTTAATGATTTCAAACTTTTTTTTAATGGACTGTGCTTTTGTTGTTGGATCTAAAACATCATTGCCAAAGCCAAAGTCATCTACTTTTTCTCCTATGTTATTTTCTAAGAGTTTTAGAGTTTTATGTTTAGATCTAGGATGCATTTTGAGTTAATTCTTGCAAAGCATGTAAGATCTATGTCTAGACTCTTTAAAAAAAAGCTGTTTCTTTTTCTGGCATATGGATATCCAATTGTTTGAGCATCATTTATTGAAAAGACTGTTCATATTCTATTGAATTTCTTTTGCTACTTTGTCACATATCATTTCAGTTTACTTTTGGGGGTCTATTCTGGGCTCTCTGTTCTGTTTGGTTGATCTATTTATCTTTTGTTAATGTTACACTGTCTCAATTACTATAATTTTATACTAAGTCATGAAGTTGGCTAGTTTCAGTCCTCTGTCTTTGTTCTTCTCTTTGAACATTTTGTTGGTTATTCTGGTTGTGTTGCCTTTCTATATAAATTTTAGAATCAATTAGGCAAAGTTTGGAGAAGGCAATGGCAACCCACTCCAGTACTCTTGCCTGGCAAATCTCATGGGCAGAGGAGCCTGGTAGGCTGCAGTCCATGGGGTTGCCAGGAGTCGGATACGACTGAGTGACTTCACTTTCACTTTTCACTTTCATGCATTGGAGAAGCAAATGGCAACCCAATCCAGTATTCTTGCCTGGAGGATCCCAGGGATGGGGGAGCCTGTTGGGCTGCCATCTGTGGAGTTGTACAGAGTTGGAAACGACTGAGGCGACTTAGCAGCAGCAGCAGCAGCAGGCAAAGTTACTTGCTGAGTCTTTTGATTAGGATTGTATTGAATTTATAGATCAAATTGGGAAGAACTGACATCTTGACAATATTGTCTTCCTATCCATGAACATGGAATATCTCTCCATTTATGAAGATCTTCTTGATGTCTTTCATTAGAGTTGTGTGATTTTCTTCATTTCTAAATGAAGGAATGTGTGGTACATACACGCACTTCATTTAGAATGTGTACGGTGTTTTTCTTTTTAGATTTAATGCTTAATATTTTACTTTTGGCATTAGTGGAAATTTTTTAAATTTCAAATTCCAATTGTTCTTTTCTGATATATGAAAAAGCAGTTGATTGTTATATTTTATCCTTGAATCCTGCAACCTTGCTATAATTTCTTATTAGTTCCAAGAGTATCTTTGTTAATTATTTGGAACATTCTATGTAAATAGTCATGGTATCTGTAAACAAAGTCAGTTTTATTTCTTTTCAAATTGTATACTTTTTATTTTCTTTCCTTGTCTTAATTGCATGAGCTAGGATTTCTAGTATGATATTGAAGGATAGTGAGAAGGAACATCCTTGTCGTATTTCTGGTCTTGGAGGGAAGATCTATAAGTGTCTCACCATTAAGTATGATTTTAGCAATAGATTTCTTTCAGATGTGTTTAAACCAAATTGTGGGAGTTCCCCTCTATTCCTAGTTTACTGGGCTTTTATTATAAATGTGTGTTGGACTTTATCACATGCTTTTTCCATACCTATTGATGTGATCATATGATTCATTTTTCCTTTAGAGTATTGGTGTAACAGATTACATTAATTGATTTTAATCTTAAGTTGTTATTTTATAATTATTGGATACAATTTTCTTATACTTTGTTGAGGATTTTTATATCTACATCCGTTCAAAAACAAAGATCATGACATCTGGTCCCATCACTTCATGGCAAATAGATGGGGAAATAGTGGAAACAGTCACAGATTTTATTTTCTTGGGCTCCAACATCACTGCAGATGGTGACTGCAGCCATAAAATTAAAAGACACTTTTCCGTGGAAGAAAAGCTATAACAAACCTAGACAGTGTATTAAAAAGTAGAGACATCACTTTGCCAACAAAGGTCCATCTAGTCAAAGCAATGGTTTTTCCAGTAGTCATGTATGGATGTGAGAGTTGGACTATAAGGAAGGCTGAGCACTGAAGAACTGATGCTTTTGAACTGTGGTGCTGGAGAAGACTCTTGAGAGACCCTTGGACTGCAGGGAGATCCAGCCAGTCCATCCTAAAGGAAATCAGTTCTGGGTGTTCATTGGAAGGACTGATGCCGAAGCTGAAACTCCAATACTTTGGCCACCAGATGTGAAGAGATGACTCATTAGAAAAGACCCTGGTGCTGGGAAAGATTGAAGGCAGGAAAGGGGACAACTAAGGATGAGATGGTTGGATGGAATCACTGACTCAGTGGACATGAGTTTCAGCAAGCTCTCGGAGATGGTGAAGGACAGGGAAGCTTGGTGTGCTACAGTCTATGGGGTTGCAAAGAGTCGGACATGATTGAGTGACTGGACAACAACCATGAGAGAAGTAATTTGCTTTTATCTTTGGTTTAGCTTTATGGTAGTGCTAGCCTCATGGAATGACTTGGGAAGTATTCTTTCAGCTTCTATTTTCTGGTAAAACTTTTAGACAATTGTTACTATTTCTTTCTTAGATATTTGATAGAATTTACTAGTGAAACCACCTAGGCATGATGTGTTTTTCTCTTTGGGAGGCATAGGTTTTAAATTATTGATTCACTTTCTTTAGTATTTATAGGTCTGTTAAGATAATGTTTCTCCTTGTATGAAACTTGGTAGTTAGTGTCTTTCAAGGAATTGGTGAATCTCATCTAAATCACCAAATTTGTAGGCATAGAGTTGTTCATATTGTTCCTTTATTATCCTTTTAATGTCCATATCATTAATAGTGATTTCTCTAATTTTATATTTGTTCAGCTTTTGACTTTATTGATTTTTTTCCTCTATTGATTTTCTGTTTCTAATTTTATTGGTTTCTGTATAATATTTATTATTTCATATTTTCTACTTGCTTAAGGCTTATATTGCTCTTCTTTCTCTAGTTTCCTAAGATGTCAGCTTATTTATTTCAGATATTCTTCTTGAATATTTGCATTCAGTGCTATAAATTTTCTCAGAGCATTGCTTTCCACAGTTTTTTTAAATTACATTGTTTATTTTCATTTAATGGGAAATATTTAAAAATTCCTCTTTTGACTTCTGTGACTCATGTGTTATTTAGAAACGTGTTGTTTAATCTCCAAATATTCGGGGATTTTATATGATTCCATTTTCTCTCCTCTATTGCATGCCATTATATTTTTAAAAATTATTTTTAAAGTGTTTGCCCCTGAATCTACAGTATACAACTAGTGCAGGTCCACCTTCAAATAACATTATCCTGCATCATTTGCAGTACATGCTAAGTCACTTCAGTTTATTTTTTGTGATCCCATGAACTGTAGCCCACCAGGCTTCTCTGTCCATGGGATTGTAACCTGCCAGGCTCCTCTGTCAATGGGATTCTCCTTTTATTTTGTTCCCAATTTCTCCTTCTTTAAAGAAAATAAAATTTTATGTTTATTTCTTCTTCTTCTTTTTTTTTTTTTTAAATGTAGGACTAAAGAACTAACATTTCTTGCAAGACAGGTCAATTGATGACAAAATCCCTCACTTTTTGTTTAAGAAAGTCTTTATTTCTGTTTCACTGTTGAAGGATAATTTCATTGAATTCAGAATTTTAGGTTAGTTGTCTTTTTCTATTAATATTAAATATTGAAGGTAAAATTGTTGTTGTTGTTCATTCACTGAGTTGTGTCTGACTCTTTGCAGCCCCATGAACTGCAGCACTCCAGACTTCCCTGTCCTTCACTATCTCCTTGAGTTTGCTCAAACTCAAGTCCATTGAGTCAGTGATGCCGTCCAATCATCTCATCCTCTGTCGCCCCCTTCTCCTCTTGCCTTCAATCTTTCCAGGCATCATGGTTTTTTCCAGTGAGTCAGCTCTTAGCATCAGATGGCCAAAGTATTGAAGCTTCAGCTTCAGCATCAGTCCTTCCAATGAATATGTGGGACTGATTTCCTTTAGGATGGACTGGCTTGGTCTCCTTGCAGTCCAAGGAGTCTCAAGAGTCTTCTCTAGCACCGCAGTTCAAGAGCATCAGTTCTTTGGCACTCAGCCTTCTTTATAGCCCAACTGTCACATCCATACATGACTACTGGAAAAACCATAGCTTTGACTAGATGGACCTTTGTCAGCAAAGTGATGCCTCTGCTAAAAAGCTGTCTAGTTTTGTCATGGCTTCCCTTGTGGCTCAGCTGGTGAAGAATCCACCTGCAATATCGGAGACCTGGTTTTGATTCCTGGGTTGGGAAGAGCCCCTGGAGATGAGAAAGGCTACCCACTCGGGTATTTTGGCCTGGAGAATTCCATGGACTGTATAATCCATAGGATCACAAAGAGTTGGATATGACTGAGTGACTTTCACTTTCACTTCACTTTTGTTATAGCTAATCTTCCAAGGAGCAAGCATCTTTTAATTTCGTGTCTGCAGTTACCATCTGCATTGATTTTGGAGCCCAAGAAAATGAAATCTAATGCTATTTCCACTTTTCCCCCATCTGTTTGCCATGAAGTGATAGGATCAGCTGCAATGACTTTCATTTTTGAATTAAGCCAAGGTTTTTCACTCTCCTCTTTTCACCTTCATCAATAGACTCTTTAGTTCCTTTTCACTTTTTGTCATTAAAGTGATATTATCTGCATATCTGCAGTTGTTGCTGTTCTCCCTACAGTCTTCATTCCAGCTGGTGATTCATCCAGCCCCACACTTCACATGATGTATTCTGCATATACATTAAATAGGCAGGATGACAATATGCAGTCTTGACGTACTCCTTTCCCAATTTGGAACCATGTTGCTTGTCTTGTTCCATGTCCAGTTCTAAATGTTGCTTCCTGTCCTGTATACAGGTTCCTCAGGAGACAGGTAATGTGGTCTGGTATTCTTATATCTTTAAGAATATTACAGAGTTTGTTGTGATCCACACAGTCAAAGTCTTTTTTTTTTTTTTTTGGTTCTCCAGGACTTACTTTCTTTCCTTTTTTTACTTTACAATACTGTATTGGTTTTGCCATACAAAGTCTTAACATAGTCAATGAACCAGAAGTAGATGCTTTTTGAAATTCCCTTGCTTTTTCTATGATCCAGTGTTATGTTGGCCTTTTGAGATTTACTGTTCAATATTATGGGTAATGTTAAATCACCTTTTCATTCAGTTCATTTAGCAGATGGAAAGTACCATGACTATGCATTCAATAGAATAATAAACTGGATTTTGAATAAATAATAGTTAACTGGGTAGAAAGTACTCAATTTTTATCAGTGTGACATATGTATAAGTGCTTAATTGTCTCTTTCATTCTAATTTCATTTGTAAATGACCCTTTTATTGTCCATTCATTCACTTAACCTTAGTGTTATTGAGAGGGGATCACGTGATGAAATCATAGCTTCCAATATGCCCAAGTATTTGCTATTTTAACATTTCTTGCTAGTGTTTCACTTCTGAATGTGTTCTATGTAAATGTGTTTCTATTGCTTATTTAGCATGTATTCCTACTGGATTTATAGATTTTAATAAATCTCTTTAAGCTGTTATAGGAAGGTTTTATTTTCTGAAACAATATAAAAGCATACCATTGAATCTTCCATTATAAAATGTAAGCAGAATCATTGTATATAAATGAGTAGGGGGCATCAAATCTAATGTTTTATGTGAGATTGAAGTGAAAAGTTAAGGCACAACAAACAAGCTGATAAGCATAAATAGAAAAACAAGGTATGTCATTGTCCAGGGTTAATGGCTGGGTATAGAAGTAGTGGGAGCTGTGAATTGAGCGGGTGGATAGATCACTTTGGCAGCAGAGTTAGTCCCCATAGATGGCTCTGAGAGGCCCTTAAATCAGGGAAACTCACCACAGTATCAAAGTGCTGAAATTAGAATCCAAAGTGCTAACAACTGATTGACTTCCTTTTCCCAAGTTTATTTCTCCAAGTTTTCTGAACAACCTGTCCAAGTTGTTGACCAAATGATTATTTAGAATTTAGTAGAATGGAGAATTAACTGCAGCCTGAACTAAGGAGGAGAAATTAAAGGTTCTTACCTTACAGATTAAATAAATGTACTCTGAAGATCTTAGAGTAGTGAACAAAGTCTTTAGTTCTGTCCACTTGAGAAAGTATCTCCCAAGTCTTGACAGTTAAGGCAAGGGGATTGAAATCCAGTCCCTTTAAGTCACTGGCTCTGTTCTCTGTTAAATGTAGAAGTATGGATGATGCTGATGGGTTACGATGATTAAATGGAGGTAAAGTAATTAAGTCAGTTTGTCACCCAGCAGGTACTCAGTGAATGATCACTGCTATTCAGCAATAGTAGTAAAACCCAAACTCGTGTGTGCCACATAACTGTTTTGGGTAAAAGATATCTTTTTGTTCATTTTTAGTGAATGTAAGCTAATGAGTTAAATGGCAGCTACAGTTTTGTTTAGAAATATGTGTCATGCAAGTGAAAAAAAGGACCAAAACTTTTTACTTCTAAGGAAAATGGAGTTTATTTGCAAAAGAAAGCATTATTATTTGGGGAGCTGTATTTCTATATCTGTAATTTACATGGAACTTTACCAGAGAGTCATTATAGAACCTCACCAGGAAAGCCCTGCATATTTCAGCTCCTTCAGAGCTCTGCTCTCTCCGGAGTTGCATTCTCTGAAGTGGCTGAGCTCAGCTGGATGACCATCTCATGGTACTTTTGTGTAGGATTGTTTCTGTGTCAGCTGGTCTTTATTCAGCATTCATCTGAGGTTGCCCAGTTTGAAGTCATCTTTGCAAGGGGGGAGGTGAGGTGATCTGAGGAAGTATGGAAAGTTGAGGAATGCTGCAGAATCGTCTTGTCAACTTAAGGGCATGATTTCAGTGTAGGTTGATTTTAATTCCTCTGCTCCTCAACAGGGATCAGTGAAAATGAGTGTCTGCCTGCTGTCATGTGTTTGAGGAGCTACAGATGAAAGAAAGGAAGACTAAGAGAAAGTTATTATTGTTTTATTCTGAAAAGCTTTTTGGTTTTTCTGATAAACAGTTTGATTCGAAACAGTTTTGTGCAACATACCTGGAAAATCACTAACATTTATCGCATGGGTTGATATTGATATATGTATGCGGTTGTTGTTCAGTTGCCCAGTCATGTCCAACTGTTCATTGCCCCATGGACTGCAGCATGCCAGGCCTCCCTGTCCCTCACTGTCTCTCAAAAGTTTCCCCAAGTTGATGGTCCATTGCATCTGTCATGCCATCCAACCATCTCATCCTCTGATACCCTCTTCTCCTTCTGCCCTCAGTCTTTTCCAGCATCAGGGACTTTTCCAATGAGTTGGCTGTTCATATCTGGTGACCAGTATACTGGAGCTTCAACTTCAGCATCAGTCCTTCCAGTGAGTTTTCAGGTTTGATTTCCTTAAGACTGACTGGTTTAATCTGCTGTCCAGAGGACTCTCAGGAGTTTTCTCCAGCATCACAATTCAAAGGCATCCGTTTTTGGTGCTCTGCCTTCTTTACAGTCCAGCTCTCACAATAGTACGTGACTACTAGGAAGACCAGAGCCTTGACTATACGGACTTTTCTCAGCAGAGTAATGTCTCTGCTTTTCAACTCACTGTCTAGGTTTGTCATCGCTTTCCTGCCAGGAAGCAGTTGTTTTCTGATTCCATGGCTGCAGTCACCATCCACAGTGATTTTAGAGCCCAAGAAGAAATTGGTCACTGTGCTGCGCTGTGCTGTGTCACTTTAGTCGTGTCTACCTCTGTGATGCTATGGAGTGTAGCCCACTAGGCTCCTCTGTCCATGGGATTCTCCAGGCAGGAATACTGTAGTGGGATGCCATGCTCTCCTCGAGGGGATCTTCCCAACCCAGAGATCAAACCTGCGTCTCTTATATCTCCTACACTGACAGGTGGGTTCTTTACCACTAGCACCACCTGGGAAGCCCAGTCACTACTTTGACTTTTTCCCCTTCTCTTTGCCATGAAGTGATGGGGCCGGATGCCATGATCTTGGTTTGAAGCCAGCTCTTTCACTCTCCTCCTCCATCCTCATTAAGACTCTTGAGTTCCTCTTCGCTTTCTGCCATTGGAGTGGTTTCGTCACTGTATGTGAGGCTGTTGATGTCCCTCCTGCTAGTCTTGATTCCAGCTTGAGACTCATCCAGCCCGGCATTTCTCATGATGTGCTCAGCATATAGGTTAAATATGTGAGAGCAGACAGCCCTGTTGTACTCCTTTCTGAATTGTGAACCAATCAGTTATTCGATACAGGGTTCTAACTGTTGCTTATTGACCCGCATACAGTTTTCTTAGGAGACAGGGAAGATGATCTGGTATTCCCATCTCTTTAAGAGCTTTCCACAGTTTGCTATGATCCACCCAGTCAACGGCTTTAGCATAGTTGGTGAAACAGAGGTATATGTGTTTTTTTCTGGAATTCTCTTGCTTTCTTTAGATCCAGTAAATGTTGGCAGTTTGATCTCTGCTTCCTCTGCCTTTTCCAAACCCAGCTTGGATGTCTGGAACTTCTTGGTTTGCGTAATGCTGAAGCCTAGCATGCAATGATATATGCTGGTAATTACTAAAAATATACGTGGGCTTGGTTGATAAATTTTGTTCCTGTCTGAGAAGACTGCATGTACTGATACCTCTGTCAACAGCCTGCTAAGATTGAAGCTCCTTAATCATGCAATCAGCTGACAAAAAGGCTATACCTGGGTTTCCACCTGCAGGAGAAGTAGGGGTGGAATAATTAGGTGGTGATTTGGCAGAGAGGTGGAAGTTCATGGAGAAGAGTTCCAGAGCTTTCCTGTTTAATCATTGATTCAGGGGTGGAGGTATTTTTGTTGAGAGAGTAAGAATGACTTAGAGAAACAGTAACACTGAAGAATATGGAGTTGCATCTTCTCTCTTTTCCTCTGTGGGAGTAGCTGTCAGTTGTGGCACTTACACCATACATTGCAATTGTTTACTTCTCTGTTGTCGTCATTGTAAGCTCCATGGAAGAGGACAACTGTGTGCTCGGTATATCAGTTCAGTTCAGTCGCTCAGTCGTGTCTGACTCTTTGCGACCCCATGAATTGCAGCACACCAGGCCTCCCTGTCTATCACTATCTCCCGGAGTTCACTCAGACTCATGTTCATTGAGTCCGTGATGCCATCCAGCCATCTCATCCTCTGTTGTCCCCTTCTCCTCCTGCCCCCAATCCCTCCCAGCATCAGAGTCTTTTCCAGTGAGTCAACTCTTCACATGAGGTGGCCAAACATAGTAGGTCTAAATAAATCTTGAATAATGAAATTATGTGAGCAACTTTCTCTCTCTCTCTCTCTCTCTCTCTATATATATATATATATATATATAAAACCTCCAATAATAGGGTCAGAAAATAAAGAGTTAAGGGTTTCTCTTATTTGCGTGCATGCTAAGTCACTTCGGGGCTTCCTGATAGCTCAGTTGATAAAGAATCTGCCTGTAATGCAGGAGACCCTGGTTCGATTTCTGGGTCAGGAGAATCTGCCTGTAATGCTGGAGACCCTGGTTTGATTCCTGGGTCGGAAATATCTGCTGGAGAAGGGGCAGACTACTCACTCCAGTATTCTCAGGCTTCCCTTGTGGTTCAGCTGGTAAAGAATTCTCCTGAAATGTGGGAGACTTGGGTTCAGTCCCTGGGTCAGGAAGATCCCCTGGAGAAGGAAATGGCAACCCACTCCAGTATTCTTGCCTGGAGAATCCCATGGACAGAGGAGCCTGGCAGGCTATAGTCAATGGAGTCACAAGAGTTGGACATGACTTAGCGACTAAACCACCAAGTTGCTTCAGTCGTGTCTGACTCTCTGCAACCCACTGGACTGCAGCCCACCAGGCTCTGCTGTCCATGGGATTCTCTGTGTAAGAATACTGGAGTGGGTTGCAGTGCCTTCCTTCAGGGCATCTTCCCAACCCAAGGATCAAACCCACGTTTCTAACATCTGCCTTGATAGCAGGTTCTTCTCCACTAGCACCACCTGGGAAGCCCTTTCTGGGAAGCCCTTCCTTAATTAGCCCAAACATTTAATTGTCTGAAAACTGTAACAAAAAATAGACCTGTGTTTACTTGATTAATATATTGGCCAAAGGATGTTTGGTGACTTTAAGATGACACACTTACTTACTGAGTAGGGGTAAACCATGAATCATGACATTTCAGCAGATGTTAATAGGCATATCCACATTTCAAGAGGCAAAAGGAAACCTGGGCATCAAGAAGTTGAAAATTAAAGCATAAGAAAACCATAGCTGTTATCAGTTAAGGAGATTTTGCCCCTGTCGTGGATTTGGCTTGGTTTTAGAGACTGTGCCAGATGAATTTACATTTCCGGTCTATGAAGAGAGTCTGCACTGCTTGATCATCCTCCAGCTGTGCTTCATGTGAGCTTGCTTGCCTAAGAGGAAAGGGTGTCTGTGCACGTACATTTTATAGATAAATGAAGATAACTTTCAAAAAGTCACAGTTTAAACCTTCCTGAAATTATGCACTTGTGCTCATGTTAGCTAATGCAGAATCTATGAATAGATAGAATCTTTGGTTTTGATGCCAGGTAGGTGCACATTGGGCTTCCCTTGTAGCTCAGTCAGTAAAGAATCTGACTGTGATGCAGAAGACCCGGGTTCAGTCCCTGGGTTTGGAAGATCCCCTGGAGAAGGAAATGGCAACCCATTCCAGTATTCTTGCCTAGAGAATCCCATGGACAGAGGAGCCTGGCAGGCTACAGTCTGTGGGGTAACCTACAGACTCAGGCTACAGTTGCAAGAGTCGGACATGGCTTAGCAACTAAATCACCACCACTATAGAAGTGCCTGAGTCTCTCTGCCCCCTTCCCCCCTGTGACACCAGTGATGTATAGCAGAGGTCTCAGAAAGCAATGGGGACTCATGGCCTCCCGCTTCTGAGCCCACAGTTTACTCTTCCCTTTTCTTTACGTCTGGAGTCATCTATTTTGCGTTGGGCTGCCTTGAACTGGACAGGAAAAAAGTTCAGTTTTCAGTTTTTATTGACTAACACTCCACAGCTAAAGAGGTATTTTAGAGAGTAAACAGCTCATCTCATGGAGGTGTGCTTTCCCCTACCTCTCACTATACTGTGGAGGTAGCTTTTACCTTTATAGAAAATGTGTTTAATAGTTATTAGTAACAGTTGTTAAATGTCAAGACTCAGGGTTTACAAAGTCAATAAAACCCCTGACTAGTAAGTTTGTCATGTACATTTCAAGATTAGTGTGACCGAATACACGAGGTGGCAGCTTTCTACTTTGGGAAGGTTTGATATATGGTGGATTGTGTAGCTATATTTTCCACCAGGGTGTCATGATTCCCTTCATCAACTGCACAGCAGGGAGACAAGCTCAAAAACTGTGTCATGGGTTTGCTCTCTGCGGTACATCTTTCTGTTCACCGCTAAGCAGCTGCAGTTGAATTCTCTTTAGGCGACGATCAGCTGTCTTGCATTTGACCTCAGAGGTACTTGTGGCTATTAAAGATTGTATATTAATGCTGCTGAGTTTGTGGGTGAGTGCAGAGACGTCCTCTGACCAAGAATGGCCTCTTTAGGCTGGAACTTATTTACAGCTGGAAAGCCAATCCTGCTTTCTCACAAGGAGATTTTTAAGAAACACTGAAGATGCATGTCAAAGCTTGAATTCCTTTCCTCTCAAGGACTATCAGAATGGCGAATGTCTTTGATTAAACTTCATGCAAATGCTGACAAAGGTCATGTCAAATAAATTAGTTTGAATTGCAATTTTTTCCCTTCAAATGGGTTGCTTAAGTGATACTTGGTTTTTACTTTTTTCTGTATCATTTAGTGCTGTCTCTCAGTACTTTTTTACCTTTCACTATAAAGGCATTTTGAATACCCTTTAAAATAAGGAATGATGCTTTGCCTTACCATATAGCCTATATTTACATCTTTGTGTACTTTCAAAGATTTGAAGTCAAGACTGTAAAGAATTGTATTTTAGTGACTCTGAATAACTGGGAAGATCTCTTCATTTTACTGGATATCCAGCTCTGGTCAATGGGAAAGTGCTATTTCTGAGAAATGGGTTCTTAAACATGGGGGAATGGCTCTTTGGGGGGCTAGTCTCAGGGCCTGGGGAGCAGGTATGGTGGGAGCTGTTTATTGAGGAAGCTGAGTGCATAGGGCTGACTTATGCTGAGTCTCTAAATAAACTGCTGGCAAGCAAAGAATCTTTGTGTAGCCAGTTGCCCAATGCAGTTAGCAGTTATATGAATGCATGTTTCTGTTTGGTGAATATTGTATTTTATCAGATCTTTGTTCAGAAGTCGCTTTCTCAGAGAGCCCTTCACTTAGCATCTTATAGCTGAGTAACTTTTTCTCATCATCCACTTTCCTACCCCTCCCACATAGCACTTAATCACCAGCTGACATACTATGCATTTCTCTTTCCACTAGAAGGTAAGTTCATGAGGGCAGGGGTTTTTATCTTTGTTTACTGCTGGATTTCAATACCTAAACAGTGCCCCCAATAAATGTTTAATGAATGATGATTGATGATTGAATTGATGTCACTAGTTACAAGCAGATGGAGTCAATAATCTCCACTCTTGCAAACTTGTTCAGTCCAGTCACTCAGTCATGTCCAACTCTGTGATCCCATGGACTGCAGCATGCCAGGCCCCTGACCATCACCAATGCCTGGAGCTTGCCCAAACTCATGTCCATCCAGTTGGTGATGCAATCCAACCATATCATCCTCTCTTATCCACTTCTCCTCCCGCCTTCAATCTTTCCCAGCATCAGGGTTTTTTTTTTTTTTCCACTGAGTCAGCGCTTCCCAACAGGTGGCCATAGTATTGGAGTTTCAGCTTCAGCATCAGTCCTTCCAATGAATATTTAGGACTGATTTCCTTTAGGATAGACTGGTTGGATATCCTTGCAGTCTAAGGGACTCTCAAGAGTCTTCTCCAACACCACAGTTCAAAAGCATCCGTTCTCCGGCACTCAGTTTTCTTTATGGTCCAACTCTCACATCCATACATGACTACTGGAAAAACCGTAGATTTGACTAGACAGACCTTTGTCAGCAAAGTAATGTCTCTGGTTTTTAACATGCCGTCTAAGTTTGCCATAGCTTTTCTTCCAAGGAGCAAGCGTCTCTTAATTTCATGACTGCAATCACCACCTGCAGTGATTTTGGAGCCCAAGAAATCAAGTCTGTCACTGTTTCCATTGTTACCCCATCTATTTGCCATGAAGTGATGGGATCAGACACCATTATCTTCATTTTTTGACTGTTGAGTTTTAAGCCAGCTTTTTCACTCTCCTCTTTCATCAAGAGGCTCTTTAGTTCTCTGTTTTCTGACATGAGAGTGTGGTGTCATCTGCATATCTGAAGTTATTGATAATTTCTCCCGGCAATCTTGATTCCGGCTTGTGCTTCATCCAGCCCAGCATTTTACATGATGTACTCAGCATATAAGTTAAATAAGCAGGGTGATAATCTACATCCTTGATGTACTCCTTTCCCTATCTGGAACCAGTCTCTTGTTTCATGGCCAATTCTAACTGTGCTTCTTGATCTGCATACAGATTTCTCAGGAGGCAGGTCAGGTGGTCTGGTATTCCCTTTAAGAATAAATTCTTAAATTTATTATTCTTAAATTTAAAAATCTCTTTCAGAATTTTCCACAGTTTGTTGTGATCCACCCAGTCAAAGGGTTTAGCATAGTCAGTGAAGCAGAAGTAGATGTTTTTCTAGAATTCTTTTGTCTTTTGTATCATCCAGCGAATGTTGGCAATTTGATCTCTGGGTCCTTGGCCTTTTCTAAATCCAGCTTGAACATCTGGAAGTTCTCAGTTCACATACTGTTGAAGCCTAGCTTGGAGAATTTTGACTATCACTTTACTAGCGTGTGAGAGGAGTGCAATTGTGTGGTAGTTGGAGCATTCTTTGGCATTGCCTTTCTTTGGGATTGGAATGAAAACTGACCTTTTCCAGTCCTGTGGCCACTGCTGAGTTTTCCAGATTTGCTGGCATATTCAGTGCAGCACTTTCACAGCATCATCTTTTAGGATTTGAAACAGCTCCACTGGAATTCATCACCTCCACTAGCTTTGTTCATAGTCCTGCTTCCTAAGCCCCGCTTGACTTCACATTCCATTATGTCTAGCTCTAGGTTAGTGATCACACCATCGTGGTTATCTGGCTCATTAAGACCTTTTGTGTATAGTTCTTCTGTGTATTCTTGCCACCTCTTCTTAATAACTTCTGCTTCTATTATGTCTTTACCGTTTCTGTCCGTTATTGAGCCCATATTTTTATGAAATGTTCCCTTGGTGTCTCTAATTTTCTTGATGCGATTTCTAGTCTTTCCCTTTCTATCGTTTTCCTCTCTTTCTTTGTACTGATCACTGAGGAAGGCCTTCTTATCTCTCCTTACTATCTTTGGAATTCTGCATTCAGATGGGTGTATGTTTCCTTTTCTCCTTTTCCTTTAGCTTCTCTTCTTTTCTCAACTATTTGTAAGGCTGCCTCAGGCAACCATTTTGTCTCTTTGTATTTCTTTTTCTTGGGGACGGTCTTGATCATTGCCTCCTGTACAGTGTCACGAACCTCCATTCATAATTCTTCAGGCACTCTATCAGATCTAATCCCTTGAATCTATTTGTCACTTCCACTGTATAATTGTAAGGGATTTGATTTAAGTTATACTGGACTAGCCTTGTAGTTCCCCTTACTTTCTTCAGTTTAGTCCAAATTTTGCAATAAGGAGTTCCTCATCTGAACCACATTGAGCTCGCAGTCTTGTTTTTGCTATCGAGCTTCTCCATCTTTCACCACAGAGAATATAATCAACCTGGTATGCAAACTCATAAAAGTAGGTATATTGCTTCAGACCAAATTTAGCCAAAACTGTGGGCTTTAATTGTAAGTAGGAGCAGCTATAGCTTCCCAGGTGGCTCAGTGATAAAGAATCCACCTGCCATTGCAGGAGACACGGGTTCCATCCCTAGGTTGGGAAAATGTTCTAAAGAAGGAATTGGCAACCACTCTAGTATTTTGCCTTGGAAATCCTGTGCACAGAGGAGCCTGGTAGGTTATGGTCCAGGGTTGCAAAAGAGTCAGATATGACTTAGCAACTAAACATCAAGGACCAGCCATGTTTGGCTGTGGGAATTCCTCATATAGGTCCCTCAGTTACAATAAACAACACCTTACATGAGAGTTTTTCTCTAAAGCAGATGCTGGGACATTCTTGGGGTAAGATTGGTAGGTCCTCTGATCAGCTTAAGCGGTCAGGATCTTTGATGTGGAGCCAGTCCAAGAAGCTGTGGATTGGAGAGCTGGGCCTGTGGCATAGTGAGTGTTTTAGTCATTTAAAGAAGAAGAGGAACTTCTCTGGAGGTCCAGTGGCTAAGACTCCACAGACTAAGTCCTGAGAGCCTGGTGTCCATCCCTGGTCAGAGAACTAGATCCCGCATGCCATAAATAAGACCTAAGACCCTGCACAGCCAAATAAATTAAAAAAAAAAAAATCAAAGACTGGGGGCTTTTACTCCTGCAGGTCCTTTACCTGAAGCAACAGTATTACAAATGGAAAAATTATCTCAATTTTTTTTATGCCAGGCCTGAAATCTTGAGAGAGACTTTATATGTTAATTATCTAACATTGAGATGTTGATTCACTTAGCACACTTTTTAGCTCACCCAAAGACGTTTTCAGATGAACTTATTCACATACTTCATTTTACTCATAATAAATAATTCCACTGCAATCCAGTATAACACATACACATATAAAGCTTGGAATTTGCCATGCACTCAGTTTATGCAAACCAAGTATGAAAACAGCATAGTAGGTAAAAGCCATGATTCTGTAGTTTGACTGCTGGATTCAGATTTAGGTTCAGACTTAATATATCCAAGCCTCAGTTTCCTTATCTATGACATGGCATGAAAGCCCTTAACTTAGAGTTATCATGAGTATGTAAGATTTCTTATAAAGCCCTTGGCAAAGTACTTAGCACATAGTAAGTGCTCAGCAAATATTAGCTTAAATATAGTCACTTGTTGGAGATCTTTTGTGTCTACAGCACTGTAGAGTTAAGAAATGAAACAGACTTATAAAACCACATTCTAAGCACATACTTTGGTTATGAATGGTTTGATGAGTGGGATGCCCTAGACAGATTAAGAGCAGAAATCATTAAGTGATCAAGCTCTCCTTGTATTTTTAAGGTGAACTTTACTTGTATAACTTAGATGTACACAGTGGTTTCTAGAAAACCCCTAAGTAGTAAAGAAACCTTTCCAGCAAAAGCCAAGGTTTCAAGATTGTTCTTTCTTTAAATGATCTTTGTTATTAAACCAAAAGGTTTAATGCAATATGGAGTGCTTTATCTAGCTATTTAATTTTTCACCTTTGTTGAGACTAAGAGGAGGGTGAAATAGGAAAACATAGGGCTGAATTTCTGGTTTTGAAGGTGCAGGCCTGAATATATTTGAAGGTCCTAAAAGATGTGGATACAGTTTCCATCACCTCTGTCTCTGCCTCCCTCACTCTTCTTGGTCCCTTCCCTCACCTTCTCTCTTCTCTAGTTTTCTCACATACACTTTATCAAGAAAGCATTTACTTTAGAACATATTCTGTGAATTTTTTTGTACTGTCATATAAATGTAACAGCTACTGTGTAAATATTAGATGTATTATGCACTGCAGCTGTGGTCAACAGGGTAATGCTTGCATGGTAAAGAGATTGCAAGATGATACCTTAACTCTCAGGTATTTAAAATCATCACTAAGGCCAATTTCATAAACATGAAACTATGGAGTATAGTGGAGCCTGTGGATTTATCTTAAGCGTCTGGCATTTGTTCTCAAGTAAGTTCTAATTTTTAAAACATAGCAGTAAATATTATATCCCATTCAGTTTTGACCATGGTTGAAGTATCCTATAAAAATTTTTTATTATACTATAAACAAAACTTAAATTTCAGAAAAGTATTTATTAAATAGTACATAGCTTATTCACAGAAGATAAAGGATTTCCTAATAATGAAGACTCAAAATTGTCTGCTGAAATGGGTTTCATTGATTCAACAAATTCTTTTTTTATATGCTGCCAAAAGTAGATCAATGGATAAAATGTACTTTCATTTTAATTATCTCTCCCTCTATCCCTGTCTCTCCTAGTAATGTGTGTTAGAAGAAATGTTCAGAAAGTGCTTAGCCCTAAATTCTTAAAAAAACAAAAAAAAAAAAACACAACAAAAAAAAACACTTGCTGATATGTGTGTGCTCATTCGTGTCCAGCTCAGATCCTATGAACTGTAGCCCACCAGGCTCCTCTGTCCGTGGGATTTCCCAGGCGAGAATACTAGTATGGGTTGCCATTTTCTACTCCAGGGGATCTTGCACATCCAGGTGTCAGACATGAGTCTCCTGAGTCTCCTTCATTGGCAGGAGGACTCTTTACCATTGCACCAGCTGGGTCGGGAAGATCCCAGCGAACAATTGTGTTTCCTAGAGACTTGCTGCTCAAACAGTGTTGCATGAACCAGCAGCTTCCCCATCAACCCAGTAGCTTTTGTTTAATGTCCTGAACTCATCAGGGCCTTTGCTAGACCTACATATCAGGATCTGTGTTTGACAATGGATACAAATGCTCAGAAAATTTTGAGAAGTGTTTAGACTATATATAGAGAGAGCATACTGAACAGTTCTGAAGCAAATGTGCAGTACAAAAGGGTAGTTTGATTTTACATGATTTGATGGATTTGTGAAACCTGAATATCTTATGAATTTGCTTTTTCTCACAGACAGATGTTTCTGCCATAGTGAGACGTTGTAGTTTTGAAAATACATATGTCTTATCCTATTGAGATACTGTACACACACCCCCACACATACCTCTGTAAGTATCAGGACTTACTGGGAATAAATAGGGTTAAGGGCACATAATTAAAATGGTCTGCAACTTTAACTAGAGCATCAAGAAAAACAAACAGTTCTGATAAAAATACCAGCAGAATTAAACTGGCATTTGTACCCAGCACCAGTAGATCCCATGCAGGCTTAAACTCTGGCTCTTTGCTTTCTTCAGAAAATCTCCTCCATAACGTTGAGTTCCTTAATTTTGTTCTTAATATAAACATGCAGAGTCTGCATATACAGGCTTTGCCAAAATAACAATGTGGTGAAGTGTAGATACTGAATCAACTAAATCCCCACTTCTTAACACCAAAAGAAAGTTCTGCAGGATTTCTGGCTTTTGTCTTTAAGCCTTTCTGTATGGGTAAAAAACCTTTTAGTTATGAAAAGGCCTATCCCTGATGTCTTTAAAATGTCAATGTGTTGGGGAAAAAAAAATCACATTTGAACCAATCTGACTTTCATGTCATGCCTTATCTGTTAATCGTGAATGGCTTAATTCGCATTACAGAAAGACATTATAGCAGAATAGACTGAAGTTTTCCATTTTCTAGTTTTTGATGGTGTCCAGTGTGCTGTGAAAACAGAAACTTGACTGTGTTCTGTTCCTCAGCATAAAGAGGTAGTTGGCTCACAGTGATGGAAGGGGGGGAAGTGGAATACAAATACACATTAAAGACAGTGTGAAATGGCTTAAAAAAATAGCAAAAAACCCCACCGGATATGAATTTTCTTCCCAACCCTTTGGGCTCCTTACTGTGAGGTGAAGAGTTAGGCCTGCCAAAACAAGCTCTAATTTCCCATCTTGCTTTGATTTTCTCTTGTAAATACATTTTTGTTTTAATTATTCCTTTCAATTTTATGTGTTTGGGGTTTAATGCTAAGCCAAAGCCAGTGCCAGATCAAATGAATTCCTGCCCCTTAGTTTGGTTTCTCTCAGGGAGTGGAATCCCCCATTTTTGTCTCTGGCCTCGGAAGAGGCTTGCTAAACTCTAGAAGAGGAAATGCCGAAAATGACTCTGATGCAAAGTCACTTGACGTCATTTTCTGTGTCATTGCTTATTCAGGGAGAAATCCGTATGGAAGCTGGTGTTTTGGGGGCTCTTACGAGTTAGAAATAAGAAGAACTTAGAATGGAAACAGGTGAGGAGAGGTCTGTGATAGGACAGTATCTCACCAACGCCATTTAAGTGCTGTTTCATATGCTTCGAGTCTTTGATTACATAGGTAATTTGGAAAGGCCATTCATACATACAGTGCTCAGAAATCAGAAAGGAAAGGAAAATGGTAGAAAGGGAAAGTTAGTTTTCAGAGTTGGGACATGTTTTTCTTTAAAGTCATGGCCAACTACCTCTCCTGGGACTCTTCTAGAGAATGTGATGGGAGAGGACATATTGTATTGAACCCAAGGTTTGTTTTTTTTTTTTTTTTGAAAGCTGAGGCCTCAGTGGATTTGAGCAAGGAATAGGGTTAGAGAACTTTCGACTTGTGGAGCTTTGTGAACTTTTTTCATTCTTTTCCATTTTCCACAGTCACCTCTGTGGACCTGCACCGAGGGCTTCCCAGTTATCACTTGAGGATGGCTCTGGTGAGAGGGAAAACTTGGTGGAAATACCCTGAGCTGCCTTCCTGGAATAAACGTGGTTTGAGAAATTGTGGATGTCTGGGCACATAGATAATGACTGGTAGACAAACTGTGGAGTAGCTATCAAATATGACAGCCTGGGATTGGGCTGTAGAGACAGAGTCAGACCCAAGAAGAGATCTTTGAGTGTATTTTTCTAACAACTCTTTTTCCCCCCTCTCTGTTAAAAGATGCTTACTCCCTGGAAGGAAAGTTATGACCAACCTAGACCAGCATATTCAAAAGCAGAGACATTGCTTTGCCAACAAAGGTCCATGTAGTCAAGGCTATGGTTTTTCCTGTGGTCATGTATGGATGTGAGAGTTGGACTGTGAAGAAGCTGAGTGCCGAAGAATTGATGCTTTTGAACTGTGGTGCTGGAGAAGACTCTTAAGAGTCCCTTGGACTGCAAGGAGATCCAACCTGTCCATTCTAAAGGAGATCAGTCCTGGGATTTCTTTGGAAGGAATGATGCTAAAGCTGAAACTCCAGTACTTTGGACACCTCATGCAAAGAGTGGACTCACTGGAAAAGACTCTGATGCTGGGAGGGATTGGGGGCAGGAGGAGAAGGGGACGACAGAGGATAAGATGGCTGGATGGCATTACCGACTTGATGGACGTGGGTTTGGGTGAACTCCGGGAGTTGGACAGGGAGGCCTGGCGTGCTGCAATTCATGGGGTCACAAAGAGTCGGACACAACTGAGCGAGTGAACTGACTGACTGACAGAATGACTAAATCAGTTTAGTCAAGTGTCAGTGGCTTGGGACAAGAAGGAAAAAGAAACAGGCAACTATTCTATATTAAAAGGGATTTAAGAAGTTTAAGAGGTGTAAGTGAATGCAATGAGTAGATTTTGCTAGAATCCTTATTTATAAGCAAGTGGCACCCCACTCCAGTACTCTTGCCTGGAGAATGCCAGGGACAGGAAGCCTTAAGAGTTGCCGTCTATGGGGTCGCACAGAATTGGACACGACTGAAGCGACTTAGCAGCAGCAAGAAAACAAATCTTAGAGGTAACTGGAGGAATTTAAATGTGAACTAGCTTTTGATGATATTAGAGAATCATTAATTTTGTTACAAATGATAATAGCCTATGGTCATGTAAGAGCACCCTCTGTCTCCCCATCCACATGGCACAAGTGAGACAAGTTCTTTAACCTCTCCTAGGGTCAGTTTCTGCGTCTGTGAAATGACGGTGATCATCGTGGAGGCTTTTGTAGTGTTGATGTGAATATGGAATGAGGGTCCCAGCACAGTCTGGCCCGGGATTCTCACATGTTGTTGCTGTTACTGTTTTCATTATTATTGTCACTAAGTGAGTTTCAAGTATCATTTTAATTCTAACGTGAGCTTGTTCTTTAAAATGTTTGTGCACTTCCCTGTTGGTGAACATGTTTGTGTCCTCACCTTCAATACCTTGACAGTAATCCTAGATGGCCTGTTCCACAAGTCTTAGACATCTTGGCGCATCTTGGCTTTGTTCACTGTTTACTCTCATCATTAAGTCTTATATCAGGGCCAGTGACTTGCTTTGAATAGATGCTCTGTATTTTGTTGAATGAATAAGCTCTACTTTCTGTAAAACTTATAGAAGACAAATTAATTTTTATTGAAATGCTTATTATTGGTATTAAATGATATTGGACTTGTATTGATCAGCCTGCTGGGTGAGGATATAAAAGGGCTTCCTGGATGGCTCATAAGAATCCTCATGGAATGCAGGAGATGCAGGAGACTCGGATTCGATCCCTGGGTCAGGAAGATCCCTGGAGGAGGGCATGGCAACCCACTCCAGGATTCTTGGTGGGAAAATCCCATGGAGTGGATGGGACTGGAGCCTGGAGGGCTGCAGTCCATGGGGTCACAAAGAGTCAGACATGACTCAAGCAGCTGAGCACGCACACATGCATAGTCTAGCACTGTGGTGGACACTGGTGTCTGGACCCTCACATTAGTGTTTCATTCATTCACTTTTTGCCCAATCAGGCCTCTTCTTCTTCTTCCTCAGAAAGTGCTCCTGTGGCCATTCTAATTAGATTATAAACTAATTCTAATTAGGTTATAAACTCTTTATAAGGTGAGGAAGAAATCATATTAGACTCCTTTCTATAGTTTCTTGCACAGAGTAGGCAGATGCTAGATGTCAAAGAAGACTGTATATTTTGTACTGGAATTGTTCTTGGATATCTTCATGGGGAGTCAGGAGAATATGTGCTGCTGCTGCTGCTGCTAAGTCGCTTCAGTCGTGTCTGACTCTGTGCGACCCCATAGACGGCAGCCCACCAGGCTCCCCCATCCCTGGGATTCTCTAGGCAAGAACACTGGGGTGGGTTGCCATTTCCTCCTCCAATGCATGAAAGTGAAAAGTGAAAGTGAAGTCGCTCAGTTGTGTCCGACTCTTAGCGACCCCATGGACTGCAGCCTACCAGGCTCCTCCATCCATGGATTTTCCAGGCAAGAGTACTGGAGTGGGGGTGCCATTGCCTTCTCCAGAATATGGGCTATAAGAAGTGATTTTAAGTGCTTAGAGAAACTGTTTAGTTGTAGAGATATTGTTGTGGTCTGTAATTGACAGCTGTCAAATATTGATTTGGTTGTAATTGTAACCCTTCAGAGGCAATTATTTTCCTATGTTTTCTCTCGTCACCTTGAATATTAATAATTTGGGGTGAGTGGGAAAGAGAGTTCTTTAATGTAGACTGGCATTCATGTGTAGAAAGACTAAAAGCCACTGGGATAACAAGGATATATTAGATGCTTATAATTCAGATATGCTGTATGTTCAGAACCTCACAGCACTGTGAGGAAATCCTGGTGTCTGAATCTAACAGATAAGTGCTGGCTTTTGTTTCCAGGTTTCGAATATTAGCCATGTAAAGGATTTGACATTAGCTTAAAGATATAAAACAAGTGTAGTTCAACAATTGTAATGGATGTTCTTTTCTTCTCATGTTGCAGTTTGATCAGAACATTGCATGTGAGCATCTTACCTTTTCAGTATGTAAAGGAAAAGGTTTGATTTTCATCCGTGAGAGTAGTATGTGTGAAGCTGGTAAACAATATATTCTTACATCAAATGGTAAAGTATGTTATACAGTTGCTGCTGCCACTACCAGAGAGTGAAATGCTGTGCTACAAGTAAAGCAAACATGTGCAGAGCTGTATTTTTACATTTCAAGCTTGGATATTTGTTTTCTTTTTAAGAAGAAGCAGAGGGGGAGATAAAACTATGCCTGTATCGTTCCATGCCAAGGTCGGTTCTTCATATTTTGTCTGTTTAGTTTAATAACACTCAAGCAAAACGGCAATCAGCAGCACGCTCTCCTTGGTAAATCCATAGCTATAAAGTAAGCATGTACTTCAGAATTTAAGAAAAAAAGTTGCTTGTTGCGCCCAGACCTAGTTTGACATATTTTTGAAAAGTGCTTATAATTCTCCAGAGTTCCAGGATTAAAATCAGGAAACACAAAATAGAAATATATGGATTTGTCTCTGCAGCTCCCCCACACCTTAGGTTGAATTGTCTTAGACCCTTCTTTTAAAAAAAGAGGTAGCTAGTCTTAGTTGAATAATCTGAGATTTGTTAACTGGCTATCCTTTGTGAATTTTTGCAAGGTGATTAAAAAGTGAGGCGCTGTTGACCCTTGGTAAATAAAATGCTCTTGAATTTTACATCAACTTCAGGATATATTCACCTCCTTTTTAAACAATCTTGATTTAACAAGAAGAATTCTAGGTTTGAAACTCTGAAGTCCTGAGAAATATTTTTTCTATAACTCCTAAAAATAATTCCAAATTACGTTTTTTCTTCAGAAATGTGAAGTAGATATATAATGAATGTTTTCTTCCAGATTGAATTTCATTTGTGTGATTGACATTAATAAAAATATTCTAACTTAATTCAGTTCATTAAAGAGGTGAGGATTTTTGCACAATGAAGCATGATATAGAAGACTTTTAAACTTTCTGGAGTTTTAAAATAGAAATTTTAAAACTGTACATAATTTATAGTCTGTGTGTACGTATGCATTGATTCTCCCTGCCCCCTTCATCTAATAAGCCCCTCTTTTCCTGTTCCATCTTGTAAACATGAGTTGCTTATGTCTTGCGTACTGAAATTGCTGCCAGGAAGTAGCAAAGCTTCTTTTCCCATGACCCTCGCTCTAATGTTGTTCCAAGGGTTCCGTACTTAGAAATGCCTTGATAACCACATTCATTCCTGACATACCCCACCCCCAGCACACACAAAGCTGCTGAGTGCCATCTGACCCAGAGTCCAGCTGCAGCTTCTTACAGCACTAGTGGGGAAGGCTTTTACCTAGAGTAGTGAATATCTGTGAAGGCATTTTGTGTGTGATATATTGCATGCATATAGAAAATTAAAAAAAAATTACTTTGTGTGATCCTGGAAGCTACAGGTTAACTAGTGTCTGTTTTTCTCTAATTTTGGGCTCACTGAAGCTAGCATGTATGTGTGTGCCTGCACATCCTTTTTGTATTATTTCTGGAAATTTTGCTGCTGACAGTGAATCTAGTTGCTAAAGCATACTTTAGATTCCCTTGTTCTGTGTCATTTATCATGAACATAAGAGTTTTCTAAAATGACTGGGTTATGCTGGTCACAATCCATTCCACCCCCACCTCAGTTCTCATGTGATGCACTATATTTCTTCTTTTGTTATAGTGGGGAGAGAAACATGTTTGTTTGAAAAACTTCCCACTAACACTCTGAAGTAAGCAATAGCATTGTTTTAGTATATATAGAAAACTGAGACTGCAAAGGAAAGCTTAAGTATTTTGCCCAAGGTAGCAAAAAGCTAGTCAGTCGTGGAACTAGGTCCGGTCCTGTAGGAACTCGGTCCTGTAGTCCAGTGTCAGACTTTGCTGCCCCAGGAGAGAGTCCTCCAGCCCTGACCCTGAGGCTAACCCCTGACCCTAAGCCTAATCCAGTTTTGGGAATTGATTGTTTAAGAGACGTACACATAAAGGGAATACTCGTGATGATACCTGATTTCACCTGTCCTAAGGAGACAGGAGGTGTCAGGGTTCTGTATGAAGTGAGTTATTCCTAGAGCAAGGATGTGAGCCCTGGGTTTGCCTCACTGGGCTTGCGTGGAAAAGCAGGCAGGTTTATTTGATGGACTACAGGCCACTTGGGTCTTCCCTGGGGTCTCCGTGGGTAAAGAATCCTCCTGCCAAGGCAGGAGAATCGGCTTCAGTCCGTGGGTTTGAGTGGCGGCCTACTCCAGTATGCTTGCCTGGGAAATCCCACTGACGGTGGAATGTTCCAGGCCGCAGTGCATGGTGGGGGTTGCGGAAGAGTCGGCCGTGACTGAGCGACGGAGCAGCAACACCGCCAGGCCGCTGTGTGGAGTGCAGGTTGTGAGAGAAGAGGGAGCCTGAGTCTCGGCCTTCGTGAGATAGATGTGCCGCTCGCGCAGAAGCTGCTGCAGGCTGTGCGGGGGGTGGGCGCGCGTGCGCGGAGGCGTGTGGGGCCCAGGGACCCCCGCAGCGGGGCCTCCTCTTCCAGCCTCTCAGCTGTGTCGCTGACCTGCCACCCCGGCTGCTCTCGGCGGCGCTGGCCGCCACTGAGGAACACGGAAGGCTGAGCTGGTTCCGTCTCGGCCGCTGTGGGTCTGGATGATGGCCGCCCTGGTTAACTGCTCTGCGTCTGATGAAAGGGTTAGAGGACACTTGTCCCTGAAATGCTGCCTGGAAAGCAGGTTTCTCTTGTAGGAGACTTTTTTTCCTCTGTGGTGTCCATGGTGAAAATAGAGACAAATTTTGGTAAAAATGACTTAGTATGAGAAATACTTCTCTTAAACTGAAAATGTGATTATTTTCCTTAACCAAGTTGAGAGCATGAATTACTTTGTGCTAGTGACGGGCCATGTGTACTTCTGGCGTGTCCGGTTTGAGAAGGAAATTCAGCAGGTAGTCTGCTTTAATCTGAGACTTTGTTTTTTTTTGAGGGGATTAAACAAAAATAAACTTTAGAGAAAATCTTAGTGATCTTTTCAGTAAACAGAAAGTGAAGGGCAGCTATTCTAAACAAATGATAGCTAGCCTCCTCCTGCCCTCCCACACTGCCTCTTTCCTCCCAAGCATGCTCATACTCATAAGTCAAACGGTCTCTTTGTGCTTCTGTCTCACCATGAGTCAAATTCTGTCATCACATGGATCCTAGAAATGAAACTACTCTGTTTATTCTTTACCAGTCTCTTTACTCTGGATTAGAGAGAGGATCTTATCTTTTGTATAACATAGGTAGGCCTTTGTGTTTCTCATGTTAACCATTATCATTATTGAACCAGAACCAGTGTCTTCCTTCATTTCTTTTGAAAATTTTCCAGGAAGCTGGCCTCTGGACTGAAATGGCCATGACATCTCTTGCAGTGACTGTAGTTTGCAGTTCACTATCCTATAGGAACGCGGTGCAGGAGCCTGGAGTTCAGGGGCTCGACTTTGCAGTGCTGTGACTAGCCGAGGTTTCAGGCATGTGACCTGTGGTTGGTGATGCTAATACATTTGAAGCGCTTTGAGATTCCTTTAGAAGAAAAGTGCTTAATAATTTGAAACAACAGATCCTAGCAATTAGAAAGCCTTCTGCACTGAATTAGTGAGCACTTACTTCATGCCAAAATGAGGTTCTCCCTCAGGCCCACAGAAGTAAGCGCATAGTAGCTTGTCATTCAGGGCCATGTGGTAAATACCAGTGGAACTGGGACTGTAACCCTTGACTTCTGACACTCTGTCCAGTTATGTGTGAGTAATAATCCAAAGTCTACATATTTTTAAGTTTCATGAGGTATAAATTGTTTATTGTATTACATGAACATTTTAATTCTAAACCTTTAACGAGTTAATTCCCTTTAGAACTATGTATAACCACATGATAAAACGAATATAAATGAAATTTAAGCTAGCGGATTGGGGGTTTTCAAAAAAATCATTCTCATCAAATTGGTAATGTTTTTGGAGCACTTAAACATAGTAGTTTATTTAGATAAATACAGATTTTTGCCAGTCTTTGTGAACAAAGGTACTAGTAGATTGTGGAGGAGCATTAAAGAATTGGAATTAAAACTGAGGACCGACCTAGACATCAAACGTGTTTAAAATCTTTACTGGGGGCAGAAAGACTAAATAAAGATTTTCCATGTAACAAGTGCTAAGTTTATGATGTAAAAAAGGCACATTGAGGATGGCCTATTTCATCTCAGAAACCACTTGGTAACTTAAGGAAATTTGAGTTCAGGCCATGTCCTTTTTTTTTTTTTTTTTGTCAATTCCTCACTATCTCCTTTATCTGTGGCTAAGTTCTATTCCATACTTGTAGGAAAGAAATTGAAAATTTTAGTCTTTAAATACGTGATTCACAGTAGCTTTAAAGATTCCTTAATAGTGGGATATGTAACTGGGAAACACTTATTTCTTTTCAAGTGTGTTAAAAGTGTAATTGTTTCTACTGGCTAAGTTTTAGTTCCACAATGTTGTTTTCCATATGTTCCTACAATATTACTCCTAAGAGGAAACAACCCATTCTAAATACCTACAACTCTTCCCTATGTGACTGATCACTAAATAGCTCCAGTCCGCCTATCACAAGTCACACCTTCTTTTGAGTGTTTTTTTTTTTAAAGCTTTCTTTCATAATAGTTTTTTTCCTAATGAAGTGTTAATGCTTATCCTGTATTAATCCACTACACCATACACATATCCTGTTTTAAAATGGGCACTATAAAAGGTTTTTACTACATGCTTTTTATTCTTTCAACTCTTTATGCAAAACTAAATATCTTTCATGTATCAGGCCCAGATCTGTTTGTTGAACAGTGAACAAAAAGGCAAACATTCATACTTTCATAGAAATTATATTTTAACTAGGGAGGGAAATTAATGAATAAAATGTATTGATCAGGTCAACATCATGGCAATGTGGGATGCTTTCACTGTCTCTTATCTTCAGTCTATAACCAATAAAACATCCATAAATCAACAAAGGTTCTTCTCTCCAATGTACCACCCAAGTAAAGGTGGGCAGACTGGAAGACCAGAGGAGGTGGTTCGTATGAGCCCAGCCAGGCTGACTGAGCCCAGAGCTGCAGAGAACTTCATTGTTAGCAGCTGTGAGGTGGGTGTGGACAGCTCTAGGTTGCTGGCTTCAGGGGTACCCATGATCACAGGGAACCAGGGGGCATGTTGACCTGTGATCCCATCCCTACAGCAGTCAGTTCAGTTCAGTCCCTCAGTCGTGTCCAACTCTTTGTGACTCCATGGACTGCAGCACTCCGCATCTCCCTCCCTGTCCATCACCAACTCCTGGAGCTTACTCAAACTCATGTCCATTGAGTCGGTGATGCCATCCAACCATCTTATCCTCTGTTGTTCCCTTCTCCTGCCTTCAATCTTTCCCAGAATCAGGGTCTTTTCTAATGAGTTGCCTCTTCACATCAGGTGGCCAAATTATTGGAGCATCAGCTTCAGCATCAGTCCTTCAATGAATAGTTAGGACTGATTTCCTTTAGGATGGACTGGTTGAATCTCCTTGTAGTCCAAGAGACTCTCAAGAGTCTTCTTCAACACCACAGTTCAAAAGCATCAATTCTTCATCACTCAGCTTTCTTTATGGTCCAGCTCTCACATCCATACATGACTACTGGAAAAACCTTAGCTTTGACTAGTCAGAGCTTTGTTGACAAAGTAATGTCTCTGCTTTTTAATATGCTGTCTAGGTTGGTCATAGCTTTTCTTCCAAAGAGCAAGCATCTTTTGATTTCATGGCTGCAGTCACCATCTGCAGTGATTTTGGAGCCCCCAAATAAAGTCTGTCACTGTGTCCATTGTTTTCTCATCTATTTGCCATGAAGTGATTGGACTGGATGCCATGATCTTAGTTTTCTGAATGTTGACTTTTAAGCCAGCTTTTCACTCTTCTCTTTCACTTTCATCAAGAGGCTCTTTAGTTCTTCTTTGCTTTCTGCCATAAGGGTGGTGTCATCTGCATATCTGAGATTATTGATGTTTCTCCTGGCAGTCTTGATTTCAGCTTGTGCTTCATCCAGCCTGGTATTTCACATGATGTACTCTGCATAGAAGTTAAATAAGCAGGGTGACAATATGCAGCCTTGACGTACTCCTTTCCCGGTTTGGAACCAGTCTGTAGTTCCATGTCTGATTCTACTTGTTGCTTCTTGACCTGTGTACAGATTTCTCAAGAGGCAGGTCAGGTGGTCTGGTATTCCCATCTCTTTAAGAAATTTCCACAATTTGTTGTGATCCACACAGTCAAAGGCTTTGGCGTAGTCAGTAAAGCAGATGTAGATGTTTTTCTGGAACTCTCTTGCTTTTCGATGATCTAGCGGATGGTGGCATTTTGATCTCTGATTCTTCTGTCTTTTCTAAAACCAGCTTGAACATCTGGAAGTTCACGGTTCACATACTTTTGAAGTCTGGCTTGGAGAATTTTGAGTATTACTTCGCTAGTGTGTGAGATAAGTGCAATTGTGCCATAGTTTGAACATACTTTGTCTTTGCCTTTCTTTAGGATTGGAATGAAAACTGACCTTTTCCAGCCATGGAAGTACCGACTAATTCAGTCCCCCTGCCTGCAGCACCAGTTGCTGCGAATCCCAAAACCCTGTGTGCAGCAGAGACAGCTACAACACTGGCTGCCCACGCCCATGGCAGCAGAGCCTGTGGCCCAGGCAGCCCTGGATATGGAGGTGCCTGCCTGTTTTGTTGCCCTGGCATTAATGCTAGTGACAGTGGAAACAGCAAAGCTCCAGTGACGCTGGGGGTGCAGACAGTGGCACGAGAGCACCGGTGGCGCCTCCGGCAGAGGCAGAAGAGGGTGGAAAGCGACAGTTCTCACAAATAGCCGGATGCAGTTGGGTGGGGTTGCTCATTCTCTCGGTCATGTCTGAATGTTTGTGATCCCATGGACTTCACCATGCCAGGCTTCCCTGTCCATCACCAGCTTCCGGAGCTTGCTCAAACTCATGTCCATTGAGTTGGTGATGCCATCCAACCATCTCATCCTCTGTTGCCCCCTTCTCTTCCTGCCTTCGTTCTTTCCCAGCATCAGGGTTTTCTCCAATAAGTTGGCTCTTCATATCAGGTGGGCAAAGTATTGGAGCTTCAGCTTCAACATCAGTCCTTCTAGTGAATATTCAGGGTTGATTTCCTTTAGGATGGTCTGGTTGGATCTCCTTGTAGTCCGAGGAACTCTCAAGAGTCTTCTCCAACACCATAGTTCAAAGGCATCAGTTCTTTGGCACACTGCCTTTTTATTGTTGGGAAGTTCCCCTGGAGAAGGAAATGGCAACCCACTGCATTATTTTGCCTGTGAGATCCCATGGACGGAAGAGCCTTGGGGGCTGCAGTCCATGGGTTTGTGCCAAGTCAGACACGACTTAGTAACTATACACCACCCACAACCAGAAGGAATTGGAGGTGGGGTGGGGAGGGGGAGGAAGGTGAAATGTGTAGAAGAGGTCATTTGTATGATGATGACTGGAAACTAAATTTTGCATGGTGAGCTCATTGTGATGTATACAGAAGTTGAAATGTATACAAGAAGCTAGTGCTTTAAACCAATGCTGTCTTAGTTTAAAAAAAATTGTAAAACCAAAGAAATGTGTCATAGATCAGATCATGAAAATGCTACGGAGAAAAGTCAGTTGGGGAGGTTATTATAGGTGTGTGTATGCATGCATGTGCACACGATCCTGTTGGCATTCTGTTTGGGTATCTATAGGTATAGATCGTTACAGGGGAAGGTGAGAAAGTGATATTTGAAGACAGGGAGGGAGGAAGGCTTTGTTTAGATAATACAAGAACCAATTTATTCTTAACTTGAGAGAAAAACATTTAAGGTCAAGGTACAGGTCAGCAGTGGCCTGCCGCAGGGCAGGGGCTCTGGGTGTAGCAGACCTGGGTCGTGTGGCCTGTGGCAGAAGCCCTCTTGGAAGAAGTCGCCATTAGCCCCACCATAAAGCTGCCAAGCAGATGACCCACAAATTGCAGAACAATTATATCAAAGAAATTCTTGCACTGTTAAGAAAGTTCTAGGACCCGCAACAGATTTCCCAACCTGGAGATCTGACAAAGGAACTGAGAAGCCCCAGGAATTTGACTTTGGAGGCCAGTGGGCTCTGATTACAGAACTTACACAGGACTTGGGAAACAGGCTCTTGGAGGGAACAAACAACGTCTTTTGCACACCAGGACCCAGGAGAAACGAGCAGTGACCCCACGAGAGACTGACCAGACTTGCCTGTGAGTGTCCAGGAGTCTTTGGCGGAGGCCTGGCTTGGTGGTGGCCTACTGCAAGGTTGGGGACACCGAGTGCAGCAGTGCGTACAGGGGACCTTCTGAAGGAGGTCGCCATTATCTTCATTTCCTCCACATAGTTTGGTCTCAGGTCAAACAACAGGGAGGGAACACAGCCCCGCCCATTAACAGAAAATTGGATTAAAGATTTACTGGCCCACTCCAATGGCCCACTCATTGGAGTAAGACCTGGTTTCCCCCACAGTCAGTCTCTCCCATCAGGAAGCTTTCATAACCCTCTTATCCTTGTATATCAGAGGGCAGACAGAATGAAAAGCAAATTTATAGAAAACTAATCAAACTGGTCACATGGACCACAGCCTTGTCTAACTCAATCAAATTATGAGCGATGCTCATATGACCCGATCCAAAACAGACGGGTCATGGTGGAGAGTTCTGACAAAATGTGGTCCACTGGAGAAGGGAATGGCAAACTGCTTCAGTATTCCTGCCTTGAGAATCCCATGAACAGTATGAAAAGGTAAAAGATATGACGCTGAAAGATGAACTTCCTAGGCCGGTAGGTCCCCAATATGCTACTGGAGAAGAGTGGAGAAATAACTTCAGAAAGAATGAAGAGATAGAGGCAAAGCAAAAACATTGCACAGTTGTGGATGTGACTGGTGATGGGAGTCAAGTCTGATGCTGTAAAGAGCAACGTTGCATAGGAACCTGGAATGTTAGGTCCACGAATCAAGGCAAATTAGAAGTGGTCAAACAGGAGATGGAAAGAGTGAACATTGACAGGAATCAGTGAACTAAAATCAATTGGGATGGGTGGAATTTAACTACGATGACCATTTTATCTCGGAGAAGGCAATGGCACCCCACTCCCAGTACTCTTGCCTGGAAAATCCATGGATGGAGCAGCTTGGTAGGCTGCAGTCCATGGGGTTACTAAGAGTCAGACACAACTGAGCGACTTCACTTTCACTTTTTACTTTAATGTATTGGAGAAGAAAATGGCAACCCATTCCAATGTTCTTGCCTGGAGAATCCCAAGGAGGGGGAAGCCTGGTGGGCTGCTGTCTATGGGGTCGCTCAGAGTTGGACATGACTAAAGTGACTTAGCAGCAGCAGCAGCAGCAACAGACCATTTTATTTACTAATGTGGGCAGAATTCCTTAGTAACTGAAAGAGGAGAGTGATAAAGCTGGCTTAAAACTCAGTGTTCAAAAACTAAGATCATGGCATCTGGTTCCATCACTTCATGGCAAATAGATGGGGGAACAATGGAAACAGTGACATACTTTATTTTCTTGGGCTCCAAAACCACTGTAGATGGTAACTGCAGCCATAAAATTAAAAGTCACTTGCTCCTTGGAAGAAAAGCTATGACCAACCTAGACAGCATATTAAAAGCAGAGACATTATTTTGTTGACAAATGCCTGTCTAGTCAAAGCTATGGTTTTTCCAGTAGTCATGTATGGATGTGAGAGTTGGACTGTAAAAGCTAAGTGCCGAAGATTTGATGTGTTTGTACTGTGGTGTTGGATAAGACTGTTGAGAATCTCTTGGACTGCAAGGAGATCCAACCAGTGTATCCTAAAGGAAATCAGTCTTGAATAGTCACTGGAAAAACTGCTGCTGAAGCTCAGTGTCCAATACTTTGGCCACCTGATTGGAAGAACTGACTCCTTGAAAAGACCTTGATGCTGGGAAAGATTGAAGGCAGGAGAAGAAGGGGACGACAGAGGGTGAGATGGTTGGATGGCATCACCGACTCAATGGACATGAGTTTTGGTAAACTCTGGGAGTCGGTGATGGACAGGGAGGCCTGGCATGCTGCATTCCATGGGGTCACAAAGAGTCAGACATGACTGAGCGACTGAATTGAACTGACTGAAATTCTCATTTGAGGCTTCCCTGGTAGCTCAGTTGGTAAAGAATCTGCCTGTAATGCGGGAGACCCGGGTTTGATCCCCTGGAGAAGGGAAAGGCTACCCACTCCAATATTCTGGCCTGGAGAATTCCATGGACTGTATAGTCCATGGGGTTGCAAAGAGTTGGACAGGAATGAGCAACTCTCAGCGATTCTCATTTTAGTGATTTTTAGCTAGCTGGTATTTGGAGAAGGCAATGGCACCCCCACTCCAGTACTCTTGCCTGGAAAAATCCCATGGATGGAGGAGCCTGGTAGGCTGCAGTCCATGGGGTCACAAAGAGTCACACACGACTGAGCGACTTCACTTTCACTTTTCACCTTCATGCATTGGAGAAGAAACGACAGCCCACTCCAGTGTTCTTGCCTGGAGAATCCCGGGGCGGGGAAGTCTGGTGGGCTGCTGGCTATGGGGTCGCACAGAGTCGGACACAACTGAAGCGACTTAGCAGCAGCAGCAGCATACTGTTTTTACTCATCTTTCACTGCCTTTAGAATTTGAAGGTGATTCTCAATTTAGTTGACAAACTCCCTTACAGCTAATTGTTTGGGGTTGATGAAAGTAGTTTCTTTAGTTTCTATAATCCTGCAAAGCTTATTCTCCACCTACCTCTAGTAGTGATGGAGCAGTTTGACATTCCAGATCACTTCAGTTCTTTCTTACCAGTGGGTCTGGATGATAGGAAGTTAGATCTTTGTAGAACAGATAAGGATGTTAATACATACCTTTGGATTGACTGAATGAGCTTATGTGGGAAAGTTTTGATAAAAAGAACCACTTTGTTATTTTTTTCATCTATTGCATCATAACATTTTCAATAAGAAACTCACTAACTTGTTTTTAACTGAGGATTCATTGCCATTGCAACTAATGCAGGGTTAAATTTTACCTTTGCTTAAGCAGGCAGTTTCTCTAAGGTGCAAGTTCATAGCACAAAGATTTGTTTGGGGGAAAACTGTCAAGGATTTAGTTGGAAAATCTCTCAAGCCCTTTAGAAACTATCATTTAGATTTAATTGATGTTTTTATGAGTTAATGAAACCTGATTATTTATCAGGTTTTCAACTTAGTAAAGGTAAGTTTCTGCTTGGTCAATACTTTACTCTTTTGGTTTGAGTCATCGTGATTGAAGAATTCCACTATTTAATTTCACTGAAATGAGCTACTAAGTTAGCTATGTAGTTAGTCTGATATTCAGTGTAACTTTGCAGTGTTACTATACTAGCAGATACTAGTCACTAAAAGGCATGATTTCTAGGGATTCCCAGAAGTTTGGGTTATGCCCCTCACTGTTCTGATGTAGCTCAAGTTACTAAATTTGTCAGCTGAAGTCAATACTAAGCTTCACCCTGGCCTTAAAGTGACTAATGCACAAACTTGACTTCATGATGTCAGAGCCCCTGAATCACAATGTGCTGCCTCCTAAACTGCACCTCACTGGAGCCGAATGTGAGTCTTAGAATATACAGAATTTTTACACTGAAAATGTTAAGTTCAGGAGCATGTAGAGCAAACAGAAACAGTATTCACAATTTCAGTTTCTTGGTTTTTATCTCTTTCATGAATTTTCTTCCTGAAAATACAGAGGGAGTCTCCAGTGCATCACTGTCTTGTTCACTGTCTGTATAGGCCTTGTTGAAATAGTGCCCACAGTCCCACGGTTACAGTATTTCTGCTGGTCTCAGGTGGCTTCCACGAGCACACAGCTGCTGGAAGCTCCCTTCGGCTCTTATTTTAGGCTTGGAGCCCAGAAACAAGCCCAAGGGACAGGATGGCTTCAAGGCTTCAGGCCTTTTATATGTCAAAGAAATGAGAAGCTAAGCTAGAGAGCTGATTTCTTATTTCCCACTCTCATAATGGGTAGGGACAACTGAGATCCAATCTTTCTGACACAGGCTTTTCCTGGTGGTAGGTGTTTGTAGCATTCAGAGTTAGAGAAAGGCCCTGGAGGCAATGTACTGTGTGCTGGCTGTTTCTGGAGAGGATTAGCTCCTTGAGGTTAGGGGTACAGTGTCAAATGCTGCAGAAGGTGTCTTCTTCAATGTTACTGGCTGAATAAAATATAAAGATGCACTGGGACTCAGGGAGCCAAAGTTGTAGTTTTTATTTATCTCTAAAATTGGGTAGGGGGCTTACAATTTAGCATGTTAGAATGTATAAACTACAGTAAATACAAATTATAGCACTTTAAAATTTAGTAGCTGAGAAACTAATAAATTTTGAAGTAGATAAAACATACCAGGTTAGAAGACTCGAAAGCGACATACATGATTTTTTTCTTTTTTTTTTTATTATTGGAACTCACTTTATTTATTTTTAAATTTATTTAAATTAGGGGCTAATTACTTTATGGTATTGTAGTGGTTTTTGCCATACATTGACATGAATCAGCCATGGGGTCACACATACACGTTTTTAAGTTTTAAATTGAATGATGGCCTCATCATGGGTTGACTGTGTGCTGTCTGATAAGAGAGCCTGGCATAAATTATGTGTATCGTTTCTATAAAAAGTCTCTCTATTTGCAGCAATAAAATAATTAGAGACAATGTGTCTCCCACGGTGTGGGAAGCTCTGAAGCCAGACAGAATTGCGCAAGTTGACACAGTTGGAATTCCTCAGTTGTGACTGCTAAATAAAAGTCTTAGCTATTCAGAGTCACAGCAGGCAATTGCTGACTGTGTACCGATCAGTGTGCATGCATGTTGGAAACTCAGATAGCATGGTATTTAGGTGAATGAGTTTTAGTTTTTGGAATAAAAGATTAACGTTTATTTTCAGGTTTTTGATGAGTATAATCAGTCACCCTTAAAACAGTATGCATCATATATTTAAAGTATCTTCTTCAAAGCCAGTTAAAGCATTTTTATAATGACTATGCCGTGTAAATATATGACACACCAACAGTTAAAATTGTTACATAGTAGAGATGCAGTAAGATCCATAAGAACAAGAAATTGTTTTTCAAGTGAGAAAAGGATAAGAAAACTGCAAATGATCTGGTTAAAAGAAAGGTTTTTTTTTTTTAACTTTAAGATAGTGAGGTGACTATAATAAGCCATTTAATTAAAAGCAGAATATTTGAAACTTAAAGTAGAATAAAAGGTAATAATGTATCCCAACAAAATTTTCTCCGTTGTGATACCTTAAAGATGGGATGGGCTCAAAGGTGCAAAATGAAAGCTATACTGTTAAAACACAAGTTTTCCTGAAATATTTTGAAATACTGCTTTAATATTTCAAAATGGGGTAGGACAGCAGAAAAATGAAGTCTGTAAACATGTGGGATAGCAAGTTTACTGAAAACAACTTACAAAAAACGCTGTGTAAACGGAGAATGATGATCTTTGTGCCCGTACTTCCCTGGCAGCCCAGGCTCAACTGTGTTTTGCAGTGTTATTCTTTTCTGTTCTTTTTGGAAGAACAAGGCAAGATGCCAGCATACTTCCACATCTTGTCCAAGACAGAGGCTTATGTATTCAGCTTTCAATTACTATTCATTATAGAATGTTTCCAGTCTTTAAGAGGATGTTAGCCTTGTTGCTATGTGAAAAAATTATTTTGCCATACTGTACTGTTTATGTGTAGTCATGATATCATACAATATAATGCACTTTGTTTGTCCAAAGAAAATAAGTAAATAAAAATAGAATAGTGAAAACCCAAATATGTATTCACAATAAACACAGCCAGTCACATTAGAATGCTAGATCCACATTTTAAGCTCACCACTCCATTAAATTGAACTTAGTACATTTTGGAGGTTCATATGTCTTGGTTAAGTAGATGTCAGTGGCTCAGTGGTAAAGTCTCCACTGATGCAGGAGACACTGGAGACATGGGTTTGACCCCTGGCTCAGGAAGATCAGATGGAGAAAGAAATTTAAACTGCTCCAGGGTTCTTGAGTGAAAAAGCCCATAGACAGAGAAGCCCGGCAGGCTCCATGGGGTCGCAAAAGAGTCTGGCAAGACTTAGTGACCAAGCAGCAACAACAAAATGTTTTCTTAGGAGATGCTGGAATGTGGATGAACTGTTAACTACTGAGATGACACTTTGAAGTTTCATCAGCAGCAATGTGAGTGTCGTATAACTCTTATTAATGGTGCCTGATCTAAACTAATGATGGGAAAATATGCTCGAGCAAATGACAAATTTACCTTCGGAATGGAGACAGTTGACTGTTACGATGTTTGATGTCCCTTGACTGTTTCTTGGTTGGAAGGTACTTCGGCTGCATTCAGTTTGTTGCCATCCTAAAGTGGTAATTGTCTTTAGGTCCTCAGACGTAAGCGTAACGTACGAGTAGTAACCAGGAACCAACAATAACATATCTTTCTAGCCAATGATTTCTTCCTTAAAAATAACAGTGGTTATGATTATGATAGTTTGCCAGGCTCTTATTATGTACTTGACATGCACGATTTCATCTGGTCATTGCAACAGTCTTACAAAGTAGGTATATTAATATTATACTCACTTTATAAATAGGTATATTGAAACTTGGAAGAGCTTAAGTAACTTTCCTATATAGCAAAACTGGTGGTTTGTTTGACACTAAAACCATTGGTCTTATCATTTTTAAAAATGAAACTTCTTTGTATTAGAAAATGATACAAGGGAATAACTTGGATTAGCTTTCTCTATAGCGAAAAAAGTTTGTGGAACTTTTAGTTGTTTTTTGTTGTTGTTTTTAACTGGATGCTCTCTCCATCAAGCTTGATTAGATTACCAGAATCATTTTTAGAGGTAGATTTTTTCTAAAGCAATACTGAAATTTTAGGTTACCACCTAAAATATCTGGTCTGCTTCTGTCAACTTGCACTCCTTTGCCTTTTGTGAAGCTTGTCAACAGATCCTGAATGAAAGAACCTTATAGCCGTTCCCTCTGATCTCATTTACTTGACTTGATTCTTAGGTGTGTTTGTTTGCTGGGGCTCCTCTGTTCCCATTACATCTTTTATAGCTAGAGATGGGTTGAGTGTAACCACCTGGCTTCTTATCTCTAATTGCTCTTTGCCAGTCCTAGAAAGACCTTAGATTTACCTTTTCTAAATACTCTAAATTCTTGCAACCTCTTATTTTTAAAGCCCTATGCCTTGAGGCAGTAAAGACTGGAGAGGTTCTCTGTCAACCATGGGCTTAATGTTTGGTGAGGGTAATGGGACTTAGACACAAATGTTATTAAATATATAATATAATCATAGAGTATTTCAGTAGTCATGCAGAAAGGTGCTAGATTATGGTAGTACAGTACTTCTCACAGTATTCTATCAGAGTAGGGGAAAAATGCTGCGGAGAAGGCAATGGCACCCCCACTCCAGGACTCTTGCCTGGAAAATCCCATGGATAGAGGAGCCTGATGGGCTGCGGTCCATGGGGTCACTGAGGATCAGACACGACTGAGCGACTTCACTTTGACTTTTCACTTTCACGCACTAGAGAAGGAAATGGCAACCCACTCCAGTATTCTTGCCTGGAGAATCCCAGGGACAGGGGAGCTTGGTGCGCTGCTGTCGATGGGGTTGCACAGAGTTAGACACGACTGAGCGACTTAGCAGCAGCAGCAGCAGGGGAAAAAATGCACTCTCAGTAGTCTGGAAACATAACCCAAACTAGCCACCTCAATGGAAGTGACAAGAGTCAAGTTAATTCATATAAATTCTGCAATATTGGCAATATGGTACATTTTTTAAAAAATGTAAAACAGGATAAAACTGCTTTGCTTCCTTCTCTTTAGTTTTCTAGTAAAAGTTGTAGTACCAGAAAAACACACTGCAGGTGTCCATGGCTTCTGTCCTCCTGCTCCTGGCACACTGCTGTGTGTGCCATACGGCATGCCAATATTTGGTATTTATAAGTATCAGCAGATGTGTGGGCCTGGTTAGATTATTTAGGGTGGGACTTTCTAATTAATCTAGAAAGAAGCTGGTCTTATAGGTGCTGAAAAAGGTGTAAAGGAAGCTCTGTGTACTGCCCTCAAGGATAGCCAGATGCTCTTACAAAGTACAATTCAGCTTCACAGTGGAGCTGTGAGTACTGGTTTATTTGAAGGCATTTAAAGGTCACAGTAGAGACAAATGGGTGCTTCCAACTTGAAGAATGGCTTTGTGGATGCTGAGACAGCAGAAGTTTAGATTCTTTGGTTTAGCTAAAACATTGATGGTGCAAAGACCAGATTGAGAAAGAAGATGGCCTTAGAAACATAGAGGATAGAATTTAGACCCTGATGCGAGGAAAGATTAAAGGCCGGAGGAGAAGGGGGACGACAGAGGATGAGATGGTTGGATGATATCACCGACTCGATGGACATGAGTGTGAGCAATCTCTGGGAGCTAGTGATGGACAGGGAGGCCTGGTGTGCTGCAGTCCATGGGGTCGCAAAGAGTCAGACACAACTGAGGGACTGAACTGAACAATTTAGTGTGTTGCTTTAAAAAGGAGATTAAACTAGTTAGATCATGATTTTATTACAAATGTGTTTGTTGTATAATACCAAGAAGGAGCTGATGGAAAAGGGAGGTATGTTTTAAGAGTTGGAGACAGGCTTATTGGTGACATGAAAAAAGTAATGCCAAGTGCTCTTCCAATCATCATGCATAGATACTTCAGGTAGATGAGAGAAAAGAGGACTGAAACACTCAGTACTTTCCATTACCAAATCTGTTGATAAGGGCAAATGTTGTAGATGCCCAGCAAACAAGGCTTGGCCAAAGGAAGAGGTCATGTAGGAAGGTAGACCAGGAAGTTCAGAAAAGCATGCCAGGCCATACCTGTGTTGCTGATAACATTTAGGGAAGCTGGTTTTCCAAGCTGGATAGCTCAGTATTTTTAGGTAAGTCAAAAAAGGCAAGGGAGATGTTTCATACATTTTTGCTGGCAATTCCAACATCTAGACTTAACATGACCACTCAGGAGTTGCCTGCATGTAGACACACAGGTAGTGCTTTTTAAAGAAAACATATATTGAGCTAAAACAAGGTAGCTAGAGGTTGGTTTATCTGTCCTGAAGAAAAGCATATGAGGAAGATTATCAACGGAGGCAGGAGAGGAAGGCTCAGAGTCGGGAAGAGAATCCAGAGAAGCTGCCGTGTGTGGTTTCCATGCACCCTGCCATCCCCACCCCTGAGATTTATCCCCAGGGTAGGGAGATGGGTGGTTTAGTTCTTCCTTTGAACTTTCTATTTTTAACTTGGGTTGTAGCAATAGTGAAGTCTTTGTGGTTTTTCGTTTTTAATTTTTATGGAATTTGTAGCTTTATAGAAACTGTGGATAAAATCTGGCCAAGTGTTGGTTCCTGTTTATTGTTTTTCGGCTGAAATCTTCTGGAACTGCTTCCCAGACACATATCATTTATAGGATTACAAACTGTTTGGTCTTTATTAGAGGCCAGCACCGCTGTTTATTTTCTCTGAAGCTCTTGTGAAGATAGTAATTTAATACACATTAAATGTTATGCCTACAATGAAAATATTTCATATTCTGCACTTGCCATCATAACAAACAGTGGTTTAATAGTTAACATTTGTTGAGGACCAGAACTTCAAGTTTCTCTTCTGTACCAGACACTGTGTTAAGTTCATTTCATGTAATGGTCATGACATTCTTGTAAGGGATTAGTGTCTTCCCTTTGTACAGGAGGAACCTGAGATTCAGAAAAGCTAAGTGCTTGTTCTAAGAATATTGCAGTAAGTGATGGTCCCTGGATTGGTGCCCATGTCTGAATCTTGTGCACACTTAGGCCATACATGAAAGAATGATTGATTTGAAGAAAGGATTTTTTTCATATCTGAGCACATCCCTCACATAACCACGATTGCACATTTGGTACCAAAGTGGGCATTTTCAAACTTTGTTCAAATAAGAGCCATAGGAATGACTCCTATTGACAGGAGGGTCTCACGATGTTTTTTCACTTTTAGTCACACACCCGGTGTTCTCTTCCTCTGACTTTTCTCTATTTTACAATCTAACACTTGAAGTTCTGTGAAAGAATATTAAAAGCATACCTGCAGATATTAAAAGCCAAGGGTTGTTTGGTAATTCCTTGCCATATCTTCCTATGTAATACATGGTCTGCTTTTTATTAAGTGAAGGCCTGCAGTGATCCTCATTCATGTTCCCATGAATGGGAACATGAGCTTTTCAGTAGTTTATCTCTGGTGGGTTCTTGTGTCCTGAATCCACTGGTAGTTGGTGTACACTTTTTCCCTTTGGGCCCCCTTTGTTCTCTGTGTCTGTTTTGCTTTGGGCACTAATTGTGAAGAGAGGAACAATATATACCTGCCTTTAAGCAGCTTTGAGAGAAAAGTAAGTGCAAGAAGGCAAAGTGGTTGTCTGAGCAGGCTTTACAAATAGCTTGAGAAAAGAGACGCAAGAGGCAAAGGAGAAAGGTAAAGATGGACTCACCTGAATGCAGACTTCCAGCGAATGGAAAGGAGAGCTCAGAAAGCCTTCTTATGTGAACAATGCAAAGAAATAGAGGAAAACAATAGAATGAGAAAGACTAGAGATCTCTTCAAGAAAATTAGAGATACCAAGGGAATATTACATGCAAGATGGGCGTGATAAAGGACAGAAATGGTAAGGACCTAATAGAAGCAGAAGAGATCAAGAAGAGGTGGCAAGAATATACAAAAGAACTATACAAAAAGAGTCTTAATGACCCAGATAACCATGAAGGCGTGGTCACTCACCTAGAGCCAGGCTTCTTGAAGTGTGACGTCAAGTGGGCCTTCCTTAGGAAGCATCACTGCGAACCCAGCTAGGGGAGGTGATGGAATTCCAGCTGAGCTATTTCAAATCCTAAAAGATGATGCTTTAAAGTGCTGCACTCAATATGCCAGCAAATTTGAAAAACTTGGCAGTGGCCACAGTACTTGAATAGGTCAGTTTTGATTCCAGTCCCAAAGAACGTCAATGCCAAATAATTTCAAACTACTGCACAATTGTACTTATCTCACATGCTAGCAAGGTTATGCCAAAAACTCTTCAAGCTAGGCTTCAGCAGTACATGAACTGAGAAGTTCCAGATGTACAAGCTGAGTTAAGAAAAGGCAGAGGAACTGGAGATTAAATTGCCAACATTCGTTGGATCATAGAGAAAGCAACAGAATTCCAGAAAAACATCTGCTTCATTGACTGTGCTAAAGCCTTTGACCATGTGAATCACAACAAACTGTGGAAAATTCCTAAAGAGATGGGAATACCAGACCACTTTATCTGCCTCCTGAGAAACGTATATGCAGCCAGGAAGCAACAGTTAGAACTGGACATGAGACAAGGGACTGGTTCAAAATTGGGAGAGGAGTACAACAAGACTGTATGTTGTCACCCTGTTTATTTAATTTATATGCAGAGTACATCATTCAAAATGAGAGGTTGGGTGAATCACAAGCTGGAATCAAGATTGCCAGGAGAAATACCAACAACCTCAAATAGGCAGATGATACCACTCTAACGGCAGAAAGTGAAGATGAACCAAAGAGACTCTTGATGAGGGTAAAAAAGTAGAGTGAAAAAGTGGGCTTAAAGCTCATTATGAAAACTGAGATCATGGCACCTGGCCCCATCACTTCATGGCAAACAGATGGAGAAAAAGTGGAAACACTAACATTTTCTTTTCTTGGGCTCCCAAATCACTGTGGATGGTGACTGCAGCAATGAAATTAAAAGATGCTTGCTCCTTGGAAGGAAAACGGTGACAAAACTAGACAGTGCATTAAAAAGCAGAGACATCAGTTAGCTGGCAAAGGTCTGTATAGTCAAACATATGGTTTATTATGGTTTTTCAGTAGTCACGTATGAATGTGAGAGTTGACCCGTTAAGAAGGCTGAGTGCTGAGGAATTCTTGGTTTCCAGTTGTGGTGCTGAAGACAACTCTTGAGAGTTCCTTGGACTGCAAGGAAATCAAAACAATCAATCCTAAAAGAAATCATCCCTGAATATTTCTTGGAAGGACTGATGCTGAAGCTGAAGCTCCTAGAGCTGACTCCTTGGAGAAGACCCCGATGCTGGGAAACATTGAAGGCAAAAGGAGAAGAGGGAGGCAGACGATGAGATGGCTGGATAGCGTCACCGAATCAATGGATATGAATTTGAGCACAGCTTTGCGTGCTGCAGTTCATGGGGTTACAAATAATCGGATATGACTTACTAACTGAACAACAACAAGAAGAAACTGAAACCTCTAACATTATTCAGTTATCTTGCGGCTGCTGCTGCTGCTGCTAAGTCACGTCAGTCGTGTCCGACTCTGTGCGACCCCATAGATGGCAGCCCACCAGCCTCCTCCGTCCCTGGGACTCTCCAGGCAAGAATGTTGGAGTGGGTTGCCATTTCCTTCTCCTATCTTGTGGCACTAGCAAGTAAAAGAATATGCATTTCTTTTGACGTTTAGACTATCTTATTAATGCATTTTGCTGATAGCTTATTCCACGATAATAAGTACGCCTAGATCACTCCCATGTTCAATACACAAAGTCCTACTAGCTTATTTTTATACAGCGGGTAAGGGATTAATTAGATGTCATGTAAAGGTGGCACACTTCCTTGTTTTAATCTCTTTGGGAATTGACTATGGCATATAGTAGAAAGAGCATCCGATTTTGGAAATAGAAGACCTGTCTAGGTTGGAGTTGACATCTTAGACCCTGGGCAACTTAAGTTATTACCTAACTTTTCAGAACTTCAGCCCTCATAGCTTTGTGTGATAATTAAGGAAAATATGTGAGAATTTGGAGCGAGTAAAATGTCTTACTGATACTATTGTTATCATTATTGTAAATGTATGTGAAAGCTTCTTGTAAATAGTAAAACATCTTCCTACCTTGGAAGATGGATAAGTAGATAACTCGTTTTTACATGTGGAAGGTTGGAGCATTTATCCATCTTGCAGAAATTAATGGTTTCAACATGAGCTCTTATATAGGTGATATGATAATACATACTTGGTATATATTCATTGATAGTAAAGTTTTCTGCCTTTAAAACACTATTTAAAATAAGGTGAATAACCTAAGGTTCATGGATAACTTGATAGAAGGTAAAATAGAGAAAGCACAGCAAGAACATCACAGCAAGTAGTGGGAGGTATAAAGGAGGAGATAATGCCAGGGTGGAAGGGATCAGGAAGAGCTTTTTGGAGGAAATAGGGACCTGAGTGAGAGAGAGAGAAAGAGAGAGAGAGAGAGAAAGATCTTGAGTCAGAACTTAAGACTGTGGCTTACAAGGTGGAATAATGATATGAAAATAAGTATCAGAGACTGAGCAGTCTGCTTCTGGTGGTAACCAGTCCTCAGCTTGATGTGATCTTGTTGGAGGTTTTTGGATGTGCAGGCGGAAGCTGCCTTTTGAAAGCTTCTGGACGTCTTGTTAATTTGGCCTTTTCAGTCCCTGTTTGCATTGATTCCTCTGAGAAGCCTTGCGCTATGCACTCAAGCTGGATTGTGCCCTTCTTTGCTACTTCTCTGTGCAGAGCAGTTGTGGTTAAGTTGGAGACTCTGCAGCCATTCTCTCTGAATAAAAATTCTTGCTCTGTTCTTTACTAGCTTGAGCAACCTTGGGGACGCCACTTAACCTCTCTGTGCCTCAGTTCCTTCATCTGTAAAACGGGAGTGATGATACCTACTTTGAGAGGCTGTTGGGATGATTAACGGCTTAATTTACATTAAGTTATAGAATGAGTTTCAGGCACATAGTAAGTTCTGTCTGCAGTGATATTGTTTTTATTAGCCTCTGTTGGAGGTTTTATCCATTGTCCTCTGATGTGATTTATTTACATAACTCATGTCCCTATGGGGCTGTGCCCTTTTGAGAAAAAGACACATCTTGTTTTTATCTTTGTATACCCTTCGTAGTCTACCTTCTGTACAGTAGTATGAAGATGATAATTCTGTGACACATATGTCTGCTCCTGTGAGTCTTACTTAAATCTAATCCCAGAGCAACCAGATTTCAAGAAAAACTGCCTTAGATCAGTGGACAGGCTGGTTGTACTTGTTCTAAGGTAAATATAGCTAACATTGTGACAGTCATTCCATTGATACTTCTAAAGTAACAAGTAACTGCAGCTCTTAAGTGAATGTGTAGGAGATGTAATTAAATATTTGCCAAGTGTTTTGTATTTCTCTAACGAGGTTGAAGTATTTCTAATGAAGTGAAGCTTTAATGTTTTATTAGCATCATCTGATCATGGGTGCTACGGGTTAACTCCTTGATACAAAAACATTGCTGGCTAATTAGAGCCTACTGTAATTTCTTCAAAGTTATAGTGTGAATACATGTGAAGATACCCTATGCTTAACTTGCAGGTTAGGTAAATAGGAAGGGCTGAGGTATGAATGATGGTCCCAGCATCTTTACTGGGTACAACTTTGACCCCTAGTAAATGATATTCCTCCCCCTTCACCTTGAATGTAGCCAGGATGGGATTTTTCCCTTGTTTGTCCTCAAGTTCTAATAGTTGTGAAGAAATAGGGAGAAGGAGACACTCTTGCCTACATTAGATTCTCTACTTGTCTTATTTTAGACACTCGATCTTTCATTTTGTATTTAAGAGAAACGTAACTCCTATCATTACACAATTTGAGACTTTGAAATTCAGCAATAAACTTTAAGAACTGAATTAGGTTTTATATTCAAGGTCCATGGAATCGTATGTAAATCAGTTTTATTTACAAGGACCAGTACTTCTGTTTTGTGCATCTGACTGTTGTTTAGAAACTTTAGACAATTAGGGAGGAATGTGTTCCATGGAGTGATGTCAGTGAAAGGTGTTGTTCTTTTTAGTTCAGAATTGCACTCAAGTGGGGGATGGAGTCAAGATTAAAAGTATGATCTGGATTCCTTATTTTTCAGATTGATCCATTTGATTGCCAGAAAATATCAGAGGTGAGGTGAAGTCACTCAGTCGTGTCCGACTCTTTTTTTTTTTTTTTCGTGTCTGACTCTTTGCTACCCTGTGGACTGTAACCTACTAGGCTTCTCTGTCCGTGGGATTCTCCAGGCAAGAATACTGGAGTGGATTGCCATTTCCTTCTCCAGGGGATCTTCCCAACCCAGGGATCGAACCTGGGTTTCCCGCATTGGAGGTAGACGCTTTAACCTCTGAGCCACCAGGGAAGCCTGGAAAATATCATAAGATAGTGTCATATTTTTTACCTCATTGTTACTTTGGTTTTTGGAAATTGAGAACAAAATAAGAGGAAAATGAGGATCCCAGGCACTTGAAGTTGAAAATAAGTCATTTTTGAACTTCCCCTGTATTTTTGGAATTAATCTGAACTAGTTGAGAACCATCTTTTCCTGTACAGTCCTGTCTCATTACGCTTCAAAAAGGATCGTTCATGCATTCTTGATTCTATCCAGCATTGAAATAGATGCCCATCCCTCATGCACTGAATAATCAGGTAGTCTGTGTTACGGCTTGATTGCACTGCATCAAGAGAGAATTTGAAACTGCAATCAACAGACTACTATGTTGAGCACTTGCCAGGGTTATCTGAGGCCTACTAGCTGCCAGCTTCATTCCTGAAAATTAAACTTTTCCTTTCTTTTCTGAGACGCTCAGCATGGAAATAGCCAACACTTTTAAAATGCTTTTGCTATGTGTCAGACACTGTTCTGAGTGCTTCATCTGTATTAACTCACTTAGTCCTCACAGTGACCCTGGGAGATGGGTTCTGTTCCACTTAACAGATGAGGTCCAGAGGGGCTATGAAGGTGGCCCACGGCCATGCCACACTGCCTGGTAGAGGTGGGAAGCCAGCCCACATCATCTGCCACTGGAGCCCATACTCTGGATTGATGGTGGGCTCCTGTGTTCTTCTTCCGGAATCTGTACAGTGTCCTCACTGAGATCTCAGTGAAAAGATGGAGAAGCTTGCCTTTCTCAGTCGAGAAGCAAGGCCACGGGAAGCAAAGAATGGTCCTGGAAGACATATTCTGTTGTGAGGGTTTGTGTCAGGAGTTTCCTAGGACAGAACTTCCAGGTAGCTCCTTGAGTTTGCGGGGAGATGCACAGGAACTTGTGATGAGGGGAGAGAAGGAAGGCTGTCTGTTCCAAGATTCCTAAGCTTCCTGATGCACCCGTATTACCCACTACCCCTTCCTTGCTATAGGAATTCTATCTATGATGTCAAGTCCCAGTGTCTCAGGAACACAACAAATCGGACTTCTAGGATAATTTTTCAGCCTGCATACAGCTTGGCTGAAAAATTATCCTAGGAGTCTGATTTGTTGTGTGTGTGTGTGTTCTCAGAACATTTGATATAAGTGTTATGATTTCTTTACCCTTAGCCAGAGCTATGTAATGTCAGGTAACTGCATACCTTTGCATACACAGGTCCCTTCTTTCTGTTGTGTGCATGCTCAGTAGCTTCAGTTGTGTCCCACTCTTTGTAACCCTATGGACTCCTCTGTCCATTCATACCCTCTCCAGGGGATCTTCCTGACCCAGGGATTGAACTTGAGTCTCCTGTATCTCCTGCCTTGTAAGGTGGATTCTTTACCACTGAGCTACTAGGGAAGCCCCTTTCTGTCCAAAAATCACTTGATTCTCTCACCTTTTGAGCTGAGCTTGAATGATAACAATTGATGACATTTATTAAGTTGCCTGGGGGAGAAGGACATGGCAACCCACTCCTATATTCTTGCCTGGAGAATCCTGCAGACAGAGGAGCCTGGTGGGCTCCTGTCTGAAGTGACTTAGCAGCAGCAGCAAGTTGCCTAATATGTACCAGGCATAGACCTCACGTAATGTTTATAACAACTTCTGAGATCCATATTGCTCCTTTGTTGGAAAGGTAAGAAAAACAGGCCTTGTGAAGGATGAGTGATTGCCTAAGATCTCACAGCCAGTGGGGGAGGTCTAGTTCTGATGAAGCCTTTGTTTTCCTCATTGACTAATAATCCACTGCTGCTGCTGCTAAGTCACTTCAGTCGTGTCCGACTCTGTGCGACCCCATAGATGGCAGCCCACCAGGTTTCCCTGTCCCTGGGATTCTCCAGGCAGGAACACTGGAGTGGGTTGTCATTTCCTTCTCCGGAGGCTCTTTCAATTTTTTTTTCCTGAGAACCCAAAGCAGGACCGTTCTTAAGCTGGTAGACAGACTGTTCCATTCCATTAAATTCAGAACACTTTTTAGGTAGAATGTGCAGCTGGCCACAAACCTTCTTGGGGAGAAGGGTTAGTTTGTGAGTAGTAACACCCTCTTTTCCAGAGCATGATTTATTTTTTTCAAACAAGATTTAAGAAAATCTCAGTCTCGTGTGTGTGTGTGTGTTAAAAGCCTCTCTGAGGCTTCAGAATTGTCGGTGGTGGGGGTGTTGGTAATTTCTGGATTCACAAGGGGCATTAAGTGACCTTCGTGTTTGGAGACCTAGTCTCCTGTGGGTCCTTATTGTAATTGGTAAGTGGGCTTGAGGTTTCTGAGTGGTGGGTTTTTACAGTTAAGTCCTGGTGTCAGGCCTAGACACCAGGCCACAGTTCTTCTCTTAAAGAAAAAAAAAAAATGATTCCAACACTAGTTACAGTGCTAAGGAGGACTTTACTCAGGACTTGCTGTAGATATCAAGAGCGTTACAGAAAGGGAGGGGTCAGGTTCAACTCCGAATGCATCAAGAGCAAATGAGGATTTATGCAGCCAAGGAACCCTCTGGGTGGTGGGCCCTGTTAGTGGATGGTAAATCACTAAGAAGATGTAAAGGGTTGGAGGGTTCTTGGTGGAGGCAGGTTGAGGACTTTAGTATCACAGGTGGGCTAAGGAACTTGGTCAGGTATCCAGTCAGGAATCTGTCTACACTGACTTGGCAGAATTTGTGCTAAAACTAGGATAGGTAGGCACAGTGAGGATAGGGAGCCTAGGTAGAGGCCTGGACTAGAAGGAGGCTCCGAGGAGCCTGACTGAAGACTGGTCAAGGAGAGTCCAGTGTGACTGCTTGAGTTCAATGTTAAGCATTCAAGGTGGCAGATATGATCCCCGGGAGATAACATTAAATGAAGTGTAGAGTGATGGCCGTTTCCACTGTGAAGTCTTTTGAAATCGGAATAAAACTTCACCAAATTACCTCAACACGTATGAGATGCCTTTGTATAGAAAATTGACTTTGTGACTAATACGGATATATGTTCCTCTTAAGTTTCTAACAGGCAAAAATCACACATATGTGATGTGTTCCCATCTATTCACCTTTCTGTATCTCATATCATTTGATGTATAATAGCTGTGTTCAGTGGGCTTCCCTGGTGGCTCAACTGTAAAGAATCTGCCTGCAGTGCAGGAGACGTGGGTTGGATCCCTGGGTCAAGAAGATTCCCTGGAGAGAGAAATGGCAACTCACTCCAGTGTTCTTGCCTGGGAAATTCCATGGACAGAGGAGCCTGGTGGGCTACAGTCCATGGGGTCACAAAGAGTCAGACATGACTTAGCAACTAAACCACTACCACCAGAGTGACTTCTGGAAAAATGAGTTTTCCTCCTGGCACAGACTTCTGTGAAGGATTAGCATGGATGATCACAGTAGCCTTGAAAGGAGGGACCTTTCAAGCTGCCCTGATGCTGCACTGTCAGGTTGATTTTTAATTTTAGTTAACAAACATAAATAGTGCTTATTGTCAGACTCTGTTCTAAACGCTTTGCAAGTGTAATGTTAATTAATCCTCAAAAGAACCCTATAAAGTGGTTATGCCACTGTTGTTCACTCTTTATAGATGAGGAAACAGAGGCCCAGAGGAGTTTAAAAAAATTTGCCCAAGGTCACAGAATGAGTAGATGGCGGGACTTGGATTTCAGCCTTGGCTGCCTGGCTCCAGCGTCTGCATTCTTAGCCTCTGTTAGGGTGCATCCTAGGCTTTTGCCTCCCAGGGATTCACTTCTCATTATTCTGGGCTTTTCTTTATTCTCTCGATGAATAAAGACTTATTCTTCTTCTGGATTTAGTTATTCTCTGGACTTTGTTCAGATTGAAGTCAGGACTGAAGAGTATGTTTAACATGAGGTCTCCTATAAATCATAAGTTATTCGTAAACAACTTTTCAGGTGTACTTTCAGCTTATAAGGAGAATGTGTTTACTGGTAAAAGCACATTCCCTATCTCCTTCACAGTCTGTGTAGAATAACATCAGTGACACTTTCTAATCAAAGAGTCAATGCTTCCTCCCCCCAACTAGTAACCCCAGTAGAATTCTTTCCTTCTTCTTTTTTTTTTTTAAAACATAAATGGTCCATTTGTAGTGAATGGTAATTCTTTGATTAAAAACTTTGGAAAATTGACTTCCAGATAATGCACAACTAGCACCAAAACTTTCTTAAAGGGGCAGATCTTCTTTGGAAGCAGAACAGATCTAATCTCTATAATTCTTTTGTAATCTCTATAATTCTTTTGTAATCTCGTTTACATTTGTCAAACTGGTATTGAAAAAGATTCTGGTTAATATAGCATTAGCAGCAAAGTTATATAAATACATGTGGAAAATCTTGAGTATTTCATGGTATCTTCACCTTAGGAATTTTTAAAACTAAAGTTTTTAAACTTTTAATTACAGATCTGTCTATGGCAGTACAGAAATTTTCCCAGTCGCTGCAGGATTTCCAGTTTGAATGTATCGGTGATGCTGAAACAGATGATGAAATTAGTATTGGTAAGTACTGCTGTTTTTCAGTATCCTAAGTAATAATTTTAAAAGTCTTACTTCAGATAATAACTTCATTGAAATCAAACAGATAACATATACCCTAATACTGCTGTTGCTGCTGCTGCTAAGTCGCTTCAGTTGTGTCCGACTCTGTGCTACCCCATAAACGGCAGCCCTTCCTTCTCCAATGCATGAAAGTGAAAAGTGAAAGTGAAGTCACTCAGTAAGTGTCTGACTCTTCGTAACCCCATGGGTTGCAGCCTACCAGGCTCCTCCATCCGTAGGATTTTCCAGGCAAGAGTACTGGAGTGGGTTGCCTTTGCCTTCTCCACCCAATTACTAAGTATGTCAAATATTCTGACACTGATAAAAGTGTAAGGGTGATTTTTGGTTGCTGTGGAAGAGTGTTATAAATTGTTTTAAAATTGAGGTCTGTGGTTTTTTCCATGAAGAAATTAATCATTGTATAATTCAGCTCAGCCCTTTGAGAAGATATGTATAACATCCTTTTTTCTTGCCTAAAGTGAATCATTCAGGAAATTCCTGGGCAGTCCAGTGGTTAAGACTCTTCATTCTCATTGCCCAGGGCCTCGTTGAATATCTGGTCTAGGAACTAAGATCCCACAGCAGTGGGTTGTAACAAAAAAAAAGGAAAACAAAAGTGAATCATTCATTCAAACAAATACATATTGGTTATCTACTATTAAATATACAAGGTATTAGTTTAAGAATTATCTCACTTTTTTAAAATCTTACTACTGATTTCTCGTTTAACTTCAGTATTTCTTTATAAAGAAAAAAGTATCAGTCATGATATGTTAACCAATATTAGTGTAGGACAGAGAACATTACTGGGATCAGGAGACTTGAGACTTAATCTGGTTTTCCCTCATGTTTAGCAGTTCAGCCCTGGTGAAAGCATGCCCCTTCCTGAATCGGGTTTTTTCATTTCCCATTAGTGAAAAGGTTGGGTTTTGTGATCTCAAGTTTTATCTGTAGCTGAGTTTTTACTGTTGAAGGTCTGGTTCATGTAGCGTTCTTTCCCCCACATTTTAATAATCCCTACTTGTCAGTCTGTAGACATGGGGTCAGTCTGTAGGTTGGGTTAGAGTCAGGCAGTCAGCCTTGCCAAGTGGCTTCAGTCGTATGGGCCTCTTTGTGACCCCATGGGCTGTAGCCCACCAGGATCCTCTGTCTGTGGGATTTTCCAGGCAGTCAAGAGACTGTATAAAATATGTGTACACATTTTAGAGAATAATATATCAAGTGCACTCGCATTCCAGATAAAAATAGAATATTGTAAGGATTTACAATAGACTCCTGAACTGTAATATGTATATGATACACCTGGTTATATAAGAAATGCCGACTGTAATTCAGAAGGTCTCCGGTGGAGTGTGGTTTCTGCATTTCTGGCACACTTGAAGGCTGGTCCACAGACCTCTTTGAGTAGCAGGACTTTGAAATTCCTGACATGCTTCTCCACAATCTTATTTCTCTCTTTCTTCTGAATTTTCTTTTTCTTTTATAGTTTTGTCAGGTATATACATATTTCTCAATATTTTTATTGTTTTTGAAAACCCTAAAGTATCAAGTCCAAACCCCGCTGTGAAAGGAAAGGGCTCTCAAGAAGAAAAGCCGGAAGAGATTCTGATTCCTCAGGCGGCTTTAGCTTGTGACAGTCACGAAGGTCCCTTCTGGAGAAGTCACCTGCCCATCCGCAGACACGCTGTCCCTGCTGTGTGGTTCACGTTGTATGGACCCTGTGTGGCCGGGCCGGGCTCTTGCAGAGGCCCTGCCAGGCAGTCGATGATTTGCCTGCCCCTTTGGGAACATTTGGTACTCGGGGTGTGGAGGTGGCTGGTGTTAGGATCGCCAGGGGCTCCCTCTGCTCTCAGGTTTGTGGAGCAGGGTGGCTGAGCCTGACTTGGGGGAGATGTAGGTAGGAGCCTCTCAGAAGGAGGAGAGGACTGCCAGGTGGACCCCTGGCCACGTGACTTACTCCTATTTACAGGCGAGTGGGGCAGGATGTGTCAGGGGGTCATGTGACACCTACAGCTGGAACGATGGCGTCGTCTTGTGTGTCGCTTCATGACGTCTATATCTTAAGTGTCTAGCCCCCAACATAGGTTTTGTAACACACACCTCACAGACAAAAGCTTAGATTGTATTACTAAAATGTTAATATAGTAGCATTGTTATTTAGAAAAAGAAAGAACACCCACATACCCATATAATGGCAGTTATTTCCACTTAGTAATGAGACTGTAAAAAGCAGAGACATTATTTTGCCAACAAAGGCCCATCTAGTCAAAGCTATGGTTTTTCCAGTAGTCATGTATGGATGTGAGGTTGGACCGTAAAGAAAGCTGAGCACTGAAGAATGATGCGTTTGAACTGTGGTGTTGGAGAAGACTGTTGAGAGTCCCTTGGACTGCAAGGAGATCCAACCAGTCCAGCCTAAAGGAAATCAGTCCTGAATATTCATTGGAAGGACTAATGCTGAAGCGGAAACTCCAATACTCTGGCCACCTGATGTGAAGAACTGACTCATTGACGACCCTGATGCTGGGAAAGATTGAAGGCGGGGAGGAGAAGGGGACGACAGAGGATGAGATGGCTGGATGGCATCAGTGACTCAATGGACATGAGTTTGAGTAAGCTCCAAGAGTTGGTGATGGACAAGGAGGCCTGGCATGCAGCAGTCCTTGGGGTTGCAAAGAGTTGGAAATAACTGAGCAACTGAACTGAACTGAATGAAATTGTAAAGTGCAAGAAGACAGAGGCCAGATCTTTTCCTTTTTTAAAAAAATTTTTTAATTTTTTCTTTCAGTCATTTCACTTTAGCACCTGACCCAAGGTCTGACTCTTGGTAAACTCTTGGTTAAATTGTTGAATAAATGACATAATTTTGCCTATAAACTTTATTTTTTCATTTATGTGTATCTTTTTCTAATACAATCATATATAGTTATACTACATACAGCTATATATTATATACAATGTATTTCTTCTTTATAAAGAGATTTATAGCAAATACTTCTGGATTTTTAGGTATTATACTTTTTCATTTTATGATTTTAAAATATTACATAGGTTTTTATACATGAATTTATTAAATACTCTGGTACACTCAGGTTGCTTCTAGTTGGTCTTTTACTTTTTAACAATACAGTAAATACTGCTGCTGCTGCTAAGTCATTTCTTCATAATTTCCATTAAGTTTCTTACTTAAAAACTTTTTTGAAGCCATATGGTGTAACAGCAGAGGTAGGGGACTTTAATCACTATGCTCTTCAACCGCACAGTGGGTCAATGGTAGGCAGTTTTTCCTGGTTGTGGTGAACTTGATATCTCAACTGTGCTCTGTCTGTCTCCACTTTGACTGAATGGATGTTATTATTTTGGCTCTTGCAGTTTAGATTGGAAAGGTGTGAGTTGATCAGCATATGAAGGCTTATGATTGTCATTCAGTTGCTAAGTCGTGTTTGACTGTTTGCGACCCCATTGACTGTAGTCTGCCAGGCTCCTCTGCCCATGGAATTCTCCAGGAGAGAAGACCGGAGTAGGTTGCCATGCCCTCCTCCAGGGGATCTTCCTGGGATCGAACTTGCATCTCCTGCATTGGCATGAGGATTCTTTACCACTGAACCACTAGGGAAGTGAAGACTATGATAGGCAATGAATATTAAATTCCAGTGCTTTCAGGGCTTTTTGGAATTAGATCCAAGCTGGGCAGGTGGAAGGTGAACACTATATAGGGAAAGATTATTGCTCGCTTTTTTTTAAATTAAGAGACTTATTTAGCTCCTACTGGGAATCTGATTTAAACACCAATGCTTTGATAGGAAAACTTAACTTAGAGCACAGAGCTTTATGAACAAAAATTATCTCGAAAACTATTGTAAAAATATACATATATTCCCATATCCTCACCATTCAGCACTTTTTATCCTTTTACTGCACCACCCAATGCACTGTAAATTGTTCAAAATAACTAGTGTATAACAAAAAGTAAAAGACTGTGAGGCTAACACAGCTGTTGTACCAAGGACAGTGATCTAGGAATGTATCCCTGAGGATAATGGGTAAGGCTGGTGTGGATGAAGTGCACGAACTGTCCTTACCTTCATCAGTTCCAGTTCCACATGGGAAGATGCAAAGTTTCGGCTGCCTTTAAAACAGCTTGTTGAAGCCCAGTTTCAGGTTCTTCTTTATTCTTCTGACTTAATGAAAGAGGCGTGAAGTGGGGACAGCTGTGAAGGTTCGCGATGAGTAATAGTCACAATATCCTCAGCCAGAGCAGCCTTGAGACTTAAAATGATGTAATCACTGCAAACAGTGACTTACCAAAAAAGCTCATCTTTTATAAGCAAGCAGTGTCTCTGAAAAATAACTTATAAAGACATTTGTGAACTTTTCTGTATACAAGTTATGGTGGTGAGAGTGGGTGGAAGATGAGTAAGATGTCTGCTTTCAGTGTACTTACAGTAAAATAAGGTGAAAAACAGATTTTGAGCAAAGTAAGGAAAAGAGAGTGCTGTTACCGTATCAGGGTCACAAGTGAACCTGTGCAAGCTGTTCCGGGAGTTCGTGAGACCCGTGGGCCTGTGTCCCGTAAATAAGACCCACTCTTCAGCTGTCCCCATCTGCTCCCACCCTTCTGGCCTTTTTGCTTGCCGGTTTGTTTGTTTGTTTTCTTGGTGCCAGTGAGACACTGCTGGCATGGAAGGAAGCAAAATGGGATTAGTCATCTGGGACCAGTGGGGGAATTCCTGTGGCTCGCAGAACAGGTCAGTTGTTTCCAGAACTGAAGTCCTAAGCAGTATAGCACCCTGCACTCTACCTGGAGCACCTCCTTCTTATCCTAGAGCAGCAAGAAACAAGTCCTCCTCCCTCTGAGGATGGTTGAGCTGCCTCTGAGCATTTGATTGCTTCCATTTATCTGCCCACCACGGAGCTGGCCCAGTGGGAGGCCATCCAGCTTAACTTCCTGCAGCTGCTCTAAATGTCCACTTTTATGCTGCTTTGTTTTTCTGGACTGAGGAAAGACGCTGAGTTAGAAATAAGTTAGGACTTGATTAGCTGGACATTTGGGGCTTAGAAACTGATGACGGAGGAGAGAAGAGTGATCACAAACTGGCGTAAGAGTCAGTGCTCCTCAAATAACATATTTATGTGGTTAGTTGTTGTTTAGTCTCTCTTTGTGACCCCAGGCTCCTCTATCCATGGGATTTCCCAGGCAATAATACCATTTGCCATTTCCTTCTCCAGGGTATTTTCCTGGACCAGGATTTGAACCTGTGTGTCCTGCACTGGCAAGCGGATTCTTTGCCACTGGGGCAGACTGGGCACAAAATGTATCTATTGCATAACCATAATTATACAGAAGATAATACCTGCTGCATTAACCCTGGTACATACCTGGAAATTGATGTTATGTGTCCATCCCTAAAACCTTACTAGTAGTTAATAAAATACTCTCTACAGAACATAAAAACACTGTTCTTTTGAAAACTCTATAGTGGTTCATTTAAGCAAGTAGAAGCTCAAAGATATTACTGTGAATCTGTCTGAGGTGGTGGTTTTTACTTGGTTAAATTTAGCACTTTCAGTTCACTTCAGTTCAGTCACTCAGTCGTGTCCGACTCTTTGCGACCCGATGAATCGCAGCACGCCAGGCCTCCCTGTCCATCACCAGCTCCCAGAGTTCACTCAGACTCACATCCATCGAGTCAGTGATGCCATCCAGCCATCTCATCCTCGGTTGTCCCCTTCTCCTCCTGCCCCCAATCCCTCCCAGCATCAGAGTCTTTTCCAATGAGTCAAGTCTTCGCATGAGGTGGCCAAAGTACTGAAGTTTCAGCTTTAGCATCATTCCTTCCAAAGAACACCCAGGGCTGATCTCCTTCAGAATGGACTGGTTGGATCTCCCTTGCAGTCCAAGGGACTCTCAAGAGTCTTCTCCAACACCACAGTTTAGAAGCATCAATTCTTTGGCACTCAGCCTTCTTCACAGTCCAACTCTCACATCCATACATGACCACAGGAAAAACCATAGCCTTGACTAGACGGGCCTTAGTTGGCAAAGTAATGTCTCTGCTTTTGAATGCTATCTAGGTTGGTCATAACTTTTCTTCCAAGGAGTAAGCGTCTTCTAATTTCATGGCTGCAGTCACCATCTGCAGTGATTTTGGAGCCCAAAAAAATAAAGTCTGACACTGTTTCCACTGTGTCCCCATCTATTTCCCATGAAGTGATGGGACCGGATGCCATGATCTTTGTTTTCTGAATGTTGAGCTTTAGAGTATGGGATAATAAAGGTCTGTAAACCTTAGTATATTGCTTCAGAATTTATGTTCATATCTCCTGCCTACTCAGTGCCTATAGTTTAAAAACCAAGACTTTTAACCAAGTCTTTTAACCAAAGACTTTTAACCAAGTCTTAAAAGAAGTCTAGATTAAAAACAAAATCAAATATTGTTAGTCATGCTGAACCAGTGCCAGTAAAAATATCAGTCATTAATATGAGGCAAAACTCATTCATTCTATTTAATATTGGAAACTATCGGAAAGTCCGGTTGTGGCTTGTCATAAACAGCTTGGTTAGTGATGTTCTGTGATGGCCTATTGCAGTGCTCAGGAAAGTCCTGGCCCATCCATATGACCTTTGCACTCAAGAGATTAAACATTTACCAAGAAGGAGAGGCAGTTTGCTAGTAAATGTTTTAGGTGGGGACTTACTCCTTTAGACACACCTAAAGAGAAAATTCCTGTGGTAGCGACAGGCAACATCCAACCTCTTGTCAACTAAGGTTATTGCTCTTAACTCTGAGTGGAGAAATGAGGCCATCAAGTAGGTGATTCAGATCAAAACATATTTCATAATAATTGTCCAGATAGGTCTGACATAACTCATGTGTCTGTGTTCAGGTCTCTGTTTTGAATGCAGATATGTAGACATAGCCATAATAGTGGTGAGTGCTTAATAGTTCTTAGAATGAAGAGCATATTTTTAAAAGCCCTTTTACGTATGTATCATATGTGTACATATTGACAGATGTTAACTTGAACTCTTAAGTTTTCTATACTGAATTGGCTGGAGTGTGCCTTATATTTTGCATTCTTTTCTGACTTTAGGAGACTGCGCTGAAAGGTAAGATTATAGGAGACGAATTTAAAATACTGACCTTTTTTGTCACCGGGACTTTATTGTATCTTCCTGAGCAAACAGTGTTTTACCCAGGTGCAAATATTTGTTGTTAGATTACTTTTCTGAAGCTAAGTGTGCACCGGTGTAACACAGTGATTAAGTGAAATTGCCCAAGAATACGAACAGAAGCCTGAAACTGATGATTAATGCCTTCTCAGAGGGTGTGAAGTAGAAGACATTTTTCAGGGAAGTATTTGAAAATTATTTTCATTTTCCTTGTTAGAGGAATTGTGCTTAGTTGCTCAGTCGTGTCAGACTTTTTGCAACTCCATAGATTGTAGCCTGCCCATGGAATTCTTCAGGCAGGAATCCTGGAGTGAATAGCCATTCCCTTTTCCAGGGGATCTTCCAGACCCAGGGATTGAACACAGGTCTCCTGCATTGCAGGCTGGGGGCAGATGCATAAATCTTTATCAAATACATCCATTGCCTTTGAGAATGCATCTGTTAGGTCTCATGGAAAGGTAGTGTTTGATCCAATTTTCCAAGTGATAAACAAAAATATGGTCTAGTGTGAGTGGTATGCAAACAGTTTTCTTTGTGTGTTTTGAGAGGATTCTTTTATAGAATAGAAATACTTTGAGAAATAGCAACCTAAATTTCAGGTTAAGAAGGATCAATATATTTATAAATCTCAGGAAATTCACTTAAACAATAAAACATAAATCGTAAATGATTTTAGCTAAGAAAAAACACACCTGTTTTCTTCAAGTTAAACTAATAAAATTCAGTTATTAAGCTACTAAATTGAAAATGCTTCTGTAAAGATTTTCCTAAGGATTCAGTTATGAGCTACAAATCCTCACCCATAGAGATCACTATTATCTCATGATGGCAGGATGCATAAGGTAGAGTGTGGCCTGAAACTCTTCTTGGGCCTCTCTTAGGAAAAAGTTAGCAAATCAGAGACAATGCCATTACCAACCACAACTGAACTCTTAAAAAAAAAAAACAAATAAAAAAACCCTGCAATTTTATTAAATTCTAGGAAACAAATTACCTTCTCATTTGCTGAGTCACAAGAAAATCCATCAGTTATTACAGACCTTCATTACAACCCACTTAAATGTGGTTATATAAATCAGGAAGTCCTCTATTAAAGTGGAACATTTCCAAATGCCTAAATTGTTTATATAAATAACATTTTCTTTTGAACTCTGTGGAGAAAGCATATTTGACTTTTATGGCTCTCAGTTGGACAATTGAATTATTGTTTTCCATTTTCTTTTACCACCCTTATTTTTGCACCCACGCAGAAACCACCCACAATTAAGGACTTGAAACAGCTGGGAAAGTTGCGCATTTCAGGTGGAGTTCCTGTCTTTAAAAAAACATGCCATTTGAGAGAGATGTTTTCACCATATTATCTCTATATTTTAAAGAACTTTATTTGATTTAATTTGAAATTCAAAGGCTTAGATTGTTTTTCCAGAATCTGAAATAAAAAAGAGAAACTTTTCATGTTAAAAGGCACATCTGAAAGAAAAATTTGTCTTCTAATTTATTGATGTACATTAGAACCCCTTTCTGTCTTCTGTGATTTGTTCTACTAAACAAAAAGTGATTGGCTTTTTCACAGAAAACGCAAGTCTCTTATCTTCTCCAGCAAATTATATGCTCTTTGAGGTCAGAAAGTTTTCTCACGTTTATATTTCTACAAAATTCTTTAGCACCTTGTTTGTAGCAGAAGCTTACTAAATATTTATTGCATAAAAGTCCACCTGGAAAATCTAGTAAATGTTTATAGAAACAAATCACTTTAAGGTACATAAATAAAAGTTTAGGATCATATGTTAAAAATAAAATATGTACATATTTGTGTATATCTAGATGATTCTTTTCAGCATGGTAATAAACTAAATTTTGAGAGGGAAAATAGTTTATATATAGCCATCCCTCAGTATTCACAAAGGGTTGGTTTCAGGAGCTTTCATAAATACCAAAATTCTTAGATGCTCAAGCCCCTATGTAAAGTGGTGTAGTGTTTGCGTGTAACTTACTCAGCGCTCTTTGTATATACTTTGTTATCTCTAGTTTAGTCATAATACCTAACACAATATAAACACTGCAGAAGTAGTTGGAATTTTGATGTAAGTGCTGTATAGATAGGTGCCAGCAAGTGGTAAATTCAGGTTTTGCTTATTGAAAAATTTTGGAATTTTTTTATCCTCAAATATTTTCAGTTCACAGTTGGTTGAATCTGACTGAAGGTGCTGAACCCGTGGATACAGAGAGTCAACTGTATTTATTCAAATATAGCACAGACGTATATGCAGCTTTTGCATATAATTGAGAATGATTTGGAACAAATATCTTAATATTTGTAAGTATCGGGACCAGAGCTAAATGTTTTAATATTCTTTAGTTTATTCAATGTTTGCTGACTACCTGTTAGGAGAGCAGCTCAGTGCCCATCCCCAGTGACCTGGTGATGAGAGTAGTCAGAGCTTTTGCCCTCATGGAGTGTACAGACTAAGGGATAAACTGGGAGCAGTATTTTTTCTTTAGAGGGTGACATGACTTAAAAATGGCTTATTTCAAGGCGATTACAGGTTTGCTGATTACTTTGCTTATATAGGGGATTCCTAGGTGGGGCAGTGGTAAGGAATCCACCTGCCAATGTAGGAGTCACAGAGATGTGTCCCTGGTTCAGCAAGATCCCCTGGAGGAGGAAGTGGCACCCTATTCAAATATTCTTACCTGGAAAATTCCCTAGACAGAGGAGGCTGGTGGGCTACTGTCCATGGGACTGCAAAAAGTTGGACATGACTTAGTATGCACACACAAAAGCTTCTTTATATGGAGCAAAGGAATTTTTAGAAATTGATAAGTAACTTGTGCTGAGCAAGCCAGGGTGATTGGTTCACCTAGGCCTTATTTTTGGGAGTGCCAGCGTGGAAACTTAAGTTTTGGCTTGCTGATGTGGAGTTTTGCACAATTAGCACAGTTCAGTCGCTCAGTTGTGTCCAACTATTTGGGAGCCCATGGACTGCAAGACAACAGGATTCCCTGTCCATCACCAACTCCTGAAAGAGAGAAAGATAGAAGTGAAGTCTCTCAGTCATGTCTGGCTCTTTGCACCCTGTGAACTGTAGCCTACCAGGTTCTTCTGTCCATGGGATTTTTCAGGCAAGAATACTGGAGTGGGTTGCCATTTCTTTTCCAGAAGCTTGCTCAAACTCATGTCCGTCGAGTCAGTGATGCCATCCAACCATCTCATCCTTTGTCATCCCCTTCTCCTCCTGCCTTCAATCTTTCCCTGCATCAGGGTCTTTTCCAAGGAGTCAGTTCTTCACATCAGGTGGCTAAAGTATTAGAGTTTCAGTTTCAGCATCAGTCCTTCCAATGAATATTCAGGATTGATTTCTTTTAGGATTGACTGGTTTGATCTCCTTGCAGTCCAAGGGACTGTCAAGAGTCTTTTCCAACAGCACAGTTCAAAAGCATCAATTCTTTGGTGCTCAACTTTATAGTCCAGCTCTCACATCCATACGTGACTACTGGAAAAACCATAGCTTTGACTAGACAGACATTTGTTGGCAAAATGATGTCTATGCTTTTTAATATGCTGTCTAGGTGACATAGCTTTTCTTCCAAGGAGCAAGTGTCTTTTAATTTCATGCCTGCAGTCACCATCTGCCGTGATTTTGGAACCCCAAAAATAAAGTCTCACTGTTTCCATTGTTTTCCATCTCTTTACTATTGAGTAATGGGACTTGATACCATCATCTTAGTTTTCTGAATGTTGAGTTGTAAGCCAACTTTTTCTCTCTCTGCTCTTTCACTTTCATCTAGAGGCTCTTTAGTTCCTCTTCACTTTCTACCATGAGGGTGGTGTCATCTGTATATCTGGGGTTATTGATATTTCTCCCAGCAATCATGATTCCAGCTTGTGCTTCATCCAGCCTGGCATTTTGCATGATGTACTCTGGCATAGAAGTTAAATAAGCAGGATGACAATATACAGCCTTCACATACTCCTTTCCAAATTTGGGACCAGTCTGTTGTTCCAGGTCTGGTTCTAACTGTTGCTTCTTGACCTGCATACAGATTTCTCGGGAGGCAGGTTAAGGTGGACTGGTATTCCCAACTTGTGAAGAATTTTTCACAGTTTGCTGTGATTTACATAGTAAACGGCTTTGGTGTAGTCAATAAAGCAGAAGTAGATGTTTTTCTGGAAATCTGTTGGTTTTTCTATGATCCAACAGATGTTGGCAATTTGATCTCTGGTTCCTCTGCCTTCTCTAAATCCAGCTTGAACATCTGGAAGTTCACGGTTCATGTACCGTTGAAGCCTGGCTTGGAGAATTTTGAGCATGACTTGGCTAGCACATGAGATGAGTGAAATTGTGTAGTAGTTTGAACATTCTTTGGCATTGCCTTTCTTCGGGATTGGAATGAAAACTGACTTTTCCCAGTCCCATGACCACTGCTGAGTTTTTCAAATTTGTTGGCATATTGAGTACAGCACTTTCACAGCATCATCTTTTAGGATTTTAAATAGCTCACTTGGAATTTTCACCTCCACTGGCTTTGTTCGTAGTGATGCTTCCTAAGGGCCACTTGACTTCACACTCTAGGATATCTGGTTCTAGGTGCATGATCACACCATTCTAGTTATCTGGGTCATTAAGACCTTTTCTGTATAGTTCTTTCGTGTATTCTTGCAACATAATAGTATCTTCTGCTTCTATTAGGTCCTTACTGTTTCTGTCCTTTATTATCCTCATCTTTGCATGAAATGTTCCCTTGGTATCTCCAGTTTTCTTGAAGAGATCTCTAGTCTTTCCCATTCTATTGTTTGCATTGATCTAGTGATTCTTTGTGTTGATCACTGAGGAAGGCTTCCTTATCCCTCCTTGCTGTTCTTTGGAACTCTGCATTCAAATGGTTATCTCTTTCCTTTTCTCCTTTGCCTTTTGCCTCTCTTCTTTTCTCAGCTATTTGTAAGGCCTCCTCAGACAACTATTTTGCCTTTTGCATTTTTCCCCCTTGGGGATGGTCTTGATTGCTGCTTCCTATACAGTGTCAAGAACCTCTGTCTGTAGTTCTTAAGACACTCTATCAGATCTAATCCCTTGAATCTATTTGTCACTTCCACTGTATAATTGTAAGGGGTTTGATTTATGTCAAAGTGGTTTTCCTACTTTTTTTCAATTTAAGTCTGAATTTGGCAATAAGGGATTAATGATCTGAGCCACAGTCAGCTCCCAGTCTTCTTGTTGGTGACTGTATAGAGCTTCTCCATCTTTGGCTGCAAAGAATGTAATCAGTCTGATTTTGGTGTTGACCATCTGGTGATGTCCATGTGTAGCGTCTTCTCTTGTGTTGTTGGAAGAGGGTGTTTGCTATGACCAGTGTGTTCTCTTGGCAAATCTGTTAGCCTTTGCCCTGCTTCCTTTTGTACTCCAAGGCCAAATTTGCCTGTTACTCCAGGTATCTCTTGACTTCCTATTTTTGCGTTCCAGTCCCCTATAGTGAAAAGGATATCTTTTTTGGGTATTAGTCCTAAAAGATCTTGTAGGTCTTCATAGAACAGTTTGACTTCAGCTTCTTCAGCATTACTGGTTGGGGCATAGACTTGGATTACCATGACATTGAATGGTTTGTCTTGGAAACAAACAGATCATTCCTTTGTTTTTGAGATTGCACCCAAATATTGCATTTTGGACTCTTTTGTTGACTATGATGGCTACTCCATTTCTTTTAAAGGATTCTTGCCTACATGGTCATCTGAGTTAAATTTGTCCATTCCAGTCCATTTTAGTTCACTGACTCCTAAAATGTCAATGTTCACTCTTGCCATCTCCTATTTGACCACTTCCAATTTACCTTGAATCATGGACCTAACATTATAGGTTCCTAGGCAATATTGTTCTTTTCAGCATAGGACTTTACTTCCCTCACCAGTCACATCCACCCCTGGGCTTGTTTTTGCTTTGGCTTTGTGGAGTTTTGCACAGGTGACCCCATTTTCAGCCTTAGTTGATTATTTTAACCAGCCAAAGAACCAGAGATTAGAGTACGAAACTTGATTTTGTAGCTTTCTTCCATTCTTTTTGACCTGTTTATGCTTCTATTTCCTATTGATGAAACTTATTTATTCTCTAGATAGTCAAGTACTAATGGAACAACAGACTGGTTCCAAATAGGAAAAGGAGTACATGAAGGTTGTATATTGTCACCCTGCTTATTTAACTTATATGCAGAGTACATCATGAGAAATGCTGGGCTGGAAGAAACACAAGCTGTAATCAAGATTTCCGGGAGAAATATCAATAACCTCAGATATGCAGATGACACTACCCTTATGGCAGAAAGTGAAGAGGAACTCAAAAGCCTCTTGATGAAGGTGAAAGAGGAGAGTGAAAAAGTTGGCTTAAAGCTCAACATTCAGAAAATGAAGATCATGGCATCCGGTCCCATCACTTCATGGGAAATAGATGGGGAAACAGTGGAAATAGTGTCAGACTTTATTTTGGGGGGCTCCAAAATCACTGCAGATGGTGACTGCAGCCATGAAATTAGAAGACGCTTACTCCTTGGAAGAAAAGTTATGACCAACCTAGATAGTATATTCAAAAGAAGAGACATTACTTTGCCGACTAAGGTCCATCTAGTCAAGGCTACGGTTTTTCCTGTGGTTATGTATGGATGTGAGAGTTGGACTGTGAAGAAGGCTGAGCGCCGAAGAATTGATGCTTTTGAAATGTGTGTTGGAGAACGACTCTTGAGAGTCCCTTGGACTGCAAGGAGATCCAACTGCAAGGAGTCCATTCTGAAGGAGATTAGCCCTGGGATTTCTTTGGAAGGAATGATGCTAAAGCTGAAACTCCGGTACTTTGGCCACCTCATGCGAAGAGTTGACTCATTGGAAAAGACTCTGATGCTGGGAGGGATTGGGGGCAGGAGGGAGAAGGGGACGACCGAGGATGAGATGGCTGGATGGCATCACAGACTCGATGGACGTGAGTCTGAGTGAACTCCAGGAGATGGTGATGAACAGGGAGGCCTGGCGTGCTGTGATTCATGGGGTTGCAAAGAGGTGGACACGACTGAGTGAGTGACTGGACTGGACTGAACTGAACTGAACTGAACCACATCTTAGTTACCATCTATGGTTTAAGTAATTTGTATTAGTTTTCATTGGATGCATGTGTGCATGCTAAGTTGCTTAAATTGAGTCTGACTGTGTGTTGCCCTGTGTGCTGTAGTCTGCTAGGCTCCTTAGTCCATAGAATTTTCATGGAGTGGGTCACCATTTCCTTCTCCAGGAGATCTTACCAACCCAGGGATCAAACTCATGTCTTTTAAGTCACGTACTTTGGTGAGTCATCTGGGAAACCCTTTCCTTGGGTGACCAGCATTAAATACCAGTTACAGCTCAGTCGCTATTGTGTCAAATGCTAAAGTTGCAAAATACATTATGCTAAGAGAACATATTTAAGATAGACCAGAGCTGAAAGTGAAAGAGGAGAGTGAAAAAGCTGCCTTGAAACTCAACATTCAAAAACTAAGATTATGACATCCGGTGCCATTACTTCATGGTGAATAGATGGGGAAACAGTGGAAACAGTGAGAGACTTTATTTTCTTGGGCTCCAAAATCACTGCTGATGGTGACTGCAGCCATGAAGTTAAAAGACGCGTGCTACTTGGAAGAAAAGCTATGACACACCTAGACAGCATATTAAAAGCAGAGGCATTACTTTGCTAACAAAGTTCTGTTGAGACAGAGCTATTTTTTTCTAGTAGTCATGTATGGATGTGAGAGTTGATGGACAGGAAGCCTGGTGTGCTGCAGTCCATGGGGTTGTGAAGAGTTGGACACAACTTAGTGACTGAATTAAACTGACGTCTGGTTAGGTGAGTAGTAAGATGAAGGAAAACCATTCTAGAAAAGTGATGTTTAGATCAGTCTTAAAGTAGCTAAAGGGGAATACGCTGAACACTTTAAATCTAGCTAAGGGATGAATGACGGTGTAGGGAAGGAAAGGAGACAGCCAAGGGGAAAAAGTTTGTTTTTTGAAGGTTATGGGCAGATAGACAAGAGCTGGGAGGCTGTTGCTTGGCATTGATCAGAGAGATGACATTGTATTTGTGTTTAAAAGATTACTCTTACTGCCTTATGGAACATTTAAGAAGGCTGCCCCAGATGAACTTTCTTACAATGTTGTACTTGGCCATTTCTCTGGGTTTATGCACAGGAGAAAATGTTACAGGGAAGAGGAAACTATGACTCCATGTTGCTTCCTGTTGCTTTTATTATGGTGTCTATACATAATGTTCTCAAGGCAAGAATACTGAAGTGGCTTGCCATTCCCTTCTCCAGTGGACCACATTCTGTCAGACCTCTCCACCATTACCCGCCCGTTTTGGGTTGCCCCGGGGGTGTGGCTTAGTTTCACTGAGTTAGACAAGGCTGTGGTCCTAGTGTGATTAGATTGACTAGTTTTCTGTTAGTATGGATTCAGGTGTGTCTGCTCTCTGATGCCCTCTTGCAACACCTACCATCTTACTTGGGTTTCTCTTACCTTGGGCATGGGGTAACTCTTCACGGCTGCTCCAGCAAGGCACAGCTGCTGCTCCTTACCTTGGATGAGGGGTATCTCCTTACCACCGCCCTTCCTGACCTTCAATGTGGGATGGCTCCTCTAGGCCCTCCTGTGCCCATGCGGCCACCACTCCTTGGACCTGGGGTCACTCCTCCTGGCCATGAACAGTATGAAAAGGTAAAATGATAGGATACTGAAAGAGGAACTCCCCAGGTCAATAGGTGACTAATATGCTACTGGAGATCAGTGGAAAAATAACTCTAGAAAGAATGAAGGGATGGAGCCAAAGCAAAAACAATACCCAGTTGTGGGTGTGACTGGTGATAGAAGCAAGGTCCGATGCCATAAAGAGCAATATTGAATAGGAACCTGGAATGTCAGGTCCATGAATCAAGGCAAGTTGGAAGTCGTCAAACAAGAGATGGCAAGAGTGACCGTTGACATTCTAGGAATCAGTGAACTAAAATGTACTGGAATGTGTGAATTTAACTCAGATGACCATTATATCTACTACTGTGGGCAGGAATCCCTCAGAAGAAATGGAGTAGCCATCATGGTCAACAGAAGAGTCCGAAATGCAGTACTTGGATGCAATCTCAAAAGCGACAGAATGATCTCTGTTCATCTCTAAGGCAAACCATTCAATATCACAGTTATCCAAGCCTATGCCCCAACCAGTAGTGCTGAAGAAGCTGAAGTTGAATGGTTCTATGAAGACCTACAAGACCTTTTAAAACTAACACCCCCAAAAGATGTCCTTTTCATTATAAAGGACTGGAATGCTAAAGTAGGAAGTCAAGAAACACCTAGAGTAACAGGCAAATTTGGCCTTGGAATACGGAATGAAGCAGGGCAAAGACTAATAGAGTTTTGCCAAGAAAATGCACTGGTCATAGCAAACATCCTCTTCCAATAACACAAGAGAAGACTGTACACATGGACATCACCAGAAGGTCAACACTGAAATCAGATTGATTATATTGTTTGCAGCCAAATATGGATAAACTCTATACAGTCAACAAAAACAAGACCAGGAGCTGACTGTGGCTCAGATCATGAACTCCTTATTGTCAAATTCAGACTTAATTGAAGAAAGAAGGGGAAAACCGCTAGGCCATTCAGGTATGACCTAAATCAAATCCCTTATGATTATACAGTGGAAGTGAGAAATAGATTTAAGGGCCTAGATCTGATAGATAGAGTGCCTGATTAACTATGGATGGGGGTTCGTGATATTGTACAGGAGACAGGGATCAAGACCATCCCCATGGAAAAGAAGTGCAAAAAAGTAAATGGCTGTCTGGAGAGGCCTTACTAATAGCTGTGAAAAGAAGAGAGGTGAAAAGCAAAGTAGAAAAGGAAAGATATAAGCATCTGAATGCAGAGTTCCAAAGAATAGCAAGAAGAGATAAGAAAGCCTTCTTCAGAGATCAATGCAAAGAAATAGAGGAAAAGAACAGAATGGGAAAGACTAGAGATCTCTTCAAGAAAATTAGAGATATCAAGGGAACATTTCATGTAAAGATGGGCTCGATCAAGGACAGAAATGGTATGGACCTAACAGAAGCAGAAGATATTAAGAGGATGTGGCAAGAATACACAGAAGAACTGTACAAAAAAGAGCTTCATGACCTGGATAATCATGATGGTGTGATTGCTCATCTAGAACCAGACATCCTGGACTGTGAAGTCAAGTGGACCTTAGAAAGTATCACTACGAACAAAGCTAGTGGAGGTGATGGAATTCCAGTTGAGCTGTTTCAAATCCTGAGAGATGATGCTCTGAAAGTGCTGCACTCAATAAGCCAGCAAATTTGGAAAACTCAGCAGTGGCCACAGGACTAGAAAAGGTCAGTTTTCATTCCAATCCCAAAGAAAGGCAATGCCAAAGAATGCTCAAACTACCGCACAGTTGCACTCATCTCACATGCCAGTAAAGTAATGCTCAAAGTTCTCCAAGCCAGGCTTCAGCAATACATGAACCGTGAACTTCCAGATGTTCAAGCTGGTTTTAGAAAAAGCAGAGGAACCAGAGATCAAATTGCCAACATCTGCTGGATCAGGGAAAAAGCAAGAGAGTTCCACAAAACCATCTATATCTGCTTTATTGACTACGCCAAAGCCTTTGACTGTGGATCACAGTAAACTGTGGAAGATTCTGAGAGAGATGGGAATACCAGACCACCTGACCTGCCTCCTGAGAAATCTGTATGCAGGTCAGGAAGCAACAGTTAGAACTGGACATGGAACATCAGACTGGTTCCAAATAGGAAAAGGAGTACATCAAGGCTTTATATTGTCACCCTTCTTATTTAACTTATATGCAGAGTACATCATGAGAAATGCTGGAGTGGAAGAAATACAAGCTGGATTCAAGCTTGCCAGATCTTGATTGAAGATCATGGCATCTGGTCCCATCACTTCATGGCAAATAGATGGGGAAACAGTAGAAACAGTGTCAGACTTTATTTTTGGGGGCTCCAAAATCACTGCAAATGGTGATAGTAGCCATGAAATTAAAAGACACTTACTCCTTGGAAGAAAAAGTTATGACCGACCTAGATAGCATATTCAAAAGAAGAGACTTTACTTTGCTGAGTAATTTCCATCTAGTCAAGGCTATGGTTTTTCTAGTAGTCATGTATGAATGTGAGAGTTGGACTCTGAAGAAGGCTTAGTGCCCAATAATTGATGCTTTTAAACTGTGGTTTTGGAGAAGCCTCTTGAGAGTTCCTTGGACTGCAAGGAAATCCACTGAGTCCATTCTGAAGATCAGCCCTGGGATTTCTTTGGAAGGAATGATGCTAAAGCTGAAACTCCAGTCCTTTGGCCACCTCATGTGAAGACTTGACTCATTGGAAAAGACTCTGATGCTGAGATGGATTGGGGGCAGGAGGAGAAGGGGACGACCGAGGATGAGATGGCTGGATGGCATCACTGACTTGTTGGATGTTTATCTGAGTGAACTCCGAGAGTTGGTGATGGACAAGGATGCCTGGCGTGCGACTCATGGGGTCTCAAAGAGTCGGTCACGACTGAGTGACTGAACTGAACTGATACATAATGTTCAACCTTGGGGAACCATGCCCCTCTGCCTGAATGGTGAAGTTCTTTGCTCGGGGAACTAGCCTGTCCCTGTCCACTGCTGAACGGCTCTGAGAAAGAAGAGCTTAACTCATCGCTATTCCAAGTCTGCCCATTCCAGGAGATATCTGCACAATTAACACCCTTTTTACTTTTCTTCCTTACCTACTTCCCTCTCTTTTCTATGAAAGAAACTGGCATCCAGACCTGGATAAGATCACTTTTGATCCCAGTCTACCATCTTGTCGGTCTGCTGACTTTCTAAATAAAGTCATTATCCTTTGCCGTACTACTTCGTTTCCAGTGTATTGGCCTGTCTTGCAGCAAACAGAGCGACTTTGGACTCAGTAACAAAGATAGGGCATGGAAGCTTGGCTTTAGAGCTTAACACTGTGAATACTTGTTAGGTTTGTTTTAATGCACTTGCACTGAATCACAGAACTACCTTTGGTGTATATTTCTTTTTCTTTAAGTATGAATAGAATGGCCTCGGTAAAATGACCTTGGAATCATATGATTAGTTTATACTTTTAAGTCTGAAGGAAGGCATACTCTTGATGAAATTTTCATCATAATTTTTGCATAATAACAGAAATATGTTTTATTGCACGTCGGTAAATATCAGGTATCGGAAAGGTAAGCCATGGCCTATGTGTATGGTAGGTGCATAATTTGCACTTTTGTTGGTTATATTTCTGCTTTGCTTCATAGAGTTTATCCACTGTGAAATTCTATATCCACTTTGAAAACAGCTTTTGAAGAGAATATTGTGTCACAGTTATCTTCTTGGTGGGGAGTAGTTTATATTTTTCTATTTGGGAGCTTCATTTCTTTAGTTCTAGGATGATTCTTGTACTTTCTTCATGTACATGTGAGAGAGGGAAGTTGCACAAGCTATTTTTATTAATTTTTTTTTTAATTACAGAAAACACTACTTCTAACAGAAATGTTAGCTTAGTTTCTTAGAATCCCAAGCTTAGTATCTTAGAGTAGAAAGAGACCTTGGAGAATATGAGAGCTAAATCTGTCATGTTTATTTCAGTTCCATTCAATCACTCCGTCGTGTCCGACTCTTTGCGACCCCATGAACTGCAGCATGCCAGGCCTCCCTGTCCATCACCAACTCCCGTAGTCCAACCAAACCCATGTCCATTGAGTTGGTGATGTCATCCAACCATCTCATCTTCTGTCGTCCCCTTCTCCTCCTGCCCTCAATCTTTCCCAGCATCAGGGTCTTTTCATGTTGACTTAGGCAAAATGATTTTATAAAGTCACACAAGTATTAGAGCTTTGATTGCCTGGCTCCTAGGTAATGTACTTTGACTGTTAGTTTACTTCTCCATTCATTCAGTAAAGCACGTGTGATTTGTTAGACACTGTTTGGGTGCTGGAGACCCATCAATGTGCAAAAGAGAAAAAGAAAACATCCCCACCCTAATGGGTTTGCCGTTTGTTGGAGTTAGATGATGAAATATGTAACTTTATTATATATTGAGTTCGACCATAAGTGCTGTAGAGATACAAAAAGAAAGGAGATTGCTTAAAAGTTTTCATCAGTATTTTTAATATACAGGTACCTAATTTTAAGATAGCGATTTTACTGTGAACTGCCTATAAAATGAACCTCATTTTACCCTCCATTCCCTGTGTGATCAATAAAATTTGCATGACCATGTGAGCATTGACGTGTTTCTAGATTTGAAGCAGTTGGTGCAAAAGACATAAAGGTACCTTCCTAACCAGAGTACAAGGATTGGTTTCCAGAGAATATCACAGAGGGCTTAGCCACATAGTCTCAAGTTTAGTTTGCATGTCCTCAGGAGACACTTTGAGGCTTGATTGAAGCTGCCTTTATAAGAGGTTAATTCTGGACTGAGTATATGTGATAAATTATAGTCGGCCAGTTCAGAGTTGAGTCAGAGATTGCCTTCATCAGCATTTTTAATAGACCAAGAGAGAACTTTTCTAAATGTGAATGAAATCATAAAAGTTACAGATTAGTTCTGACATAAGAGGTTTGGACCAGACAAGCAACAGTCCTGAAGACTCTATCTGAAATAACTGAGTTAGAAGGCAGGGCACGGGCACTCAGAGACTAATGGAAAACTCACTGACAAAAGGCAGGGACAACAAGGAGCAATGGACACAGATTTGGGTTGAGGGAGGAAGAAAGCAAGAAAGCAGTTAAGTAACAGGCCTGTGGGTGCAAATGCCTTCTCTGAAAGGAAAGAAAAGCTCACCCTGGATAGTTATCAAGGAATATGTGGCTGGGACAAGAGCTAATCCGGAGTAATCTCCTAGTCATTGGGAGAATTCAGGATGGGTGCTGATTCATGGTTGGAGGGCTGGAGGGAGAGGAGGCTTGGGGCCTTCCCGAGTCTTAGGACTCAGACACAGTGTGTGTGTCCTCCAGAACAGTGAGGGCTACGAGTCTACTTCTGCCGTTGAAAGTACAGATCTGCTCTCAAGGACGGTGTTACCTCAGTTTAAAAAATCACACACACACATGCTTTAATTCCTCATCCAAGGCATGCCTTCCTCCCCCAACCCGCCAAAGTCAACAATTGTCAGCTGCCTACCATCAGAATCATCTATGGGGAGCCTTAAAATGTTGATTCTTGAGCTCCACCCCAAGATGTGAACTGGGTAGAATCCGCTGGGTTGAGAGTTTAGGAGCCTTTCATTTTATGGAGATACTTAGTGTTTTCCATAGCCTGTGGAAACCACTATAAACAATATATGTGTGCTCTATACCGAGAGAGGGAGGCACAGCTGGGGAAGGTTCTAAACCTGGGAAGACGTCTGTTCCAGAGGTGTGCTCCGTGGGTCACCAGACCCCTGATGACCAGCATTCAGCATTTTGCCATTGGAGCCACTGGGGCCGTAGAAGACATGTGTTTGTGGGGAAACCTGGTCATTTGTTGCTCCATTTTCCTTCAAAACCTAAAAAAGTTTTGGTTTATGCAGACAGAATATCTGCCTCACTGCCTATCTATTTTAGAATGAGAGACAGTGTTCATGGGCTCATGTAGATGCTGTGCAGATTTCTTGGGTATGAAAAGCACAATCAGCTTTTCAAAGTAAAATCACATGTAAGATGTGACTTAGTTTGTGTTCATATGTTGGATTCTTTAAAATTCCCTACTAACAGTATTTCTGAATGTGAAGAACCTCCTCTGGTACATACAAACATGCGTAGGATCTTCTTATATCCTTATTAAGCTTAGAAAATAGAAGGGGGTCTAAAAATAGCCTTGTGATACAATCAGTGTAATACTCAAGAGAATGTACTGAGTGCTTTAGGTATAATAGTAACAGAAATGCTGTGAGATCCCCAGAGCTGGTAAAAGGGACATCAGAAGATGCTCGGAAAGAAGGTGATGTTTGAACTGGGTCCTAATGTCTAGGTAAGGGACAGTTTAGGATATGTGTATTAAAGGAAAGACATGGAAGTGGGATACTATAGGAATGTTAGTAGTTTCAAAGTCCTAAGGTAGAAATCAGAAGTAGTGACATCTCAGGGTAACATAATTGGAAAGGTACTTGGTATGGCCGTGTCATGGAAGCCGCAAATCATTCGAAGCCTCGGCACTTTGGACTGAATTCACTCATTCAGCTTTTGAGTTGGATAATGACGTAATCAAAGGTGCACTCTAGAAAGCTGATTCTGACCATTAGTGCATATGGTGAGCTGGAGTTGGAGGGGCTGGCAAACCAGTATCTAGGCTGTTGTAGTGGCACGGCAGGGATGAAGTGGTTCCCTTCCATGGGTTTGGGGAAGCATAGAGGAGAGCGAGCAGCAGCCTTTGGTGATGGAATGTGTGGCAGGAAGGAGCGAGGAAAACCCATCACTGGAATTACAGGAGAGTTGTGTCCATTTATATATTTATATGTGGCCAGTGTTCCTGGGGGTGGAGCAGAATTATGAGTTAAGTTTTGGTACAAGTTAAGTTTTGAGATTCAGACAAGATTCCTAATGGAAATTCCAAGGATGTACAATTGGATTTGTGAAATTTAGAACCATGAGGTGATGTTGTGGGACTCTGCCTTGAGTAGGGGGACATTATGTAAGTTTCAGGTGAGCTAAGTTCAGCTCTTCAAGTCATTAGCTCCATGACCTTGCATACTATTTAACCTGGATATGTCAGCTTAATATTTGAAAAACAGGAGAATGGCTGTAAAAGATCTGGGAGTTTTAGTTGTGAGTGCCTCCTAGGGTGTTTTGAGGATGAAATAGCCGTGCACCATGCTGGTGTGGGTATCCAGTCTCCTGTTTTCCAGCTCTTTCTCCTTCGTGAGGATGGGCTTCAACTGGAATCAGTTTGGGACTAGGAGAAGGAAAAATAGCTTGTCAGGAGAGAATGGTGATGGTGGGGAAATCAGAGATAGGGAGACAGAACAGTATAGCTGGAGATGGAAAAGGGTGAGACCGGAGGCTTGATGGAGAGCTGTAAACTTTTGAGAGGAAGAGGGCCCCTCCTCTGAGACAGGCAAGTTGAGGAGAATGAATGGAGACAGTGTTGATCAGAGAAGCAGGAGGCCAGGCCATCTGGTGTGAGCGAGGAAGTTTGGGCTGGGTTCTTGAGAAAGGAGAACATTCTTCTTAGATAGCCACTGTGGGAAATAAGATTAGGAGTAAACTAGAGTTGAAGAAAAAGACTGCCAGGAAGTAGAGGGGTTAGATTGCTTGACCTCTTCGTGTTCTTGTGGGTGTGTAAATGACAGAAGCGAAAAGGTCATTGGGGTTAAGAGGTTGTGGAAGAGAGGTTGCATACTGGACGAGGACGCAGATGTCTGAAGCTTCAGTAGGTGGTGGCAGGAGGTTTGGGTGCAGAGGAGGAGGATGGGGGTGCTCGAGGCTTTGTGGAATGTGAAGGAGTGTTAGGAGGTCAGTTCCTGATGGCAGTAAGGATTGGAGGGGGTACTTGGTGTAAGTGCTTGTTTGTCAGCAGCAAGTTACTGACTGTTCCCTTTAAGCCAGGATACTTGGCGCCTGATTATCCTCTGAGCACAAATAGCTCTGGCTCTGTTTGCCTTTAGAGATGATAAGCCTGTTATTTCCTGTAATATAGCTGGGTAGTAGGCTGGCACTACCTTTGATCCATTTACCTCCTTTGGCAATAATGATTTGCTGTAGGAGAACAGACTTTGGAATCAAACAATCAGAACTGAATACTTGTTTCTTCTCTTACTGACTGTGATATCATTGGGCAAACTATGCCAGCTGATTGCCCCTTTCCTCCTGTGCAAAATGAAGGTAACGCTTACTTCCGTACCTCATATCACTGAGTTCAGCTCTGCCCGTCATTAGCTCCATTCAATGACCCAGTTTATGTAGCATCTCTACCTCTTGGAAGAGGCACTCCAAAATGGGAGTAGTCTACATCTTAGAAAAATGCTTTCTGAATTGGGAATTGTTTTGGCTTTGAGAAACAGGTCAAACACCACAAAACAAGAGCTAAAACAAAGTAACATCAGAATTGCACAGTTCTTCGTTTTTAACTAACATGTATGCCTAGAAAGAAAACTCAATGAATATATGTGACTTATAGTCCATGTTATGCACAGCAGTGTTTACTGTATCAACACAAAACGTCTAGTTAAAAAAAAAAAACTAGGAATCAGATGAAATTAATTTGAAGAAATGAGTAGTGTGATGAAGTCGTGAGAGAAAGCAGCTGGAGTCAAATTTTGGAATTGTGTAAAAGTGAAAGGCTGCCTTTCTGTATTTGTATGTATTTATTTGCCCAAACTTGGACTTATGTGAATTATTATTTACTTTATATCTAATTATTATTTGCTTTATATTTAAATCTTAATTACTTTATATCTTGTTATATGAAATAACAAACCCTGTCTATATATCTACATCATCTATCTGTCTCTATAGAGAGAAAATATTAGAATTCTCAAGCTCCTGGTAGTTTCACAGTTTTAAAGCAGATCTTACTAAAAAGTCCTGTTCCTGTTCAGAGAGACTGTATGAAGGAAAATCACTAGACCTGTAGTCTAGAATTATTTCTGTGCATCCACTGTGACTTTTATCTTGGCATCATAATTCTCCTGTATTTTAGTCGTTATCTTAACGATCTGTAACAGTAGTAGTAGCAGTAGCTTTCGTTTGTGGGTGAAGCCCCTGGTTTATAGGAAATACAGTTCTTTTCAGTCTAGTTGTTAAACCAGTGAGGAAAAGAGAAGCCAGACTGCGTATATGGTTAGACCAGAAAAGAGTGAAAAGTTAACAGTTTGGCCACAAGTTTTGAATCTCAGCCCAAAGGTGCAGTGACAGTTAATGTTTGGACCCATATTGATCAATCAAAGTGTACCAGAGGTTAGTGCCTGGGGACCTGAGCAATGTGTGAACCCAAGTGTGGAGGGAGGCGCTAGGATCAGGAGTTGGGAATTTAAAAGGAGACTGTATTACTGGTTATAACCTCTGCAAAAATCTGAGTACTCTTAGAGGATCAACAGGAACAAGAGAAAGCAGGAAGCAATCACTTGATATTAAGCCAGTGGATTCCAAAGTGAGGATTCTGCCCTTGAGCCTGTTCGGCATCTGCATTGGCATCCGAGTACTGCCCAGATGGCTGATAGCTCAGTTGATGGAAGAATGGAGCAAGTGAAGAAGCAGGGACAAGGCAGCTCCTAACTCTGTGCAGAGTCCCTGGTCAACTAGATAAAAGTTTAATTTTACAACCGTTTTCATTTGCAGGCTCTGCATTTCTTCCTGTTCTTTAATACTTAATTAGAAAATTATGCAGTGATAGTAATTTCTCATTACTAAAGTAATATCTACTATGAAGCAGAAGATATTAAGAAGAGGTGGCAAGAATACACAGAAGAACTATACAAAAAGAGCTTCATGACCCAGATAATCACGATGGTGTGGTCACTCATCTAGAGCCAGACATCCTGGAATGTGAAGTCAAGTGGGCCTTAGAAAGCATCACTACGAACAAAGCTAGTGGAGGTGATGGAATTCCAGTTGAGCTATTTCAAATCCTGAAAGATGATGCTGTGAAAGTGCTACACTCAATATGCCAGCAAATTTGGAAAACTCAGCAGTGGCCACAGTGCTAGAAAATGTCAGTTTTCACTCCAATCCCAAAGAAAGGCAATGCCAAAGAATGCTCAACTACCGCACAACTGCGCTCATTTCACATGCTAGTAAAGTAATACTCAAAATTCTCCAAGCCAGGCTTCAGCAATACATGAGCCATGAACTCCCTGATGTTCAAGCTGGATTTAGAAAAGGCAGAGGAACCAGAGACCAAATTGCCAACATCTGCTGGATCATGGAAAAAGCAAGAGAGTTCCAGAAAAACATCTATTTCTGCTTTATTAACTATGCCAAAGTCTTTGACTGTGTGGATCACAGTAAACTGTGGAAAATTCTGAAAGAGATAGGAACACCAGACCACCTGACCTGCCTCTTGAGAAAGCTATATGCAGGTCAGGAGGCAACAGTTAGAACTGGACATGGAACAACAGACTGGTTCCAAATAGGAAAAGGAGTACATCAAGGCTGTATTTTGTCAGCTTGCTTATTTAACTTCTATGCAGAGTACATCATGAGAAACACTGGGCTGGATGAAGCACAAGCTGGAATCAAGATTGCCAGGAGAAATATCAATAACCTCAGATATGCAGATGACACCACCCTTATGGCAGAAAATGAAGAGGAACTAAAAAGCCTCTTGATGAAAGTGAAAGAGGAGAGTAAAAAAGTTGGCTTAAAGCTCAAGATTCAGAAAACGAAGATCATGGCATCAGGTCCCATCACTACATGAGAAATAGATGGGGAAACAGTGGAAACAGTGTCAGACTTTATTTTTTTGGGCTCCAAAATCACTGCAGATGGTGATTGCAGCCATGAAATTAAAAGATGCTTACTCCTTGGAAGAAAAGTTATGACCAACCTAGATAGTATATTCAAAAGCAGAGGCATTACTTTGCCGACTAAGGTCTGTCTAGTCAAGGCTATGGTTTTTCCTGTGGTCATGTATGGCTGTGAGAGTTGGACTGTGAAGAAAGCTGAGCCTTGAAGAATTGATGCTTTTGAACTGTGGTGGTGTTGAAGAAGACTCTTGAGAGTCCCTTCGACTGCAAGGAGATCCAACTAAAGGAGATCAGCCGGGGTGTTCTTTGGAAGGACTGATGCCAAAGTTGAAACTTCAGTACTTTGGCCACCTCATGCGAAGACTTGTCTCATTGGAAAAGACTCTGTTGCTGGGAGGAAGTGGGGGCAGGAGGAGAAGGGGGATAACAGAGGATGAGATGGCTGGATGGCATCACTGACTCAATGGACGTGAGTTTGAGTGAACTCCAGGAGATGATGATGGACAGGGAGGCCTGGCGTGCTGTGATTCATGGGGTCGCCAAGAGTCGGACACGACGGAGCGACTGAACTGAACTGATGCTCTTCTAACTTGATACATCTCATATTTACTGAAGCCTAATTCACTTGAATTCAATGCTATACAAGGATGCATTGATAGGGTATATTCATAAAATAATTTAAATGCATGTTTAAATTACTTTAAATGGGCTTATTTTCAAGGTTAATCTTACTTTTTGATGTATTTGGCAATTAAAGAAAACAGTAACCTGGGGACATTGTGGATAACCCAGTTCTGTTACCTCAAAGAAAGCTAAATGTGCTGTGAGACCTTGGATTCCACAGGCCTGTGAAGCGCTAGAAAAAGATCAGTTGCTCTGAGTACGGTGTTTATTATTGTGACCTGCCAGAATTCCACAGCGGGCCTGTGACTTTTTTTTCTGTTGGTTTGGGAAGCAATTTATTGACTTTGCAACTAGGCATCCATGGAGCTTGAAGCCACAAATGGAGTGGAAAAATCTTATTTGATGTGCGGCTTTTAGAAAAGAATAGCTGGAGTTTGTGGTTGCAAATGATGCCAGTATTTCAGAGAGTGGACAGCCCATCAGTAGAGATATTAATTGTTACCCAAAACTTACAATATCTGGTGGGAGAATTGTCATTTTTATATCACTCTGTCTGTTTTGCAGACACAGTATTTATTATTCAGGCATACCACAGACTGACCATGCTGCCTGCTCTGGTTATGGGTTAAACTGTTCCTGAACCAAGAAAACTTTCTATTGGATACTTCAGCCAGTATGCTACCTTTGATCTTTTTAGTGTTCAAACAATGAAAACTCCCTCAGTGGGAGTTCCAGCTGTGAACTGCTGATGTGATACCCCATTAGATCATTGCATGCTTGTGTAGTGCTGGGGTCCCTTGGCTATCTAGGTTGATTCTGCTCTAATTTTTCTCCATGTGGCCCAGAAGGATATGATGGATTCACCAGCTTTGGCTCACAACCTCAGTTCAGTACTGGTGTTTTACTGCCTTGCTGCTATTTTTCATGAAAAGTCAGTCCCAGAGAAAAAGCTTGACAGAGCCCACTCACACCTAAATATAAAAGTCAAGGGCATCATCTGGATTATAAAATGTGGTTGCATTGGTTCAGTCTGACTTTTATAGACTTTTACAGGTTTTCATGTTTTCCTTTTGGTTTATCCAAGTCTAAATCCTAACTGCTAACGCAGTTCCACTCTATCATCAGCATATCTGAACTTCATAAGTAATTTGCTCGCTCTAATAAAGTAAGAAAAATGTGTTGTGGACATAATTCTGTATGTCACTGAATTTGTGATCTGTTCTTTTTTGTTTTTTGTTTTTGAGTATGTGTTTATGTTGTTTAGGTTTGAGGAAAGGCTCCTAGAAGAAATACTTAGCACATCATTGTCTGACTATAATATAAATGTTGATTAGATGCAGAAGAGATATTCTTTTCATTTCTTCCAGTTGTGAAATCTGTAAGGCCCAACCTGTTAAGTTGTTGAAATATTTAATAGAATATAATGCTTTGTTTTTAAGGTGGTAGAATTTATATCAACAATGGACAAAGACTAATTTTCTTTATTCTCACTCATTCTTACTCCCAGACTCTGAACAGATTTTCCACAGTTGAAAATAGTAGGTTGAATTTAAGCTTCTTGAAAAGAATGTTAGGAAATAGGTATTTTAGATAGTTCATAAATGTTTCAGAATTTATGGTATTAGTAAATATAGAAGCCATTCTCACACTTCTTCACCATCTAGGTATAATTCAGCTGTTATCTTTGTGAATGTTTATGCTCTTGGGACTGTCATAAGTGCATCTGAGTAATAGATTTCTTTTGTTCCAAAAGTGTTTTTCAATATCACATTGTAGAGATAAAAGGAAACCTATAGCAGTGTTCTTGACCTCAGTAATTTTTGAAAGTTAAATTTTAAATATAAAGCTATATTTTGATTGCTTTCCAGTAATCTCATAGTCCAGATGGTCAGGAAGGGGAAAGATTATTACTGGTGAATACAGCCAGGAAAGCTTCATACAGGCGGCAAGAATGTGAATAGCTAACAGAATTTTTGAGTCTCTGGCCTATTCTTTTCACAATATTTTATGAAGCCTAGAATAAGTTGGTATGTTTCTCCTTACAGAGAGAATAGCTGGTTGGAATGTTTCCTTAAATCTGTCTAACAAAAGCGCACTGTGTATTAAGTATTGTTTTTGGAATATTACTCTCACTAAATCAAACTCTTGTCATACCACCTCGGTATGGTCAGAATCTATTGTTGCAGGTGTGTGTGCTCAGTTGGTCAGTCATGTCTGACTCTTTGCTGCCCCATGGATCGTAGCCTGCCAGGCTCCTCTCACCATGGGATTTCCCAGGCAAGAATACTGGAGTGGGTTGCATTTCCTTCAGAGGATCTTCCCAAACCCAGGTTTCTTGAGTCTGCTGCATTGGCAGGCGGATTCTTTACCACTGCATCACAGGACCAGCTGTTATATTCAGTGTTAGTTTGAACATCCTAAATCAGATAATGTAGTGTTTTTTATTTATGTGGATATTAAATTAATAAAATATGGAGCATCATAAGTAATTTATTGTAAGAGAAAGTATTTGGGTATCAGAAATTTGCATGTAATAAAAAATATTTTCAGACTTTGCTTAAGCAAAATTTTAGAAGACAGTGGCTCAAGCAGTTACAAAATCAGTAGCCATTTTGTATAAGACCCTGTGACGAGTGTTGGAAGAGTCATTTTGTATATGTGTTGTGCCCAGGGCCTGGTGGAGAAGGTTTATTTTCCTGGTCGCTTAAGGCATTTGTGGGTCCCATGCATTGGAGATTCTAATAAGTGGCTTCTAATCTCTAGATTGTTGTTGGGGTACACTGGGCAGCTTGGATCTGCCTGATCTGTGTCAGAGGTACCTGTTAGACTTTCAGAGTGGGGCAGGCAAGTGAGTGGCTATCCATTAGCCCTTCTAAAACCCAATTTACGTGACAATGCTTTGAATTGTTTTATTCTTGCCTTATAGGATTGTTAATTCCTGTTTTTATTCTGTGGCATATTGTATTTAGTAAACTGCTAATGTGATACTTCAACATCATAAATCTAAAGATTTAGAAAAAACGTTAGATGTAGGTTTAAAAATTCGTTGGCCACTGCCCCTAATTCATGAAATAAATTACTAATATTTAGTATTCCTGGGTTGTTCATTGTCTTACAGAACAAAAGGTGAACCTGAAAGCTTCATTTGGACCAAGAAACAGTTTGATTTTATAGAACTAGGACTGTAATCTTTAAAGAGAACAATCTTAGTTTAATTTTTATGAAGCAATTTCCTGGAAAAATCAACCGAAGAAAAAGAGGGAGCAGAAGTTATTGTCAAATTGAGGCAGACCCAGAAAACTGCTGGAAGGCGAGTAGTTTTTGTTGTGAGGAGCCAAACGTGTGTTAAGATTTGCTAGTTAAGATTTCTCTTCCGACTTTCTCATTATAATCCACCGTTATTGCACTGAGTCTATAAATAGTATTTATAAGGGAAGCAGACCAGAAAACCACTCAAATAAAGTATAAAATGGCATCATTAAGTTTGGATGTAGAAATACAACAGGAAACAGAGAACTTGAGTTTCCGTGTGTGTGTGTGTGTGTGTGTGTGTGTGTGTGGAGTGTGAGTGAGTCACTCAGTGATGTCTGACTCCTTGTGACCCCATGAACTGGAGCTTGCCAGGCTCCTCTCTCCACGGAATTCTCCAGGCAAAAATTGAACCCAGATCTTTTGCACTGTGGGCAGATTCAATTTTTGAGTAGTAGTTTCCTTGCGGAGCCTTTGGACTTCTGAGTTCATCATCCTGAAATACACCCCAGGACTAGTAGGGCATGCTTCATGGGGTGGTGAACGTTTTCTGGGTTGACCGATTGGGAGTTTCTGGTGTATCACTGGTGGCTCAGATGATAAAAAGTCTGCCTGCAATGCAGGAGACTTGGATTCAGTCCCCGAGTTGGGAAGATCTCCTGGAAGACAGCATGGCAATCCACTCCAGTATCCTTGCCTGGGGAATCTTATGGACAGAAGAGCCTGGTGGCCGCAGTCCATGGGGTTCATAGAGGTGGACACAACTGAGTGACTAATACACACACAGTGTACCCCTGCCATTGTCTCCTGTGTTTCAAAAATACCTGCTGATAGGCTTCGGTATGCTAGACATTTATTTAACCCTTTGAGAAAATTAATAATACATGGTCTGTGCCCTCTTGTGGTGTTGGCTAGTAGGGAAGTAAGGCTTTTTATTTGCAATTTTGTTTAAGAAGTTACAGATTTATTTTTAGCTTAACAAAAATGAGCAATCTCCATTTCTACCAGTCCCTGCCACTAATTCCACAGAAGGACTATTGCAGGAGAATGGGGTGCTAGAAGATGGTCATGCCCCAGGTCTTGGACAGGTCCCTGAGATGGGCTGCCCAGTGAGGGTCTTTGGCTTCCTTCCATCAGGAAAAATTTCAAGAGCAAGCCTTAATTAAGTGAAAGCACATTTACTTTGAGAGATGCACACTCCACAGGCGGAATGTGGTCTGTTTCAGAAGGCAAGATTGCCCCAAAATGTGGAGTGGTTAGTTTTATAAGGCTGGGTAATTTCGTAGGCTAACGATTTGGGGGAGGGCGTGGAGCTTTCCAGGAATTGGGCCACTGCTCCCTTTTGGCTTCAGAACTGCCATGGCACCTGTGGGTGTGTCCATTAGCATGCTAATTCACTACAATGCATGTATAATGAGGCGCAGGGTCCCCTGAAAGCTAAATCTTCCACCTTCTGGGAATGAGTTGGTTTTAACCAGTTTTTGTGGTATCCTGTTCTTAATGACTCTGTCAGTGTTTATATTTCAGTTAGTACATATTACTCACAACTCTGTTATTTGAACTATTTTGATAGTGTTAGCTGTATCACTTTGCTTTCCTGGGAGTCATTACAGTTGCTCCTTGCTATTTGGAAGGGATTGGTTCCGGTACCCCGGATTCCAGACTCCCTGACTGCTCAAATCCTTTATGTAAAATCTTATAGTATTTGCATATAACCTGTGCATACCATCCCATTCTATATTAAATCATCTGTGTGTTCCTTATACTGCCTGATACAGTGTAAATGCTATGTAAACATTTGCTGCTAAGTTGCTTCCGTCGTGTCCGACTGTGTGACCCCATAGATGGCAGCCCACCAGGCTCCGCTGTCCCTAGTATTCTCCAAGCAATAACACTGGAGTGGGTTGCCATTTCCTTGTCCAATACATGAAAGTGAAAAGTGAAAGTGAAGTTGCTTAGTCATGTTTTACTCTTAGTGACCCCATGGACTGCAGCCTACCAGGCTCCTCCATCCATGGGATTTCCCAGGTAGGAGTACTGGAGTGAGGTGCCATTGCATGTAGCAAATTCAAGCTTTGGAGCTTTCCAGAATGTTTTCCCCCTGAATATTTTTGACCTCTGACTGTAATTGCCTTTGAGTTTACCCCCTTTTTTTTTTTAAAGGAATGTAAATTTCTTCTATCGTATTTAGATGTGTCAGGATATTGATCAGTTTTTTGTTTTCTTTCTCTGGAGATCTTCCCTGGATCTTCTAACCTGTTGCTCCAGTGTAGACAAAAGCCTCTGGAAGTTTGGCACAACTATTGTTCTGGAATAGTTTTGTATTGTCCTGAGAATTCATTTGCCTTTTTCTTGCTAGAATTCATATCCTTTGCTCTTGTTTTGTTCCCATGTTTCAACAGAGTGTGTTAACCCTGTAGCTTTTGATAAAAAGAAGCATATAAGGGTAAGGTTCTTTGTTTTTGTATTTTTTTTTTTTGATACTTACTAAAAGTTTGGGAGGCATTGAGTTAAAAATCTGAGGTTAAAAGTGCTTCTTTTCAGACTTTGAACCACTCTTTATATCTCTCTCATCCTCTCACCTCAAGAGTGCCTGCTGCCTCCAGTGTCTCTTGGCTTCTTTCTCTGTAGGCATAATAACATTACCTTTCACCATTCAAACTTTCATGGGGCTTGTTTTTCCAGATTCTTCGACAGATCTTCAGTTGGCAGCAGATAGTTGCCAGATGGTGTTTGGATACTTTTTGTTTGTTTGTTTTTTTCAACTGAATTACAAAAATATAATGCATTATTGCACACACCAGTTAAAATCATCTATTTGTATTAATAAAATGTTTTTCTCTTCAGCTTATTGTTGTCAAAACTGGGTTGTATTGTATTATAGTATTTAAAGGTATTTTTATAGAAATTAAAATCACATTTTCTAAACACTTAAAAAAGTTACACTTAATTCTAAGGCCATTCATATGTTTATCAGATTAATCTGTCTTGGTAACTGAATAAAATACAGTATGAAGTTATCACAGGGTAGCATTTCAAACCAGTTAAGTTAATGTAAACCTAGTAGTAATTCTAAGAAGAGAAAAAGAAAAAAAATCCAAGTTTGTAATTTTAAATTCTTGAATAGAAAGCATTCTTATAAGCATTCGATAAGTTTTGTTGATGAGACTCTTGATTTATTATCACTAGTCACCTGCCTTTATTGTAGACTTCATGCCAGAATTTCTAAACTTCTGGTCTCACGGTATTTTCACTATTAGTGTGGATGAAGAAAGAGGTGGGAGCCTAAAGAAAATGACATTACTTAATAATTCATGTTAATGTGGATGAATTCATCTTTCACAGCACTGTACATTTTTAAAGAATATGCTGTTGTCACTTTTAAAATTTCTTTGTTTGTCCTTCCATAGTTTCTGAATACTTTGCAAACCATAGCAATACAATTTCAGATAGTTTTCTAAAGTAATGTTTCTCAACTTTAATGTATAAAGGGATCACCTGGGGATCATTTTAAAATGCAGATTCTGGGATGAGGCCTGAGTGTCTGTATCTCTAACAAGCTCCCAAAATACTGATGCTGGTCATCCTCTGACCACTCCGACTAGCGAAGGTCTAAAGTACCTTGGATATGAGAGTAATATAGTGAGACAGAATACAGAATCCATTTCTAAGTATTTATATGTGTTGAGCGTCTAGAAAGAAGTCAGTGGGAGACTTTGCATTACTAGCTGCTACTAAGTATAATGAGCTTCCCTGAAAGCTCAGTTGGTAAAGGATCCACCTGAAATACGGGAGACCTGGGTTTGATCCCTGGGTTGGGAAGATCTCCTGGAGAAGGGAAAGGCTACCCACTCCAGTATTCTGGCCTGGAGAATTCTGTGAAAAGAGTCAGACACAACCGAGTGGCTTTTACTCACTTTCACTATGTATAATACATCCAGATAGAACTGGATTTATTGCTTCTTATAGATGGTGCATTCAGATTTAATAAATTTATTATTTGTAAAAATTTTATTTAGAAGTGATTCCAATATTATACTTTTGTTTGTTAATGTGTACATTTTATTTATTAAATTTACAAACTATATTCCCCTAGTGCTTATGAAGAAAAAACATTATACTTGATATGTGCTAAGCTTCAGTTTGTAGCCATTTCTTATCTATAACTTTTAGTCATTGAAATCTATTGTATATACTGTCTTGTGCTTATAGAAACATAAAACCACAGAATATATACAAATTTATGAGTGTCTTTATTGTAATGTTTATTCTTGTGCAATTAGATACTGGCAATGTAAAGAGGTTAATGCCTTTTTTAAAAAAATTTATCTTTTAAATAGCTCAGTCACTAAAAGAATTTGCAAGACTACTTATCGCAGTAGAAGAAGAAAGGAGAAGACTGGTAAGTCGCTTCCCCATTTCTTAAGAATAAAGCTTTGTTTGGACATATTGAAAAGAAGAATAGGCTTTCTGAATTACACTCAGCCATAACTCATTTTATAATATGATACACGTACGGAATACTACAGAAAAGAGTTGTAGGTATGATGATCAAATATTGCTAATAAGATATACCATTTTTTTTGTTTTATTTGGCCAGCAGATATAAATTTCATTCATTTTACTTTCCATTTAATTGTTCTGAAAATTAAAAGTATTGAACAAACTGCCAATAAGAAACCCATTCTAACTGAGCAGTCTGCTAAATAACCTTAGTGTTGTAGTGAAGACACATTACAAGGATTAAAGATAGTTCTCAGAAGAAGCAACTAACTTTGCCAGGCAGTTATCAGGAGACTTTCTGAAAAGGTGACGTTTGAATTGGGTCTTGAAGGCTCGGAAGATTGTGCTTGACTGGGAAGAATGGGAAAACTTTCTGCTTTGACAGATTAACTAATAAACAGTATCAGAGCATAGTTATTAGGAATACATTTATCACTAATATAAATGTATTAAGAATACAAATCACAGAGATAGTTTTGTACCCATTGTGTTCAAAGTTCTGGTAGGCCCCTGTCTATGAACCAGGCTGCCCATTTGTGTATGGGAAAAATAGTAATGTATAGTCCACAGGATCATTGTAAAGCTTTGTCAAAGTACCTGGCACGTAATGAATAAGTGTTGATGGAGATAAAGATGTTGGTTGTCAGTTACAGTGAGGATTACAGACTTATTTAAAACATCGTCTTCGATATTGCTGGCCTCACCACCTTGTTGAGATTCATGTACATAATATGGTCAGACTGTGAATTAGATGTGCTGGGAAACCAGCACAGTTTGGTGTCATTGTGCCCACTGATGAGGAAGTGCAGTTTGAGAAGAGTGTCTTTAAGGTGGCCCTGACTTGTAGAGAGTGTTGTCTGAGTTGAGGGAGATCACAGAACTAGGGCATGTAGTTACATAAGTGACCCTGAGCAGGGGCCACAGGGTGAGAAAGTGCTGCGTACATTTGTGGAAGAAGGCAGAAGGTTCTTAGAAGGTAGTAGTAGAAGATTGGTTGGTAGTTTGTGGCATATGTAGGGTTTCAGAGCTGGGCTAAGAAGTTTTATTGTTTGTTACCAGTCAAGTTACTCAGTCGTGTCCAACTCGTTGCGACCCCGTGGACAGCAGCATGCCAGGCCTCCCTGTCCATCACCAACTCCCAGAGCCTGCTCAAACTCATGTCCATTGAGTCAGTGATGCCATCCAACCCATCTCATCCTCTGTCGTCCCCTTCTCTTCCCACCTTCAATCCTTCCCAGCATCAGGGTCTTTCAAATGAGTTGGTACTTGCCATCATGTGTCCAAAATATTGGAGCTTTAGCTTCAGCATCAGTCCTTCAATGAATATTCAGGACAGATTTCCTTTAGGATTGACTGGTTTGATCTCCTTGCAGTCCAAGGGACTTTCAAGAGTCTACTGCAACACCACAGTTCAAAAGCTTCAATTCTTTGGTGCTTAGGTTTCTTTATGGTCCAACTGTCACATCCATACATGACTACTGGAAAAACCATAGCTTTGACTGGACAGACCTTTGTTGGCAAAGTAATGTCTCTGCTTTCTAATATGCTGTCTAGATTGGTCATAACTTTTCTTCCAAGGAACAAGTGTCTTTTAATTTCATGTCTGCAGTCACCATCCACAATGATTTTGGAGCCCAAGAAAAGAAAATCTGTCACTGTTTGCACTTTTTCTCCATTTGCCATGAGATGATGGGACCAGATGCCATGATCTTAGTTTTCTGAATGTTAAGTTTTAAGCCAGCTTTTTCACTCTCTTCTTTCACTTTGATCAAGAGGCTCTTTTGTTCTTCTTCACTTTCTGCCATAACGGTGGTGTCATCTGCATACCTGAGGTTATTGATGTTTCTCCCGGCAATCTTGATTCTAGCTTTATGCTTCATCCAGCCAAGCTTCAACAGTCTTGTTGGATTCTAGCTTTTGCTTCATTCATCAAGATGGTAGGAGGGGCGAAATCACATTTAGAATCAAACCTCATACCCGCCAGAGACGCTTGGAGGGCTCAAACAAAACCTTGTGCACACCAGCACCCAGAGACCCCACAGAGACTGAGCCAGCCCTGCCTTTGCTTGTTTGAGTTGTTTGTTATAGTCTGTGGGAAAATTGCTAGAGTTTTTTTGATAGAATGAGAGGATCAATGTGGGATTTATAAGAGATTAATTTGGTGGCTACGTGGGGGAGATAATATCGAGGAAGAAATGTTGTGGAGGAGGGTTGACCATATTTTATCAGGAAACATCAGCCTACCTTAGGTCTAGTCCCATCAGAGAGACAGCCATGCAGCGTAATCTAGGTAGAGATCAGTCATTATGGGAGACTGACCCTCTCTGGCTCAGTCTGTGGAGGTGACTTGACACTTTCAAGTGCTTTAAGTATAATCTTCACTCTGATTTTCTGAGCTTCACAATAGAAGTTCAAGTAGCATGGAGAGATGTGGGTAGTATGTACACTTATGGCTCAGATCACAAGCTGATGATGGAAGTGGGAAAGAATGGTTAAGGAGACGTAAAAAAAAAAAGTTGGAAATTACATGGGAGCCAGGAAAATATAGTTGACCCTTGGGCAGCATGGGATGGAACTGCATGGGTCCAGGTGTGTGCAGATTTTCTTCAATATTAAATACTGCAGTTCTATATGATTCACTGTTGGCTGAATCCATGGAGGCAGAGGGCCAACTGTCAGTCACACATGGCTATTCCACTGTGCCCCTAACTCCTGTGTTAGTTGGGGTTCTGCGTTGAGCAAGTCAAATCTTGTGCAAATAGTTGAGGAGAGTTACGAGTTTAATCTTGAGTGGCCTCAGTCTGCAGCGGCTTGAAGCAGGGTTTTGGTTACCATTGGAGATTGAGATTGGGTCACAGAAGAGCTAAATCCTAGCCACTAGACCACTAGGCACCAGTGACAAGGCCCTGGCCTGTCAGCTGTGTAAAGAGGAATTTCCACACAGAGATGGAAAGTAGTGAACAGAGTGTTTATTAGAAAAAGAGTGTGTATGGTTAGATACACTGGTGGGCTCAGAGAGAGCCACGCCCTCGTGGTAGCTGGGGTCACTTTGATGCGGCGTTTCTTCCGAGTCTCTTTTGGCCAGTCATCTTACTCTGCCTGGTCTTGAGTCCGCATTTAGTGTATCTCAGATCTTCCCATGTGTGCACGTGTCTCTCAGCCAGGATGGAGTCTTGTGATGCAGTGTAAGGCTAGGTCGACATCACGTATTATGAGGTGACACCCCCTCTCTGACCTCCAAGGAGCCTTTCTGTGCGTACGTGCTCAGGAAAGTCTTCTTGACTTCGAGAATGAAGAATATGTGTGTTTTTTTTTAATCTCTTATCTGGGCAGGGCTCAGCTCCTTTTGAGCTCCTGCTTATTTGGAGTGTCTGTCCACAGGGGACAGACTCCAGCTTCTTAGCTTGGAGGCCCATCTGTCTCCTGCCTCAAGTCAACTAGCATGGGCTATAATTTTAGAAAATGTATAAAGGATGTGTGAAAGTGTGTTGCAGCTTGCAAGAGGAAAATGAGCCGAAAGAGTGTTCTCACTGCACTGAGGGGAGGCCTGCAAACATCAGGGGAGAAGCTCTCCTGTGCTGGGACAAAAGGAGAATTGACTAAAACACAGAACTTTGGACAGTAAGTTGGTTGGTTGGACAGATGGATAATACTGTTAGGAAGAAATGGTCATTTGCTGAGAGTGGAGTCAATGGAAATAGTTTAGAACAGGCAGGAGCAGTTTCTACAAGAGGAAAGGGACTCCTGCCTAGGGATAAAGAGACGCTGAAGCTAGACATTGTGAATATGTCCAGGAAAGATTAATGACTGTGTTTTCACAGATGGTTCTAACAGTATCCAGAGCCCTGGGTTGTGAGTGGTAAGAATAGTTGGGAAGTCAGGGGTTCAGGGGGTGATTGGCATAGAAAACATGGTGTTGGATTACAGGGCCATGGGTTCGTGTATATATATATATAATGATATGAGTACAGTGATGATTGAGGCAGGAGGGTCCTGACGGCCTTAGGAAGCAGAGAGGACAAGCATGATGGCTTAATTGTATTGAAGGCTACAGTAGGATCACAGGAGAGGCAAGGAAGCTGTGATCAAGAGGGGGATTTGAAACAGTGAACGTGGCCATGGCGCTGGTTTGCATAGTGATAAAGTTACGGTGGAGCTGAGTAAAGAGAAAGTCCTTAGAAATTAAGAAGGCTGAGCTTTGGTATTTGGATGTTTTATGAGCAGGATGTTAAGATTTAATATGATGACAGAATAAAGGGAGAAAACCAAGAAACAGTGGCTGGGGAATATGGCACCGTATTTCATAAGCAGTGGAGATGGAGATTGGCCTACTAGCTCGTAGTGTTTCAAGGATCTATATTTCTGCGCTTGGCAATGTCTCTCATGTTGGGGCAAGAAGGGAATTCTGTATTCATGAGTGAAGTTCTACTGTGGGTTTTGATTACCTTACTTGTTGTTTCAGAGAAGGTCTGAGATAAAAAAGGCAAAATAATGAAAAGTTTGAAAACACTTGTTTTAGAATGTGTGTGGGCATAGTTTATTCTGTCTCATACTTCTCACTCAGAAATCCATCTTCCATGATTTGACATTCCCCAAGGTGTCCTTTGACACTTGCCATCAAGTAGGTCTGAGAGGACAGCCTTTTAACAGCACAAGTGTAAGAAATAATTTAATAGCCTTTTGTAATGACTTTAGTAAAATTCTTATACTTGCAGTCAGGATATGGTATTGATTAGTGACATTGGCTTTTTTTTTTTTTTTTTTTTTTTTGAGGTGCATCTTTATTGGAAATGTTAGGATTTTCCCCTACAGAGTGCAGCACTTCAATGCTTTTGATTAGAGATGTCGTAGATCGGATGTCTTGGTGGAAATATTTTGAGATGATCCCCAGTGCAGAGAGGGAATTCTCAGCTGTATAAATTTCCTGGTAAGATTGCTTCCATTTCCATACTTCCATAGGAACTGCTCTATTTTACTTCAGATGACAGCTGACTGGGCCATGAAAATGATACCATTTTGCCCAGGCTGTTCAAAATTAATATGAACAAATATTAACATATCAAGAGACCCCTCTGGGGAAGAAATAAATGCTCAGTTGAAGCCCTCTAGAAGAGATCTTGGTAGCCTCCTTTTTGCTATTTCTGTTGAAGCACTGAATTTGACTCTTTCTCCTGTCGGCCTTTGGTCTCAAATCCCCTCTCCCAGAATTTCTGAAACTATCCTTCGCCCCTGCTCCTGCCATTCCTGCCTTCTCAGTACTTTTCCTCTGTTTTCCTGTTCTCATCCCGCTGGGTTTTCTTTCTGCTTCTAGTGTGTGTCTCTCTACAAGCTTCGTTTGAATTTAGACCTTTGCATCCATCATTTCTTCTGCCTTGAGCAGCCTGATCCGTATCCTCTCATGAGAGCTTCCATTTTCTCATCCAGACTTCACCTCCTGTACCTTGTGGGGGCTCGTACTTTCCATACAGTTTAAATTAGTCTCCTTTGGTTCTTATGTATTACAACAGAAATAGCTGCATTCATGAAGTTTGTATTCTGCTGGGAACAAACAGACATGTCAACAAATTAAATCTGAGGGAGGTAAATGCTAGAAATAAAACTAACGTAACTGGTAGAATATGTTGCCAATTATTAGGATGGAGATGAGGAAGAAATGATTAAATATTGAATCTATTTAGATGCCTACTGGATATCCAAGTAGCCTTGTCAAGGGAGCATATAGATATATGAGTCTGGAGTTCAGGGGAGCAGGTGGAACTGGAGATATAAATTTAGACATTGTCAACATGTTGAGAGTGTTTAAAGCTGTGGGAATGTATGAGCTCACCCAGTCTGTGAGAGTGCAGACAGAAGAGACGAGGTGGGAGGGTCAAGCTCTGAGGTGTAGAATCCAGACTTTGTTCAGATGGGGTAGAATCAGCAAAGGAGGTGTGGATCCGTAGCAGAATCAGGAGAAAGCTGTTTGGACAGCTTCTTCAAAGTCCCATTTATTCTCGTGGTCTTAGTGGAGATGTCAAGTGATAATAAACAGCAGCTCCCATGCTGTGGACCAGTGGCTTCCGCCTTCTTTCAGGATAGAGGCTCCACGTCATCTGGTTCACCCTATGCTGCTCCTCCACCCCTGCCTCTGGGGCCCTCATTTTCTGGGGATTCTCAGTCCCTCATCTTGACAAAGAAAGTTTTTGCTGTGTACATGTGTTCTTTGGTTGTTTTGGGTGTGGATGTATGTGTGTAGCAATGTAGATTTTGTCTCCAGTTAAGGAAACAAAGCCATCTTTGTCCCCAGTTAAGGAACCTGCAGCTTTGGAATATTGTAGCTTGTTTTTACCATGAACAATTTATGCAGGTGAATTTATTTCTTATAGTTTTCATTTTGATTAATATAAGAAACCTCTTATTTTGACTGTTATTACCCACAGCATTTAACATTTACATTGGACCTGTGTAAGTTATAAATTTTGCTTTAGGTTTGTTGACTTAAAAAAATACACAACGTGAGAGTTGCGAGTTAAGTTTTATTGGGGGTTGGCTATAGGAAGACTGCAGCCTGGGAGACAGGACCTCAGATAGCTCTGAGAGACTGCTCCAAAGAGGAGACGGGGAAGGTCGGTATATATGTGATTTTGGTAAAGGGGCAGTACATGCAATCAAGCACATGTATTTTTAGGAAGTTTCTGCTGGCCTCGTGAAGCTGCTGCTAGTCACGAGAAAGTTGTCACTGTGAAGGATTTTAGTGTTTTTCTAGGGATGAGGAGATACAAGAACTGGGCTTAGAAAACCAGCTCCTGAGAATATCTGACTGTCTGAAGACCCATCCTGCCCGTTTCTGGGAGCACAGAGGGCCTTGTCCTGCTCTCCACTTGGAACCCCTTCGGGGCTGTTGGAGGTCAGCAGCTGCTGCAGTGCATGATTTAATCTTTGTAGGAGTGGATGGCAAGCACCCATGGCCAGTGCCAAGCCGTGGTGGACAGGTTTCTTGGGATTTATATTCTTTCTCTTCAGTGCCTATTTTAATCTTTTTTTATTCTAGGGCAATGAAAGTACTTTACTGAAATGGCCTAGGTGTTGAGGGCAATCTTTGGGAACAACAACAGCAAAAGATGAGATACTAGAAGGGGCAATGTATAACTTTAATAATCACTTCCTTTGTAAGAGTAGTGAAACTTTTCCCGTGTTATATGTTGTTGTTGTTATACTTTTTTTTTTTTTTTTTTAAAGCATAATCAGTCCTTGTTGTTATTTGGTCTCTAAGTCGTGTTCAACTCTTGTGATCCCAAGGACTGCAGCCCATCAAGCTATTCAGTCCCTGGGATTTCCCAGGCAGAGTTATTGGAGTCTGTTGCAATTTCCTTCTCCAAGGGATCAGACCGACCCAGGGACCGATCCCTCGTTTCCTGCATTGGTAGATGGATTCTTTATCACTGAACCATCAGGGGAATCCCATAATCAGTCCTATAAAAGAGTTAATAAGAGATGAAATCAAAATAGTTTTAGATTGGCATTAAAAAAGGGAAAATTGTGTCAAATATAAATTACTTGATTTTTGATGTAAGATTTTGGTCTCTTATATGAGTCCTAAGAGGGCTTACCTGGTGGCTCAGTGGTGAAGAATCTTCCTGCTAATGCAGGAAACACAGGTCCAATCTCGGTGGGGAAGTTACCCTGAAAGAAGAAAATGACAATCCATTCCAGTATTCTTGCCTGAGAAATCCCATGGACAGAGGAGCCTGGTGGGCTACTGTCCATGGGGTTGCAAAGAGATAGACATGAGTGAGGACAGGCACAAATTTAATCTGCAAGCAACCCTCAGGTGTATGTTATTAACAGCTCCATTTTAACGAGGAGAAAAGTCAAAGTCACATATGATGAGTGATACACAAGTGTTCAACCCCAGGCTTTTGGGCTTCACAGCCTTCACATAATCCATACGGATAGAGACTAAGACTTTTAAACTAAAAACTGCATAACAATAGCAGAACATGTGGTATAATACAGTACGTAAAATGCTCTATTAAGTGCTGTAGGTTTATTAGTTGAGTATCTTACTAAAATTAGGAAAGAACACAGATATTACAAGTTTTGAAATTAAATTTTCAGTTTCTTCTTATTTAAACAAGCAATTAATTCAGTGATCCATTGACAGTTTTCTCATTACATTTTGACATGTGAGAGCCTAAGTCTTTCCCCACTCCTCTGAACCAAGAATTCATGAAATTGAAGAATATTTTAAATGTTGACGAAATTGCACATCCTCATTTCTCTCAGTGCAAGATTTTCCTTTGTTAAATGGAAAATTTGCTATAAAGTTTTGCATTGCATATAGGCTGTCCATAGATGATATTGATTAGCTTTGCAGTTTCTGGCATTGATGCTGTTATATGCTTAAGTCCCATTTTCTGTGAAATAATCCAATTCCTTTCATTATCTCAGATAAATAAATGCCAAAATTCCACATATATGAGTATGGATTATGTTTCTGGTATGTCCTAGGTTAACATTTGTTAGAAAAAAGCTAGATATGCTTGCCTACATGCCAACATTTTTATATAATGATGTCACCTGAAATTAAAAAAACAAAACAAAACTCAAAACTCAATGTTCTCCATGTACAGAGTTCTAATTTTTCACTTTATTGAAAAAAAGTAGAGGCTTCGCATGATTTCCCTGATTTTCAGTTATTTAGTGAAATGTTAAAAGCAATGATGGTGGCTTTTATTTTTTATTGCTCATAGTCCCAGTATTGATTTATAATTTTTAGAGTCTGCAGAGTGCTTTCGTATATATCTTTATTTATCCTCTGAGAATCTGAAACTGAGCTCAGACTCTGAGTGAGGCTCTGAAAGTGATACATGCCACTAGTAAGTGACAGAGTCTAAGACATAGGACTCAATTTCAGGTCTTTGGACTTCAGCCCACTGTTCTGTTGCATCCTGTGTGTTCTTTTTACTTAAATTTTAAATACTTTGAGGACAAAGGCCTGATCTGCTTTATATTCTTTTTCTTTTATATATCAGGTGTTCTGAAAACTACGTTGGTTCTCCAAAAATTTACTCCTTTACAGAAAAAGAAAAGTCTTTGAAAGTTATTGCAGTTTCTCATTTACCGTTTCTCAGATTATCTTATTTCATTATGGTTAAAAGGGCAATAAACTTTCTTTGAGTCAGTTTTGTTAATTTCATGTGAAGGCCTTGAATAGAATAATTGCTAGGTTTCAGAAAATGCCTCAAAGTGTTCATATTTGCGAATTATGTCTTTTTGTTTCTATAACTGAAAAAGACTTAGCACACTTAATGATTAGAAATGTCTGTCAAAATTCTGAAAAGATCTTCAAATAGTTGTAGGATAGGTGTCAGACAGGGAAGCTGTCCTAGAAGGCTGCCTTTGAGCCGTTCCCTGCTTGTTCATGCTCCTGCACACGGTGTAGGAAGGCGGAGATGAAGGATGGGAAGCTGAGGCTTGACTGTCGTGCTGTGTACTTGCTCTCGCAGAAGAAGAGCAGCTTGTTCCTTCTGTAGTTACATGTAGGTTTGTATGCTATCGTTAAGTTCTGCTTTCCTGGCTGGCAATCAGCAGAGGGAACTGAGATAGCTCTGATTTTGAGCCATATTTGCATTTACGTATACCACTTTCATTAACATTTGGGCATACTTTTTTTTTTTTTTTTCCATTTGCTTGACGCCATTCTCACAGCTGATATGTCATGGGTGTCTATCAAATGGCTAGATTTAAAGATTTGTAAGTGGATACGTGACAGTAAGCATCCAGTCTTTATATTTTCCTATTTCCCAAGACCTCTTTTATTTTTTTAAGATTAACCTTGACCGTGTGGAAGGATTTAGGGGAACTTTTCCACCAGATAGTGCTATTTTAAAAGCCATCAATTTAAAATAGGATACACGAATAACAGACTTTCACTTTTTTTTTCCTCCTCTCAAGACATAAGCTGTATTAAATATATCCCTTTTAGTTTTGCTACTTTGGCATGAATCTTTGGGTGTTAGGTGGTGTTTGTGGCTGCAAGAGTCTACTGGACACAGCACCTGTGCTCCCCATGTCTTCCCTCCTGTCTCTGGTCCTCCTGTCTTCCTGCCTTTGCTGTTGACCCCAGGTGTATAGGCTTTACTTTGAATTCTGACAATTGTGTATGTCATATTTACAAAAATACATCTATTCTGTAGGGTTGGTCATCATATTTCACTGATACAGTTGGGTATGTGTTAGTCTTTACTATGTTTATATACACCCATATGTTTTGATTTCTTTTTGATAGTTAAGCACAAAGATACTTTGATACCATAAATAGTAAATGTATAGTCATTTTAGCAGCATACCCCAACGTTTTAAGATCTGGATTGGGCATTTAATCTTAAAAGGCAAAGAAAATAAACTTAAGTAGACATAAGTTAGATTAGAAAAATAGAGGTAAAAGATAAGCATGAGGGGAAGTTTTGCAAGTTATGACAAAGCTGTTGATGGTTTGGAGATATCAGTGGACAGACCAAACAGATATTCAGAAATAAGAGGTTGGGATACTCTTCAGTGAGCAAAAGGCTTTTATTTTCATGATTAAACCACAGAGTCATGTTGTTTCAGCTTCACAGAAGGAATTGCACATTTAATTACCATCAAGATAAAAGAGAATGAAAGCTTTTTTAATTACACTTTAAACAAATTTTTGAGAAGATTATAAATTCATGTACAGTTGAATAACACAGGAATAACACAGAGAAATACTGTGTATTTTTAACCAGTTTCTTTCAATGGTGAGATTTTGTAAATACACAGTGTAATAGCTCATTACATTTTACTTTAAGTTGTAATACTGACTTAAAATAACAGCAAAGTCATAAACTTGCCATTTGTCCTAGAATCAGGACTCACTGTCTCAAGACAAAGTCTGATTCTTAGTAGATTCTTACCAACATGCTTTGTGTGTCCCTTCAGGATGGATTCTGACATTTGTGTGTCATTCAGGACACTCATTTTCAAGGCAGACAGCACACTGGCAAGGAAGACAGTGGGATGTCTCAGTTATCTGTGGGAAGAGCTGGGTTGCATGTGGGATCCAGGAACAGCTAGCTTAATCAGCTCTTTCAAAAGAGAGGGCTTTTTTGTCTCTTTCATGTGCTGACAGTTTCATTCTCTCAATTGACTTCTTCCACATGGAGATTCATAAACATTGTTTCCGTGCCTCACAGACATTGTTTCTGGAGAAGGCCTGTCTAGTTTCCATTGGTGTGTGTGTGTGTGTGTGTGTGTGTAGTTGCTCAATTGTGTCTGACAGTTTCTGATCCCGTGGACTACTATAGCCCACCAGACTCCTCTGTCCATGGAATTCTCCAGGCAAGAATACTGTAATGGGTTACCATTCCCTTCTCCTGGGGATCTTCCCATCCCAGGGATCAAACCCAAGTCTCCTGTGTTGCAGGCAGATTCTTTACCTCTGAGACACCAGGGGTGGTGTTTCCATTGGTAAACTATTAGTAAAAAAAACTTCATTGGTAACTATTACAAATTCCATTCAGTTCAGTTCAATTGCTTAGTGGTGTCCGACTCTTTGGGACCCCATGAATTGCAGCAGGCCAGGCCTCCCTGTCCATCACCATCTCCCAGAGTTCACTCAGACTTATGTCCATCGAGTCCGTGATGCCATCCCGCCATCTCATCCTCTGTCATCCCCTTCTCCTCCTGCCCCCACTTCCTCCCAGCAACAGAGTCTTTTCCAATAAGTCAACTCTTCACATGAGGTGGCCAAACTACTGGAGTTTCAGCTTTAGCACCATTCCTTCCAAAGAAATCCCAGGGCTGATCTCCTTCAGAATGGACTGGTTGGATCTCCTTGCAGTCCAAGGGACTCTCAAGAGTCTTCTCCAACACCACAGTTCAAAAGCATCAATTCTTCAGCGCTCAGCTTCTTCACAGTCCAACTCTCACATCCATACATGACCACAGGGAAAACCATAGCCTTGACTAGATGGACATTTGTTGGCAAAGTAATGTCTCTGCTTTTTGGTCATAACTTTTCTTCCAAGGAGTGAGTGTCTTTAATTTCATGGCTGCAGTCACCATCTGCAGTGATTTTGGAGGCCCCCAAAATAAAGTCTGACACTGTTTCTGCTGTTTCCCCATCTATTTCCCATGAAGTGATGGGACCAGAGGCCATGATTTTCATTTTCTGAATGTTGAGCTTTAAGCCAACTTTTTCACTCTCCTCTTGTACTTTCATCAAGAGGCTTTTTAGCTCCTCTTCACTTTCTGCCATAATGGTGGTGTCATATGCATATCTGAGGTTATTGATGTTTCTTCCTGGCAATCTTGATTCCAGCATGTGCTTCTTCTAGCCCAGCGTTTCTCATGATGTACTCTGCATAGAAGTTAAATAAGCAGGGTGACAGTATACAGCCTTGATATACTCCTTTTCCTATTTCAAACCAGTCTGTTGTTCCATGTCCAGTTCTAACTGTTGCTTCTTGACCTGCATATAGGTTCCTCAAGAGACAGGTAGGTCAGAGGGTCTGGTGTTCCCATCTCTTTCAGAATTTTCCAGTTTATTGTGATCCACATAGTCAAAGGCTTTGGCATAGTCAACAAAGCAGAAATAGATGTTTTTCTGGAACTCTCTTGCTTTTTCCATGATCCAGTGGATATTGGCAATTTGATCTCTGGTTCCTCTGCCTTTTGAAACCAGCTTGAAAATCTGGAAGTTCGTGGTTCACGTATTGCTGAAGCCTGGCTTGGAGAATTTTGAGCATTATTTTACTAGCGTGTGAGATGAGTGCAATTGTGTGGTAGTTTAGTTTGAGCATTCTTTGGCATTGCCGTTCTTTGGAATTGGAATGAAAACTGACCTTTTCCAGTTCCGTGGCCAGTGCTGAGTTTTCTAAATTTGCTGGCATATTGAGTGCAGCACTTTCACAGCATTATCTTTCAGGATTTGAAATAGCTCAACTGGAATTCCATCACCTTCACTAGCTTTGTTCATAGTGATGCTTTCTAAGGCCCACTTGACTTCACATTCCAGGATGTCTGGCTCTAGGTGAGTGATTATACCATCATGATCATCTTGGTTGTGAAGCTCTTTTTTGTACAGTTCTTCACATGGAACAACAGACTGGTTTGAAATAGGTAAAGGAGTACATCAAGGCTGTATTTTGTCACACTGCTTATTTAACTTCTATGCAGAGTACATCATGAGAAATGCTGGGCTGGAAGAAACACAAGCTGGAATCAAGATTGCCGGGAGAAATATTAAAAACCTCAGATATGCAGATGACACCACCCTCATGGCAGAAAATGAAGGGGAGCTAAAAGCCTCTTGATGAAAGTGAAAGAAGAGAGTGAAAAAGTTGGCTTAAAGCTCAACATTCAGAAAACGAAGATCATGGCCTCTGGTCCTATCACTTCATGGGAAATAGATGGGGAAACAGTCGAAAGAGTGGCTGACTTTATTTTGGGGGCTCCAAAATCACTGCAGATAGTGACTGCAGCCATGAAATTAGAAGACGCTTACTCCTTGGAAGAAAAGTTATGACCAACCTAGATAGTATATTCAAAAGCAGAGATATTACTTTCCCAACAAAGGTCTGTCTAGTCAAGGCTATAGTTTTTCCTGTGGTCATGTATGGATGTGAGAGTTGGACTGTGAAAAAGGCTGAGCACCGAAGAATTGATGCTTTTGAACTATGGTGTTGGAGAAGATTCTTGAGAGTCCCTTGGACTGCAAGGAAATCAACCAGTCCATTCTGAAGGATATCATCCCTGGGATTTCTTTGGAAGGAATGATGCTAAAGCTGAAACTCCAGCCCTTTGGCCACCTCATGTGAAGAGTTGACATACTGGAAAAGACTCTATTGCTGGGAGGAATTGGGGGCAGGAGGAGAAGGAAACGACAGAGGATGAAGTGGCTGGATGGCATCACGGACTCGATGGACGTAAGTCTGAGTGAACTCTGGGAGATGGTGATGGACAGGGAGGCCTGGCGTGCTGTAGTTCATGGGGTCGCAAAGAGTCAGACATGACTGAGCAATTGAACTGAACTGAACTGAAAGCCTCTGATTGGTCCAGTCAAGATCACTTAAAGATCCTTGACCAATCACCCAAAGCCCAGGGGACTGAGTACGGTTTATATGTTCCTTTAAATATGAGTGTTATTTTCAGAAATGAAGAAATTACTGTAATTTAGATAATTACCCAACTCTTGTCTATTATAGTATTTTCCTGGTCTTAGGACATTTCCAGTTAATGTTGTCATTTGAGCAGAATATTATGTTAGTGAATTGTGCCTGAACTGTGTGTATGTCCAACATTTTACAGGACTTAGAAACATAATACTCAACATCCAAACATTAGACACATTCACAGGAGTCAGGCAGGGATTGTTTTTCGCTCAGTCATGTCTAACTCTTTCTGACTCCATGAACTGTAGCCCACCAGGCTCCTCCATCCATGGAATTTTCTGGTCAAGAATACTGGGATGGGTTACCATTCCCTTCTCCAGGGGATCTTCCCAACCAAGGACAGAACCCAGGTCTCCTGTGTTGCAGGCAGATCCATGAGGCTCCTTAATGCTGCTTAAATTCATTATTATTTTGGAGGGGACCTAATCTATGGAGTAAAATAAAAGCAGAGACATAGAAAATGTAGGACTTAATTTTGTTTCCTTCATTCTATAGTTTATTGATGTGATTTTTCCACATAGAATATCTTCAATAATCTAAAGAGCATTTGTTAGAAATATGAGCCTAACTAGCTGGATTGAATACATATGTATATGAATATATATAATATAATTCATATATATAATTTATATACCAACATAATTCATATATATGAGTTATATTTCTGTACACCATCTCAAAATTACAACCAAAAATAATATATTTAAGAATAACTCAACAAAGGATGTATAGGACTTTTATGTGTGATATTCCAATGCTTTATTTTAAGGAACTAAAGGATAACTAAACAGAAAGCAATACAGTGAGTCAGTTAAAAAGAATGATTTCAACCAGCATTCCTTTTCCCCTCAGCTATACCAGACAAGAGAGTTTTATTGTAACAATCTAACTTAACCAGTTTGATCAACTTTTTACTCCCTGGAGCAGGAAATGGCAACCCACTCCAGTATTCTTGCCTGGAGAATCCTACGCACGGAGGAGCTTGGTGGGCTACAGTCCACTGGTCACAAAGAGTCGGACAGGACTGAGTGACTTCACTGTTACTAGTGTAGTGGTAAACCACAGGCTATTCCTAAAGATAGTGTATTTCCTTCTTTCATTTGGAAAATGTGGTCAAATAGGAAACCTTACTTTAATCATATTTCTAAACTTCTGCCAAACCTTTGGATCTAAGATATTTTCAGCAACAGAAACACTGTTGTTTGAACTGCTGAGGCGCTCTTCATTTGTATAACCGTATCTAACTAAGTTGGTGGTGGAACAGTGCTTTACATAGTTATTATTATGTTTCTATTCAAGCCTCTCATAGTAAAATATCCCCACTGATCTGAAACTTTTAATTCTGTTCACATTATATTTCATTCACAGTATAATTTCTATTTGCCACACATAACAGAATTCTGTTAAAGCGATGCAAATAAAATCTATTTTTCCTACTCAGCATGAAACCAGATCGCAGAGTGGGGAAAATCTTGATTCCAGTTGTTGACATCAAGTAAAGCAGTAAGCTTCTTAGAATTATGTTTTCTTTTTATAAATGAAGAATATTCTGTGTTTCCCAGAGTGTAAAATGGAAACCACCAGCAAGCATTATATGAATGAAAAATTTACATTTTAGTAGTTCCATGCTTATTTTAATGTGTACTGAATAAAGAACAACTCTGGGTTTAATGGAAATTATTGCTTTGCAGTAAGCATAGTGAAAGAAGTGGATCAATTTATAAGTAAAAATACAGGACATGGATATGGCCCAAACTATGGAAGTCATATATGAGTGACTGAAATTTTGGAATCCATGAAGAGGTGATATGTGTGCTATAAGTGTTCTGGACTTTGATTCTCTTCTCTGACTGAATACTTTGCTAGACATAGCCAAACTACCCTCCAAGTTCACCACCTCATTTACGGAGCTCATATTGAAAAAATTAAAAAGAACTATGCTGATTTCAGTTTCTTATGAAAGAATAAGCCTTCATATAGTAAACACAATAATGATAGGTTAAGCCAGATTCTGCTTGTATTTTATACCAAAAAATTGAAGCTGTCAATAGTAGAATTTGGATACCTTTATAAACAAAGCAGGTGGTAGACCAGTGTGCATAGCGTGGTTTCTTTTTTTTTTACGAAGGAGAGCTTCTGTAATTTTTACACTGAATTAGTTGGGAAAGATAGCAGTCAGTTATTCACCAAATGCTGATTTTCTTCTCCAGGAGCTGAGAAACAGCTGGGTGGTTATCTCCTAGCTATAAATACCAGTCAGGAGGCCATTTTAATTATTTCATTGGGTTGGAAACCATGGTAATTTGCACCAGGATGAAAGCGTTGGAAGCAGTCAGATTCTGGGCAAAAGACTTACCTGTCTTGCAGTTGGCAGGAGCAGACAGTGTCAGATGCTAACAGGTGCTCTGGACAAAGGAATGTGAAACAGGATGGAGAGCAGGGAGGATGCAGGTGTGTTTTAACATAGGGTGGTCAGAGGAAGGCTCACAATTTGGTGTCGTTTATCCAGCAGCCAGACGAAAGAGCGGTTGGTTTCTCCTGCAGGTCTCTGGTGGTGGTGCAGATGGCTCAACAAGTGCAGAGACCTTGAGGCTGGAGAGTGACTGGGGTTTGAGAAACGGCACCCGGGCCAGTGTGGTTGAATCACAGGAGCAGATGGGAAAGTGGGCAGAGGGGCAGTGGGTGGGGTGGGATGTGAGGAGTGCGTAGGGCTTCGCGAGGGGTTGGTCTCTTGCTCTGTGGAAAGGTCAACAGAGGACGGATGTGAACTGATCTAGAATTTTAAGTGATTACCTGACTGTTATATAGTGTGGACGACACAGCTAGGTGGTTATCTTCTAACTATGAATACCAGTCAGGAGGCTATTTTAGTTATGCCAGTAGGTTGGAGACCGTGGTCATTTGCACCAGGATGAAAGTGGTGAAAGCCGTCAGATTCTGGGCTTATTTTGCAGGAGATACTAACATGGCTTGCTTCTTGATCACATACAGATTGAGAGAAAAAAGGCAACTCTGCTTCACAGACAGAGGTTCTCCACGTCAGTCAGCACTTTTGACATTTGGGGCCAGATAAATTTTTGTTATGGAAGTCTTCTTTAAGGATGTTCAGTGAGATCCCTCCCTGGCCTCTGCACTCTGGATTGAAGTGCCTCTTTCTCTTCCTTCCAATTTATGTAGTGAAAAATGCCTTTCAGACATTTTATACCCTGGGAGACAAAGTTCACCCATGGAAAACCACCAGGTTTGGGCCTGATGGGATTGAGAAATGAAGTACTTCCCGCCATATCAGTAAACAAAAGACGTCATAGTCATCAGCTGCTGCAGCCACCACGGATGGTGAGCTACGGAGCCCTGAGGGAATTCAGGAAAAAAACAAAGAATACCTGCCAGCTAGCAGACTTCAAGGGCTTTCCCCATGGCTCACCAGGTAAAGAATCTGCCTGCAGTGCAGGAGATGTAGGAGATGAAGTTTCAACCCTTGAGTCTTGAAATCCCCTGGAGGAGGGCATGGTAACCCATTACAGTATTCTTGCCTGGAGAATCCCATGGACAGAGAAGACGGGCAGGCTACAGTCCACAGGGTCACAAAGAGTTGGATATGACTGAAGTGACTAAGCATGCAGAGATTATAAATTGACAGAATTATAGATATGTAGAGAATTTTTAGTTAAAGATTCCTGGGACTGCCACATTGAATATTAACAAGACAAAGTTTTAATTGTGGAGAGATCTCTTCAAGAAAATTAGAGGTACCAAGGGAACACTTTATGCAAAGACGGGCTCGATAAAGGACAGAAATGGTATGGACCTAACAGAAGCAGAAGATATTAAGAAGAGGTGCAAAGAATACACAGAAGAACTGCACAAAAAGATCTTCATGATCCAGATAATCATGATGGTGTGAGCACTCACCAAGAGCCAGATATTCTGGAGTGCGAAGTCAAGTGGGCCTTAGAAAGCATCACTATGAACAAAGCTAGTGGAGATGATGGAATTCTAGTTGAGCTGTTTCAAATCCTAAAAGATGATGCTGTGAAAGGACTGCACTCAATATGCCAAGAAATTTGGAAAACTCAGCAGTGGCCACAGGACTGGAAAAGGTCAGTTTTCATTCCAATCCCAAAGAAAGGCAATGCAAAAGAATGCTCAGACTACCACATAATTGCACTCATCTCATATACTAGTAAAGTAATGCTCAGAATTCTCCAAGCCAGGCTTTAACAGAGAACTTCCAGATGGTCAAGCTTGATTTAGAAAAGGCAGAGGAACCAGAGATCAAATTGCCAACCTCCACTGGATCATCCAAAAAGCAAGAGAGTTCCAGAAAAACATCTACTTCTGCCTATTGATTATGCCAAAGGCTATGAATGTGTGGATTGCAACAAACTGTGGAAAATTCTTAAAGAGATGAGAATACCAGACCACCTGACCTGCCTCTTGAGAAATCTGTATGCAGGTCAGGAAGCAACAGTTAGAACTGGACATAGAAATAGGAATACATCAAGGCTGTCTATTGTCACCCTGCTTATTTAACTTTTATGCAGAGTACATCATGAGAAATGCTGGGCTGAATGGAGCACAAGCTGGAATCAAGATTGCTAGGAGCAATATCAATAACCTCAGATATGTAGATGACACCACCCTTATCGCAGAAAGTGAAGAAGAACTCAAAAGCCTCTTGATGAAAGTGAAAGAGGAGAATGAAAAAGTTGGCTTAAAACTCAACATTCAGAAAACAGATCATGGCATCTGGTCCCATCACTTCATGGCAAATAGATGGGGAAACAGTGACAGACTTTATTTTTGAGGGCTCCAGAATCACTGCACATGGTGATTGCAGCCATGAAACTAAAAGACACTTGCTCCTTGGTAGAAAAGTTATGAACAAGCTAGACAGCATATCACATAGCTTGGACAATACTTTGCCAACAAAGGTCCATCTAGTCAAAGCTATTTTTTTCCAGTAGTTGTGTATGTTTGTGAGAGGACTTATAAAGAAAGCTGAGTACCAAAGAATTGATGCTTTTGAACTGTGATGTTGGAAAAGACTCTTGAGAGTCCCTTGGACTGCAAGGAGATCCAACCAGTCCATCCTAAAGGATATCACTCCTGGGTGTTTGTTGGAAGGACTGATGTTGAAGCTGAAACTCTAATATTTTGGCCACTTGCTATGAAGAGCTGACTCATTGGAAAAGACCTTCATGCTCAGAAAGATTGAAGGTGAGAGGAGAGGGAACAAGAGGATGAGATGGTTGGATAGCATCACTGACTCAATGGACATGAGCTTGAGTAAACTCCGGGAGTTGGTTTTGGACAGGGAAGCCTGGTGGGCTGCAGTCCATGGTGTTGCAAAGAGTCATAACTGAGCGACTGAACTGAACTGAACATATAATGGCTTTTTTCACTTAGTGTCATATCCTCAATGTTTGTCCATGTTGTAACATGTATCACAATTCTTCCTTTGTAAGACTGAATAATATTCCATTGTATGTATATATGGCATTTTGTTTGTCCAACTATCTGTTGATAGTTTCCATCTGTTGATGGAAGCTTGGGTTGCTTGCATATTTTGACTATTGTGAATCATGCTGCTATAAATATAGAGTGTAAATTTCTCTTTGAGAGTCTGCTTACAATCCTTTATAATTTTATGAGGAACCACAGTATTGTTTCCCATAGGGGCTGCACCATTTTACATTCACATCATCAGTGCATAAGGGTTCCTGTTTCTCTACATCTTGGCTAATATTTACCCTAACACTTGGTGTTTTCCTTTTTTTTTTTTTGATAGTAGCCATCTTATTTGGTGGGCTCCCCTGGTGGCTCAGATGCGAAGGAATCCACCTGCAGTGTCAGAGACTTGCTTTTGATCCCTGGTTTGGGAAGATCCCCTGGAGGAGGGCATGGCAACCCACTCCATTATTCTTGCTTGGAATCCCATGGACAGAGGAGCATGGCAGCTTAAAGTCCATGGGGTCACAAAGAGTCGGACACGAGTGACTAACACTTTCACTTCTCATCTCATTTGGTGTGACAACTTTAGTGTTTAAGTTTGCTTCCTGGTATGGTTGGGGTGGGCAAGCATATATGGTTTATATCCATGATTTACAAGGTTAACAGGTAGTGAATGTTTTAAAGCGATAGGAAATGCTGAGTGTTTCAGAAGACACTGAGGCAGAGTATGCTTTGTGATATGACAATGCCAAAACATTAAAAAAAAAATTTTTAGTGTGCATTTTAAATTATTAAATGATTAAGAATGATGATCATTGTGGAAACAAAATCTAAAGTGTATTTACTCAATGGATAATTCAGTCATTTGAAGCTTCATTATTTTAATTGGCAACAGTTAGGTAACATTAATTTACTCTACCTTTTATTCTTTTCAGTCAAAGATTTAAAAGGTTTTACTGCCAGCTTCAAGAAGCAGGCTATAAAAATTAACATAGTTTGATATTTTCATGCAGACCATCTGTTGTTGTAACTGGAGCTTGAGCAGGGCTGAGATGCCATAATGGGCGAAGATAAAACCGGGAGGTTTGGCAGCTTCATAGATCTGATTGTGGCATGGTCGGGCATGTGTTGACATGTGGAAGGGTAGGCTGTGAACAAAGGATGGTAAGTCTGCAGGAGAAACAACTATTACACAAGACTGGCGAAGTGTCACACTACCAAAGCCTGTTTCATCAGAAGTGAATCCAGGCAGTCGGTGGAGATGTGGGGCCTGGATCTTCAGAGCAGAGTTGTTTACAGTTGGAAGAGAGCAGCGATTCTTGACCTGGCACTGTTGACACTGGGCAGAATGATTCCTTTTGCTGAGGATCAACTTGAGCATTGTAGGATGGTCAGCAGCATCTCTCTCCTCTGCCAGTAGCACACATCTGCTCCAGTGCCCCCAGCTGGACAAGCCAAGATGTCTCCAGACATTGCCAGGTGTCCCCAGTTGAGAACCAGTGGACTAGGTATTTACTAGGGAGCCATTCTCGTATATCTAGTGTGTGTGTGATGTGCGTGCTCAGTCACTTCACTTGTGTCTGACTCTTTGTGACGCTATGGACTGTAGCCCACCAGGCTGTCTCTGTTCAAGGGATTCTCCAGGCAAGAATACTGGAGTGGGTTGCTGTACCCTCCTCCAGGGGGTCTTCCTGACCCAGGGATCGAGCCTGCATCTCTTATGTCTCCTGCATTGGCAGGCTAGTTCTTTACCACTGGCACTGACAGGGCAGCCCCAGTGTATACGCTAGTCACTCCTTAACATGATCTGACTGACTATAGTAAATTGGGGATGCTTACTGGCCTTGTCTCCTAAACTTAAAAATATCTGATTTCTTATCTTTATTCTTTTTAGTGCCTAACGTTGTCTATTGTACAGTAAGTTGAAGTTCAGGAAATGGTTGCTGAATTGATTTCAGAAGTATTTCAGCAAATGTTATTTTCTCCAACTTGATTGTAAATTTCTTAAATAAAATGTTTTACTTGTTTTTCCAAAGCTAATGTTGCTTAATCCCTTCTTATATGCCAGACCACTGTTAAGCACTTTGCTTGCATGTACTTATTTAATCCTCACTTTCGCTGTGTGAGCTAAGTTCTAGTACGATCTTTATTTTTTAAAAATAATTAATTTACTGATTTTTGGTTGTGCTGAGTCTCTGTTGCTGTGTGTGAGCTTTCTCTGGTGGTGGTGAGTGGGGGCTTCTCTCCGTTGTGGTGCATGGGCTTCTTGTCGCGCTGTCTTCTCTTGTTGAGGGCCGCTGGCTCTAGGCATGTGGACTTCTGTAGCTGCAGCACGCAGGCTCTGTAGTTGTGGCACTTGGGCTTGGTTGCCCACTGTATGTGAAATCTTCCCAGACCAGGGACTGAACCCGTGTCCCCTGCATTGGCAGGCGGATTCTTATCCACTGCACCACTAGGAAGTCCCTATCTGGATTTGTATATGTGGGAAAATTGAGGCCTATGTATTGTTGATGTTTATAAGTAGCAGAACTGAAAATTTAGCCTGTATCCAGAAGTGCAGCTGTAAACTGCACTCACGACTATTTCTGCAGCCAAACGGCTCTCAGGTCCTTGTGTGAGGTCTTCAGTGAATGACTGCATAGAACCAACCCAATATCGTAGCCATCTGTCTGTAGGAGTGTCGTCAGAGTTCCAACCTAGCATGTCAAGAATTTTCATTTCTTCCCAGATATTGCTTTTGTGGAACCATAATTTCATGTTACAAGCATTCCTGTTGGCACCAATAGACTAGGGACAGATTGGAGACCACAGGAGAAGGGAAGTATATTGCCCACCATCCTGCCTTTTTGGAGTTATCTGGCTTACTTTCTTTAATGATGTTAGCTTCTTGACCAGGACCAGCATGGAAATGCAATTACCCGTTACCTATTACTCATCCATTCTCACTATCATAGCACAGAACTCAGGAAATGATACGTAATTGGAAATGAGTAGGGCAAGTGTCCACTTTTGAGCTGCTGAGTTACTGGCGGAGGTGTACGGAAATAGTGTCAATAATGTACCAACTGGTGAATGCTAGGGGAGATGTGCAGGAAGAATGTTATGAAAACTCAGAAGAGGGAGAGGTTACTTCTAACTGGAGGATTTGGAGAGGCTTCATGGAGGAGACTGCATCTGTGACAGGCCTTAAGCGAGCTGCACCACCCACAACAAATGGAGGAAAAGTGGAGAGAAGAGAAGAGAATGCCAAGTAGTGTGAAATACAGGGAGAAGGGACGGTTCAGTTGAGCCAGCTCTTCTTGAAGTTAAGTATCAGAGAATGCATTTGTCTCAAAGGAGAAACCTAAATGTGGTTTTGTAAATCAGAACTTGTTTGCAAATAGGGGAACGCAAGACAGATGGGTATGTCCTATGTGGTCCAAGGTGCTAAGGTTCTTGGTCTGTTGGAAGCTGTTGTGTAGCTGGGAATATTGAGAAAGCTGTGTGGTGGTAGTTAGGTGGGACTTCAGCTAGACTGCATGGAGGTGGCAGAGACAGTGTTGTGATAGGAAAGAGAACACAGACACAGGGGATGTCAAAGTATGGCTGGATATAATAGGGAAGACTGGGGTTGTGTGAAAGAATGGGAAAAAACTTGGTGTTGTGGAAAACCTGGAAGACGGGTGAGGAGTTTGGACACAGTTCAGCCAACAGTAGAGCTTCAGTGAGTGTTTTCAGATTACCTGATCAGAGCTGGAACACCTGTGTTGTTCCCTGCCTCTGCAGCAGGGCTCTGATTCTTTTAATTTCACAGCACCTAGCAAGGGACCTCGTTTGACAAATGCATACTGAGTTCGTCAGTTTTATTGGTGATATTTAGAACAGATCATAGAAGACCAGAGGCAGGCCAAATTAGTTATAAAGGTGGTGTATTAATGCTAAGAAGAATTAGGTTCTAAATGACTCTTGAGAGTCCCTTGGACAGCATGGAGATCTAATCAGTTAACCCTAAAGGAAATCAACCCTGAATATTCATTGGAAGGAGTGATGCTGAAGCTCCAATACTTTGGCCACCTGACTCATTGGAAAAGACCTTGACCCTGGGAAAGAGTGAAGGCAAAAGGAGAAGATGGCAGTAGAGGATGAGAGGGTGAGATGGTTAGATAACATCACTGACTCAATGGACATGAATTTTAGCAAACTCTGGGAGATGATGAAGGACCAGGAAGCCTGGCATGCTGCATTCCATGGGATCACAAAGAGTTGGACACGACTGAGCGACTAAACAACAAAATGATAACTCTACACGTGGAGGTGGAGAGGAACTATGGAAGCAAGCGGTGGGTGGGAACAGAAGTTAAGGGACAACTGACTGTGGAGGGGGCCAGTGGAGCAGGGTGGGAGAGATGAAAGATACAGATGTGGTGTTGTAGCAGTTTACATAGCGGATGAGGATGTCATTGCACCTCTAAGGAATGCTGGACTGGGAAGGGTAAGGAAGGTGTTGAGTTTAGCCTGGGGTATTTTAGGGGAGCCAGCATAATGTAATAGTTAGGAGCATAGAGTTTGCAATGGACGGACCCTGGATCTGCCTTATAAAATTAACTGTGTGTGACCTCAGGCACATGTATTTCTATATTCAGTTACCCAATCAGTAATAGGATAAGAATCCTACCATTGTAGAATTAATGTTTGTGAAGGCCTTAGAATAGTGCCTACTGCATTAAGGCTATATCCTTATTTGCTAAATAAAATTCAATTACTAGAGAGTTCTTCAAATCTGTATCTAAATACAGACTAATGAAGGGGATTAAGGAATAGAACATGAATGACTTGATTTTTAAGCTAGTGGGCTACTTTTTCTCCCTGATACTCAAGAATTTTTGATTAAAGAACATTGCTTTTGAGTTTAGCAGCACAGAAGTATTTTTCCATCCTTGGCATTTCCCATTTCTTTTTGAATACAAACAGTTGGATTTTTTTCATTGATAATATCTGGTGCATATATTTGGTACATCCTGGATAAGGAAATGGCAGTCCACTCCAGTACTCTTCCCTGGAAAATTCCATGGACAGAGGAACCTGGCAGGCTACAGTCCATGGGTTTGCAAAGAGTCAGCTACAACTGAACACATCAGCACATATTTGGTGCATATGTTTGCTGCAGTATCTGCTAGTACACCTAATTCTTGTTGGAAGTAGATGTGATAAAATATTAATACTAAAGCCATAATCAAGTATTGAGTTTCATGTTCACATCAGTGGTTCCCTAGACAGCACCTCTTAATTAGTATGGTGTGTATAACTTCTTTTCCCTAATTTTGAAAATATTTCTTAATTTGTAATGACAATTCACTCCTACTTCTGAGGTTCCTGGGTAATTGAAGTGGGGAGAGTTGCAATAGGATAAGCCAGAAACAGGTGAAGACCAAAGTCATAGTATGATGTCCTTAGGGTGTTTCAAGGGTGCAGTAAAGGTTCAGTTTATGATTTCCTAGAATAAGTTGTAACCAGTACACAGGCTGTAACCATTTTTTTTTACATTAAGTACTTCCCTTTCCAGCTCTTAGAGGAAATATGAGAAAAGGATTTGACTTAACTTTGAAGTAAGGTTTAGTGTCCACTTACAGAGAAAAGGGTTTCCCTGGTAGCTCAGTTGATAAAGAATTCGCCTGCAATGCAGGAGACCCCGGTTTGATTCCTGGGTCAGGAAGATCCCCTGGAGAAGGGATAGGCTACCCACCCCAGTATTCTTGGGCTTCCCTTGTGGCTCAGCTGGTAGAGAATCCACCTGCAATGCAGGAGACCTGGGTTTGATCCCTGGGTGGGGAAGATCCCCTGGAGAAGGGAAAGGCTGCCCTCTCCAGTATTCTGGCCTGGAGAATTCCATGGATGGTACAGTCCATGGCCTCGCAAAGAGTTGGACATGACTGAAATGATAGCAGCAGCAGCAGAGCAACTTTCACTACAGAGGAAAACATAAACATGCAACATGTAGAAAACACAGAGAATTGGAATGGAGTGACGCCACCAGGTCTAACAGTGGCCAGGGTTGGGTATGATTTTGGTTTGAAAAGACCAGGTAGGGGAGTCACAGCTGTGAGGAGCAGGACCTTGAGAAGGTATGGTGAAGAGATGTCCCTCCTAGAGCCAGAGTGGAGGGGAGGGAAGGAAATGAGGACCTGTGGCTAGGGCAAGGCTTCTTTGTTATGTACTGTTGACTGAAAAAGAAAACAAAAATACGCAAAGTGAGAGTTGTGAGTTAAGTTTTATTTGGGGCAAAATGAGGACTGTAGCCCAGGAAACAGCCTCTCAAATAGCCCTGCAGAGCTGCTCCAGAGAGGTAAGGGTGGAGGTCAAGCCCTCATTTTGGCAGAAGTTTCCCGAAAAGGTTGCTGCTGATTATGAGGAGCAGATGTCTCCATTAATGATTTTGGGCTCATAAAATCTTCTCCTGAAAAGATCTATCTGAAGGCCTGTTCTTCCAGTTTTTCCCAGAGCCCAGAGTGCCTCATCCCTGATCTCCATCTTGAGCTCCTTTCAGAGGGTGTTGAAGGTCAGAGGATGCAGTGGCTAGTGACTCCATCCTTGAAGAGGCAGATGGCAAGTGACAGTGTTTAATTGGCAGGAGTTTGGAAATACCATCTCCCAGTTACCAGGTCATCAAGTTTTGAGTGTTGAGAAGCTGTTGCAGGGAGGCAGAGGGAGCATGATTTTGGACAGAACGTTGAAAACTGTGAAAGAACTGCCCTGTGTTGTATCAGAGGAGTGAAACATGGCTGTAAACCTGTGCTTATGTTCCTGAGAAAGTTACTTTCCTCTTTTACTCTTTTCTCCCCACCCCGCAAAAGGAGTAAAATGTAAAAAAAAATCAAAGCAGCAGCAGACATCTCTCCCTTTTATTGCCTTTTTATTTTTAATTTTTTTTAATACTTTATTCTACGTTACAGTACTGTATTGGTTTTGCCATACATTGACATGAATCGGCCACAGGTGTACACGATCTCCCAATGCGGAAGCCCCCTCCCACCTCCCACCCCATATCATCTCTCTGGAAATACAAATTTATTTATTTTAATTGGAGGCTAATTACTTTATAATATTGTATTGGTTTTGCCATACATCAACATGAATCCACCACAGGTGTACACGTGTTCCTCCATCCTGAACCCCTCCCATCTGCATCCCCATACCATCCTTCTGGGTCATCCCAGTGCACCAGCCCCAAGCATCCTGTATCCAGCATGGAACCTGGACTGGTGATTCATTTCATATATAATATTATACATGTTTCAATGCCATTCTCCCAAATCATCCCACCCTCTCCCTCTCCCACAGTGTCCACAAGACTGTTTTATAAATCTATGTCTGTTTTGCTGTCTCGCATACAGGGTTATCGTTACCATCTTTCTAAATTCCATATATATGTGTTAGTATACTGTATTGGTGTTTTTCTTTCTGGCTTGCTTCATTCTGTATAATTGGCTCCAGTTTCATCCACCTCATTAGAACTGATTCAAATGTATTCTTTTTAATGGCTGAGTGGTGTTGGAGAAGACTCTTGCGAGTCCCTTCGACTGCAAGGAGATCCAACCAGTCCATTCTGAGGGAGATCAGCCCTGGGATTTCTTTGGAAGAAATGATGCTAAAGCTGAAACTCCAGTACTTTGGCCACCTCATGCGAAGAGTTGACTCATTGGAAAAGACTCTGATGCTGGGAGGGACTGTGGGCAGGAGGAGAAGGGGACAACAGAGGATGAGATGGCTGGATGGCATCACTGACTCGATGGACGTGAGTCTGAGTGAACTCCGGGAGATGGTGATGGACAGGGAGGCCTGGCCTGCTGCAATTCATGGGGTTGCAGAGAGTTTTGGACACGACTGAGCAACTGAACTGAACTGAACTGTAGTGAATACTCCATTGTGTATATGTACCAGTGCTTTCTTATCCATTCATCTGCTGATGGACATCTCGGTTGCTTCCATGTCCTGGCTATTATAAACAGTGCTGTGATGAACACTGGGGTACACGTGTCTCTTTCAATTCTGGTTTCCTCAGTGTGTATGCCCAGTCAACTGGGTTATCCTTTTCACTATCTTATTATTTCTATTAATTCTTCCTTCCTATATATTACACTTCTTTTCTCTCCAACACAGTTTGAAGCAACAGTTTATTGTGACAACTGAAGTGGCTTGAGCATTGTGTGTATATGTGTGTGCATTCTTATTTTCCCTTAACCCAAGCCACAGGTTCTGGTGGCTATTGATGGGCTTATTCCTAATGACTCTAGATTTAATTCATTTCCATTTCTACTAAATTGTATTTTTCTCCTGTTTTCTTCATCTACATAGATACTGTTGCTGATGCTGAATACCCAGTGATTGTCCTTGAAAATACAGAGAAATGTTTGAGTAAAACATTTAGTTATGTGACAGTCTTTCCATAAGACTTAGATGTCATGAATTCTAACTAGAGTGTGGTGTTTGATACTGTGGTGTTTGATAAATTGGCTGCACGATTTACTATTTGTCCAGAAAGACAATATTTTCAGTAATTTGGCCCTGGAATAAAAATTAGAGATACCTCAAAGCAAAACCTTAAGTCATTTATAAATTTTAGGATGTATCTTCAGAAAAACTTCAGAATTTTCTTATGAGTATTTTTCAATGTATTTTCTCATTTATTTTTCTATCATCATTGCTGAGATAAATTTTTGTTGAATCACTGGTAGCCAATAGAGGTCAGTCATGAATAAGTATATTAAGTCTTATAATAGTAATAAAACTGATTACTATTTATTTCACTGTCATTTTCCATAATTCCATTGGTTTTCTTGTTGTTTTTTTAAATAGTCAGATGTTACTTCCAAATTGGTTTCTGAAAACTTTTACCCCTCAATTTCCTCAGCCATGGTAGAAGTGATTGAATTATTTCCACACTATTTGTAGACTGTAGTGATTTAATCTAAAAGCCTTCCAGATGCTTTGAGGAGAGCAATCATCCATCATTATAAAATGCTTATTAGCTCTGTGCCCATGTGGACTGTGTGGTCTCATTCTACAGTGTGTGCAGTTTCCCCCAACAGATCAGTAAGTTTTGCACTTGACAGATGTAATTACTTGTGACCAAAGGGTGAGAAGCCTTTAGATAATTTAGTAGCAACAGAAAGCTACCCTCCAAGAATGAATTAACACATTCATCTGTGCATAACAGTCTGTGATACAGAAACGATGCTTTTGTTAGCCAAAAGTGAGCGAGGGTTAGGATGCTTTTTGAAGTGGAGTGCCCACTAGTGGTCCCATTGAATAGAGGAGCCTGGCACCCAAACAAGTGGACAGTCACACCACTGGTGAGGGTTAAAGAATACTCAAGACCAAATAGATGTGCATGTGGGCAGTGTTTGACCTTCACTGATGTCTATAAGGATTTATTAATGGGATGGGGATTATAGCAATGACTAGAGTCATCAGGTTTCCAGCTCTTTCAAGTCTGGTTGCCTTCCCACTGTACTACACTGTCTCAAAGCTCTTATTTTTGTTCCCAGAAATTATAAACTATAAAATATAGATAAGTAAAATCTATAAATAAATATAGATATTAAGCAAAATAAACATGAATATTAAGCTTGGAAGCCTAGATAGTGGGTAGGGTCACATGAAAATCTTTCAGATGAAGAAAGAATTAGAAACCAACTTACTCATTTTTGGTGCAGGAGCATAGTTTGCTTCATTTAATTTGGTTTGTTTTACTAGAAAGCATCTGTGCGATCTTGTCCTGAAGGAGAGCTTGGAGGGTTGTCTCTTTTGTTCTGTCTTTTCCTCAGGCTTCTCTGAGTTGGGCGAGAAGCACCACTTCTGGCTCAAGGGCTCCTCGGGAAAAGGGTATTTCAGAGCTGTCTTGGTAACTAGTGCAGACAGGGGAACAGTAGATTTTCTTTTTTAGTTGGCATCTCTCCACCAAATTTATTTGGTTGAGAAACTAGCATGCATATGGTTCAGCTTTATATTGTAGAGGCTATGTCTGCTGGAGGCTTGCAATCCCCTGATGTCTTCACTGGCCATAACACTCAAGTCACCATTTTAATCCAAGTATTCCTAGAGGGAATATTTTATTTGGAGTGCTTTGCAAGCCCTTGAAGCAAGCAACAGCCAGTGAAGTCTGAGACATTTTTCTAACCGGAAAAAGCCTCTCTTATTAACCCTTCAGTCATGAATCTGGCAGATTGTCAACTTAGAACACTGCGATGATTAGTTTATAAGATTATACCATTATTTAATTGTCCTCATAAATTCTGTCCTCCTTTGAGAAGCTCTCCAGTTGGTTCTATGATGAGGTCATTGGTCAAAACAAAGAATTGCCTCTAATAACAGTCATTCTTTTTCCCCTGAAAACCACACCTGCATTTAAAGTCTATAAATGCCATCTTTGAGGGTATTTGACAAGAATGTGCTATTCTGGTGGCAATTTCAGAAGCAAAATATTAAAACAAAGGTTTTTCAAGTTAAGCATTGCTGGAAAAAATTGAGGGCATAATTTGGCCAGGAGTTTAACCACTAGTTTATTACTTTGTTGTGATTGAGACGGGCTGTGTGTGCTTTTGCACAGTAGGCATATCTGAAGAGGGCAGAGAGAGGGGAGCAGTGTGGCCTTTGGATGTAAAGCTTGAGGAATGCCTGTCTGCAAGAAATCTCCCGGATAACATGAAGTTGTTTTTAAACTGGTTGGTGGCCACATAGCTTCTGTATATGCTTATATACATTGTGTGGTCTGCCCTTGGCCCTTTTTTTCCAAGTTAATGTTTAGAGGTGCTTACCTGAGGGTTGCCCTTATTGTTTTCATTCACAGCCTACTCACAACTCAAGTCATTTTCAATGAAAGGGGAAGACAAGAAAGGCTAAGAGAGACAGATTAGAAATGAGAATAAAGGATAGAGTGTCATTAAAATTTCAGAGGATCAGAGCATAGAGACCCTTGCACTAGCTGCTGTGCTTTTCAGTATGAATGCAGATCTAGGAAGCATGTGAATTCAGTAACGAGTTGTGAATATGATGGTGACTTTTTTGTCAGACCTTCATAAACTGTGAGAAAAGAATTTATAATGTGAGTCTCGGCTTCCATTATTTTAGCTAAGATTCTGCCACTAATCAGCTATCTGATTAGTGAATGATAGATTTGATTTTGGAGTCCATGCTCTTTAATATTGAGATTTTGAATAATTTCCCTCCGTAATTTATGAGTTATATAGAAACTTACTGTCTATGAAAGCAGTTTGAAATCTGAGGAGTTTTGAATAATGTGCACCTCAGTTGTACATTTTGCTTTGTGTTTCTATCATTGCTTATTTTTTTCTGTTTCCTCTTCTAAGCAGTAGGCTCCTTGTAGCTCTTATGTGTTTCAGAATCCTTAGCACATAGCACAGCCGGGCTAAATCATTTTGATGAGTGAATATTTGTATAAACTAATAGAGAAACAAAGAAAAACAGTTAATAGGATTGGGGATATTGCACATTAATCACAAGAAATGATGTAACTCTGAAAATAATATTAGTGGAAGTACCTTGTTTTTATATACTTAAGAATTTTGGAAAATTCTCTTGGAAAATTGAAATACTTCATAATTACTCAACTAATGTGGACTAACTACTCATTTAATAATTGTTGAGTAGTGTAAACTCAGATTTTACATGATAATTTTTGTTCATATTATGTTATGTGTTTATTTCTCACATGATACCTTGTTTCTTAGCCAGTTGGATGTTAATTCTATTAAGTTTATGAGAAGAGGCCATACCCATCTAATCATATAAAGGGGTTAACACAACTGTAATTTAACTTCATAGGGCAGTTGAAATTTTCCCATTTAATATTTGGAAAATGCTAACTCTAAAGCCATTAATGTAATGACATTAAAATGTTTTGTTTATATCAGCTATCCAAATATAAATACTTTTGTTATTGTTCAGTTGCTAAGTCGTGTCCGACTCTTTGTGACCACATGAACTGTAGCACGCCAGGCTTCCCTGTCCTCCACTCTCTTCTGGAGTTTGTTCAAACTCATGTCCTTTGAGTCAGTGATGCCACCCAACCATCTCATCCTCTGTCGCCCCCTTCTCCTCTTGCCTTCAATCTTTCCGAGTATCAGTCTTTTCCAGTGAGTTGGCTCTTTGCATCAGGTGGTCAGAGTATTAGAGCTACAGCATCAGTCCTTCCAGTGAATGTTCAGGATTGATTTCCTTTAGGATTGACTGGTTTGATCTCCTTGCAGTCCAAGGGACTCTCAAGAGTCTTATCCACTACTGTAATTCGAAAGCAGCAGTTCTTCAGTGCACACTTTTACCGTTCTCTTAATTCCCAATTTATTTGTAGAAAACAGTTGGATCCTGGCATATGACTGTGTGATCTTGGGACAGAGCGCATACAGATGGTGCTTCCTCTTCTCTCAGGCTGTGTTGGCTACATGTGCAGTCCTTTTCTGCATGATTGAAGTGAGGATGTCTTGTATCTGTTACGCAGCATGCTCCTTAAATCTCTTTGCAAAGGCCACTCCCAGATCTCTTCTGTTTTGCATTCTTTGGTTGCAGTCTTTACAAGTCCAGCTTGTGTGGGCATGTACCCACATTCAGTGTGCATGTATTTTGTGGCTTCAATTTAGGCAGCCAGTTTTGAAAACAGTCTTTTGTGTTTGTTCATTTACGTATTTGTTTCAAATTGCTCAAGATTGCTAGAGAGCTCAGGACCGCATTAGATGAGGAAAACCACCCCGTGACTGAGATTCTGTTATTGTCAAATGTTTCACTTCACTAGTCTTTGATCTCTACATTAGAAGTTTTATATCCAGGATTAATGAGTCTAAGTGATGGATGAATTATTTTATTATAGCTGGTGAAAGGTTCTTTCTTTCAAACTCCCCCTCTCTCTTTCAATGTATTCTTGAGAGCATAGCATTGAAGGGATCCATCTAACATTATGTCAGAGTTTTCATGATTCGGTGCAAAGTATTTTAAGAAAATATTTTTGTGGTTTGGTGTAGAACACATCCTATAATTTCCTGTTGGGGCAACACATGAATCAGATGGTTATTGAATATGTATGTTATCCATTTTGTGGCCTTTTTGTAGTTCGGTTTTGAAGCTCTAAACTGACCACCCCCATTGATCCAGGATGCTTCTGAATGTATTTACTCCCTTTGTACTTATCCCTCTTGACTCTGAGGTGTATATCCTGGATATCCAAATTAACTTTGCTATTATCCAAGGGACAGTATCATTAGAAAATAATTGATACTCAGACTGAATCATGTAATACTCAAGACCAAATAAAGATAAATTTGGATAAAATTTATGGGCTTCATTGATGTTTATAAGAATTTATCATATTAATATTTCAGTAAGGTGAATTAGTATAGCTCTTATCAGGTTTTGAGTATTAATAAAATTGTATTAAGAGTAATAGCTTGTGTTTTACTGGCTTGCTGCTCCAATCCTCAAATTACATGATTTCCAGACCCCTGAAGTTCTTTTCTTACCTACTGATTTTTAAGAAATCCTAGGGACTGTCTCATATATTTCCAGAGAAATGGCTCCTGCTGCTGTTACCACTGCCTTTCTGGGGGCATGCACTTCTTTCTGATGCTCAGCTGGGAAAAATGTTCTGCTGTTGATGCCCTATCCAAAGGTGAGACAAAAGACTAAGCTACAGATTTTCAAAGAAAGATGACAGAAACTGATTATACAATTTCCATATTCCACATGGATGAAGGAGAGTGGCTCTGAAGAGAGGATTTGGTGGGAATGATTCCTTGGGAGAGCTTTGCTGTGAGTCTTATATCTTTCAGTAGAGTGATGGGAGACTGTCAATGGAACCAATGGATCTTGATATGATTTTCCTGTAGTTAATGGAGGGCACAGTGGTCTGGTGTCTAACTCATCCTTTAGGAAACTGATGGAGACTCTGACTCATGAAACAGACAGCTAATCCTCTAAGGGAGTAACTGTATTTTTCTAATTGGTGGCATCTTAAAAATGTGTGAATGTGTGTGTGATGTGTGGGGGAACCTAGGATAGCAATGTTGACCTGTTCAGTTCCGTCACGCAATCGTGTCTGACTCTCTGCGACCCCATGGAATGTTTACTTACGATCATTTAAAGAAGGAATCGTGCCAGAGGGTAGGGAACCCATCAGTAAGACACTGCAGCATACATTCCAGGGATGGAAGCTGAGAAGGGAGAGGAGTGGCTAGCAAAGGAGAGACAGTAGGGAGGCCGCAGGTAGAGGGACTTTAGGGGAGTGAGTTTCGAAAGAACCTGTATGAGAACCCTCAAGAGAGAACTGGCCTTAGCGACTTCCCTGGCTAGAGAACAGGAGTCTTTTGTTATTAAGTATCAAGTGAAAACTTTCCTCCCCAGTTACCCCCAGTAATCCTGAAAAACGGTTATTAACAGAAAGAAGTAAATGGGAAATTAAGTTTGTGGAAAAGAAGTTGCCTTAGATTAACACTTTACAGAACATAGGTTTACCTCTGCAGCAGTATGGGATGGGAGGGTAGGGGATTTAGAGATTTCTGTCTTCCTGAATGTCCAGAAAGATCCTGGGGACTGTCTAGAGTCTTATCCTGAGAGCTGGTGAAGGACTGTTCCCTCTGAGCAGATTTAGGACAGTGGAGGAAAAGTCAACTGGATTTAGCAGGACATTCATGCTTAGGGTCCCAGTGGTTTTTTTTTACTTAATTCAGATTTCTCACTTGACCAATACTGATTTATAATCAGTGCCAAAAATGTAGGTAAGACTTTTTTTCCTTTTGGGTTACACCCTCTAAGACGAGGAGGAGGAGTTATGTTTTAATTCCTCAGTGCTTTGCAAAGTTCGATGGAAGACTCTGAGGCTTTTACTTAGAGCTATTTGATGAGATGGCTGGATGGCATCACGGACTCGATGGACGTGAGTCTGAGTGAACTCTGAGAGATGGTGATGAACAGGGAGGCCTGGCGTGCTGCGATTCATGGGGTCGCATAGGGTCGCAAAGAGTCAGACACGACTGAGCGACTGAACTGAACTGATTTTTATTTCAGACCCTTCAAGCTGAGCCAGGGACACATTTGAGAAATTGCTGTCATACAAGCTGTACTCAGAAATCTAGTAGGAGCTTTTAGTTTTGGTACCAGAGTACATATCAGTTTTAAATATGTTCGTGCACCGTGTCTCACCAAGAAAAGAGTGTGTAGCATATAACACTGCCCAAACTTGACCAGCATTATACCGTGCTCTTTGGAAAGTGCTGACTGTGAGGCAGCAACAAATTTATATGGCAATTTAGAAAAGGATACCATGCCATTTGGAGCTTCCCAGGTGGTGCTCGTGGTAAAGAACATGCCTGCCAATGCAGGAGACATGAGAGATGTGGGACTTCAATCCCTGGGCCAAAAAATTCCCTGAAGGAAGGCATGGAGACCATAGGGCTCCAAAGAGTTGGACATAACTGAAGCAACTTAGCACGAATGCATGCACCACGCCATTTAAGATAAACGATGGCAAGCGAGGACTGTCATTTGAAGAATCCGTGCTTTTCTTTTTCTGCCGTGAACTGAATGATCGCTACTGAGAGAGTGAGCTGTGGTGCAGCAGCATCAGAACCAACCTGTGATGTGTTAGAAATGCAGATCTCAGGCGTGGCCTGGACCTATTGATCGAGAACCAGCGTTTTAGTAAGATCTCCAGGTGCTACTTTTACATCTTAAAGTCTGAGAAGACCTGATCTAGAGAATCACATCTGAGATTGTCTTTGATTAGCAGCATTCTTGTCAGATTGTTACTTGGGTAAAATTTCAGCTTTTTGTGAGTGGAGAGGAAACCAGTTATCTAGACTTGGCTTAGTGCCAGCTATAACAGTCACGTCATACAGTGACCCATTATTTGGCATTGTTAGGAATTGGTTTGTCAACTCTGGAAAGGTCAACATCCTGCTTAGAGCAATGCCAGTGGGCACCACATGTTACTATTTCAGAGCCAAAGGGAAAACATGGAGGGAAATATTCTTGGAACATATTTTTTTTCCCCTTCTCAAAATATCATGAGTAATGCATAGGGTGCTGAAAATATGGGAAACAGGTCATACTTTAAATTTTATTTTTAAGATTATTTGACTGGATTTCATCAAGTACTTGCACATTTATTAGTTGGAATTGTCTGTGCTTGTATTTCAGAATCAGATCTGATCTTTTCCCCACCACATTCTGATCATGTGAATTTTGGCACATTACTACAGTGCCTCTAGCCTGAGTTTCTATGTGTGTGATCTCGGATCAGTAACATCTACCTTAGAGGTCAGTTTTCATTCCAGTTCCAGAGAAGGGCCATGCCAAAGAATGTTCAAACCACTGCACAACTGCACTCATTTCACTTGCTAGCAAGTGATGCTCAAAATCCTTCAAGCTAGGCTTCAAGAGTACATAAACCAAGAACTTCCAGATGTTCAAGTTGGATATTGAAAAGGCAGAGAACCCAGAGATCAAATAGCCAGCATTCATTAGGTAATAGAAAAAGCTAGAGAATTCCAGAAAAACATCTACTTCTGCCTCATTGACTATGCTAAAGCCTTTGACTGTGTAGCTCACAAGAAATTGCCAAATTCTTAAAGAGATGGGAATACAAGACCACCTTTTCTGTCTCCTGAGAAACCTGTATGCTGGTCAAGAAGCAATAGTTAGAACTGGACATAGAACAACGGACTGGTTCCAAATTGGGAAAGGAGTCTGTCACGGCTGTATATTGTCACCGTGTTTATTTAATTTGAGAGTACATCATGCAAAATTCTGAGCTGGATAAAGCCAGAATCAAGATTGTCAGGAGAAATATCAGTAACCTCAGAAATGCAGATGACACCACCCTCATGGCAGAAAATGAAGAGGAACTAAAGAGCCTATTGATGAAGGTGGAAGAGGAGCGTGAAATAGCTGGCTTAAAACTCAGAAAACATTAAAACTCTTAAAACATTAAAAAAGTGAAGATCATGGCTTCTGGTTCCATCACTTCATGGAAAATAGATGGGGAAACAATGGAAACAGTGACATGCTTTATTTTCTTGGGCTCCAAAGTCACTGCAGATGGTGACTGCAGCCATGAAATGAAAAGACACTTGCTCCCTGGAAGGAAAGTTATGACCAACCTAGACAGCATATTAAAAAGCAGAGACATTACTTTGCTGTCAAAGATATGTGTAGTCAAAGCTCTGGTTTTCCAGTGGTCATGTATGGATTTGAGAGTTGGACTATAAAGAAAGCTGAGCACCAAAGAGTCAATGCTTTTGAACTGTGATGTTGGAGAAGACTCTTGAGATTCCCCTGGACTGAAACAAGATCAAATCACTCAATCCTAAAAGAAATCAACCCTGAATATTCATTGGAAGAACTGATTCTGAAGCTGAAACTCCAATAATTTGGCCACTTAATGCAAAGAACTGACTCCTTGGAAAAGACCGTTCTGCTGGGAATGATTGAAGGCAGGAGGAGAAAGGGATGACAGAGGATAAGATGGTTGGATGGCATCACCGTCATGAGTTTGAGCAAGCTCCAGGAGATGTTGAAGGACAGGCAAATCTGGTGTGTTTCTTCCAAGGGGTCACAAAGAGTGGGACCTGGCTGAGCGACTGAACAACAACCACCTTGCCAGGCTGTTATGGGGATTAAATCACAGAATGTACTCTCTAAGGCACAGCTCTGTCTACTGTCATCAGTGTTCTCATGAAAATCCTCATTAGGTCATTAAACAAGGCTTTAATCCCATGATGGATTTCCGAGTTCCTAAAAGGAATACACATTAAAGAAAATATTAAAAACACAGAACTGACTTAATTTAAAAGAAAGCATTCGTGTTATTGGCTTCCTTAGTAGCTGAGACAGTAAAGCATCTTCCTGCAATGCAGGAGACCCACGTTTGATCCCTGAGTCAGGAAGATCTCCTGAAGAAGGAAGCAGCAACCCACTCTAGTATTCTTGCCTGGAGAATCCCATGGACAGAGGAGCCTGATGGGCTGCAGTTCATGGGGCCACAAAGAGTCAGACATGACTTAGTGACTAACACACACATGCATCCACATTATTAGGGTGTTTTAGCATTGTACTAGAAAAAACTAGTTAATAGGTTTTGTTATTTGTAATTCAAGATAAAACATTTTTATGTCAGTGACTGATGGGTATTCTGTAAGCACAGATGCCCTTTGGGAAACTCACCAGCCTGCACTCTGAGCTGCTGCTACTGTGGATTATGAGTTCCTCCTGGAGGTCTTTGTGCTCTTACTGATGGTTGCTTGTGGAGAGTTCCTTGTTTTCACCCTGCTGGTCCCAGGGCATGATAGCTTATAGGTGGTGTCTCTATTTTTTCCTGAACTACTGGGAAAAGAAGGAAAGAGGCATTCTCAGCTTAAATACTTCAACTATAAATGGTTTAAATGCACCAAGAACCAATTTAGCACATGGGAAATATATTCCTTCAGTGGGAAAATGCATTCTATGCCCTAATCATACTTCAAGATCAAAACTGATGTGGGGTGAACTTTTAGAAAAAAATCCACTTGGAAACTAAAGAGTCTCTCTTTCTAATTGATCAGGTTTAAATGATGGTTTGGATTTTAGTGGACTTGGAAGTTGGTCTGTTGCTTTCAGGAGGTCCGTTTCCCTGAGCGTCACAGCACAGCGGCTCTAAGCCCATTGTGGTCACCTGGCCATCTTGTCAAGGCTTTGTGGGCCCGTGGCCAGGCCATTCAGCATCAATGTTCCCTTGTTAGCCAAAGGCCTCAGGTGGCATGGTTGTGCAGATGACGAGATATTCTCTTTACTCTGCTCAACCTGAACAAGGAAGGTCTTTAGTCTGTTGATGGCCCTCCTACAGGGAGCTGTGGGTAAAGCTGACATTCTGGGCAGAAAGGTGGAGAGACTGGAAAACCTTGAGTCCTTGATGATGTCCTTCACTTTATGAATTAGCCAACACCGAAGTTTCTCTGACTCCTATGTCTCCTGTTTTATGGACTGATGTGTTCATGTCATTTAAACCACTTTGAACTAGGTTTTCCACCTCTTGTTTTTAAAACCTTGTAACTGATTTAAGAATTAGAATAAAGCTCTTCTAACACAGCACGTGGGCAGAAGCTTTTAGGATCTTTTACTCCATAAGAGTCACGAATTCTCTTAGGACTGGAGAGTTTGTGGATAAAAGTTTTGTTTGTGAGAGTATCTGATAAGCCTTTGTTTACTGTTGCATCGAACTCTAGAGTCATTGATTGTATCCTCTGACTGGTAGGATTTCCTACCTCTCCTCTCCCTTGCTCTCTCTCAAGGAGAAGTTAGCTCGACCAGATGTGGTGCCCTCCCTGAGCGCTGCAGGGCGCAGGGTGTGGACTGGAAGGAAGCAAGCCTGTTTGTAATAAATTCCTTTCGCTAAAAAAAGACTGGACCTGAATCGGTGCAATTGATTGTGACATATGAGTTGGAGGGCTTCTGATGGGTGTGCTGAGCAGACAACTGGGCTCCTTTTCAGTTTAACAGGAGGGAAGTGTGGTGCTTGGCATCACAGCTGACTAGACCGTGGGTTATATATCCTGTGAATACAGGCTGCTGACAAAAACCTTGACTCTGTTTTTGCATACTTCTATATCCTGAGTTGTCTGAATAGCTACTCTTTTCCCCTGCCCTAGAGGTTGTTTTGACTCTTAATGCTTTATCTCTGCTTTAAGACTCAACATTGAGAATAAAGTCATTATCCAGGATGGAAATAGAAATTTTTACGTTTTTATTGAAATGGATAGGATCAGCCTGTTGCTGAAAGTTCTCAGCTTTAGGGAGTTTGAATACATTCTTAGAGATTGTTACTTTTTTTCACTCTGTCTTATAACGGCTGTCCAATATTTTAAGATGTGGATAAGCTAGAGTTCTGATTTAACAAATCAGCTCCAGTATTAGTGGCTTGAAACTGCACTGTTCATTTCACTCATGAACCTGAAGTTTGGCCAGGGTTTGGTGGGACTGCTCCTCACGGTTTTGCTCAGTGTCCTCTCAGGTGATTGTGAAGGCAGAGGGGAGCTGCAGCCATCTGAAGGCTCACTCACGTCTCCTGGCTGATGCTGAAACTGCCGTGGGGTTCCTTGAGCATTTCTTTGTGCATGCTGTCTCTTCAGCATGGTCCTTTAGGGAGTAGACTTCTTACATGCAGAATCAAGTCTTCCAAAGTTCATGTCCCAAGTGAAAAGAGAGCCAGAAAGAAGCTGTATTGCCCTGCTTGCTGTTTTGCCTGCACTGGGCCTCTGTTACGGAGTGTGGGGACTTCTCTCATCGTGGTTTGCTGCTCATTCGTTGCTTGCCGTGGACTGAGTTGCCCTCAGGCACCCAGGATCTTAGTTCCCCGACCAGGGATCAAACCTGTGTCTGTTGCAGGAAGACAGAGTCTCAACCACTGGACCACTGGAAAAGTCCCACGTTGTTTTATTTTAAATGTTAATGTTCTATTTAAAGTTTGTTGAGTATAGGAAGTGTGTCACAGCACTTAGGCAGTTAAATGTGGGAGGAGTGGAATAACCTTATTTTTAGATTGTCTATATATGGCACACTTTTTTCCCTTACAGTTTTATTTATATACCATAAAATTCACTCATTTTAAATCAATAATTCAATATTTTGAAATAAATTTACACAGTCCATTTGAACTTAATAATCCAGTGGGCTTTCTTTTTTTTTTTTAAGTGAATTTATACAGTTGTCATAGATATTAGCACAATCCAGTTTTAGAATATTTCATTACCATAGTAAAATTCCTCATTTCCATTTACAGTTAATCTGCAGTCGCAGGCTATTAATCTATTTTTGTCTATCCGACTTTTCTTTATTGGGATATTTCATGTAAAAGGAGTCATATATTGTATGTCATTTGTTTTGGGCTTTTTTCACTTAGCATATGTTTTTGAGGTTCTTCCATGTTATAACATCAGTGAGAACTTTCCTCCTTTTTATTGTTGAATAGTATTCCCTTGTATGGACATACCGTATATATTTCTTAACCATTCAGCAGTAGATGGACATTTTGAGTTGTTTTCTGCTTTTTTGGCTGTTACGAATAATGCTGCTATGAACACTTGTTACAAATTTTTATGTAGACAGATATCTTTATTTCCCTTTGCTATATACCTAGGTGTGAGAATGCTAGATGTATGATAAAAATGTATGTTTAACTTTTAAGAAAATGCCTGTTTTTCAAAGTGACTGCACCATCTACATTTCTGTCAGTAACTTATGAGGGTTCCTGTTGGAATAAATCTTTTTAAAGTGTTTTGAAGTCAGTTCTTTGGGTTGAACAAGAGTGGATTTGTGAATGAACTTAGTTTGTGGGCAAATATATTTCTTGTCATTTTCAGGCAACAGTTGAGGGAGTGTGACTGCTTTGCAAGAAAAGTGAAACAGGAAAAGTAGAGAAAATACACTGGAGGGAAAGAAAACTTTATCATCAATTATTTGAACAACCACTGTTTAGTTTTTATTGGTGGTGGTGGTATTTTTTTTTAGTGAACTGACAGCATTATAGTAGCTTGAGTATACCACGTAATAGGACTTCCCAGGTGGTGCTAGTGGTAAGCAACCTGTCTGCCAGTGCAGGAGACATAAGACACGTGGGCTCAGTCCCTGGGTCTGGAAGATCTCCTGGAGGAGGGCATGGCAACCCACTCCAGTGTTCTTGTCTGGAAAATCCTGTGGACAGAGGAGCCTGGTGGGCTACACTCCATAGGGTCACAGAGTTGGACAGGACTGAAGTGACTTAGCACACACACATGTACCACATAATGGTTCAATATTTGTGTATATTGTAAAATGATCACCACAGTAAGTCTAGTTAGCAACCATCACTTCACATGGTTACGGGTTGTTTTTGTTTGTTTGTTTTTACTGTGATGAGAACTTTTAAGATCTACTCCATTAGCAACTTTCAAATAAGTAATCAGTATTGTTAGCTATAGTCACCATTCTCAAGGACTCAAATATGAAAAGCTCACCGTCTGAAGGAAAGGGGGTGGCCCAGCACACAGACTGCCGCCCTCCCCTACTCCCTCCTCTTTCTCCCCCATCACTTTGTTTAAATCTTGGTCATAGCATTTCTCATCCTCTTTTTTAGATCATTTGCCACAGTTTATCTGGATCTCTGCCCAGTTCCTCTTTGCTACTGTTATTAGCTATAGCTATATTACATCACTAGGACTTACTTATTTTATAACTGGGAGTTTGTACCTTTTTACTGCTTTTACCTGTTTTCACACCTCTCACCCCCTGCCTCTGGCAGTCTGTTCTGTTTTTACTCTTTGGTTTTTTTAAGATTCCATATATGAGTAAGAGCACATGATATAGTATTTATCATTCTCTGACTTATTTACTAATGTTCTCAGGGCTGGCCATGCCTGTAAGATTTCCTTCTTTTACATGACTAAATGATATTCCTGTGTGTGTATGTGTGAGTGTATCACATTTTTTAAAAAAATCCATTCATCCATCAATGGGCACAAGTTTTTTTCACATTATATATATTGGGTTTATGTGTTAGTTGCTCAGTCGTGTCTGACTCTTTGTGATCCCATGGACTGTAGGCCGCCGGGCTCCTCTATCAATGGGGTTCTCCAGGCAAGAACACTGCAGGGGGTTGCCATTTGCTCCTTCAGGGGATCTTCCTGATCCAGGGATTGAATCTGGGTCTCCCACATTGCAGACAGATTCTTTACTGTCTGAGCCACAAGGGAAGCCCCTAATAGTAGCTCTGTTTTAATTTTTGGAGACCCTCCATACTTTTTCCTGTAATGATGGTATCAATTTATATTTCTAGCAATGTAAGGGTTCCAGTTTGTCCATGTACTCACCAGCACTTGTTCTTTCATGTTTTTGATAACAGTCATTCCAACAGATGGAAAGGGGTATCTTTTCCCTAATGAGTAGTAATGTTGAACACTTCTTCATGCACCTATTGGCCATTTGTAAGTTTTTTCTTTGAAGTAGTAACTATTCAGCTCTTGTGCCCATTTGTTAATTAGACTTTTTTTTTTTGCTGTTGAGTTGTACAAGCCTTTTATATATATATTGGATACTAAAACCTTGTCAGATATGTATGATTTGCCAATATTTTCTCCCATTTGGTAGATTTCCTTTTCATTCTGCTAATGGTCTCCTTGCCATGAAGAAGCTTTTTAGTTTCATTCAGTTCCAGTCTGTTTTGCTTGTGTTGCCTTTGCCTTTAGTGTCAATTCCTAAAAACTCATTGGTGAGACAGATGTCAGGGAGCTCACTCCCATCTTTTTTCTGGGATTTTTATGGTTTCACTTCTAATGTTTAAGTCTGTTGTTTATCTTGATTGATTCTTTGTGTATGGTTTAACAGTTTCATTCTTTTGCATATAGCTCTGGGTTTCACCTTTTGAGGAGAGGAATGTTAATCAATTTGAAGACTATTTTTTAATGAGAGAGGTAGATGTTGAATGAATGATATTAAATATCATTAGGAAGTTGTGATACTTTCTTAAATATGATATTGTTTCAAGGGCTCATAGTAAAAGCTTCAGTTCAGACGTTCAATCGTGTCCGACTCTTTGCGACCCCATGAATTGCAGCACGCCAGGCCTCCCTGTCCATCACCAGCTCCCAGAGTTCACTCAGACTCACATCCATCGAGTCAGTGATGCCATCCAGCCATCTCATCCTCTGTCATCCCCTTTTCCTCCTGGCCCCAATCCCTTCCAGCATCAGAGTCTCTTCCAGTGAATCAACTCTTCGCATGAGGTGGCCAAAGGACTGGAGTTTCAGCTTTAGCATTGTTCCTTCCAAAGAAATCCCAGGGCTGATCTCCTTCAGAATGGACTGGTTGGATCTCCTTGCAGTCCAAGGGACTCTCAAGTCTTCTCCAACACCACAGTTCAAAAGCATCAATTCTTCGGTGCTCAGCTTTCTTCACACTCCAACTCTCACATCCATACATGACCACAGGAAAAACTATAGCCTTGACTAGACAGACCTTTGTTGGGAAAGTAATGTCTCTGCTTAGGTTTGGAAAAATAAATATGTCCAATTTCTAATGGACCAAGTTGGTGCTCTACATGGTGGGCATTATTCTAGCACTTTATATTTAACCTTGTTTAAAACTCTAAAGCCGTCATTTATAGCTATATATGACATAAAGTTTTATTAAGATGATTATTATTCTCATTCTATAGCCAGCAAAATTTAGGCTTAGCGAGGTTAAGGTAGGTGGACAGCAGAGGAATTGGATTTGAGCCCAGGTCTATCTATTCCAGAATCAGCTCTCATAGCCTCTTTGCTATATACTCTCTAGACCCAGAGCATTCCTTATTTTTGAGGAGGGGGAGTGTCTTCTATGATTAGTAGAAAATTCCCTTTATATGGAGCCAAGCTTAGTCTGCTTGTGTTGTTTTGATCCATATAGTGTATACTGGTCTATTGAGGCCAAGTCCAGGACAACTTTGTGGTGTCTCAGTTGAAATGTGGCTTCAGTTTGTAGACTGAGACAGCTACAGAAATCAGACCTGGGATGGGTTATCATTAGGTACTGAAGCCAAGCCAAAGAATATGAACAGCAGGTTAGAAAGACATAAGAAGATTCAAATAGTGAAGGCAAAGACAACCCTGAGGATCCAAAGTTCAAACTCACATCATGAAGAGACATCCATTAATGCTGAAGGCATCATTAGCAGCAAAAAGGAAATGGGCAGAGATCCAGACAAACTGTGGCAAATGAGCTAAAGAAGAGGATGAGAATGTATGACCAAGATTTGAACAGAATGATGGGGGAGGAAGAGGAGAGAGTAGGGGAAGGCGACAGTGTGTGTGCTGGGCCACCCCTCTACTTCAGATGGGGAGCTTTTGATATTTGAGTCCTTGGTCCAGTACACTGAAGTGATTATTCTCAACTTTTGAGCGGGCCTTCCTGCCTAGAAACCTTGGTTTCAAACTTTCTTAAGACTTATAAACTAACTTTGGGATGACTTCATCCACTCAATTTTATAAACACCTCATCTGAGTGAAATAATATTTAACATTAAATTGTACACTTTCATGAAAAGTCTGAAATGAGTCAACTAGCATAGAGGTTCATCTTTACGTCTGTGTATTTTATACTGTTCAAGGGGAAAGTCCTTCCCCAAGGGCTTTGAATAAAAAGTGAGGAAATCAACCTTGAAATCCCTCTTCCTCTGTAGTTTGTTGTTCCTGCTTAATATCCTACAAGAGACATCCAGCTTTGCATGTATTATTGAGTTTCAAAGGAATTACATGACTTTGCATCATTTTGTAGTCTGTATATACATTCCCTTTACTCACACTTATACATGGACACTATAATCTTCTATAATCTTCTAATTTAATCCTGAAGATTCTTGATTATAACACCTTAGTAAGACCCATGGTGATCTTGATTTGGTGCTTCATCATGTTCTTATGTGAATTTTGTGATGGTGATGCTTTTTTATTCTTAAATACTGCTATGCATTGTAACTTTCTTTAAGATCAGTTTTTCTTTTGGCCAGACTCATTTCATGGAAGATTTGAATTGAACAACATAAGATTCTCAGATACTGAGACTGGGAAACTCGTGGTAACAGTACCTATCGCAGCCATAAGTACATGTTATATATAGCTGAAAGTATTTCAGTTGTGTGGTTTAGATCATTTTCATCTTAATTATCTGCATATGTCTGTATTTTTATCTCAATTGTTTAGTTTTCATTCAGTTATAATAAACATGGTTTGTTTGTATATTATATATTTATATATATTCTATTAGATTTCTAATTGGTAGCAAGAGCTAATTGCTCTTTCCTTGTTGTTTTAAGGCAGTATTTGCCAGGAATAGATCTGACTTTGAATTTCACCAGTGTGTTTGAATGCTTTTCATCATATGGTTAATCATGGAGTTCCAAGCTCATACTATACCTGTAATTATCTAGTTACTGTGATTATAATGGCTGCTGAATGAGGAATTCTTCTTGTGAGTTTTTGGTCATTCATCAGAACCAAGACAAAAATAGCAGATAAGAGCATATTTAACAAAGAGTGACAATTCACCTCAGATACGCAGTTGACACCGCCCTTATGGAAGAAAGTGAAGAGGAACGAAAGAGCCTCTTGATGAAAGTGAAAGAGGAGAGTGAAAAGCTGATTTAAAACTCGACATCAAAAAACTAAGGTCATGGCATCTGGTCCCATCACTTGATGGCAAATAAATGGGGAAACAAACAGTGAGAGACTTAATTTTGGGGGCTCCAAAATCACTGCAGCTGGTGACTGCAGCCATGAAATTAAAAAGACGCTTGTTCTTTGGAAGAAAAGCAATGAGAAACCTAGACAGCATATTAAAAAGCCAGAGACATTACTTTGCCTATAAAGGTCCATATAGTCAAAGCTATGGTTTTTCCAGTAGGGAGCAGGACAATAAAAAGGCTAAGCACTGAAGAATTGATGCTTTGGAAGGACTGATGCTGAAGCTGAAGCTCCAATATTTTGGCCACCTGATGTGAAGAACTGACTCATTGGCAAAGACTCTGATGCTGGGAAAGATAGAAGGCAGGAGGAGTAAGGGGACGACAGAGGATGAGATGGTTGTATAGGATAACTGACTTGATGAACATGAATTTGAATAAACTCTGGGAGTTGGTGATAGAGAGGGAAGCCTGGTGTGCTGCAGTCCATGGGGTCGCAAAGAGTCAGACACAACTGAGCAACTGAACTGGATTGACAAGTCACTAGAGCTTTGAAAATGACTGATGAGAAGTTCAGTTCAGTTCAGTTCAGTTGCTCAGTTGTATCTGACTCTTTGCAACCAGTTAGTTTTAAATCTCATTCTTTAGTAGATGAAGAAACTGAGCCTCTGAAAGTTCTAATTATTCACCCAAGATCATTTAGCCAGTTATTAAAGTTTAATCTTCTAGTTTCATAGTTCAAGATCTTTTTCCTAATTTTTCACAGGTCAACTTCTACTTTCCTATGGTAATGGAATTCTATAGATTGTGTAAAGCAATAGATATGTTAGTGGTTCCTGAAGGAAGGTTAGAATTTTGCATTACATAGACCTTTTAAAGGTAGAAAACAAACTTTCCATCATGGACAATCAGTCCTTTTGCTAAAGTTAAATGCCAGTGTTTAGAATTTAGGTCTGAAATTGAGTGTGCAATATTTATGAGGTCAGTCAGGAGAACTCTGAGTTAAAGAAATGTGAAGTGTAGTTGGAAAATGTCAAGTTTAAATGAGCAGGAATTTATGTTTCAATGTTCTCTCTGCTTTTCCTAATGATTTAAATTTATAGATAAATTTTGTCATGAATTGGTGACATTCATTTGACTTTGTAAAACTTTTTGTGTATATTTAGGTTTTCTTTGTGGTCGAGTGATGAGTATTCTCTTTTAGATCTGATTTGAGACATGTAAGGTGTGGTTTTTGCAGGGAAATGTTGTTTTTAGCTAAACTAAATGAAAGACCTCAAAATACATAAAAAATATACAAAGATACATTAAAGATCCCACTAAATAGACATCTTAAAAACACCTTGCTGTTATTTTCAATCTCTCTCTTTTGTACAGTTTGAATGTTATGGATTACTTTCTGTTTTCTGTTCTGTGGATGTAGCTATATCATGACTAAATAATTTATAGGAAAATATTTTTGGTTTGTAGAAGTATATGAGAAGAGTATCCAAAATTTTATATTTCTCATATTTTCATTCTTAGTCACTAAAAATCTTTAGCTTTTCATTTTGGAATAATTTAAGTTTTATTGAAGAATGGCACAAAAGTCTCCCATGAACCTGTCACTAAGATTCACCAATTATTAACATTTTGCAAAATTCGCTTTAGTACTCTTCCTTTTTCTCGTAAGTTGCCACGACTGTGCTTTTTTCAAAACCCGTTAATAAGTGTATATTCCCTAAAACAGAGATGTTCACTTATGTTACTACATTGTAGTTATTCTCATTAGAAAGTTTACACTGAGAGATTACTGTTACCGTAGAGTTTTTGAAATGTTGCTGTCATAATTATTCCTTGTATAGAAATTTCTTCTTAACCTTGACCATGAACATCTGGAATGATTCCTCCATCTTCTTTTCGTTTGTTTGTTTTTCATGACACTGACATTTTGAAAGGTTTGTGCTAGCTTCTTTGTAGAATGTACCTCAGTTTGGTTTTGTGTCTGCTGTTTTCATGTAAATAAATTCAAGTTGTAAAGTTTTGGCAAGAATTAAATTACTCTGTCATTTTACAGTTGTTGTAAACTTTGATCTCTTGATTAACATGGTATGTGACATGTTTCTCACTATAAAGTTCCCTTTACCCTCTTTGGAACTAGCAAGTCCCTTATAAGAGAAGTTTGTGTTTAGACATCCTGTTTCCTCATCAAATTTTCACCCACAAGTTGAATATCTCAGATTATCTCTTAATAATTCTAACAAAAATATTTTTGATGCCTTTCTATCAGTTTACCAAAAGAAGTATAAAGAAATAGTACTCCATAGAAAAAACATTTAATGACTTCCATATTATTGTTTTGGTAATACAAAGGCATGCTAAGTCACTTCAGTTGTGTCCAGCTCTTTGCAGCCCTGTGGACTATAGTCACCAGGCTCCCCAAGAGCCTGTTCTCCAGGCAAGAATATTGGAGTGGATTGCCATTTCCTTCTCCAGAGGATCTTCTTGACCCAAGGATCAACTCACATTTCTTATGTCTCCTACATTGGCAGGCCTGTTCTTTGCCACTGGTGCCACCTGGGAAGTCCCCAATACAAAGGTAGTAAGAACTAACCATTGGCTCATGTCACATAAAATCTAAGGATGAAGATTTGGTAGTCTTCTGCTTATGGCCAGCTGTAATGTTTAAACCGTCTTGAGTTCTCTTGCAAGACCTTGGGCACACATTCTGTTTGTTCATTTCACATCACCATTTTTTTCTTCCCATCCTTGTTCTATTTTTGCTTTATTTTTGACCTTTTTAAATTTTTTTCTCTTGCCATGTGGTAGCATCTTTGAAAGACATTTGGAGATTCTGTTTTAGAACATGGTAGTATTTTGTTGTTCAGTCGCTACGTCATGTCCGACTGTTTGCAACCCCATGGACTGCAGCACTCCAGGCTTCCCTGTCTTTCACCATCTCCTGGAGCTTGCTCGAACTGATGTGCATTGAGTCGGTAATGCCATCCAACTATCTCGTCCTCTGTTGTCCCCTTCTCCTCCTGGCTTCAGTTTTTCCCAGCATCGAGGTCTCCTCTAATGAACTGGCTCTTCACATCAAGTCGCCAAAGTGTTGGAGCTTCAGCTTCAGCATCAGTCCTTCCAGTGAATATTCAGGATTGATTCCCTTTAGGATTGACTGCTTTGATCTTCTTGCAGTCCAAGGGACTCTCTTGAGTCTTCTCCAGCATCACAGCTCAAAAGCATCAGAACATGATAGTTTAAAGGGGAAAAAGAGGCATATTTAGCCTGTTTATAGAGTACATAACTCTTTAGTCTTTGAGGATGGACAAGAAAAGAAATAGAATGTTTTCAGTAATGGCCCAGCTCACTTCCTTGGGAACCATCCTGATCTCCATTTTGGTTTGTTTGTTTAGTCTTGGGCCAACATTCATTGTTTAAAACAATCTCTCATAGTTTTTCTAGTGTCTCAGTGAAATTATAACCTATTTAGGACATGTATTACATACTGCTTCCATGTAGTATATGCTCTAGTGTACAGCCTACGTATCATAGAAAACAGCTATATCATGATAACCTTAGCATCATGATAATCTCTTGGCATCTAGCAAGGTGTGGTAAGCAAGTGTGTGTTCAGTTCTTATGGAATTAAATGGAGAGCGACTGACAACCTTGGCTAGCCATTATTATTACTTACAACACTTGTGTTTCTGAGATGTGGCAATATCTGCAAATCCTAAATTTATTTCATTGATATTTTATGGTCATTCAGATAAATCATTAATTGGAGACAAGGCTCCTTTTTCTTAAAACATTAACTTTCTCAGTAGTCAAAAAGATGAATATAAGTGAGTTTGAACATAGCAGTTTTAAAGTTGTCATTCCCTGGTTAATTGGGATAAATCTATTATACTATAACTTCTACTCCTCCGCTAACCAGGATCTACTCTTACCAGGATCTGCTATAAAGAAAATGGAAAGGAGTAGCTTGAGAATATTTGGAATAAAGTCCCGAGATAGCACAGAGCAGAAGTACCGTCACCCCAAAGACAGAATTGATAGCATGTGAGCCACTGCCATAGACACTAGCTGATAATCAGGCAGTGTGTTCAGTTTTGTGTCAAATAATTAATGATTCTTAATATGTAAGAAGCAAACTAAGGGCTGGAATGATTTCTCAGGTCTCACCTGAAAGACCGTACAATGCCAGAGCATCCTGTCAACTCTAGGTGTGCGGCGTGACCCAGAGGCCTTAGTTTTTACTTTGTGGATTGTAGGTTAAATCGGAAGTAAAAACTATGAACTAGCCTTTAAATTTTACATTGTTATGAAGTAATAATATTAGAAAGGAGGAAAGAACTTCTAAAAGCATATATTGAATCTGTGCATTAAACATACAGTCCACAACCTCTCAAAACAGTTAAGTCACACAGCACTTGCCCTTTGTTCTTTGTTTCAGCTCATTGGAGGCCCCTGTCACACTTCTGTCATTCACGGTGTCTTTCTAGGGCAGTAATTTTCAAAGAAGAGACTGAGTTTGAAAATGTTCCTCCATCCCGTGAGCATTTCCTCCCATGAGTGGCTCAAGAAACTGCTCATGACTTCCCACTTTTGAACACAAATAACTAAAGGCCTTTGATATTCAATAAATAAGCTATATGCATTGGAATTATCTATCTTTTTAATGCTAATAACAATACTAAGCATTTAATATTTAATGCTGATTTCTTAAAACTTTTTAAATTAAATATGTTGATTTTAGAATATGTCAAGAAGAGAAAATATAGCCTCACTTTCTCTTTGCTTCTCTTTCTCTTTCTCCCTTTTTTTCTCTTTCTCTTGCTCATATGCTGCCAGTTGGAATGGTTTAATAAAAAAAAAAAAAACAGAGACAGCGTAAGCATTCATGTTTTAGGATTCTTGTATTTTTGTGTAAAGCTGTCTTTCTTTGATGAGGTACCTAATTGCTTCTTGATAATATGGAATAGTGTTTGAAATTGTCCTTAAGTTTGTATTAGAGTGTTGGTAAGTGATCACAGAGTGAGGACAGGCACGAGTTCTTTCGAGTTCAGTGGGTAAAAGGCACTACGTTAGTCTTGAATGTGCTACGCACATGTGTGCAGTTTTAACCTCTTTGGGCTCCTCTTGAATGGGATGATAGCGGAATGTGATCATCTCAGGGCTGCCCTTAGCTCTAGATTGCTTTCAGTTTGCTTTAACCTTGACATGTGGAAAGTAGATTCAACTTGTAGATATACCATGAAATATAGTCTCTTGGCAAATCAAGGCTATACACTTTTTCTGTATGTAGACACGTACTTTGTAATTAGATGACATTGAATGTGATAAATGGAGGTCACCGCTCAGGTTAATTCAGATACAAAAACCCCCTTTCTTTCACCCTAGGAAGCAGTTGCTTTAACCTTATCTGTGTAGCCATAGAGAAAAGCTAAGAGTATTTGGGTTTATCTGATGGGAAGTTCTTGGCAGTTAATACCAAAGGGTTTTTCCGTAGCTCGTTTTGTTGTTTTTGCTTTTTTGGTTTGTACAGGAGTTGAGTTCAACTTAGGGGCAGAACTTCCCTTCAGCTCTCAGTGGAGATTACTCTTTTTTGCAGTGACAGTAGCTTTAGAAACCTCAGGTTCAATACTTTCATCAATAGTAATGCATGTAGTAGTGCAAATGGGAATTCTGAGTATAATTTGCATTCCTTTGTCATTTTAATCCCAATCGGTATTTCTGTGATAGCTTGTATCAGTTCAGTTCAGCGTCTCAGTCGTGTCTGGCTCTTTGAGGACCCATGGACTGCAGCATGCCAGGCCTCCCTGTCCATCACCAGCTCGCAGAGTTTACTCAAACTCATGTCCATGATTCTGTGATGCCATCCAACCATCTCATCCTCTGCTGCTGCTAAGTCACTTCAGTCGTGTCCGACTCTGTGCAGCCCACCAGGCTCCCCCGTCCCTGGGATTCTCCAGGCAGTAACACTGGAGTGGGTTGCCATTTCCTTCTCCAGTGTATAAAAGTGAAAAGTGAAAGGGAAGTCTCTCAGTCATGTCCTACTCTTCGCGACCCCATGGGCTGCAGCCTACCAGGCTCCTCCGTCCATGGGATTTTTCCAGGCAAGAGTACTGGAGTGGAGTGCCATCGCCTTTTCTGGGATACGATAAACATTTCATACTGTGATTTTCAAGGCCTTGCATGCTCTGGATTCTGCTTTCATCTTAGGCCATTCTCCATTGCCTTCCCCTTGCTTTAGTCATGCTGGTCTCCTTCCATCAACATGTCCAGCATACTTCTGTCTTAGGATGCTTGCCCTTGTTCTTCTCCCTGCCTGGAGTCTTCCTCCACATCTTTGGGTGGAAATTACAGAGAGGGAGGAGTTACTGTTACTCATGCCTCAGTCCCTGAGGTGCTTCTTCACGGAGCCTTTTGCTTACTACTCAAGCTCAGATCTCTACTGCCATAATTTTTTGTCACATCAACTTTTACCATTTTCTTCATGACGGCTATCATTATCTGATATTATCTTATTTATTTTTGTTTAATTTGCCTGTCTTTCTGAATTATAATAGTGTTACGAGAGCAGGGCCTTTGAATTCCATAGGAAATATCTGCCTGAAAACCATTTGAGCTCAGGAGTTAAGTCATGAATTACAGCCTAATGATTGAAGTGTTATATTTATTGATTAGTTTATATTTATTTTGTATCTCTGGCTGTCTCGAGTCTCAGCTGTAGCACGTAGGATCTTTGCTGCAGTGCGTAGGCTCCTCCCTAGTTGTGGCACACGGGTGCTCTACTTGTGGCGTGTGGACTCCATGCTCTGTGGCCTGTGGGGTCTTAGTTCCTCCACCAAGGATCAAACCCACATCCCCTACACTGGAAGGCAGATTGTTAACAGTGCACCACCAGGGAAATCCGTGATTGTATTTTAAACTAAATTATCAGAAGCTTCTAGGTTTGGTTTACAAGCAATTCATTTGTGGTTAATTTTAAGTTCTCACTTGCAACGTTTCTAAGAATAATTTGTGTTTCTTCTGGGTGGAAAATAAATGTCATTGAAATGGCCTATTAATCCTATATTCACTATCATCTATATATATCTAAGCCAAGAAGAAAAAGCATTGTTACCATGCTATCTTGAAATGAGCCTAGCCTGCAATTAAGTTGTCGTTATTTTAGACAAGAAGCTATTCACATTTTGCCACACATGCAGATATAGTAGGCAACTATTTTTCCTAAGTCCAGTTCTCAGAGGACCATGCATGGCACTGAAATCCCCACCCCTGGGTTGTCATACTATCTTATGTTTCCCAAGGGCCGATGGCTTTCAGAAACATGAAGATTAGCACTTGTCAGTGAGCAAGATTTACTGGTTGTTAGGAAGCATGGAGAAAAGTCTTAATGAAAGAAGCCAGAGAAGTAATAAGACTTTATTGATGGGCCAGTGAGTGTGGTAATGGTTGGAAATATTTAGAATTTAGGTTCCCTGGGAGGTGTAATCTTTGGTGAGGGGCTCCAGTGTGAGAGAAAGGGGATGGTGGTGCATGGTCTGAGTAAACACACTGGAATAAAGGCCAAATAAAGCCTCTGTGGTGGCAACTGAAGAGGTTCAAGTTTCTGACAACAGGTTTTACCCACTTCACAACCTGACGCAAGCATGCCCTTATTTTTTGCCTTTTGTCCTAGATAAATGTTCTTGCTGTAACACAGTAATGTGATTTAGTGCCTTCTGAATGTAGATAGTATGTTCCCTGGCTGGTAAGTTCAAAGTCCACAAGAAGCTCTGTGTTTCATTCCTCATTCTTTCCAGGGTGTTTATAAGCCTAATTGAAGTTTTGGCACAGGGTAGCAAGGCATCTTCCAACGATAAGACAGAAGGCATTGCTTATTCAATCCCTAATAAACATTTAAGGAGCTTGGCTTGCCAAAGAGCATCCAACTTGCCTGCTCTCCCTCCCGTATCCCCAGAACTTATTCAAGATTTCTTTCCAAATGGTAACTAGAGTAAATAAAGAATCAGGATAAATTACAGAAGTTAATTTTATCCATTCACCTTTAAAAGTAGAAATGAAAATTTATTGTTGTAATTAACTTTTGTTTGTATATATAGTGAAAATCTAGACCCTGGTGTGCCAAAGTAGAAGATTGTTGTTGTTATTCAGTCGCTCAGTCATGTCCGACTCTGTGACCCCATGCACTGCAGCACTCCAGGCTCCCCTGCCCTTCTCCATCTCCTGGAGTTTGCTCAGACTCATGTCCATTGAGTGGGTGATGCCATCCAACCATCTCATCCTCTGCTGTCCCCTTCTCTTCCCACCTTCAATCTTTCCCAGCATCAATGAAGTGAAAGTTGCTGTCACATCCTGCTCTGTGACCCCATGGACAAGTCCATGGAATTCTCCAGGCCAGAATACTGGAGTGAGTAGCTTTTCCCTTCTCCAGGGGATCTTCCCAACCCAGGGATCAAACCCAGGTCTCCCACATTGCAGGCGGATTCTTTACCAGCTGAGCCACCAGGGAAGCCCTTCCCAGCATCAGGGTCTTTTCCAGTGAGTCAGTTCTTCGCATCAGGTGGGCAAAGTATTGGAGCTTCAGCTTCAGCATCAGTCCTTCTGATGAATATTCAGGGTTGATTTCCTTTAGGACTGACTGATTTGATCTCCTTGCAGTCCAAGTAGAAGGTGGACTACCTTCATATTTGTTAAAATCCTCCTTCTCCACAAAGAGACAAGGGTGAGGTATCTTTAATACTGATTTGTATTTGCTTCCATTTTTGGCTTCTTCAGGAGTGTTACTAGTTCACATTCAACTAGTATATGAATGCATAAACTATTATTTCAGATCAAAACTATCTATAAATAGGAAAATAACAGTTTGTTGAACGTGAAGTTCAACTTAATTCAGTTTGATCTTGGCATTTTTTATTTGCTGACTTCCCCTTCCTTTCCCCACCTGCTCCCCAACCCCTGCTTGCAGCCAGTGAGCTTGTACCACGATACATTTTTGGCCTGTGACAGTATGCCTCAGTTGCTACTCTGGGGTGTGGAGAATACACAAGTGAAAGCTGGAGGCACAGGCGTTTTCTTATAATTTGGTGGAAAAGACAGACTGGTGCAGGGTGGCCTGCAGCGTTCTGTGATCTGCTGAGACAGTGTAGGATCACAGTCCTCCAGGAGTTGGAAGAAGGTCCTTAAAGTCCACAGTGAAGTGTTATTCAGCCATAAAAAAGAATGAAATAGTACCATTTGCTGCAATATGGATGGACCTAGAGATTATAATACCAAGTGAAGTAAGCCAGACACAGACCAATCCCATATGATATTGCTTATATGTGGAATCTAAAAATAGTACAAACAAACTTATTACAAATAGACCCACAGACTTAGAAAACAAACTTCTGGTTACCAAAATGGAAAAGCGGGGTGGTAAATTAGGAGCTTGGGATTAACACACACACACACAGACACTCACACACACACACACACACTAGATTACCAACAAGGTTCTACTGTATAGCACAGGGAACTAACTCAGTATTTTGTAATAACCTATAAGGGGAGAGAATGTGAAAAAGAGTGTGTGTCTGTATGTGTATGTGTGGGTATAATTGAATCACTCTGCTGTATTCGTGAAACTACCACAACATTATAAATCAACTATACTTCAATAAAACAAAACACCTTACACTTGGGAATATTAGGGAAAGCTTACCTAGGAGGTGAGGTTTAAAGGATGCATGAGAGATACATGTCTCGGGCTGTCTGCTGCTGTCAGCAAGGGAAGTAGTTCCAAGCTTGATTTTCTGGAAAATAATCTTAACATCCTTTGACCCAGTTATATGAACTGAATGTAATTCAAGCCATAGCCTGAGGGTAAAACCAAAAAGAGGTCAGATGTTAATGATTTATTAAATGATTGTATTTTCTATTGGGGCTTCCCATTCATAGATAAGGAAAAGCATATTGATTTTTATGTTTGTCGTGTGTTGTAAAGAAGACTTTCTCTAGTATTGACATATCCCTCATATTTCACATGATATAAGACCTCACAGAAAAGGCTGAGTGAGGTTCTTTACTTCATTGGGTAAGAAAAGTTTTTGACAGCTGTATAGTGTGGTAAACTAGCTCATAGTTTATGACCAGATCTGGGTTTGGAAAAGACCAGGAATGAGAGTTATAACATATGGAACTTATTTAGGAAGTAATTCTTAGCTATGACTAAGAGCCTGTGCTCAGATGCCTGGGAAAGTTTAAAAGAAAATGTTTGCAAAATAAATCATATCTCTTGCTTGCTAAATTGTAGGACTTAGATAACTTTTGGGTACTCATGGACTTCTGTAATTCTGTATTGAAGCTCTGAAGGTTTCTCTTTTAATCCATTTTTTTTCCGGTTTTATTTTTAACAACACTGTGATTCAGTTTGTTGGTTTATTCAATTAAGGAATTATTTATTTCAAAAGATTATCTTCTCTTTCCCCAGCCCCCAGAGATCCTTAAAATATTCACATACAAGTAGTTGCTACAGTGGTAGTTTATAGGGAAGATATACTGGGTGTGTATGAGCTTCTGGTGCTGTTTTTTTTTCTGAACTATACAAGTCCCAGTTACAATGTTTCCTGTATTTATTTATATCAAGATAGTATGTGACATAAACATCCCAAGTAAGTATACTAGGGAAAGTGAACTAGGAAAGGAAGTACTATTGTGGATATGTTTCTGAATGAATACTCCCTTTTTCTCATTTCTTAAACTTTAGTTGGGTAGAATTATGTGGGAGAAATGCTCTGATTTTAAGTTAATAAATGCAATAATCTCTTCCTAATCTTCCCTGTGTCTATGCTGATTCTTATCTCACCATTACATTATTGTTATAACTTAGCATTTATTTTTTTAATATAAATTTATTTTAATTGGAGGCTAATTACTTTACAATATTGTATTGGTTTTGCCATACATTGACATGAATCCACCATGGGTGTACATGTGTTCCCCATCCTGAACCCATAACTTAGCATTTCAAGAGCCAAGAAAATCTGTATTATTCAACTTAGCTTGACCTTTTATCACACACTTAAATATGACATCAGTGCAACAATGAAATTGTTTGGGGACTGCAGAAGTAACTCCACCAGTTTCTGTACATAATATTTTCACCTAGTGGGAAGTGCAGAGCAGTTATTTAATACCTTGTAACAACTGAGAGAAGGCAATGGCACCCCCACTCCAGTACTCTTGCCTGGAAAATCCCATGGAAAGAGGAGCCTGGTAGGCTGCAGTCCATCGGGTCGCAAAGAGTCGGACACGACTGAGTGACTTCATTTTCACTTTTCACTTTCATGCATTGGAGAAGGAAAGGGCAACCCACTCCAGTGTTCTTGCCTGGAGAATCCCAGGGATGGGGGAGCCTGGTGGGCTACCATCTATGATGTCGCACAGAGTTGGACACGACTGAAGTAACTTAGCAACAACTGAGATGGCAGTATTTCTTAGATTATTTGGAGACTGTGTTCTCAAAGGTAGGTTTAAACTCAACATTTTCCATGTATGACCTTTGAGGTAATGCAGCCATATATTCTATAGGAGTGTTTTCCTAAGTGGATACTTTTTGGTCAAAATCAAAAGGAAAGTATTTGTTACAATGAACATATGTGCAGGATGTTTGGAGTAATTGTTTTAAGTAATTTTTAAGATGTCAGTTTTAATTGGATCCTTCATATATCTGTTACTTAAAGTTGAAATATAGTTTGATTTGACCTTTTTGCTGTGTTTTTTAAGCCTCCATTATGGGCTTCCCTGATAGCTCAGTTGGTAAAGAATCCGCCTGCAGTGAAGGAGACACTGGTTTGTGTCCTGGGTCAGGAAGATCCCCTGGAGAAGGGAAAGGCTACCCACTCCAATATTCTGGCCTGAGAACCTCATGGACTATATAGTCCATGGAGTTGCAAAGAGTCAGACGTGACTGAGTGACTTTCACATGATAGTTATAAATGTAGTAATCAGGATGGCAATAAGTAGACACAAGTTTGTACATATGTTATGGTTAAACCTGTTGTTTACAGATGTTTTCTGCAATGCTTGAAAACTTTAAAAATATCTTTGGTTTAATCTACTGTTAGAGATTGCTGGATAAGAAAAAATAAAGCAAAAGTAGTTTAAGAGCAACAAAAAAATCTAAGAAAAATAACTTATCTTTCTAGTACAAATAACTCAATATTCAGAGAATTTCATATGTTACAACCTAGAGTTATGACACTATTAGATCACAGTGAATTGTATGAAATTTTGCAATTTACCCCTCTCTTCCACTTTCTCAGCTATACTATGAAAATGGTCAATTTCTTCTTGGATGAATGCTTTTCTGCTCCTTCGTCTTATGAGTATAGATTTTTTTATTAAAAATAACTAACTATACTTTGAGTTATATTCAGGACAGTCATAAGCTGTAGAATCAGAGAGGATTGCCATTTAGCCTACTAGCCACTGTGTTCCATTTAAGAAGTCTTGGCATCTAATACCTGCTGGTGAGATTTCACTCTTTTTATTAATATACGAAACTGCAGTCGCAAATTCCTGTCATTAAAAAAATATTGTTTTACAGTTGACCCACTCAAAAAGGATGAATTTAGTTAAGAAGGAAGTACAACTTTGTATTGATAGACTCTTAGGATCATTATATATAAAATGTAAAAATTTTTGTATACAGGCTATGAGATAAAAGCATATTTTCATCTTTACAGAAAGGAAATAGACATGGAATGTTTGAATAATTTGGCCAAAATTACACAGTTTTCACAGGATAATTCAAGAATTAAATACAAACCCATGCACTTTCCTAGAGAGTGTATGTCTGCTTATCTTCTGAAGTAAAAATGTGATTCCTATAGCATCATTCTCCAAAAACTTAAATTTCTTTTTCTAAATATATTCCTATAAGTATTATTACTGTTAGAAGTAAAGGTGAAACTAATATTAAGTATAAGTGAGTTGGATCTAAATAGATGAAATCCAATGAAGTAGGATTCATCATAGAACAATGACTTAATAAGTAAAATCAAAACATCCAATATTGAAGAATAAGTGACATTAAAGTAGAAATTTAATGGATTATTGCAGTGGCCAGATAACCTTACATGTTTTTAAAAGATGAAGGCATGATTTTTCAGAGTACGTTGCTATTCACATTAAAGGATAGAAAGTAAAATGCATTTAGTTTTTACTTCATATTGCTTATTGTGTGAGGGTCTTGTTCATATGTTTGTCCTCTGCTCTTTCTGTGAGATTTGAGTTTTTAATTCTAATTTCCTTGGTAAAGAACCTGCCTACCAATGCAGGAGACGCAGGAGATGCGGGGTTCAATCCCTGGGTCTGGAAGATCCCCTGGAGAAGAAAATGGCAACCCGCTCCAGTATGCTTGCTCAGAAAAATCCCATGGACAGAGAAGCCTGGTGGGCTACAGTCTGTGGGGTCACACAGTTTGTCTGTGCATGAATGCACATGACAATTAGAAAACTGTGGGTTTACTGACTTAGAGGAATGCCTCTTGTGAGGTTGTGGAGAGCCAACTTTACCAGTATCTGATGTTCAAGCTGGTTTTAGAAAAGGCAGAGGAACCAGAGATCAAATTGCCAACATCCGCTGGATCATGGAGAAAGCAAGAGAGTTCCAGAAAAACATCTATTTCTGCTTTATTGACTATGCCAAAGCCTTTGACTGTGTGGATCACAATAAACTTTGGAAAATTCTGAAAGATATGGGAATACCAGACACCTGACCTGCCTCTTGAGAAATCTGTATGCAGGTCCCGAAGCAACAGTTAGAACTAGACATGGAACCACAGACTGGTTCCAGATAGGAAAAGGAGTACATCAAGGCTGTATATTGTCACCCTGCTTATGTAACTTTTATGCAGAGTACATCATGAGAAACGCTGGACTGGAAGAAACACAAGCTGGAATCAAGATTGCCAGGAGAAATATCAATAACCTCAGATATGCAGATGACACCACCCTTATGGCAGAAAGTGAAGAGGAGCTAAAAAGTCTCTTGATGAAAGTGAAAGAAGAGAGTGAAAAAGTTGGCTTAAAGCTCAACATTCACAAAACGAAGATCATGGCATCCAGTTCCATCACTTCATGGGAAATAGATGGGAAAACAGTGGAAACCGTGTCAGACTTTATTTTGGGGGGCTCCAAAATCACTGCAGATGGTGACTGCAGCCATGAAATTAGAAGACACTTACTCCTTGGAAGAAAAGTTATGACCAACCTAGATCGTATGTTCAAAAGCAGAGACATTACTTTGCCGACTAAGGTCCATCTAGTCAAAGCTATGGTTTTTCCTGTGGTCGTGTATGGATGTGAGAGTTGGACTGTGAAGAAGGCTGAGCGCCGAAGACTTGATGCTTTTGAACTGTGGTGTTGGAGAAGACTCTTGAGAGTCCCTTGGACTGCAAGGAGATCCAACCAGTCCATTCTGAAGGAGATCAACCCTGGGATTTCTTTGGAAGGAATGATGCTAAAGCTGAAACTCCAATACTTTGGCTACCTCATGTGAAAAGTTGACTCATTGGAAAAGACTCTAATGCTGGGAGGGATTGGGAGCAGAAGGAGAAGGGGACGACCGAGGATGAGATGGCTGGATGGCATCATGGACTCGATGGATGTGAGTCTGAGTGAACTCTGCGAGATGGTGATGAACAGGGAGGCCTGGCGTGCTGCGATTCATGGGGTCGCAAAGAGTCAGACACGACTGAGCTACTGAACTGAACTGAGGAGTGAAACTCAGGCTATCCCAAGACCACCTGCCATAGCTTTATCCAAAAGTGTGGGCGGGAATAGGATAAGGGGTTGGGACAGGCAGCAAAGAGATATTTGCTTGTAATCCCAAGGACTCTGGTCTGACTTCTCCAGTTATAAATACCAATGAGACAATGAGCCAGTCTTATCTCAGCCTGTTTTTAGGTGTCTTCCACATTGATTGTGTTCAGTCGACTCAGTATACATACCTTTGTAATATTTTCACTTTGTGTGGATTGATTATAATAGCCATCTCAACAGGAAATTGTTTTTGCAGTGTGCTACATCATCCATGCTTTATTTCTATAAATAGCTTGTTCTTTGTAGCCTTCTCAAACAGTTGCTTTGATAGCAGAAAGTCATTAAATCTCTTCAAACGTATTAGTCATTCAGCCATGTCCCACTCTTTGCGACTCCATGGACCATAGCCTGCCAGGCTCCTCTGTCCATGGGATTCTCTAGATAAGAATACTGAAGTGGATTGCCATTTCCTTCTTCAAGGGATCTTGCCAGCCCAGGGACTGAACCCAGGTCGCCTGCATGGCAGGCAGATTCTTTACCATCTGAGCCACCAGGGAAGCCCCAGTCGCTTCAAAACCTGGAGTCTTTTAGAGATTTTAGAGGTAGAGAATTATCTTACGTCCTGGTGGGATACTGTAATCATTGATTTGTGATGAGCTGTGACTGGTACCAACCACAGTCAAGTTTAACCAAGACCTCCAAGGGGGAAGAGAATGTAAAAGTGTAAGAAGATCATTGATTTGTGATGAGCTGTGACTGGTACCAACAACAGTCAAGTTTAACCAAGACCTCGAAGGGGAAGAGAAAGTAAAAGTGTAAGAAGAATTACTTTTCAGATTTGTTTTATTCCATCTGTATTCACTTCCTTGGACAGACAAGTTATGGTAAGGGTCTCTGCAGTGGAAAACAAGCATTGAAAATTCCTATAGGATAGCTCTTGGAAATTCATGGTCTGTAGAAAATTATAATTCACGTGTACTTGGAGACAAAAAAAAAAACAACCACCAAACATGTTTGGATAATGATTCTCCTAACCACATAAAAACATTTTCTAGCCATTACTTTTGAGTGATTTATGAGCTCTCCCTTGTGGCTGTTTATTAGAATCACTTGAAATAGCAAAAGAAAAGTAACAGGAAGCTCAATTGCCTGGTTTAATGTAATACACCCACAGTCAAAGTGTGTCTACCCAGTAAATGCAGTATTGTAATGTCTTATTACCCTGTATTAGATTTGCTTCTCTGATGCAGAAAATAAGTGAAATAGCTATGATTATTTTTGAATTTAAAAATGGACCAGTACTTACAGAAATGTTTTTTAAAACCAAGGTTTAGATAATGGTTAAAAATTATAAAATAGTTAACCCTTAATTACTAAAATATGAACTTTTCAAAAACTTATCAATATCTAGAGAGAGCATTAAAATTGCATTTGAATTTTTCCTAAAGCCTCTTAATGAGGTCATACAAAGTAACACATTCCAGAAATATTATGGACGTTGAATCTCCTGAACTCTGTGACTTGGTTCCATGCCCTACCCCCCCCCCATCCTCTAGTATTACCTTTTGGAAGGAGTTTTATCAAGCCCCCTGTGTAAATTTGAGGAGAAAGAGTTCTGTGTGAGCCAGAGTTTCATTTCACTAGATTGCTTTTTAAATCTTGAGAAAGTCACTAGTGTTGTACCCCAGATTCAGATTTTTAATTATGGTTTTTTAGCATTTTGTATGTTATTTTCCATTATTATTCAGTTGTAACAGTAACCCTTTTAAACCTACCTAAATTTTAAATACCATCTTTACTTCACACGTGGATTACATAAGAATTGGAGAATTTCATCCATGTGATCGACCAGTGTGTTGGGATAAAAGGCATTCGTCCCGTAGGGGGTGTTCAAAGCTGAGATTCAGGAGCAGACAGTTGGGTTGTAAATCCACTTTGCACCCTTTGAGTGTTGGCGTTCCCATTTTGATCTCTTGAATTTAGATTCACATATTGAGAACAGCAGTCCATTGACTGCATACAAGAGAAGCATCATATGTCAGATGTAAAGCCACACGTATGTTATTATGGTTTATGGAAAAATGTAGGTTCCTGTTATCTACCACTGCAGATGGGTACTCTGAAAAAGTTTCTGTTAAATTTATTTGGATTTAAATTTCTCCCTTTTGAATAACTACCTTTTAAATCATCTTGGAAATTCTCAGACCGCTGAGGATGGCTCTGAACTTAGTAGTTGACATTGTGAATTCTGTGATGAAACAAACATTTATTGAAAGCCTGCCATATGCTGAATCTATGCTTGCGATTTTTAAAATATGTGTATTTTTTCCTTTGATTTTTATGAAATTCTTAAGCGATACAGAGATGAAGGCATTGAGTCTTAGCAGGTTAGGTGCTGAGATTCGAAATGGAACAGGGTCTGACTTCAGCATTCACATTCTTAATATATTCCAGATGATTGTTAGGTTTTGAACTTCATTACTCATATGAAATCAGCTTTAATCTAGATATTGTGAAGGGCTTAGCATAGTACTTGGCATGCATTAAACACTCAACAAATCATATCTCTTGTTATCTCTATCACTCCATTGGATGTTTTTCTTCCCCTTCTTTTTTTTTTTTTTTCTGTTTAGTACCTCTGGAACTTATGTTTTTATTCCCTATAGTTTCACATTAATAGAATGAGAGCAGGGGGAGAAAGAAAAAATTGAGCAAATCCAAAAGAAAGAGATGAAGAAATATGGACAAACTAGAGATAGGAGGTAATACTTGCCCCACTGGGTGGTTGTTAATGATCACATTTGGCCCAAGTTTATATTCTCACATTTTGTTTTATTCCCAGGCCATATTTACATAACAGTCAGAGAATAGTTGTGGCAGAGATTTAAACTATTGGGTATGAATGTGAGGGCTAGCGTCTTAGTACATGGATCTGCCATCCACTCTTTTGTCTTTCCCAATTAAAAAACATTTCATTCATATTGACTAGTTCCATGTTTTGAAGTGGGATACTCTGCTATGATATTTCCATGAATCTTTCATGGAATCAAAAGTAATAGGTCCAAAGTGAAATTCATTGTCATTACTCTTTCTCTACCAGACATGCTCTCTGCCTCATTTACCCTAGTTCTTAAAGCTATGCTGGAGTTCCAGTGCCTGAGGCTGAAAACTTAATGTCACCTTTGATTCCTCCGCCTCTGCAGTTCCGTGCTACCCATCTGTCAACACCACGGCCCTCTGACCTAGTTGTCTCTTCAAGCTTGTGTTCTTCTCCCAGCCATTCACCTGGCTTATCCTTGTCCTTATCTCTTCATTCTCAAAGTATCCTGCATATTACTTCCTAGAACAAGTTTTTACATTAATCCTCTTTTAGAAACCAGCAGTGATTCCATATTCAGGTAACTTTGCTTAGACTATGGGTATTCTTTCCTTATTGCAGTTAAATTTATTAATAGTAATTACACACTTTTCTCCAGTTAGATAATGTTAATAGCTAATAACACATGGAACCTGCTGTGTGCCAAAACTTTTCAACATACTTTGTATTCATTATGCCATTTGCATTTTTAAAAAGGTAACTGAAGGCCTGTAATTTTGTTGGCACTCACAGTCAGGATGGACTGTTAATGAACGTGTAGTAAATGCTTCTATTTTTTCCCTGTGCTGCACCCCTCCTCCCCGCCCGCCTCATATTTGCGTAATTCGGTCTCTTGCCTTTTTATGGTGATGCCTGTTCCTAGGATATTTTTTCTCTTTTGGTGTATCTAGTTCATATCCGCTTCCTGTTCACCTTTATCCAGTACTTCCTGTTTACTATCTAAATACTACCTTGACTTATTTAGTTCTTATGGATCTTTTCTGTTGTCAAAATTCTGATGTGTTTGTGATGAATTCTGCATAATCATGTAACTATTCTCAATGTACTGTGATCAGTTTTGTCTCAAATTTTCCAAAAATTTTAGCAGGACTTTATGACATTAAATACTTGTTGAATGAATATTTTTTCTCCCTTTTCACAAGTAGGCATCAACTTTCATGCCTTAGTTTTTTTCCTTTTCCCACATAGTTCAGTAGCGTGCTTGGCAGATATGTAAGCACCTAGTGATTCAATGTGGGAATGTCTAGGCCATCTGTCTTTTGTGACTGTCATAGGAAAATACCTTCTCATAATGTGCACATAGATATCCTTCAACGAAAAGGGTAGTGTAGAAGATTCGGATGTGGAAGCGTATCAGGTATATCATTACAGCTGGATATATGTTATGTATGTTTATTTGGAGATATTAAAACTATGAGTTTTGAGTACTTTCAGGATGTAAGGCACTGAACTAAGTGTTTTACATTCATTATCTTCATCCTTAGAATCAAGTTGTTAGGTGATATGGCTGGTGATCAGAATGTTTAAATAGCAGTTCGTAAGCTGTGGAACTGTGTTGAAGTCAGCCACTCTTGATTTTAAATACATGTATTAAGAGCTGTGCTGCATATCTTCTTATTCAGCCTCATTGTTTGAGTTTTCACCACTTGGGAAATATCTCTTTGTTTAAAATCATTGCCTTTAAATACATTAGGTCATGCTGGTTTCCAGCATAAAGCAAACATTCGGTAACTGTTGGCCTTTATTGTTGCTATTTTTCCAAATTACACTAAAGTGTCCATGACACTGTCCTTCCTTATGTGAACTGTAAAGGCAGAATCCGTATTTATTACCTCTGTAACATCTGGAGAAATATATATGTGTGTGTTTCAATGTATTTGGAGTTTCACTAGGGCAAAGAGGATTTAGAGGGTGAGAATTAAAAGTGAGCTACTTTGCTACTGTTCCCAGTCATCTTTCTGTAGTAAAATGCCTGCCCAGTGTATCTGGATGAATGCCTGTCCGAGCTCACAAAAAGGACGGTAGGTGATTGATGGCAGAGGTATCTGTGCTGGCTCTCAATGTCTTGGGAAGGATTTTGAGTATTGATCTCCTTTGTATGTTTTCACAATGGAGGATTTTAGGTACTTTTTCAAGAGGTCATCTCTTTTTCCTACAAATTGGAAAATGACAGAATCATGGGAAGCATTATTTAGTTTTTATTTTTGTAAATACTGTCTTTGTGTGTTAGATAGATTATGGAATTTAAGAAATAAAGCTTGACTAGAGAATAACCAGTTTAGTGAAAATAATAGAAAGTAAAACCCATTTATTGAAATTTTAAAATTGTGATATAATGTCAAACTTATTTGAAATTATAAGAATAATATAAGGAGCTCCTATATATGCTTTAACCTATTTTAAAATAGTGACTTATTTGAAAAGTAGATTTTTCTCTTCATGTTAGCATTTGCTAACTATAAAATAGGTCATAATATTATCACAGCAGTAGAATGAATGGTAATTTTGTTAACTGGGCCTACCTTTCCCCCCTCAACTTTATTGGTATATAATTGACATTATGTAAGTTTAAATTGTACAGTATGTTGGTTTGATGCATTTATGTATTGCAAAATGGTTAATACCATGACATTAGCTAATACCTCCATCTTGCCACATTATTATTTCCTTTTGTCTTGAAAACATTTAAGATCCTATGTTTAATGTTAATGCTTTTAAAGTGATTTTTTTAAAATCAAGATTTCCTTCCAACAGGTTGCTTTCCTTAGAAATATGTCTTCTGTATCCAGTCATTGCCCCTGACCCAGCTTGAACCCCCTCACAGTATTCGTACAGATTGATTTAAAGATTTATCTGTTTGAAAGTTTAAGTGAAATCCAATTTGGAGTTTTAGACTAAAACGCTGTTCATTGAAATAAAATCAGTTACTGTTTTAGTGTGGTTGGAAATATTATGAGAATATGCAGGCAGAGCCCAAGTATAAGGAATCTAATTAAATAGGGAAAAAATAAGCCTCATTTTAGTTTGCAGCTGTACAATTATAAGATTTTAGTGGCAAGACAGAAAGCTTTTATATGGCTCGATTTTCAAATGATGCTTGAACTGACTATATTAAACCAACATAATTAAAGGTATCTTAAAATTTAATGTCTGATGTGTAGTTAAATTTTAGAATATGAACTTTAAATATTTAAGATCTCACCATGTGTACTTGTTTTCACATTAGTCACATTATTGCTAGGATCAAGTGAAATAATTTGTGAAAATTTAATTATAAAGTAGAAAAAGACTATATGACATGTGTGAGGTATTTTTTATTTCATTTATAGAAGCAAAAGGGAACAAAAACTGTTTATTTAAGTAAGTGGAATAAGGGGGTATTTTTTTTCAATATTGTTTGCATGAATTATACAGAATTTAATGTATTTGTATTTTTAATTTCAGATTCAAAATGCTAATGATGTATTAATTGCACCACTGGAGAAATTTCGCAAAGAACAAATAGGTGCAGCAAAAGTAAGTATTACATTTTATTATTCTTCATATATTCTCTTGATAATTAAAGATAATATGTATAATTTCAGATGTTAACATTTTTGAAATTACAATGACCTTTTAAGAATTCTGTACGTCATTTAAAATTTTTGCACAGAGCCTATTACAAAGACTGGAATTCTTTTAAACAGAAGAAAGATATTATTCTCCTACTGAATATAGAAAAAGTCAGCATAAGTGAGTTTCTCCCGTCCCAACAGTGGTAGGACATTAGCAGCTTTAAAGAGGGTAAAATCATTGTAAAAATATGGTAAGTATTATTAACACCTATATAAAATAAAAATTAGGTGTGTATGTTGAAAATTGAAGCAATAGTTATAATATTGCTTTTACTTTTTCTATTTTTTATTCTTAATAAAGATACGTGTTTGTGGATAACTTTAGACATCTTTGTCATGCCTCTTCATTAATGTTTAATTCCTTATGGATCAATTAAAATTTCTCTGAGCCTAATAATTTCTGGAAATTTACTTGCAACTTCTTTCCTAGTTCCATGTTTAACTACATTCTTAACATCATGTAAGGACTTAAAATTTGAGTTTCTAAAACAGAATTCATCATCTGTCATACTTCCCCCATCCTTTCTCTGTTTTGGTTTTCCATTCAATCAATGACAAACCCTTTTCTCCTTTGAGCAGTGTTTGCATTCTCCTGCAGAAATATTTCTCCTTCTGTCCTTCTCCTTTCTGTCTGAAATTTTTCCCTCCTTGGAATATTTCCTACCCTTAACTTGTTGAAGTCTTGCTAGCTCTCCATGGCTTATTTCATATCTCTGCACCAGAAAGAAGCCTTCCTTTACATGGGTCTTTCTTTATACATCTGTTCCCTTCCAGAATTGATTTTTTTTCCTTAGAGGATCAAGTAATCTGTATGTTTATTTCCTGTGAAAAGCTATCACAGTCTGCCTTGAATTAGAGTTTTATGTGTACTTACCCACCAATTATGAGTTGTTATCAAGTCAAGAACAAAACCAGAACCATTCTGTTTAATTAATTCAGCAAACATCTATCAGTATCTCTGTTGGCCCACTTATGGTGTTTGATAAGATTAAGGGATACAACTGTAAACAGGACAGACAAGCTCCCTGCACTTGTTATCTTTTGTGTGTTTACAAATGCACTGAGGATTGTGGAACAGAAGTGCATGGTGCTTTGTGAGAAGATAATTAATGGAACTGACCTTGTCCAGAGAACCAAGCAGTGCCGTCTGCAGGAAGTGTCGGTTAAACTGAGAGCTGAATGATGGGAAAGAAACAGCTGGGAATGGGGATACAGGGAGGGGGAGGGAGGATCCTTTTCACATTCCCAAAGAGGGAACAGGGTGGATATGAATGAAAGCCTTGAAGAAGGAGAGCCTGGCATTTTAGAGTAAAAAGTTTTAATGTGTTTGGAACATAGAGGACCATGGGGATGGAGGACATGTGCACACCTGTATTAGTGGTTCACAGTGTTTACTCCTTATTCTGTTTACTCATTCTCTGATCATGTAAAGAAATGTAGGTAGAGGAATGATTACACTTGCGCTTTAAAACATCCCTCTAGTTGGACTGGAGGAGGGGGAACTGTTTGAGCGAAGCCAGTTGGGGAGTTAGTCGTTAGTGGCTGTGGGTTCCGAAGGGGACGGAGACGTGGAGACAACAGAGTATATTTCAGGCATAAAACGGAAAGAGTAGGAAATGGGTTACAGACTGAAAAGTGAGCAACAGGGCATTTCAGGGATAACTCCCAGGATTCTGTGTTGTAAAACTGGGCATTTTTTCCAGCTGCTTACTGACTTAGGCAGCGTTTACATTTGAATGACAGAAATAGGGAGTTTGGCCTTGAGGTAGGATGACTGAACTCAGGGTCTCACCACGCCATCCAGGTGGAGACAGTGACTTGGCAGGTATGTATTCAGATCTGAATTAGAAATGTGTTTGGGATCTGTCCTCCAGATGGTAATGAAAATCATGGGAGTAGGTCAGAACCCTTAGGGAAAGAAGAGAGGGAGAAAAGGACCTAAATTCTTGATGATCGGAGAATTCTCAACATTTGATGTTTGGAAAGAAACAAAGACAGATAAGGAGGCTGAGAAGGAAGAAGACAGGTGGAAGAAGAAGGAAGAAGCCGAAGAAGGAAGAAAATACAAGAATGTGGTGGCTTAGAGCAAGCAAGAGTCTTTTCAAGAGTAAAATAGCTGATCTTCCTTGAGATCCAGACTGCAGGGGTTTTCACTGTTATTAAATCTGTGACCTGATTAAATCCTCACAAGCAACCTGGGAGGTGAGTGCAGGTATTAGTTACATCTGTTTTACAGTGAGGAAAATGATGAGGTCACCTGCATGGGACCCCAGAGCTGGGAAGTCAGACTCTGGGTATGAAATCAAGCCATTTTCCTTCAAGGTCTTGGTTTACAATATTTCATTTCATCAGTGGGCTTCCCTGGTGGCTCAGACAGTAAAGCGCCTGCCTGCAGTGTGGGAGACCTGGGTTCGGTCCCTGAGTGAGGGAGATCCCCTGGAGAAGCAATGGAAGGCAATGGCAACCCACTCCAGTATTCTTGCCTGGAAAATTCCGTGGACGGAGGAGCCTGGTGGGCGGCTACAGTCCATGGGGTCGCAAAGAGTCAGACATGACGGAGCGACTTCACTTTCATTTCATCAGTGATGTTTTTATAATACTAAAAAGCTTTGTGAGCTCCAAGTTTGGAGCTCATATAAAATAGTAGATTTCACATTTGTATAAATTCTTATTTGTTTACGTTTGCTATAGGGGTAGTAGCATGAGCAAATACACTCATTTTATTTTGTTTTTTAAGTATCTCAGTTGCTGAACAGATCAGCTGGGAGCACACAACAGCACTCTACAATCTTGCCTACTCATTGGGAGGTTAAACTTATGATTGAATTAATTCAGATGACATCTTGAGCAAAAATGTGATTGTAGTGGGCCTCCTGGTGGTGTTGATTCTGTGTATTTTATTTGCCTGATAGCTCTTAGTACTATATTGTTGCTCAGTATCTAAGTAACCCTTGTATAGTAAAGTCAATAGAAAGCAGGAATTGTCTTCTGCAGTATTTGTTTAGGTCATTATCTTTTTTCTGGTATTGTAGAACCTTCTTGGTAGGAATAAAAATCTTGAAGATGTTGATTTTTTTTCTATTGCTTTACTTCCTGTTGTACTTAGTTAATTTTTAATTTGATAAATAAAGTGAATTCTCCAAATGATACTCAGCTGCTTTCCACAGTCTTGACAGTGGAGGTTTCGCACAAGTGTGTTCAGGCCTGTGAGGGAGCCAGAGGAGAGGTCCGTTTCAGCAGGACATGCTCAGCTGGTGCTGGTGGAAACGCTGCTTCCAGTTGGCCCTTCCTCACGGGCGGATGGTCCTGTTTAGATGAAGTGGACAGGGTCCACGGACCACAAATATCCCCTGTGTGAAGTGTGTTTTTATGGAGCTTTGAGACACCTGATCCTTTGCTGTGGAAAGTGAGGCCCTGAGTGGCTTGCAGTTGTGGGGAGAAACAACAGAAAACAAACCACTGCATCTGTGAGGGGCATTCGCAAAGATTAATGACGAGACTGCTGAATGGAAGGACAGGGGAGATGGGTCCTGCTTTGTGAACAGCTAACGATTAGAAGAACTATCCAAAGACACTGGCCAAGTGTGTATTTATTTTAGAGGTTCTTATTCTGAGGGTGTGCACAGAATGGAGTTGTATTGCAGGGCTGACCTATTACCCACGTCAGAGTATAGAAGAGAATGTCTGGTTTCTTTAATTTGCCTCCTGATACACTGCTGATTTAAATTCTAGAAATGAGTGGAAAGTAGGTATTCAGAACGATTAATGCTAGCTAGAATTCCTGCGGTATGAATGTACCTAGAGCAGCATTATTGTAGAACATGATGAGATATAACTTTCTTTCACATATTTTGTATACACTGATGGGTATATTTCATTACATTGGAAGTGTTCTCCTTGCCCCCAGAGAGAATGAATTATAAGTCACATCGGCACACATGTTCCTCCATAAACTGACTCCAAAATATGGGTAGAACTTCATACCTGAGTTCCTAATCAAAGATACATGTAGGGAGAAATCTCCGTCTGGCTCGTTTTCCACATGTAAACGGACTGAGCCCGTAGTTGGGGGCAGAGTAAGGACCAGAGCTCAGTCCCTCGGACCGACGATCTTTGACTCCTCCATGCTGCTCTTTAGAATACTCTTTTGTGAATGTTATTGTTTTCTCTACCATTAGCAAATAAATGTTTCAATGTGAAACATTTTAATGATAAAAATGTTGCAGGTAAGCCCAAAGATAACCACTTTGAAGCAAGCCTAACTAATGTATCTCTTGATTTAAAAATTTCCCAGCATAGAGTAGGCAGTTAACATGGGCTGGTTTTATTAGATAAGAGAGACATGAGAAATACTACCCATTAAAGTTAAAAGGTACATTTTCATTTTATGGGAAATGTTTTTAAAACTGGTTTTCATTTTCACTTGGACTTTACTGGAAATCATGTGAACATTCTTCCATGGTTTTAAAACAAAAATAAATGATATAATGTTAGTCATGTAAAAATAGAACTTGATTTTCTTTACATTAATTTCATAGTGAAAACTGTAGTAGAATTGGATAATTCTTGTCCCTTTGCTTTGTTTTGTCCTTAGAAGAATTTGGTTCTGCTTCTGAACATTGTTAATTACATGACAAGGCATGTTAATAATTTTAGCATATGGTGCCTAAAATATATCTGTGGGTAACTGTCACAATTAATTCCTATACAACCTTAACATATCCTTCATGTGGAAACTGCATCCTAATTTGTTGTCTCAAATATGCAGGTGGTTTAGGGAATCTAGAAGAATTGCAAATGCTTTCAAATTTAAAAGAATTTGTCACTGAGATGAGTTATTCATCTAATTTAAAGCATACTAAATACTTGAACTCACGTTGAGAACAATCCAAAAGCAAATCCCCTAGTGGTCCAGTGGTTACGACTCTCCTCTCCTACTGCAGGGGGCACTGGACTCCCACTTCTTTGGATTGTTCTCATTATGAATCCAAACATTAAATTAGATGAGTAACTCAGCTAGTGATGAACTTATGGTTACCACAGGGGAAAGCCAGAGGGGTGGTGGGGGCTTGGGAGATTGGGATTGACACATACACACTACTTCACCGGCGGCACAGATGGTAAAGAATCTGCTTGCAATGTGGGAGACCTAGGTTCAGTCCCTGGGTTGGGAAGATCCTCTGGAGGAGGGCATGGCAACCCACTCCAGTATTCTTGCCTGGAGAATCCCCAAGGACAGAGGAGCCTAGTGGGCTGCAGTCCATTGGGGTCACAAAGGGTCCAACATGACTGTGCAACTAAGCACAGTACATATGTAGAACAGGTAACTGATAAGACCCTACTGTATAGCATAGGAAACTCTTTTCAGTACTCTGTAATGACCTATGTGGGAAAAGAAGCTTAAGGAGAATGGATATATACTGATTCACTTTGCTATACAACAGAAACTAACACAACATTGTAAACCAACTGTGCTCCAATAAAGATTAATTAAAAAAAAAAAGGAAGTTGTTTATAGGATCAGAGTATGGACTTAAATCGACTTCCCACGCAGTTTCTTAATACTTCCAATGGTTCTTCAGTTCTCAAGGCCTCAAGGCAAGAATCCTGAAATGGTTTGCCATTCATTCCCGTCTCCAGTGGACCATGTTTTGTCACAACTCTCCACATGATCTGTCCAGTTGAATGGCCTTGCACAGCATGGCTCATAGTTTCATTGAATTAGACAACATTGTGATCTGTGGGATCATTTTGGTTACAAATAGCTGAGAAAAGAAGAGAAGCAAAAGGCAAAGGATAAAAGGAAAGATATACCCATCTGAATGCAGAGTTCCAAAGAAGAGCAAGGAGAGGTAAAGAAAACCTTCCTCAGTGATCAGTGCAAAGAAATAGAGGAAAGCAATAGAATGGGAAAGACTAGAGATCTCTTCAAGAAAATTAGAGATACCAAGGGAACTTTTCAGGCAAAGATGGGCACAATAAAGGACAGAAACAATATGGACATAACAGAAGCAGAAAATATTAAGAAGAGGTAGCAAGAATACACAGAACTATACAAAAGAGACCTTAATGACCCAGATAACCATGATGGTGTGAACACCCACCTAGAGCCAGACATCCTGGAATGTGAAGTCAAGTGGGCCTTAGAAAGCATCACTACTGACAAAAGCTAGTGGAGGTGATCAAATTCCAGCAGAGCTATTTAAAATTCTAAAAGATGATGTGAAAGTGTTGCGCTCAATATGCCAGGAAATTTGGAAAACTCAGCAGTGGCCACAGGGCTGGAAAAGGTCGGTTTTCATTCCAATCCCTAAGAAGTTCAGTTCAGTTCAGTTGCTCAGTCATGTCCGACTCTTTGCAATGCCATGGACTGCAGCAAACCAGGCTTCCCTGTCTATCACCAACTCCCAGAGCCTGCTCAAACTTATGTCCATTGAGTCGGTGATGCCATCCAATCATTTCATCTTCTGTCGTCCCCTTCTCCTCCTGACTTCAATCTTTCCCAGCATCAGGGGCTTTTTGCAGTGATTTTGGAGACCAAGATAATAAAGTCTCTCAATATTTCCATGGTTTCCACATCTATTTGCCATGAAGTGACGGGACCAGATGCCGTGATATTAGTTTTTGGAATGCAGAATGTTAAGCCAGCTTTTTCATTCTCCTTCTTCACTTTCTTCAAGAGGCTCTTTAGTGCCTCTTCACCTTCTGCACTTCACCACTTTTAGGGTAGTGTTATTTGTATATCTCAGGTTATCTCTGTTTCTCCCAGAAATCTTTGTTCCAGCTTCTGTTTCATTCAGCCTGGCATTTTGCATGATGTACTCTGCATGTAAGTTAAATAAGCAGGGTGACAATATACAGCCTTAACGTACTCCTTTCCCAATTTGGAACCAGTCTGTTATACCATGTCCAGTTCTACTGTTGCTTCTTGATCTGCATATAGGTTTCTCAGTAGGCAGGTAAGGTGGTCTGGTATTCCCACCTCTTGAAGAATTTTCCATAGTTTGTTGTGATCCACACAGTCAGAGGCTTTAGTGTAGTCAATGAAGCAGATGTTCTCCTGGAATTCTCTTGGGATTTTCTATGATCCAGTGGATATGGGCAATTTGATCTCTGGTTCCTCTGCCTTTTCTAAATACAGCTTGAACATCTGGAAGTTCTCAGTTCATGTACTGTTGAAGTCTAGCTTGGAGAATTTTGAGCATTACTTTGCTAATGTATGAGATGACTGCAATTTTGTGGTAATTTGAACATTCTTTGGTTGAACATTCTTTGGCATTGCCTTTCTTTGCTATTTGATGCTTTTAAACTTTGGTGTTGGAGAAGACTATTGAGAGTCCCTTGGACTGCAAGGAGATCAAACCAATCAATCCTAAAGGAAATTAGTCTGGAATATTCATTGGTAGGACTGATGCTGAAGCTGAAGCTCCACTACTTTGGCCACCCAATGGCAAGAACTGACTCCTGGGAAAAGCCCCTGATGCTGGGAAAGACTGAAGTCAGGAGGAGAAGGGGACGACAGAGGATGAAATGGTTGGATGGCATCACCGACTGAATGGACATGAGTTTGAACAAGCTCCAGGAGGTGGTGAAGGACAGGGAAACTTGGAGTGCTGCAGTCTATGGGGTCACAAAAAGTCAAGACACTTCTGAAGCAACTGAGCTTGTGCTCAACGGACTTAGATCACCTTACTTTCCTCCTGTTTTGAACAGGTGCTTCAGGGAATGTTCAGGATTTTCATGTTTGCTTCTGGCCTCTGAGCTGAGCCTCTCTTAAACAGATGTTCTCTGGCAGTGACTGTATTGGGACTGAGTTTCTGGGCAAACTAGAAACTGTTTGACAGTTGATTTGAAATTACTTGCAATTTCCTTGACTGTACCTTCTATCAGTAGAGTCTATTATGTTATATAGAGTGACAGAATAACTGATTTTGCCATTTGGTCATGTTTTTAAACAATAATATTACTCTTTGCAGTAGTCAGCCGGGCGCTGCCCTACGCATGCCCCATGCAGCGGCGGTGGCAGTGCTGGTGCTTTAGTTGTTCAGTTGTGCCCGACTCTTGTGGCCCAGTGGCCCGCAGGCTGCCAGGCTGCTGCTTCAGCTGCTCAGTTGTGCCCGACTCTTGTGGCCCAGTGGCCCGTAGGCTGCCAGGCTTCTCTGTCCACGGCATTTCCTGGGCAAGAATACTGGACTGGGTTGCCATTTCATTCTCTAGGAGGTCTTCCCCAACTAGGGATCAAACCCACGTCTCCTGCATTATAAGAGGCAGTCTTCTGCATTGCTGGCAGATTGTTTACCGCTGATCCACCAGGTGAAACTCATTTACTCCTCATACCCAACAGATAAGGAAACTGCTAAAACTGCTAGATAAAGAAAATGAGGTGCCAAAGGTTCAGCAGGTGGGCAGAGGTCACATAACTAGAAAGGCGTAGAGTTAGATTTTAGCCGGAGATGAGATCAAGCTTGCAGAGTACTTTAGTACCACCACCACGTTTGATGCTGAAGAAATACAAATCCCTTTTCTCTATACTGGGAAAAGGAAACGTTGTCTGGTTAGCACGTTTAGAGAGCAAAGATTACTGTCTTTTAATTGTTTAACAGCCAGTTCTGTAGAATCATACAAATTTGAGATCAAAACCTGGCATTTAATACTTAAGAAATGTGAACTTGGATAAGAACTTTCTAAAGCCTTGGTTTCACCCTCAGAAAAATAGTACAATGTTAATTGTTCATATTTCATCATTCGTAGTAATACTTTGTGTTGGCATTAATCAAAGTATTGCAGTAAAAATACTGTTCATGTAGGTTAATTTGTCTCACTTTGTTTTATGGACAGAGACAAATGCAAGTTCATTGCTAAATATTTACATAGATTGTTTCATGGGGCTACCAAGCAAGAGGCTCTTTAATGTACCTTACTTGTAATTAATAACACTGTGCAATCTCTGGAGCACTGTTCTTATCACTGATAATAGTCTTACAGAGTTGGAACTATCATCATTCTTTAGATGACTGAGACCCAGAAGGACCGAGTGGTGTTGCCAGTAAGCCCAGGTTACTGTGCTCTGCCTGGGACTCAGATCCCAGGCTTCTGTTACCTGATTCAGTACTTTGACACCTGCCTCCATCATGGAATGTAAACCTTTTTTTAAATATATATATGTATATATAAATATATATAATTTATTGTGTATTTTCACCATCCTTTACAGCATTTTATAAGGTTACTATCAGCCCTAATTGACCCCATTGCCACCACTAGAGAAACAAACCAGACCATTTTCCTTGGAGACGATGAATCGGTAGTCATTTCTGTTCAAGTGGCACCATTCAGTGTCTCTGTGTACTTTGAAAATTCTAAATGTGTCATGTTTTTATGTATATTTCAGAATCTGACAGTCATTGGGAAAGCTGAGCTTCACATAGACTTAGAATTCTGGGTAGGAATGTAACCCCAAAACCATTTTACTGAACAAGTCAATTTTTATATATTACATCTTTATATATTAGGAGCTTCCCAGGCGGCGCTAGAGGTAGAGTCCTCCTGCCAATGTAGGAGACGCAAGAGACATGGGTTCAATCCTTGGGCTGGGAAGATCCTCTGGAGGAGGAAATGGCAGCCCACTCCAGTATTCTTACCTGGAAAATTCCTTGGACAGAGGAGCCTGGTGGGCTGCAGTCCGTGGAGTCACAAAAAATGGGACAAGACTGAGCACACACACACACTGGAACATTATGTATTGAATGTCTCTGTGTGTTTACATCCATATACAGATTATTGTAAACTTCATTAAGTGGCTCCTATTTGCTCAAATAAGAAGATATGCTCATAATTTGATGAAGTTGAGATTATCATTATTTTTCCACCTAATTATTCTTATTGATGCCTGAAGACTGATACTTAAATATTTTAAGATTCCACATGATATATATTTCTACAAAAGATCCTTATGTAATTTTTAGGTCAAGTATATAATTTTTAAAAATTTTCACACAGTTCACAAATACCATATGTAAATAAGAACTGATAAAATACAGTGGAACCTTGCCAAAGAGCATCATTGTTAAAATCAGTGCCCAGAGATCTGAAGAGTGAAATCTGTTGTACAGTTCAGATTCCTTTTATTCTTCAGTGGTCAGCCTTCTTCAGTGTGAATCAAACCTATTTCCTTATAATGAAATCTCCACAGCAAATCCAGTTACTTAGGGTTAACCTGATGGAGGGAGAATCTCTAAATAATGAAAATTTTCTAGGTCTCTTGCTTCTACATAGGGCATCTGTGAGTAGTTCAACAGTTCCATCTCCACAGAGCCAATTGCCCTAGTCAGTTTTGTATCTTCTCCAGATAATGAGGTGGTTCTGAGCCTTGGTGTTTTTATTTGTAGATGCCTTCTTTCCTATACCCTTTGTACTGGCTACTCTGCTGCAGAAGAGTTTCATACATGAGTTTATTCCTCGAATTCATTTCAGCATACATGTGTTGGTTCTGAGCATTACTATGCATGTTGCTATTTTTACTTCTACTTTATTTGTTCAGGATCACTGCCTTCCCAGTGGTCCTTGAGATGCTTGCAAAGCTATCTGGAATTTACTTTTTTTTTTTTCCCCACAGTTAAGTGGTTAGAAATATTGTGAAATATTTAGGGAACTTGATACTTACTTGTGTGGACAACTCGAAGAAGACAGTAAAACTGGAAGCATTTTATATTATGGTTACATTTTTTAATTCAGAGCAGTTTCAGATATAAACAGGAGTCTGTTTCAAGCATTAGGAATAGGTTAGTGTCTAGTAAGCGCCATTTATTGTTAACTATGGATCTCTGATAAAATGACTATCATCAGTGACCTAAGCTATCCTGAATTTTACTTTACAATGTAATAGTTGCTTGTTTGTTGGGAAAAATAACAGAGAAGTATCAAGAGTTTATTACCAGGGTAAACTAAGAAAGAAAATGAAAGATGAAGGATTTTCTAAATCATTTTATAGAATACTAATTTTTACACATTATACATTATAACCTATTCTTTGAGTGTTTTACAAATGAGTTATGGCAGCATTTCAATTTTAATGGTTCTCTATTGGTCTGTTCCTGTTGCCATCATATATATTTTTTGTGTATCAAATTAGAATTAAAACTTTATAATATACATTGAAGTAATTAGAAGCCTTCTAAAGACTATGAAGGGCTTCCCTAGTGGCTCAGTGGTAAAGAATCTGCCTACCAATGCAAGAGACACAGGTTTGATCTCTGGATCTGGAAGATCCCCTGGAGAAGGCAATGGCCACCCACTCCAGTATTCTTGCTCAGGTAATCCCATGGACAGGGGAGCCCAGTGTGCCACAGTTCATGGGGTCACAAAAGAGTTGGACATGTCTTAGCAACTAAACAACAACAAAGACTATGAATTAGTATGTTAAATATTTAGAAAACTTCTACAGATTTAAAAATTATGAAGAATCACAGGCTACTTCCTCTAAAAAATCAATTAAAACCTTTTGTTACATTGGAAATACAGAACATTTTCATGTCTAGTTCAGGAAAAGGAAAAAAAAGGTTTCTGACTACCAAATGTGAAAATTGCTAGGAAGCATCTGAATTTGTTCAAAATCCCTGTTAAGTTTTGGTTTTTCTTTTCTTTTCTTTTCTTTCTTTTTTTTGTTAATATCATATTGATTTAACTTACCAACTCGTTTTCTATAAACAGCTTCATTTTTTCAGCATTCTTGTTAAAAAAATTAGCAGTGGAAATTGAACATGAAGCCCCTGATTACCACATTTTAAAAAGTATCAGTATTGACTAGTAAAATTATTTACCTTTTCACTGTTCATGCCACATTGTTTCTTCCAGTCAAAATAAAATCTCAGCATCTATTAACTAGAGTTCTTTGAGTACATGCTTGTCTGGTAGACTTTTTGGATTTGGTGATGAAACTTATATTTCAGTTACTTCATTCCAAAGTCATGAATTTTTTGGCATCTAGAGTTTATCATCTAACATATTGACAAGTTCTCTACTACCTCATTCCCGTTTCTAAACTCTGAGTCATTAGAAATCTGATGAGCATGCCATCAGTCATCTTGCCTTAAGTTATTAATATAAAAACATTCAACTGCAGTATTGATCTGCTTTATACTAACTAGACATGGTGTTCAGCATTGTAGATTCAAAAACAAAATATAATGCTTACCTCCATGCAGCTAACAGAATAGCAGAGGAAACCCCAAGACACAGGTAATCAAGATGGAATGGGATTAGTGGTATATCTGAAATATGCCTATAGTCATATATCTGCACAGTGGAAGAAACAATTTATTCTGGCTAACAGGGGAAGGGGGGCTGGCATAGCCCTTTGTGAAATTATGATGTTCCACAGGTGCAGTTTAAAGGCTGGCAAATAGCATCCTTGACAAAAGAAAAGTGGTAGCGGCAAAAAAATTTTGCAGTGTGGCTTAAAAACTTGATATATTTTAGTGTTGATTAGAGCTGTTGCTTTTACCACTTTTTTTAAACAACAAAAAACCATGAACTGCATTAAGAAGTACACTTAATACCACAATTCATTGAGTATATGTGCACAAAATAACTGAGGCAGAAGAAAGGACAAGAGAACTGGAAGGTAGAGTGATGGGAATAGCTGCTGTGGAATGAGATAAAAAAGATGAGGACAGTCTTAGAGACTTCTGGAACAGTATTAAATGCACCGATATTCAAATTATAGGGATTCCAGAAGAAGAGAAAGAGATAGGATCTGAGAAAAATATTTGAAGAGACTACGATCAAAAACTTCCCTAACTTGGGAAAAGAAATAGCCACCCAAGTTCAGGAAGCACAGAGAGTCCCATCCAGAATAAATGCAAGGGGGAACATGCCAAGACCCATATTCATAAAACTAACGAAAGCTGAATACAGAAAACAAGTATCAGAAGCAGCAAAGGAAAAATAACAGATAATGTGCAAGGGAAGGGAGTGGCATGATAGATTTAAAGTGATGAAAGGAAAAGGCCTGCAACCAAGATTACTCTACCCAGCAAGGATCTCATTCAGAGTCAATGGAGAAATCAAAAGTTTACAGACGAGCAAAAGCTGAGAGAATTCAGCGCCACCAAATCAGCTTTACAGTAAGTGCTAAAGGAAAGAAAGAAAAATAATCCAAACTGGCAGAGAAGTAAAACTGTTACTGTTTGCAGATGACATTATACGTTACATAGAAAATTGTGAATATGCTAGCAGAAAACCGCTAGAGCTCATCAATGAATTTGGAAGAGTTGCAACATATAAAATTAAGGCACAGAGATCTCTGGCATGCCTTTTTTTTCCCCTCTCTTCTGTTCCTATATGCTAACAGCAAAAGATCAGAAAGAGGGATTAAGGAAACAATCTCATTTACCATTGCATCAAAAAGAATAAAACACCTAGGAATAAATCTACCTAAGGAGGCAAAAGACCTTACTCAGGAAACTGGAAGATACTGATGAAAGAAATCAAAGAAAACACAAAGAGATGGAGAAAGATAATACCTTCTGGTAATAAGAGAATCAACATTGTGAAAATGACTCTACTACCAAAGTAATCTACAAATTCAGTAAGATCCCTATCAAATTATGAATGGCATTTTTCAAAAAATTAGAACAAAATTTTTACATATTATATGGAAACACAAAAGACTACAAATAGTGAAAGCAAGTTTGAGATAGAACAGAACTGGAAGAATCAGGCTCCCTGACTTCAGACTATACTAGAAAGTTCAGAGATAAACCCATCCATGCACCTTAATAAAGGAGTCAAGAATATACTATGGAAAAAATAATATTGAATACTCACTTCAGTAAGTGGTGCTGGGAAAACTGGGCAGCTACATGTGAAAGAAAGAAATTAGAACACTCTCTAACACCATCCACAAAAATAAAGTCAAAATGGATTAAAGACCTAAATGTAAGGTCTAACACTATAAAACAGATGAAAATATACGCAAGAACACTCTTTAACATAAATCAAAGAAAGATCTTTTTCAGTCCACTGCCTAGAGTAATAAGAATGAAAAGAAAAATAAACAAATGGTACCTAGTTGAAACTTAAAATCTTTTGTAGATCAAAGGAAACCATTAGTGAAATGAAAAGACAGTCCTCAGAATAGACGATATTTTCAAATGAAGCAACTGACAAGGGATTACTCTCCAAAGTATATCAAAAACAAACAGCCAATGAAAAAATGGGCAGAAGACCTAAATGGAGATTTCACCAAAGAATACATACAGATAGATGGCCAACAAACATGTGAAAAGATCCTCAACAGCATTAATTATTAGAGAAATGCAAATCAAAACTACAACGAGATATCACCTCACACTGGGCAAAATGGCCATCATCCAAAAAAAATTTACAAGGTGAGGAGAGACATGAACTCTTCTACACTTTGGTGGGATTGTAAATTGCTACAGCAACTGTAGACAACAGTATGGTTGTGCTTAGTCGCTCAATCGTGTCCAAGTCTTTGCAACCCATAGACTATAGCCCGCCAGGCTCCTCTGTCCATGGGGATTTTCAAGGCAAAAATACTGGAGTGGTTTGCCATGCCCTCCTCCAGGGCATCTTCCCAACCCAGGGATCGAACCCAGGTCTCCCACATTGCAGGCTGATTTTTAACCATCTGAGCCACCAGGGAAGCAGAGAACAAAGGGAAGGAGAGAACAGTGTGAAGTGAAGTGAAAGCGCTCAGTTTTGTCTGACTCTTTGTGACCCCATGGACTAGACAGTCCATGGAATTTTCCAGGCCAGAATACTGGAGTGGGTAGCCTTTCCCTTCTCCAGGGGATCTCCCCAGCCCAGGGATCAAACCCAGGTCTCCCACATCGCAGGTGGATTCTTTACCAGCTGAGCCACCAGGAAAGCAGAGAAAAGTATAGAGGTTCCTTAAAAGACAAAACAGATGCTATGACCCAGTAATCCCACTCCTAGACATATATCCAGAGAAAACCATAATTTGAAAGGATGCCTGCACTCTGATGTACATTGAAGCACTATTTCCAGTGTCCAAGACATGGAAGTAACCTAAATGTCCATTGACAGAGGAATGGATATAGAAGATGTGGTACATGTGTACAAGAAAATATTAATCAGCCTTAAAAAGGAATAAAGCAGTGCCAATTGCAGAGATGTGGATGGGCCTAGAGATTGTCATACAGACAAAGTAAATTAGAAAGAAAAAATGCATATTGTAAAATGCCACTTGTAAGTGGAATCTAGACAAATGGTGCAGATGAACATATTTGCAAAGCAGAAATAGAGTCATTGATGTAGAGAACAGTCTTACGGTTACCAAGGGGGTAGAGAGGTTGGGACAAACTGGGAGACTGGAGTTTATATACATACACTGCTATATATAAAATAGATAAGGAGTGAGAACCCATTGTATAGCATAGGGAATTCTACTCAATGATCTGTGGTGACCTACACAGGAAGGAAATGTGGAGAAGCGGGGATATGAACGTGCGCTTTGCTGATTCACTTTGTTCTCCAGCAGGAACTAACGCAATGTTGTAAAGCAACTTTACTCCAATAGAAAATGAAAACAAAACGCAAACAGTGATTATATGTGCCAGTATACTTCCATACACGTGATGTAATCTGGTATTTTTTAGTATGCTCTAACCCACAGTATGAATAAAGATTGCATCTGAGCTTAGCCTGTGTATGAAAATGGGAGATGTGGGTAAATTAGTGAAAACTGGGGCAGTAAAATTAGTGAAAAATACTAATTTGTGATAATTTCACTCAGCAAATCAGTGAAAAATACTCAGCTGGGGCAGAATAGTGCAGAGTTTTGTGCTGCACCAGGGAGTTGTTTGGTAAATGATAATTATGATGATCAGGATAGGCTAGATAATGATCATTTATGTCAGACAGTTTTCTAGGGAGCTCATTTATTCTTTTGTTTAATCTGTGCAACAACCCTATGAGTCAAGAGCTATTGTTTTCACCTTCTTCTATCCAAAGAGTAAATTGGGCCACACAGAGGGGTAATCTGATTTGCCTAGACTGCAGCATGCCTGGCCTCCATGTCCATTATCAACTCCCCGGAGTTTACTCAAACTCATGTCCATTGAGTCGGTGATGCCATCCAACCATCTCATTCTCTGTTGTCCCCTTCTCCTCCTGCCTTCAGTCTTTCCCAGCATCTTTTACAGTGAGTCAGTTCTTCACATCAGGTGGCCAAAGTCTTGGAGTTCCAGCTGCAGCATCAGTCCTTCCAGTGAACATTCAGGACTGATTTCCTTTAGAATGGACTGGTTGGATCTCCTTGCAGTCCAAGGGACTCTCAAGAGTCTTCTCCAACACCACAGTTCAAAGCATCAGTTCTTCAGTGCTCAGCTTTCTTTATAGTTCAACTCTCACATCCATACATGACTACTGGAAAAATCGTATCTTTGACTAGATGGACCTTTGTTGGCAAAACACAAATGTCTCTGCTTTTTAATATGCTGTCTAGGTTAGTCATAACTTTCCTTCCAAAGAGTAAGCATCTTTTAATTTCACGGCTGCAGTCACCATCTGCAGTGATTTTAGAGCTCCCCAAAATAAAATCTGTCACTGTTTTCATTGTTTCTCCATCTATTTGCTATGAAGTGATGGGACCAGATGCCATGATCTTAGTTTTCTGAATGTTGAGCTTTAAGCCAGCTTTTTCAGTCTCCTCTTTCACTTTCATCAAGAGGCTGTCTAGTTCTTCTTCACTTTCTGCCATAAGGGTGGTGTTATCTGCATATCTGAGGTGATTGATATTTCTCCTGGCAATCTTGATTCCAGCTTGTGCTTCCTCTAGCCTGGCATTTCTCATAATGTGCTCTGCATAGAAGTTAAAGAAGCAGGGTGACAGTATGCAGCCTTGATGTACTCCTTTCCCAATTTGGTAGCTAGCGTGCAACAAAGCAGGGGTTGAACCCAGGCATTTGGGCTCTAAAGCACATGTCCCTGATCGTGACCCTGTTCTCATGACGCCAGTTGAACCCTGAATCTGTATTTCAAGAAGATAATGTGTGAGCATTGTGAGAGGCGGAGTCAGAGAGAACATGCTACCAGTCAATAATTTTATCATCTTCAGTAGAGTATTCAGGATATATTTGGTTGAACCATCAGAGCCTCCAATCATGCCTGTGTACCGCCTGCCATAAAGGCTTGGAATAGAGAATCTCACCAGCAGGAGGGCCCCAGAGAAGACAACCTCAAGCCTGTGGCAGATCGCAAAGGTCTTTGACTGTAAACTCCCGCTGACTACCCTTCAGCACATTACGAACCACTGGAGTCCTGATCTTTTCCTTGGCGTTCACAGAGGAGCCTCTTTGTTAACTCTCCAGTTTCTTTCTGGCACTGCCTTTCTCATCTTCTGCTTTGGTTCAGTAGCTGTTGCCATTGTAATGCTTTTCAAGTCAGTATAGTTCTCCAGTCTGCAACATGTTTCCTTTTAAATTTACTTCTGCCCTTCCCCTTGGACACGAGAAACTTATCTCTCTGTGAATTATGCTGTTACCAAGTTCCCCAAGGAAGAGAGGCACAGGGGGACGTGAGCCTATCCTCCTGTGAGGGGTTTTGCCAACTTTTCTTCACCAGCACCAGCTCAGAGCAAGTTTTGCAGTGGAGACCCAGGTTCCTCCATTCTACCTTACGATGCTTTCCACCCTGAAGAGTTTAAGGGTATTCTTTGTTTCCTTTCTTGAGCTGAGAATATACTTTTTATTCTTTATGTTTAAGGATTTGCAGACTGAGCCAAGTCTGGCCTTTTCTCTTTCCCGCAAACTGGAAGTGGTTTTATATTTTTAAATGGCTTTTGAAAAATTAAGGATATTTTGTGATAAGTGAAAATTATGTGGCATTCAGATTTCAGTGCCTATAATTAAAGTTTTATTAGAACACTACATTGCCCGTTTGTGGATTTTTGCGTGCTCTCACCTTACAGCTGCACAGTTGGGTAGTCGTGTCAGAGACCACATGGCCCACAAAGCATGCAATGCAATCCTTGGTCTAAAGTGAAAGTGAAAGTGAAGTCGCTCAGTCCTGTCCGACTCTGCACCGCCATAGATGGCAGCCTACCAGGCTCCAAGATCTATGGGATTTTCCAGGCAAGAATACTGGAGTGGCCTGCCATTTTCTTCTCCAAGTGACTTCTCTGGTGGCTCAGCGGTAAAGAATCCACCTGCAATTCAGGAGCTGCAGAAGAAACGAGTTCAATCCCTGGGTGGGGAAGATCCCTTAGAGGAGGAAATGGCAACCCATTCCAGTATTCTTGCCTGGAGAATTCCATGGATAGAAGAGTCTGGCAGGTTGCAGTCCATGGGTTCTCAAAGAGTCGGACACAACTGAAGCAACTTAGCACACATTCATGCACGCGTGCACATGACCTTGGTCTAAAGCCTGAGACAGATTTGTTTTTTACCTCTGCAGTCTGTTAAGTCTTCATTCAAATGGAACCTTCTGGAGGAAACCATAATTTGAAAAGATATATGAATCCCAGTGTTCATAGCAGCACCATTTACAATAACCAAGGCATGGAAGCACCCTAAATGTCCACCAACAGATGAATGATCAGAGAAGATATGATATATAAAACAATATGTATAATATATATATATATATACAATGGAATATTACTCAGCCATAAAAAGAAAGAAGTAATGCCATTTGTAGGAACATGGATGGACCTAGAGATTATCATACAAAGTGAAGTAAATCAGATGGAGAAAGACAAATGCCATATCACTTATATGTGGAATCTACAAAAAGTATACAAATGGACTTATTTACAAAACAGAAATAGACCCACAGACATATTATGGTTACTAAAAGTGAGAGCGTGGGGGAGGGATAAGTTAGGAGTTTGGGATTAACATATATATACTACTATACATAAAATATATATATATACACACACACATACATATATACATGTATACACCAAATAGATAACAACCAGGACCTACTGTATAGCACAGGGAACTAGACTCAGTATTTTGTGATAACCTATATGGGAAAAGGACCTGAGAAAGAATAAACATTTGTGTATAACTGAGTAACTGTGCTGTACATCTGCAGCTAGCATGAGATTGTAAATCAAGTATACTTCAATAAAAATAAACAAAACCCCAAAAAGCAAGGCCTTCTCTGATATCACAGAGTTAGCATGAGTAGCATAATTAAGCTTCCTATGCTGGAACACTACAGAAATTTTAACAAGATAAAATTGGGTATGGCCTTCAGCACATGTGCTTGTGCTCAGTCACTTCAGTCGTGTCTGACTCTTTGTGACCCTGTGGGCAAGTGACCAAAGTCATGTCTATAACACAAGCCAGAGTTTTTATCTGAAGTGTATTTATCTTTTTGTGAGTATTTTACCTTTGAAGCCAAGTACATATGCTCAGTTTATGGCTAAGGTTTGCCCATCAGGCCATCTATAAGAAGAAGGTGAAAAATCTTTATTACATCTGAAGGAGAATGTATTTAAATACTTAAGACAAGGCCAAGTCAAAACCACTTACAATTGCAGGCTTTTGTTTAGGTTTCAAATACAAGCATGAACTGCTACAGAGAGTGGACACCCCCTCTCTTAAGAGTGTCATTTTAAGTAGGAATGTGATAAACTTCATCATAGATTTAACTTTCTGTGGCCCATGTGCACAGTTACACTATACACAGTCAGTCAGTTCAATGGGGAAAAATGGAGGGAGGACTCTGCAGATAAGATGATTTATTTGTTAACCAAGATTTTTAAAATTTGTGGATATGTTTGTGTAGACTCAGTCCTAGATAACAAGAAGCATGTTGTGCAACTGGACAAATATATTAAAGTAAGATCTGCCATTTTTATTCACAATGGTAACCAGCTCTCACTGATTTTATGAATAGATTTTGCTTCATACAGCTTTCTCCTGTTCTGCCTTTAGAGTAGATTTTGTGTCTTTTTCTTTTGTATACAGTCAGTAATAAAGCCAAACCGAATGCTCTCCAGGGACTATGTGCCTTTGTTTGCATGGAGAGCCTGGTGATTTACTGGCCCTGAGGTGGAGAGATGACCTCTACAGTTACTTTAGAAACCCAATGAGAAGTGAAGTGAGCTCACTGTAGAAAGATTTTAAGCAGTGAAAAAACTTGCCTTATTTGGTAAATGTGGTTAACTGGTCCCAGCTGATAATGTTGGTGAGCTCATTGTGAGATGTACTGTCTCTTTAAGCTACATTCTTGTATTTATTTTTTAATCCATTAGAATTAAAGTGTAAAATAGTATTTGGGTAGTGTTTCTTGATGTGCTGTGGACTACATCAAATCTGAAAGGACAGTATTCTATTTTGAAAATTAAAACTCACATACATTGACCCTTTGTAAATTTTCTTTATGTATTTTCTGGTCTACTGTGCTGCTTACCTTGTTTAGGCTTTGGGGCAATTTTGGTTTTAATGTTTACCTTGAAGAACAAGTCTACTTTGGGAAGCAAATTTGTGTTTACTTTTTGGCTCTAGGGTATTTACTGTATATGCTCACGTAAGTTTACTCTGTATGTTAGAATTTTGCAGTGGAATCTTTAATTGCATTTTCTTTAGTTACCCCATAGGACTTCATATTTAGGAAAGAGAGGCTACAGCTTTACATGGTTTCTCCTTAAAATTCCTGCCTCAAGATTGGCTGTATCCTGAATTCGACTTTTCAAAGTCAGTTGTTTTAGAGGAAAAAGGCTTTTGAGTCAGATAGACCTTGGTTTGATGTGAACTTATTAACTTTAGGACAGTTCCTAAACATTCATGACAATAAAGAGAGAATTCCGTTCCTCCCAGGATTTGTGTGAGTGAATGTGTGTGAACGTGCCAGGTACAAAACTGATGCTTAATAAATGTCAATTCCCATTCATTCTGTTCCAGCAGTGGACTAATTCCAGCTTTTCCTTGGCCTCACTTTAAACTGCCTCCTTTTAGATTGTATTCATATAATCTGGCTGATCCTTTCTGCTCCTGTCATCAATTTTCTATTTTGTAGCAGGAGAGAAAGGGTTCTTCATATTCTTCTCATTCAAACTGCTGCCCAGCAGCATCAGCTCAGAGCTTAATAGAAATCCAGAATCTTTGGTCCCACTCCAAACTTGTTGAATTAGTATCTTCATTGTAACAAGATTTCTAGTTAATTCAAATGCACGATAAAGTTTAAAAAGCACTGCTCTGCATTACTTCCTGGGGATCTGTGGCTCTGATGAGGTCCTCTCTATGTTGGGGATTATCCCCGGGTTTTGCAGTAATTAATTTGCTTCAGAGAGATGACTCAGGAGATATCTATGAAAATTATTTTTCCCAGCTTGTGTGCTTAATTGTCAGTTCCGCATGTATGTGAACTTGTCTGCTTGTACCACCATCATCTCTGGCTGGGTTGTAGTTGTCAGCTCCTTCAGAGAAGGGCTAAGTGTGTGTGTGCACGCATGCGCACACATGTGTGTAAAGATATTAAGTGCTCACCAGTGTTGCTGGGGGTTTCTTCTTGGGACAGAAGATTGCAGACTATGGTATCACCATTCCTTTTGGTCTGATTCTTACCTTCCATTCTCAGTCCCCCAATTTACGTTTTCTGCTTTGTCACTTACATTCCTGCAGACCCTGAGCTCATGATGTTTGGTTAGTTTTGATTTCTCTCCTCCTTCCCTGGCTATGTTACAGGAACCCTGCTTTTCTTATTGTTGTTGTTAACTCGCTCAGTCGTGGCCACCTCTTTGCAATCCCATGAACCGCAGCACACCAGGCTTCCCTGTCCATCACCAACTCCTGGAGCTTGCTCAAACTCATGTGCATTGAGTCGGTGATGCCATCAAACCATCTCATCCTCTGTCAATCTTTCCCAGCATCAGGATCTTTTCTAATTAGCTGGCTCTTCACCTCAGGTGGCCAAAGTATTGGAGCGTTAGCATCAGTCCTTCCAATGAATATTCAGGGTTGACTTCTCTAGGATTCACTGGTTTGATTTCCTTGCTGTCCCAAGGGACTGCTTTTCCTAACTGTTGATAATCACCGCCTTTCTCCTCTCTTCTAGCTTGCTTTGGGTCTCCTTCCTCTTGTTTGCCATTTTTTCTCTATGTCTTCAGTATGGTTTTCAGATGAGAAAATCATCTGGCAAAAGAGTTAAAAACTAAAATCTTTTTGGCTCAAATTTTAAGATCGCCTCTTAGTCTGGACGGTAGTAGTCACTGAACTCTCCTGCTCAACACACAGCCTCTGAGCCAGGCTGTAATTTATCTTCCTCCATGCCCACCTTCATCTCCCGTCTGAGCTCCTGGAAGACAGATTATTTATTCAGTTTGATAGCTCGAGAGCTTGGCACAGAGCAAGACAATACAAAATGTTGATGTTGATATAGCATGTCTATTGGCTCACTAATAGCAAAATTCTGAAGACTGAGGAACTGGATGTTTGATTTGGGAGATGAAGATTGCTGATAAAAATTCTTAATTAAGAACAAGGGACAGGCTTAATCCTTGGGGTCAACAGGAGGGAAGGTAGGACTCCCTGTGGGTCTTTGTGAGGTACCTGCATAGCCCTAGAGGTGAGTGTGGTTCTCTGAGTGCAGAATGTTTTTAGAAGATAATATCCAGGGTAGTTTATCCTGTCTGTACAATACTGAACATTTTGACAGTAGTAATTTCACATTTATGACAGTTTGTGCATGGTTGACACCCTTAAAACCCATCCTTAATACTTTAGGCATAATTAGAATGAGAACTTTGTGGCTGTTCCCACTCCTGCACAGGCCCTTTCATTTTATTCACTTTGTGCCGTTTAGTCATGCCTTTATGTGTGGTCTTACCACTATGTCCTCATATAGGGTATACTGTGTAGTTGCTTAGCTCCTTGATTGTAACATGAAACCTGCCAACCTGGGATAGGCACCAGTTGGTTTTCTCTGGTTACTATAAATTGCTCAAGTTATTGTTTCAGCAAAATTTATAACCACCATAGTAATTAAAAGTTAAAACTTGTCTTAAGAGCAGTAAGCTTTTTGTTGTTGGTGCTAGTGGTTTAAAATATGCCGCACAGGGACTTCCCCGCCATCCAGTGGCTAAGACTTCGCCTTCTAGTACCGGGGTGTAGGTTCGATCCTGGTCACGGCACTAAGATCCCACATCCCTCACAGCCGAGAAACCAAAACATAGAATAGAAGCAATGTTGTTACAAATTCAATAAAGGCTTTAAAACTGGTCCACGTTAAAAAAACAATATGCCGCGTGCATCCTTTGACTGTGAATGTCCCCAGATCCAACCCAAGGCTTTGATGCAGCCTTCTTTCTCTCACTCTGTTGTATTTATTTTTACAACAGAGGGCTAACATTTCAAAGTTAGAAATTCAACTTCATAAACAATTCTATATGCCCAATAAACTCAAAAGATGCTGAAAGTAATCATTTAATGCTAGCTAGTAAATTGATACAGAAATGTTAAATAGAAGCCAAAATGGAATCATTAGATGACGAAGTCACAAAAATGAAAATGAAACAAAATAGATTCATAGCACTTCACTTGCCGTTTCATTTGAGTTCTGTCTCCCTGTCCTACCTCTCTCAAGTTTCTTTTGCATTATGACTTTAGAGACATTTATTGTTCATATTTCAGAGGATCTCCAAATCCTTTCTGGGCATTTACCTCTCAAGAACTAACAATCAGATAAAGCAATTTGTGGATTCGAGAAATACTGAGTTATATTATGGTACAAGCTGAGCTGAATCCTTCTTCAAGGCCCCGCCCCAGGAAGAATGCTAAAAGCAGCAAATCTTAAAAATGTCCAAGAAGACTGGGAGCCTGGGTGGTCATATGACGGTGATAATATGAAATTTTGGGGTTGGGTGTCATCACAGATTCAAATGAAGCCAGTTCTCCTGCCTGCTTTTCCCTGGCAGTGAGCCTGAGTGTCAGTGTAGGAGTTACTTTCTCACCACAGAGTATTTTTCCTTCCTCACTGAGTATGTGGCACATTCAACCGTTGCCAGCTTAGATCTGGCACCATGCAAAGATGTCCTGGTTTGGTCATAGAAAGATGAGGCAGAATTTATTAGATGGGAAGTTGAGATGTGGATTCCGATAGACTTGAAAACTCTGGTTCTTCTGCTGTGCCCTGTCATACAAGCCTAAGAAAATCTAGCAGCAGCTGTTTTCCTTATGCCAGACAGGGCATTGGGGCAAATTAAGTTAATTCAGTGATTGGGTCCTATGATTTCACCATCTGTATTGGTGCCAGAAAGTGTAGGGAGCTAAATATGTTTGTTATGTTATCCCAGGTTGATTCCCTATAGAATCTTACAGAATGTTTCATGTCAGCCGTTGGCTTTGATTATTTATATATCACTTGCCCTGCTGCCTTAAAGCTTATGCAGAGCAAGCATCAAATTCCATTTCCCACTGAATCAGATTAAATCAGTCCCGTTATTTTCACTGGAATATCAAATGCTTTTGTACTAACTTCCACTTAAAAAACAAAAAAAGCAAAAACCTTTGTATTTGAGCTTGAGTATATTTATTTAAAATTGGCTTCATGAAGTCCAATTCATAATGAGTTTCTTTGCAAAACTATATTTCTGTTAACTTCTTTAACATGTTTTGTTGTTGACTTATCACATGTAAGTACTTGGGCTTAATTATAGTAAATAGAAAAAAAAGTGCATTTTCTAAAACTTTAGACTGGATTTTTATAATTTTTTCCCCCAGGAATAAATGCAACTGCAAGAATTAATAACATATTTTAAATCAGATAAGATGACTGGAATCAAAATGCATGTATAAGTTTATGCAGACATAGTTCAAATTACTGAATGTAAATCCTTTTCAAATTTCTACAAAAAGAACTAATTAAGTACTTTGGGAAAATAAGTGCATTGGTTCTCTCTAAAAGCACTGTGATTTAAACGGTTCTCAGTGGAGTAAGTTTAAAGCCAAGAGGACAAGTTGAGCTTTTACTTAACCTCTTTCAATGGGTAACATCTCTTGCATTCAAAGTTCTGATGGCTGCATTCTTTTTTATTTTAAAGCTTTAAAGCTGGGTAACTTTGGGAAAGTTAGTATCAAAAAATACCTCTTATCGCCATCTCTTTGTGTTTTGAAAGAACCAGATGAATTTTCTAATGTGAAATGTTTTGTGAAATCTAAAGTATTATTCAACTGTTAGCTATTATTCTTTTCCATTATAATGAACTTATTTCCAGCTTGTCCTTTCTCAAAACAAGCATTTTTTTCTCATGATTTATTTTAATCTAAAAACATAGCTATCCTACAGGGAACTGACTTTCTTGAAAAATAGTGAGGCAAAAATTTCCTGCAGAGGCTGACTAATCATCTGTAGGGAATATGGAATAATACTTTTCTTTACAGAGTGAACTAAATGACCTCTTAGTTTTCTTCAAACTGTAGGGTTCTCTGATTGCTTAATTTTGTAAATTTTTAGAAAGATACTCCCTTTTGCTGTTCCTTGGTTTAGAAATTATCCTATGACTTTTGGGAGTAACTCTTTATTCCTTCTGATTTTTTAATGCTGGTCACAAAGAAATTTGCTTTTGTATCTGGACTAATTTTACAGATCAAAATGAAGCCCGTGTTCCTGTTCAGGGGTTACATATTATTTCAATGATTGATACATTATGCATTGTATTGAAAATTATAAATTATAAGAAATTATATTATAAATTATAAAAAAATAATCATTAGAAATCATAAGAGATTAATCAGAGTATCTTTTTACTAGCTGATTGACCTAAAGCCAGATTAACAGTAAGATTGTAGATATTTGCAAGATTGTAGTAATGGTTTAATGTATTTGAGAAGAAATAAATTATAGTGGGCAGAACACTCAGTTTTATACTTCATGTAGATTATTGTTGATTTAGAATGAAGATTTCTTTCGGTACCATGTTAAATTGGGTAGTTTAAAAGAAAAGCACTAATTAGGAATTAGGAGGCTTGGATTTTGAGTCATGGCAGCTCCCAAATGGGGTCTTAACATGTAGTCTAACCACCTGTCTGCCACACCCTTTCCAGGCCCCCCCGTTGGTACTCACCCCAACTTCTGCCCAGGCCACAGGGGAAGACACTCCTCAGAGGCATTCATTTCGGCTGTCCACAGCTCTGTGCAGAAGTTCTTTATTGAACATTTCAGTTGTTATGGACCTAGTCTTGTTTGAATACTGGCCACACATTGACTTCAGCTGTGAAGTCCAGGTTCTTAGGAAGCTCTACAGGCTCATATAGAACTGATGGAATCTAATCCTGTCTCCACCATATGCCACCAGATATTTATTCCATCAGAGATGAGATCTCTCTCCTCACCTTCATTCAGACCCCTTGAACCCTTCTGTCTTTGTTTTCCACCTTTTGAAATGAGGTTAGATGATTTCCCTGGGCCTTTTCTAACTCAGAAAGACCTGCCTTTCTTATGTTGTAATTTTAACATTTTCATTTGAAGCCTTTCCTAAGATGTGGGCTGTGATGCATGAAGTCAAGTGACAGATGCGAGACGCACCACCCAGATCCCCCTTCGGCGGGAGCGGGGGTTGGGGGGATTGCTGTCCCTGCTGTTGGAGTTATGTTGTGAGCAGACACCCACGGCTGTCAGCTTCTTCCCACCTCGCAGGTCTCTCTTGAGTAAGGACACATCCAGGCAGCCCACATGCAGTGGATGATAGAAGCGGGGCTAAAAGGGCGTGGAGAGCCCGCTCCAGGACAGCTGGAACCGATGATGATTCTAGGCTCACCCCTTGTGAGCCTTGGCCTGTGTCTCGCATCACAGTTCCAATCTCTCTGTCCAGTCGTGGATAGAACCTATCTGATGTCAGTGAGCTTTATACTGCTCTCTGTTACCCTCTCAAGTGCCATATCATTTAACAGTGCTTTTTCATTTCTTTCTTTTTGTTTTTCTTTGAAAGCTGTTTTCAGACTAATAGAACCTTCCTCAGGGAGAAAAGGGTTAAGACAGAGAGACATGGAAGCATTTTAAAGAAGAAGGTATGCTTCACCGTGAAGTTTAATGCCACACATGTCATTTAGGGCTTCACTGTCTTAGACTGCCATGAAAAACAGCCTTTCCCTTTTCAATGCTTTTCCATAATTTAGCTTGACATATATCCACAGGCTACACCAAACTTTTTGTCCATAATGATCATTTCAGTCTTTGTAAAAGTGCCCTCAGAAAGACAATTGAGACATATTTTAGAGAAAACTGGGATTTTATGAAGCATTGTATAGAGAAGAGTAAAATAGTTGACCTAAAACAAAATGGAGGGTGCTGTGAATGTGTGTGGGAGTGTGTGCAGGTTTTGTTGTAATTGTACATATTATTTTTCCTTCTAGCACTGGCATTTTTTGGTCACTTATTAAAGTATATTTTAAGTGCCTGTGAAAAATGCAAATTTCCATTAGTTTCATGGTGTTTAAAAGGATTCTGTTGACTAAATAACCAATTTTTTGTTTTGTCATAAAAAGGCTTAAAATAACATTGCAAATAGTTTACCTTTTCGAATTATAAAAATAGTTGACGCTAATTGTTTACAGAGTAAAAGGATTTAGTAGGGTTCTTCAAAAATATGCAATATTGTCGAAGAAGCAAGTGTATGTTATTCCTGATATGAAGAAGAGTGCTGGTGTATTCCAGAGAAGGCAATGGCACCCCACTCCAGCACTCTTGCCTGGAAAATCCCATGGATAGAGGAGCCTGGTAGGCTGCAGTCCATGGGGTTGCTAAGAGTCGGACATGACTGAGTGACTTCACTTTCACTTTTCACTTGCATGCATTGGAGAAGGAAATGGCAACCCACTCCAGTGTTCTTGCCTGGAGAATCCCAGGGACAGCGGAGCCTGGTGGACTGCCGTCTATGGAGTCGCACAGAGTCGGACATGATTGAAGTGACTCAGCAGCAGCAGCAGCAGCTGGTGTATTCATTGGTGATGGTCACACTGGTGTTGGTGGTATAATTCTAATATCATCATATTTTTATACTGTGTGAAAATCTATTGGGTGTGGTATTTTCACTTCAGGATCCAGTCTTTTATCCTCTGGGTCCAGGGCACTTTATCAAAATTTCTATTATGGTATTTGCTGTAGGAATTTCTATTGTGCTTTATGGAAATATACACACTGAATTCTCTCCTCTATTTGGAAATAAGATCTTTGAAATAAAGCTGTGTCTTAAATAATATAGTTAGGAGACCATAGTAAGGGTTTAGTGAATGTTTAATGAGTCACTGAGGTGGATGAATGTGTTAGGCAGTATGAGAAAAGTGAAGGTCAGAGAGGTTAAGAAACTTTCCCTTTGTTAGTACATTTAATAAGTGGTCTGGTCTACACTCTAGTTTTCAGATTTAATCCAGTTCTCTTTTATTATTACCCTATAGATATTTAAAGATTTTTTTTTTCCTGAAAGATGAAAATCAGACTAGTCCTGACAAAGTCAGTATGTTCTCTTCAGTCTTTTCTCACTTCTAGCAGCAAATTTAGTTAGTTCATGTATGCATGCACTTTCCTCATTTCCTTGACTTAATTGTTATCCTTCCTTGTCCGTCTTTCCATGTTCTGGCCATCCTTCAGTGTCCAATTTCTCAGATCTGTGTCTAGTGACAGATAGGCAAGGCCAGCTTTTAGGACTTAACCATATTCAGAAGGCTTAAAAACTTGGCGTTTTCTGGCTGAAGTCAAGTCAGGAAAGGAATAGGATGGTAAGAAACAAATTTGAAGAAACAAGACACAAAATCCAAAGGATGGGGAGATGGCCCAGACTTAGGGAACTAAGCAGTAAAAGGAGCACTCTGATAAAGGCAGTTCTGAGAAATCCCGAGACGGATTTTCCTCATGCGGTCACATCTTTAATTTTTAATTGAAATACACTTGATGTACTGTATGATATTAGCTTTAGATGCATAACACAGTGATTCCAACATCTAAACACATTATGAAATGATCAAGAGAAGTGTACTAACCATCTGTTTCCATATAAGGTTACTACAGTGTTATTGGCCTTCCTCCTTATGCTATTACATTATATTGCTGTGACTTAATTATTTCATGACTGGAAGCTTGTACCTCTTAGTCCTCTTCAGTTGTTTGCCCAGCCCCCTACCACCTTCCCTGCTGCACCTCCCATTTTGTTCTTTGTGAGTCTCTTTAAATTTTGTTTGTTTTGTTTTATAGATTTCACATTTTAGTGTGGAACCCTCAATATCTTCCCATGTTCTTGCAAAAGGCAAGATTTCTTTTTTATGTCTAAGTAAGACTCAGGTTCGATCCCTGGGTCGGGAAGATCTTCTGGAGAAGGAAATGGCACCCCACTCCAGTACTCTTGCCTGGAAAATCCCACGGTCAGAGGAGCCTGGTAGGCTACAGTCCATAGGGTTGCAAAGAGTCAGACATGATTGAGCAACTTCACTTCACTTCAATATTCTATTATATATTTATATGACACACGCACACACACACACACACACACACACACACACACACACACACACGCTTCCCAGGTGGTTCAATGGTAAAGAATCTACCTACCAGTGCAGGAGATGCAGGAGACGTGGGTTGAATCCCTCAGTCAGGAAGATCCCCTGGAGTAGGAAATAGCAACCCACTCTAGTATTCTTGTCTGGAAAATTCCATGGACAGAAGAGTCTGGTGGGCTACAGTCCATGGAATTGCGAAGAGCCAGACACAACTGAGTACACATGCACACACACACACACACATATATATACACACATACACATACATACATACATACACACTAATCTTTATTTGTGTATTAATGGACACTAAGAGTTCTTCCACACCTTGGCTACTGCAGCAGTAAACATTGTGCATGTATCTTTTTAATTAGTACTTTCTTTTGTTTTCTTCAGGTGAATACCCAGATGTGAAATTGCTTGATCATATGGTAGTTCTCTTTCGAATTTTTTGAGGAAACCTTATACTGTTTTCTGTCGGGGCTGCACCTATTCGTTATCACCAACAACAGTGCCCTAGCATTTATTTCCTTTTTCTCCACATCTCTCACCAACACTTGTTATTTGTTGTCTCTTTGATGATAAGTCATCCTAAGAGGTGTGAGATAATATGTCATTGAGACTTTGATATGCATTTCTCTGATAATTAGTGATGTTGAGCATCTTTTTCTTGTGTCTGTTGGCCATTTCTATGTCTCCCTTGGGGAAATGTGTATTTAGATCTGCCCTTTTTAAAGTCAGATTGCTTTTTAATATTGAATCATATGAATTCTTTATATATTTTGGATATTGACCCCTAATCATATATATTATTTGCAAATATCTTCTCCCTTTCAGTTGGCTGTCTTTTTGTTTTATTGATAGTTTCCTTCTCTGTGAAAAAGCTATTTAATAGTTTGATCTAGTCCCGTTTGGAAGCAGATTAAAAAATATATTGCTATGACCAATGTGAAAGAGTGTACTACCTGTTTTCTTCTAGAAGTTTCATGATTTCAGGCCTTATGTTTAAGTCTTTAATCCATCTGAATTTATTCAAAATCATTCATTTATGTGTAACTCTTTTATAAGTATCTGAGTAGCTTTCCCAGTGTTCTCTGATTGCTATGGTTAGGAATTGCATGCTATACTGAATAAAAGTGGTGAGACTGGTCACTCTTATCTTGTTTCTGATCTTAAGAGGAAATGCTTTCAGCTTTTTGTGGTAAAGTATGATGCTCATTGGGGGCTTGTCATATTTGGTCTTGCATGTTCTTCTTTTCTTAGTTCTTTTAGGTGTAAGGTTAGTTTATTTTAATTTTTTGTTTGTTTCCTGAGCTAGGCCTGTGTCACTGTAAACGTCCTTCTTAGAATTGCATTTTCTGTATCCCATAGATTTTGGAACATTGTATTTCTGTTTCATTTTCATTTGCCACAAGGGTTTTTTTTTTTCTTTTTCTTTCAAGATAATTTAAAATTTTCTCTTGATTTCTTTAGTGACATATTGGTTGTTTAGTAGCATATCCTTTAGACTCCAGATGTTTGTGCTTTTTCCGTCGTAGTTGATTTCCTGTCTCATACCATTGTGGTAAAAGGATGCTTGTTATGAGTGCACTCTTAAATTTACTTAAACTTGTTTTGTGGCCTAGCATGTCATTCATCCTGGAGAATGTCCCATGGGCACTTGAATGTCATTCTGGATGAAATATTATTGAACGGAATGTTCTATAGATATCTATTAAGTTGATCTGGTCTAATGTGTCATTTAAGGTCCCTTGCCCATTGGGTAGGATCTCTGCTGTTGTGCTGTCTCACCCATCTGTGGGTCACTGACCTGGGAATGTGCGTCCTGACTAGACCACATCTGTCTCCCTCCTGCCTATCTCACTATAACTCCGTCTGTTGCATCTTTAGTTGGGGACCACCTTTTCTGCTGGTCTCAGGTCATTCTCATAAACAGTGGTGGGAGGTAGGTCAGGGCTGCTCTCACTCTGCCATCTCACTCTGACTTCGTCTGCTGCATCTTTGGTTGGGGAGCACCTTCTCTGCTGGTCTTCAGGTCATTCTCACAGACAGTGGTGGGAGGTAGGTCAGGGCTGCTCTCACTCTGCCATTCTGACCCCGCCACTCGCCGCTGTTTCTTCTGAAGGTCTGTGTTTTTGTCTCCACTGATGGCCCTTCATGATCTAAAGCAGCTCTGCAGCCAACACCTGATTCTTGGTGTTTCACTTCTCCCAAGTTTCAGGCCGGTGATCTTTCCAAAGTTCTTTTATGTTTATGTCCTTTCATGGTTTAAAGGTCTAATTGGTTTTTGATGACTCTGTATATTATCCTATAAGTTCCATAAGTACCGAGTATTCATTATGTGCTGTGAACTATATTGGTTTGTCCAAAAAGTTTGTTCTGGTTTTTCCCTAGGATGTCACACCTGAAAGAACTTTTTGGCCAACCCAGTACTAAATAATTTACAAGAACTTGCCTCAGTTATTTTTTTAAAGGACTTCTTGAAAGTAAAAGAGACATTGTTAGTCTCTCAGTCACATCCAGCTCTTTGCAACCAGCCCACCAGGCTCCTCTGTCCATGGAATTCTTCAGGCAAGAATACTAGAACAGGTTGCCATTCCCATCTCTGGCTAATATTCACAACCCAGGGATCGAGCCCAGGTCTTCTGCATTACAAGCAGATTCTTTACTATCTGAGCCACCAGGAAGCTGAAGGACTTCATAGCTAGCACTATTTTTATTTCTATTATACAGATGAGGAAAATTGAGAAGTAAAATCACCTGTTAAGTCTTCCATAGCTATTAAGTAGTAGAATCAGGATTTGGAAGCAGACTGTATGATTTATCACTAAAGGCTGTGCTCATAACATATTATATGGTATAGATATAATATACTATTTTTTAATCAATAAGACAGATTTTAATGGTTTTGAAGTAAAAATTTTGTTTAAATGCTCTCTGAACTATCCTTGTGTTCTGTGCCTCTGGCAAAAACTAGTATTTTATTAATTTCAGATCAATTTTACTCTTTCATAAACTCCATTGCTGAGCAATGGGATATCCTATTATCAAGGATATTAATTAAAATAATCTAGTGTCTAGAAATCTTCTGGGGAGGTGGGTATATGGTAGTGTGTTTTTCAAGAAAGAGCTCCAAGTCTTTGAGGGCTGCACCTGCTTCAGAGCTGTGTCATCTCAACACTGTAGTTCTCTTCAAGAGAGATGTTGTGGTTGATGAGAGGGCTCTTATTAGCATCTCAGGACAGATAAGGTAAATGAATGGTGTCATCTCTCCCTTATCCACAACTACTTCCTAGCTTTGAGATTATTTTTTGGATGAATCTGATTCTTCTGAGGCATATGAGACTGATGAGAAGGAATAGTACTCTTCTGATGTGTGTAGTTTTCCTATACCACCAAGCAGCTCATTTTTACACTACCTGCAGAATAGTGTCAGATCCCACAGGTTAAGGGTTCAGTCCTGCAAATCTGTAGCGTCTACCTCCCCACCCCCTACCCGCCGATCCCCAGACACCAATGGCAAGTTCAAATTGTCACCTCTGCTTCTGACTGACTCACTGTAGGTGGGAGGTTCCCACAATCCTCTCCTTGAATTTTAATAATTGTGTAGAACAGTTTACAGAACTCAAAGAAGCATTGTACTTACTATATCACTCGTTTATAAAAGAATACAATTCAGGAACAACCAGATGAAAGAGATGGGTAGGATAAGTCACCTGGGAATGGATGCAGAGCTTCCATGATCTCCTAGAACCTCTACAAGTTCACAAACCCTGAAGCTCTCCAAACCCATTGTGAGGTTTATGGAGGCATCATAACAGGCATAATGGATTGCATCATTGGCTGTAGATTAAACTGAATCTCCACGCCCTTTACCTTTCCTGGAGGTGCAGGGTGGGGGAAAGATGGTGGAATTGAAAGTTCCAACCCTCTAATCACATAATTGGTTCCACTGACAACCAACTTCCATCTTTTGGGGCTTTTCAGAAGCCACCTTATTAACTTAAACTCAGGTGTTAATGAAAGAGATGTATATTATGAATGTCAAGATATATTTATCATTTTTATCACTTGGGAAATGCCAAGAGTTTTTGGAAGCCCTGTGCCAGAAATGGGATGAAGTCTATATATTTCTTATTATAAATCATAATATCTCAACTCTTAGCCCCTCCCCCAAAAGGAAGGTGAAGTCACTAAGTCGTGTCCGACTCTTTGCGACCCCCTGGACTGTAGCCTACCAGACTCCTCCGTTCATGGGATTCTCCAGACAAGAATACTGGAATGGGTTGCCATTTCCTTCTCCAGGGGATCTTCCCAACCCAGGGATCAAACCCAAGTCTCCCACATTGAAGGCAGACGCTTTAACCTCTGAGCCACCAGGGAAGCCCCCCAAAAGGAAAGTACTTACTAAAACATGACTTTATTTTAGTTCCAAGCAGATATTATATAAGACTTTTATCCACAGAAGAATCAAGACCAAAAATCATTATAGCCTGTAGCAAATCTCTTTTCTTTTCCTGTCCTTGTCTCTTCCGAACTCAGTCCCCCAATTGACTCAATTTATATATATTTTTCAGACATTTCAGTCTAAAAACATTTACTGACCTTCTACATGGCAGGTAGATATTTTTCTTAAACTTGAAAGTACAAAGATGAATATGTTGTAGCAAATAACTCAAAGTCAGTAACTACTGATGGGTGAAACAGAGACAGTGTACATATGTGTACATGTGTGCATGCCCAATCATGTCTGACTCTTTGTGACCCCAGGACTGTGGCCCACCAGGCTCCTTTGTCCATGGAATTCTCCAGGCCAGAATACTGGAGTAGGTTGCCATTGCCTCCTCCAGGGGATCTTCCTGACCCAGGAATTGAAGCGGCATCATCTGCCTCTCCTGCATTCCAGGTGGATTCTATATCCACTGCTGCTATGGCTGCTGCTAAGTCACTTCAGTTGTGTCTGACTCTGTGACCCCATAGATGGCAGCCCACCAGGCTCCTCCGTCCCTGGGATTCTCCAGGCAAGAACACTTGGAGTTTGTCATGATAAATGCTGGGTTAGAGGTATATGCATATGGAAGGGCTAATGCTGAAGCTGAAGCTCCAGTATTTTGGTCATCTGATGTACGCAGACGACTCATTGGAAACGTCCCTGATGCTGGGAGAGATCAAGGGCAGAAGGAGGGCATCAGAGGATGAGGTGGTTGGGCAGCATCACTGATTCAATGAGCATGAACTTGGGCAAACTCCAGGAGCTGGTGTGGGAGGCCTGGTGTGCTGCAGTCCATGGGGTCACACAAAGTTGGACATGGCTGAACAACAACAGAGCTATACGTAGGTACATAATGCTTTGTGGACACAAAAGGCACTTGATCTAATGTGGAAGTCTAGTCTCTGGAAAGATAATGCCTGAGGTGAATCGAAAGATGAGTGAGAGTTTGTCAGGGAAGAAGGCCTTTTGGGCAGAACAGAGCATAGCAAAGTAGACAAGAGGTGATGGTGGTTTGTGGGCAGAACTTGAGGTCTGCTGGTGTTACCAGAACATAAAATATGAAGTTGGAAGTGTTGGAGATGAAATCAGAGAGCTATGTTGGTGCTGCATTACCAGAGGTCTTATTTGCTTTGCCAAGAGTGGACCTTTTTTTCTGTAGTTTTGGAAAAATTTACCTAGGGAAATGTGATAGTAAAAATTGTGTTTTAGATTAATTATTCTAACTGAAATATGGATAACCAGTAGGGAGAAGAATACCATCTGCAGGAAGACCAGGTCAGTGCTAATTAGTTGCAAGTTTAGCTGGGAGACCTGAAGGCCCTAAATTATTACAGTGAATTTGAAATCTAGAAGAGGAAGTTTTGAAATATACTTTGAAAGCAAAAATCATAGGTAGGACACATGGATGTGGGTGTTTAGGGAAAGGGAGCAATCTGAAGATTTCCTGTCTTAATTCTTAGACAAAGCTGTGTTTTCCCCAACTGTGTTTGTTCACACATGCTGACACTCCTCATGTCCATACAGTCACCAAGTCATGAGTGATTTCCTGAACTGATACCTTGGTGCTTACTCCTGTTTTTTTTTTTTTTTTTTTTTTTAATTCAGGCTTCAGTTATTTCTTGGCTCTACTTCTACTCTCAAATGCTTCTTTCATTTTGCTGCCAGAGAAATATTACTTAAAATAAATGTAATCTTTCTCTCTCCCTAAGTTCATTTCAGCCGCTCAGTCATGTCCAACTCTTTGTGACCCCATGGACTGCAGCACGCTAGGCCTCCCTGTTCATCACCAACTCCCGGAGCTTGCTCAAACTCATGTCCATCGAGTTGGTGATACCATCTCATCCTCTGTTGTCCCCTTCTCCTGCCTTCAATCTTTCCCAGCATCAGGGTCTTTTCTAAATAGTCAGTCCTCTGTATCAGATGGCCAAAGTATTGGAGTTTCAGCTTCAGCATCAGTTCTTCCAATGGACATTCAGGACTGATGGCCTTTAGGATGGACTGGTTGGAGCTCCTTGCAGTCCAAGGGACTATCGAGCATCTTCTCCAGCACCAGCAGGTCAAAAGCATCAATTCTTTGGTGCTCAGCTTTCTTTAGAGTCCAACTCTCACATCCATACATGACTACTGGAAAAACCATAGCTTTGACTAGATGGACCTTTGTTGGCAAAGTAATGTCTCTGCTTTTTGTATCCTGTCTAGGTTGGTCATAGCTTTTCTTCCTAGGAACAAGTATCTTTTCATTTCATGGCTGCAGTCACCATCAGCAGTGATTTTGGAGCCCAAGAAACCTCCCTCCAAATAAAAATCTACAAATGATATAAAGTGTAGTTTTTAGGGTCTAAAACTTTTCAGCATGTGCAAAAATCTTATTCTTTAGCAGCCATGATTTAACTCCCAAATAGCCTCTTTGTGCTTTGAGGTAGTCAAATAATTTTTGGTCCTGACCCATGTCTTGATTTTCATTGATTGTGCGCTGGTCCCCTTTGTCTGACTAGTGCATTTTATTTTTTGCTTTGCTTTGTCCATTTATCCCTAAACTATTCGAGCCTTAAACATACACAGTATGTCTTGCTCATGTTTGTCCTCTAGAGACCTAATTGCTCAGTATTCGTTGAATGAATAAATCCGAGTGTTTGGAAGGGAAGGGCAGCCTTTCCTAGATCATTCCTAGAGAAAAGCAGTAAAGAAAAAAATGTATATAATAAAATGCCCTGAACCAAAAGCCCTGTGTAATGTAGGCAGAGGCTGAGCAAGTTGCAGCAATGGAAGTACCTGGAAGATATGCTTTTCATTGTATGTATTTTTGAACTAGCATGGTGCGGCAAGCTGGCTGTGTCCTCAGAGTAATCTGTTGCTCTGAAAACAGATACTTTGTGGCTCCTGATCTGCATCAAATTGTAACCAACAGCAGTCAGTTTCTTGAATATTCTGCTTACTAATTGGTAACTTGTTTTATATTGATTGATTCAGGCTATAAAAAAAGTAATGCTGGAGGCTTATCCCTGATTCACACTGTCAAATCTGGTGTCTGAGTCCTGTGTTTAGAAAGTATGATAAACAAGAAGTCATTTTTGTAAATATAAATAGAACTGATTATGTATGACATCTGTCTAGAGCCAAGTGAAGAAGAAAATAATATTCTCAGAGAAGGACTTGCAGTTACTTCTAGACACATCTTAGAATACCAGGGTTCTAGTCAGTCACCATAGTTCCCTTGTAATGTCAAGTTAGCTATTGATTTTCTCTGCCCATAAAACAGAAGCACTTTTTTATCTTTGGCTTTCTATGTAAACCCTGTGACTGAGCTCTCAAAGAGAAGAGTCCTGGCCTGCTCAGTCCTATTTATTAGTTGTTAGTACCTCATGTCTACCAGCATTGTCAGATATACTAAGTACTTGAAAAATTCTTCCCTGTGACCAACCTAAATAACTCAGGTGTAGTCCATTCCCTGCTGCTGTTTCCTCAGCTGGCGTTGGAGAGCAGGTGGCCACTATGTGAAATACTCAGATTTTACAAGCAGCTGGAAGAACTTGTACATTATTTCCTTCACCTTGGGTTTCCCTCCTGTGCTCATCCCTCCAGGATGCCAGAAGCATTTGAATACGTGGTTTCAGGTCAAGGGATCATTTTATAAGAAATGATAGAATCCCTTTTCAACCAATGCCACTCTTTAGAGAACATGTAGCAGGATGTGTGTATATGTGTTTCTTTATGGGGTTGCATTAGAGTTTTTTGAGTCTTAGGGTTTTAAATTGTACATTTAGGCTGTTCTAAATTTATTTTATTCAACTTAAATTTATTGAACTTAAGGTTGGACTTATGGTAAAGAGAGAGGATATCTGGAAACTTGTTGTTGTTCACTCTCTCAGTTATGTCTGACTCTTTGCAACCCCATGGAATGCAGCACGCCAGGTCTCCCTGTCCATCACCAACTCCTGGAGTTCATTCAAACTCATGTCCGTCGAGTCAGTGATGCCATCCAACCATCTTTTTCTCTGCCGTCCCCTCGTCCTCCTTGGACTCTGAGAGAGAACAAATAGATAACTCCTATTCTTAGCCTTTGCACTAAAATGACCTTTTATAAACTCTTAAGTGTATTGTGAATAATATATAAAATAGATTTGGTTGGGCTAAAACATTCATTTTCACTAATTTGGAATGACCACGGTGAATAACCCAAAGGCTATCAAATAAGAGATAAGGGGATGTATGGCAAAACAAATACAGTATTGTAATTAAAAAAATAAATAAATTTAATTAAAAAAATAAAAAAATAAAAGATTAAAAAAATAATTGACAGAGCACACAGATGGCTGCTCTTTTCATTTAACTCACTGAAAGAAAATTATGTCCTTTGGTATAAAATTTAACTTCCTTTGAGAAGTAAGTATTTTTGGATATTAAATCTATGAAAATTATAATACCTAAATATTTCTGTTGATGTACATGTAAATAGTTAGAAGAACAGAGAAGGCGATGGCACCCCACTCCAGTACTCTTGCCTGGAAAATCCCATGGATGGAGGAGCCTGCTAGTCTGCAGTCCATGGGGTCGCTAAGAGTCAGACACGACTGAGCGACTTCACTTTCCCTTTTCACTTTCATGCATTGGAGAAGGAAATGGCAACCCACTCCAGTGTTCTTGCCTGGAGAATCCCAGGGATGGGGAAGGCTGGTGGGCTGCTGTCTATGGGGTCACAGAGTCGGACACGACTGAAGCGACTTAGCAGCAGCAACAGCAGCAGCTTAGAAGAAATAATGATTAATTAATCATTATTAATCAATGATTAATGATTATTAATCAATTTTGGAGTTTTGCAGCTGCAAAACTAAACTTTTAGAAATTACTTTTGCTAATTCTATTTGGTAAGCTCCCTGATAAAGAATAATTCTATTTCATAAATCACGCTCTATGTACACTTGGTAGGAAAATTTAGTTTAGCTTTCTTCATTGTTCACTTTAACATCTTGGTCGTTCTAAGGTTCAAAACTAGACAGATTGTCATTAAAAACATTTGTTCATTATTTCTTGAGAAATAGTGAATTACTCCACGCCTGGGAATTAAGCTCACATTTTACTAACCAAAGTCTTAGTTTTTCTGTGTTATTTGATAAATGAGAAAGAGTTAAGCATTGTTTGTGGATGATGTTTTTCAATTTTAGCACAATTGCATTCCATTAAAAATAAAAGCGATTTCTCAGTTATCCACTCTTCTATGATCTGAAGAAGTGGCTAAATGTATTATGCCAAATAGTCCTTCAGGGTATTTTGGTTTAATAGCATCAGGTTTGACCAGCCCGCCCCTAGTTGGCATCATTATAAATATGGTCTAAACTTCAGGGAGCTGTAGGCATGGTAACTTTGGTAATGTCGCAAGAGGCGACGCTGACTCTAGACTACACAGACTACATCTCACAAGTGTGCTCATCGTGTTTATATGATGAAACAGAGAGACTTCTTGTTTATAAAGCAGAAGTGATATGTAGCTGTTTAAACTTCAGGCACAAACAGCACTGCATGCTCAACCCACACAGTGAAGAGTATATTTTTGTGAATGAAAATTGAGATTTATTCTGAAGTTTGTGGCTTAAGTCATGTGGCTTGAAAGTAGCCAAGTAGTAGCAGTACCCCCGGCCTCCACATTTAGCTGCCGAGTGGACAGCTTCCAGCGCTGGCAGCCTGCGGTGCTTTCTCTCCTTCCTTTAAGCTTTTCATGTTCTTGGCAATTAGTGTGACATTTTGAGGATTGGCTCTTATCTTTGGGGTATAAAACCCCAAGTTCAATAAGACTGCGGTGCAACTAAGAGCTATTTCTTACTAATCCCTACCTTACCGACTGCTGATTTGATCTTTTTATATCAGGGATTGTTTGCCAGCTGGCAGGCCCATGCCATCAATGGCCATCCCTCCGAGGTAGTTCTTTTGGTGGGTATACCTAGGAAAAGCGTTATGCAGAGCAATGCAGGAGAAATAATTATGTTTGTGTTTTCAGTAATGGAGTACTTCTTTATATGCTACTTGCCTCCAGAATGTTTAAGCTGAAGTCACTGAGTCCAACTGTTAGGCAACAGATAAGATGACCAAGGCCCCAGAGTTATTAGTGTTCCAGCTAATACAGTTGGTGATCATTTCTGGAGGATGGCCATGACTATGTGACAGTGGTTACAGAATGGGCTGGTTATGATTCGTGTATCCAGCAGTTACACATCGAGACTTCTCTACTGGGAAATGCCGTATTAACTGATAGCCTAGTAAAGGACTGGTCAGCCTCCACACTATTAATGTGTTGGGCTGAATCAGACAGTCAGTATCTCTCTCTCTGACTCTGTCTCCTTGTCTTTCCACTCATCTGTATCCTAGGGAAGTCCTTCAGTCTGGCTGTTGAAATTAGACCTTTAGGCAGAAATACCTGCAATAATAACTTTTTTGTGGACCTGTTCTCATAAATGTACAACTCTTTTTAAGAGATGAACCTAATGTTGGAAGTCAAGGAAGGCAGAGCAGAGGAAATGAGCAGAAAGGACATATTCTGCAGTGCCCGATCAGACCCTTTTCTTCCTTTGTGGAAGCAAAGGTTGAGGGAGGAGCACCAGACATTTCTGGGAGGCTTCTGGAAGCCACCCCCACTGCAATGCTTCTGTTCCTATTCTTCAAATGAAACTTACTCACATGGACACATCTCCTTGGTAGGAGATTGGGAAATGTATTCTTTATTTGTGGCAGCTGTGTGCTCTGCTATAATCCAGGGTTCTATTACTGTGAAAAGGATGGCACACAGCCAAAAAGGGCTTTTCATAAAAGCAATAGAAATTTAGAATTCCATGAATTCTGCACACAGGAGAGGGCTGTTCCAAGCTTGGACTCATGTGACTAATTCTTTGACCTTGACCAAGGCACTTCAATCCCATGGAGAACGGGGATCATTTTCTTTTAAAATGTTAAAACTGAGCAGTTATGTTAGTTATCTCATGTTGAGAAAGATCTTGTAGTTTAGTCTGAACTCCACCCTTCTGCTGTTTGAGTGGCCTATGGTTAATTTCCATGAACCTCTTTTTTCCACTGTATAACATGGCAGTCATGATAACACACTCTTTCTTTCCTATTTATAAACATGATCTTCTTAAAAACCCTCTGATAGTGAAACATATATAAAACAGGCTCAAGAGAACAAGGTTGTGAATGAGTCTGCAAATCCCTTGAAAATGTTATACTTTCATTATCTAAAATTGCAAATATAGCACCTTCAATAAAGATAAAATCTCATATCTGCATCTTAGGAATGTGTGTGTTGTTGTTCAGCATGGTTTATGCTCTTCCCAGACGCTTGGGGTCCGCTCAGAAGAGAACTCTGGCGGAGGATTGTCGTTTCTTATTCCTCATAAGCGATGCCCAGCCTTACAGTCCTGTTGGCTCTTCCCCATCCTGTCCGGACCCTTTATGGAGTGCCGGGGGAGCCTTGGGTTCTGGCCCCTCGCACAGCTGTTGAGCAAGCAGATGACAGTCCAAAAGGACTCAGGAGAGTTCTTATCCATGGGGCAGATGTTGACTAATTAGAAAGTGGCAGGTAAATCCTTGCTTACCCAACTGAAATGTCCAGAGATGTGTTGGTTTTGTGAAACCTGAATGAAGGTGTGCCTTATTGCATGAGCAACTGGCTGTTTCTCCTCCTGTTTCTGCAGTTAGTTCAGGAATAAATGCTTATATTTTCCTTCCTCCTTTCCTGTCTCTCTTCCCTTTTTCTCTACTCCCGCTCCCCACGGATTTCATGCAAGCTGTAGCAGGCAAGCTTTGCCTCTGGCTCTGTTTTCTAGGAATGTTGCACTAAAAAAGTATAATATTAGTATAATATGTGAAGTTAAATTCTACTTTCTCTGACTTTCACCCTGGGAGTTAAGGAAAAGACACCTCTCTCCATTTCAGTCAGATGCAGGCTTCTCATGAGCATGCTCTTTTTCATAAGTGTCAATCTTTTGTCCCCAGGTAAGTTCTTCCTTACATGTTATCAGTGCTTTTTGTTTTTTAACTGAATATTTAATTTCATTCTCCAAGGTCTCTGTCAAGCAAGAAGAGAAGTTTGAATGTGGGTGTAAAGCAGAGCTTTGTGTTATTTTTAATTAGGAAATCCCTATATTCACTCAGGGTAATTTTCCAAACTTTCTGTCTGGAGTGTGTTCCACTCACCCTGCCTGGAGTTTGCTCAGTTGTGTAACTTAGTTTTATCCATGATGTCATGCCAGAGCCCATAAGATTATAGCGACTCCAAGTACTGTCCACCCACCCAATCCCAGTCTGCTCTGTCCTCACACAGCCCAAGAGACAGTTAACAATCAAACATCATCAGAAACTGTCAGCAGCATTCTCTGTCTCTCTCACTGTCTAAAGCGGCATTATAAGCTCCTCCTCTGCTTCCCACTCTTATCCATTTCTCTTCTTTTTCCCCTCTTTTTCCCTATTTCATCCATTTGTTCTCTTTAATGTTTTTCAGTGCCGTAATTTTCCCTATAAGCATTGACTTTGCTACATCCTACACATTTTAACGTTTAATCAGTTCAAAATGCTTTTTATAAAGTCTCTTTTCATATTTCTTTAACCCATGTGTCATTTAGAAGCTTGTTTAATCTCTAAGTATTCTGTGATTTTCCAGCTATCTTTCTGTCATTGATTTCCAGCTTATTTCATGGTGCTCTGAGAATGATTTTTATTAAATTTGCTGAGATATGGCCCACAGTATAGTTTGTGTTGGTAGATGTTCCATGTGAGCTTGAGAAGAACGTATAATCTGCCGTTCTTGAATGAACAGCATTAGGTCCAGTTGGTTGATGGTGCTGTTGAATTCAGCTGTGGTCTCGCTGGTTTTCTACCTGTTGGATCTGTTCATTTCTAGTAGATGGGTGTTACAGTCTTCATCTATGACAGTGGATTTACCTATTTCTCCTTGAAGTTCTGTCAGTCTTTCCCTCACATATTTGAAGCTCTGCTCTTATGCTCTGCATACACTTTGATGCATGCATATTAATAATTATTGTTGTCTTTGAAGAACTGACCTTTTAACCGTTAGGTAATCCTCTTTCTTTATCCCCAACAGCTTTCATTGTTTTGAAATCTGATCTATCTGACATTAATATGGCTACGCCTGCTATCTCTTTTTAGTGTTAGCAAAGTTTATCTTTCTCTCTGTGCTAAATGAATATGTGTCTTTATATTTGAAGTTGATTTTTATAGAAAACATGTAGTTAAGGCTTGTTTTTGGATTCACTATGACCATGTCTGTGTTTTAATCGGTGGATTTTGACCATTCACTCTCAAAGTGATGATTGATATAGTTGGACTAATATCTCCCATATTTGCTGTTGTTTTCTACTTTTTGCCCTTGTTCTTTGTTCTTATTTTTTTTTCTTCCACTATTTTTCTGCCTTTTGTGATTTTAATTGGATACTTTATATGATTTCATTTTCTCTGCTTTCTTACTATATCAATTATACTTTTTTAAATTTTTATTTTCACTCTATTTTACAATACTGTATTGGTTTTGCCATACATGGACATGAATCCACCATGGGTGTATACGAGCTCCCAATCTTGAACCCACCTCCCACCTCCCACCCCATATCATCTCTGGATCATCCCTGTGCCCCAGCCTGAAGCATCCTGTATCCTGTATCGAACATAGACTGGGACTTCGTTTCTTACATGATAGTATACAAGTTTCAATGCCATACTCTCAAATCATCCCACCCTCTCCCTCTCCTTCAGAGTCCAAGAGTCCGTTCCATACATCTGTGTCTCTTTTGCTGTCTCGCATACAGGATCATCATTACCATCTTTAATGATTGCCCTAAAGTGGCATTATAAATTCCTCCTCTGCTTCCCACTCTTTTCCATTTCTCATCTTTTTTTCCTCTTTTTCCCTATTTCATCCATTTCGACATTTACAAATTTGTACATTTGAAATGTACATTTACAACTAATCCAGATCCTCTTTAGATACAATGTCGCTGTTTCACAGGGAGTGTGAATACTTTAGAAGAACACAGTTCCTCCTGTCCTTGCACCATTGCTGTCATTTATTTCACTGATATCTGCTGCTGCTAAGTCGCTTCCGTCGTGTCCGACTCTGTGCGACCCATAGACAGCAGCCCACCAGGCTCCCCGGCCCTGGGATTCTCCAGACAAGAACACTGGAGTGGGCTGCCATTTCCTTCTCCAATGCATGACAGTGAAAAGGGGAAAGTGAAGTCACTCAGTCGTTGGCGACCCCACGGAGCGCAGCCCACCAGGCTCCTCCAGCCACGGGATTCTCCAGACAAGAGTGCTGCAGTGGGTGCCGCTGCCGTCACTTACACATAAACACACGTATATACATAAAGGAGGGGAGACCATTTTTTGAGAGTGAATAGTTACCTTAAATTTTGCATAAAAGTCTCTGTTCCCAGTTGCATTAGTGTAGTTACAAAACACATCTTGATACATTTGTATACATTGAATATCTTCTCCAGATTTTTTAAAGACACGTCCCTCCTGGGACTCTAATCTTAACTGCTGCTTTAAAGTTCATGGGCTTGTCTGTCTATTTTCATGGAAGGTCGTATTACCATTTTCTTGGGAATTTCCTTTGCCTCTTTGAACTGTTGTTTTCCTAGATCTCGTGTCTGGATTTTTTTGGTTTATTCCATCATTTCAGTTGACCCTTAGTATCTTTCTGAAAAGTGGTACAAATTTTTAGATATTAATAATTTTGAGACCCTGTATGTTTGTAAATATTTTTATACTGCCATGAATCTAGACTGACAATTTGGATGTAGAAATCAGAGTTGGAATTCATTATTTCTCAGAGTTTTAAAGGCACTGCACCTTTGTTTTATAACTTCCTGTGATGTTATTGTGAACTCATTGGTTTCTGATGATATTTATTCTACCTCTTTTTAGATTTTTGTTTTTAATCATGGTTTTGTAATAGTGTATGATATATCTTGCAAATATTTTCTCATGTATTGTGCTTTGTATATATTGTGTCATTTTAATATGGATACTTTTTTATTTAGTTCTGGAAATTTTTTTTTTTTTTTTTTTGGTAATTCCTCCCTTCATTTTCCTTTCAATACTTCTGTTAGTCAGAGGTTGGGTTTCCTGATTAATTTCCTAATTCTCTTATCTTTTCTCATCTCTTTTCTTTTTTAGTTCACAACTCTTTTGTTTTATTCTTTCATTCATACCTCATTCACTTTTTCTTTCTTATACAGCACCATTCTCATAAGTTTAATGTGTAGCTATTTGTCTTACAAAATTGATATTATTTTTCTATTCATGACTTCAATTTACATAAATGATTTTGTGTTACTTACCTATTTTGTGTTTTGTGGTTTTCACTCAGAATTATGTTTTAAGATCCATCTACTTGTAGTACTTACTTCATGCCTGCCACTTTGTGGTATGCTTCTAATGCATTTATATTCACCAGTAAATGCCCTGGCTATCTTCCTGTTCCAGACAGATCCTCTTTCAGGTTTCCTTATGGACTTCTCTGTGAGGATATTTTTGGGATGTGCACCCAAAAGCTTGTTTTTAAGTCACGCATATATACCACTTAGAAATGTTGAATGCAACATTTCTCTTTAGAAAGGCTGTACCTGTACCCCTTTATGAGTTCCTGTGTTTCCACCAAATGTGAGTTCCTATGTTTCCACATGCATTCAACCTGTTATTCACCTTTATAACTCTTGCCAACCAATATCTGATACATATAATGTGATACCTCAATATTTTAATTTGCTTTCCTCTTAGTTATTAATGAGTTTGAAAAACTCCTTATATGCTTCTTACCCTTTTGACTTCCCTCTTCTGTTGGTTATCCCTTCATCAGTTCAGTTCACTTGCTCAGTCGTGTCCGACTCTTTGTGACCCCATGAATCACAGCACGCCAGGCCTCCCTGTCCATCACCAACTCCTGGAGTTCACTCAGACTCACGTCCATCGAGTCAGTGATGCCATCCAGCCATCTCATCCTCTGTCTTCCCCCTCTTCTCCTGCCCCCAATCCCTCCAAGCTTCAGAGTCTTTTCCAATGAGTCAACTCTTCACATGAGGTGGCCAAAGTACTGGAGTTTCAGCTTTAGCATCATTCCTTCCAAAGAAATCCCAGGGCTGATCTCCTTCAGAATGGACTGGTTGGATCTCCTTGCAGTCCAAGGTACTCTCAAGAGTCTTCTCCAACACCACTGTTCAAAAGCATCAATTCTTTATATCCTTCATCTGTATTTTTATCTGTTTGTTTTTCTATCGTTCCATTTTTTAAAAGTGAAAGTGAAAGATGCTCAGTCATATCTGACTCTTTGCGACCCCATGGACTATAGAGTCCATGGAATTCTCCAGGCCAGAATACTGGAGTGGGTAGCCTTTCCCTTCTCCGGGGGATGGAATCCAGGTCTCCCCGCATTGCGAGTGGATTCTTTACCAGCTGAGCCACCAGGGAAGACTCATTTTGTAGGAGTTCCCCATATAGGCAAATATGAAACCTTTGGCTCTTAGGAGTCTGATCACCTGGGGGTGGTAGTGCAAGATAATTGGAATGGGGAAGATGTGGTGAATTATATTGGCCTAACTGCAGAAAGAAACCCTTTTGAAATGTCTGTATTTCAGCAGATTGAGGAGGAGGGACACGATGGGGAATGGTTTGGTGCAGTCACCCGCAGTTGGGATGTTGTTATGAAAGCTGTATTAAGGATCTCAACAACCTGAGTTTCTGGACACTAAGAATCTCTTGGGTCTAAGGAATATCCAAGCAGCTGTTCTTTCTGAGACTTAAAAATGATGATGTCACCCTAGGTCACTCTTCCGAGCAGTGAGGAAATCCCACTAGCAGAGAAGGAGGAAGTTAGCCAAGACTGGTAGTTAGGGCTCTCAATGCCTAGCACAGTGCCAGTTTATAAGAATTAAGCATTTGTGAAATAGAAATTTATCTGTTGGTATTTATTGTTATTCTTTACATGACTATTTCTCCTACTGTGCACGCACTTAAAAGGATTTTAAAAATATATGCTTAGTGCTTATTTAGCTAATGGTTATACTAACATGGTAACATAAATAGTTGCACAGGAAATTTTGCAGTATCCTGTGTGGCAATTATAACCTTGAAATTGTTTTAAAATTGGATTTATGAATTCTAAATGTATGCTTCATTAAAAGAAATATAGAAAATATTTTTTCATTGCCTCTACTTATAAAAAAATTGATCATGATAATGTTAAGATAAAGGTTGCTAAAACAGTTGTTTAAACAAGGCTTTGCAGTTGCCTTTATATTATAGAGAAAAAACAATTGGATAAAGCTTAAAATTTATCTGTTTGTGATTTTTAGGTATTGTGGTAGAGTCTATTCCCTTTGGTACCCTCTTGTGGTCAATAGAAGGTGTTGATTTGGCCTTGTATTTAACATTTGTGTATACTTTGTGATAGACCTATAGTTTATATGAGTATTTTGACTTATTTTTTTGCCTATTTGTTTGTTATATATCACAACTTTAAAACTGACACTTGGAGTTTTCTTCCCATTCCTTAGCTCAGGGGATATGATGAAAGTGCAACATAACCCCAGTTGCTAATCTTAGATGCTAAATAATAATGTGATCATGTGATCAGAGTAAATACAGTGTGATCAGAGTAAATACAGTGTAGCTTGGAACACAAATTGATTACAGACCTTGAAGTTATCTTACACATTTGCCACTATAATTGGGTTTGGGGATTAACTTGCCATTTTTGATGGCATTTTTAAAGATTTAAAAATATACACATATAAACATATCACACATATGTATATGATTTCATGGTACATGACTAGCTGGTTCAGATGCACTTACTGTAGATCAACAGAAAACCATTTTACCATACCATTATAACATAGTCTCCATTTACTTGAGTCATGTTATGACAGTGAGAAGTAAGTAATCACATACAGCATTTAGAGTAAAGATTCATGCATTATTTTCCCTTCCTTCTGCAGCACTGGTTTTGGAGAAAATTCTTAGCTTGATATCCACAAATACATAATAGACAGTTGATAGCTGTGTGGTATTAAGTCATTAAAACAAATAGGGCCTAACTTACATGAGAGTAAATCATGGCTTTTGGGGGGAGATGTGAGTCACAAAAAGTGTTCTTTGTTTTCAAGAATATGGTTCCCTAGATTATAGTTGTCCTTCATGTGCCCTCCTCTTTCAGTTCAGCTCTTTAATTTTATACTAGAACTGAAATGTGTTATCTGCATCATTGGAACCTCTGAGTAGATCTCTTTTGTTGGCCTGGTGGTGTGAAGGGCCAGGGTTTGATTAGAAGTCCAGGAAATTCTTCTGGGAATGATTTTTGTATTGCCAGGAATGCTGGTATGTTGGCACTGAGTTAACATTTCCAAAAATGCCAGCAAATGCTGAAAAACAAAGATGCAAGTGTAGTTACCACAGCTGTGCTCCCTTCTCCCCCACCTCGTTTCTTCTGCACACAGTGAGAAATTTCAAGCCCCTTATTGTAAGATAAAAGTGAGTCAGTTTCCCGTACTAGTCTCTAAGGCAGCTGGTGTCCCCCACCCCTCCAGTGCTCTTGTATCACAGGGATTGAATTGAGGTCATTTGTGCAGAATCACCCCCTGTATCATGGATATCAGTTTTTTGATCAAATGGAATGTTTGTGAGGGACTGTAATGCCCACTGTTATAAGAGAAATAATTTTGCATGTTCATTAAATACTTATTGAGCACTCTCTCAAAATTTTAAGAAGCATAAGATATATATATATAAATTTATATCTATGTGTAAATTTAGGATATGCATTTCCATGCTGCAGTGTAGGGCTTGAACACCGTAAGAGACCCATTTATAAAAGTAGATGAACAGTTACAAAGCAGAGGAAACTGGTGAAGCAGACTTGTGAGTGAGGTCTGTTTAAGCTGGATGCTAAGAGTAGCTCTAACTTGAAGCTATGGCTCTTAGAATAGGCATTTATGTTTATAGTCTGTAGAGAAAAAGAACAGGCAGTCAGAAAGGCTAAGGAAAGAGGCTTTTGGAAAGATTGCCTGAACAGGTCAGCTGTGGGCATAAAATGCCAGATTAAGGAGCAGACAGTGGAACGTTCACTGAGTTACCTGTTTCAGCAGTGGAGGGACAAGCGCCTCCCGTCCTGAACCTTGGACTTCTTTGCTTCCTTTTGGCTCCTCTCCGCCACATTTTGTTGAGAGAGTTCCTCCACTGACCCCTTTTTTGGATGGGAATGCTCCTTGGTATTTTCCAATTGTGTTTCGCCTAGTAGAGAGAGCCACATTTTCTCCTTAAATGATAAAAATCCTTTGAGGCTGTGACTCCCCTGCCTTATTTACAGGTATAATACAACAGTGCACAAACATTCCCACACTTCTTCAAAGTTCTAGAACGTGTGCAGCAGAACCCTACTTGTTCTTTTCATTCAGTGCAACTTTACCAGTTAAGTTTCTAAAGTTCCATCCATGCAACTAGATAATGATGGGCTCCTGGAAATATAATTGAGTGGGTAAAAGTTGAGAGTGCTACTGGCTCAGAATAGAATGCCTTCATCTGTTAGTCTGGATCTGACAACCTGAACTGTGAGACAGACAAACCAGAGGCCTGCTTGTCTTCTCCTCTCTTCCCCGCTTCCTCCCAGAGTCTCTCCTCCTCTCTTCATCCATCCATTCACCAGCTATTTTTAATTAATCTCCTCCAAATATTTACTGATTCAAATAAATGAAAACCATTATCCATAATAATCACAGAGCTTGTTAAAAAGACCTGTCTGAATCTCTGTATGAGGGAAATAAGAATCTACATTTTTGAGTAGCCTTTAAAATACTTAACTTTGATTAATGTGGTCCAGACATTGAACATCAAGAAACACTGAGATAAAAGGAAGGAGTAGTACTTCTTTGGCCAGTGAAATTTATGACTGTGGTCATGTAGTATTTATTTCATATGGACTCATAAATGGAAAAAACATACCTGGTGGATAACATATTTATAGTTGGAGAAGATCATATGTCTACGCATGCCTTGTTCTCTTTAGAACTGTATTCTGTTTGAATTTCTATAGAAGTATGCCTTAGGGGAAAGATATTCTCTTCCAACAAAGGGCTAGCCTGGTTACAGCTGAACTCATAAAACAATGTCATTTTAGGCATTGCAAAGGTAAAGCATCTGTCTACAATGCGTGAGACCCGGGTTCGATCCCTGGGTTGGGAAGATCCCCTGGAGAAGGAAATGGCAATCCACTCCAGGACTATTGCCTGGAAAATCCCATGGACAGAGGTGCCTGGTAGGCTACAGTCCATGGGGTCGCAAAGCATCTGACACAACTGAGTGAACCATTTCATTTCATTTCATTTCAAAGGTCAGCTATTAAGTTATGTTGAGTGTATGATACAGATGATTCTAATCCTTTTGATTTGACTTTGAACTGGTCTAATTATTTCACACCACCAGTTTGTGAAGATTTATTTTCCTTTTTATCAAGAATGTGCTGTTTGACCAGCTCAGCCAATGTGAAACTGTCAAATTAAACCCTTGAAAAGCCACTATACTTCAAACTCCTAATTTCCTCCAGTGGACTTTTTGTTTATAACAGTCCCTCCCTATCTCCCCTTCTCTATAAAAGAATTGTTGTTGTTTAGTCACTAAGTCATGTCCACCTCTTTTGCTACCGCATGGACTATAGCCCACCAGGTTCCTCTGTCCATGGGATTCCCCAGGCAAGAATACTAGAGTGGGCTGCCATTTCCTTCTCCAGGGGATCTTCCCAGCTCAGGAATTATCGAACCTGTGTCTTCTGTATTGGCAGGTGGATTCTTCACCACTGAGCCATGTGGAAAGCCCATAAAAATGTCTTCTACTTAAAAAAAAAAAAAAAAAAGAGAATGACTTGTTTGAAATATCAAGCATCTTTTTTGTGACTTGGCAAATATTATGATTCCTTGCAAAGAGTTTGTGAGTGGCCTCTAAACTGTTTGTATGTTAATTCATCTGAATCACCAAAAAAACCTAAAAGAGACATTTTTTCTGTTGGCTATGTCCCAGACTTCTAAGTCAAAATTTCTTGAGATTCAGTTATAGAGTGCTCAAAGGGATTCTATTATAGGCAGCCTGCCCCCTCCATACTATAGTTTTATGAACTTCTTTGAGAGCAGAATACATACTGAGATAATTTTGCTTCATATCCTTCTTCCTAATTCATCAAGTTTTCCACATGGTTGAAGCTCACTGAATCTTTATTAAATAATTTTATTGGACGCTTGATGGGAATGATGGAAATCAAAGTTATCTTGATTCTCTGATTTGAATGTTTTGTTGTTTTTGTGATCTCCTAGGATGGAAAGAAGAAATTTGACAAAGAGAGTGAAAAATACTATTCCATTCTTGACAAACATTTAAATTTGTCTGCAAAGAAAAAGGAATCTCATTTGCAAGAGGTAAGTTTTTACAATTGAACAGTGAAAAGAGCATTAGCATTATCATGTGAAGCCCAGATTTCCAAAAGTAGACATTATCTCAGAATCTGCTCCTGTTTAATAAAATAATTATAATAAGAATATTTAAGCTAATTGAGCATTTGCTATAGACAGACAGGCATGGTGCTGAGCATTTTACATGCTTTGTGACATTTAAAATTAACAGTTCCAAGAGAAAGATTAATAGTTCCTTCAATAATGAAAAAGAGTGAAACAAGATTATTTCTTTTTCTTCCTATTGGGCATATTTTAAATAACTGCTGCTGCTGTTTAGTCACTAAGTCATGCCCTACTCCTGTGTGACCCTATGGACTGGAGTGCTCCAGGCTCCTGTGTCCACAGGATCTCTCAGGCAAGAATCTTGCTGTGGGTTGTCATTTCCTTCTCTGGGGGATCTTCCCATCCCAGGGATTGAACCTGCGTCTCCTGTTTGGCAGGGTGATCCTTTATCACTGAACCACCTAGAAAGCCATTCTAAATAGCAAGACCTACCAAATTCATGGTGTAGCATTTTATATTAAGTTAAAAATATCTGTTCTTCAATTGTTACATCAGCATTAAGGGAAAAAAGATATACAGTTACATGTTTTGAAATCTTTATTATTTTTTGTCAATTTAAACAAGTCAACAGAAATATTTTACTAATGTGGACTGTGTTCTCATACAAGGAATGCATTTCTTCCTTTTTTCCTGAAAATTTGCTCTTCTCATTGGTAGTGTCTTAAATATAGTTAGCCAGATAGAAAACTCTCTTACTGAAGAGTGATGCAGTTTCAGCTCTAGTGATAGCATATGTTTTGTCTGTTTTTCTAAATGGCTCTGTTGTCTTTCACCATGCACACTTTCCCCAGCGTACAGCATTGAGTCTCAGAGCTGAACCAGGACTTGCTGAGCACCGGCAGCTATCACTGCCCCCAGCTCTCCTCAGGCAGTCTTGCATGGTGCTGAGTCTCTTGCAGTCTCTTCTTTGTCTCTTCTCTGTATTTCTAGGGATTGCATCGTGGAACTCTTTTAAATGTCTCATTCTGATCCTCTAGCAAAGTCACCTTCCTTGCTGAACTGTTGTTCAAGTTCAGCTTGGTCCTCCGCTCTACTTATTCATATTCTTATTTCTCTGACCTTCTTGTTCAGCCACGAGGCTGGATGAGTTCAAGTGCAGTGGAACTGCAGTCAAAAAGTCATGGAAGAGTTACTTCTGATTCCTTTTTTGTATTTTTATGTTCCACTAGAGGGAATTGAATTTCCTCACTTAAAATGTTGAACATTGGAAAGATTTGTATTTCACTATAATAAATAACTTGTTATTAATACCTGCTATTAAACTAGGATAATTTAATAGACCATTGGGTGCCTATGGAAAGATTTTGGGGTTAATGTGAAGTGGAGAAAAATCTGTTATTAAGAGAAATTGTATTTTTAATTTTCATGGACGTGTTCTTTAATATTGTGTTCACATATTCTAAACTTCTTAAATGCGTGTCTATTTAAACTTTTAAACATTGCCTTAGAATAAACCTGAGAGAGAATGCAATACGTAGATGAAGTCACCTGTAGAAAAGCTCCCCCAGTTGTCACCATCATGTACCAAAGGCCAAGGCCAAAGGCACATTCTAAGAATCGACTGCCTCAAAATCAAGGGCAATGCATAGAGTCTCTGAAGAGTTACCAGATTACCTTAGCTGAAGAGTTACCAGTTACCTTAGCTGGCTGACTTCTTTGCAGCCCTGTGGACTGCAGCACACCAGGCTGCCCTGTCCTTCACCATCTCCCAGAGTTCCCTCACACTCAGGTCCGTGAGGTCAGTGGTGCTATCTCACCATCTCATCCTCTGCCACTCGCTTCTCCTTTTCTTCTCAGTCTTCCTCAGCATCAGAAACTTTTCTAGTGAGTCGGCTCTTCTCATCAAGTGGCCAAAGTATTGGAGTTTCAGCCTTAGCATCAGTCCTTCCAGTGAATATTCAGGACTGATTTCCCTTAGGGATTTCTTGGTTTGACTTTGTAACTCTATCATAACTGTAAAGTCCTCTAGAGGTTATGCTTCAATTTTCCCCTGACAGTGTAGCTCAATATTTAATACTTTTTAGTGGCTCCTAATCCCTTGGGATATGATGGACTAGAATATTCATTCTGGTTTTATATTTAGTTGGATGCTAGAAAAAACCTGTAACATGGTTAGTAGCATTTTCCATTTGCCCCACCACACACACACACACACACACTTTTTTTCCAGGAGGCACAGCCCATGATAGAATATGACACAAATATAAATACAACACAAACATTGTGTAAAGCAACTCCTCGGAGCATATAGTGTAGAAAAGGAAAAATGTAGGTTGCTTTTTACTTTTTCCTTGGTCCTTCCAGGAGTCAAATCTGTTATGGGGAGATGCTGCTATGCAGATGTTTAATTCTGTAACATGGCATTAAATTCATTTGTTCACTTCCAGAGCAGCTCTGGTCCTTCTGTCAGCACCAAGCCTATGAAGTTGTTCTCAGAAAGACCCTTCTGTGTCTTCTCACTGACACAGCTGACTCTTTTGTTCATTTTGCTCATGGAACGTGAGTGACTACCCATTACCAGGACTGAATTAGGGATCAGCTTGTGTTGGTAAGCTCCAAGGCCATCTATTAGATGGACCATTGGAGTACACAGAATTGAAAACAGACTTGTCAAAATTATGGACTTTACAGTAGACAAAAAGAAATAATATTTGAAATGTGAATAGATAATTTCTTTCTAAGCATAAACTACGAGGAAGAGATCGTGAAGGAAATGTAAAAACACCAAAATGCATAAAAGTAATCTGTCTCTTTCAAAAGACCTTAAATCAAATTAAAAGATGAAGTATTAGGGGACTTATATAACATGACACAGGATAATCATCTCCTATATATAAGATGCTTTTGGAAATCAGTGTGGAAAAGATAAAGGTTTTATTGGAAAAAATGGAGTAAGAATATGAAAGGGCATTTCATCAAAGAAGAAATATAAACCATATTTAAATATTGTTAAGTGTCTATAGCATATATTTTTAAAGTATAATTTAATAATAGTAGCAGCACATTAATTTATTAAAAGATAATATCTATTGTTAGTGAAGGTATGGGAAACTAAGCAGACCTTGGCTCTTCTGGTGGGAATATGAAATCATTCAAAAACTTTTAAGGTACATTTGACCATATTTCAATCAACTTTATATGTCCAAGAGAGCTGAAATGATTTCTGTTGATAGGAATTTGACCAGAAGAAATGATCAGAAATGAGTATAAAAATAAATTGTGTAAATATGTTGATCCAAGAGTTATTCACAATAAAAATTTTAGAAACATCCAAAATAGCACAAAAGAATGATTGGGATAAATACACAAATAGAGCTTGGCCAAAACCAGAATTGATATGACTGTGAAAGTTTTATTTGGAAAAGCATTTAAAGACATTTGGAAATATTTGTTAGCCTAAGTGTGGAATAACAGGATTTAAACCAGAATATATACTATTATTCATATCTTTTAAAGTAATTTTTTGTGTGCGTGTTGTAAATATTTACAGTGACGCTGCAGTTCATTTATTATCTTTACATTTCCCTGTTTAATAATGAACAATGAATAAACATAGTAAAGAGTATTTATTAATTTTATAGTTAGGAGAACAGTACAGGGATTCCTTTTAGGAGCCCAGAGTTTGGGTTTCTGTTAATATCTATAAGTAAAGATGCTTTCAACAGGTTCTCCCCTCCCACCTCCTGAGTGAAGGGAGTCCCTCAGGTTCTACCTACCGCTATTCTAGTCCTTCTCTCTGTCCCCAGTGGCGCTACACCTTTCATACTGTCTGTAACATCTCAGTGAGTGTTTCCCACCATGTTTTTCCCACCATGTGAGTGTTTCCCACCGTATTTCCCATCCTGACCACCTTTGCACTATCCACTGATGGGTTACTATGACACCATAGTGACACATGTGAAATCTCACCCATTTTCTCCAATTTAACCCTGCTTCTCACTTCTTTAATTCTGTTAATGCTTGGTGTTATTTCTTGTGTCAAAATTATCTTCGACTTTTTCCCCTTTGCTTCTCACACCTGCATCCTCAAGCTTGTCTTACTAAGATATACCAAACACCTTCACCCGTATCAAGTAAGAGGCCTCCTTATATTCAGGTGCACCCAGCTTCACCGTTGCATCGATGCATTCTACACCACGCTCACGCTAATCTTCTAAGCTTCTTGAAGTCCAGCTCTGATCCTGACCACACCTTCCTCCAGGTCTTGCCTGGTTTATAAGATGAGTGTGTACTCATTCTCTCTGTGCTGCCTCAGCTCTCACTTCTGACAGTTTCAGACAAACCCCTTTGCTCCATCTACGAGAACATAACCTCTCCTGACTTTAGTCCCTCCCTAAAACTCCTGTTTTATCTCCACCTTCTCGTAATCTTTCCATTCCTCAGCACCCAGCTTAAATCCTTTTCCCTCTGGGAATAAATCAGCAGCTGTCACCTGAGTGATCGTTGTTTTCACTATCCCTTTTTCCTCTTTGTTGAATTGAGACAGCTTAGGGTGTGTGAGGAAGAATTTAGGTATTTGCTGTCTGCTGAACTGTGCGGTTTTCTTAAGCATCTAATTTGGTTTCTTACTGGGATGACTTTGCTACGTAAACAACAGCTACTTAAGCAATCTGTTGTTCTGGAGGAATTACTATTCCCTTTCATTTTTAAAAGTTTGGACTATGAATTACATAGTCATCTTATTTCTCCAGTACAAAATACTTGACCACAGTTGTTAATGAGTATATAGCAACTGATACACTATGAGCTCAAGGACTAAAGGAGCTCATCTGAGGTAAAGGAATGTCTTTCTAAATCTGGTACTGAAAAAAAAAGAATTAAGCTATTGTATTCTTTTTAGAACTGTGCATTCTAGATGACCTTTCAAAGAGGTTTGTATATAAATTTAGTTGTCGATGTCTAAGGGAAACCAGGCACAAGTGTCTAAGAATTGTCTCCCAGAGGAGACACACAGGACTTAATGCCCTCAGCAACCAGTCAGGGCAACACATGTGAAATGGTGTCTACTAGAATCTCGTAGACTGAGAGCCAATGGTTTTTACTGGAGGCTGGTCATGTCGACACCTTCTGCTTGTCATGTACGCAAATTCCAGACTCCAAGATACAAAGCAGGGGTTCAAAACAGCCCCTATCGCCTGCACAGTTTTAGCATTAGTAAACTACTTTCATCCTTTAGGCGGGTGGTGACTCGCTGTTCACACTGTTGCACAGTGTTCTGGGAACCCATGGTAGGCAAGACGCAAGCAGGGAAATGGGAAGAAGACTCAAGGAGCTGTCAGAGCCGCGAACACGTTTCTTCTCCCCAGACTGGCGCATCAGCCAGAGCAGCAGACACGCGGTCTTCTCTCTTTGCTGTTGACCCAGGCGGCAGCCAAGACTCAGCCTCCCCCACCATAAGGTGGCCCCAGGGGCTTTTTCAGGTGCAGCTCATGGATGCTTCCAGAACACAAGTAGCCCGTGGCCAAGAGAGTTCCCTGTGACGGGCACACGCCTGCGCTGTAAGAGCGCTCAGCTGTTACACAGTGGTGATTTACAAAACGTAGAGTGAGAGCTAGAGGATGTGGAGGGAAAGCTGACCACACTCTCTGGCTCATTTGCTCCTTCTTTCAGGTGGGAACCCTCCTAAAATCCACATTCCCGTAGCGTTGGAGCATGAGTCATTGCTTAGAACCTCTGCCTCTCAGAACTCTGCTACCAGCATTACCTCTTGAATCGAAGCAGGCCTTTCAAGGGCTAGCATGCCTGCTCTGCGAACTCTTTTATGGACAGCCCTGTTAACCAGAAACAATCATTTTAGGCTCTAACAGTGTTTCAAGCATTCAGGTTTGTTCTTGTGTGCGAGTTGACGCAAAGATCATCTTTTAAAGTAAACAGAAGCTTCAGAAATAACTGGTTGGATAGACTTTCTGAGACTGAAAATATTTTCTCATCTTTTACACCCTGTGGTGTACACTGGAGCTTTCTCTTGGAGGGCCAGTTTTCTCATTTCTTTCTTGTTGCTGGTTCAGTGATGTTATATCTGTGCTTTGGAACTGGTTATTTTGGGAATATTTATATCACAAAGACCAGCATGTAGTGTAAATCGGGATCTCCCCCTACTCTGAAGGGAGCTGATTGTTAAACTTTATTAGCATACCAACACCTGTATCCCCTTCCCATTTATTCTGTAAATAGTGTGTTCCTCTAAGTGGTAAGAAGAAAATGTATATAATTTGTGTGAGATACTAACTTAGGGTACTGAAAAGCTACTGGTCCAAATTTCCCACTTGGTTTATATTATTCTTTTGATGTATTCTGGCTTCCTTCCCTTCTGTGGCTCAAATGGTAAAGAATCTGCCTGCAATGTGGAAGACCCAGGTTCAGTCCCTGGGTCAGGAAGGTCCCCTGGAGACAGCAATGGCAGCCAACTCCAGTACTCTGGCCTGGAAAATCCCATGGACAGAGGAGCCTAGTGAGCTACAGTCCATGGGGTCCGCAAAGAGTCGGACACAACTGCGTGACTGACACTTTCACTTTCTGATATATTAGTCTATAAACTTAGAATTCTCAAGTTTATCCATCGCTAAGGAACTACTTACTGAGTTATTTTTAATTATTTAAGTATTTTTTAAAGTCCTTCTTTCAAATGAACTTTTAAAATGCTATGCTATGCTGTCAAAGCCAGAAAACCTAATTTTATCTTTCTTTAAACTCTTGTTTGTTAAATTATCAGTGTAAAATGGCTCCAAAGAAGTGTCCTGTTCCCAAATTGTTGCTGGCAGATACTTAGTATTCTGGAGAGGCCATTCTACTCACCTGCCTTTAGTGATCTCAGCTGGCAGTGAGGAGTAGTGTAGTTGGGCAATGAAAGTAAGGTAGAATCATGCCTTTTACTGAGCCAGTCAGTTCTAAAGACAGCATGTGAGGACAATGACGAGCATAGAAGAGGCAAGAGAGTGTACACAGCCTGATGCAGCATGAGTCACTGCTTAGAGCCTCTGCTTTGGGAACTCTGCTGCCAGTATTATCCCTATAATGTGTGTGCTTAGTCACTCAGTTGTGTCCAACTCTTTGCAGCCCCACGGACTGCAGCCCGCCAGGCTCCTCTGTCTGTGGGGATTCTCCAGGCAAGAATACTGGAGTGGGTTGCCGTGTCCTCCTCCAGGGAATCTTCCCAACCCAGGGTCGAACCCAGGTCTCCCACATTGCAGGCGGATTCTTTACTGTCCGAACCACCAGGAAAGCCTGCTGTTGAATATTCTGAGATGATTCTTCCTCAATTAAATCAAAACATTATGCAGTTTTCAGGGCTTCCCTCGTTGCCCAGGTGGCAAAGAATCTGCCTGCAACGCAGGAGACCTGGGTTCAATTCCTGGGTTGGGAAGATCCCCTGGAGAAGGAAATGGCAACCCACTCCAGCATTCTTGCCTGGAGAATCCCATGGACAGAGGAGCCTGGCAGGCTGCAGTCCATGGGGTTGTAAGAGTCGGGCATGACTTAGTGACTAAACCACCACATGCAGTTTTCAGGATCTTTTGTAGTGTTATTCCAGCCTTGCCTCTGCCTCCTTCCCTCCACTTACTCTGAAGGCAGACTCTGTCAGAGTTTTTCATGCCTCTTTACAATTTCATGGGAGTGACCCCTTTCTTATCTTTGACTACTCATGCCCAATTATTCATCTTAAGATTCAACTCAGAGCACCACCATTTTTTCCCCAGAATTTAGACTCTCTTTTGTGATTGCTTAGATTTTCATATAGATGTGCATGCCGTTTTATTATCATTTTTAAGTTAATGAATGTTGTATGTTTGCTCTGTGTGTGGGGGTGTGCACGTGCATTTTCTTCCCATTCCATACACTATAAGCTCTCTTGGGCAAAGACTGTGTTTTCCTAGTCTTTGTATTCCCAAGATACAGTTTCTATATTCAAACTTTTTGTAGGACTTAATTTTTAAAAAGGTTTCAGAGTAGAATACTATTTGATTTCCTCTCTAATACAGAACCTTCAATAATCACTCTCTATGTCATGATTTGCCTTTTTATGCTTTTTAGGCAGATACACAGATTGACCGAGAACATCAGAACTTCTATGAGGCATCACTAGAATATGTCTTTAAAATTCAAGAAGTTCAGGAAAAAAAGAAGTTTGAATTTGTTGAACCGGTAAGATCTATTTTCTGTATAAAATAGTAGCTATAATACATCTTCTAAGAAAAATTTTGCAGTTTTTTTCTGTTGACAATTATGGTTTTTAAAAATAAAAGAGAAGCGTGGGAGAGTATGTAGGAGGAGCATGGAGCACTTTAGGGCAATGAAATGCCCTCATCTATAGGACACTGTAATGGCCGATACACGTTATTCATTATACATTTGTCAAAACCTGTAGCAGGTACAATACCAGGAGTGGACTGTAATGTAACTATGATCTTTCATAATAATATGTCAGTACTGGGTTATTGTGCAACCTATGTGCCGCACTGATGCAAGGTGTTAATATTGGGAACCCCTGTGGGTAAGGGCCGGGGGTGTGTGAGCTCTGATTTCTGTTCAGCTTTTCTGTAAATCTAGCACTGTTCTGAAATAGCCTGTTGATTTAAAAGCCTAATACTTAACATTAAAGTATGTATATTACATATACCTAAGGGAAAACACCTCACCACTACAGTGACCCATTTATCAAACCTTTAGTTGAAGGGAGAGAAGGTAAGGCTGTATTTCTTCCTTTGTTCCACTCTGCTTCCTTTCAAGGTGGGGACCTGCCTGACTTTCCAATGAAGTCATTTATTTTCCTAAGTCAGTGTAAAAGTAATGGATTCCCTAATGTAAACTGCATTGCAGAAAAGAACAGGTGGCTGGTCTTTATAAACTTACTTCGTTTTCTTGGCATTTTTTCCCAAGTAATACCTTAATATATTACAATATTGCCTGAATAGGCATTTTCATGAGGTATCATCTGTGATGAATAATGGTAAGTTCTATAGTCAAGATGATAGGGTACTGATCATAAAATATATAAGAAATCAAATATATAATTTAACCCATCTTCTCTTCCTATGTCAGTTTATTTTTAAAAAAAAACTACTTATTATGAGCAATAAAATACCATTTAGTGGATGACAGGGAGAAGGGAAGATACATCTCTAAATGTATTTGGAAATTTTATTTCCTGATGAAAACCCATCAGTGATTACCTAAAGGTGATGGGAAACTGGGACAGAGCAGAGTCCACGAAGAGACTTAGCCCCTGCCTGGCTCTGTACCCCTGCTTCACGCCTGCCCCTTCAGCTAGAGCCACCTGCCTTTCTGCTGGCCACTTCACAAGTTTCCAAGACCAACCCTTCACCTCTAAGGCTTTAAGGGACTGGAGACCACACCACAGGCTCAAGAATTTAACAATTTAGCTATTATATGAATAGTTCAGTTGGTAACGAATTCACCTGCAATGTGGGAGACCTGGCTTCGATCCCTGGGTTGGGAAGGTCCCCTGGAGAAGGGAAAGGCTACCACTCCAGTATTCTGGCCTGGAGAATTCCATGGACTGTGTAGGATCTATGGGATCGTAAAGAATCGGACAGGACTGAGCGGCTTTCACTGTGATGACAGCCTTGACTCCCAAATTCTGTTTGCCAAACACTAAGTCCTTAAAACCCCTAGTTTGAATTGATAGCCTCTTATTTAGCAGATGCTTTGGGAGCTAATAACTTTCACTTGGCTTTCTGAAATTCAGCTGGGTTTCTTGGACATAGGGTCAGCTTGGCAAGCCCTCATCAAGGAAGATGACTAATTCTTAAAATTCCTACTCCTCTTCTCATGGAGTAGGTCCTGCCTCTGAGTCGTATCATGGTTTTTGAAGCCTGTCTCCTTGTTGGCACACTTCCCTTCTGGCCTGCCCCTTGGGATTTCTGAATGTCAGCTCTCTGTTAGAGTGTCCCCATGAGTTCTGATGCTTTCCCTTCACCCTCCTTCCTTGTGTGTTCCCACTCCCTGCAGGTACTCTGCTCATCTGCTGTGTGGGTCTTCCTCACACCTGGAATGATCCTTCCACAGCTGGAGTGACTCTCTCCTCTGAAGAGGCACGTGTGTAGCCCGTTTCCCCATCTCAGGCTCTTTTATAGCCCATCCTGTCTGGGAAAAGTGTACCAAACCATTCTGTAAGATATCAGGTGTATAAGGAAAAGGTTGTAAAATCATTTGCTCACAGGTCACAGAAGGAATGCTAAGAATTTGTGAATTCGTGTGACAATACAGGTAGAGAATTGGAAACTGTCCTTCAACTGAAATGTTTCTTCCTTCCCTCTGCAGGATCCCATACTGGGACGGTCTGATAAGTCTTCTGTAATGCATGCCTTTCTGGTGACACCACAGTCAAGGTCGATGTTAAATTTGTCCTTCTTCCAAAATATTTTCCTGGCTGCTGGATTTTTCTTATTAGAATGTCTGGCCAAACCAAATAGTACTGTCAGTTTACAGTCTCTCTCATTCCATTTCCAGCCACAAAGTCTCATCCATGGGATTTTACTTAATTTCCACCCCCATACTGAGAAGAATAGAAATGGGAGCACTAGAGCATGGGCTTGCTACTCTTTAGGTTATACATTTACAAATTAATTTAGAGGAAAAAAGCCTTTAAGATTTCAAAAACAAAGCCCCCAAGAGCTATAAAGATAAAAACACATGATGATATTTTAATATCTTTGAAGGTTATTTCCTGCAGAAATCCAATTCCTGTTGTGTAAAGCTTTATATTGAAGAAATGGAGCAATCTATGCTAGTTTAGCTGAGATTTGTTTGACAAATAAGCATTAGAGTACAGCAAAGTACTTTAGGGATGCGACCTAAACAGATTCTGTGATAGCAAGTAGAAAATATAAATAGTCCTATTGATTCCCGTTAAATAATATTCGTACTTTATGATGATCATTTGAAACTAATTTTCCATGATTTCAATATAAGGTCAAGATCCTCCTATAGTTGACCTTTGAAAAATATGACTTTGAACGGTGTGGATCCCACTTATATGCAGATGTTTTTCAATAAATACCACAGTACTACACAGTCTGCAGGTTGGTTGGGTCTGCAGATGCAGAGCATCAGATGCCATGACTGGTCTGTAAAGTTACACACAGAGTTATACACCAAAAGGTGTGTGTGTGTGTGTGTGTGTGTGTGTTGTATGCACACACACATGCATGAGCATATAGGCATCCTTAATTCCCACATTAATTAAAGGTCAACTTGTACTTATAAAGGTTTTTCTCCTAACCTTGTAGATAAAATGTCTACAGAATATCAGGTGGTACCTGGAAAAGATGTTCCTACAGCTTCATTATTCTTGGGAGAATCTGGGTCTAATATATGGGAAAAGAGGGACATTTATATGTTTTTTATAAATTACTGTTTTTGAAGTATACAGAAAGCCAGCTTTGTAAACTCAGTTCTCCATTAGCTATATGATTTTAATGGCCTTTTCCCCCTGTTTATCATAGTTTATTTGGAATGTGATGGTAGCTAATTCATGATCTCTAGACTCGCACTACTCAGTGTGATAGCAGCTACTTATGTATAAACTGTCAAACCCATGAAATGAGACTAGTGTAGATTAAGATGTGCTGCAAACCTGAAACACATACTAGATTGCAAAGCCTTAGTACAAAAAGAAAGCCTTTCCTTTTTAAAGAAATATCATTAAATCCTCTTTGATATTGATTATATGTTGAAATGATAATCTTTTGAATACACTGTATAAAATATTAAATTTCACTAGGTTTAAGTTTCTTGTGACTACTAGAAAATCAATTTTCACATTAGTTTGCATTTGTGGTTTGTGTTATATTTCTGTCTAACAGTGCTAAACTGTATTATTTTAGATTTGCCAACAAGATATGTGAGTTCAGGTCTGTAATAGGGGAAAAGAGATCAGAGAGGAAGAAATATGATTTCCTGATTCTTGATTGTAAGATCCTCCTATTTCTCAGAGTTGCTCAGATTTTATGAGAATTTTGAGGGATTAGGAGAAAAACCTTGAGAAGTAGCTGAACATGAACAGCCCACGTAAGAGAGTTGAATGCCCTATCTTGAAAGTCTGTTACGGAACATGAAGTTTGTGGCTCAGAAAACCAAAATAATCTTGTTACAGCTTAACTCCCTTACGGTTCATTCACCTGCAGTTGGTGGATATTTTGACTCTATCCTGCAAGCGTACGTAGCTGGGACTAGTGTTCTGTGAGCAACTATTCTGTGTCCTGTGTTTTCCGCATTCTCCCATGTGAACCCCACCATGGCTTTATTATTGGTAGTTTTTATCCTTCAAGATGAGGAACTTAAGTCACAGAAAGACTATTAGTTGCCTGAGGTCACAAACCTAAAGAGAGGGAGAACCAGGAAGCCAGAACCCAAGTCCAGAGTTAACTCTTTCATACCACCAACCACCTTAAAGACTGCTTCATTACAAAGTTAGTTCTTATTGCTTGCTCTGACCAAATAAAGCTGGAAAACTGAACTGTAAATTTATTTTAATTCCTTAAAAATTACAAGAAGAAAACAAGAGATTTTTCTTCACTTTGGTAAAGATGATTGAGTCCATGAACATATCTGTTCATTCATTCACTTGATCTTCCATCCTTCTTTCATAATTCTGTTTTAAGTTGTCTCCCAAGGCCACAGGTAACTGGCCACTTTTCATGTAGAGACAAAGTATAATGGCTGAGTGACTATAAGTTGAAGTTTGGCCTCAGTCTTACAGCTCTGTGAATTTGGAATGCTTTTCCAATTCTGTGATCCTCAGGTTTTTATCTGAGGATAAACTTTGTGTGTAGTTCCCAGAATTGTCACATCTGATGCAGATAATGCACAAAGTACCTGGTTTGTCATAAGCATCAATAAGCTAGTGTGAGCTTGCACATGGACTGTTATCACTAGACAAGAAAACAATATTGATAAGTCATTTATCCGTGTGTTTCAAGCCAAATAAAGCTTTTTCAAAACCACATTTTTAATTTTAACATGCTTTAAAATATGCATCTAAATTCAATAAGAACATTTTCACTTTATTTTTTAGACTTCAGTCTTTTTGTATTATGTTTAAATGTCATGAGGAAAAGTGAAAATAAGCAATTAAATATAAACTGAAGCATGCTCCTTTTAATACTCATCCCTTAGACTGCTAAATTTATTTTTAAATCATTTTATGAAAATAATCTAAGGTAATTTAGTTAACATGCTTTAGCTCTTGCTTATTATATCATGAATTATACTTATAAAATGCTTTTTAGCTTTTCTAATAGATGTGAATATTTTTGAAACTGAACAACTACTTGCTAAGTTAAAAAGGTCTCTCAGATAGTATGTAGACCTTCAGGTCCTGAAAGCAAAAGATTCTGTGTTCATCTTCAATATAACTGGTTAAAAATAGTATAGAAAATTTAGAGTAGATTAAAGTGAGAAAATAAGACAGTATTTTTTTTTTTTTAAGACATTGTAGGACTAAAAGTTAGATTTATATTCTGCTGAAAATTAAGTGCAGTCATTCTGTAAAAATGAAACAATAAAGCTCTCCTTAGGTTGCATACATTTAAATAAAAGCTTGTTGGTCTTTGGATTTAGTTCTAGGTACTGTTACTGAAAGTTTGAAGTTTGCAGTGACTGTTAGACTATGAAGAATTTTGGAGAAGTCAGAAAAATGCATTCTATCTATTTAACTGACTCATCTCTTATACTTCATTTTAGAAATCCATCATGTAAAGGCCTGATCTAAACATAGCTTCTGCTGGATTTTATCACACTGATGGCCACGTTACCTTCTTCATTCCCATTTAGTTGAAAAGATAATCTGACTATTCTTTATGGCCTTGTTTCTTTACCAAAGAAGTTTCAGCTCTGTCTGTTTCATTTGAATTTTATCCCCTTGAAATATTGGAAATTCATCTTGAGGAATTCCAGTGAGTCTTCACTGATGAGGCAATATATAACCATGACTTCAGAAAGTTTTGGCTTTTTAAATTAATTGAATCTGTGTTCATATCTGTTCATTCATTCATTCATTCATTTGTCTTTCATACTTTTTTCATTGACTTCCCTGGTGGTCCAGTGGTTAAGAATACACCTGCCAATGCATGGAACGTGGGTTCAGTCTCTGCTCTGGGAGATCCCATGGGCCTGGGGTCAACTAAGCCTGTGCACCAGAACTACTGAGCCTCTGAGTCTAGAGCTGGTGCCCTGCCACAGTGAGAATCCTGCACACTGTAACAGAGCATTAGAGTGGGAAAGACTAGAGATCTCGTCAAGAAAACTGGAGATAACCAAGGGAACATTCCGTGCAAAGATGAGCACAGCAAAGGACAGAAAAGGCAAGGATCTAACAGAAGCAGAAGAGATTAAGAAGAGGTGGCAAGAATATAAGTGTTAGAAGAACTATACATAAAAGGACATAATGACCAGATAACCACAATGGTATGGTCACTCACGTAGAGCCAGACATCATGGAGTGTGAAGTAAAGTGGGCCTTAGGAAGCATCACTATGAACAAAGCTAGTGGAGGTAATGGAGTTCCAGCTGAACTACTGAAAATCCTAAAGGATGATGCCATGAAAATGCTACACTCAATATGTCAGCAAATTTGGAAAACTCACCAGTGGCCACAGGACTGGGAAAGGTCAGTTTTCATTCCAATCCCAAAGAAAGGCAATGCTAAAGAATGTTCAAACTACTGCACAATTGTACTCATCTAACACAGTAGCAAAAAATGCTCAAAATTCTCCAAGCCAGGCTTCAGCAGTAGGTGAACCAAGAACTTCCAGATGTTGAAGCTGGATTTAGAAAAAGGCGAGGAACCAGAGAGCAAATTGCCAATATCCATTGGATCATAGAAAAAGCAAGAGAGTTCCAGAAAAACGTCTACTTTTGCTTCATTGACTATGCTAAAACCTTTGACTGCGTGGATCACAATAAATTACGGAAACTTCTTCAAGAGATGGAACACGACCACCTTACCTGCCTCCTGAGAAATCTATATGCAGGTCAAGAAGCAACAGTTAGGACAGGAATGGAACCACAGACCGGTTCCAAATTGGGAATGGCGTATGTCAAGGCTATATATTGTCACCCTGCTTATTTAACTTCTCTGCAGAGTACATCATTAGAAATGCTGGGCTGGATGAAGCACAAGTTGGAATCAAGACTGCTGGGAAAAGTATCAAAAACTTCAGATATGCAGTTGCTAACACTCTAATGGCAGAAAGCAAAGAGGAACTTAATAGCCTATTATTGACGAAGGTGAAAGGAGTAAAAGCTGTATTAAAACTCTACATTCAAAAAATGTAGATCATGGCATTCAGTCCCATGGCACTTCATGACAAATAGATGGGGAGAAAGTGGAAACGGTGATAGTTTTTTTTTTTTTTTTTAATGGCTTCCCTGGTAGCTCAGATGGTAAAGTGTCTATCTACAGTACAGGAGACCCAGGTTCGATCCCTGGGTCAGGAAGATCTCCTGGATCTGGAAATGGCAACCCACTCCAGTATTCATGCCTGGAAAATCCCAAGAAACCAAGGAGCTAGTGGGCTACAGTCTGTGGAGTCGCAAAGAGTTGGACATGACTGAGAACTTCACTTTCTTTCTTTAGTTTTTGGACTTCAAAATCACTGTGGATGGTTGACTGCAGTCACGAAATTAAAAATGCTTGCTCCTTGGAAAAAAAATCTATGACAACCTAGACAGCGTATTAAAGAGCAGAGATATCACTTTGCTGACTAAGGTCCATATAGTTAAAGCTATGGTTTTTCCATTAGTCATGAACAGATGTGAGTTGGACTATAAAGAAGGCTGAGCACCAAAGAATTGATGCTATCAAATTGTGATGTTGGAGAAGACTCCTGAGACTCCCTTGGACAGCAGAGAGATCAAACCAGTCATTTCTAAAGGAAATCAACTCTGAATATGCATTGAACAGACTGAAGCTGAAGCTCCAGTACTTTGGCCCCATGATGTGAAGAGCCGACTCATTGGAAAAGACTGTGGGCTGGGAAAGACTGAGGGCAAGAGAAGAAGGGAGCAGCAGAGGATGAGATGGTTATATAGCATCCCTGACTCAGTGGATGTGAGTTTGTGGAAACTCCAGCAGATGGTGAAGGACAGGGAAGCCTGGCGTGCTGCTGTTCTTGAGGTCGCAGAGTCAGATAGGACTTAGCAACTTTGCAAATACACAGCTTCTCTGATTATTACCCTCTTTGACAAGTTGTCCCCTGTGCCACACTGACTGACCACTTTCCATCCATGACTCTTTTTCCTTCGGTTTTCTCATTCATTGCATTAGATATTGATACTTTTTCATTCCCATTCAGTCCGTACATTAGACTTAAAGCACTCTGTGGTCATTCAGAAGCTATCCTTGCAATTTTTCTCTCTGTTTTCCTCCAAGTAAAGAAAAGCAAAAACCACAGGATTATCTCCTAGGCCAGACACGTGTACAGGATGAAAATTTATGCCTTGCCTGTGCTCTAGTTTTCCAGTCTTCTTGGAGATTTCAGTGGCCAGATGTAGACATCTATATAAGGCTTTGATCTCTTTTAGTACATTACGATGCTCTGTTTTTGAGAAGTGTTTGTATTTTTTAAAAACACTCTTATTGGGATGTAATACACATGCTCTTCAGTTCACCCAACTATAATTAGTTTTTGTCTTTGGTCTGAGGTAGGTGTCAAGCTCCATTCTTTTCCATGTGGCTCTTCAGTCATCAAAGAGTTCTTTGTTGTAAAGACCATTCTTTACACATTGTATGATCTTGGCACCCTTGTTGAAAATAAGTTGTTCATAGATATCTGGGTTTATTTCTAGACTCTCAGTTCTCTTCTGTTGATGCATATGTCTGTCCTTGTTCCAATATCACACATGTGTTCATTATTCCAGTTCTGCCCAGATTGGGCATCAGTCATCTGAAATAACTGGAATTACTCCAGATTGCTTCAGAGGCCTGCCCCTTACTCCCATGCTAGCTGCTGCTGCTAAGTCACTTCAGTCATGCCCGACTCTGTGTGACCTCATAGACGGCAGCCCACCAGGCTCCCCCATCCCTGGGATTCTCCAGGCAAGAACACTGCAGCTGGTTGCCATTTTCTTCTCCAATGCAAGAAAGTGAAAAGTGAAACTGAAGTCACTCCATCGTGTCCGACTCAGCAGCCCCATGGACTGTAAGCCCATAAGGCTCCTCTGCCCATGGGATTCCCCAGGCAAGAGTACTGGAGTGGGTAGCCTTTCCCTTCTCCAGGGGATCTTCCCAACTCAGGGATCAAACCCAGGTCTCCTGCATTGCAGGTGGATTCTTTACCAGCTGAGCCACAAGGGAAGCCCAAGAACACTGAAGTGGATAGCCTATCCCTTCTCAAGCATATCTTCCCGACCCAGGAATCGAACCAGGGTCTCCTGCATTGCAGGTGGATTCTTTGCCAACTAAGTTGTGACCTGGTGATTAATCAGCTGAGAAATTGTGAACAAGCTACTCCTTTGCTGAATTGCTATGGTTCTGCTAAATGACTCAGTTCATTTCAGTTCAGTCGCTCAGTCTTGTCTGACTCTTTGCAACCCCATGAATTGCAGCTTGCCAGGCCTCCCTGTCCATCACCAACTCCTGGAGTTCACTCAAACTCACATCCATCGAGTCCATCTGGCCATGTCATCCTATGTCATTCCCTTGTCCTCTAGCCCGCAGTCATTTTCAGCATCAGAGTCTTTTCCAATGAATCAACTCTTTGTATGAGGTGGCCGAATATTAGAGTTTCAGCTTTAGCATTAGTCCTTCCACTGAACACCCAGGACTGATCTCCTTTAGGATGGACTGGTTGGATCTTCTGGCAGTTCAAGGGACTCTCAAGAGTCTTCTCCAACACCACAGTTCAAAAGGATCAATTCTTCAGTGCTCAGCTTTTTTCACAGTCCAACTCTCACACCCATACATGACCACTGGAAAAACCATAGCCTTGACTAGATGGACCTTTGGTGGCAAAGTAATGTCTCTGCCTTTTAATATGCTCTCTAGGTTGGTCATAACTTTCCCTCCAAGGAGGAAACATCTTTTAATTTCATGGCTGCAGTCACCATCTGCAGTGATTTTGGAGCCCCCAAAAATAAAGTCTGACATTGTTTCAGTTTCCGCATCTGTTTCCCATGAAATGATGGGACCAGATGCCATGATCTTCATTTTCTGAATGTTGAGCTTTAAGCCAACTTTTTCACTCTCCTCTTTTATTTTCATCAACAGGCTTTTTAGTTCTTCTTTACTTTCTGCCATAAGGGTGGTGTCATCTGCATATCTGAGGTTATTGATATTTCTTCTGACAATCTTGATTCCAGCTTGTGTTTCTTCCAGCCCAGCATTTCTCATGATGTACTCTGCATGGAAGTTAAATAAGCAGGGTGACAATATACTGCCTTGACGTACTCCTTTTCCTATTTGGAACCAGTCTGTTGTTCCATGTCCAGTTCTAATTGTTGCTTCCTGACCTGCATATAGGTTTCTGAAGAGGCAGGTCAGGTGGTCTGGTATTCCCATCTCTTGAAGAATTTTCCACAGTTTATTGTGATCCACATAGTCAAAAGCTTTGGCATAGTCAACAAAGTAGAAATAGATGTTTTTCTGGAACTCTCTTGCTTTTTCCATGATCCAGCAGATGCTGGCAATTTGATCTCTGGTTCCTCTGCCATTTCTAAAACCAGCTTGAACATCTGAAAGTTCATGGTTCACATATTGCTGAAGCCTGGCTTGGAGAATTTTGAGCATTACTTTACTAGCGTGTGAGATCAGTGCAATTGTGTGATAGTTTGAGCATTCTTTGGCATTACCTTTCTTTGGGATTGGAATGAAAACTGACCTTTTCCAGTCCTGTGGCCACTGCTATTTTCCAAATTTGCTGACATATTAGGTGCATCACTTTCACAGCATCATCTTTCAGGATTTGAAATAGCTCAACTGGAATCCCATCACCTCCACTAACTTTGTTCATAGTGATTCTTTCTAAGGCCCACTTGACTTCACATTCCAGGATGTCTGGCTCTAGGTGAGTGATCACACCATGGTGATTATCTTGGTCGTGAAGATCTTTTTGTACAGTTCTTCTGTGTATTCTTGCCACCTCTTCTTAATATCTTCTGCTTCTGTTAGGTCTATACCATATCTGTCCTTTATGGAGCCCATGTTTGCATGACATGTTTCCTTGGTATCTCTGATTTTCTTGAAGAGATCTCTAGTCTTTCCCAGTCTGTTGTTTTCCTCTATTTCTTTGCATTGGTCACTGAGGAAGGCTTTCTTATCTCTTCTTGCTATTCTTTGGAACTCTGCATTCAGATGCTTATATCTTTCCTTTTCTCCTTTGCTTTTTGCTTCTCTTCTTTTTCACAGCTATTTGTAAGGTCTCCTCAGACAGCCATTTTGCTTTTCTGCATTTCTTTTCCATGGGGATGGTCTTGATCCCTGTCTCCTGTATAATGTCATGAATGATTGCTGCTGCTAAGCCCGTTTCAGTCGTGTCCGACTCTGTGCGACCCCATAGATGGCAGCCCATCGGGCTCCCCCGTCCCTGGGATTCTCCAGGCAAGAACACTGGAGTGACTTGCCACCTCCTTCTCCAATGCATGAAAGTGAAAAGTCAAAGTGAAGTCACGAATGATTATTCATCTATAAATGCAGTATCCGTTGTTACTTTTGGTCAGTTTATTGCGGTGATTATGTAAATTGATTCTAAAACCCTTGCTAATGATAGAGTGCTATGTGAGTTTTTCCTGAAGGTAAAAGTGCCTTTCTTAATATTAAAACCTAATCTACCTACTGGCTTATTGTTATTGACATTATCATTTTAAAAGTTAGGTTTACTTTAAGGTAAGCTGAGACAATAGTCTTTATCCTACCACTCCACCCACTCAGGCACATTGAACAGCAGGCTGTCCTGTTAAGTTTCCTTGATTTAGCATCATGGAGTTTGTTAAGGATAAAATGAACTAAACATTCAACTTTGCCACCACCTAGAGGCAGCTATGTCATACATGCTGTCTTGACTAAGCTTTCTTAAATGCTGCTTCCAGAGTCGATGTGGAACAAAAGTAAAAGGTGGAAAACTCTTTGTATACAATTTTTCTCTATGCCCTAAAGACTTGTCCTTTCCCTAGTGGGTGCTCTGCATGCACTGTGAGATTAAAACATACTTGTTTACTACTAAGCAAAACTGAATTTTAGCAGAAGTTGCCAGTAGAAAATGTATCTCAGGGAATTGGGTGTCTTACAGGAATATTTATTGCAGATGTTCTTAAAATATCTCCTTTGTAAGTTGAATTCTCTATACTTTGCATAATATTATAATAGTATCTTTCTTTTATGATATCCAGTTCCTAGTAAGACAGTATAGACCTTAAGAAATGAAACAATATTACTTGCAACAAATTCATAACTACTATGCAAGTATTTATAAGGCTATTGTTGCCTAAGTATATACTTCAAAGGCTTTTTCTTATTTTGTCTCTGAAAATCTCTAAATTTACATGTCTATGCCATGGTTAATTAAAGGTTTTTTAATACTATTTTAACATACAGTTCTTTTAAATTGGGTCACAATATGTGCAGACTATATATCTTAAATTATTGAATAATTCAATAAATGTATGTAGCATCCTTTTAATAAAGGGTTATCGTAGCATAAAATAATTCTAAAATTACAGACAATGTATTTTTACACATCATCAGAAACTGTTGAACAAATAAAGGAAATTCCTTAAAATGTAACAACTTAACACCAATTTGAAAGTATATGCTTTCCAAAAAGTGTATGATTTTCTAAGAAGTTAATTTGTTTACTAAGAGAAGCATTAGATCATTGCAGAACCAGTATTTAACTGTTGGAAATCATAACACACATACCAGTTGATGCTTGACTGAGTCCTCCTTCTTCCCCAGACAGAGGAAATGACAGGATATTATTCACATATGAAGGGGATTTCAAACTGTGTTTCTTTCCTCATATAAAATAAAAGTTTACAGACATGCTATACTATTTGAATTAGAAAAATATTAGCATCTTCTCAAATATGTTTTCTAACTTTATTGTAGGAAGAAGCTGTGGGAGAGATTGAATTGGTAGACATGTATATGGCATAAAATCCCAGGAAATTAAATGAAAAATTTAAATAAATTATTTTTAAGTTATAACATTTCATATAAATGAACATGTCCGATAACTCCATGGACAGCTGCTCTTTACAAATAAAAACATCGTAAATAATTGCATAAGAATGTGGGATTAGAAAGCTAGGGTCATAGAAATTGTGCTTTTGCAAAGAAAATTTTATTCTAACTCTTACATGAAAAGATCTGTATGTAGCTCCATGTTTTTGCTCACCTCTTGCTTCTTTTTGAGTTCTTCCTGCTGCTTGCTAAAATACTGTCTGTTTATTACATAAACCAGTACTGCCACCTCGTGATCTTTTCCTGAATTTCACCTGGCCATCCTTATTTGTTCTCTTTGGGTACTTCTTATTTCTGGCTTGCTGGTTTAGTATTCCTTACATCTGCACATTTTTGATCTCTGACTTCTGGTTAGAATCTCTTCTAGGGTTAGTTAGTTGCTGTTAGTTGCTCAATCATGTCCGACTCTCTCTGACCCCATGGACTGTATAGCCCGACAGACTCCTCTGTCCATGGGTTTCTCTAGGCAAGAATCCTGCAGTGGGTAGCCATTCCCTTCTCCAGGGAATCTTCCTGATCCAAGGATCAAACCAGGGTCTCCTACATTACAGGGAGATTCTTTACCGTCACCAGGGAAGCCCGTTATCCTTTAGACCTAACAGAAGCAGAAGATATTAAAAGGGAGTAGTAAGAATACACAGAAGGACTATACAAAAATATTTTCATGACCCAGATAACCATGATGGTGTGATCACTCACTTAGAGCCAGACATCCTGGAATGGGAAGTCAAGTGGGCCTTAGGAAGCATCACTACAAACAAAGCTAGTGGAGGTGATGGCATTCCAGTTGAGCTATTTCAAATCCTGAAAGATGATGCTGTGAAAGTGATGCAGTCAATATGCTAGCAAATTTGGAAAACTCAGCAGTGGCCACATGACTGGAAAAGGTCAGTTTTCATTCCGATCCCAAAGAAAGGCAATGTCAAAGAATGTTCAAACTACCACTCAATTGCACTCATCTCACATGCTAACAAAGTAGTGCTAAAAATTCTTCAAGCCAGGTTTCAACAGTATGTGAATTGTGAACTTCCCGATGTTCCAGCTGGATTTAGGAAAGTCAGAGGAACCAGAGATCAAATTACCAACATCTGTTGGATCATCAAAAAGCGACAGAATCCAGAAAAACATCTACTTCTGCTTTATTGACTACACCAAAGCCTTTGACTGTGTGACTCACAACAAGCTGTGGAAAATTCTTAAAGAGATTGGAATACCAGACCACCTTACCTGCCTCCTGAGAAATCTGTAAGCAGGTCAAGAAGCAATAGCTAGAACTGGACATGGAACAACAGACTGATTCCAAATCGGGAAAGTAGTACATCAAGGCTGTATATTGTCACCATGCTTATTTAAATTATATGCAGAGTACATCATGAGAAATGCTGGCGTGGATGAAGCACAAGCTGGAATCAAGATTGCTAGGAGCATATCAGTCACCTCAGATATACAGTCCATAGGGTTGCGAAGAGTTGGACATGACTGAGTGACTTCACTTTCACTTTTCGCTTTCACGCATTGGAGAAGGAAATGGCAGTCCACTCCAGTATTCTTGCATGGAGAATCCTGGGGACAGAGGAGCCTGGTGTGCTGCCTTCTATGGGGCTGCACAGAGTCAGATGCGACTGAAACAATATAGCAGCAGCAGCAGCAGATATGCAGATGACACCACCCTTATGGCAGAAAGTGACAAAGAGCCGAAGAGCCTCTTGATGAAAGTGAAAGAGGAAACTGGAAAAGTTGGCTTAAAACTCAACATTTGGAAAATTAAGATCATGGCATCTGTACCCATCACTTCATAGCAAAAAGATGGGGAAACAATAACAGTGAGAGATTTTGTTTTGAGGGGCTCCAAAATCACTGCAGATGGTGACTGGAGCCATGAAATTAAACAACACTTGCTCCTTGGAAGAAAAGTTATAACCAGTTTAGACAGCATATTCGAAAGCAGAGATATTACTTTGCCAACAAAGGTCTGTCCAGTGAAAGCTATGATTTCTCCAGTAGTCATGTATGGATGTGAGAGTTGAACTATAAAGGAAGCTGAGCACTGAAGAACTGATACTTTTGAACTGTGGTGTTGTAGAAGACTCTTGATCATGAGGTCACAATGAGTCGAACATGACTGAGCAACTGTACTGAACTGAACTGTGTTATTTTCATCTTTATTTCCATTAATTCTCCTGGATATTTTGTCAGTGTATTTGAAGAGTAGTTAACATGACAGCTGTCCATGACAAGACCTAAAAGTTAAATCACGTCTGCCAAAAAGGAAGTAAAAATTAGGTTCCATGATTTCTGTTTCATATCTATAATTCTAGTGCCAGCTTAGTTGAGGATATTCAAAACTTACTAGCTAGAGGAATTAGAATGAAATATAATTTCTCTAATTTATTTTATTTGATGATCATCCTTTTTAAAAAACACATTTTTATGGTTTGTTTTTTATCTCTTTATTTTTGCAGCTTTTATCATTCCTTCAGGGTTTATTTACTTTTTACCACGAGGGATATGAACTCGCCCAGGAATTTGCACCATATAAACAACAGCTGCAGTTCAACTTGCAGAATGTAAGACTATACCTGTTCTCACTGCCTCTACTTAGTTAATCAGATGATCCCAGGGCAACTGAGTTATAGCCAAGCTGAACTTAATCTGAGTACTATAAAGCCTCACTCATTTAGGAAAACCACTTAATAAATTTATGAACTTTTTAAAATAAAAGCTAATCGCATGTTTGAAAATTATATACTGCCAAATTTCATGAAAATGAAAATATCTGAGTGCAGAAACCTTGGAAACTGGTGCCTTTATCTAGTGTTTTCATTATTTTGCTGAGTGACCCTAGGCATGTCGTATTTCCTGAGAGGGCAGTATTTCTATATTTGTGAAAGGGAATTTCACAGTGGACTTTCATGCTCTGTCCCTTTCCTCCCTGAAGCTGTTTATTTTATAGCTGATATTTACTGTTTTCTAAAAATAAATTTAAATGTGGCTTTCAAGCATCCATAAAAGCTGCTTTAAAGCTTCAGGGAGAATTATTTAAAAACACCCTATCTCTTTCTGGGAGAGTTTATTTTGTAAAGTTGTCCAGTAAATCCTTTTAATATTTGATTGCAGTTATACGAATTCTGATTTACATGTACTGAATACCAGTTACACTTTTAAAAGTCAGCTGATCCATTCTGTATTATCTAGTATGCTGTTCAGTTGCTAAGTCATGTCTGGACTCTTTGCAACCTGTGCTGGACTGCAGCACACCAGGCTTCCCTGTCCTTTCACTGTCTCCTGGGTTTGCTCAGACTCATGTCCATTGAGTTGATGATGCCAATAACAAAATCTTAATTGTTGAGGATTTTGTGTAAATGAAGAGTTATTTCTGAAACCGTGTCTGGTACTCTGTAGCTAAAATAGTTTATGAAGGTTTCACTTAATTTTCTGTAAAAAGCATGCCTTTCACTCCTTACCTGATTTTTGCCATTATAAAGATGTTCAGCAAATAGAAATATGTATTTGGAGCATATAGTGATATAGTGAAGTTGCTCAGTCATATCCAACTCTTTGCGACCCCATAGACTGTAGCCTACCAGGCTCCTCTGTCCATGGGATTTTCCAGGCAATAGTACTGGAGTGGGTTGCCACTGAGAAATAAGTAGTTGCATTTATTCTGCTTGTGTTTTGCATTTAGCTTTTTATTTAACCTAGATTTTCTCACAGAATCAATTTCACATGCAATTCATTCCATTGTTTTTCAATATGGAATCCATTTGGGCTTTCTCAGTAAATATTAAAAAGGAAAATTATAAACCCAAAGTATTTTTATTATTTCCATATTAAATGCAATTGCTGTAAGATTCCTGGGATTTGAGCACGAGACAGGTAAAGTATTGGAAAAAATTCATATCCTTATGTTTTAAAGGGAAAAGCAGCAAAAGTGGCAATTAAGAAAACTTTCCCAACTTTACTTTGACATTCAGATCTTTTATTAGGGGCCGTAACAAAATGATAATCATCACTGCCTCACAGCTTGGTGATTATTCTTATGTCTCCAAGTGCGTATTATTGAGATAATATGACCTGAATGCAAAATTGATATTCATAGAGAAAAGCCATATACTTTCTATATCTTCCCTTAAGTAAACTTGCTATGGTGTAAGTAAATTGTTTCTTACAATAGAAGACATTAGAACTTGGAAACCTATTCATTTTTATGTGTTAATTTATGCATTGACCTCCTGGTAACTATGTTAGGATTTTGGGAAAACAAGGTAAGTGATATTTCTTCAAAGAGGTGTTTGTAATAAAAATGATGAACCTTTTTCTTGATAAGTGCCACATATTTTAACCCTCAAAACAACCTAAGTTGCTGTGTATCTGCTTTTTTTAATCTTAGGTATTGTGGGATATAAAATGTTATTTTAATTAATATATTTGTAAAGCTATAAGTTGTTCCCTAGATAATGTTAAGTGGGAAATTGGATAAAATACACACATACACAGATGCAAAGAGAAACATGCAGAAGGTCATTCAGAAAAGTTTCACTAAAGCAATTCAAAATTAGAGCATAGAATTCAGTATAGATGGTGATGGAAATGGTGAACAGTCCTGAAAGAGTCAAGGTTATCCTTTGCACCGTTTGTTGTTTTGAAACCTTAGACTGGGTGTTCCTCAAAACTGGTAGAAAACACTGAATGAAATTGTTGTTTCTATTTACTAAAGACAAGGAATAATTTTGAAAGTACTCGACAAGAGGTAGAGCGATTGATGCAGAGGATGAAATCTGCCAATCAAGATTACAGGCCACCCAGCCAGTGGACAATGGAAGGCTACTTGTATGTCCAGGAGAAACGTGAGTTGCAAAGATGTAAATTAATGTATCTTAAGATTAATGTTCTGTTTCTATGAGACATGAGTTGGTTACTTGATTTTCCTTCAAGAAGGAAGACTGAAATTCCTAACATCTTTATCCTATGTGGTCTGCTTGGCCAGCGACTGTCACTGAATGTGGAAATTTTTCCACTTTTCACCACTGGATTCTCTAAGCTGGTATGTTGTTGAACTTGGAACTTAGAATTTTCATGATGGTACCGTAACATGAGTTCAGTTTTAGAATTTAATTATGATGCCTGATCTCAATGCAAAGTTTCATGGAGAATTAAAATCCAAAGCCTTTATCAGATGAATCATCTTGGTGACTTTGGTAGTGGTTTTCCCCTTCAGCAGCATTATTTCACTTAATTCTGTGTTCTGACAGTTCTCAGGAGGTAAAAGTGGCAATTACATAATATCAACTGGCACTGTTTACTTCCTGGTGTTGGGAAATAAGCTTTAGATCCAATTGAGCATTATTATAATTGCCTCATACTGAGAAAGTTTTTCTCACAAAAGTTAATAAAAGCCATTCAAACTTGTATAACTTGGGTCCTTTTTGTCATTAAGTGGAACCAGTGATTAAATTAACTCACTGTTTCAAACCAGAATGCCCTAAAGCACTCTCTTACTCTTTGTGTTGAAGGAACACTTGTTTGCATTTCCAGTGCATCATGGGCCAGGGTCTTCATAAAACACAGAATCACGGGCGTGGATTGTGCAGTAATCTCAGATAACTCTAAAAGTTGGTAAATGCCTATTTTCACTTTCTGTAGTTTTTCTCACATGTGTGGACTTGAAGACGACATGGAGTAACATTGCCCTAAGTCTCCCCATCTCTAGACAATAGATCATGGTAGTTTTCTTGAAGACATTATAGTTAAAGGGTTTGAGATGTGGAAGCTGTAGGTGTTGACTGTGAGAGTTTGGGGGGCATAATGCAAAATGATCACTACTATGCCAAGGTGGTTTATATTAGACATGATCAGATGATTGTCATTTTTCCTAACAGTACAGAAGCAGACAACAGTTTGATCCAGTAGTCTCAGCAAACATTTATTACTACATTGGTGATAGTGGGCTCAGGGGATCTGGTTTCAGGATTTTCTTTCTCATAGCTATCTACCTTGACCAGTCTACTGTTTTCAGATGTTAAAATGATTAATCTAATGTCTTGCCTTTATAGTCTATAATTAAAATATAATAAATAGGTTTTTCAAGAATTTAATGAGAAAAGACTAATTCATTGATCATATATGCAAGAGTATATGGATTTAACTCAGGACCCTAAGAAAGAGTCTACATACTAAATAGTTTTTCCATATTTGAGAGCCTCAGTGTGAGGGTACATGGAGAGGAGCTTATACTGTGCCTAGTGGAGGAATATGTGGATAGTGAGGCTTGTCAAATTTGCATCTGGTAGAGGAGGTGCAATCCTGTTGCCCAAAGATTTTTTATTCATTACAGCTCAGCAATACTTTATTTCTTGAGGTCCCCCCTCACCCCTATTGTTAACACAGTTGCTAAAATCATTGTGGGTATACAATATCATGTTCTAATCAAAAAGCTTTGGATTACCTAGCAAAATTCTTGTATACATAATCTTCACATATGCCCTATTCAGCCACGACTTGGTAGCCCATCCATTGGATTTTGCCAAAGTTTGCTTACCTATTCCCCAGCTGTCGGACATTTGGATCTTACTAAAAGCATAAGCCCTTTAATATGGGGTCTGGATGCATAGACAGAATGCAGTGTTTTATGCACCTGTCTGATGTTGATATCTTCTATTCTCAGATACCTGACTTCTTCTCTGGGTCAGTCTGAAATGATCATAAAGCCCTCTGTGGCACTGACCTTTTTCTCTGAGAGTTCCTATCCCTCTAACATCTGCTTTTAGGCTACAGAACTCAGGTAAATCTTCAATTCCAGTGTCTCTGTCGCCTGGGGCCAAATCTGTCTATCTCCTTAATAACCTGTGAACCCATACCTTCTCTCCATCTCCATAGTCTTGCGCTGGCCTTCTTGCTGTTCCTTTTGCCTCCAGGCTCGTCCGCCTCAGTCCTTTCTCAGAGAGCTCAGAGCAGCTTCCTCTGCAGTGCTTGCTTGGTTGTGCCTCTCCTGTGATGGCCGTGGTCGGGCATGGCATTCAAGGCTCCACTCTATTTGCAGCATCCTCTCCTATGACGTTCTTCCTGTTTCCAGGACAGCGTCCATCTCCATTTTACTCTATATCTGCCGGTGCTGTTTTTATAGCTTTAGTGAGGCACACTTAGCATGCAGTAAATTGCACATACTTAAAGCGTGCAGTCTGATCAGTTTTGCCGCATGTATCTACCTATGGAGCTGACACCACAGTCAACAGAAGACATGTATTCGTCACTCCAAAAGTGTTATTTTGCCTCACTGTAATCCCTCACTCCTTTCATTCTCACTTACCATCCTCACTTCTTCCTTTTGCCTAGGGATTTAAAAAGGAAAAATGAATGGGATTATATGCTTTGGAATTATTTTTATATGAGGAAAAAGTACTCAAAGCACCTTTCTTCTTGGAATCTTTGAGAGCATTTATATTAAGAAAATCTAACCATTTCACGAAGACACATTGATTGTGCTCTCGCTATCACTGAGTTAAGTCTTGTGGAGAACAGAAGAGGAGATGAAGAATATGGCTCCAAGATGTTTATTCAGTTATAGGAGATACGAGACAGATAGACTTACACAATTAGCAACCAGTGATCAGTAGTAAATATCAGAGCGGTAAACTGATTGATAAATGGAGATGGATGTAATGGCATGGTAGCAGATGATTGCTATTTAGACGCAGCACTATGTGGTTTGTATGTTACCTACCTCCAGGTATACAGTGAATTGCATTCTGGTAGATTCCAGTTTAAGCAGGAAGAGCATGGGGTCCAGAGTCAGATAGAACTATACTGGAATTTTATGCCACCTGTTAACTGGGTGATTCTGCGTAGGCAACTTTCTGAGCTCAGTATCCTCATTTTTAAAAGAGAGCTATTTATATCCAATCTCATAATAACATTGTAAGAACTAGAGGTAATGTATATGGAATGTCTCTGTCATCAGTAGTGGTGCATAGTAATACCACTGTACTTCCAGGAGCCCTTACTAGTCTGTGCAATTTGTATTTATGTCATTTAATTCTTAAAATAACTCCTGAGAAGTATCGTTCCTCTAAAAAGAACAACTCCAACCACATGCCCTCTTAATGAAGAAAGCAGCACCATCTGCCGCTCTTAAGCTTTATTTTCTTTTATGTAAAATGCTCTTTATAATGTCTGACTTTAAAAGTTCCTCGATGAAATGTTGACAGTAGGTATCCAGTGAATGTTAATTCCCTCCCAATCCACAGGCATCATCTCAGCAACCTCAGATGATCACTGGATAAGATAATTAAACTTGTTTTGGTTTGCAACTTCAGAGCTGTAATAAATTTTATTTTCCCAGACTTTTTTAGGGACTTCAGAATCACTTGCCTAAGAACATCTGCCCTGGCCTGGTGCCAAGCAGCTTTAAAGAAAGCAGCATGTGTGTGCAGCGTGCTTGAAGACCAAATGCATGGGGTTCTAAAGTTATCGTAGAGTCAGGATGAAGCGTCTGGGGTCTAATAGGTCATCAGAGTGTTGCAGCAGCTTTATTTAAAAATTATAGCTAATATTGCTTCATAAATTGCTTCCTAAGTAGTAAAATCACTATGAAGATTTCTATCCAGCCACTCTCTACTAATCAACTGTTAAGCCTTTAAGTATTTTACACCACATGTAACAGAGTTATCAATAAGTATTATTAAGTATTACAGTGTGAAATAGTCCCAAAACAGAATTGAAGTTAATTGCAGTTACCCTTTGTGATTACCAAGTATGTAGCTGCACCCCATAATTTTAAAGTCTGGAGTGGTTTAAGTATTAAAGCTCCATATGACACCAAGGGCACTATTATTACAGAAAAAAATTCAAATGACTCATGAAACAGTTTTCTCGAGAGGTGCATTTTTACAATTCTGTTTCTTGGTTTTGAATACATTGTTATAAAACACAGCCAGCAATAACATTGTATATAATTGTTGCTAGAGAGATCCAGGTATTAATCCAGATAGGACCCTGTGTGAAGAAGCTTTAGGAAACAAGCTCCGTTTTAACCTATTCAGCCCACTAGGGCACTTGGGTGCGAGATAATTGGCTTCCCTGTGGAAAAGATGAAGGCTTCTACGGAGGTCATGAAATAATTGAACTCGTGATTCATCTGTTTGCCCTGGTGAAGCAGCATCAACCAGCTTTTAAGGAGAACACTGGATGACAAAGTGGTATGCAGTGGGAAAGGGTTGCATACCCCTGCGAGGTTATATTTATGGAGAAAAAGAAAGTGAACATTATACATGCATGCATGCTAAGTTGCTTCAGTTGTGTTTGACTCCTTGGACTGTAGCCCAGCGGGCTTTTCTGTCCATGGGATTCTTCAGGCAAGAATACTGGAGTGGTTTGCCATGCCCTCCTCCAGGGGATCTTCCCAACCCAGGAGTCAAATGCACATCTCTTATGGCTCCTGCATTGGCTGGTGGGTTCTTTACCACTGGCACCATTGACCCCACGGTCTGTGAGCCCACTAGGCTCCTCTGTCCAAGGGATACTCCAGGCAAGAATACTGGAGTGGGTTGCCTTTCCATTCTCCAGGGGATCTTCCTGACCCAGGGATCAAACCCAAGTCTCCTGCATTGCAGGCAGATTCTTTATTGACTGAGACACCAAGGAAACCCTTCATTTTAAGGAGAGATTTGAATTTAATTTTTTTTTAGATTAGTGTTAAAAGGGAACAGCTCTGTGGTCAATAAAGTCTTAGAGAAAGATGAATAATTCACTTCCTTCATTCATCAAATTTTTATTGAGGAGCAACTATGTGTCTGGCCCTGTTCTATGAATTAAGAATACGCTATTCCACAGAACATCACTTGTTCCTTCTCTCATAGAGCTTTAGATTCTAGTGATGGATGCAGACAGTAAATAGGATGAATTAGTAAAGTGGTGATCAAATATGTGTTAACTGCTGAGAAGAAAGTAAAGCAAAAAAAAGAGAGATAAGAAATGAAATGTCATGGTAAAGGTGTTGTGATATTAGCTGTCTCTACAGAAAGGGCCATATTATAAAGGTGACATTTAGGAAAAAACCTGAAGGACGGGACAGTGTAAGTCATGCAGGCATCTGAAGGAAGAGTCATCCTGTGAGTGGAAATGCTCTGGGGTAGAAATGCATTCTCCATGTTCAGAGACCAGCAGGGTCCAGTGTAACTAGCGTCGTGTGTAGGAGGCAAAAGGCAGTAAGACCAAGAATATCCTTCTATCCAGATCATTTGGAGCCTTCAGTTTATATCTGGGGAGATGGGGGAAATGACTGGAGAGTTTTAAAGAAAAGGATGAAATAACCTGGCTAAATTTTAAGCAGGGTATTCCTGGCCATTTCGAAAGTAGACAACAAAGGAAGATGTAAGGAGACCTGTTACAGCACCTCAGACTGTTCCTTCTCATCCTTCCCACATCCGTGGGTAAACCACTTTCACAGACGAGATAACTGAAGCTGAAAGCTAAAGTAACTCTTGAGTTTACCAAGTACGTGTCAGAGCTTCAAATTAAGCCAAGTTGTCTGGTTGCAAGACACTCCACCCTACACCACTCTAGCTCCAGACTGGCCTTTCTCACTCACAATAAGCTTTCCTGACTTGCATGGTCTATGGAAATCCTCAGTTTTACTTCATAGCATTGAAAACTGCGCAAACTTAGACTCAACTCATAGATTAACCATCTGTATCGTTTATTTCCTTTCATTAGGACCTCTTGGTTTTACATGGATTAAACATTATTGTACATATGATAAAGGAAGTAAAACTTTTACAATGAGTGTTTCAGAAGTGAAATCCAGTGGGAAAATGGTAAGTCATTTTTTTTCTATTGTTTTTTAACTGAACTTGTTATTTAAGTAATGGAAATAAAAATCTTTTGTGCTTATTTTTCTAATAAAAATTGAAAAGTCACCAAAGTTTTCTCTCACTTTAAATGACCTTGATGACTTAAAAAGAACAGCCAGTACTTCTCTTTCACTTTGGCTGTGAATCTTTCCAAGCAGTTACATTACATGTATGGACACCTTGGTGGACGGCATCCCACATTCCTGGCAGCAGAGTCATTTGTGGTGTTGATTTGCCAGCAGCCCACAGAGGTTGTCAGGGGGCGGGTTGGGGCTCTCGGAGTCCACCTGTTTCTTCTCGGTGGCTTCCTGCGGGAGCCCGCATTTGTCCCTGCATGCCACAGTCCCTGCAAGCACTGAGTCCTTCTTACTGAAATGCTGGCCAGCAAAGTTTCTCAGAAGAAATCAGTGAGTGCTCACTTACCCCTGAAGTCAATCAGTCACTGAATGTCTCCCCGGGTGGTGAGCAGTACAAACTAAGTGTACTTTGTTTGCGGAAGTGCTGCAGAGAGCAGCACCCTTATTGCATGTAGTTTGCAGTCTTTTTGTGAGTTAAGATAAGAATATGGCAGACGCTGAGACCTACAAATAAGATGACTGAGCCATCATCTGAGAATCCTAGAGCTGGAAGTTATCCTAAAGATTATTGAGGCTCGCCTCCTTTTAACTGACTAGAAGATAAAGATGGTAGAAAGTAAGTGACTCCCCACCGAACCTGTGGTATAGATCATGGAACAGTAAATGTTGACCTAATTTAGGCACATATTCAAATATATCAACTGAAGCTTATTGTGCTTGGGCATTCAGTAGAGTCGAATAATTCAAAGTGACCGATGTAAAGGAGAACACACCAGAGAAAAATAAATCTTAGATTGCTGCCATCACAAGAAGTTATTAAATGCTGTAATCACACCTTAGTTTCTACGCAAGTTTTCGTAAGAAAAGCTGTTGCCCAGAAGTGAGTTCATGTGACAGTAGTGAGATAATAAACGGACCAAGCAGAGTTCTATTAATAAATCTATAAGATTTGCAACCAGAGATAATAGAATTAGCCAGGCATTAGGTAAATATTCTCCTTAAAATTGAATGGCTTTTCAGGTATAGAAGAGAATTATGAATCGAGCTTATGTTGGATTCTGTCCAAAGAGTTTAGTTTTAGAAGCAGACTAACAATTGGTTACCAGCAGAAGAATCACATGGTATGCATGACGGTAATAGCATTATAACAAGTATCCACTAGAGCTTTATTATTTTGGTAACTCTCTTGAGATTTGGAGTCAACTGTCAGCTGTCATTTCATACTCTACAGCTCTGATTCAAATATATACACATTACAGTATAATTAAACATAAGTAAATATGTTGAAGGGTGATAGGCACAGAATTCTCAGAATTCTTTGCATAAAACATATATGTGATTAATTTATTAATAGTTTGGTGTATTACAGTTGGGAAGTTAACATTAGCCAGACATCTTTGTATTAATATTTATAGAAATAGGGCATGATTATGATCTTTATACATAAACTGTACTGTGAGTTATTTTAATATGGAAACTTTAGATGGTATATTTAATATATTTCAGTTCACTCTGTCATGATGTCAAAAATATGTTCCACCTCTTGTTTCAGAATGGCCTTGTTACTAGCTCACCAGAAATGTTTAAATTAAAATCTTGTATCCGACGAAAGACAGATTCAATTGATAAACGATTCTGCTTTGACATAGAAGTGGTCGAAAGGTTTGAACTTTTCACTTTGTATTTTTTAATTTGGTTTAGATTAATGTTTTTCTGTGTATAGCTGTAAATATGAAATAGCATAAAGTGCTTGTTTTTCAGTCTCTTTTTAAAAAAAGCAATATATGTTTAATTCATTCTCTCACTTGTTTATTCAATAAATATGGATTACAAAAAAATAAATTAGACACAGAGTGCTACCAATACCAAAGGGTAATATCACGCAGCGAAGAATCTGAAAAAAAGCACACACTGTGGACTGGGGTCCCCATCCAGTGAAGGAACCTGACAGCATTGCTCATGGCTCCCGGGTCAGCTTTCTGTGTGGTTTTGAAACCTAGCGGCCTTGTGCCAAACTATAAAAAAGACACCACTGCACGTGCCGAAAGTTTCCTTCGGCCAGTGAAATTCCGTGCCTTCCATGCACACAGCACTGTTCTGGACATTCTTAGTCACAGGATATTGGGAGAGACATAAAGGTTGTGCAGCCAAGCTCATCAAACTGTTTAGCTGTACTTATTTATTGTTTCAAGTAGAATAGAAACAAAGTCAGGAAAAGTATGTATGCTTATTGATCTCTGTTGCGTGCCATAACCTATTCTTCCCCTATATTACCACGCTTCCGAATACTCTAGCTTTGGTCATGAATATATACCACACACGTATATATAACATTCTGACATACTATGTACACTGTTATATACCATAGCTTACATATTATAATTATTTAGCAAGACAGAGCCCTATTCTTATGCTTCTTTACAACAGTGTTAGCTGTTTTGGCCCTGTATTCTTGTACTTTGTAGATCTGCTGAGCAAGTTTACTTTTCTCTCCAAAAATTCCTTTGAGATTTTCAACTGGAGTTCTATTGTTACTTTAAAAATGGTGAATTGAACTCTCCCTAAGATTTTATATATCTTTTTCTTGTCCCCATTTTGGTTTGGGGTGTCTTCTTTTCATTGAAATTTTGAATAGGATTCTTTCATTAGTAGAAACTCATTTTTGTTTTATGGTTGAAACTGCTGTGGAAAGACTAGTAATGTTTTCATATATCAATCTATGTCCATTGGTTTTAATAGTTTTGTGATAGGAACGTCTTGATTTTCTCTGTAGATGAATACTAACATATTAGTGATTTTTCTTTTCTTTTTCAGTGCTTTCTAGATATATAACTTTGGAGCACACTGTTAAACCCTGTGCTTCAGTTGTTTCATCTGTAAAACAAGGCTAGTCACTACGCACATCAAAGGGTTGTTGTGAGGAATAAATAGGTTGATGAAGAAGACGTAACAGTGCCTGGCACACAGTAAACAGCCTACGAGTATTGCTGTTATTACTGCTGTTTTAAACTGGCTTAAATTACCCAAGATAAAATTGCTTTGATCTTTATGATCAGTTTCTCCATTTCTTATCAATATAATGATGGCATTTTCCTGTATCCATGAGGACATATCCCTTTGTCACAGTTTTAGCTCATTCTAGGCTTGTAATTGGCTTCCCCATTACACGATATTTAAATGAGATTTTCTTCTTGTTTACCTTGTCACAGAGCCCTCTAAGTTTCTGTTTATTCTGTGAACAGCTTGCACAGTACATTAGGTTAATTTCACTTTTTTCCTGTGTTTTCTGTCTTTGTCTTCATATTGATTTCATCTCTCCCTTTACTTGCTCTTTCTTGAAGCACATCCTCAAGTGGCTAATTCAGCATGGATGCATGGGGAGAGTTGTTTTCTAAAGTGTTAATGATAATACTGTGATCATTGTATAAACACTTTGGTCTTATTGTCTTCTGTAAAATTAGTTATGGTATAAGGCTTCTCACATTGCTATATGAAAGTGAAGTGGCTCAGTCATGTCCAACTCTTAGCGACCCCAGGGACTGTAGCCTACCATGCTCTTCTGTCCATGGGATTTTCCAGGCAAGAGTACTGGAGTGGGTTGCCATTTCCTTCTCCAGGGGATCTTCCCAACCCAGGGATTGAACCTGAGTCTCTCACATTGTAGGCAGATGCTTTACTGTCTGAGCCACCGGGAAGTCCACATTGCTATATATTAATTGTAATTATTTTTAGTAACTAGATGATAATACCCTGGGTCATATTCTTATTCACGTCTTATGGAATGTTCAGGTGGTTTTGAACTTTGATGAATGTGGCTCTGTCATCCTTTTCAGTCATTTTAGGGGAAGTAGTTTGAGACTAGCCTCCTTAGGACAGTCTTATACCTAAAACACTTAGGATTTCTTTTCAATTTTTAATTTCTTTTTCTTTTCTCTCCTATCTATATTATTTTCTCTTTTCATTTTTTTTCTTTCCTGCTTTTTCTTCAAATTTTACTTTATTGTTAACTAAGATTTAAATAAACAGCATATGTTTAAAGACATAAATAAGTCAATTGAATATATATAATACTTATTTTTAATAGGCATGGGATCATCACATTGCAAGCCTTTTCAGAAGCTAATCGAAAACTCTGGCTTGAAGCCATGGATGGAAAGGAACCGGTAGGAATATGGCACATTTTCTAATTTTGATTTTATTGTTCTAATAATTGCAAAGTACATCTAAAAAAATTTATATGCCTATATATAGTATATTTGAAAATATTAAAATAGCAAATCAGGAGTAGAGACTCTTTTGAATTTGTTTTTCAGGGAGACTTCTAGGACTAATTTAAAACCCTAAAATTACTTTTAAAAAGTAATTTTATTTGGCTACATTGATTGGATTGCTTTGTTTTGCTAATAGTTCTTGAGTGTCTACTCTTTGCAAGGCCAGTGTGAGGTTTTATGATCAGAATGATGAACAAATTTCAGGGTAACCTAGACCATGGGTTAGAAGTCTCCTCTGATAAAACTGTTTGTAACTTGACATTTCCCTCAATCCAGATCCCCATTTTTCTAACAGATATTTTGATGTTGACATAAATTTACGTGAAATGATCAGGGAGGCTTATATAAAAAGGGGATACGCCACTGATGATGTCTGTGACGCACACAGCACTGCGTGCTTAGAGGGATGAGCACAGTGAGCCAATAGAAGACACCAGCCTGTCCCTGGGAAACTGTCTTTTAAATGGCAAAGAACTTGTGAAAAGTGCCTGTGCAACAGCAGAGCTACACAAAGCGTGGACCCTAGACTTTGAGTCTATCCTACAAACTATTACCAGGATAAACTGAGTGCAGAGATTATGATTAAGGATCTGGAAAATTTTGTAGCAATTAGAAGTCATTTTACATCTGTTGAATTTAATAATAAAAAATTTAGACTGTCTGTTCTTGATCGTTTGTTACATTTACACTTTTTTTTTGTAATTTACAAAATTATCCATCAGTAACAGATTAAAAATGAAAAACAAAGCAACTTGTCTCTTTACTGCTAATAGTTGAGAGACAAGCCCTGACCTAGAGGAAATTTAGAAGACAGTGTGATAGCTTAACAAGCACAAGTTAGGGTACATGCTGAGAACAAATGCTAAGCAGGTAATTTGAGGAGGAAATAATCAGGTGCATCCATCATGAGGTACTTCCTGAAGAAGGAAGATTGTACATTGTGTTGGAGAATAGAATGAGATGCTTAGATCAGAGGGAAAGGGATAAACCTTTGCCCAGGGCAGGACAGCAAGGGAGGAAAAGGAGTGGGAGGCAAGACTGGACGAGGGCATTGTGCACACGGTAGTGGCAGCACCTTGAAATCAAGACACTCCCTTTGTACATCACTGAACCAGTATCACCCTGGTCTTTGTCTGTTGTGGTTCATTAACTGCAGATGACTGGCTGACTTCTTTTGTTTTTTAGATTTATACCCTGCCTGCGATTATTAGCAAGAAAGAAGAAAGTAAGTTGTTTTAATAATTATTTCAAATGTTATCATGTAGATTTTTTTTTTTTTTTTTAGTTGAAGTAAATGGCAGTCCACTCCAGTATTCTTGCCTGGGGGATCCCATGGATAGCCTGGCGGGATACAGTCCATAGGGTCGCAGAGAGTCAGACACTACTGAGCCACTAAACCGCAACAACAAAAATAACAAATCAGTTTCAGCTGTACAACAGAATAATTAATTCCTGTATAAACTGTAAAGTGATTACTGCAGTAAGTCTAGTACCATCTGTCACCATCGCGTTATCCCCTTTCATCTCCTTCACCCCCCCTCCAGTGCCCTTCCCTCTGATAACCATGAATCTGAGTTTGGTTTCTTTTTCGTTTGTTTTATTGTTTATATTCCACATATTAGTGAAATCGTATGGTGTTTGTCCTTCTCTGACTCATTTCACTTAGCAAAATGCCTTTGAGTTCCCTCCGTATTATTGCAAATGGCAAACACAAATTTTCCTCTCATACAGCCGAGCAGTAGTCCGGCTGGTGTGTGTACCTTATCTTCTTTATCCAGTTCCCCCATCAGTGTCAATTTAGATTGTGTCCGTATCTTAGCTATGGTAAATAATGCCACAGTGAGTATAGAGATGGATATATCTTTTCAAATTCATATTCTTCATTTTCTTTGGATAGATACCCAGAAGTGGTATAGCTGGATCTCATGGTAGCTTGTTCTTAAACCTTGGGGTACCTTTGTACTATTTTCCATAGTTGCTGCTCCAGTATACATCCCCACCAGTAGTGTATAAAGTTTCTCTTCTCTCCACATTCTCTGTAAAACTTTTTTTTTTTTTATCCTTTGGATAATAGCCATTCTAGCAGGTATGAGTGATAGGTCATTTTGATTGCATTTCTCTGATGATTAGGGGTGTTAAATGTCTTTTCATGTGCCTATTGACCATCTGTGTGTATTTTGAATAAAATATATAGAACCTCTGCCCATTTTTAAGTAAATTATTTTTTACTATTCAATTGTTTGAATTCTTTATTGTTTTTTGATATTTACCCCTTATCATATATATGATTTGCAGATATTTTCCCCTCATTCAGTAGGTCACCCAATGCATTTTGTTGATGACTTCCTTTGCTGTACAGAAGCTATTCAGTTTCATATAGGCCCACTTGTTTATTTTTGCTTTTGTTGCCTTTGCTTTTGAGGTCAGATCCAAAAATTCCATGTCAACGTTGATACTAAGGAGCTTATTGCCTACACTTTCTTCTAGAATTTTTGTGGATTCAGGTCTTATATTTAAGCTGTAATCCATTTCAATTTGATTTTGTGTGTGTGGCACTATATTCATTTCTTTGCAAGTGTCTGTCCCGTTTTCCAAGCACCATTTATTGAAGAGGCTGCTTTTTCTATTTTATATTCTTGACTCCTTCGTCATAAATTATTTATCCATGAACATATGGGTTTATTTCTAGACGCTTTACTCCCTCCCATTGATTTGTGTATCTGTATTTATGCCCTTATCATAATCTTTTGACTACTGTAACTTTGTAGTTTACTTTGAAATCAAGGAGTTTGATACCTCCTGCTTTATTTATTTACTTATTCATTTAGGGGTTTGTTTTTCTGATGATTCTTTTGTCTGAAATCTGCCTTATCAGATTCATGGTTCCATAAAATTATTGAATTATTAGTTCTAATTCTCTGGTAAATGCCTTTGGTAGTTTGATAAGGATTGCACTGAATCTGTAAATTGCCTTGGTCAGTATGATCATTTTAATGATATTACTTTTTCCAGTTTATAAGTGTGGTATGCCTTTCCACTTGTGTCATCTTTAATTTCTTTCATCAGTGTTTTCAGTGTATGTCTTTCACCTCCTTCTTTAAATTTATTCCAGGGTGTTTCTTTTTTATGCAGTTGTAAATGTGATTGTTTTCTTAATTTCTTTTTCTGATATTTTGTAATTAGTTATAGGAATAGAGGATGTTTCTATATACTGATTTTATATGATGAAACTTTACTGAAATCATTTGTTAGTTCTAAGAGTTGAATTCCTTAATGCCAAATTCAGACTGAAATTGAAGAAAGTAAGGAAAACCACTAGACCATTCAGGTATGACCTAAATCAAATACCTTATGATTATACAGTGGAAGTGAGAAATAGATTTAAGGGACTAGATCTGATAGAGTGCCTGGTGAACTATGGGCAGAGGTTTGTGACATTGTACAGGAGAAAGGGATCAAGACCATCCCCATGGAAAAGAAATGAAAAGAAGCAAAATGGCTGTCTGAGGAGGCCTTACAAATAGCTGTGAAAAGAAGAGAAGCAAAAAAGCAAAGGAGGAAAGGAAAGATATAAGCATCTGAATGCAGAGTTCCAAAGAATAGCAAGAACAGATAAGAAAGCCTTCCTCAGCGACCAATGCAAAGAAATAGAGGAAAAGAATAGAATGGGAAAGACAAGAGATCTCTTCAAGAAAATTAGAGATACCAAGGGAACATTTCATGCAAAGATGGGCTCAATAAAGGACAGAAATGGTATGGACCTAACAGAAGCAGAAGATATTAAGAAGAGATGGCAAGAATACACAGAAAAACTATACAAAAAGATCTTCATGACCCAGATAATCACGATGGTGTGATCACTCACCTAGAGCCAGACATCCTGGAATGTAAAGTCAAGTGGGCCTTAGAAAGCATCACTATGAACAAAACTAGTGGAGGTGATGGAATTCCAGTTGAGCTATTTCAAATCCTAAAAGATGATGCTGTGAAAGTACTGCACTTAATAGGCAAGAAAATTTGGAAAACTCAGCAGTGGCCACAGGACTGGAAAAGGTCAGTTTTCATTCCAATCCCAAAGAAGTTCAGTTCAGTTCAGTCGCTCCGTCGTGTCCGACTCTTTGTGACCCCATGAACCGCAGCACGCCAGGCCTCCCTGTCCATCACCATCTCCCAGAGTTCACTCAGATTCATGTCCATCACGTCAGTGATGCCATCCAGCCATCTCATCCTCTGTCATCCCCTTCTCCTCCTGCCCCTAATCCCTCCCAGCATCAAAGTCTTTTCCAGTGAGTCAGCTCTTCACATGAGGTGGCCAAAGTACTGGAGTTTCAGCTTTACCATCATTCCTTCCAAAGAAATCCCAGGGCTGATCTCCTTCAGAATGGACTGGTTGGATCTCCTTGCAGTCCAAGGGACTCTCAAGAGTCTTTTCCAGTACCACAGTTCAAAAGCATCAATTCTTTGGTACTCGGCCTTCTTCACAGTCCAACTCTCACATCCATACACGACCACTGCAAAAACCATAGCCTTGACTAGACAGACCTTAGTAGGCAAAGTAATGTCTCTGCTTTTGAATATGCTATCTAGGTTGGTCATAACTTTTCTTCCAAGGAGTAAGCGTCTTTTTAATTTCATGGCTGCAGACACCATCTGCAGTGATTTTGGAGCCCAGCAAAATAAAGTCTGACACTGTTTCCACTGTGTCCCCATCTATTTCCCATGAAGTGACGGGACTGGATGCAACGATCTTCGTTTTCTGAATATTGAGCATTTATGCCAACTTTTCACTCTCCACTTTCACTTTCATCAAGAGGCTTTTTAGTTCCTCTTCACTTGCTGCCATAAGGGTGGTGTCATCTGCATATCTGAGGTTATTGATATTTCTCCTGGCAATCTTGATTCCAGCTTGTGTTTCTTCCAGTCCAGTGTTTCTCATGATGTACTCAGCATATAAGCTAAATAAGCAGGGTGACAATATACAGCCTTGACGTACCCCTTTTCCTATTTGGAACCAGTCTGTTTCTCCCCTTAGGTCGGTTAATATCTGCTTCCTATATTAAGGTGGTCTTGTATTAGTTAATATATATTCAAAAATATTATGACCTCTTCTTGGATTGACTACTTTATCCTTATGTAATGCCCCTCTTTGTCTCTTATTACAATCTGTGTTCTAACTTCTAGTTCATCTAATGTAAATATAGCTACACCAGCTTTCCTTTTGCTTCTGTTTGAAAGAATTGTCTTTTTTCATTTCTTCACTTTCAGTCTGTTTGTGTCCTCAGATCTAAATTGAGTCCCTTGTAGGCACTATATGATTGTGTCTTCTTTAAAATAGGTTTAGCCACTCTGGGTTTTGATCAGAAAGTTTTATCCATTTAAATTTGAAGTGTTATTAACAAATATGTATTAATGCTTCCTGTCATTTTGTGACTTGTTTTCTAGTTGTTTTTGTAGTTTCTCTCTGTTCCTTTCTTCGCTGGTTCTCTTTCCTGGGATTTGATGACTTTTTTCACATTATGTGTATGTATTATCTTTAGTGTATGCACAATAGCTTTTTGGTTTGTGGTTTCTATGGAATTCATAAATTTAAAACATGTGTATGTATGTGTGTATAGTAATCTGTTGTAAGCTGAGAGGAAGTTAAGTTTTGACACATTCTAAACATTAAAAACATTTTTAGTTCCCCCACCCTCACTTTATATTTTTGATGTTATATATTGTTCTTGTTTCCCTTAATTACTGTAGTTATTGTTAATTTTACTTGCTTTTGTCTTTTAACCTTCATTCTAGCTTTTTAAATGGTTAATTCACTAACTTTACTATATGTTTGCCTCTGTTCATGAGATTTTGACTTTCTTATGTTTTCTTGTTACTATTTAATGGCTTTCCTTGTCATCTTGAAGCTCCTTTAACATTTCTTGTAAGGCGCATTTAGTGTTGATGATGTTTAGCCTTTACTCTTGTAGAAAAGTATTTATTTCTCCTTCCATTCTGAGTGATAACCTTGCCTGTGGAATATTTTTGGTTGAAGGGTTTTTCTTTTCAGTATTTTAAATATATTATGCCATTGCCTGTGGCTTGTAAATTTTTTGCTAAGGGATCAGCTGATAATCTTATGATGTTTCCCTTGTATATCACAAATTATCTTTTCTTTTTGCTTTTATGATTCTCTCCTTGTCTTAATGTTTGCCATTTTAGTTATAATGTGCCTTCATGTAGATCTCTTGGGGTTCATCTCATTTGGAATGCTCCATGCTTCCTCAACCTCAGTGTCTGCTCTTACCCCTAGTTAGGGATGTTTTTAGCCATTGTTTCTTGAACTAAATATTCTGCCACTTTCTCTCTCTCTTCTCTTTCTGGGACCCCTACAATGAGAATGCTATTCCTGATATTGTACCATAGGTCTCTTAAATACTTTTATTTCTTCTGATCTGTTACAATGAATTCCACTTTCCTGTCTTCCAGGTTGCTGATCCTTTCTGCTGCTTCATTTAGTCTTCTACTGAAACCCTCTAGTATATTTTTCTTTTCAGTTAGAGTATTCTTGAAGTCCATGATTTATTTTTGGTATTTACTTATGTTTTCAATCTTTTTGTGGAAGTTTTCATTGTATTTATCTGTTCTTCCGAGAGATCAGTGAGCATGTTTATGTTCATTAAACTATCAGGTAAATTACCTCCATTTCAGTGAGGGATTTTTCTCCTAAATTTTGTCTTTTCTTTTGTTTGTGGCACATTCCTCTGTTTTCTCATTTTGCTTCCCTCTCTGTGTTTGTTTCTACAAATTAGGCAAAGCAGTTACTTCTAGTCTTGTTGGAGTGACTTGTAGGAGATGAACCTTCTTTTTCAGCCCTGCCTTAGCTCTTTGTTGTTTCTGGAGCATTTTTAGTTATCTAAATAGTCTAATTTTATTCTTGATAGGTCACTATTAGTGTTCCAGAGAGAGCGATCTAATTCACCACTTAGCTTTAGGCTGTTTGGAATGTAGACCTTTAGGAATCAGCTTTTAAAAAATGTGTGTGTGTGTATATGTATATATACACAATTTTATGTGACCACTGTTATAACCCCTGCTAGCTTCAAGTGGCTCTGAGGTGTCCGCTTGGTGACAGTTGCCAAAACCAGAGCTCCAAATGAACGTATGAGCTTCTCTCTGGCAGGTACAGGTGAGCTGTCGCAAGGCCAAGGAAGGTGTGAAGATGGCTCCCTGAGTCTGTGTTCTCTGGTCTGGGAGCTCCTCTGCAGCTTCTAGATATGTGGTAAACTGGAAGCCTTCTGCTCGCTTGAGCTCTAGGACAAGTAATTAGAGCTTTTTTCACAGGAAGTCCAGGGATGTGTTTCAGTCTACTGTCTATATTGTGGTGATGGTTCACTAGCATGAGCTGTCTCTTCTATTGTTTCAGACCCATAAGGCCCAGAGATCCAGTCATCCCTGTATCGTAGCCAGGTGGTCAAGGTGTGTCTCCTGTATGGAGTGGACATTCCTGGCAGCTCAGGGGGCCCCAGGAGAGCCTAGTGTGGGACTGCTGACTGTACCAGTGCCACAGGAGTGCACGGTAGCCCACTGGCCACAGTGAGGCCCCAGGAACACGGGGGGGCAGGGTGAGATCACAGGCTGCAGCAGGACCACGGGGACATGTGGGTAAGCCCCCTGGCCTCAGGGACCGGGGAGAGCGTGGAGGCAAGGCAATTCGTATGGTTCTAGCAGTGTGATAGAGCCCAAAAATATCAACTCCTCTGTCTCAGGAGGTTCTCACAGACCTCTGCACTCTGGGCAGAACCTTCAATCTTAACTAATTGAGCTCCTTCATATATGGTTGGGAGCTTGCCACACTGTTGGGTTTGTGCTGAGTCCTGGTGTGAGTTGCTTGGCATGAGGCAACTTTTCAGTCCCTTCAGACTTCTGCATCTTCTGAACATCCACCCTGTTGGTTTTCAAGGCCGAAAGTATTGGGAGCTCATCTCTCCAGTGCAGGTTGTAAGGTTTGGGGTGCCTGATACGGGGCAAAACCCCCAGTTTCTCTGGGAGAAGTTGCTGTGCCAGAGGTGAGATTTTGGGTGAGACTGCACCTCTGACTCTCCTACCCATGTTGATGTTGTCCTTTAATCTTTTGTTGAGGAACGTTTTAGCTAGATTTTTGGGTCTTTTTCAGAGGAAATTGATCCATTGTATAGTTGCAGATTTTGTGTGCCTGTGGGAGGAGATAGAATCAGCATCTTCCCAAGTCAGCATCTAGATTCAACCTCCATCACATAGTTACTTTTATCACAGAGATATTATGTAATATTAGAAGTTAACTTTGGAAAATCACAGTAATACACCTTTGATCTGATGATATTCAGCAAATTTGAAATTTTTGTTCGAAGAAGTTTCTCACATTAAAACCACTAACTACTGGACTTTATAGCAACCTATTTAATTGTTTATTTAGTATTTATTACTTAGAAGTATATACCCTACTTTATCCCAGAAAGAGATTTGAGGCAATTAATATTTAGTTTTATTTTCTTTAAATGGCAGTAGAAGGCTTCTTTTATTTTTTCTGCTCCAGTTTACAAGATTGAATACATGAACACTGCTAATTTTAGGAAACTGTGTACAAGATTGTGAGGTTTAAGGACATGGTCAAAACACCTGGAATGTATAGGAAAACATGTCATTGTTTCATTACTGAATCCTTAGATCAAACCATTCTGAATGAACACATTTTATGTATTTTCCATCATACTGTGAATCCTTTTTAATCATCTGCCACCTTTAACCCTTGGCTGATATTTTCATATGTTATTTATAGTAGTCAAATTATTTGACATTTAAAATCAAGTTTTATATATTTCTAAGGTTGTATGTATATCCTTTAAAGCACTTTCAAATTTTATTTGACTTAATTGACTTTCTTTCATAATGTCTAAATTTATTTTTAAAACAGCCTATTAACCCTGACTTTTATATTGCTATTAAAATATGTTAGAATGGAGTATAGATTAAAAACTCGGAAAGCACTCATTTGAAAGTCATAAATATTGAGTATATGCAAAGGCTGTCATTTTATCTGAATGAAGTGCTTCCTAGTGATTAATTTAAAAAATTATCAAAAGAAAATACATAATTTAAAATGCCTTTAATGTTAAAGATTTTAAAAATATTCCCAGTTTTTATTCTTGTGTTTCTTTCTTTATTGCCAATCAGAGTGATTAGTAGATGTTTCATTGCCCACTTTTTTTTTCATTGCCCACTTTTATCTAATCACAAAAACATTAACCAGCCATTAAGAGGTTTATAAGTACTGAATGTCCATTCTAAACAATTACCTAAAAAGTAATCTGTTATATAACTTGCATTTGTCTAGAGTTGGAAATGTGTTTTCTAATACTGGTTTCAGTGTTCAAATCCAGTATAAAGATAGTCCTTTCAAATTAAAATGAACCTTCTCAAGGACAATCCTCCCTGAAAAACAAATGAACATCTGTATGATACTGAATAGAGCTTTTGAATAGGATGTGATCAAGTCAGTCAGAATATACGTGATACTTACTGTACCTCGAAACTAGTTTTTTGGTTTTTTTTTTTTGGGGGTTTAAGCATAATTAGGTAACTTGAATGAGAAAGTTGTACTTATGGTGTGATGGAGGGAGATTATACTTCTTCGGTAGTAAAGACTTATTGTTTTGGAAATCAGCTTTCCTGTAGTCTCAGGCACTTGAAGCATCTCTTTGCCACCAGGTGTAATTATAAATTGATATGTCTTTCAGAAAAATGGCAGTCCAAGGGTCCCTGTGTTTGCATGATTTATCACCTTCTGACTCTTTTGATATGACATATTAGTTTTCCACCAGATCTCTCTGTTCCTTCTGACAGATCGCATTTCTCCTCCATAGTTCTCCATGCAAACTTCCCCGAGATGTGTGCTCAGCAGTATTTGTTCTTATTCTTGATTCTGAAAACTTGGCCTCTTTGCCCCAGTGCTGAATGGAATCTTGGTGACAGTGTTTTGGATGAAATAGAAAAGAATAGCTTTATTGCTTTGCCAGGCAAAGCGGGGCACAGAGAGCTCCTGACCTTGAAAATTATGTTCCCCCTCCCCTGCCAAAAAAAAAAAAAAAACACTAATAAACTAAAAAACTGTGTGTCCCAACCCAAGAGGACTTGGTGAGGAGTTTTTAGCAATAGCTCAAGGGTAGGATTTCTCAGAAGTTCAGAGTGTGCAGGGCCTGGCCTTCTTTAAAGATAATCTCATAATGAGCTACTCTGGTTCTTTTAATCTAGTCTCAGGTGGTCTGCTCTGGTCTGAAAAATGCTGACATCTTCCCTTGGTTAGGTTTTAGTTCTATATTTGTTATTTTATTTATTTAAGTCGCGCAGTCGTGTCCGACTCTTTGCGACCCCGTGGACGGAGCCTACCAGGCTTCTCTGTCCATGGGATTCTCCAGGCAAGAATACTGGAGTGGGTTACCATTTCCTTCTCCAGGGGATCTTCCCGACCCAGGGATCGAACCCCAGTCTCCCACATTGGAGGCAGACGCTTTAACCTCTGAGCCAAGCACTGTAAAGATATTGTTCTGTGTCTCCTGAGGAAGAACCAGGATCCTTCCCCAAAGCTGCACTATTGTTTCCTGACTGTGCCTTCTCTGTCTCTGCATCTCTTCCCTTCCCTGCTTAGCAGCTGCTTGACTCTGCCCTTGCGAACTCAGGGAGTCTGGAGTCCATTCCCTACAAGGCAGGAGCCGAAGACACAGAAGGGCTTCCTGCCCAGGGCCCCAGAGGGCCCTGCTTGGTTTCATTCTTACTTAGTTCCATGAAGCTTTTATTGCCAAGGGGAAGATTTTCATCATGAAAGAGATATTTAAATTACCTTTGCTTCGTTGATAGGTAGCACTTGAAATTATAAATCTTAAATCATTTTGAATTTTATTTTTATTTATTGAATTTTATTTTGTCTTAAGCCATAATTTTTCTTTAGACATTTTTAATCATCATACAACTCTTATTTATAAATGTACTAATTTTAAAAGTAAGTCATTTTTACTTCTTTATATTTTCATAAAACTGCCAGAGTTCTCCCACTCATGCATTTAATCAAGCAACCTTCTATAAACATTGTTGTTCGGTAGCCCAGTGTGTCTGACTCGACCCCGTGAAGTGCAGCACACCAGGCCTCCCTGTCCCTCACCATCTCTCAAAGTCTGCCCAAGTTCATGTTTGTTACATCAGTGATGCCATCCAGCCATCTCATCGTCTTGTGCCCTCTTCTGCTTCTCCCCTCAGCCTTTGCCAGCATCAGGGACTTTTTCAATGAGTCAGCTCTTCGCAACAGATAACCAAAATACTAGAGCTTCAGCTTCATCATCAGTCCTTCCAATGAGTATTCATGGTTGGTTTACTTTAAGATTGACTAGTTTGATCTCCTTGCTATCTATGGGACTATCAAGAGACTTCTCCAACACCACAGTTCAAAGACATCAATTCTTTGGCACTCTGCCTTCTTTATGGTCTAGGTCTCAAACCTTATGTGACAGTAGGGAAGACCAGAGCCTTGACTGTAAGGACCTTTGTTGGCAGAGTGATGGCTCTGATTTTCAACACACTGTCTTCATTTGTCATTGCTTTCCTGCCAAGAAGCAAGTGTCTTCTTATTTCATGACTGCAGTCACCATCCACAGTGATTTTAGAGCCCAAGAAAATGAAATCTGTCACTACTTCCATCTTTACCTCATCTATTTGCCAGACTTTATTTTTGGGGACTCCAAAATCACTGCAGATGGTGACTGCAGCCATGAAATTAAAAGACGCTTACTCCTTGGAAGGAAAGTTGTGACCAATCTAGATAGTATATTCAAAATCAGAGACATTACATTGCCAACTAAGGTCCGTCTAGTCAAGGCTATGGTTTTTCCTGTGGTCATGTATGGATGTGAGAGTTGGACTGTGAAGGAAGCTGAGTGCTGAAGAATTGATGCTTTTGAACTGTGGTGTTGGAGAAGAATCTCAAGAGTCCCTTGGACTGCAAGGAGATGCAACCAGTCCATTCTGAAGGAGATCAGCCCTGGGATTTCTTTGGAAGGAATGGTGCTAAAGCTGAGACTCCAGTACTTTGGCCACCTCATGAGAAGAGCTGATTCATTGGAAAAGACTCTGATGCTGGGAGGGGTTGGGGGCAGGAGGAGAAGGGGACGACAGAGGATGAGATGGCTGGATGGCATCATGGACTCGATGGACGTGAGTGTGAACTCCGGGAGATGGTGATGGACAGGGAGGCCTGGCATGCTGCGATTCATGGGGTCGCAAAGAGTCAGACACGACTGAGCAACTGAAATGAACTGACCTGACCCTAATAAGATAGATTAATGATTCTGATAAATATAATCTCGCTAAACAACCAGACAACTTTTGTAGTCTAGTAAATTTGCTTAAAAATGCAGAAATTAATATCTTTCAAAGTGTTCTAAACTTTCTAAAATTACATGTGAAATTGTGTAGCTGCTTCAAAACATCCTGCTACACATTCCTATAAAACCAAGTGACCCAAAATTGCACTTGGTTTTGGTGGTTTTTACACGTTCTTGGAGATTCAAATTTGTTTACAGAATCAGTGCTCTGTTTAAAAGTCAGGACTATGGCATATGTTACCAATAAAAGTAACTCTAGTAATAGAGGTACCGGATTGAATGCACCTTCTAAAAATTGTAAACTCCTCTTGCTCTTGGTAGATATTTTAGTATTGCCAGTTTGCATGGGTGAGGCTTTCTAAACATTCTTTCAATCCAACATGCAATGAAGTGCTTTGCCAGTTTCTCAGAATTTCATCATTTTGCATGTAATTTTGATTAATCTACTACATCAAGGCCTTATATTTATTAATGGGCTTTTGACTTGCTTAGGCTGTAATTTTACCCCCTTCTCATGTATCATATCACTACTTTGCTAGTGATTTAACAACTCATAAGATACATTTTTATGCTAAACAGTATTCCAGATTCAAGCACTTGATCCTATTGAGTAGCATCATATTTCCTTCCTAGTGATACATCCAGAATTTTATTTGTTTCAGTTCAAAATTATATTCTAGTGATTGTGAAGTGTTAGTCCTCTTTCTTAAGTCTTGAATAAGTCCTGCAGGCTCATCCTGTTTTGAGTTTAGCAGCTATGTCTTCTTTACGTTTGTACCTTTGACCATTTTTCTATATGTCATCTTGTTTTCCCGAGATCAACTCTCTCCCAACATAGCATTGTGTCCATTTTAGTCTTTAACATCTCTCACAATTGGCATCTGAAACCAGTACCAGCCCTTATTCATTTGCCACCTTGAGAAGTGCTTCTTTATAGCCTTGGCAATTCAGATGAATTCCTTTTGTGTTAAATTATTTCTATTATCGTTTGGAAACTCAGTTTTGCTAGGAAAGTATTTGTGTTTTTGAATTGCAAAAGATAATAATGAAGTTCATGATGGTAAAATAAAAACTCAGATAAAAATTTGTTTTGAATGTCAGCCGTTGGGAGCCATCATGTGTCTGTGCTGTCATGGACAGATATATGATCTATCATAAGCAGCAGACAAAGAACTATCTAGTTTCGTAAAATAGGGCCATGCTGTGAATGTACAGGGAGCACACGCCATGAGATGGGGAATGAAACCATGCTGTGAATGCAGAGTAATGAGGCTCTCTACAGCCTAACCTGAAAGTCTCCCTCCTTTGTGGTTTCTCTTAATTTACCATTTTCAGAGAATGTGCTGCTATGCATGCTCAGTTGCTCAATCGTGTCCAACTCTTTGTGACCCCATGGACTGTAGCCTGCCAAGCTCCTCTGTCCATGGGATTCTCCAAGCAGGAATACTGGAGTAGGTTTCCATGCCCTCCTGCAGGGGATCTTCCCAACCAGGAATCAAACCATGTCTCCCGCATTGCAGGCAGATTCTTTACCATCTGAGCCACCAGGGAAGAGTGTAGATGTCATAAATCAGACTAACATAATTCAGCAGTGAAGGAAAACTTGACTCATCTTTATGAAGAAAGTGTCAAGTTAAAAAGCTAGAGCACCAGTTCGTTACAGGATATTAAATCCACAGATTCTTTGCTGGCTGTAAAATATTCCACAGTATCCTATTCTTGAAGTTAACTTTGGGAATGGATTTATTTTGAGAGTAGTAACTAAACAGTTATCACTCAATTAAGATTAGAACCGAGCTGTTCCTCTAACCATACCACTGAAAATGTAATTATACCATTTGAGCGCATTGTTCAAAAAAACAAAGTATTTGTCTTGACACATCTTTTCTTTTCCAGGACTCCCATAATGGCCCTAGTTGTTAACTGGAGTGGAGGCAGTTGTCCTTTTTCCTAGGCTTGCTTCTTCTGGCATTCTCTCTTGGTGCCCTGAGCCTTGTCTCCATTCATGCATATGTTTCATGTGACGACTTTTCAGTTGATCCTTCTATCCCAGGTCTGCAGAAATTGCAATTGTGAAAGGCAAATTTTTAGCTCTCATTCTCTCATACAATTCATTTCAGCAATACTCCATTGTGGAACTAATTTATTCTAATCATTGTGAATTAGAAAAAGAAAGTTCTTTCAAATGATACTTTTCTGATTAAAGTCACTATGAGGCTGTATAGTGGTAAAGTGTACTAGCAGTCAGTCTTTATACAAAACCAAAGGTATTGGACCAGAAGACACTTTCAAAATTTCCCAACAACTCCAGATTTCTGCCACTGTGTGTTTCAGTGGCTTTTCCCATGTGTACTCAATGAATTTATTCTCCCAGGAATCAAACAGGAAAAGTGAACTCATTCTTAAGTGCTGTAATGTCATGAACGTTTGGGCAGTTCCTACTGCCCTTTAGATAGTTCTATTATGGAAATTCTCAGACATGCCTGGCTTAATCATTGTCCTTCACTACATTCTCCCCCAAAGCCTCTAATCAAGTACAGTTCTGTTCTCGTTACCAAGACCAAGAAAGAGAGTCAGAAATCAAGTCCCCTTCCTGGGTGGAACAGAAAGAAAACAGTTTAAGTCAGGGCTATGAAGAGTTATCTGCTCTTCCTTTCAGTTCAATTCAGTCAGTCAGTCCTGTCCGACTCTTTGCGACATGAATCGCAGCACGCCAGGCCTCCCTGTCCATCACCAATTCCCGGAGCCTACTCAAACTCATGTCTTTCACATCAGTGATGCCATCCAACCATCTCATCCTCTGTTGTCCCCTTCTCTTCCCGCCTTCAATCTTTCCCAGCATCAGAGTCTTTTCCAATGAGTCGATTCTTCACATCAGGTGGCCAAAGTATCGGAGTTTCAGCTTCAGCATCAGTCCTTCCAATGAATATTCAGGACTGATTTCCTTTAGGACTGACTGGTTTGATCTCCTTGCAGTCCAAGGGACTCTCAAGAGTCTTCTCCAACACCATAGAATATAAAGGCTGAGCACCAAAGAATTGATGCTTTTGAACATCAATTCTTTGGTGCTCAGCTTTCTTTATATTCCAACTCTGCAACATCCATACATGACTACTGGAAAAACCATAGCTTTGACTAGACAGACCTTTGTTGGCAAAGTAATATCTCTGTTTTTTAATGTGCTGTCTAGGTTGGTCATAGCTTTTCTTCCAAGGAGCAAGCATCTTTTATTTTCATGGCTGCAGTCACCTTTAGGGAAAAGAGAAAAGGTCCTGTGGGAACCATGAATGCCCATAAATGCACTCATTTTCTTCTGTTTCTTTCCGGCCACATGTACTATGATATTAGTTGTGTGTGATAGGAGCCTTTTAATCTGAAATGGCAGATTAGAAATGTGAATTCAAAATTGAAGGCAAGTGTTGCTTTGTTTTGTCAATCCTGGGAATGTATTGTAAGGCCAAGTAGATTACATCTGTAAGGACATGCTTGGTTTTTATTACTAGGAAATTGAAGATATAAGGACTTTTAACTTTTTAGCTGCATGGAAGACTGTTCTTTTCTCATGGCTTTTGGAATTCTGTTGAGATTAATAGCTTTTGTGTTGCTAAACTGCCTTTTGAAAACTTTACTTGGATTTCAGTAAAAACTTGAGCCTTCATTAGTTGTCAGGGGAAAAATAATAATGTTTCTCTTTAAGTTTTGATTGAATAAATTAAGTTAGCCTATCTTCTGCTTTACCTCTAAAGGCCAAGTATCATTAATACTATAGGATTTCAATTCCTGGAAATTTGTGATAGTTGTACTACCTAATCCTGGTCTTCACAGAGAGATACAGTGCTGGGGTAATAGTCCTGCAGAGTTGACCAAAGCAGCTTCTGTTGGCTGATAAGCTCTAACCCTTGTAGAAGCCAGAGGGTACTTGAGCAAGTCAGCTACAAACCAGTAACTAGCCAGCCAGTGATCAGCAAGCATTTCTTGGGTGCCTGCTCTGGGAGGCTTTGAGCAGTCCATGTTTCATACAGACAGGTATACGCCCCTCTCTACTGCTGCAACAGGAATACTTGCACTCCACTAAAAAAAAGTTAGTATAAATTATCAGCCTTTAATGGTGTGATCTTACTTAGGAAGAACCCGTTACACTGATTTTTCTCATTTGAACACTAACTTAGAGTTCCCAGTCTTTCTTTTATAAGCTATAGAGACCTATTTTTGTTGAATTCTCTTTAGCACTAGCATACTAAGTGGAATGTAGCCTTCATGGCTTTGGAAGATTGAAAGGATTCCTTTACAGAATGTGTTCCTCCCTTATCTCCCTCAGAAGCACCACTCCTTGGGACTTCCTCCTACATCAGTCACCAGGAGACAGAGGATTCTGGAGCGTGTTTAAGCCATATCGCATTCTTCTCCTCAGACTCAGCAGAAACTGCTGAATTCTTGTGTGAAGGCAAGAGTAGTATTTTGTAAGGCAGCCATGAATGGGTACTGCTGTTATTGCCTTTTGATGTCTTTTTATAGGAATTGGCAAGTCAGTAGCCAAAAACCTCTGCTACATTCCAGTTGAGCTAGTAATAGTATGGGACTGGCTTTCTTTCATTTAGTCCCTTTTGAGTAGAAGACTGTTTAAGTTATATATAACTAAATCAGAAACACCATGTTATGCTGTGGTTGAGAGACTTACCACAGTGAAAGTTCATGTCTTGATCATGCTGTGATTCTCTTATTTATAGTTTTTACTCTAAAATATAACCTCATGGAGTACCTTGTCTCTCTAACATTGATGATCTTGTGCCAGAGAGGACTAGGAAATGTCAAGCTCCTACATATCAGTTCTTCCTGACTGGTGGATGACGATGTCTGTCACTTCCGTTCATGTTTCATTGGCTAGTATATATCATATCACCAAACTGTCTTATTGAGAGCTGAGAAACACAACCATCCTACAGGAAAAGGCAACAAATACAGGTGAACGGTAGTCCCAAGCTACTGTAATCTGTTTAGTTCCAATAAGAGAATGTGTCTACTCGTTGTTATTAATAGTAAACACATTCTTCCAGCAACACAAGAGAAGACTCTTCACATGGACATCACCAGATGGTCAACACTGGAATCAGATTGATTACATTCCTTGCCGCCAAAGATGGAGAAGATCTATACAGTCAGCAAAAACAAGACCAAGAGACTACTGAGGCTCAGATCATGAACTCCTTTTTGAAAAATCTGATTCAAATGAAAAAGTCAGGAAAACCACTAGACCATCCAGGCATGACCTAAAACAAATACCTTACATTATACAGTGTAAGTGACAAAGAGATTCAAGGGATTAGATCTGATAGAGTGCTTGAAGAACTATGGATGGAGGTTCATGACATTGTACAGAGCCAGTGATCAAGACTATCCCTAAGAAAAATAAATGCAAAAAGGCAAAATGGTTGTCTGAGGAGGCCTTAGAAATAGCTTAGAAAAGAAGAGAAGCTAAAGGCAATGGAGAAAAGGAAAGATATACCCATCTGAATGCAGAGTTCCAAGGAACAGCAAGGAGAGATAAGAAAGCCTTCCTCAGTGAACACTGCAAAGAAATAGAGGAAAGCAATAGAATGGGAAAGACTAGAGATCTCTTCAAGAAAATTAGAGATACCAATGGAACATTTCATGCAAAGATGGGCACAATAAAGGACAGAAACAGAATGGTCCTAACAGAAGCAGAAGATATTAAGAGGAGGTGACAGAATACAGAGGAGAACTAAATAAGAAAGATCTTCATGACTCAGATAATCACAATGGTGTGACCGCTCACCTAGAATCAGACATCCTGCAATGTGAAGTCAACTGGGCCTTAGGAAGGATCACTACAAACAAAGTTAGTGAAGGTGATGGAATTCCAGTTGAGCTATTTCAAATTCTAAAAGATGATGCTGTGAAAGTGCTGCATTCAGTATGCTAGCAAATTTGGAAAACTCAGCAATGGCCACAGGACTGGAAAAGGTCAGTTTTCATTCCAACCCCAAAGAAAGGAAATGCCAAAGAATGCCCACACTACCACACAATGCACTCAACTCACACACTAGCAAAGTAATGCTCAAAATTCTCCAAGTCAGGCTTCAATAGTACATGAACCATAAACTTCCAGATGTTCAAGCTGGATTTAGAAAAGGCAGAGGAACCAGAAATCAAATTGCCAGCATCTGCTGGATCATCAAAAAACACAAAAGAATCCAGAAAACATCTACCTCTGCTTTATTGGTTATGCCAAAGCCTTTGACTGTGTAGATCAAAACAAACTGTGGGAAATTCGTAAAGAGATGGGAATATCAGACCACCTTACCTGCCTCCTAAGACATCTGTATGCAGATCAAGAAGCAATAGTTAGAACTGAGCATGGAAAAACAGACTGGTTCCAAATTGGGAAGGGAGTGAGTCAAAGCTGTGTATTGTCACCCTGCTTATTTAACTTCAGAGTACATCATGAGAAACACTGGGCTGGATGAAGCACAAGCCTGAATCAAGATTACCTGGAGAAATATCAATAACCTCAGATATGCAGATGTCACCACTCTTATGGCAGAAAGCAAAGAGGAACTAAAGAGCCTCTTGATGAAAGTAAAAGAGGAGAGTGAAAAAGCTGGCTTAAAACTCAAGATTCCAAAAACTAAGATCGTGGCATCTGGTCCCTTCATTTCATGGCAAATAAATGGGAAAACAATGGAACCAAGTGAGACTTTATTTTCTTAGGCTCCAAAATCACTGCAGATAGTGACTATAGCCATGAAATTAAAAGACACTTGCTCCTTGGAAGAAAAGCTATGACCAACCTAGACAGCATATTAAAAAGCAGAGACGTTACTGACAAAAGTACATCTAGTCAAAGCTATGGTTTTTCCAGTAGTCATGCATGGATGTGAGAGTTGGAATATAAAGAAAGCTGAGCACCAAAGAAATGATGCTTTTGAACTGTGGTGTTGGAGAAGACGCTTGAGAGTCCCTTGGACTGCAAGGAGATCAAGGCAGTCAATCCTAAAGGAAATCAGTCCTGAATATTCATTGGAAGATCTGATGCTGAAGCTGAAACTCCAATACTTTGGTCACCTTATGTGAAGAACCGACTCATTGGAAAAGACCTTGGTGCTGGGAAAGATTGAAGACGGGAAGAGAAGGGGACGACAGAGGATGAGATGGTTGGATGCCATCACCGACTCAACAGACTTTAGTTTGAGCGAGCTCCAGGAGTTGGTGATGGACAGGGAAGCCTGTTGTTCTGTAGTCCGTGGGGACATGACTGAGCAAGTGAACTGAACTGATGCCTCTTTAAAGAATAAAGCTCCAGGCAGACAGTACCTCAATCCTCAGTGACTTCACCCTTGCCCGAAGAATGCCTTGTTCGTGTGATTTGCATATTTAAATTTTACATTCTCATGTAGTCAGTAATAATGATGATGGTGGTAAGAGCCAACACTCTGTAGCACTATATTCTCAGTACTCTTCCAGGAGATTTGCAAATGTTAATATATTTCATTTAGGAATAGCCCTATGTAGACAGTATTACTATTATCCTTATTTTATGGAAGAGGAAAATGAGATAGAGAAAGAACCAAAACTATCCCCAGTAATACAGTTACTAAGTGGGAGAGTAACTATTGTCTGTTTCTTCTGTTTAGCACTAGTGGCTGACTTTTTTGTTGCTGTTTTTATCATTTCTTCTGTTTCTGTGATGTGTGCATAGGACCACATGAAGAAGGAATCCAGCATCTAACTACATTTATTCCCGTGTTTGTTGCTCTTCAGTAGTTCCCATGGTTTTGTCTTCATCTTACTGCAACCCACTAAGATATGTAGTGTGATTTGCCTCATTTTTATTTATTTATTTTTACCTAGTCCTTCTTTTTCTTTATTTTCTTTATTTTTTTAATCTCAGTTTTATTTATTTTTTTTTTTACTTTACAATATTGTATTGGTTTTGCTATACATTGACATGAATCTCCCATGGGTGTACATGTGTTCCCCATCCTGAACCCACCTACCTCCCCATCCCATCCCTCTTAGATGAAAGGATAGCATTCATAAAGGTTCACAGGCACACTTCCATCATAAAGCAGTGGAGTTGAGATCCGACCCCAGGTTCACTTGGCCCTAAGCAAAGCTGAGTATTGCATCTATCCCAGAACCTCCGTATACTGGTTCAGGCAATAGCAAAGGATGTTCAAAGGCAATAAAACAAAAACGCATAGTTATTTTGGCCAACACAGTTTATTCTTTCACATATTGACAATTACTTTTCAATATTATGATGGTTTTTGCCATACATCAGCATGTATCTTTTAGAATTAGTGTTCTCTGTTTTGTTTTTTAATTCCCCCTGGGAGTAGAATTGCTGGGTTATATGGTGGTTCTATTTTTACTATTTTGCACCAATTTATATTCCTACCAACAGTGTACACGGGCTCTGTTTTTTCCACATCCTTGCCAACATTTGTTATTTGTTTTGTTGGTGTGTGTGTGTGTGTGATGGCCATTCTGATCGGTGTGAGGTGACATCTCAGTGTAGTACCTCTAGTTTTTCAATTTCTCATTTCTCATCTCAGAGTTCTCAAACCTTTCAGTCAATTCTGTTTCAGTGATTTTCTATGCCTAGGATTTCTTCAGAGATTTTCATCTTTCCTGCCACCTTTTTCTAGCCTAATTTTTTGATGTATATTTTTGTGGATCTATGTCATTGTGTTTAATCCACCATCTTTAAATGGAAACTAGTTTTAATTTTTTAATGGTTTGTCTTTGTCTTCACAAATTATTATTTGGGAATATTAAAGAGATATCATATATTCACTATATTTGGTAAAAATTTATATTATAGTATCAAAACTTTTTGAATTTTTCCTGTGGGTTATTATTATTTTTAAATCCTTTCTCCTTAAACAGTAGTCTAATTTGATTTGACCTCTAAACCTTAAGAAAAACTGTCAAAAAGCAATGAAAATAAATTGCAGTTTCTTAATGGAGGATCTTTGAGAGGATTTTTAATGGACTTACTTTGCATATTTTGAACTATTTTGAATATGATATGAAATGAAATAGAATAGTACATAGAATTCAGTAGACCTGAGTTAAAATGTGGCTCTAGACCTTAGAACAGAAAAAGCAGTTTTCAGCAACTTGGTAAATCACCTTAAGATTGCAGTGCTTTATCTATACCTCATAATGTTGTTTGGGGAATCTTATGGGAAAAACACATGAATATCTTTGTAATATAATTATTAACACACAGTAAAACTTTATTTTTATTGTATTTGCTTCTATCATCCAGAAAAATATATAGTAAAGGATAATGCTAATTTTAGGGGAAACGGATGGGCTCAATTTTACATATTACTTTCGGTGAAAGATCTGTGTTTCTAATGAACCGAGTTGACATGAAAACATTCGTGAATATGAACCTCCCTCTTTCACTTCTACCCCCAAATAAAAAATCAGATGCTAACCAAAATATTTGATAAATTCAGTAACAACCTATGTGCCATCAAGCCCTAAAATAGAGTGGACTGAAGCAGTAATGTTAGTTCATCATAAACACTTAATATGGTTTTCTTTTATTTTCAGTGTACTTAAATGAAGCAGGGTTCAACTTTGTGAGAAAATGCATCCAAGCTGTGGAAACGCGAGGTCAGTGCTGCCTGATGGGTACACCGTTACTGTTGTGTGGTCCCTTCTTACATAGAAACTGCTCAGAAACCAGGACGTACTTTGTTATCAATAGGAGCTTAATTTTAAGAAACATATGATATATAAATTATACAAACATGTAAATAGCTGTACTTTGAACTTCAGTTTGCCAAAATCATACTACAAACATACTTCTTTTTCATGAAGTTTCATGATACAGCCTCACTTTACTTTGATGGACCAATATTATTATTTTTTTCTCCAAGCTGTAGGAAGTAAGACTCCCGAGGAGTTTGAATTCAGCTCTCCTCCTTCCCTGCATTATATCTCAGAGTGATTTTCGTCACCATCACAAATTCAGCACCTGTCTTCATTCTAGTCGTGACCTCTGTCCTGAAGTCCACTCTAGTTGCCTTTTACTTCCAGGAAAACTTGCCTAAAGCAAAACCTCCTATCAGGCTTTGAAATGCTTTAAACTTAGATTCAAAGTTTGGTGCTGCCATTTAAGTTTTGAGAAGTCAAGTCATTTCCTTAAAAATCTCTGAATCTGTCTTCTCACCGTTATTTCTGTTTAATTTTTATTGGGGTATAGTTGATTTACAATGTTGTAAATTTTAGGTGTATAGCAGAGTGAATCAGTTTTACACATGCATATATCTACCACATTTTAGATACTTAACCCAAATAGAAAAGTATGGACTATTTAGTAGAATTCCCTATGCTATATAGTAAGTCCTTATTAGTTATCTCTTTTTACATAGAAGTGTGTATATGTCAATCCCATCCTCACCTTTAAAGTGAAGTTAGCAATTCCATCCAACTGTTCAACATCCGTTCAACACAGGACTCCATGATTGAGGAAACATAATATGAGAAATACTGATATTCTTTCTCATCTTGGCTGGTTTTTTATATTCATGTAGTGGTGTATAGACAGCTGTAGTTTGCCATTTTGAAGCTCTTCATAGACTTTCATATCACTGTTCATTGTCTGCTCTAAAAATATATGTCTGATGAATATTTTCAGGGTAGGTTTGCTAAAGTTAGACTGTAAAATTGTATGCATACCTTCCAGATTTTATGTAGGCATATATCTGAGTTTTTAACATTCTGTACTTGGCACTTGTGACTTACGCCGTTTTCTTGTGATTTCTTTCCTTCTCATTAGGCATCACCATTTTAGGTCTCTACCGAATAGGAGGAGTGAATTCCAAAGTGCAGAAACTCATGAATACCACATTTTGTAAGTTTTGGCTGAAGCCCGTTACTTACTTAACTTTTACATTTTTATAGAAAATTCAAACCATAGGTTTTTTTGAGATATAGATTATTGCTTGCCTTTGAGTATTTTCAAGTCATATCTAAAATTAATATTTGTATTCATTTTTAATATCCATTATTATAGATGACCAATCAGAATTTGTAAAGGGGCCCTTTTTATAATGTTGAATTTTTCCTCAAGTATTCTTTGATTAGCTAGAGGTACAGTAGGATTTATGGGTGCTGGGATTCAGATGGCCTGAACTGGACTCTTGATTCAGCCAGTTTAAAGTTCTGTGGGCTTGGGTAATTTACTTAACCCCTCTGTGCCTTCACCTCCTCATTTATAGGAGGAGGCTCATTGAATTGTAAGAATCTGATATGTTAACCCATATAAAGCACTGAGAAGCACGCCCAGCACTTGGTAAGTGTGCTATGATGTTAGCAATTAGCAAACATCTGATTTAAGAATCTACATTCCATAAGAAATCTTTGAGGTTCATTGTCAGAATGAGTTTTGCACCAACTCAGGCAAACAACAGTCCAAAAGTTAACTCCACTGGCCTTCTAAGAAATACATGCCTCTCTCTCTATCTACTTTTGTCTGCATTTTGAATTACACAGTTTAAACATCTTACTTTAATTCTTTTCTTTAATTCTTTTACTTTAATTCTTTTCAGCTCCCAAATCCCCCCTGACATGGACATTGATATTGAACTGTGGGATAATAAGACAATAACAAGTGGACTGAAAAACTACCTCAGGTGAGGTGGGCCTGCCTGCTGCCGCTCTGCTGTGGTCTCTCGGTCACCCCTGTGGGCTGGCACCATGGACCGCATGGAGCCCCATGGGGTCCTCTTTCCTCCTTAGCACACCTCGTTCACTTGAGGTGGATTAGCACAGGGTGGCCACACAGTTACGTTCAGTGTTCTGGGATTTACTGCTTGTTTCAAACAGTAAAGTTAAAAGGCTGCAATAGTTTATGAGTGCTAAATAATAATTTCTATTTCATATTAGATTCAGATTCAGGTCTTCATATGTTTATTTATAAAACATCACAAGCTGAATTGGAAATTAAAAAAAAACAAGAAACTATTGTCCCCATATCTGAGAGCGATTTTGTTCCTGTAGTCTAGTAGTTCTTACAAAGTATTAAAAAATAATTCCCCCAGCCGCTCCCATTTTAATACAGTGACAGCAAGAGATGCTCAGGACATTGGTATCTCTGAGTCTGCATTTTAGAGCTACTTGTCGACTTCCTGGTGGGACTTTATCATACATTTAGTCACCCAGTTCTCACAGAAGCACTGAAAGTTCAGGGGAAGTCAGAAGGTAATGCTCTTCTAAAATCTGCTTCATTCTCTCTTGCAGGTGCCTTGCAGAACCACTGATGACTTACAGATTACACAAAGATTTTATTGTTGCTGTTAGTAAGTACATTTCCATTGGATGCGTTGTAATTGATGTGGTTTTATGCTGTTATCAGAGGTTGTTAAGTTTAAACCTGCTAGTTAACATTTTCCTACCTATGGCTTAAGAAATTATGTTCTCATAACTTAATAGTTTACAATATGGTTATGAGAAGTCACAGAATGAACTAAAATATGTTACTTAGTAAGACTCTTTGAGGTGACATATGTGGTGAGAGCTGTGAGGAATTAATTACTCAAATTACATTTTCCTTGATTAATGAATGTCAGTTTCTTACAAGAGTGACTTCATGGTTAAATAAACAAGACCGCAAAGAGGAACAATCAGTTATGCCCCCACCTCCACTGTGCTCACACGCTTTGTTCCTAAATCTGGAGAAAGAGTCAGCTATTTTTGGCAGGCGTGTTGTTGCCTTTTCTCTCTTATTATATTTATTGATGATGATCAGATGCTGCAGTGGTAAAGAGTCTGCCTGCCACTGCAGGTGATGCAGGTTGAATCCCTGGGTGAAGAAGATCTCTTAGAGTACGGAATTTTCCTACCTGGAAAACTCCATGGACAAAGGAGCCTGGTGGGCTACAGTCCATGGGGTCACAAAGAATCAGTCATGACTGAGCACACACACACTCACAAACTCATCAGATATCTATATTGTTTCTTTAGATCTGAGACTGCCTTGATGTTATATGAATAAATAGGTTTAATTCAAAACTGTGAGGAGCAAGAGAGGGGGCCAGTGACAGTCACGTAACCTGAGCAGTTCAGTTCAATTGCTCAGTCGTGTGACTCTGCAATCCCATGAATCGCAGCACGCCAGGCCTCCCTGTCCATCACCAACTCCCGGAGTTCACTCAAACTCACATCCATCGAGTTGGTGATGCCATCCAGCCATCTCATCCTCTGTCGTCCCCTTCTCCTCCTGCCCCCAATCCCTCCCAGCATCAGAGTCTTTTCCAATGAGTCAACTCTTCGCATGAGGTGGCCAGAGTACTGGAGTTTCAGCTTTAGCATCATTCCTTCCAAAGAACACCCAGGGCTGATCTCCATTAGAATGGACTGGTTAGATCTCCTTGCAGTCCAAGGGACTCTCAAGAGTCTTCTCCAACACCACAGTTCAAAAGTATCAATTCTTCGGTGCTCAGCCTTCTTCACAGTCCAACTCTCACATCCATACATGACCACTGGAAAAACCATAGCCTTGACTGGATGGACCTTAGTCGGCAAAGTAATATCTCTGCTTTTCAATATGCTGTCTAGGTTGGTCATAATTTTTCTTCCAAGGAGTAAGCATCTTTTAATTTCTTGGCTGCAGTTACCACCTGAGCAGTTAGAGTTGGGTAAAACGTTGGGCTCAAGGGCCAGGTTGCCATCTGAGCCAGTCTCAAAGTTGTAACAGTGAAGAGTTGGCATTTCATTGTTAAGATACATGAGATATGACTGTAATAAGAGTATTTTTCACAATCCAGGAAAGAAATCAACTGCAGTTTATTACCACACATTGTAATGTCACAGGAGGTGTTACCTGCTGCTAAAAGTGTCAGATAAAGCTGAATGGCCTGGATGTGCAGCCCTGCATGCATGACTGACCACATGATCTCGTGAACATCTATACCATTTAGCTTTCTCCTGAAGGTTCTGCACTCTACTTCCTCTTTATAGAAATACATCCTTGTAAGAACAATGAGACCTTAGAAAGTATAGAAATCCATCCTTGTAAGAACAAGGAGACCTTAGAAAGTATATAATCCAACCTCATTTTATTAACAAGGAAATCACAACCCAGGTGGGGGCAAGTGACTTTGTCCAAGGATACTAGTAAATTTATAGCTATATCAAGACTACAAGCCAGGTTGTTTGACTCTTAAACTAGAACACTTTGTTACAAGAAATTCGTCTTATAACAAATGTGTTTGATCCAGTTAGCTAGAATGACTCAATGAGCTGGTTGTTTTGATGCAAACATTTGGTCACAAGATTTTTTTTTCTTCACTTTGTGGCAAATAGTGGTCATATTATTCATTTACATGATAATTAAAGTGCATCTCATATATAAAAATACATCTTCTGTCTGGGTCAATAGAAATAGGTATCATTTGGCTTCCAGCAAGAGAAATTTAGCTCAGGAAGAAAGGGCAAGTTACCCAGAGTCTAAGGGGAGTCTGTCAGAACTCCTTGGCAGAAAATGTGTCCTGCCTACCGTGGTCTGCACCCAGGAACTGCAAAGTTGGGAACAGATGTTTCTCATCCACCCTCCCAGCTCTCTTCAGATGTCTCTCATTTTTGTTCTCTGCTGCATATCTACCTCATTTGCAGACAGATTTTTCTTCACTTGGGAGCACATTTAGTGATGGTCTGCCTTGTTTTACATGATCTGCCTTTGCACGAATCCAGCAGACAGATCAGAGTTTTGGGGTCTCCATTTCAACTCCTGGAAGAGACTTCATGCCAGGCCCTTTCCTCACCTCATGTGCAGATAGCTGTGCCTGGAAGAGATGAAGGTCCCGTTTATTAACCTTGTGCAGTGGGCACTTTCTGGAGAAAGGGCTTGGCAGGGTGGGCAGTCACCCTAGAATTGGTTTATTGTAGTAAGAGACTGTTAAATAGATTCCTTTTTCTGAAGCATTACAAGTTTCTCTAGCCAACTTGTCAGCCTCTTGGCTTTTTCCTTGCAGACTGAATCTGTCTGAGGTGATTTTTTTTTTTTTTTCAGATGTACCATGGTCAGCACGGGCTTAAAATCTACTAGGCCTTTGGTTGTACAATTATCCTGACACCTGAGAAAAATAACTTTCTGCTGTCTTTTAATCTATAAAATTTAGAAAAGAGTGCCTCCTTCCTCTGGTCTGATAGAGTCGCACAGAGATTTCAGTGTGATAAAGTGTATTGTGGTGTCTGGCCCATTACACCGGCTATGGCAACTGCTGCCGTCACTCATATGACTGAAAGCTTGAGTCTCTCCTTTTGCAGTAGACCCACAGGAGGAAATAAGCTATGACTGTATAGAAGTATACCGTTCAGAGGCTAAGGGCGTAGGTCTGGCTTAGGTAGAACTGAGTTCTTCTCTACTTAGTGACTGCAGATCATGGACAAGTTACCCAGTGACTCTAAGCCTTAGGAAGTAATAGCGATAATACTTACCGTGTGAAGCAAGCAGTGCTTACAAGGCATGACGGATGGAAGTGGTTATGATGTTTAAATTATTAATGTTTATATGATTAGAATTCAGATATTCGCAACCTTTTTTTATGTTACAGAGTCTGATGACCAGAACTACCGGGTGGAGGCTGTACATGCACTGGTGCACAAGCTGCCCGAGAAAAACAGAGAGATGCTGGACATCTTGATAGAGCACCTGGTCAAGTAATTCTCTGACTTAGATTGCTCACTTCCTTGTTCATCTGTTAAACTTGAGTATATTCATGTCTTTTAAAGGGAGCGATAGAGCTGTAACTTTGCTGCTGTAATCGGAGTCCATTTAATTGCTTGAAAAATGATGTGGCAGTTTGTCTTTAAGATATAATCTGTGTGTGTGTGTGTAAACGTGTGTTTATGACATGCAAATAGCTATGTCCCTGCAACTGTTATACTGATGATGGAATGTCAACTTAAAAATATATGAAGGTGTATATAGTTCTTTCCCAGTTCTTATAGATGCATCCTAAGCCTGAAGTTTGAAGACCAGGTCTCTAGTTTTACTAGGGTCACCAGGTTCTACCAGGTCAACATGCCACTGGAATATTAGCTTCCTACCCCCAGATTCCTAGTGTCTGTTGGTTCCTGAAGATCTTTTTGACTCTTATGTATTTAAAAGTTTTGATAAATATTGTATTAATCAAGTTTCTTCAGAGAACAGAACTAATAGGTTGTTGTGTGTGTGTCTATGTATACATACATATATATGTAAGAGAGACTGATTGGTTGCAAGGAATTGGCTGTACAGTTGTGGAGGCTGATTTCAAGGCAGGCTGGAGACCCAGAGAAGTTGATGTTGTGGTCCAAATCCAGGCAGTCTGGAGGCAGAATGCCTACTTCCTCGGGGACCTCAGTCTTTTCTCTTAAGACCCTAAACTAATGTTTACATGAGACCCACCCAGGTAATGGATGGTAGTCTGCTTTACTCAAAGCCTACTGATTTAAATGTTAATGTCATCTAAAAATGCCTTTACAGAAACATCTAGAATTCTAGATGTTTGACCAAATATTGGGGGAACTGCAGCCTAGCAGATTTGACATGTAATATTAGCCATAACAGATCTATCTTGATTGACACACACACACACATTTAATTCAGAGATTTCAGTTCAGCTACCATGCTGCTGGAAACAAAAGTCCAAATTCAGGTTTAAAACTTACTTAGGAATTCCCTTATAGTCTCATTTACAAATGGGAACAGTTTTTGTCTTAATGAGTACTGCAATTCACAGTCAAATGATTAATCCTTCCTTGTTTGCTATAAGTAGTAACCCAATTTATGCTAATTTGAGCCATGCACATTTGAAACTGTGCTCTATATTCATCAGTCTCATCTTAACTTGCAGGATTTAAGATAATATGAGTTTGTCCGCCTTTAAATAAGAAGGAAATCCACTAGGAATGATTTCATTTCAAGTTCATTGTTAACGATTGCCCTTGTTGGCATTTAGCTAATGAACAGGGACTCACTATCCTTGGTCTGAATTACATAGTCTTGAATTATGTTTTTCAGTTGTGTGTCCTTTTCTTGAAACTTAACCATACAACATTTAGTGGGCATTCTCTTGCTACATTCAAGCTAGTTTTTTAGCAAAGCCTTTTAAAATATACTTTAAAAGCGTCATGAGTGTCACATAAAATATTTTTCCTTAATTATCCAGAATGTTAGATGAACACAAGCTTCACCTTTAGTTGTGACTGTAATACAGGAAATAGAGTATATCTAGCCACTAAAGAGTACTGAAAATTCTGCTGCCCAGCCTTCACCATTCCTAGCTGAACCTAAAAATGTCAGTCTCCTCTGACTGAGCAGCAGCAGTAGAATGTGTGCTCACATCACCAGTGACTTACTTAATTCTTCTTGTGGTTCCTTCGCTAAGTCAGGTCTAACTCTTTGCTCTGTGTTCCACTATCTCCCAGAGTTTGCTCAAATTCTTGTCCGTTGAGTCAGTGATGGTATCCAGCCATCTCATCCTCTGCTGCCTTCTTCTCCGTTTGCCTTTAATCTTTCCCATGATCAAGGTCTTTCCCAGTGAGTTGGCTCTTCACATCAGGTGGCCAAAGTGTTGGAGCTTCAGCTTCAGCATCAGTCCTTCCAGTGAATATTCAGGGTTGATTTCCTTTAGGATTGACTAGTTTGATCTCCTTGCAGTCCAAGGGACTGTCAAGAGTCTTTTCCAATAGCATGGTTTGAAAGCATAAGTTCTTCAGTGCTCAGCCTTCTTTATGGTCCAACTCACATCTATACATGACTATTGGAAAAACCATAGCTTTGACTATGTGGACCTTTGTGGTCAAAGTAGTATCTCTGCTTTTTAATAAATATGCTGTTTAGGTTTGTCATAACTTACCTTCCAAGGAGCAAGTGTCCTTTAATTTCATGGCTGCAGTCACCGTCCACAGTGATTTTGGAGCCCAGGAAAAGAAAATCTCTCATCCCTTCCACTTTTTCCCCTTCTATTTGCCATTAAGTGATGGGACCAGATGCCATGCTCTTAGTTTTTTGAATATTGTTTCAAGCCAGCTTTTTCACTTTCCTCTTTCACCCTCATTAAGAGGCCCTTTAGTTCCTCTTTACTTTCTGCTGTTAGAGTGATGTCATCTGCATATCTGAGATTGTTGATATTTCTCCCAGCAATCATGATTGCAACTTGTACTTCATCCAGGCGGGCATTAGTAGTTTACTTAAGTAAACTAGTAGCAACTGATAACAGTGTTGGTCCCTGGCCACCTTATTGACTTAGGGGAATTTTAAATCAATGACCTAGATTGCTCACTGACCTAAAGGACCAATGACTGATTACAAATCTCCAGTAACTAGCTCTGAAACATGGTATAAATCATTGACTTCTTTCTGAGAATGCATTGTCTTTAAGGGCTTGTGTGGTCTCCTCTATGACTTAAACTTTACATTTTTAAAAGTGCAGTTCAGAATGTGCTTCATATACAAGTGGAGGGAGTGGAGTGCAGAACTGGTTGAAACATGGGATGATAAGAATCTATATCAGCTTACTAGCCCAGCAGAAGGGAAATTCAGTGAAGAGGAATATAGTGATCAAATTATTTCATCTTCCGAAGAATGTGGTTATCAACTTCTCTTTCAAAATAGAGCAATTTTTTAATGACTTGTAAATTTATGTCCATATTAATCTTATTCTAGGTTACTTATACTACCAGGCACTCTTACTTTTTTAGCAAGAATACCCAGAGCCAATTTAATTACAAGGAAGAATATTATTTTAAGATCATATTTTATTTAACTCATTTAATTTTCTAAACACTGATATCAGGGTTATTATACTTTACAGATGAGGGAACTGAAGCCTTGAGAGAGATTAAATAACAAGGGTGGTTGCACCCAGCTTCCATATTGGAAGGACCCAAGCTTTAAATCCAGACAGGCTCACTGCCTTTACAGATGACCTATGAGGCTCTCTAATACTTATTAAACAATTAATTTATAATATTTGGTTGCATACAAAGGAAACAATGAAATTCTTCTTATGCTAACCAAGAATCTTAGCTAACGCTGTCTTGGGCACAAGGGGTAAATTCAGTCAACAGGACAGTTGGCTCTTCCTGCCCTACATCAAATGTTGGGCTGATAATCCAGAATCCTAGATTCCTCATAAAATTTTACTTTTGCTTCTAGAATGGAGTTAGTATGCATACTCAGTCATGTATAAACATTATCTTATGTTGTGGTCCTAACTAGAATTTTTCATGCTCACAGCCCCGCTGGGAGTAAGATAGAAAAGGCAGTGGTTACCCTAGAAGATTGGTTAAATAAAACAAGGTTACCTCTTAAGAATGCATCCAGTCTTCAAATTAAATTAGTTAACTAGTCAAAGTTGTTTTTGAGAGTTCACTGGGGTTACTTTGCTAAGGTCAGTAATATCAGAGACTCTTTATTTTCAAGCCAGTACTAATGCTTCCAGATCTCCTTTTCTTGCTATATGCCTAACACAGTACTCAGCACTTGGGAGGCCCTCGGGGAAGTGGGAGATGGATGGATGGATAGGTCGATGGATAGATGGAAGACAGGATGGGAACATGCCCTGATCAGTCATCTGACACGGGGAGCTCAGGGAGACTCTTGACTTATAGTCAGGAGCTCTAACTTGAAACAAAACTCTGTGTTCTTAATTTGGTATGACCTCAGGTACATCAGTCCATGAGGTTGCTAAGAGTTGGACATGACTGAGCAATTTCACTTTCACTTTCATGCATTGGAGAAGGAAATGGCAACCCACTCCAGTGTTCTTGCCTGGAGAATCCCAGGGATGGGGGAGCCTCGTGGGCTGCCATCTCTGGGGTCACACAGAGTTGGACACAACTGAAGCGACTTAGTAGCAGCAGCAGGTACATCATGCTTACTTTAAGAGCTTCTTGTTTTAAAATCTGTATAGTAGGAAAAACTGTACAGCCTCTACTTAATTTTGGAAAATTAAGTAGAGTGTTATCTGTGAAAAAGTTTAGCAGTAGTTTCTAATAAAGTGTTTGGTAAGTCCAAATGTAATCGCAACCAGTCTACTCTTACCCATTTGTTCTAAAAGAGTATACTACCATAGGGTTTGCCAAACAGCCGGTAGTTTCCGAGGGCAATTGCACTTGATTTAAGAAAACAAGACTTTTTCTTTTTTTCCTTTAAGAGATTAACCTTAGTAATTATGTTTTACTGTGCTAATGTTTATTAACTTTTTATGTCTATTTAGACTAATGCCAGCTGGTAGTGGCTGAACCTGTTTGAGAAATTTAGTTTTTAGTGGCATATTTACATCTTATGTATCATATTTAAATCTTTATGTATCATACATATATAAAATGTATCATATTTACATCTTACTATTATTTGGTAGACTAGAACATTCCATAATTATTAAACATATAACTTAAAATATTTTTGTTGCTTTTATTTGCAGAGTGTCCCTACATAGTCAACAAAATCTCATGACAGTCTCAAACCTTGGTGTTATATTTGGTCCAACTCTAATGAGAGCACAGGAAGAAACTGTGGCTGCCATGATGAATATCAAGTTTCAGAACATTGTGGTTGAAATTCTGATAGAGCACTATGAAAAGGTAGGCTGAATTTTCACGTGCAAGTATAACATTTTGTTATCTTGTTTCTAAGAAGGAGTTTTGCAGTTGTATCATCTAAGATCTCCTTGTGCTCTCAGGTTCCTATATGGTATCAGTCTTATAAATTTTGTATAAATTATTTATGTAAACTTTGCTTTTCTTTTTCTTATTCAGTTTTTAAATAGTTCTCAAAATCCTCTAGGTAAATAGTTTCCCTTCTTTCTACATCATTTGCTTGTCAAGATTTTCTTGTTTAGTATTTACGTAATTAGGTTTTTACTCAGTATTCAGAAAATACTTTACAATCACTTTATGGTTAAGTGATTGTAACTTAACCATATTATTAAGTTACCATATTGTAACTTTTTATCTCTTTTGAATTAGATTCCCATTATACAGTAGAACTAATATTTTAGATAAAAAGCAGAGAACAATCTTGAAATCCTCTTTATATCCAGTCACTAAGCAGGCTTTCTTTAGGAGTGAGACCTTAGAATAATTATGAAAGTGAGAAAATGGGAAGACCAAAATGATCTGATTGTTAAGCAAACTCAGCCATCGAAGATCTAAACGTGATTTATTTATGTCTGACACCATCCTTATGAGAGGGTGGGGGTGCCTCTTGTTAGGTAAAAGACGACCAGGACACCGAAGAGTGTCTAACAGGCTTTAATGGGGAAGCGCTCCCAGGCAGGGTTCCCAAACCCAAAAGAGGCAGGTTGAGGAAGTCCGCGCCCAAACCGTGTTGGGGGTGGTTTTTATACGTTTGTTGCAAGGGATGGTCAGGCTAGATGGACAGGGGTTCGGATAGGTCGCCAGGCCGAGGCGTTGGGGGCTGACAGGTCCTCCTACGTGGCTGGGGTGGGACGGCTTTAGCTGGCGAAGTGTGCTGTCATTAGTCCCCGAGATCTTGGATGCTCCCTCTGTTAGGGACCTCCCCCACGGGTGGGAAGGAGAGGTGGGGCGGCCTATCATGGCCCCTGGGGTCCGGCCTTACATTCTGACCCTTTTGATAGGATAAGAGGTGCCGTTATTGCTTCTGGCTACTTCATGCTGAACTGGGGCATCGCTGGGGCTGAGGGTCATGGCTGGATCCCTGTGACCTTTCGGGGTCTCAGGGTTTCTGGACGGGAGCTTGGAGTATACAGCTACCATCAACATCTGTCCAGTAGCCATCTGGGTCAGCTCCCTGACCCTCCGGAGGATGATCTGAAAAACACAAGGTCCTATCAACAGAGTGAGGAACAAGGCTGCGAGGGGTCCGAGAAGTGGGAAAAGCTATTTTGCCCAAGACGATTTTCACCATCCTGAGAAACTGAAACCGTCTGACTCGGCCTGTCCAAGTCTGATGCTCTCTTTCAGCTCTCAGACCTTGTTCTGGACCATCCCCAAGGCATTAACAAAAAAATCAACAGTCTTCCCTTAAGAAGTGACAGGTTTCCTCTTTTTCAGCCGTTAGCAAGTCTAGGGCCCTTTGATTTTGGAGAGTCACTGCTGCCTGAGAGGTTACCTGAGTTTGTAATGTCATTAGGGAATCTGGCACCTCGTCCAGGACTCGATTGAGGTCTGCGGATAGCTTATAGTAGAAGTGTGTGGCTGATCCCGATCTTCCCGCCCCCAGTCCTAAGGCCGTGAGTAAACCTCCCCCGAGGAGCAGGGGAGTTGCAGCCAATGCCTTCCGGTGGTGGCGGGTTGGCTGGATCTGGTCTTTTATTGCCTGTGTTGTCAGAATGGTCAGGTAGGGAGTAAGAAAGACTGGGGTGTAAGACTGAGTCTAGTTGAGCGGGAAACATTGTAATAAGGTGGTTTGGGGATAGAGGGTCTCGTCTTGAGCCGTCACAGGCCACTGTGGTTAATGAGGTGTCATTGGCCAGAACATAAGAGGCATTGGCTGGAAGGTAGAGTATCTCAGTGGCCAAGGGCCCCATTGGCGAGGTTACTTCAGTGGCATTTCAAATGATATTTTGGGCCTCTATCCATTTGCTCGGGATCGGTTGGGCAAGGAACGGTGAGGGTCTCAAGGGAAGACAGAGCCAACATGAGAGGTTTGGTGAGGTTTCCGTCAGGGTCTGATAGGTGTCATTGAGGCTGGTGAAAATTTGGGATGAAAAATCTAGGGGATTGAGTGCCTGATGAACCTGGTCTAGGAGTTTGTTGGGCTCATGGTGTGGATCAGAGGCTTCAGTTGCCAACTTTATGAGGCCCTGTTGGACCTTATGTTGGATTTGTTTTTGCCTCTGATGTTGGGCCCCCTTCCCGTCTGTCATTCCTTAGTGAGTTTGCATGGTAAAACAGAGATCTTTGTCCCTAGCTTTATAGCAGTTAGAGGCTGAGCTTGATTTGGCAGTTTCGAGGCTCTTGGCCATCCAATACAATTTACCCCCATGGGAGCATGGCTGGGCAGGTGAGGCATAACAGTCTGGATGGACATAAGTGTAGGCTGTGAACCCAGTTCTCCAGCGGTCTCATTCGGTGCACCCCCAGGGGCAGGGCATAGGTTGTCCTGCCTGTGTTATCATGGCCAGGAGGAGAGCAAGAGCATGTTGAGCTATGTTAGGAAGAGAGTGATAAAAGAGAAGAAGTCAATTTGAGATTTTGTAAAAAGCAGCCAGTCCTGGGGGGCCGTGCCAGCCAGTCTAATAGCCAAGAGTATAGCCAGAGTTGTGATTGGCAACAGCCACAGCGGATGAGGCCAGACAGGTATTGGATGGGGCGTGTCACTCACCAGCAGGAGGCAAGGGCGTCTTAGTAATGGTGATCTTGGTAGGTCCCGAGATTTTAGAGGTGTAAGTCTTTAGGGGTTTGGGAGAAGGCAGGCCATGTGGTGGAGCCCGTTTGAGCCGTGTGATGTGGTACCATGGCTCGTGTCCCCACGGTTTGGCTGCTGTCGGGGTGGTGAGGACCACCGTGAAAGGCCCAGTCCACCAGGGCTGAAGGGGTTGAGGCGTCAGCATTTTTAGGAGAACCTGATCTCCTGGTGCCAAAGAGGGGGACGGGATCACCTGGGCATGGTCTCTGACAGGTTGAGGGAGGACACAGTCAGCGTGTTCTCTAAGTGGGGACCTCAGGAGAGTGAAATAGGACAAATAAGTCTCCAGAAGCGGGGTTGGGGAATTCGGAAGGTTAGTTAGCAGATATGGCCTACAGTACAGCGGTTCAAAAGGTGTTAAACCCGTCTTGACATGAGTAGTTGTCCGTATGTGGGTCAGGGCTGCTGGCAGGAGATCAACCCAGGAGAGACGAAGTTCTGCCGTTAACCTGGTCAAATGAGCCTTGAGGATGCTGTTAGCCCGTTTTACCTTGCCTGATGACTGAGGCCAGCATATACCGGAAGGTCCGATGTCTAGGCATGTGAGTAAAGTCTATCTGCCAATCCTGTCCTGGCAGGTGTCCCCTCAGCTGGTGAGTTGTGTGTGTGTGTGTGTGTGGTGGCTTGAGTCCTCCTTGAGGAGAGGTCTTGGCACAGATTAGGCAGCGATGATGGACTGCCTGAATGGTAGGTCAGAGGTGTAACGGGGGAAAAGAGAGGGCTGAGAAAGGTCAAAAATGTGTGGGGTCCAATGTGTAAAGAGTCATGGATCTGGGTGATAATGGACATTGTTTTGGGGGTAGGACTAGTTTGTTGTGGAGCGTGATCTATCCCGAGGGTTGTTTGGAAGCGCCCTCCTGTGAGAGGAGGGCCTCCATTTTGGCCTCCTGAGTAGTTAGGTGTAAGGGAGGTCCTGAGAAATAGTATAGGTAGAGGGCCCTGTTGTAAGACTGTCTGTCTGGCCATCTGGTCAGCCTTATTGTTGTCTAGGGAAACCATGTCGCAAGTCGTCTAATGTCTTTTGCAGTGTAGGATGGCTACCTGCGTGGGCTGTGAGATGGCCTCCAGGAGCTTGGCAGTAAGGGGGGCATTAGAGATGGGTGATCCCTTGGTGGTGAGGAATCCCCTCTCTCTTTTTACATCTGCATATACAGAAGCTGCTGCCGCCAGGGCGCGTAGGCAGGGGAACCATCCCCGGGCGGTGGGGTCTAGCTGTTTGGAGATGAATGTCACTGGCAGCATTTCAGGGCCCGCAGGCTGTATGAGGGCTCCAAAAATTATGTCCCCTTTTTATCAGTGTATAGGTGATAGGTGAGGTTGGGATTGGGCAGGAACAGTGGGGAAGAGGACAGCAAAGCTGAGCAGAGGTTGGAGAAAGCCTCCTGGACCTCTGTTTCTGAAGAGAGCGGTCCAGTAGGGGTGTATTTTGCGGCTGCATAGAGGGGTTTGGCAAGGGAAGCATAGTTGGGGACCCAGTGCCAGAAGAATCCTGTCAACCCCAAAAGGACAAGATTTGTTCTCCAGTGGAAGGGGGGGCAGAGGTCTCGGAGAAGGCTGAGTCTGTCGGTAGTTAGAGCCTTGGTTGTCGGGGTAATCTTTAGTCCTAGGTAAGTCACAGAGGTCTGGGTGAGTTGGGCCTTTTGTTGAGATGTTTGGTATCCTTTATAGCTAAGGAAGTTAAGAAAAATAGTGGTATGTGTCTGAGAGAGAGCTTGTGAGGGGCTGCAGAGCAGAAGGTCATCCACATACTGTAAGAGGACATTAGGGGCTAAAGGGCATGTAGCCAGATCCCGGGCCAGAGTCTGGCCAAAAAAATGGGGGCTGTCTCTAAACCCTTGGGGGAGGACTGTCCACGTTAGCTGGGAGGACTGTTGGGTTTCTGGGTCGGTCTATGTGAAAGCAAAGAGGAACTGGCAGTCTGGGTGTAATGGAATAGTGAAAAAGGCATCTTTGAGGTCTATGACAGTAAAGTGAGTCATACTGTTAGGAATGTCAGAAAGCAAGGTATAAGGGATTGGGGACAATCAGATGGGCAGGGATTATGGCCTCATTTTTATCAGTCGAAGGTCCTAGACCAACCAGTAGCTGCCAGAAGCTTTTTGCACCGGGAGAATGGGGGTATTGCAGGGCGAGGTCGTGGGGACTAGGAGGCTCTGGCCCACGAGACGGTCTATGATTGGTTTAAGGCCACATAGGTGAGTCTGAGAGATGGGGCACTGAGGGCGGTTTGGGAAGTGGGAAGGATCATATAGATTAATCACTATGGGTGTATGATGGGTTGCTACCAGAGGGATTTTAGTGTCTCAGATGCTAGGGTCGACAACTGGAGCCTCAGGGGAGCAAAGGAGGAGTAGGGGCAAGGTGAGAGATTGGGAAAATGAGAGAGGTAGGTGAATGGTGGCCCTAAGCTTAGCTAAAATGTCCCGCCCCAGCAGGGGAGTGGGGCATGAAGGGATTATCAGAAAAGAGTGTGTGAATGAAAAGTGGACGAGCTGACAGGGCTATGGCCCAGTCTGCAAGGGTCGTGAAGACGTGCCATCTGTACCCACCACCGAGGACTGGGAAGGATGCAAGGTGTCCCCGAAGGAGGGAAGAACCGAGTAAGTAGCCCCCATATCTATCAAGAAATTGATAGACTCATTCACCACTTGAAGCATTAACCTGGGCTTGGCTTGGGTTATGGGGGTCTCCGAGTCTGGGCATCATCAATCCTCATCAAAGGACAGAAGTTCCAAGGCAGGGTGCAGGGAGGAAATGTCCTTTTGGAAGCCCAGACCTCGGCCCGATAAGGCCGGGGCCTGAGTCGCCCGGGGACAATCACTCAGCCAGTGTCCCGGTTGTTTGCAACGAGGGCACAGCTTTGTCGGGAGCCAGGGGTTTGGGCATTGGCGGGCCCAGTGGCCCTCATGACTGCATTTGAAGCAGGCTCCCAGTGGTGTGGGGACCCACCTTCTGTCCGTGGCCGGCCACAGGGCTGCTACCAGTGCCTGGGTGTGTCTCTCAAGGAGGTCAGCCTGGAGTTTGGCTTTTGTTTAAGCCTTGCCTTGCGGCTGGCTCCGGTGGCTTCCTGTTGGGTGTCATAAACCTTAAAGGCCGTTTTTACCAGGTCTCGGAGGCAGGTCTGAGGCCCATCCTCAGCCTTGGAGAATTTTTTTTCTGATGTCTGAAGCTGACTGGGATATGAAACAGTTGGCTAGGGTGGTAACCCCCACTGGAGAATCTGGGGCAATGCGGTTATAGGTGGTGAGAACCTCTGTCAGCCTGTTAAGAAAGGCTGCTGGGTTTTCATCAGGGCCCTGGGTTACTTCATCTAGTTTAAGTAGGCTTACCACCTTGAGGGAGGTGGTCTCCATTCCCTCAAATAGGCATTTTACCATGTACCGAATGTTGGCTCTTCCTCTCTGTCCCTCCTGATAGTCCCAGTCTGGGTCTACGTCTGGAATAGCAGCTGCTCTAGGTGGCCAGGCAGGGTCTGCTGGGTTAGCTAGATGTTTTTGGTCAGCCACTTTTGCCGCAGCCCAAATGGTCTTTCTCTCCTCTGCGTAGTGGTGGACCCCAGAATGACAAATACATCCTGCCAGGTGAGGGCATAAAACCGAGGCAGCTGGGTGAAGTTTTTGATGTGGTTAGAGGGGTTGGCCGAATAGGAGCCTAGTCATTGTTAAACACGGGCAAGATGTTGGAGTGAAAATAGGCACGTGGACATGGGCGAGACCCTTCGGGCCAGCCACCTGGCGGAGAGGAGGCAGGGGAGCTGGCAATAGACTGGGAGCGGTCTGGGACCTTGAGTGTGAGCTGACTGGTGAGTCAGAAAGGGATGGGCTCAGAGGAAGGGGTGGATATCGAGGCAGAGCCAAGGGAGCGGCGAGAGGCATAGTCACAGGAGGGCTGGGCTGTGAGGACGATGGGGGAGGAGTGGATATGGAGGGAGTTGGTGAGGGCGATAGAGGGGGAGTTGGTGTAGGGGAGGTTGGTGAGGCAGGGCATGAAGGAAGGGGTGGATATAGAGGCGGTTTAGTCACAGGAAGGCTGGGCTGTGAGCACGATGGGGGAGGAGTGGATATGGAGGGAGTTGGTGAGGGCGATAGAGGGGGAGTTGGTGTGGGGGTAGGAAGGGCCATGGTTAGGAGAATTTCTGAAGGGGAACAGCGGGTACATAGGGTGGGACGGGAGCGCAACAGCCAGAAAGCCTGTACTAGGGTACCTCAGACCATTTTCCTGTCTTCCGGCAATAATTATCTAAGTCACAGAGGATGTTAAAATGGAAAGTTCCGCTTGGCGGCCATTGTGAGCCATTATCTAAAGAATATTGGTCCCATGCCTCAGAACAAAGGAAGGTTAAGCATTTGGAGCAAATTTTTCCAGAGATATGTAGAGTTCTGAGGTTGGCGAGTGAACATTTTAGCGGTGTAGATCAGGGTTGGTCGTCGTCCCTGGAGGCAGCCGCCCCCATGGCGAATATGAAACGAAGGTCCTGGACCGACCAATCGATAGCAGGGCTGGGAGTGGTCCCGTCAGGCGTCCCTGAACGAGCCGTCAACCCAGCGAGGAGAGGGCCACTCAGCCAAGACGGACGTGTCCGAGTTGACTGGCGCCGCGGAATAGCAGGCCTGGCCTGCGGAGGAGGGGTCCGGACGTGGCCATTATTTAAAAGGACCGAGATACCCTAGAATATTCGCCATGGGAGCAATGCCTCCCAGAGCCCAACTGATGGAACTTACCCCCTATCCTGCCAGACGGTTCAGTGGTCCCAGAGGGATAACAGGGTGACCTGGCCCAGCGCGGGCCAGACCCGAAGGGGCCGCAAATCCCTCTCCTCGCAGGATGGGCCCTCGTCTCAGGCCCCACGCCGGGCACCAAATGTTAGGTAAAGACGACCAGGACACCAAAAAGAGTGTCTAACAGGTTTTGATGGAGAAGCGCTCCCAGGCGGGGGTTCCCAGACCCAAACGAGGCAGGTTGAGGAAGTCCGTGCCCAGACCGTGTTGGGGGTGGTTTTTATACGTTCGTTGCGAGGGATGGTCAGGCTAGATGGATGGGGGTTTGGATAGTTCGCCAGGCCGAGGTGTTGCGGGCTGACAAGTCCTTCTACGTGGCTGGAATGGGGCAGCTTTAGCTGGCGAAGTGTGCTGTCATTGGTCCCCTGGATCTGGGAGGCTCCCTCCGTTAGGGACCTCCTCTGCTGGTGGGAGGGAGAGGAGGGGCAGCCCATCACGGCCCCCAGGGTCCGGCCTTAGACCTCTTTCCTTCCCAGTTGCTTACTAGTGCCTGTAGGATAGTCTTGGAGCCTTGCTCAGACTGGAAGTGCTTTCACAACCCTGGAAGTCCATAGCTGCATCTCGTAGCCCTGCTCAGATGCCTGCCTGCAGCTCATCACATTCTTTGCAGCTCAGGGCCAGTAGTATGCCAACACCTTCTGAGAAGCAAGGGTCTGCTAGCTGGGGAATGATAACAGCAGGGTCCTCTTCCCCTCAGGTTATGTTCAAGATAAAGGGGAAGAGTGACTGTAACAGGGAAAAGCGTGTCTTGACAAAGACATTCTTTGCTATTTGACACATTTCTTAAAAATACTGGAAAATCTGAATTTCACTGCTGGAGAATAGGGAAGAATAAAAAACCCAGAGGAGAAACATTATTCAGTGTAAATGGAAAAGAAAGTTGTAATTGCTCTAGAAGGTTTATTTCTTGCCAGGCAGCTGATTCAGGAGCGTAGAGTCTAAGATCCTTTAGTAACACTCAAAGCTCATTTCACGATGAAAATGTCAGTGTCACCCTTCTGTTGACCTCGGTCCACTTTTCTCCCACATAGATTTTTCACACTGCCCCAGACCCCAGCATCCCTCTTCCTCAGCCTCAGTCTCGGTCCGGATCCCGGAGGACGCGTGCGATCTGCCTTTCCTCGGGCTCCCGGAAGCCCAGAGGGAGGTATACTCCATGTTTGGCAGAACCTGACAGTAAGTGTCCCACCCTCGGGGAAATGCCGTCTTCCTTAATTCAGCTCTATCCCACCTTGTGGGCAATCAGGTAGAGAGAGGCAATGTCCTTACTGACGCTGTCTCCCAACACCAGCCCCCTCCACCACATTTAAATGTTCTCCATCAAGATAGATCTTGGACAGGCCAATTTATTCCTGCTGCAAAGGGAAAAAAATAGTTTTTGCTCAGTGCCCTTTCCTGTATCTGTGATTAAGTACATCGGGTGCTACTTTGTAGCAGCTTTTGTCCTGTGTTCAAAGTGGTTGGGAAGAAAGCCGGGAGCCTGGCCCAGGCAGTTATTTTCTTTCTTTCTTTCCTTCACGTTATGTTCTTAAAGCATCATCTCTCAGGTATCAAAGTCGAGTATCAAAGTGTCTGAAAGAGAGAGAAAGGAAATAAAAAGAGGTTCTACACCACACATTATCCCTAACTTACTATTCTGAGGCAAGCCCCACCATAAGGTGGTGGCAGCTTCAGCTCGAAGCATGAGTTCAGCTTTGGCCATTTTCATTATATTTTGTACACCCAGCCCTCTCCATCCACCGTGAGTTTTCCCCACAATTGCTGTTTAGATACAGTATTTGAATACTCCCTTACTGCTTCTCTCTTTTTTTTTTTCTTATACCTTAACTTTCAGAAACATTTAAAAATACACCCAGTTAAACAGCAAGTTTTCTTATGTTGGTATATTCTGAGCAGGGAAAGGAAAGAAATCCTTTCCTATTTTCTTCCACAAGCTTTCCTTTTAAAAATTGTAAAAGAAAAAAATGATAAAAATAAAAATTGTGGAGCTGCTGACATTTAATAGCACCTTGACTACCAGGAAGACTCAGGTACATGGTAACTCGGAATCACCTAGGATCAGAAAAGTAGAAGGCAGAAATACGTCTCAGTATTCCCCCTTCCCCTTTCCATTGATTTCTTATTATATCATCAAGGCATCTTGCTTCTCCTACTGGTGAGTCCTGTTTCAGAAGCACATTTTGTCTGATTTCAAGTCAGCCCTGCTGATGCTTCAAGAAGCAACATGGTGTCATAGGGACACATAGACAGCCTTCCTTGAATAGTGTAGTTCAGAGGAATTTTTAAAGCCTTTCTGCACAACTGAGGACAGTTCTCTAAGCCAGGTCTGGCACTGCAGTGGGGTCGGGTGGCTGTGGAGCGTTTGGGAGGCTGAGATCAGAAGGGGCACTGCAGTGGGGTCGGGTGCCTGTGGAGCGTTTGGGAGGCTGAGATCAGAAGGGCCCCGTCCTTGACTGTCCCCTCTCTGCCCGGCCTGCCCAGGCGACTCCTACAGCAGCAGCCCTGACAGCACGCCCATGGGGAGCATCGAGTCCCTCTCCTCTCACTCCTCCGAGCAGAACAGCACTACGAAGCCTGCTTCCTGCCAGCCCAGGGAGAAGTCCACCGGGATCCCTTGGATTGCATCCCCATCACCCAGCAACGGACAGAAGAGTCTTGGTCTCTGGACCACGAGTCCCGAGTCAAGTTCTCGAGAAGACGCAACCAAAACGGACGCAGAATCAGACTGCCAGAGCGTCACCTCCGTCACCAGTCCCGGGACGTGTCCCCACCCATCGACCTGGCCAAGAAGGGGCCCTATGGGCTCTCGGGACTGAAAAGAGCCTCGGCTTCCTCCCTCAGATCCGTCTCTGCGGCCGAAGGTAAGCCAGGATGGAGCCTCGGCTAATGTCGTGTCTCTGCGTTGCCTGGCGGCTTGTGGAGCTTGATGACTCAGGAGGGAGGCGTGAACAGCGAGGGCGCAAACGGTGCTTCTCCGCTTTGCCCCTGAGCTGGGAGCTTTAAGCCTCCTGTGTGCTGTGACATCTTTCCTGGACCTCTCCCTCTCTGAGCAGTGATGTATTTGCAGTTACTTCCGATTGTGATCTCCCCTGAGTGACTGGCTGCTAGGCGCGGAGAACATTCTGTGCCTTCTCATTTGGACACAGAGAATGGCTTCCTTTTGTTACACCTGTGGACTGTGTTATTGCTATTATTTTGTCTAATAGCACCTCGCCTGTTTTCTTGGGCTTTCTTTTCAGGAAACAAGAGCTACAGTGGATCCATTCAGAGCTTAACTTCCATAGGTTCCAAAGAGACACCCAAAGCCACACCAAACCCAGATCTGCCTCCAAAAATGTGCAGGAGGTTAAGGCTAGACACCGCCTCCAGCAACGGCTACCAGCGCCCTGGCTCCGTGTAAGTGACAGGGTGTTTGTTTGGCGTTTCTGTGTCTCCCGTGGGCACACAGGGCTTGAGCATGTGCAAAAGAACCCTCGGGGTTCCCGCAGCTGAACGCTCACTCTTAGAGTGGGTACCACCAACTTCTGCAGGACTCTGTCCTCCTCTGCAAGTGGTGTGAACGTTAGTACACACTTCAGGCACTTTCCTTGGAAGTAGGCTTTCTTTAAGGACGTGAAAGCTGGTGTATAATAGAGTGGCTTGGAGTCTGGAAACTAAATACCCACCACTCCGCTACTGGACTGCCGTATCCTCAATCCTGCCTCTTCGTTAGAAATACGGCTGCTTTCTAGCCGGGGTGGTCTCCTCTCCTCTCCATTTGTCTCCCCAACCTGAGTACTCCCTGACTTAAACAACTCCTGGAGGACAGGGAGCAGGAAAAGCAAGAGAGTGTGCTCCTAAGAGCAGGATATGACCCTGAAATGTAAAGGCTGGGAGGGTGGGGTGTGTAGACAAGAGCGGTCAGGGCACAGATGGGAGAAAGCAGGGAGCAGGGTGAATTTGGAAGCAGAATCCAAAGAGGGACACTCCTCCTCCTTTCCGTCTTACGTTTCTGAATTTCACGGAGCTGTTCCGGATGCTGCGAGAGCTATTACTAAGCATCCTTGTACATGTTACTTATTTTAAGGACCAGAGTGTCCTCCTGCAGGAGGCAGTATGAACGTGGTTTTAAAGATGAGGAGAACTCATCCGGGGAAGTCAGGGAGCCAGTCCACCCTCACTCAACTAGTAAGTGGCAGAGCCAGGATTCTACCCAGGGTTCTCCAACTGAGTCTGTGCTGTTCCTCTTATACCATGCCCAGTTGTACTGTGGCGGTGTTGCTGACCTTTTAATTATTCTCTGAAAGTCCAATAAGACATTTCAGTAAGCCTGTTTCCAGAAGAACAAAATCTTACATTCATTCATTCATCCCATTAACAAGAACCTTTGGTTTCAGAGTGAGTTTCACATATGTTCTCTCTCGTGATCAGAAATCCAGCTCCTACAATATTAGCCAGATTTTGTGTAAGTTTGTCTATTCCCTGGTGTGCATAGTTCTAGCCCTTAAGGGAAACAAATTTTAAGCCAAATGTGTGAAGGGAGATGAAGTGAAGTGAAGTCGCTCAGTCGTGTCAGACTCTTTGCGACCCTGTGGACTGTAGCCTACCAGGCTCCTCAATCCATGGAATTCTCCAGGCAAGAATACTGGAGTGGGTTGCCATTTCCTTCTCCAGGGGATCTTCTCAACCCAGGGATCGAACCTGGATCTCCCGCATTACAGGCAGACGCTTTACTATCTGAGCCACCAGGGAAGCCCAAAGGGAGATGAGAAAATATAAACTTTATTCTTTGTGAGGGAAAGAGAAGAGCTTCAGTTTTGTGATTTACTGATAAAATAGAACTTAAATTGTAGAGAGTATTTGTTCTGCGTTAGATGTAAAATGATCCTGCAGATTATCAAATGACTCAGTTCAGGGAGAAAGGTTTGTCAATTCAAGAAATAAGGTAGGTTTTAAATATTTAGTTCATTAAAACATCATTCAAAGAAATTTATATTCTCTTCTAGTAAATATAGGAACTTATCTAATTAGCTAGGTTACATTAGTTTTAAGTCTTTTTATTCTACCCTGTAGTCTCACTTTTCATATATTTGCCTTTCCCTTGTCATGCTTTGAAACAAGATTTGAATCCATAAATTTACTTATCGATCATATTTTCAGAGTTCTCTCTTTTCACTTTATAGGAAGTATGTCAAATATTTTAAAAATACATGAAACAGTTTTTGAATTTGTTTTGTCTTAACTATGAGAATACAAAGCAGCTCTTGTTTCATCTTGTTGATGTGACTCTTCCCTTGTGGCTCCATGGAGTCAATAGCAGGACTTCCAGAAGTGGAGAGGGGAGATAAAAGGTTCTTTTTCTTCTGCTCCCCCAGTTTTCTGGAGTGCAAAAAATGCAGACAGTGTGATCCCCAGAGGAAGAAGATACAAGTTTTTCCCCTCTGGTACTCAGTGAACTAGAAACTAGATTTAAAACTTACTTCTATATTAAAACTTAAAACAGTTAAAATTCAGTTCATATTTTGGGGACAATTTTTAACTCATTTTTTTGTTTCGTTAACTGCTAACTCTGAATTTTGCTTTGAGCTATGTGATTCTCTAATGGATTTTAATGAAACTTGCATTTTGAAATTATTTTTCAGTGTGGCAGCAAAGGCCCAACTGTTTGAAAACGTTGGTTCAGTTAAGCCGGCTTCTTCTGGGCGGTAAGTTCTCAACTTCCCAGTAAAAAAAAACATAAAAATAGTGGTGATGTGGTTTTGTGTTGAGGTGGCAGGTCGTCTGACCGCTGTGCACCTCACTTTTGCAAATGGTCAGATTCACATCTGCTATATCTTGACAAGGGAATAAATGGTGACCATACATAGCATTCAGCATCTCAGAGTGTTACTGCAGCACCTTGTTTGTTAAAACCTCGACAAAGAAAGAGTTCTAAACAAGCAGGTTTTCTAAAAGACAAGCTGCAATGACTCTTTGTACACCAAAGACTTTTTTGATGACAGCTTGTTGAAATTTTTCAAATGTATATTTGGTCTTGTAAGAGTCAATGCATTTTTTTTTCTGTAACAAGCTTCATGAACATGCACCAAAACTGCATACTTTTTCTTTTTTTTTAACTTTTAATTTTGTATGATATTGGGGTATAGCCAATTAACAAACAATGCTGTGATACTTTCAGGAGAACAGCGAAGGGACTCAGCCATATATACACATGTCCATTCTCCCCCAAACCCCTCTCCCATCCAGGCTTCCACATAACAAGAGCAGAGTTTCCTGTGCTGTACAGTAGGTTCTTGTTGATTGTTCATTTAAAATATACCAGTGTATCCATGTCCATCCCAAACTCCCTCACTGTCCCTTCCTCCTCCTCCTCCCCCAGCTCCAGCAACCATAGGTTTCATTCTCTAAGTCTATTTTGTAAGTAAGTTCATCTGTGTAATTTCTTTTTCAAGTCCACATATAAGGGATGCCATACCATACTTTCCCCGTCTCTGGCTGGCTGACTTCACTCTGTATGACAGTCTCTAGGTCCAGACAGTGCTCATTCTTAGTGGCCTGTGGTGCTGGGAGCTGATTACCCCAGGCGGCACAGGGGTTTGAGTACTCTGCTTCATTCAGGGTTTCCAGATTTTACCTTCTGCTCCATTGTTAACAGGATATGAATTATTATGTCTTGCTGCTATTCATTTGCTTGCTTCTAAGGTTCCTGCTTCCTCTTCTCTTAGTACAAATTGATTGTCTCATCTTCGATAGACTGGTTTTAATTTTGAATATGTCTAAACTAATGGATTTTTTTTTACCATCAGCAACTAGTGCATGTTGTAAGTATTCAATAAATGCTTTTGAAAGGGAGTATAAATGGGAACATTTGAAGGACCAGCCAGTTGTTTTTTTGGATGTACTCAGGAAACTTTGAGCTTGCCACAAGCAGTTAATTGATATGAAGGAAAGGAGTCAAATATGATTAAAGTATTACAATATAGTTCTTTTAGAAGTTATTCAGCATAGCATTTTTATTGACCTTATAAAAGTATGTGGACATTTTTTGCAGTTCTTAAGCACCTACACTATATAAGGCTTATCCTACTTACCAGAGACAACAATAAACTTCAAACTCTGTTTTCAAAAGCTTAGTGACCACACTAATAAATTAGTGTTTTTAGAGGAGAGCCATTTTGGTGTCTTCAGTTCAGTTCAGTTCAGTTGCTCGGTCGTGTCCAACTCTTTGCGACCCCATGAATCGCAGCACACCAGGCCTCCCTGTCCATCACCAACTCCCAGAGTTCACTCAGACTCACATTCATCAAGTCCATGATGCCATCCAATATCTCATCCTCTGCCCTCCCCTTTTCCTCCTGCTCCCAATCCCTCCCAGCATCTGAGTCTTTTCCAATGAGTCAACTCTTCGCATGAGGTGGCCAAAGTACTGGAGTTTCAGCTTTAACATCGTTCCTTCCAAAGAAATCCCAGGGCTGATCTCCTTTAAAATGGACTGGTTGGATCTCCTTGCAGTCCAAGGGACTCTCAAGAGTCTTCTCCAATACCACAGTTCAAAAGCATCAATTCTTCCGCACTCAGCCTTCTTCACAGTCCAACTCTCACATCTATACATGACCACAGGAAAAACCATAGCCTTGACTAGACGTACCTTAGTCGGCAAAGTAATGTCTCTGCTTTTACTCTCTAGGTTGGTCATAACTTTTCTTCCAAGGAGTAAGCGTCTTTTAATTTCATGGCTGAAGTCACCATCTGCAGTGATTTTGGAGCCCCCAAAAACAAAGTATGACACTGTTTCCACTGTTTCCCCATCTATTTCCCATGAAGTGATGGGACCAGATGCCATGATCTTCATTTCCTGAATGTTGAGCTTTAAGCCAACTTTTTTCGCTTTCCTCTTTCACTTTCATCAAGAGGCTTTTTAGTTCTTCTTCACTTTCTGCCATAAGGGTGGTATCATCTGCATATCTGAGGTTATTGATATTTCTCCTGGCAATCTTGATTCCAGCTTGTGTTTCTTCCAGTCCAGTGTTTCTCATGATGTACTCTGCATAGAAGTTAAATAAGCAGGGTGACAATATACAGCCTTGACGTATTCCTTTTCCTATTTGGAACCAGTCTGTTGTTCCATGTCCAGTTCTAACTCTTGCTTCCTGACCTGCATACAGATTTCTCAAGAGGCAAATTAGGTGGTCTAGTATTCCCATCTCTTTCAGAATTTTCCACAGTTTATTGTGATCCACACAGTCAAAGGCTTTGGCATAGTCAATAAAGCAGAAATAGATGCTTTTCTGGAACTCTCTTGCTTTTTCCATGATCCAGCAGATGTTGGCAATTTGATCTCTGGTTCCTCTCCCTTTTCTAAAACCAACTCGAACATCAGGGAGTTCACAGTTCACATGTTGCTGAAGCCTGGCTTGGAGAATTTTGAGCATTACTTGACTAGCATGTGAGATGAGTGCAATTGTGCGGTAGTTTGAGCATTCTTTGGCATTACCTTTCTTTGGAATTGGAATGAAAACTGACCGTTTCAGTCCTGTAGGCACTGCTAAATTTTCCAAATTTGCTGGCATATTGAGTGCAGCACTTTCACAGCATCCTCTTTCAGGATTTGAAACAGCTCAACTGGAATGCCATCACCTCCACTAGCTTTGTTCGTAGTGATGCTTTCCAAGGCCCACTTGACTTCACATTCCAGGATGTCTGGCTCTAGATTAGTGATCACATCATCATGATTATCTGGGTCGTGAAGATCTTTTTGTACAGTTCTATGTATTCTTGCCACCTCTTCTTAATATCTTCAGCTTCTGTTAGGTCCAAACCATTTCTGTCCTTTATCGAGCCCATCTTTGCATAAAATGTTCCCTTGGTACCTCTAATGTTCTTGAAGAGATCTCTAGTCTTTCCCATTCTGTTCTTTTCCTCTATTTCTTTGCACTGATCTCTGAAGAAGGCTTTCTAATCTCTTCTTGCTATTCTTTGGAACTTTGCATTCAGATGCTTATATCTTTCCTTTTCCTTTGCTTTTCACCTCTCTTCTTTTCACAGCTATTTGTAAGGCCTCCCCAGACAGCCATTTTGCTTTTTTGCATTTCTTTTCCATGGGGATGGTCTTGATCCCTGTCTCCTGTACAATGTCATGAACCTCATTCCATAGTTCATCAGGCAATCTATCTATCAGATCTAGGCCCTTAAATCTATTTCTCACTTTCACTGTATAATCATAAGGGATTTGATTTAGGTCATACATGAATGGTCTAGCGGTTTTCCCTACTTTCTTCAATTTGAGTCTGAATTTGGTAATAAAGAGTTCATGATCTGAGCCACAGTCAGCTCCTGGTCTTGATTTTGTTGATTGTATAGAGCTTCTCCATCTTTGGCTGCAGATAATACAATCAATCTGATTTCGGTGTTGACCATCTGGTGATGTCCATGTGTACAGTCTTCTCTTGTGTTTTTGGAAGAGGGTATTTGCTATGACCAGTGCATTTTCTTGGCAAAATCTATTAGTCTTTACCCTGCTTCATTCCACATTCCAAGGCCAAATTTACCTGTTACTCCGGGTGTTTCTTAACTTCCTACTTTTGTATTCCAGTCCCCTATAATGAAAAGGACATCTTTTTTGGGTGTTAGTTCTAAAAGGTCTTGTAGGTCTTCATAAAACCATTCAACTTCAACTTCTTCAGCGTTACTGGTTGGGGCATAGACTTGGACAACTGTGATATTGAATGGTTTGCCTTGGAGACGAACAGAGATCATTCTGTCGTTTTTGAGATTGCATCCAAGTACTGCATTTCGGACTCTTTTGTTGAGCATGATGGCTACTCCATTTCTTCTGAGGGATTCCTGCCTGCAGTAGTAGATATAATGGTCATCTGAGTTAAATTCACCCATTCCAGTCCATTTTAGTTCACTGATTCCTAGAATGTCGACATTCACCCTTGCCATCTCTTGTTTGACCACTTCCAATTTGCCTTGATTCATGGACCTGACATTCCAGGTTCCTATGCAATATTGCTCTTTCCAGCGTCGGATCTTGCTTCTGTCACCAGTCACATGCATAACTGGATATTGTTTTTGCTTTGGCTCCATCCCTTCATTCTTTCTGGAGTTATTTCTCCACTGATCTCCAGTAGCATATTGGGCACTTAATGACCTGGGGAGTTCCTCTTTCGGTATCCTATCATTTTGCCTTTTCATACTGTTCATGGGGTTCTGAAGGCAAGCATACTGAAGTGGCTTGCCATTCCCTTCTCCAGTGGACCACATTCTGTCAGACCTCTCCACCATGACCCAGTCTTGGGTTCCCCCGCAGGCATGGCTTGGTTTCACTGAGTTAGACAAGGCTGTGGTCCTAGTGTGATTAGATTGACTAGTTTTCTGTGAGTATGGTTTCAGTGTGTCTGCCCTCTGATGCCCTCTTGCAACACCTACCATCTTACTTGGGTTTCTCTTACCTTGGGTTACTGATGGTTAATGCCTTGAATTTATATAGCAAATCCCAGCATATTTGTATGTACCTTACTTCTATCTCTGCCTTTTATCAAGGCAGGGTGAAAAATAGGCCCTATTCAGGTGAACAAACATTTCCCTGAAATTATCACCACTGTCAGGCCTTAATATAAGGGATTTAACCTTGCTACCTTCTGTCTTGCAAAATTGATTGAACTGCTCCACTAGATGGAGCCCTTTTATTAGGAAACTCTAAACAGTCTATTAAGTACTGGAATCAAAGAGATAATCTTTTAAGAACTTGAAGACAGCAAGATATTAATGAAATAAATTAGTATGATAGTAAATAAATGAAGCTGTTATACAATAAGTTTACTCACATGTTCAACACTCATCCTGTGCGTTTAAAAATACTTTTACATTCCAAATACTCTAAATCCACTTCTAAAAGCTGTCAGCATAAATTTAGAGCTCACTCAGTGATACACTGAAGATTAAGTCTTAGTCCGTAGTACTTGTGGACAGTGTCGTAACTTTTCACCTGTCCATTTATTTTACTTAACTTTGTCTGCCTTTATGCATTTAGGTAAAATAGTTACCTCTTTAGGCCTTCAAAGAGGACCCTTAAGTGGCACATCCCTGTACAGACTGTGTGTGTCCAGTGCCTTTGTTGGAAGAGGTGGGTTTGACATGGACCGAGTCACCTCTTTTCTCAGGATGTGCTGGCCGCTCTCAGCTTGCTCGGGGGTGTGGCTTGTGCTGGAGGAACCAGAGCCTCTGCAGAGTGTGAGTGAAGCTTCTCCTCTGCTCAGTGACTGTCACTGCCCTGCCAGAAACTGAGGCTGATCTCACTTTCGTGGAGCAGAAGCACTGATGGTCTGGCCTGACCTGGCTCTGTCCCCTTTAAAGTGAAGTTGCTCAGTCATGCCCAACTGTTTGCAACCCCAGGGACTGTAGCCCACCAGTCTCCTCCGTCCATGGAATCTCCCAGGCAAGAATACTGGAGTGGGTTGCCATGTCCTTCTCAGGGGATCTTCCTGATCCAGGGATCGAACCCAGATCTCCCACATTGCAGGCAGACTCTTTACCATCTGAGGCACCACGGAAGCCCTGTACCCTTTCAGTTCAGTTTAGTCACTCAGTCGTGTCCAACTCTTTGCGATGCCATGAATCGCAGTATGCCAGGCCTCCCTATCTATCACCAACTCCCAGAGTTCACTCAGACTCACATCCATGGAGTCAGTGATACCATCCAGCCATCTCATCCTCTGTCGTCCCCTTTTCCTCCTGCTCCCAATCCCTCCCAGCATCAGAGTCTTTTCCAATGAGTCAACTCTTCACATGAAGTGGCCAAAGTACTGGAGTTTCAGCTTTAGCATCATTCCTTCCAAGGAACCCCTTTAGGTGTGTGCTTTTCTCTCTCCCTGCACTGGGACCATTGCCTCTGAGACGCTAACGCAGGTGGAGCCTGGGCTGACTCCCAGCCCATGTCAGCTGCAGACCGAGGCCTCATGTGCTATTTGTGCAGACGCCCATGGCTCTGCTCGGCCACAGCCTCTGGCACAAGCCCCGTTTTTCCTCAGGGCCAGCTCACTGGCCTGACTTCTTAGGGTCAGCAGGGCCCACGTAGACCCTATGTGCATGGGTGGGGGTGGGAAGGAGCCATGGTGGAACAGTCACCATCAGAGATCTGGGTAGCTTCTGATCCACTGCTGTTGTAGGTGCTCTGCACCCCCAGGCTCTGCCGGGCACTGGCTCACTTGTGCACCCGACAGTTGCACCCCACTATTCTCTTCCCTAGTCATGGGAGAAGTCCAGAGCTGCGCTGGAATGTGGAGTCAGTGGCAATGGAGCGTTAACTGAGCTGGAGCAAGGAGATCGCAGGAAACCCTGCAACCACGAGGGTCGACCTCTCTCCTTCCCGCCCTCTCAAGAGGAGTCAGGCTTCCCCCAGCCCTCCAGCCAGCCAGGGTTTTCTCCCACTCAAGACCTCAGGACTGGGGCCCCCAGGCTGTGGCTCAGTGCTCACACCTCTGGACAAGTCCCCACCCAGGGGCATGAGTCCTGATTCAGATGCTTTTCTTCCCTTCATTACGTGTGTGTTTCAGCTTGGGTTGTACAGGATTTCTTCTGCCAGTTTCTGGTTAGTTTTCAGTGAGAATTGTTCCACATGTAGATGTATTTTTGATGTGTTCATGGAGGGAGATGAGTTCCACATTCTCTTACTCTGTCACCTTGGTCTGAACTCTGGGAAATCCACTTTTTAATCTATGAAGTGAAGGTCATGATTCCCTTTTGACAGATTATCAGTGTAGGAAGCAATGTATTTGAAATACACAGTCAGCTCTCCATATGCTGCCTCTGCAATAATAGCTAATATTGTTATAACTATTATCGTTGAAACTACTTAAGGTATTCAGTTAATTAATTCATTAATATGTAGTGGGTATTTGGACATTTATCAGTCACTTGGAAACCCTCTTGTACCATTAAACACAACTGAACAACAGAAAATGAGGGTGTTTCCCTTACTGACCTCCCACAATCCCTATTTGGATTTCCTTCTGGGGAACTTAGGGTACTCTTGAACTGGACCTCAAAGAAGGATGAACCAGTCGTGGGACATAGGGAGACCAGCCATTATAGGAAATGCCACAGTTGGGAGATTTTAGTGGATGGTCTTGAGCAACAGAAAAGTAACACCTCTGGATTGACTGCAGGCTCTGGGAGTCATTAAGCAAAGAGCTGATCCTAATCAGTGGTGATGCACTTGATCAGATAATTGAGGTGGCTTCTCTAGGAGGTTGCTGATGGGAAGAAAACCATTTAGGATGGAACAGGTGATACTTAAAAGACCTTAATTAGGACATTAACAAAAGCATGATAAACTGTAAGGAGAATGTTATGGCTAGAACTAGAGTCGAGCAATTGCTTTGATATTGGGAATGAGAGACAGGTAAAGAAGATTCTAGGTTTTTAAGACTGACTGCAAGAAGAATGGTGATTTAGCTTCTGAGTTCAGCTCGTGTGAGTACACAGAAAGGAAAGGAAAGTTTTAGCCCCGTTGTCTGAGAATGCTGAGGAGCGCTGAGAGACAGTGAGTGACCTGCAGCCGGAACCAGGAGAGAGTATAAAGCTTGATGCCATTTGAGAGACTTCTGCACAGCAGCCACACTGCATAGATGAAGATGGGGTTACCCAGTGATGGTTGCTAACAAAAGGTCAAGGAGATCATTAGAGGAGGGCGTTGGTTTTTACCTCTAAGGCCTCACTGGAAATATTTCAGAAATTGGGTTCAGTGGAGTGGGAGGGGCCGCTCTCTCTGTCAAAAGAACTTGACGTGCCAGACTTGTTAAAATGAAGATTCTTGAATTTGCTCAGACTCTATACACCATAGTGTCTGAGACTGAGGCCTAGAGAATATGTATTTTTGACAACTTCCCCAAGTGATCCTTATGTATATCAAAACCTTTGAGAGCCATTGGACTAGAGAAAAATGCCATAGTACTAAATGTTTCTCTTAACCTATAAAATGCTTTCAAGAGGCAAATGGAACTAGGCTCTGTCTCAGCATTACAAAAGCTTATGGAAAACAGGACCCAGCTTTCACCTCTGTCTCAATCAGTTACAGTTGGGCAGTGGGGAAATACACTTTAAAGTAGTATAATTTAGGCAAGGTATACCAATATCTTCTGAAGGTTTAATTGAGAATTACATGCTTGAGAATTAATTAAGAGTTGAATGCTTGACTCATTATAAGCAATCAAATTTTCTGCTACAATAATCTAAAAACAAAAACATTTTTTTATAATTACAAAACAAACCTCAGCACAGTCTTCTCGGCTAGTGAATTTGTCCATTTAAATGGCTGTAAGGGAACGTCCCTGGTGGTCCAGTGGCTTTGACTATGCCCCCAGCGTAGGGGGCCCAGTTTAATTCCTGGCTAGGCAATTTGATGCCGCAACTAAAACTGAAGATCCCACTTGCCACAGCCAAGTCCTAGCACAGCTGAATAAATAAATACACAGTTTAAAATAAATAAATAAAAGTCTGTAGGTCACTGGTTCAGAGCACAGTGATGCATGTAAGACACCCAGGATAGAACACTCATAAGGAAGACAAAGGAAGCCATGGCTAGGAAGAGTAGCTTGATTTTTCTGTTTTTAAGAGAATATGAAGAATACTAAAATGCTAAAAAAGTGGATGAAAACCACCACTCATTTCACCCCCTAAGAATAACTGCATTTTGATGCACAGCCATCTAATCTTATCAGTTGACAGTGGTTCTCAAAAGCTTTTGGTCTCAACACACAATTAAAAAACTTACTGAAGATCTTCAAAGAGCTTTTGTTTGTGTGAATTTTATCTATTAATACTTGTGGTATTAGAAATTTAAGCTGTGAAAATTTTTAAATATTTATGAATTTATTTAAAATAGAAATGAGTTCATATAACTAAAACATAACAATAGCACTGTGTAGATGTGATTGTTCACTCTCATTAACAGTCAACTGTCACTAATAATAGAAGTGATTTTCTCAGTGACGGTATCTTGGGATTTTACCAATGACATTTAAGTGGATTCACCAGATATTCACTAGGTCAGCAATCAGGAGATGTAGGTTTTAGCCTGACTCTGCCATAATGTTAATTTCTCTTGACCTTCATTTCTTCATTATAGAGGTTAGACAAGGAAATATGTAGATTTCCTTTCAAAGTCCAAACTCATTATATGACCAAAATCATCTGGATGATCACAAGACCCCCAGTATATGGGGATCACTGTTTTCTGTAAAACCTAGTTAGAAAGTTTATGTGCCTGCCCCCAAGGTCCTCATAGGGTCTCACCCTCCCATTTTTCCCTTTTCCAAAGATCATGTTTCTAAGACAACAGGAGTTGTTTCTCTCTTCCCCTGAGTGAAGCCACACAGAAGTTTGCTCCTCTGCTGTCCCCGTGCACCCCCATGCTGCAGTCAGCTCTGACCCTTAATGACGCTCATTGCCTGGAACTTGAGAACTCACATTATTTTACGTTTCTGCAGATCTCCTAAATATCTGCCGTGAAAGTGTCAGTCACTCAGTCATGTCTGACTCACGACCCCACGGTTGTAGCCTTCCAGGCTCTTCTGTTCATGGAATTCTTTAGGCAAGAACACTGGAGGGAGTTGCCATTCCCTTCTCCAGGGGATCTTCTCGACCCTGGGATCTAACCTGGGTCACCTGCATGGCCGGCAGATTCTTTACCACCTGAGCCACAGGGAAGCCCTAACATCTGGCATAGTGGAAAATAAATGGACCCTCATACACCACGATCCACTAGCTGTCAGAGCAGTACCTCTCAGGTCCCGCCTGCCCCTCCTTCCAGATTCCCTTGAGAGCACGTAGAGACCCACTCCTCTGTAATGAGCACAGAAAAGGACCCACAGAGGTGGTGCTCGTGGTGTTCCTCTTAGACTGGTGCCCAACGAAGTAGACACTCGGCAGAGTTCCTGGGTAAATAGATAAAATATACATTTTAACCTTGAAAGACTGTTATTCATGTGTTCAGTTCATTTTTATTAGAGTTGCAGTATTCTTTCTTTGACATAGCAACTTTAACTCTACAAGCTCCCATGAGAGATTAGCTTTGAGGCATCCAGCACTCAGATATCCAAGCCAGAAACAGCTCATTTTTGTTGACAAAAACCTAAGAAAAGGGTGTGTAACTAATTTTTCAAAATCTCCAACCAATGACCAAGAAGTAAATGTGTGTTTATTGCATTATTTATGAGTATTTATTGCAAATTAGCTTGGTCAGTTTAAAGGTCTTGCCAGTGACTAATGTTTCCGTAAAATATTTGCCTTACATCCTAATACTGCTCATGTATGTGTTCTTCTGTAGCTTTATTCATAATAACTACCTACTAATTTATCGAGTTTGACATAATTCATTTATTAAATTCTCAGATTGTTGCAATCTGTTTGTTTTTAGCTTTGCTGTTGTGTGTGTTACGTCTTTGCTACACTTTTGACTATATCTTCTGCTTCAGAAGTGCATTCCTGCTCTCTTCAGAAGTGAAATTCTTAGCATACAAAAAATATATGTGACAGATGGCATATGTGTGTCTGTGTGCATATCATTGTTAAGTGGCCCTTCAGAAAACATTGTATCAGGTTTGATGTGGTGAACTTTTTATTTTACTTATGATTACGATGAGTATTGTGAATTTCGCACACTGACCTTGTCAAACCTGTGTGAGTTCACTCATTGGCATTAGACAACGTTTAGTATTAGGAATGGGGCTTGTGGACAGATCATCTTCAAAACTATAAGGGAAGAAATGGGCTTTCAGGATAGCGAGCATCATCACCTTACTCTCCAATAAGACAGAAAACAGGATCCTCAAAATCCTTTTCAAAGGATATTAGAATCTTGTGAACAGACTCAATAGGTGACAGTGTTATTTCCACATCTTCTTCAATACAGCAAGACAGTAAAAGAAAAAGCATTAGCGCCTGGAAAGAAAGCTCCACTGTCACAGAATTCTACATTAAATCATCAGAGCTCTGAACTGAGCTGTAACCTGTAGTTACACATCTCAATGGAAGAAAATTATAGTTGTTTAAGTCACATGCACAGATAATTGGGAAGTCACAATAGATATTACTTTGTGCTGTGTATTTTGACACATTTAATAGTATCCGTTCATTTAGTGATATTGTTCTCCATGTGTTCCCTCACCATCCAATCTCATACAATACTCATATCTTAAATATTATTATAAATTAATTAGGTTGCATTTGAAATATTAGATATATCATTGCAAGAATGACTATATCTTAAACATTTCTATAACTCTGGAATTTGTTTCCTTATGTATCTCTTAATTTATTTTAATGATTCAAGGTAATAAGACAGTATTTATTGGTGGAAATCATTGCTGCTAGAAAATCTGACAAAAAGTCTTTACATATTTTTAGAGAAATGGCTCTGCAACCTTCAATTGTATCAGATATCAGATAAAATTATTTTTAATAAATATATCCAGTTTTTATTTGCATATCATATCTCAGTGAAGCTCATAAAAAGAACCATCACCCAAGGTTATATTTGTGAAATAACAGTTCCCAACCCCCACTCGCATACCTGAGATTCTAGTGTAATAAGTCTGAGAGTGGTCCCTGGAAAATGCATTTTTAAAAGCTGAATATTATATAAGTTTCAGGTTTATAGCATAGTGATATAATAGTTTTGTACATTATACTCCATTTAAAGTGATTATGAAATAATGGCTATTTGCCTCTGTGCTATACAGTGTATCCTTGTTGCTTATTTATTTTATACAAGTAATTTTTATCTGTTAGTCCCCACCCCTGTTTGACCCCTCTCCCATTTCCTCTTCCCACTGGTAACAGCTATTTGTTCTCTGTATCTGTGAGTCTGTTTCTGTTTTGTTATATTCATTTGTTGTTTTTCTAAGATTCCATATATAAATGATAGTGAAGAGTATTTTTCTTTTTATGAATATCAGATCAAGATACACCAGATTATATCAGATCAAATGAGTATACTTGACTGGAAGATTTCTGTGAAAAACTAATGTTCTTTCTATGTCAGGTCCCCAGAGTCTCATTATCAGAAGTCTTTATAACTTGGCAGCACCCTTTCCTTGCCCCCTGCCCTTGTCAGGCAACACACCCACATGCAGCACGCATGCGCTTGGCTCCTCTTTAGTGTGAAACAACTGTCCTTCTCGGGCTGCGTCCACTTCATCAGCTCTTCTTTTAAACCACGTTTAACTGGGAAGTGGGGTTGTGTGGGCTGGTGGTCCTTCTTAAACCTGCTTGCTGCAGACTCTCCTAGCCAAATTCTTGAAAGTACAGCCTGAGCCCCCCTCATGTGAAAAAGACTCTGGGGGCAGGGCCATAGTTCTCCTCTCTAACCTTTCTGATCTTCAGTAGCTACTTGGAAACCCTGGTTCAGGTGACTGAGCCTCATTCTGGAAGTATGGAGATAAGATCCAGAGTTTTGTTCCAACAGAGAAACGTAATCATCATGTCACACTGTTGCTTTGAGAGCATACAAATGCAAATACTGCTGATGCCTCTTTGCAGATCAAGTATTGGGACCTCAGGCAGGAAAGGCAGGGCACCTTGACTCTTTAGAAGGACTCATCATGTAAAAAAAAAGTCCAGAGCAGGGATCCCCAGCCTGCAGGACAGACTGGTACCTGGCGGCAACCCACCAGGAAGGGCTGCACAGCAGGAGGTGAGCAGTGGGCAACCGAGAGAAGCCCCGTCTGTGTCTACGTCTGCTCTCCATCGCTCTCACTATCGCCTGAGCTCCACATCCTAACAGATCAGTGGTGGCTTAGTAAATGTAATGTGCTTGAATCATCCTGAAACCGCTCCTCACCCCCCACCCCCAGTCCGTGGAAAAATTGTCTTCCAAGAAGCCCGGCCCTGCTGCCGAAGAGGTTGGAGACCACAACATCTTCCCCCTCGCTTTTTTTTTTTTTAACTCATTCATTCAGCAAATATTTACTGAGTTGCTAGTTAGCATGAGGCATTGCTCATAGAGGTTACATTCAACAACGACAGCAGAGTACCAATCAGACTTAAAACAGGGGAATGTGAAAGTTACCTGGGAGCTGTATACAGTGTGTTGCAGAGAAGACCTGGCCTTCAGTGAAACTCAGGAGATTTAAGGTAAACTAGAAGGCCAGAGCTGAGTGAAGATGAGGAAGAATCTCAGCTGGCCCTGAGGAGGGAATGGGCTTGGTGTGTTCGAAGAAGAGAAGGCGGCAGTGTGACTCGAGTGCAGCAGATGCGTAGAGGCAGGCTCAGGAGAAGCAGGAGAGCCCGGCAGGCACCTGGTTGGGCACAACATGGAGGCCGGAGTTGGGAACCAGTTGACGGATTGGTTTCAGGGAGATCACGTGATCATCAAAACCTTTCAAACCACCCTCTGGTTGCTCTGTGTAGAAGGGATGGCAAGGGGACAGGAGAGGAAAGAAACACGGAGGATTGAGGAAGTTAGGGACCGTTCAGTGAGCTATGGTAGAGGTGATCTTGGCTCGGACTCTGGTTGAAGGAGAGATGGTGAGGAGGAGTGTAGTCAGGTCATTGGATGTTGCAGAGTAAAGGCGACTTCACTGATTAGATGACTTGGTTAGCAGCCTCAGAGGATGGCTTTTTAGTGTTAGCTCAGATCATTTTAAGGAGGTCTCATACAAAACTCGGAAATTCTGACTCCTGTTAAAAAGGCAGAGTATCTGCCTACACGAAGACTGAGCTCCCATATGGGAACAGATGTCGGAGATGAGTACTGGCTTCCCTTTAAAGAGCTGTGTATACTGTGGTTTACAAAGACACATCTCCCTGGCAGTGAGGCTGTTGTTGGTTCCACTTTATCATCAGCTTATCCTACTGTTTTTCTTATAGCACACCCACTTAATTTTCCATACCCTGTAGGCCTTTTAATATGTGGAGCTCACATCTGATACTCTGAAATTAAAGTGTCAAGTAAATACATAGTGCTTTAACGTACCTGTGAACTCCTGTGGAGCTGAAAAATAGCCTCTTTAACAGAATACTAACAAATGCTGGCATTCTTTAAAAACTAGATTATTTCATTTGTTCTAAGCCAGGTGATGACTCTTGGGAGCATTGCCTGGAAACATGAGAAAGGCTTTGTGCTATCGGTGTGCACTTTGTGAAATGCACTTATGCACGCTTCTGTGTGCACACTGTGTGTATTATGCTTCAATTATAACTGAAAACTAGAATCGTTTTTGAAGAGTAGTGTCCAGTGCAAACATGCTTGAGTGTTGTGGTTTTCACAAATTGCCCCTTGCTCTTTCAGCCAAGCCAAAGCCATGTACTCCTGTAAAGCAGAGCACAGCCATGAGCTTTCCTTCCCACAGGGGGCGCTATTCTCCAATGGTAAGTCCACCCATTCCCCGCTAAGGTTACAGTCATGGAAGGACGAAGGAGCAGTCTAAAGCAGAACTGGAGACTCGGGATCCAGCCCAGGCCCTGCCTTTTGTAGCTGTACAAATAAACACATCAAATTCCTCTGGAACAGATTTCCTCTCCTGTGTCAGAGAGAGAGAGAGTGAAAGTGTTAGTTGCTCAGCGTGTCTGACTCTTTTCAACCCCTTGGACTGTGTAACCCACCAGGCTCCTCCATCCATGGGATTCTCCAGGCAAAAATTCTGGAGTGGGTAGGCATTCCCTTCTCCAGGGGATCTTCCCGACCAGAGTGATTGGTTATGTGAATGCAAAAGGCATTTACAGCTTTACAGGTCCTGTGACAGTGTTTTGACAGCTTGAGTATATGCATACAATCTCATGTGGATTTCTACCCATTTGTGTGTATAATTATTTGAAGCTAATGTTGACTGAGTGATATCTATTGATGTATTTTTATCTATTGATGTATTTTTATTGATGTATTTTTATGTATTTTTGCCAGTGTACCCATCAGTGGAACCAGGATGGCTGAAGGCAACTTATGAAGGCAAAACAGGACTCGTCCCAGAAAATTATGTTGTCTTCCTCTAATGCTGTTTAGTGGACGGCAGTATCTTCATGGTATCCATGGTAACAAGTAATAAGTGCTATGATTTTATCTGACACAGATATGAGGATCAGCCCATTAAAATGAAAAATAATCCATTTCTAGCCAGTTTCCAAAGCAGACTATGTAGCTCTATTAACGGAAAGGGAAAAATTGTTTAAATTGTTTGCCATTCTTTTTATCTTGGGCTGATTTCTTATTTTGAAATAGCTTATCCCCATCCCTTGCTTTTTGCTTTTTTTTTTTTTTTAAATAAGTAACTCTCCACAGTGTCTCTCATAACGTTTATAAAAATCTCAAATACTGTGTTAAGTACTATATCCCAGAAATTTGGAAACCAGAAATCTGCTATAAGACTTTTAAGACCTGCCCTTTACTGTCTGGTATTCTCTGAGAAACCTTGAAATCATTGCTTAAAAAATGTAATTTAAACTGTTCATTTATTATTTTTCTTAAAAATATACTTCTTTTATATATGATTGTTTTGCTGGTCCTAAACATTTCAAAGAAATAAGGTTTTTTTTTTAACATAAGTTTATTTTTATTTGTTTACCAAGTAGATGATAATATTCAAAAGCAATAATGTATATGGTGTCTGTAAATGAAACCAAGTTAAGTCGTACACTGATTCCGCTGTAAACACTCTGTCCAGCATTCCAGGTGCCATCTATGGGCTTAGAGCAGGGATCAGCCAACTACTTCTGCAAAAGCTTAATAGTGAATATTTGGGACTTGGCAGGACCTGTTGTCTCCATTACACTGTCCATACTGCCATTGCAGTGGAAAGCAGTCACAGACAGCATGTGAATGGGTGTGATTATGTACCAATACAGCTTTCTTTCAGGACCCTGAAGTCTGAAATTGTGAATGTGTCGTACCATAAGATATTAAGCTTCTTTGACTTTTAAAAAATCATTTAAAAATAGAAATTTATAGCTGATGTGCCATACAAAAGCAGGTGGCAAGCCAGATTTGACTTATGGGTCACGGTTTGCTGATCCCTGGTTTGGAGGATATTTAAAACTGTCTGTATTACTTTGAGATTTTATGAAATTTTATTCCATTAACATATAAATACTGACAAGTGATATGCACATATCCTCTGCTAGAGTCATTATAATGGTATCACAAATGTATAATTACAATGATAGGAAAACGATGGAAAAGTACAGTATACAAGCATACAGCTTAAATTCTACTTGTTATTCTGTGTCCAAGGATTTTATTGATACCCTTTTGGCTCCAAATAATAAAGATGATGTATTAAGACAGTAGTTGGAACACTATGCCTTCTAAAGTCTATGATTAGTTGAGGCATAATCTTTACATAAAGGTACAAGATTCTTAAATTATTTTGAAATTATTTCATCATCTTTAACAGTAATAAAATTATATATAATTTTCCATTATGCCTTTTGATTTACAGCCTTTAATAGAAATTTCACTGTATTTATAGAGCATAGAAATAGGTATTTACTGTCCATTTATATATACCATAATTATCTGGTCATATGTTGACCACTTCTTCTATTATTACTATTTAATAATCGTCATATTATTTCTAACATATCTGCATGTGGCAAAGAGCCTTTCTTCTCAAGATTCCCAAAAGCTGGTTCTCTGCCATCGATTGCCACAGCACTGGCCCCCTTGGCCACAGTATTGTACATGCTACTTCAAAGTTCTTCACTGTATAGACACTCAGGTATTGACTATAGACAGTTCTTTTTACATGATATTGATTTGTAATCTCCATCCCTTCTACTTTAAGTTAATGTTTCTAGAGTTAATAGGTTAAATTATACACATACACATACACAACTATGCCTTGGAGCTTTTAAAATTTAAAATGGAATAATGGATTAGAATTTAAAGGTAAAGAGAATAACAGTAGGCAGAATTAACAACCAGAAATAAATATCAGTATGGAAATAAAGAAATGGAAAATATTTAATGTTGTAAAAATTAGTAATATAATGAAAAACGCTGGTACATTTGTCTCCTTCTTTTTCTTTTTACCTGCTACACTGTGATTATGTGTTGCTAGAGTTTCTTGACCTCTAGATCCTTGGCGGTCGTCCTTAGCAATTGCATTGCTGACATCCTGACTGCCCTCTGCTGGAACAGAGGTAGTCTCCCTAGGGGACCAGGCCCTTCATCCACAACACCCTCAGTTTAAGCACCCTTGCTAGCATCTGGCATCCTGCTAAATTAGAGCCTCTTAAGGCAAATTGATTTTCTTTCAAAGACCAACTTGACTCCGAAAAGTGATTCAGAGTCCTACTTCACTTGCTGCCGCAGAAGGAAATCTCAACCTTCATTTTCCTTTAACATGGGCCAGCGTGTTCCTGCGTCTGAGTTGTCTGTGAGCTAATTCTACAGATGCTCAGTGAGGAATTGAACCTTTTGCTCTAAAAGTCATGGGCATGAAGCCCCTTTCCTTCCTCATGGTGAGTCATATATTGTGACAGCACTTGCTATGGTCCCTTTTTGAAACGGGCTGCAGAAGTGCTTGTTCCAATTGTGCTTTTGTTTGAAGTTTTGATCTCACAGATTTGTGAGAATGGTTCTTTTCCCTTCACATTGATTGTGTGTGGAAGCAAGTCATGGCCCTCTGCTAGCGCTCAAATGAAGCTGCTTTTCCCTAGAAGTGTTTCCAACAGATAAAAGTGTTTATGAACATTGAGAAAATCAGGGCATGTGCTCTGATCACGTGGAATATTCATTACACCAGAAGGTACATGTCAGTCACTACAAGAAGATCACATTTGAAATGATAGCAGTGTTTCAGTAATGAAACCATAGCCTTTCAGAGACTTCATGAAGATACCACAGAATTGCGATATCCACACCTTGGAAACAGGCCAGATGGGCACCCTAATCACTGCTGACAGTGGAATAAGGAGGGTGAGACTGATGAGCCCAAGTCAGTCATCTCACCTGTTAGATGAAGATATCCTTGAGTACAAAACCTTGCCGTGTTTCACAGATGACTCTTGTACCATATCTGCTTGCTTATAAGCAGCTGTCGGTTGAGTGAAGGCTTTTTGTTTTGTGTAAATGCCTGAGCAGTGAAATGATTTCTATATTGCTCTGAAGTCTGTGAGGCCTGAGGAAGTACCATTTCTCCCTGTTTGACAGGAGTGGATTTACCTTTGTATGCACTCTCTGTGCCTCGCACTGTGGATGGATATAACCAGGCATCCCAACAGTGGCTCAGCTGATGGCTCTTCCAGGAAGAGTAGAGATTTTTTTTTTTTTTTTTTCAAATGTGCCTTCCAAACTTTCCAGGTTCTCAAATAGGAAAAGAAGGCAAAGAGACATAGTGATTTGGGGATTATTTCCTGTTCTGTGGTAATAGCTTTTACTTAGTGTGGCATGCCCCCTAAAAATCCACCGTGATGTCAGGAAACTGAATCTGCACCACAGTCTTGGGAAATAAAACCTGCTAGCTTCCTCCCTCCCGGCCTTCTTCAGGTCTGTGTGTGTCTGATGTGCAGTGTCTCATTCACAAGGATGCTGCTTTACAAGGGTCCCTCAGAGCCTTTCTTCAAACCCCTTCCATTTTTAGTATGCCCCCCCAATTAGATATTCCGCATGCCTTAATCAGCAGTTAGAACCCCTTCTTGATTTGTACTTTGTTGACTGAAGTTAGAGGTGGACTCATTTCAGAACACATTTTGTTCTTTAGTTTTACAATGCATTTGTAATTCACAGCTGTTACTATGACCTGACATCACTGAGTTAGACCCCAAAGTCATGTCATTTGCTAAAGGAAAAAAGTAGAGACTTAATTACTGTCCGGAAGTTATTTTCTTCTTTAGTATAAGTTTCCCACTTGGAGTAGATATTGCTGTTAACTTTTGCCTCCTAACTTTTACCTTCCAAAATCAAAAGACTTTTCCCAGAGAATTATTAGCCTATTGAATAGACTTCTGAATAATCTGTACCCTACCTGTCTCCTGTTAATCCTCAGACATAATTCAGGTATTTGTCAGCGACTCTCACATCTCTTCACCACATTCACTGTATCCATTTGTTGTCACCAGTATCTCCCTGCCCCAAATTATATGGTAGTAACCTTGGACAAATTCACATTTACGAATGGCATGGTCTTATAGAGGATCAAATCAATAAATAGGATTTTTCACTTATTTTTTGGACTGTTGTGTTCACTGTTTTAAACAAGAAATCTCAGGTACATGGACAGCACTCACAGCAAGCCATAGGCAGAAAACTGATTACATGTTCTCAACCAAAGTTTAGAAGTCATTGCGTGACTTAGGGGGTCTAACAGGTCATCCTCTGTCCATGGCACTCACAGGAGAGATGCCACATTCAGAGGTTGGACATTCTTTCTTTGGTGCCATAGGGAGAAATGGAGTCTCTGTGTTTGCTGAAGAGTCTCAAAAGGCAGTGCCGTTTACAAGGATCACAAACACAAATATCCTCCACCATCCACGATGGTCATGTCCAGGGCCACGTGAGGACCTCTGATGTTGGAGGAGGTGCCTACCCCACCTTTGTTAGATGATCACTTTCTCCCCTTTGTACCATCTCTTGACAAGGTTTCCCATGGTCTTTAGCCTTCCAGAGCCCAACTTTGCCTTGAATCCATTGTCTCTTAGATTAATAGTGTGCATTGTTTTTTATATGCAGAATGTTGAGGATTTTATGTCTGCCTCTGTATCTTCAGTCATGATTTATGCTTAACAGCTGAGAAGTCATCACAAATCGAGGGCTGTGATTTCAAGAGTCTTTTTGAACTCTAAGCTGAAGCCTTTACAATAAATTGGGAGTGTGGCAGGGAAGATGGCTGTTTTGTTTTTTTTTAATTCAAATCCTATTTATATACTGTTAAATTTGAGGTACTATAGTTTATATAAAAGTTGAATATTTAGATGATATATGTCAGTATTAGGAATTTGTCTGAAGCCATTAATTAACAAATAATAAGTATGAAAATGATTGTCAGTAAATTATCATATTGAATTTTTTGTTTATTTTGTAGTATCTTGTATTTATCTGCACTTTGTGTGTATATATATATATATATATATACACACATACATACATATACAAACATGTAAATAACTTCATGTTATTCCTTATCTGAATTGCCACAATTTCTTTAATGTATGTTTACACTGTATTTTAAATTACTTTAAAAATAAACTGTGTTTAGCACATTTTAATTTAGTCTTTGTATTTGAAAACCCACTGTGTTAGAGGCAGCTGTCTTGGATTCATATAGAGAAAAATCAAAGTTTCAGGTACTGTGAATGGTCATTTTGGGTATGGCTGAATGGAAAAATCATAACAGAATTGATAACATTTTCCTGATAATTGGACCCTTTCCTGAGCAACTGTAATGTTGGTACTTACTAGTAATGCAGGTACTGGACTTTCCTGGTGACACAGTGGATAAGAATCTGTCTGTCAATAGAGAGGACATAGGCTCAGTCCCAGGTCCCGGAAGATTCCAGGTGACTCTGAGCAGCTAAGCCTGTGCACTCGAGAGCGTGTGTTCCTCAACAAGAGAAGCCACCTCCATGAGAAGCCCACGAACTGCAACAATAGCAGCCCCTGCTTGCTGCAAATAAAGAAAGCCCACGGACAGCAACAAAGACTCAGTGCAACCATAAATAAAAATTTTTAAAGTAATAAGAATGCAGATGTCTACAGGAAAAGGAAGAAAATAAATCATAAATTATTAAAAAAACAGGTATGTAGGCTTACTTGAAATAAATATATGAAAGTTCATAAGTGTACTCTGAGAGAAGAGCATGCGTGCTCAGTCGTGTTTGACTGTTTGTGACCCTATGGACTGTAGCCCTCCAGGCTCCTCTGTCCATGAGATTCTCCAGGCAAGAGTACTGGAGTGGGTTGCCATGCCCTGCTCCAGGGGATCGTCTGACCCAGGGGTAGAATTGGTGTCTCCTGCAGCTCCTGAATTGCAGGCAGATTCTTTACCACTGAGCCACCAGGAAGATTATGGTATCAGCATACACATAATCCTCTTAGATGTTTATTAGTTCTGTGACCCTTTTGGTCATTGTTTAGCTTCCCAGGCAGTGGTAATGGGAAAGACTCTGCCTGCTAATGCAGGGGAGGCAAGAGACAGGAGTTTGATACCTGGGTTGATCCCCTGGAGTAGGAGGTATTCTTGCCTGGGATGGAGGAGCCTGGCAGGCTACAGTCCTTGGGGCTGCAAAGAGTCAGACACAACTGAGCACGTGGTCACTCTGACTTCTAGCCAGAAGTTTTACTTTTCTCCCTCAAATAGGAGAATCATATGTTTATTTTTTGGTGCTAAGTGGATTGTTAGATTGTAACAAATCACATTGCAAAAACTAAGCCTGATGGGTTAGTAACAGAGTCATTGGGCATACAACCTGATTTGTTCAAATTTCTTCCACGTCAAGAGGAGAAGCAATAAATTCATGACAAAATCTGTTGGAATAAAAGGATAGTAATGTGAATAAATTCCCATATGATTAAGCAGGAAAGGACTGTAGGATAGGTACTAGAGATCACTGTGGATCAGCTACTGTTTGAGAGTGTTTAGGTTAGAAGAAACTGACCTAGATGGAATCTCTTATAACTGATATTTTAAAAATAATTTTTTAAAAAAGCATTATATATATATATATCCTAATAGGCAAATTTGGAATGCTTTAAACATCTATTTTGATAACTTATTTTAGTCATGTAGCATTGGCTAATTGGTTTATAACCCAAAGTGTAAAATGTCCATAACCACACTGATGCAAGGAAATGGCAATAAATTTCATTTATATAAATGTAAAATAGAGAAGAGACAAATATTCTGTACAGAAGAATTTCAAATAACAATTGATATTTTATTATTTTTTCCTGTAGGGATTTGAGTTAAACCCTTCCCCACTTGAGGATGAGCTAGGCTTAATGACTAGCTTCTAAAAATAGAGTTTAGAAAAATTATTGTACCTTTACAGAGGAGAAGGCTGGCAGACAAGATCTTAACCAAGTGATAAAAATTATCATCATGGATGTTGTGCAGTTGTCTTGTAACCTGTAAGATGATGTGATGGGAAGAGCATATCACCTCTGTGGTTTTCTTTCCCCAAACCCATAAATCCAGTCTAATCAGCAGAAAAATGTCAGGTACATCCAGATGGGGAACCTTTTACAGGAGGGATACTAGGTCAGTACGTCTCAAGATTGTCAAAGTCATGAAAAATAAGATAATACTGAGAAAGAGTCACAAATCAGAGGAGACTTGGAAGACGAGACCCCTGGATTGCATTCTAGAAAGGAAAGAAGATATAAATGGAAAAAGTGATGACGTCCAAAGAAAATCTAAAGTTTAGTTAATAATGTAAAAAATTAAAACAGTACCAGAAAGTAGCCACAAGATAGTGACATGAACTGGGGGTACCTTATTTCCTTTGTGGAATTTAAGTTGCTTTTGTTTAAGACAAATACTTTTACTTGTTTCCCCTTTCTGTGTGTGGGACATGTTGCCTGTTCATCACTGAATCCAGGGACTAGATCAGAGCTTGGTCCAAGTAGGCTCAGCGCCTTTCATTAAATAAATGAATCTACTAATGAACATTTATAGGGTTTAGAGAATCCACCTCTGTTGCTTTTGTGTCTGTTTCTCCTTGCCCAGGAATAATGGGATTCATTCTTTAACATCCTCTAAATGCATGGTTCTACCCTGGAGTTATTTATATATTAATGGAGAAAACATACCCTTCCTCATGATCATTATATAATGTTCTTAAGTAGAGAGATTATACAAAACTTGATCTTCTGAGAAGGGAAAGGCTACCCACTCCAGTATTCTGGCCTGGAGAATTCCATGGACTATACAGTCCATGGGGTCGCAAAGAGTCGGACTCGACTGAGCGACTTTCACTTTCACATCCATACCTGACTACTAGAAAAAACACAGCTTTGACTAGATGGACCTTTGTTGGCAAAGTAATGTCTCTGTTCTTCTGATAGACCTGTAAATACGTGAATTAAGCTGGATGATTTGGCAGTGATGTGAAAGTGCTCGATTTTCTAAACCATATAAAATAACTCAAAAACTTGAAAATTAAGCTATGCTAAACTTACAATTGAATTTCTTGGGCCAGAGAAGTTGAGTTCTTAAAACTGAAAAACAGCAGTTCTTCCTATTTAAAAAAAGACAATGTAGATGAGAACATTTGAAACCTCTTCATATGGGACACCCTTGGGAACACAAGTTCGCAAAATACTGATTGAATACTTACTTACAAATGCTGTTTCTGGGTGTTTCATGTCAATGAGCCAAGCATGGCATTCATCAGGGTTCTGCTGGTTGATAGAAATAAGTTACCTGAAACTTTCTACCATTCCAAATTACCAGGAGCCAGTCTACTAAAGAAGATTCCCTTGGTCAGCCTGGGCTAGAGAAAGGAACATAATATATAGTTCCTAATACTCATTATGGATTTTGAGATCACTGAGTGACATATCTACAGACAAGCTTATTTTTCACAGATTGAGTGCATTGTATGTTGCCTTAGCAACTACAGTTCAAATGTTCTCAAACATTTTGGAGCAACAAAAGCAGAAATATGTCTTCAATAATTCCTGCTTGGAACCCAGTATGTTAAACACGTAAGCCTAGCTACTAGTGGGTACATCTCCATGTGTTCCCCCATCCAGGCCCACAGCCTTTGGCATCTAGAATCCTTGAGGCTTTTGAGAGCAAGATTTAGAAATGAGTCAAAATGTCTCATATCACTAATTAGAAAGCCGAGGGCCGTGTCAGTATGTTTTCATGGCATCTGGTCCCATTACTTCATGGGAAATAGATGGGGGAAACATTGGAAACAGTGTCAGACTTTATTTTTTTGCACTCCAAAATCACTGCAGATGGTGATTGCAACCATGAAATTAAAAGACACTTGCCCCTTGGAAGAAAAGTTATGACCAATCTAGATAGTGTATTCAAAAGCAGAGACATTACTTTGCCAACTAAGGTCCATCTAGTCAAGGCTATGGTTTCTCCTGTGGTCATATATGGATGTGAGAGTTGGACTGTGAAGAAGGCTGAGCACCGAAGAATTGATGCTTTTGAACTGTGGTGTTGGAGAAGACACTTGAGAGTCACTTGGACTGCAAGGAGATCCAACCAGTCTATTCTGAAGGAGATCAACCCTGGGATTTCTTTGGAAGGAATGATGCTAAAGCTGAAACTCCAGTACTTTGGCCACCTCATGCGAAGAGTTGACTCATTGGAAAAGACTCTGATGCTGGGAGGGATTGGGGGCAGGAGGAGAAGGGGATGACAGGATGAGATGGCTGGATGGCATCACAGACTCAATGAACATGAGTCTGAGTGAACTCCCGGAGATGGCGATGGACGGGGAGGCCTGGCTTGCTGTGATTCATGGGGTCGCAAAGAGTCAGACATGACTGAGCGACTGAACTAAACTGAACTGTTTTCCAGTGTTTCCCCATCTATTTCCCATGAAGTGATGGGACCAGGTGCCATGATCGTTGTTTTCTGAATGTTGAGCTTTAAGCCAACTTTTTCACTTTCCTCTTTCACTTTCATCAAGAGGCTTTTTAGTTCCTCTTCACTTTCTACCATAAGGGTGGTATCATCTGCATATCTGAGCTTATTGATATTTCTCCCAGCAATCTTGATTCCAGCTTGTGTTTCTTCCAGTCCAACGTTTCTCATGATGTACTCTGCATATAAGTTAAATAGGGTGATAGTATACAGCCTTGATGTACTCCTTTTCCTATTTGGAACCAGTCTGTTGTTCCATGTCCAGTTCTAACTGTTGCTTCCTGACATGCATATAGGTTTCTGAAGAGGCAGGTCAGGTGGTATGGTATTCCCATCTCTTTCAGAATTTTCCACAGTTTATTGTGATCCACACAGTCAAAGGCTTTGGCATAGTCAATAAAGCAGAAATAGATATTTTTCTGGAACTCTCTTGCTTTTTCCATGATCTAGCAGATATGGGGAATTTGATCTCTGGCTTCTTTGCCTTTTAATAATTATTATTAAATTAGGCATATGACAGTTTTGCAACTTTCTGATGTAAATGGCAAAACAACAAGTGAAACCTTGTAATAGACATTAAACAATGTACTAAAAACATGGTACATAACCAGAAGTCCATACTGTCTCATGATCCTCTGATCCTTCCAACTACTAGACACAGATATTGGATGTCTTTTTTTTTTTTTAGAAAACTGAGACTAAAAGTTATTTTCTCCAATTTCCCAAAGGTCAGATAGTTGATTGTGGTAGCTTGGACTTAAGCCCACATGTCTGCTTTGAAATCCAGTACTCTTCACAATCAGCGTGTTGTTGTTTAGTCACTAAGTCATGTCTGACTCTTTCTCGACTCCGTAGACTGTAGCCCACCAGGTTTCTCTGTCGATTTCCTCTTCCAGGAGATCGTCTTGACCCAGGGGTCCAACCCGTTCTCCCTGTGCATCTCCTGCATTGCAGGCAGATTCTATACAGCTAAACCACCAAGAACGACACTAAGTGGGGTGTGGTAAAAACTCAGACCACTGCATTTGAAAGAGGTATTTGGCAAACTCAACCTTACCCAGAAGAAAACTGAAGATGATGAGAGGATTCAAGCTCTGACAATTGTTTTAGACCAGAGTATTGCTGCTCCATGTGTAACCTTGAAACCATCCAAGCGCTGTTTAGAGACGTAGACTCTCAGGCTTTCTGAAGCAGCATCTGATTGTAATAAGATTTTGAGTGCATTTGTATAAACGCTACACTTGAAAAGCACTGATTCATTGAAATTTTGATGATGCTTTCAGGGCGATCTAAGGGCAAGAAGAGACAGAGCTTATGTCTTATTATTCTAAAGGCCAAAATAGGACCCCTTGGAAGAAGTCATAAAAACTGATGCAAAGATTTTTAAAAGTAGTTTTATCACTAACACTTCAAGGAATGAAGTCAAAGCACAGCTTTCCATCATAGTGTTTAAGTGCATCTGGATGACTCACCGTTTGTCAGGGCTTGACAAAGAAAAACAGAAAAATGAAAATTTAGACAAATCTCAAAAGACAATCACTGAGCACCAGGACCTATACAAGTCATTGGAGAGCCCAAGTAAATTTTCAAGAGGACTGCAGTTAATTGGGATAATAGATAAATCAATGAAATGTCGAAATGTTGAGAAGATGGAGCAGTGTGTGCTGTGAGAGCACAGAGGAGAGGCGCTGTTCTGAATCCAGAAGATGGAGAGGTGATGTCAAGGAATACACTAGTAGATTGTATGCAGAGAGAGACTGTGGGCAATTGTGCCCGAATGTTGCCATCAAACCAAGTTTGGCGGAACTGAGAAGCTGAAGGGGGCAGGGCTCTGCAGGCAGGTGGGAGTTCCCCTCTGAGCAGAGGAAGGGCTCACAGTGAGGGGGTGGGGAGAGGGAGGGGCGAGAATGGGGAGTGGGGAGGCGCTGGGATGAGCTGCACTTCCTCTCTCTCCGTGTCTTCATTCTTTCAAATAACAAAGCATAGCACCAAGCAGTGTTCTAGTTGCTCTCCATTTAAAAAATGAATAGATGATCTTCGTTCTCAAGTTCATAGCTCAATGAGGGAGACAGACATGAGTTAAAAACAATGGTACAAATGAAGAAAGTGTGATAGAGAAACACATGTGAAAGCTTTTACACATGAAATGTCCTCAGTAGACCTTCAAGAATGGAACATGGGCAAGGAATCAAGGGAACAGAGACCCAGAGGCTTCGAGGTGAGTGGGGGTGGGGGAGCTGGGAGACTGGGGTTGACGTGTATCCACTTGTTCTGTCGTTTAGTCGCTCAGTCATGTCTGACTCTTTGCGACTCTGTGGACTGTAGGCCCCCAGGCTCCTCTGTCCATGGGATTTTCAAGGTAAGAATATTGGAGTGGGTTGCCATTTCCTTCTCCAGGGGACCTTCCTGATCCAGGGATCAAACCTCCATCTTCTTCAATAGCAGGCAAATTCTATACTGCTGAGCCATCTGGGAGCCCCATATATGCACTACACTGTATGCAATAGATGACTAATGAGAGCCGACTGCTCAGTGCTCTGTGAGGGCCAAATGGGAAGGGAACCCAAGGAAGAGGGTATGTGCGTATGTGTAGCTGATTCATTTTGCTATACAGCAGAAACGAACATAACATTGCAAAGCAGCTGAACACCACCACCAACAAACCGTTGAGTGGGATTTCTCCCATTCAAGATTAAAAGGAGATAGGAGGACAGGAAGAGGTACAAAGGAGCAGAGCTCATTTCATGAGGAGGGCCAATCTGGAGCGGCAGGAAGGCTTTGGGGAGAAGGATGTGATCAGTTTAGCTTTACGGAGACCAGAATGCAGGGCAAGCTTGTGTTTGAGTGTCGAGCATGTGTATCAGGCCCTGCAAGCTGAGGAGGCAATGTTAACCTCAACCCTGAAAGACAAACAGGGTCAGTCCAAGGAAATGATTCATTCCAGAGGTCGAAGTGACATGACATGGCCATTGTTTGAATGAGTAATTTAGGGGATTCAAATGTGGCTCAGATGTCTGTAGGGTACCAGGGAAGGAAGAGCAATACCAGCAGTGGGCAAAGCTATCAATGCTGAAAGAAACAGCCAACAACCCTGGGCACCGTGAGTGGTGGAAGTAGATAACAGGCTCACCTTCCTGAGCCTTTCTGATGGACAGCCCTCCAGGCGCTGACTAGTAGCAATGCTTAAGAGACTGCTTAGTGCAGCCCACAAAATCAGGGGCTTTAACCAGAATCTAAAGGATAGGATTCTTGGGTTAGGGGCTGTGAACTCCCTAGGCTGTCAGTATATGCACGTTTTTCCTCTCAGCAAGAGGGTCCATAGGTATGATCAAACTCAAATTTCAGCGTTCAGTTGATCTACCTTCTCCAGTAGCAAGAATACCGAATGCTGCTGCTTACATGGACGCTAACATTTGTGACCAGCGTGTCTGTCAGAACCAGGGGTTGACCCTGAAGGTGGGAGTGGAGTTTGAGTGGGGACACCTTGACCCAAGGAATGAACCTCTGTTGACTAAGCTCAAAAGCTCATGCAGCCAAATGCTGCAGCTGCTTGATGAGGAAATGCTGAGACCACAGCACACATCGAGGGGACGGTCCTAAAGGGGGCCAGAGGCAGCCGCAGGGGGTTTAGACCCCAGTGTCAGCCTGTTGCCTGGGGCCGTTATGACCTAGAAGCTGAGGAGGTGGCCTTTCTTCTGCTTTGGGAACTCATGAGATCCTTATGCCAGAAGGAATTTTCTGGTCCTTGCAGAGCAGAGGGCCGTCACACTCTCTCCCTGATGATGGGCATCTTGGGACTCCTGGGGTAGACCAGTCTTCCCTCTCCCCAGGGGGTGTTGAGTGGTGTGAAGCACAAAACTTAGGGGTTGTAGAGTGAGTGAAACTGCTAAAGGTGGTGGAGGATTTTATTTATAGTTTTGTCATAGCAATGTTTATGAAGTCTGGCTTTGATATGTTAGCCATTTTTTCCCCAATATATATTAAAAAGAGATATATAGTTATCAGGTCTTTTTAGGTGAGAAACATTATCTTAAATAAACCAATACCTCTTATAATGGATGCTTTAAAAGAGTTGTTTTTCTCAGTGATAATAAAACTTGATTTATGGAAATAGTGGGGAATTGCTTAAGGACCAACTGGTCTCTACCTTCTGCCTGTTAAAATCGCAAAGGGTGGGGGAAGGAGAGGCAGGAAGAATCAAAATTCCAAACTGTGCTTGGTGAGTGCGGTAAATAGTCTTCCATTGTGTATATGTACCACAGCTTTCTTATCCATTCAGGAGAAGTAGAGGGTGGGATGATTTGGGAGAATGGCATTGAAACATGTATACTACCATGTAAGAAACGAAGCGCCAGTCTATGTTCAATACAGGATGCAGGATGCTTGGGGCTGGTGCACAGGATGATCCAGAGAGATGATACTGGGTGGGAGGTGGGAGGGGGCTTTGGCGTTGGGAGATTGTGTACACATGTGGCCAATTCATGTCAATGATGGCAAAACCAATACAGTATTGTAACGTAGAATAAAAAAAAAGTCTTCCAGAAGTGGCAGACAGTCTTCACTGCCCATGTCCTCTCTGCCCTTCCCGAGTTGGAGCAGGTCACTCTCCTCCTGAATCTAGGCTGGCTGTGACGAGAACATGGTACAAGTGCTGTGGCAGCTCTGGGCCAGCTTGGTGCCACTAGCCCCCCACTGCGCTGCAAAGAAGCTGAGACTGATACAAGCAATTATTTGAAGCCACAAGAATAGGACGTGAGGAGTAGCACTGTCGCATGCTCCAGCCCCGAAGTCAGCTCAGTGTGGCCCCAAACAACTGTGAACACAACAACACACTTTTTCAAGTCCTGACACATAAAAGCATGACAAATAATGAATTCTTTTAAGCTACCAAATTTTGGCAGTCTATGTAGCAATAGATCATGGAAACAATAATTATGGGACTATATAGATCATTGACTGGAGAAGGCAATGGCAACCCACTCCAGTACTCTTGCCTGGAAAATCCCGTGGATGGAGGATCCTCGTAGGTTACAGTCCATGGGGTCGCAGAGTCAGACACGACTGAGTGACTTCACTTTCACTTTCATAGATCATTGAAACAATAATTATGGAACCATGTAGATCATTGAAACAATACTTATGGGACCAAAGCACTGGGAATCCTGAGTTCCTGGGCTTTGTAGCTGAGTATGGCGAACTCCAGGAATTGGTGATGGACAGGGGGCCTGGCGTGCTGTAATTCATGGGGTCGCAAAGAGTCGAACACAGGACTATGCGACTGAACTGAACTGATGGTGAAAACTGTCAGTTCCCAGCACTCTCAAAGTCCTCCTTTCTCTCACAGTAATAGGGACCCCATTTTTTAGCTTGTGACATGGTAGCTCCAAAGGAAATTACATTTTCCAGCCTTCTTTGATGTTACATGTGGCTGTGTGATTAAGTTCCAACAAAGCATTAAGAGAATAAATAATTACATCTTCCTTCTTGGCTCTTAAAGATAGGAGACAATCTCTTCTTCACTCTATTCCTGCATTCTGATTCTTGAAAGATGAGTGCTTTTGTGCTGTCCAGGAAGTGTGCCTAGAGCAACAAGATAAAAGTCGGAGTCCCCTCCGACTTTTCATGGAGCAGAACCGCCATCCTCCTAGGCCACCTGCTTGTTACACGAAAGAGAAACTTCTCTTTCATTCAAAGCCTCTGTTGCATTTGTATGCTAACAAATACATTCATTTTCTGCTCACCTACAGACCTTGGAAGCAGTGATACCAGGAAGAGGGACACAGGGCAATAAACCCAGGGGCTTCCCTAGTAGCTTTCCAGGAGGTCAAAGGGCAGCCAAGGGAATAACTGGAAGTAGGCATGACTGGCTACTTATCTTGGGGAGTTAGTCACTAGCACCTGTAATCCTCATAGATAAAAAAAGCCGTGTCCTCCAGCTGAGTGCGTGCATGCTAAGTCACTTCAACTGTGTCTAACTCTTTGCGACCCATTGGACTGTAGCCCAGCATGGTCCTCTGTCCAAGGGATTCTCCAGGTAGGAATACTGGAGTGTGTTTCTATGCCCTCTCCTGGGGATCTTCCTGATCCAGGGATTGAACCCTTGTCTCTTGGGTCTCTTGCATTTGCAGACAGGTCCTGAATCAGGCAATCTGAATCACGTTTTCATCTCAGAGTATACCATCTGTGTTGTATCTCTCTGTTAGCTATTTGTGAGTCACTAGACTCTGAGCCCAGGGAAGGAGCACTGTGTAAGTGGCCTACCCAAATCTAATCTTCCTCCATGCTTAAGGAACTTAGACTTCCTTTAAGGAAACAATGGGCTTCCCTGGTAGCTCAGCTGGTAAAGAATCTGCTTGCAATGCAGGAGACCCTGGTTCAATTCATGGCTTGAGAAGATACCCTGGAGAAGGGGCTTGGCTACCCCCTCCAGTATTCTTGGGGTTCCCTGGTGGCTCAAATGGTAAAGAATCTGTCTGCAATGCAGGACACCTGGCTTTGATCCCTGGATCAGGAAGATCCCCTGAAGGAGGGCATGGCAACCCACTCCAGGATTCTTGCCTGGAGAATCCCAATGGACAGAGGAGCCTGGCGGGCTACAGTCCATGGGGTCACAAAGAGTCAGACACGACTGAGTGACTAAGCACAGCACAGCAAGGAGACAATATGCCCAGTTGAAGAACTGTATTTCCTGGACTCCTTTGCAATATGAAGACTATCTGATACAGTTTCTGCCACTGATATGTAAATAAAGGTTATAAATGGGAAGTTTCTATGCAGGTTTCAGTTTTATTTTCTTGATTAAGTGCTACATCCTTTTTCATTGTGATTTCTCTTCTTAGTCTTCCTGCCGGGAAATTGGATGAGAGCCTAGAGGTGAAGCAACAATTTTGTGGCCCTAAAGGTGAAAGCAAGAAAGAGCTGGGTCATTTATGTTACTGTGGAATATAACTGCAAATTGTGCTGTTTTGTGAGGGAAAAAAACCATATTGGTTAAGCAGTGTAGTTGAGTTTCAGCTACAGTCAGCCAAATGGAATACCTTCTTCCTCCTCATTCTACTAAACCATTTGCAGAACTGAAGAATATCAATCATGAAGAAATGCTGTGCTTTACATACATGGTGGCTGAGTACTGCTAATTTCACCTGCATTTTTGAAGGAACCAGGAACCCTGATATAAAAGGCTCAACATTTGTTAGAGATGACTTACAATGTATGGTTGATGAATGTACCCATTTCAGACCTTCAGACCTTCTCTCCCTATTTATATGTTGAGTAACTGAACTCACCAATCCAATTATGTCATATAGATTTGCAACGTAACCTTTAAAATTAATATTTTGTTAATAATCATGAGTTTTATTTGTGATTCCATATGATGACTCTGCTTTAAAAGGTATGTATTACAGCAAATGGCCCATAGGAACACTTTTCACCTAGATAGAGTTCATTCTCAATTATAAATGTTTTCTCTGTATTCATCTCTAAGCATTTTCCAGAGGGATGCTCTACTTCAGATGGACAAAATAGACTTATGACAGAAAGGCCAGGAAAAACATTCAAGTCAGAAAAGGTAGACTTAGGGGAAAAAAAGGGAGAAGGGAGAATGAAGAGAAAACTTAGGGGTTGCAGAGTGACAGAGCTGATTGTCTCTGAACAGAGGATGCTGCCACTTATGTCTGAAGACTGTTACAAAATGCTGAGTACACATGGAGGCATGGAATAAACAGGAGACCTTTTCAGCCAGTAAAGAATCTGCCTGCAGTGTGGAGACCTGGGTTTGATCCCTGGGTTGGAAAGATCCCCTGGAGAAGGGAAAGGCTACCCATTCCAGTGTTCTGGCCTGGAGAATTCCACGGACTGTATAGTCCAAGGGGTCACAAAGAGTCGGACACGACTGAGCAACTTTCACTTCCCTTCACCTCGCTTCACTTTCATGCTGTTACCAATTAGAGTTCTTGGCCTCCCCCAGTTAATAGAAATTGGCTAGAGGCCAGACAAAAAACTCATGCTAGGCTGGTTGGGGCCCCTGCCCCAATAAGCAGGGTGGAGTCAGAACAAACAGCAGGTTCCCTAGGTGCCCCCTTCCCGCAGGTGAAAGTAGAGTGAAGGTAGGATGGCCCAGGGGTTGGGCCAGAGGGCTGGCTTGTTTTTGCCCACCCCTTAGATGGTGTGTGTACAGGGGGCGTGTCAGTATCCTGTGTCAGTATCCTGCTTTTGCTCCCAACACCCTGTTTTTGACCCCAGGCTCCTCAAAAGTGGCAGCTGGGTGTTTTGGTCTCTTTGTATATTTTGGGTCCAAAATTTGCCCCAACTGGGCATGCACACAGTTATAGTTCCACACAGTTTCTTTGTATGCTGTTGCTCAAGGAGAGGTGTGCTCAGGTGCAAGCATTGTAGCATGGCAGCAAAGGGCCCCAGGTCCCAGGCCTGTCTCAAAGTGACCGGGTGAGTGAGTGGAGGGATCTGCTGCCCTGCCTCCCGGCTCCCAACCCAGTGTTTCTCTCTGCAGTTGTGCAAAGCCTCAGCTCTCTCACTGTCAAGGAAGATTAAAGCCCTCCTTAGCTTTATATAATTTCTAAGTATAAATTGTATTTTTAGTATATGTGTTGATTCTTGCAGTCATTTGGTTCTTGTCACCAAATGTCTTGACACAAGTTTCAGTGGTCAATAGGAATTATACTTAAATGGAGATAAGGCTGGGCTTGGGGTCAGAAAAGCAGGTTGGAGTCCTCATTTAGCCATGGACTTAGCTGTCTAATTCTGTGTAGCCCTTCTCTGTTAGCCTCAGTTTCTCCATCAGAAAAAAATAGAGATAATATCTATCATATAGTTTGTTATGAAACTTCTATAGACTAGTATACTTCTCCTCCCAGAGTACTCCCCAGCAAAATTTAAAAGGTGAACGACAGAATCTACTGACCGGGATATGGCCAAGAAAGCATGGGTTAGCAGGGATCTTACAGCCAAACTTAGAGTTCCGGCAGGTAATATAAAAGTGCAAAGTGAGCCAAGTAAGACTCATGATTTAGAGAATGCTGTACCTAAAAGGCACGGACCTATTAACCTCCAACTGATTTCCACATGCTTAGCTGCTCAGTTGTGTCTGACTCTCTGGAACCCCATGGACTATAGCCCACCAGGCTCCTCTGTCCATGGGATTTTTCAGGCAAGAATGCTGGAGTGGGCTGTCCTTTCCTCCTCCAGGGGATCTTCTCACCTCAGGGATTGGACCCATCTCTCCTATATCTCCTGCATCGGCAGGCAGATTCCTTACCACTGAGCCACTTGGGAAACTCCTGAAGGTCTACCTACCCACCAGGTAGGGCTGGAGGGCAGTAGGGTTCCCCTGGCGGCTCAGTGGTGAAGAGCCTGCCTGTCAGTGCAGGAGACATGAGAGACGTGGGTGCAAAGGCAGTGGAACTCAAGGGCTCAGGAGCCGGCCTGTCTGCACTCAGGTCCTGGCCTCAGTTTCCCTCTGTTTAGAATAGAAGTACTCTCATGGCATTTACTTACTGTTGGAGGATTAAATAAGTGGATGTTGCCATGCAAAACTGTAGGCTTTTCTGATTTTTTGAGAGGTGCTAAGATCTGGGTATTTGTCTATAATCCCTTGCTTTCAGAGTGTTGGCAAATATTTCAGAATATTGAAAGATTTGTTGGACCAAGCAACACAATCTTAAATGCAACTAGTGGGCTACCTGTTCATGATCTTTGGGTTCAGTACATTTAACGGAAGGCTTCAACCTTTCTGTTCATTTCTTCCAGTTGAAGAATAGGTCTTCTTGGATGAGGAAACTCTTACCAACATCTGAAGCCCTTGCCGCCAACACAGCTCCCTCATTTGCCTTATGAGTAAAGAAACAGGCTCCATTAGGGAAAAAAATAAAATAAAAAGTCTAGTTGGCAGAGTTGAAAGCAGATAGCTGTGAACAAACAGGAGAGCTCAGCAGAATCTACAGCTGCTGAGGAAAAGTTGCATTATCTCATTGGCACAGTGAGTGGGCAGAGGAAATATTGGCTTGTGTGTGAAATAAAGATGATTGTGTGTGACCAGGAGGTGGCCAAGCACGTGAACATTTTAAACAGTCATCTAAAACAGGCTTACTGGGATCTCGGGAAAAAAAAAAAACAACTTAAATTTTTTACCCAGTATCCAGCATCTTTCAGCCTGAGATCCTCAGGTTCAGGACCAGCTGTAATCAATATCATCAAGTCTTTGTGAATGTGAAGCACACTTCACTGAAATATTACTGCCTCCACATCTTAACTGCTACCTTCTGTTTTCTCATTAGGAGCATCCTGTCAGGGACAGTGAGGGGAGAGGAGTTTTCTCTGCTGCTTCTTTGTTCTGGTGAGGGCCGCCACATACCTATGCTGAGGTGGGATTTGCCAAATTCTTCTTAAAACATAGATTAAATCTATTAGAATTAACTCTTCAAAAAAAAAAAATCCTCCTGGCGTGGGTTTGTTTGTTTCTGAGGGAGAGTGGAGCAGTTACGGGGTGGAGCACAGCCACTGCAGAGAAGGGCCTCACGGCTTGGGTGCTGGCGCCGGGGCTCAGGCTAGCCGAGCTCCTTTAGTCACTTCAGCTCAGGCGTGCAGATCTGGGCCCTTTAGACTCATGGCAAGAAATCCTGTAAGCTGCTCATTTCCTTTTCATGCAGTGATAGGCAAAGGGCTCAATAATAAAAAAGGGGGAAAAAAAGAGCTTTCTGTTCTCTGGATCAGGACTTTACATTTTCATAGAATTCTTCTACTTGACTTTTTCCCTCTTGTGGTGTCACCTGTATTGATGGTTTTATTCTGTCAGTATAATCACCTCACAGAGGGCAGAGAGACTTGTGTTTAAACTCCAACTTTCTGGATGTGAATCCTGATTTTCTAAACCCTAATATTCTAACTTATAACACAGGAACACTAATAAAATATCTCATAGATTATTAGTAGTACAAGAAGTAGTCCTTAGGCTTCTCTGTCCACGGAATTCTCAAGGCAAGAATACTGGAGTGGATAGCCTTTCCCTTCTCCAGAGGATCTTCCCAACCCAGGGACTGAACCCAGGTCTCCTGCGCTGCAGGTGGATTCTTTACCGTCTGAGCCGCCAGGGAAGCACCCTTAATAAACAGTTTCTATTATTATTAGTTCTTATATCAATCCTAGAAAGAAAAGTATTATCTAAATTTTACAGATGTGGAGTGAATTTAAGAAACTGCAATAACAAGAAAGGGTTATCTCCCTGGTGGCTCAGACCTTAAAGAATCCTCCTGCAATGCAGGAGGTCTGGATTCCATCCAGTGTCTGGAAGACCCCCAGAGAAGGAAATGACAGCCCACTCCATTATTCCTGCCTGGAGAACCTCATGGACAGAAGAGCCTGATGGGCTATAGTCCCAGGGGTCACAGAAGAGTCGGACACAACTTAGCGACTAAACAACAGTAACAAGAAAGTATAAATTTAAAAGTCTTTATTTTTTCTTCATAACTAGTGCCTCTCATGGGAAGTTACAGATTCTTGTTGCTTCTTTTAGCCCTAGTTAAGGCATAATTTCCACCAATATTGATGATAATTTTCCTCTTATTCATGATACCAGAACTGGCCTAATGTGTGCTGGGTTTCTTGGCTGTATCAAGTGATTTGGCTTAGAAATGCATTACAAGATGCAAATTTAATAGGTATGCATTCTCAGATGAGAATCAAAATGCTAAATAAAAATCTTCCATGTTGCTAGCACTGCTGGTTGGGATAACATAGAAGAATAGGATAAATATAGTTTTAAATACCAGACTTTCAAAACCTTCATTTAATGGTGGAGGAAAACAACACTACTAGGCATGCTTGTTCAAAGCTTTTCACATGGTTTTAAAAAAAATTCTAGAAAATTGTTTACATTTAAAAATTAAATCACACGGGCAGCCTGACTGGCCGCCAGCGTCTCTATGAATGTTAAGAATAGAAAATTATGATTGTTCTTTAAACTGACCTGTTCCAACAAAGAAGAGGCTAGTCTAACCATAAGCAAAGATGGAGTTAAAAGAGGGGAGAGGAATGGACCAGGAGAGGGACGAAAGCCACATTTCCTTCTCACGCTCGGCTCGTTTCCATGGCGGATCAGCTTTCTGAGTTTCATTTTCTGTACTTCAAAAATGTAGTGATAATAAATTCTTGCTTTCCATCAGGGATGCTTTTCCAGGCAACACAGGAGACAGTGACTGTGTAAGTTTTTCAAATGGTAGAAGTCAATCCAAATATGAGCAATTATTAATATGTCAGCTGCTGCTTGAAGACGTGAAGAAGGGATGCTAAATTAAATTCTAATGGTATAAGAATCCATAGGCATTATTTAAGGGGAGAAGTTGAATTACTACTTCTATTTCATTATGTGTTTTTTAAAAATTTATTGAAGCATAGTTGATTTATAATTTCTGCTATACTGTAAAGTGATTCAGTTATACATATATATATTATTTTCATAGTCCATTAAAAGATTTAATACCTATTTTGTTTTTATTCCTGGTGCTTTAAATCTCAAAGATACCTAAGTCTTATTTAAAATGAAAGATAGTCCTATAGGAAATATAATATTAATAAATAAGTAGGATAAATAGTATGAGGTAGGAAGGAACACCTTAAAATATTTGGATTTTAATTTTTTTTAATTTCTTTATAAAATTTTAGACAAACTAAGACTCTTATTTATTAAAACCTTTCCATAGAGAACAACAAGTATTTCATGGGATATTTTAACAAAAGAGTCAGTGATGCTGAGAAGCAAAACTGACTGGCAAGTGTTTGCCCTGTCTCTCAGCAAAGCCTCTCCAGTGTTTCTTGATCTTCTGTGTCAACTTTGTGGCTGGCACACTAAGAAAGGTCTTCCTAGGAAGGTAACATTGTTCCTTACTAAAAGGATTAGGGAAATCATCCTAGGAAAGGAGATTGCTATTCAATCCTTAAAGGATTAAAAAAAAAAAAAAACTTAGACAAATAGCAAAGCAGAGGATACTCCTGGGAGATTGTTACCATTGATTGCATTGTCCTTATTTCTCTTCACCTGTTTTAAGAATTACACCTAATTTAGTATGTCTTAGTGGTACAACTTGCCTACTTACATGGACAATTGATATATGCTAAAACTTTCATGTTGTAGAATTTTTTGTTATGTATTATCTGAATTAATGTACTCTTAAAAAGCATATTTATAGTTGAAGCACCTCTTTTTGGCCTTTTAAGAATGAAAAAAAAAAAAACACAGAGCACATTGAAAGTTCAAGGGATGGCATGAATGATAGGTGCTGGCTGGACCCATGGAACTCTGAGCCGAGTTCTGATTCACTCTGAACTAGTTCCCTTCAAAACCCAACTCATAACACCCACAAATCTGCCACGGTGAAACAAAAAAACAGGTTTCACTTTCGTTTCCTTTGAAACTTCTGAAAGTTTTAAGAATTTTACTCAAAGGGCAAAGAGGAACAGCCCCAGTCCTTTCTTAAGCCCTAAAGCCTATTACTTGTCAGATGTTTGGACACTTACAATAAACATGAATTGTGGACTGTAACACATTTACTGCCTTATTTACTTCTCAAGATCTCCAACAGACCCTAAGAAATAAATACACATTTATGTGAAAGCATTATCAGGGCCCACTTGTGTAACAACTTTAGTCTCATTGGAAAGTATTTGCATCTTCTCTCATAGCAGTAACTGGAGAGATGTTCAGTTCAGTTCAGTCACTCAGTTGTGTCCGACTCTTTGTGACCCCATGAATCATAGCACGCCAGGCCTCCCTGTCCATCACCAACTCCCAGAGTTCACTCAAACTCAAGTCCATTGAGTCAGTGATGCCATTCAGCCATCTCATCCTCTGTCGTCCCCTTCTCATCCTGCCCCCAACCCCTCCCAGCATCAGAGTCTTTTCCAATGAGTCATCTCTTTGCATGAGGTGGCCAAAGGACTGGAGTTTCAGCTTTAGCATCATTCCTTCCAAAGAACACCCAGGACAGATCTCCTTTAGAGTGGACTGGCTGTATAGTGTGCAGCAAATACCTGGGCTGGGGGAGGCTCCTGTGCCTGGGATTGACTGAGTTCCCAAAGCCCCTGCAGACATGTGGAAGGTGCCCTAAGGGAAATGGCAGAGACACAGTAGCAGTATGGGTGCAAAAGACAAATCTCTGCCGTCACAACTCTCTGGGATCACTTCTGAGTCTTTGGATGCCATTAATAAATGTGTTCATTCTTTAGCAATAGTGTAAAATTAGCTAGCTTTCAATTGTATTTACAGTAACTACCTATAAAGCCCAGCTAACTCAGAGCCACTTCCTTTGCCAAAGTTCACATTGTACTTTTCATATAAACACACAAAGATTCATGGGAATGGTCATTGACCTTCACAGCTAGAACACAGAGGAGTGGTAAAAGTACTGTACATAGGAAGCTAAAACCTTTGTTAATGTAATTGAGAAGTTGATTTGTTACATTTTCTTTCAATTGCCTCTCCTGGCAATGAAAGGACTCTGACCCCATAAGGGACCACAGTCTGCTACGGGACCAACCCACCCACCCTCCCCCAACCTCCAGCACCTGTCCAGGCTCTTTTTCTGTCTCTCTTTGGGTTGTTTTTAAAGTGAGTGGCTGCTCTGTTGACAAGGTCGGGTTTGCATTTCTCAGATGCTGAAATTTTTATTTGGAAAAGAAACATAAAATAAGGCATAATAGCAGCGACAGAGCTTTGAGAAATAATTAGCTATTAAATAATTCCTAAATGAAAGGCCCTTGCAGATGACTGTGGGGACAAGATTTATTTACTGTGACATTTTTCATGTGATAGTACAGTTTAATTCTTTTTCAAGTTCTAAGTTTTCTCTTTCAATAATCTTCCCTGTTTTTCTTATTTATATAACATCTTTTAATGACACTGTCAGACCATGGTAGTTTTCTTACTTAAGATACTTGTCTTAGGCCCCTTCTTTCACTGAACTGTTGTTTTCATAATACGAAGTTCTCAGATACTCAAGCACTACTGTTTTCACTGGCTTTTTCATTGCCCTTGTTCTCCAAAGACTTTGTCAAAAGTTTGCATCTATGAAGCATTTCATGCTACCACTTTGACTTGCAATTTCCTTTTTGTCAACCTTTCCAAGCCCAACAGACCCAGCTCCAGATTACGTTCCTTTGGGCTACAATAGCCTCTCTCCCTTCCCTGATTATAACACTAGAATTGAAACCTATGATTTAAGATTTAGTTATAAAATGGCATAAATTTCCTTGAGTTTTTATCATGTGTGCAGTATTCCTCAGCTCTAATAAGATCATGAATTAAATGTGGATGGACTTTGTCTTCTACTTAGATAATCCTTTAAGATTTTGAATGGCACATGATACAACCTTGATGTATGTTGGTTATTTTCTTGGAAACTGTGGGGGACATTCCATCTTGTCATTTTTCAGGTCCTTAGGTGGTCTGAAGAAATGTTTTCTATTTCATTCCCCCTAATCATTTTAAGCCAATTTATTAATAGACCTTGATTCATTAAAATAGGATTCTATTTTAAAGGTCATTGGATCAAGCATTTAGTTGACAACCTACATCTTTTTTCTTTTCTTTTCTTTTTTTTTTTTTAAATCTTGGTCACTTTTGGAAGATAATGCAGTTTCATTCCTCTTCCTGGTTTACAAAACTGTGATTTTAAATACTTGAAAACATAAAATATAGAGAGAGATCATTCATATATGAAATCACCCTACTGAATTTTGTGCAAATTAGTGATGAGATGTAGATAAGTTACAAATTTCTAGAATTAATAAACTCTTCATTAAACTTTATTCTTATCTTTGGTTTTGTCTCTCTTTTAGCCTGAAAAAATAAGAAAATAAAAGATTTCACACATTTATTGATGAGTAGGTCAAAGATAATCATCAGTGGAGCAGAAATGCCTACTTCTATCATTCTATCATTGTTTTTGGTTGAGAAAAAGAATGATAGAAGTTTAATGTGTGCCAAAACAACTTCATTTATCTGCAGAAATATGAGAAATTCATTTCAATTTTTCAATAAATCCATATTTTATTGCTATATATATTAATCCATAAAATATGGATAGCAAATAATTATCTTATAGTTGTATCAAAATAATATTGTGATGCTAACTGAAATGGGAGGTTAAATTCACTAACTCAAATCTATGTGAACAAAATTAAAGGGAACCTACAATTTTCCAGCCTCTATATCAGCTGAAAACCCACTTCTGTTGGGAGCTCTACCTGAGCGATGACATTCAGTGTTCACCTACAAACTGGTACCTCACTCCAGCTTTTACATTCGCAACCTCCATGACCTTGGATGACTTGTGCACTCATTTGAGCTTCAGATTCTTTATCTGCAAAATGAGGTGGTCAAGTTGATTTGTTTCCTTACAAATTTTTGTTGTTGTTGCTGAGTTAAAAAGTTAATGAAAGCAATGGAAGACACACGTACATATGGACACTAAAATTATATACAGACTGTATTGGGATTTAAGCTGCTCAAAGCCATTCCTTGAACCACAGATAGAGAACTCATGAACCAGAGGATTTTTAAAGGCCACTGTAACTCTAATATCCTATGGCTCTCTGAACATACTTTTGCTTTAAATAGTATAATGAGAGAAAAAAGGGAAGAAACATACTATATATATAAGCAAAAAGATAATTCAAGAACAACATATATCTGGGTAAGAGGATCAATTTAGATACTAGATTGTGATGTTTGGAACGCGGTTAAAATAATGAATTTGATATGCAGAAGTGAATAAAATATATCAGCACTAATAACGCATTTTAACAGTAATGTTTTAAATGATAGATTTCTATTTATTACAAGATGAATTAACTTATACATCTCTACAGGTACATTTTCTTTCATGTCATTCAAAAATTCCATATAGAAAAATATAATGATTCAGAGAACAATTAAAACATAATGACTTTCAAATTAATACAGAAGACATTATTAATTTGAAATACACATTTTGAAGATGATTTTTAAATAATTTTTACCTTTATCATGCACACTGTTAATTTTCAGTTGAAATTATTTCACAATTAGCTTGGACTGAATAAAATGACTTCCATATTCCCGTCTAAACCATTTATCCTCTGGGTATAGTTTGAAGCTATTTGCTTATTAGTTTAAGCAGTTATAACAATACGATTATATGAATATAACTGGAAATAATTAAAATGCAAATTAACATTGTGAATTAGAACATTAAAATCAACTTCAAGAAAGTATAATGGAAAATGTAATTTGTTTTTCAGAACCAAAGTGTTATTAAAGGGAATGTGTAGACAGGAGATGGAAAGATGAAAGGAATATTGTATCAGACACAAATCACTATTTCAGAGAATTAAAATTTACTGACAATAAAGTACACAAAAGTAGGTTTTAATGCAGGAAAAATACATTAGGTTTGAAAATATCACAAGTCAATATTTTAAATTTCATTAGTGTTATATACTATAGCTATCCAGTTTTATAACTGAGAGGGTAAAAATCACTTTGGGGAAATTTCATAATTTTCAGATTATTGATAGATGTGTAGGAAATCAAGACTAAGTTTTCCTTTCATTTTTTCAGAAATTAAATAGAAACATTCAAGTTCAAATTGCATGAGTTTAAACAAAGCCAAGATATACATTAAAAATCTGTTAAAAGTTAGAGTGAACTACTTTTGTCTAGATTTCAATGTAAAGAAAAGGCAAAGTTAAAGAGTCTACAATGCAGTGAATAGAGCTGTAAGTTCCAAACTTTTGAGATACCTGTATATCATATGTCCCCATTTTTCAGATAGGGAAAATGAGGTTCAGACATGTTAGGTAACTCACACTGGCGCAGTAAGAAGTGTCAGTGTACAGCATAGAACACAAGTTTTTAAACTTCCAAAATATTTCCCCTGTATTTGAGCCTGCACTGATGACCCTTGTTCTCTCTTGTAAAGAGAACTTAGCTACACTTTCTCTAGATTGCTGTGTATGCGAGCGTGCGCTCATGCATGCATGTGGAGTTCAGACATTCTGTATCCCACAATACTTTCAACGTAAGCCCTACTTCAGTATAGATAACTTGACACTGCAATAAAGAGTTATAGCTCCACATGATATATGCAGCTTAATTCTGTGCAAGAAAGTTATTAAAAATATGAAAATGATATAAAGATAAATAGCCTCTGAATTGAGTATTTTCTTAGTTTTTGGAAGAAATTTATTTTGTATCTCCACAGCAAAGGGAAAATGAACCACCAGACAAGAGTCTTAGATGGCCAACTCAGATAATTTAGAAACAAACAATAACCTCTTCCTGTCCCCACCTCTACTTGGGCCGGTTTCCTCACTGCAAAAACATATTTGTTATTAAAAAACACTCTATTAACTGAGCTACTTGTAGAAAAGATATTAAGTATACATGAACATTAAACATGGAATTACTTTATCTTCATAAAGTGTGCTTTAAATGAAGTCCTTTTAAATAGTAGTCATGAACATGAGTGTCCATTTGGAAGGAAGAAAAATTCACGGGATGTGCAAACTACCATTTTGACAACACTCTTTTTTTTTTTTTTTTAAGAAAAAGCCCTCTTAGCAATCACCTATGACAGGTCATGGTTGAGCAGACTGAGCAGGTCCACAAACTCAAGCTTGAGCTTAGCAGCCTGAAGGTCCACAGACTGGGGAACCCAGCCCCTGGGCGGGCTTCCACACACACTGCCTTCTCTCACATGTTTCTGTGCCCAATTAGCATTCTCATTTGCAGGGCGAGGATTTCCACTTTTATGGCTTTTCACAAAATAAGGAGCTCTATCAGTGAGTTTACTGGTTTGGTTATTAAAAATCATATTTATTTGGCCACCAAAGGTTGATTTACTAACGCTAACTACCTACATCATAAAATATATGTCGTAACTATTAAGGATCTTTAGCATGTGCTTATCTATTTCTTAGAAAAAATATATCTGTATAGTGTTTTACAGTGTGCAAAGGAATTTTATAGACATCTCATTTAAAGGCAAAGCTCTTTGTTGAAATATTCTCTGCTAGGTAGGTGAAGACACTGAGCTTCAAAGAATTGAAGACAGATACTATGATCACAGAGCATTACATTTTAGGGAAGTGACAAACCTTTTAAAACTAAGTGCAGTATTGCCGTTTGCTTTTTCTACATGTATCTGGGTAACCTTAAGAACAATTTGAAACTGGTGCTTAGACCTCTACTTATGAGATAAACAAGTATGCATGTTCTGGTTCACTCCATGCTAACCCTTTTTCAACCAGGTCATTATTTTTATTATTTTAGAAATTTTTGTGATAATTATCCTTTAATAAATGGACAACATACTTCAACCAAAATCCCGAACTTTGACCAAGCTAACTGTAGATCCCCTGGCCCAATTACTGTGAATATAGTAGTTCTCCCTCAGCTTACATTTTGTTGCATAATTTATAGGTTTCCCCCCTTTTCTCTATTTTCTCACATTTTGTGGGAATTTGGATAATATGAGTTTCTTACCATGCATAATTTCAATAATTTACATGTCATTTAGGAACTTGAATAACTGTAATAATGGCTTGTAAACTATTAAAATTTCACAAAAAACTAATACTTTTTGGACATTGATCCAAATTCTTAAAATTATTCTTTCCTTTGATAATTATGTATGACTCTATAATGTTTCAGCAAGAAGAGTACATCTTTTAATCATTGTCACCATTAGGAAATGTGTAAAATTTGTGAAGAACAAATAAGTCTGACAAATTAAAACATTTCTTCTATTCCATATCATCCACATTGGTCTGATTTAAATCTTACTTAAAGGAAACAGTTTCATCGTGCAGTTCTGCTAAAACTGTCAATAAATTCAGGAAGAATTTCAAAATTTAATTATGAATTCTATGAATAATTTTATATTTACCACAGTTGTTTCTCTTTATCTAGAACATGGTCCAACTTTAAGTAATTTTCAACAAAAATACTTTGTGTCTATATCTGTCTTACCTTTAAATAAAGATTAGATGGTTATTTATCTTAACCTTCTGGTATTGAAGGATTAAAACATAAAGCAAGATATTTGAAGTAGGACAGGCACTAAGGCATCAATTTATCAAAACCACTTAGTAAATATAATAATGGAAATATTGAGAATATATCCTCAAACTTCCAACCATTAAAAAGGACTCATTGCCAAGGCACTTGGAGCCACCCTGAGGCTACAGATCAAGAAAGTTTGACTTTTAAGGATGTATATTATATTCCCTAATTTCACTTTGAGTAGGATTTTTAAATATACTTTAATATGTATATATTTTAAAAGGCACTGTATTCTAGCAATTTTTAAGACCTAGAAGCTATCAGTGAACTGTTCAATCCAAAGTTATTTCTCTATCAATAAAAGACCCATTTTTATAACTACACAGACCCTGTCAGTTAACTGCTTGCACAAATCTCGGTCTTTCTCTATATATAATTTCTAGTGACTTAAATATTTAGTAATAAATTTAGTAGGAGAAGAGTTGAGTTTCTTTTGATACTTGATGGATTCCTGAACAGAGGCGATAATGTTGGGAAATTGATGATATTTATATTTTGGTTTCCCCAGAAAAGTGACTCCCCATTCCAGAAGCTTTTTATACTTCTAGTAAGAATTCCAAAGCCAATTCACCTTCATGAAGCTTAAACATACAACACATCTATTAATAAGGATGATTTTGTTTCTTCATTTCTTAAATAAAGACTATTACAAAATATTTAATATGTATGCCAGGAAAACTAATTTAATTTTGAAAAAAGTGACAGAATGTCTTTTTTTCTCTTTTTGTGAAGAGTAATAGTGCAAGAAATTGGTTTTCAAATTTAATGAACTACTCTGAACCTCTGTCTTCTCTACTGTAAAATGGAACTCAATATTTAACTTTCAAAGATTACTGTAAGAACTAGAGATACTATATGTAAAATTCCTTCCCGATACAAGGCCTGTGCATAGCATCTACTCAAGTAGCAGCTAAAAGGACTGGTAATATTTATCAAATACATATTGATTCCTGATCTAAATGAACAGGAATTGATTATCAACACAGATTAAAAGAAGAAGCAGCAGTGGGATTCTATGAATGAAGAATGAATATATACTCACTGATGCTAGAGATGTCCAGTACTCTTGCCTAGAAAATCCCGTGGACAGAGAGGAGCCTGGTGGGCTGTGGTCCATGGGGTCGCTAAGAGCCGGACACGACAAAGTGACTTCACTTTCACTTTTCACTTTCATGCATTGGAGAAGGAAATGGCAGCCCACTCCAGTGTTCTTGTCTGGAGAATCCCAGGGACGGGGGAGCCTGGTGGGCTGCCGTCTATGGGCTCGCACAGAGTCGGACATGACTGAAGTGACTTAGCTGCAGCAGCAGCAGGGATGTTTTTTGATCTTACAAGGAGCTATTATCAAGGGAATGTTTTTATACAACTATGTATGACTTCAACAGGAACTTATTTACCAAAGGAACATATTTGCATATGACCAATATTAAATTATATTCATAGTAATGAAACCAAATTCACAGTAATTATCTGAAATACTTTGTTAAAAAATTAGATTACATTCTTTTCACTTTAATGTTAAGTGCATTAAATTTCATATGAAAATCAATAACATTTTGTCTAATAAATATTAAACCTTTTACTTCACCAGTGTGATACACTGTATTATTGAATCTCATTAGAAAACAGTTGAGTGCTTTTGTCTTCGTGAAGAGTTAGCTAGGATCAATGTAATTGTCTTGAGAGTCAGTCCTTGTTTCATTAAAACATACACACAGTCAAGTATATTACCTATATAATATATATATAATCTCACCACATTCACTACCATACAACCTGAAATGTTGATCATAAATTTAAAGTGACTGATGATTTTTATGCATCTTTTATATAACTGGATTGAGGTTTTGGGTGCTCTAATTCATTAAGAAAGACATATAGAAGTGCTTATTTTTAATATTGCACAGACTAGTAATAAGAATACTAATTAATTAATGGTAAATTGTTGTTTGGAAATGTATTTCTTTCACTTTCAAACTACCAACCAATTTAATGTCAGACTCCTGTCAAGTGGAACAGACTGATTCAGTTTTTTCAAGTGAATCACAACATATTTTCTCCAAAGTCTACTTCTAGTGTAAAAACAAAGCGGAGTTCTGAACACTAGATTGAAAAGAAGTGTGTGACAGGCTGGCCAGGCGCTCACTATCACCTGATTCTTAGTTTTGCATTTGTCACCCAACCATCACCAGGGAACCAGTGCCAGGCAAACACAAAAGGAGAGTCTAATCCTCTCTGTAAGAACCTTAGAGACACCAAGGGAGCATTTCATGCAAAGATGGGCTCGATAAAGGACAGAAATGGTATGGACCTGACAGAAGCCGAAGTTATTAAGAAGAGGTGGCAAGAATACATGGAAGAACTGTACAAAAAGATCTTCATGACCCAGATAATCATGATGATGTGATCACTAATCTAGAGCCAGACATCCTGGAATGTGAAGTCAAGCGGGCCTTGGAAAGCATCACTACGAACAAAGCTAGTGGAGGTGATGGCATTCCAGTTGAGCTGTTTCAAATCCTGAAAGAGGATGCTGTGAAAGTGCCGCACTCAATATGCCAGCAAATTTGGAAAACTCAGCAGTAGCCACAGGACTGGAAAAGGTCAGTTTTCATTTCAATTTCAAAGAAAGGCAATGCCAAAGAATGTTCAGACTACCGCACAATTGCACTGATCTCACACGCTAGTAAAGTAATGCTCAAAATTCTCCAAGCCAGGCTTCAGCAATACGTGAACCATGAACTCCCTGATGTTCAAGCTGGTTTTAGAAAAGGAAGAGGAACCAAAGATCAAATTGCCAACATCCGCTGGATCATGGAAAAAGCAAGAGAGTTCCAGAAAAGCATCTATTTCTGCTTTATTGACTATGCCAAAGCCTTTGACTGTGTGGATCACAATAAACTGTGGAAAATTCTGAAAGAGATGGGGATACCAGACCACCTGACCTGCCTCTTGAGAAATCTGTATGCAGGTCAGGAAGCAACAGTTAGAACTGGACACAGAACAACAGACTGGCTCCAAATAGGAAAAGGAGTACATCAAGGCTGTATATTGTCACCCTGCTTATTTAACTTCTATGCAGAGTACATCATGAGAAATGCTGGACTGGAAGAAACACAAGCTGGAATCAAGATTGCCAGGAGAAATATCAATAACCTCAGATATGCAGATGACACCACCCTTATGGCAGAAAGTGAAGAGGAACTAAAAAGCCTCTTGATGAAAGTGAAAGAGGAGAGTGAAAAAGTTGGCTTAAAGCTCAACATTCAGAAAACGAAGATCATGGCATCCGGTCCCATCATTTCATGGGAAATAGATGGGCAAACAGTGAAAACAGTGTCAGACTTTATTTTTTTAGGCTCCAAAATCACTGCAGATGATGACTGCAGCCAAGAAATTAGAAGATGCTTACTCCTTGGAGGAAAAGTTATGACCAACCTAGATAATATATTCAAAAGCAGAGACATTACTTTGCCGACTAAGGTCCATCTAGTCAAGGCTATAGTTTTTCCTGTGGTCATGTATGGATGTGAGAGTTGGACTATGAAGAAGGCTGAGCGCTGAAGAATTGATGCTTTTGAACTGTGGTGTTGGAGAAGACTCTTGAGAGTCCCTTGGACTGCAAGGAGATCCAACCAGTCCATTCTGAAGGAGATCAGCCCTGGGATTTCTTTGGAAGGAATGATGCTAAAGCTGAAACTCCAGTACTTTGGCCACCTCATGTGAAGAGTTGACTCACTGGAAAACACTCTGATGCTGGGAGGGATTGGGAGCAGGAGGAGAAGGGGACGACCGAGGATGAGATGGCTGGATGGCATCACAGACTCAATGGACATGAATCTGAGTGAACTCCGAAAGATGGTAATGAACAGGGAGGCCTGGCATGCTGCAATTCATGGGGTCACGAAGAGTGAGACTCGACTGAGTGACTGAACTGAACTGAACTGAAGAACTTCAGATGAATTTCAAATATTGTTTCTCTGCTGAAAAATGAGCTGGGAGTGTGGAACTGGACTCAAGAAATATTTTGGGGCTAAAATATCTTTCAAGGTATAAATCTTCTGTATTAACACTACAATCTACTGAAAATAGGATAGTAGCAATGGAAACCTAAAGGGGTATGGATCTTGAGACAGGAAAATGATGATTCCTTGTATCTCTTGCCAAATATTACATCCGTTTAACTAACAAGGAATAGAGAGGATTTTTCATCAACTTCAACATAGCAATATGTAAAAATCAACTATGTGTCAAGAAGTCTACTAAATCCTTCAAGGGAGTACAAAGCATTAGATTAAAAATAAGTATGTGATGATGCCATTAAAAGCCCACTATGCTGTAATTTTTATAGGTATGAATTTGTTACCAATCAGTAATTCCATGGACAGAGGAGCCTGGAGGGCTACCATCCATGGTTTCACCAAGAGTCGGACATGACTGAGCACACACACCTACACAGAGAACCAGGCGAGTACAGGGGAAGGGACAGTCTCACCCTCTTGACGGAAAAATTCATATGATTCCAAAAGCACATCCAAAGAATATATTTATTGAGATATATTAATTTTTGTGTTTTTCTTTTGACACCTGGTCCTAGTCAGTTGGAAGCAGCCATGTTGCTCCAAGAAGAATTAGAACTGTTACAGCAGAAATCCTTAAAGGAAGTTGACATTCACCTTCTGATTTCATAATTGGCCCTTAAAATCTAGAGTAAGACAAGTCTGGAGGATGGCACTTTCCAGAAGAAAAAAAAAAAAGTTTCTCTAAATCTCAAAGACATCCTTAAGCGGTGGACTCATACAGAAAGGATTCCAAGGAATAGATGAAGAAGACTCAGTCTAAGACCCAGGGAAGCCTCCAGACAAGAAGAGGAAGTGACAGGTGTCTGTGATTCAGAAGAGGGAATTGGAAGAGTAAGAAGATCAGATGATAGTGTCCCAGTTTTGAAGTAAGTGGGATGAGCAAAAGAACACCCAGACTAGTCAGGGGAAATCCAAGAAAACCATGGCTTTTGTGCAAGGCTATAACGTCTGCAAGCATCTCAGGAAAGCATGGATTCAACATGGTACCGGCTAGGTGGGGGGCTTCACAAAAAGGTGACCACACACGGAAGCCTGATGGGGAAAGCAGCTGGGCCTCAGAAGGATGTGCTGAGCTAGGAAGGAACAGAAGATTCCTTCAAAATCAGACAAGTCAGACAATCAGACAAAATCAGACAAGTCGTAGACAAGTCACAGCCCCCTGCATCCTGGACAAAAGAGAACAGATGCGATTATAAGCCAGTGTCTTAAACAAGAGGTGACAACAGTGGGTTCTGATGACCAGGCATGGTGAGGGATGGGCGAGGCCACTGAGGCCCAGGAGAAAGAAGACCTCTTCGCATCACCACTACCCCCATGGAAGTGTCTTCCTTTTCCCAGTTGTCATGGGTTAGTGGAAGTGAAAAGGAAGAACAGCACTGGACAGAAACTGGGAGAGAATTGAAAATTAGGTTCTGTGAAACGAAAAGCCATAGATATGCTATTTCCATGTGCCAAGTTCATTCCCCACTCTTTCACTCACCAGCCCTGCTTCCTCGACTCCACTCCCTCTGTGATGGCACCATGAAGAAGTCTTCATGAATAAGACATCATCAAGAAGTCAAGACTCCTTGCAGAGAACTAAGCATTTTTGTATGTACTATTTTGCAATTATACTGAATAACAGCATCTGAAGAAGGATCTATACAAAAGATCTTTATTTATTTTTAGCTGAATACAGCTTAGTTTCCCTTTCTTTTCCCAATTCCTGATTCTTAAGCTGTTCTAGTCTTACTTCTGTGCAGAAACCAGGATCTTGAGATTTAATAGATGTGCCAAGGTGAGGATATTGGTAGAGGGGTAAAGATTGTTTGATAAGATTCTAGAACTTGGTATACTAAATTTTTAGTTTTTTTTTATCTTCTTTAATGAAAATTTTGAAATTTCAACAGTGACAGAACAGGCATCTGACCTATGTTTGACAATTTATATGGCACATTTTACCTACTTCCATAAACTCTGTCAATTCTTTTTTTTTATCTCTGAAAAACTAGGGAGGAGGAAATGATCACCTCCAACTCTTATGCTTATGGGCACTATTTTCCACTAGAATACTGCAACTTCCTAACAAATGTTCTCTCTGTCTCCAGAATCAGCCACCTCCAGTTCTATTCTCCAGATGACAGTGAGGGTGAGCTTGCTTATACACCGATCTGAATTCTGCTGCTTTCCTGTTTAAACAGGCATCAAGACTACACGATGGAACATGGTCACAAGACCATTCATTTCCTGGACCTGGCTTTCTCCCACCTCATCATCAGCCCCCGCCCATCCTCTCCCCATCAGGTCTGTGCCTGTGCTGTTACCTCCTGCCTGGACTATTCTTCTCTTCCTGCCTTGGCAGTTTGCTGATTCTGCATGCTCAACTAATTATCAAACCACTTTTAGATCACGACTGAGAAACCTTTTATCAAGATGCCTTTGTCCACTTGTAAATTCAGCCTAGGTGCCCCTTATGTGCTCCAATGGCTCCTTGTACTTTCTCTACCATGACACTCAATACACAACATCGTAACTATTTTTTGGTTTTTGTTTTTCATAGCTTTTTTTTCTTTCTATTAACATAGATAACTGACAGTCAGTTACTTTACATTAATGGAAACTATTAATAAAGTTTTAGTTTCAGAGTTGAAATGGATGATTTGATCCTAACGTTTTCCCTTCCTCCCCGCTTCCCTCCTTGTGTTCTTGTGGTCCCTCCTTCATTCTCTTTGTCCTGCCCCCTTTCTCTTTCTTTCCCCCTCTGTTGTCTCTCTCCCTGTCTCTTTCTTCCCTCTCTTGTTTCTTTCCCTGCTTTTTACGTGTTGACACCTAACTGGCAGCTAAACAGAAACTTAGAGATCAATGATTTTTTTCCTAAAAATTTACCCTCAAGTTAGAAAATGGGCAACTTTATTAAAAAGCAAAAAGTAAGCTTCTGGGCATATTTGTATTTCATATGATTGGAGAGTATGTGATTATTTTTCTAACATTTACCACTGTTATCACTGTAGATAATCATTCATGTTTTGTATCATTAGCATAATTGTTCACTCAATAATAAAGGGTACTTCTCCATTTCACTTCTGTAAGTTGTAATTACTCCTTGCAAAATATGAAGAATTTTATATTTTTCTTGTTTTTATCCCAAACTTCAATGAAAAACATAAAAAAACTCTATGTCCTGACTTTTCTTGTGGATGTACAGGTATCAGAAAAAGTGAAAATGTACATTGTACTCAGTTCTTAAGAAGCAACTAAATTGGTTAAAATAATGAGTTCTAAAAACTGCCACTTGCAAATCTCTTTCTACCTCAGTTATATCAAATATAGGACTCATCATTTTAAGTAAATGTTGGATACATTCTTAGTCTATAGAGAATAAGCAGAACTGCATATCTCTGTTTTGATGAGAATATGGTATGGTTATATTAACTTTACATAAGACTTCTGGTGTTTCTCATAATTTTAAAGCTCTCAGAGAAAGCTATGACAGATGCCCATTGATTATTTTTCTATTACATATTTTAAAAACACTTTTTCATTTACCCAGTGAAAGTTGCACAAAACCCATTAAATCAGTGTGGACATGGTTGTTGTAATTGATATGTCTTTGAATAAAAAATGTGAAGAAAAGAAAACAATTATTTCTTAATAGGAATACAGTTTGGTGGGGAGACACTTTAAAAACTAGCTTCCTGAGGGTGGGGGTTAGTAAAAGTTTAATGGCAAAAGTTGTAAACTACTGCTTTCTATAAATAATTCATAACAACAAAAACCTCTCACAGGTAAGTAGATTTCATAGAAAGAGGTGTTAGGCTTTATATGTAATTGACAAGAGGAAAACATTTTAAGTAGGTTTCATTTAGAAAAAGTTATGCTTGCTAAATTGGATATATTAGGATTTGATGTATTAAGAGCAATTTCAGAAGATTACAATACCATTTAAATAGTTTGCGCATATATATCTAAATGTTGACCATGATACTGATGTCACACTGCAGTTAATAATTTAATTTTCTTTAAAGCAATGGAGAGGGTAAGCTTTCTTAGCTGCTTAATTCACATTTCTCTGTAAGTCTTTTGTCAGTTAAAGCTTTCAACCAGCTTTAGCTTTCAAAAGCTTAAAGTAATGCCTTCTCATCTCTCTGTGAGTAGAAAGAAAGCAAACAAACTCATGTAAGGTCAGCATGACATAAAGCAACAAGAGCCAGTAAATTGAAAATGAGGCTGACATTTTGGGGCTAATCCAGCAGTCCTGTAACACTCTTCCAAGCTCCACAGCTGCACAGGACTGTGGACAAGCCGGGCGCAGCCTCCAGGCAAGTGCCCGGAGCGCTGCCTTGGAACGCTATCACTCCAAGAAGAGCAGCAGAGCCCTTTGAGATTGTCTTTGCTTCAGCGATAGAATATTTAGGTAATGTACATGTTAAATCACTGCCACTATGAACTTCAAGGAGAACAAGTTACTCAATCCTGCAGGAAATCAACTCTGAATATTCATTGGAAGGACTGAGGCTGAAGCCCCAGTACTTTGGCCACCTAATGCGAAGAGCCGACTCACTGGAAAAGACCCTGATGCTGGGAAAGATTGAAGGCAAAAGGAAAAGAGGACAGCAGAGGATGAGATGGTTAGATAGCACTGCTGACTCAATGGACATGAATTTGAGCAAACTGTGGAGACAGTGGAGGACAGAGGAGCCTGGCATTCTGCAGTCTGTGGAGTCACAAAGTCAGACATGACTTAGCGGCTGAACAACAACTATGAACTACTGCTTTTTAACTTATCACCAATGCCCCTTTCCTTAAATTCTCAAACCTTGTCTAATGGTAGAAGGACAAACTGTTAAAGAAAACTACACTTAGCCTCTTTCTTTCACATTTTTAAGGCCATACTGTTTCATGCCTAACTCTGGATGTACAGGTTTTATTGGCCCCAAGTAACTGATGGTCTGTAAGGACTTTTCCTGAGTTTAAATGGGAATGTGAGCCAACCTGAATGCAGTTATCTAGACCCAGTTCACATTCTGGATTCATATGGACACAGATCAATCCAGGTTGGATTGGATTCCATAACATGAAGCAAGCAGTCATTTATTTTACTGCTTTTTGTTCAACTTGTGAAATTTGATAATTTGATAAGGACCAGACAGGGTGGAATAATGGTATATTAAATAGATAATGGATGCAAGGTGGAGAGACACAGTCTGTCTTTTTCACTAAACTTTGAGTAGGGAAAACAGTGAAACCACAGAAATCAAGCAATATTATCTTCATCAAAATCATTATATGGCTTAATCTAGTGTGGATAAGCAATTTAGGACTTGGCAAACTTCTGAGATTTTCTGGTTATGTACTTCCTGCAAAGTTTAAGAGCTGCAGAAATTCCCCATATCCAACTGGTAGTTACCCTTTCTTGGGTTGTCTGCTTATCCATTAACATTATCAATGAAGACATGGTTGGTGAGTTCACAAGTATAAAAATAAAATAGCTTTAAAACTGAAAAAAAAATGTTCTTTTGAGTACTTATATACCATTCTCTGGAGATTGTATGAATATTTAAAAGAACTGATATTCTATTCTGAAATCTGGTATGTAAAGAGTACAGTACATGAGAGAAATTTCTTAGGTATTCACAGTAAAAACTCTAGAAATTTAATAGCTTTCTTACCAAAAGAATTCAAGATCGAAGCAGACATGAAGATCTCTTTGGGAATTTTATAACATAGCCTTAAGGACAGGAATGATTTTTAGGGAGCTGATGACTTCATTATGATTTCCAGACCCATTGTTCCTTTATGCAGAATTATTACCACAGTAAAAACAATCTGAGCATGAACTATACAGCATAGATTTTTGGAATGTCTGTGTTTTAGTCAACCTCTCTATATTTTAAAGAAATACTTTTTAAAAAAGGTCAATATCAGTACCTTTATTCTTTGTATTATAATGAACGGAACTGGCTCTTCAGATTTTTGATAAAGCAGGCCACAAACTCAAAAGACTATATTTTTTTCAGAGGAAGAAATTAACTGAATACTTTGAACTCTAATTTCAAATCAAATATTTTAAATATTCATATGCACACAGAGGTAGCAATAGGCAACTTCATTTTCTAGATTCCCTTGGTTTCACTATAGAATATACCAGATTAATCTGATAAAATCATAACTAGAACTATGGCTTAAAGGAAACATAAAAATAGCAGTTACTATTTCTGAACACTGGTGTATTTCTTTTCATTTTCATTTCTATTAATCATAAAACAATCGGCACAGGCAATTTTAATCAGACTTGCTCAGCCAAGTATTAAACAGCAGAGAAAGGGAGAGCGGGTCCAGATCAGCTCTCTACACAGTACTCGCTATCCACTGTAGCTGCTTAGAAGTTACAGGCAGACAGGGTATGGCTATTTGAAAGGCTTTCCTTCTGGAGAAAACATACTACCTACCATATTTGCATATTATCTGTGCAGCAACTAATTATTTTAATGTGAAATATGAAAAATGATAGTACAGCCTAATTTAAAAGTGCCATTTTAAAAATAAAAGCACAATTGTTAAGTAACAGCTGACACTGGAGGTGTAATTGCCTCAGAGCCAAATGGCTTCTCAAATCTTATGCAGGGAAATATTTTTATTAACTCAATAATCTATTTCAGTGTCCTTCAAGTACTGTCCGATATATAACCTTCTTCCTGTGATTTAATTTCACTTTAGAGCCTCCAGAAAGCACATGACCTATAAAATTAAGATAAAAGTTATGCGACTACATAGGAACAGAGACATTAGTAAGCAGAAATTTGTAGAGGAAAAGATTTAGAGCCTATATATCTTCCATTTGGTTATGTCATGTTCTTTTCCAAAAGCTTTAACTTTTTTAAACCTTAGCTTGAAATATTAAATCCTAGGATTTCGACACCTTCATTTTCTTGTGCTTTAACAGGCACTCAATAAATATTTATTGAATGAAATCAGAGATGAGAAAATTTTGTATACTGAAGTTTTTAATATAAACTTCAATTGTATTTAGAATACAATTTAGAGCTACTTATGTTTTCTTAAGAGACTATTATATTTGTGGAATTTTTCTTAGGGGAGAGAAATAATACTCCATTCTGTTTTAAAATTTAGAACAGGGAGCATAAAGTGTGTTCTTACTAAATGAAAATGTACTTATATTTTCTATGTTATAGTCAGTACAAGGAGAAAACTCACAAAGCAGGAAAATAAAAGGTGGAATATTTAAAGAGATGAAGATAGGGGCCGGGAAGAGAAAGTGATAAAGTCACACACACGGAAACACGTCCTGATGCAACAAACCCACATGAGATTCATTGTAATACCAAACCCAGAGACCATGTCATTCAACTCCTGACAAGGAACATGACTGCCCTATATCAAAGTGGCTCTCAGACTGGTAGTAGAGTAAGAATATAGAATAATGCACTACTGTAGTCCAGATCTGCACAAAATCTGCGGAACCTTAGGAGAAAACAAGTCACTCTCCGGAAGATGCAGGGAAGATATCACAGAAGTGGTGTTTTGCTGAGCCTTGAGCTGAGGCAGGACTGGTATCAAAAGGCTGAAGACTGACCCTAAAGATTCGTGCGGCTGAAATAAAAGGTGAATATATGACAGGGGAGGATAAAGAGAGTCAAGTTACAGGAACCGATGTTTGAACACCATTTCAGAGTCACTCCTATGTCGCTGCATTGATAAGAAGAGTGGCCCAATTAAAATACAATCTTCGGAGATGGAGCCCAGGAAAGGGTATTTGTAACAAGCTCTCCTAGAGACTGTAGTGAGCTTCCCTGGTAGATCAGAGGGTAAAGAATCTGCCTGCATGGTGGGAGACCTGGGTTTGATCCCTGGGGTGGAAAGATCCCCTGGAGAAGAGAATGGCTACCCACTCTGGTGTTCTTGCCTGGAGAATTCCATGGACAGAGGAGCCTGGTGGGCTACAGTCCAGGGGGTCACACAGAGCTGGACACAGTTGAGCGATTAACTCTTTCAGACTGTCATGTGCAGCTATATATATAGTTGAGAAACACTGCAGTGGGTGACTGGAAGTCAATGAATATTTTCCAGTGAGGAAATGGCAAAATCAGATCCATTTTAGGAAAATAACTTTGGCCTGGAGAATGGAGGGAGAATGAGTCTGTGTGTTTAAGACTTGGAAAGACTAGATAGCAGTCAGCATTGTATCAGAATACACGTGTATTCATGAAAAGACATGTAAACAGACACACTAAGGAAGAGACCTTTTTTTTTTACTAATGTTAAGACTATTTGAAATTCTTGGTTTAAACTCTTATTGAACGTTATAACCAAGCATTATGAAATTTGTTTATTACCTGTTTGGCACATGGACCTAAAGAACTCAAGCCATGGGTCCTGGTTAGAAATTTTTTTAATCCCTATTTCAAATGCCTTATGAGGATTCACTGTTTACAGTTGCTCTATATCTAATTCATTCTGAAAATGGGAAGAAGTTATTGGCAAGAAACAGTTATGGTAACATTATGATATGCCAGGTTTTTTTGGTCAGATGAAATCACTTTATCTTGTTTTAGGGGTCATATTATTATTCATTAATTGATGATTCTATGTTATTGCCCCTCGGTAAACTTTAAGCATCTATCAGTTTAAGGGAATAGGTAATTTAAAAATGCATTAAGGAATCAGATGCTTTAGTAAATGTTTCCTATATTGTTTTCAAAGTTTTTTTTTATTTTTCTCATTAACAACTATTAATCTGCACAAGGTAGTATGCTTTATTTATAAGGGAATGTCCAATTTTAAAGAAATTTCAAAAAGAATTAGGCCTACTAGTTTCTCTGAACTGTTAAAAATTATATATATGCCTAAAATTGGTACAAATTATTTTATTTAGAAGAAAAATGATTGGTTTTTGTTTTTACCAGTGGTTCTTCCTGTTTTATATGTGTGTGTGTGTGCATTAAAAAAATAGGTCTATTTAAAAACAGTGACACCTTTTTTTTTTTTTTTTTTTACATAGACCTGTTTAAAATGGTGACACCTAGGTGTCCAGTGATACCTCAGAAAAAACTCGTGTGTTTCCTAAAGGGATATTTTCAGCTCATATAACAATGTGAATTGTGTGTTTTCTAGTTATTGGTTATATTATTTTAAGCCAGTATTTAATGTTTCCTAAAATATCTCTTAAACTGGATCAGAGACACTGGAAAACATTCTAACTGTGATTTGTCCACTTAGTAGAGAAAGAGAGTAATACTTCTCTCTTCTTTCCCTCCCTTCTTTCTATCCCCCTCCCTTCTTTTTTTCCCACTACCTACCCTCCATCCTTTTCTTCTTTGATGCAAAAAGTGAGTAACAAGCTCTGACCAAAAGGAACATTCTACAGGAAAGTTATTATTACAGTAAAGTTATTATTAAAGATGAGGAAATAGAGACTTGGTAAGGATAAGTGACTGTCCACATGCCCTAGATGTAGCGGGTGGAGTTAGACCACAGACTTTTCTGGCTTCCTATTTTAATTCAGAATGCCGTGTTAAATGACAATTCCCCCGCAAATGGCTAGTAGAAAACTGCAAAACTCATGATATACTTGTCATACCATTATGGCTCTCCTTCCTTAATAACCTCCTTAGAGATCTGTGTTTCACATCTGGGAAACAGTCTTAACATATAAGCTGGTTACATATAAGCTGGTTTTCTTAGTTTGAGGAGCATCAATCTATTTCAAGAATTTTAAACTTTTTCTATATATTTTTGCATTAAAAATCCTTTGGAAAATATGGTTAAGGTTATAAATTACCTTCTCACAAAAAGTATATACACTCATATAGCTATAATTTTGCATACCGATTTGTTTCATTTTTGTAAATATAATCAGGGAGACAAAAGGAGCTATAGAAAGAACATAGAACACCTTTTTGTTTTTACATGTAAGATTCTTTTCTCTAAAGTGGATTTGTTATATGTGAAAATTAAAAATGTCACCTGAATGATATGAAATGATATGGATAAGATTAATATTAACAATCACTTTAGTACTGTTTCAACCTTGCAAACTCTTAAGGAAAATATGGGTGCACAAAAACACTACAAATCTGAATTATGCTTTATAAAGGAAAACAATTAAACCTCACAACTTTTCTTTGAAATTTACATAGTATGACATGTTATAAAGGTAAGGCTTTGAGAAAAACAGTAAAATTCGTGACCTCATAATCATGACCCCCAAAAAACAGACATAGCACAAAAATTTAATTTTTTAAAGATAAAAATGGCATTCACTTTTATGAAAGAGAAGGGGTTTCACCATCCCTGCCAAGATCTTGGGTAATTGTGCAGCAATAACCTCAGACATCATTTCTGGAAATTCAACACTCAGTGCCCGGGACTGGATAAATGTATTCAAGCAGTACAGATGAAGTTGTTTGACAAGCTGTTGGTTTAACAAATGGATAAGAAACATGTAAGGAAAATAATAAATTTCTAAACTATGTAAACATCGAAGCTTATTTTTCTAATAATAGAAATGCTTCAGATGTCGTTTTTTACCAAAATGAATAAACTCCTCCATTTCCAGAATAATATATAAAATATTACATACATATGATGAAAGATTCTAATATATAGAAAGATTTAAAGAAATGAAAGTATTCTGTAATCCTATTGATAAGCAGTGTGAACATTTGGTATATTTCAAGATTTTTGGTTACACATACTCAAGTACATGCATAATATATATGCATAATATATATATATGCATATATATTTCCATAAGTGAAATTACTTTATAGTCTATTTCTTAATCCAGCTTTTCCCAAATAACAATAGGCAGTCAATACAAACAACCCAACCTGATTCATTTTAATCTAATTTTTTTGGCCACACCATACTGCCTGTGGGATCTTAGTTCCGCAACCAGGGATCAATCCCACACCCCCTGCACTGGCAGCACAGAGTCTTAACCATGGGGCTGCCAGGAAAGCATCATTTCAATCTAATTTTAATTCTGTCAAAATAATTCATGCACATATTTTTGAAAGTCAGATAGTACTGCAAGGCCTACAGGAGCAAAAACACAGAGGCAACCACTCTGAATTACTTTAGTCTGGGTCATTTGATATTTACCTCTGTATTTCTAATAAATTATATTTCCAAACGGTTACATTATTAGGATCCTATTAAATAAGGATTTAGCTTTTTTGTATTATACACCCATCTCCCTCAGCTACACACACTTTCTCTTCTTCCTATTTTCTCTCTATATATATCTCAATTTTTGGCTATATCAATATCTAGCATTTATATTATAAAAATTTTTATTGTTTCTTGCTGGATTACATTTCTTTTCCTATATGAGTTACTTTAATTTTGCTAGTGCTAATCACCTCATGTTTCTGTGGGTTTTTGTTTGTTTTTTTCTATATTTATCACAAAGCCATAGTCAAATTTTCTGACAGAATTCTAAAACTTACTTCAGTATGTTCATACAATTAGTAATATCTCAAATTGAACTTTTTTTTTCTTGGTGCTAGTACCCTGAAGTGACTCAGCAGCAGCAGCAGCAGCACCCTGAAACCCTGTGCACTAGTTACTGTGCGGGACGCCCTGTTGCGTCCCTCCTGGGTTGAATCTCATACTCCTTCGGCTTACGCCAGGGTTCTGTTGTAAGAAATTCTGCAGATGTGTATACTATCATGTAAGAAACGAAGCGCCAGTCTATGTTCAATACAGGATGCAGGATGCTTGGGGCTGGTGCACGGGATGATCCAGGGAGATGATATGGGGTGGGAGGTGGGAGGGGGCTTCGGCATTGGGAGATCGTGTACACCTGTGGCTGATTCATGTCAATGTATGGCAAAACCAATACAGTATTGTAATGTAGAATAAAGTATTAAAAATAAAAAGAAAAGAAATTCTGCAGATGCCGTTGAGAAAGGGTGTATTTGAGGTAAGGTCTGGGAGACCTTGCAAGTCTGAAAATACTTTTAGGATGCCATCATATTTGTTTGATGGGTTGGCTGGTACAAAATTCTTTGAAGATTTTTCTTTCTTACAAAATTCTTTATTATTTTCTGGGTTGCAGTATTTTTGTTGAGAAGTCCTACAACATTCTGAATCCTGATGATTTGATGTGACTTGCTTCTTTTTCACTGGTATATTTTAGGATACCCTCTTTATTCTAGGTATGCTGAAATTTTACAATACTGTGCCTGGGTTCAATTGGGTTGAGTCTGTATACTGGGCCCTTATGCTCAGAAAATTTATATCCTTCAGTTCTAGCAACCTTTCTTTTAAGATTACTTATGCAATTTCCTCTCCTTGATTTTCTCCACCTTTTCTTTTGAGATTACTAAGAACTGGAAAATGAAGCCCTGTGGATTAATACCCTAAATGTGCTTTCTCCCTACATTTTCATATCTTTTTATTTTTTGTTACTTTTATCTGAATTTTCCTGAGATTTATATTTTCTGAGTTTTATATTTATATTGAATTTTTAACTTATGCCCTCCTTTAATTATCCAAAAGTATTTTCTCACTAAATATTCTTTTTAAAATGTTTTCTAGTCTTTTTCATGGATGCAGCATCATTCTTACTTCTGAGAGTATTTTAATTTTTGATGCTTTCTTCTGTTATCTGCACTGGAGCTTTTTCCTTCAAGTTACTTTTTTTTTCCTGTTTATTTTGTTCTCTGCCTTACATTTGAGACACTATCTAAATGGCTAATAATTCTTGGCTATTCACATTCAGCAGTGAGGCCTCATATTTGATCTAGTGAGCAGAGAGCTTTTTTATGCCTTGATTATTATTTTAGTGATTTTGAACACAGTAATGATAAAAGTTTGTATGCAAAACATCTTGACTAACCCTATATATTTATCCAGTTTGGTGTTAGGCATTTCTAAGGTGTTTTTTTTTTTTTTTCTTGTATAAACAGTGAGGCATACATGCCTTAAATACTTGCCTAATTATTTAAGATAAACCCTAAAAAGTGAGAACTTGAAAAGAATGTGACCGTTAACTATTGCCACACACTGCTAGATTGTCCATTAGCATTGTTGCTAACTTATAACTCCACCCAAAATGGTATGAGAATCTTATTCTCCACATCCATATCTTTGCTTTTCCAGTTTACATAAAATATTTTCTAACTTAAGACAAAAACATTTTGGAGCATTTTCAGGGATATGTATCACAATTCCTATCAACCATTAAATTATTCTCAAATCTCACAAATACTAGTAAAAGGATATTTCAGTGATCTATACTGAAAATGAAAAAGCACAATATAAACTGTGAGCAGTATGATCCAAGTACTATTTTAAAGTGTAAGTACAAACATAAATTTGACGAATACACATGAAGTAAAACTTGTAGTTCACACTTAAGAAGTAATAGATAGAATTCAGAAAATAATCACTGATATTCTAAAAACCAAAATACTTACATCATGCAAGTTATCAAGAAGTTTTGTAAGCTGATAGAAACGCTGTGAGCTAGGGACAACTCCTTTTTGCCTCAAACCAATTGCCTTGATGAGCTCTCTAATGTAACTTGATCTCATCTCTTCAAACTGGTTTTGACTTCTTAGTCCTTCTAAAGGAACTGTAAGAAGATAATTACAAGTGGCAGTTATGTTTAAAAAGATGACACCAGCCTTTTATAACATAAATTTCTGAACTATACAGTGCTTTCTTGATACACAACTCTAGAAACAAATATCTAAGCAGAAAAGAGTGCTACTAACAGTTTTAGGACATGTAAAACTTCTAGTTCTTTTGAAGAATATGGTACTAACAACTAGGTAAGTTAAAGAACATCTCACCTTATTTTAGAGACATATTAATGAATTGCGCATTTGACTTAGCATCTGCTCAAAAGAGCATCTGACATTATTGTACATTCCTGTCTCAAATATTTAGTTGACGTTTACAATGACGGATATGCTGCATCTTTTTGTTTTTTTTGTCTCCTGACTTTGATACAAGAGAAAATCATTGATGTTTGAATTTTCTCTTATATTCAGCCACTTGGCTATACTCTATTTTATTTATGTATTCATTTATTAATATTGTTAAATATAACAGTTTTTGTTAGATTACCTTTTTTTTTTTTTTTGGTATACGACAATACTATACTCAAATAATATTCTTATTTTCTCCTTTCCAACAACTGTAGTTGTCATTTCTGCTTCATGGTTCAATATATTGTTTAAGTCTTCCGGAACAATATTAAGTAATGACAGTAGCGGTAAATACTCAAATTTTGGTGCTGATTTTATTGATAAATGCCTCTCATAATAAAATTAGCAACAAAATTTGAGTATTTATCATTACTGTTATTATTTAATATTAAATAATAACTTCTACCTCAGAAATCTTTAACTCATACATCCAAATTTTAGGCGCAACGTCCTGCTATAGCCCACTCTCTTGTTTCCACTACATAGTCAATAAACCTACAGCCTTTCTCCTAAGTCTTTCCGGTTCTTCTGTTGTGACCTGTCTGAGATGTCCTGGTTGGTTTCTTTAGCAACTCTATTACCAGAATCCCCAGCTCCCTTATTTCCTTTTACGTTGGTTGCAACTGTCCCACAAAAATCTTCAACCATAAGTGAAGTTTCTGCAACTATATCCAGATTACTGAAAGAAAAACATAATCTATGGATTTATACATCTAGATATTTATGATCTTGACCTTTTGCAATATTTCTAGAGAGAAGTGTACTTCATTTGAGCAAAGTCAACTCTATGTCTCCAGCAAAGGTAGATAAATAAAGCTTTTTAAAGACTTCTTTCTTTATTCCCTATATCCCAACAGACCTTCATTTCTACTTCCCTTGGAAAAAGAAGGCCAGAGATAATAAGCCAATAGAAACTAAGAGTGAACTCTGGTTTAGAGTCTTGAAGAGTTCAGATCCTCAGTATAAAAGGGACTTAGGTAATTTGGGCAATAGGACACTTTTGCGCCAACTGAAAACTTAACTGTGTATGTTATGTGTACCATAACATATAGTATTATAACATATAGTATCATAACCTATTCACTTTGCTTCATATAGCAACTATTTTAAACATCCATAACTCTTTTAAACATCCCAACCAATTTTCATATCTCCTCACTCTTTACCATGACTACAAAATTATTTTTTCTTCTGATTACTGAAGTATTGTTTTCTCACTGGGCTTTAAAGAGCTGGAAAACTAGAAACCCAAAGCCTTCAACACTATCCATCTACTTGTTGAAAACCAGACTTGAAGCAATGATCCTTACTTTAAGAAAATCAGGCCTAATCTCATCCTGCCTCATGGAAAAAGCAAGATAGTTCCAGAAAAACATCTATTTCTGCTTTATTGACTATGCCAAAGCCTTTGACTGTGTGGATCACAGTAAACTGTGGAAAATTCTGAAAGAGATGCGAATACCAGACCACCTGACCTGCCTCTTGAGAAATCTGTATGCAGGTCAGGAAGCAACAGTTAGAACTGGACACAGAACAACAGACTGGTTCCAAATAGGAAAAGGAGTACGTCAAGGCTGTATATTGTCATCCTGCCTATTTAACTTCTATGCAGAGTACATCATGAGAAACGCTGGACTGGAAGAAACACAAGCTGGAATCAAGATTGCCAGGAGAAATCTCAATAACCTCAGATATGCAGATGACACCACCCTTATGGCAGAAAGTGAAGAGGAACTAAACAGCCTCTTGATGAAAGTGAAAGTAGAGAGTGAAAAAGTTGGCTTAAAGCTCAACATTCAGAAAACAAAGATCATGGCATCTGGTCCCATCACTTCATGGAAATAGATGGGCAAACAGTGAAAACAGTGTCAGACTTTATTTTTTTGGGCTCCAGAATCACTGCAGATGGTGATTGCAGCCATGAAATGAAAAGACGCTTACTCCTTGGAAGAAAAGTTATGCCCAACCTAGATAGCATATTCAAACCAGAGACATTACTTTGCCGACTAAGGTCCATCTAGTCAAGGCTATGGTTTTTCCTGTGGTCATGTATGGATGTGAGAGTTGGACTGTGAAGAAGGCTGAGCACCGAAGAATTGATGCTTTTGAACTGTGGTGTTGGAGAAGACTCTTGAGAGTCCCTTGGACTGCAAGGAGATCCAACCAGTCCATTCTGAAGGAGATCAGCCCTGGGATTTCTTTGGAAGGAATGATGCTAAAGCTGAAACTCCAGTACTTTGGCCACCTCATGTGAACAGTTGACTCATTGGAAAAGACTTTGATGCTGGGAGGGATTGGGGGCAGGAGGAGAGGGGGACGACCAAGGATGAGATGGACATGAGTCTGAGTGAACTCTGGGAGATGGTGATGAACAAGGAGGGCTAGTGTGCTGCGATTCACGTGGTTGCAAAGAGTTGGACACGACCGAGTGACTGAACTGAACTGAACTGAACTAACAACATGCTCCCAGGATATGATAATCTAATCACTAGGCTCTCATCCTATACTCCTGGGATATCTCTGAAAATTATTCTCCTTTACACTCTCTTCCTTAGATTTCAGATCTATGATGAACCAGCTGTAAAAAGTTATTTCTATTTTATTTGAGCTCTTTATATTAATTCATTGTTTTCTTAATTATTACACTCAGCATTACATGACTGGAGAATTTTCTCTGAGATTCTTATTGATTCCATATGTGGATTGTCAGCATTTCTTGTAAATATTTTGTGGCAAGTGGGAGAGAGTGACTGAAGGGCAGTTAGCAATATGCTTGCTATTTTAGATGAGAATACTTCAAAAATACTTATTTTTGGTTTAGTTATTTCAAAATAGTATGTATCAATTAGAAAAATTTTGAAAAATACTGAAAATACAAAGAAAATTATAAGTCACCTGAGATCCTACAATCCAACAGTTTGGGATATTTAATAATATTATATTGAGAATATTTACAAAATTAAATCATTCAAAATTCTTCACATATGAATGTTTAACTCATATAAAATTTAATATCACAGAAATGTGTAGTAAATGCAAGTTATTTAATTATTTTATCATTCAACACTTATATCATGCAACATCATGCAATATTTTACTAATATAAACAATACCTGCACTCATCTCACATGCTAGTAATGTAATGCTCAAAATTCTCCAAGACAGGCGTGAATAGTACGTGAACTGTGAACTTCCAGATGTTCAAACTGAATTTAGAAAATGCAGAAAAACCAGAGATCAAATTGCCAACCTCTGCTGGATCATAAAAAAGCAAGAGAGTTCCAGAAATACATCTACTTCTGCTTTATGGACTATGACAAAGCCTTTGACTATGTGGACCACAAGAAACTGGAAAATTCTTAAAGAGGTAGGAATACAAGACTAACTGACCAGCCTCTTGAGAAACCTGTATGCAGGTCAGGGAGCAACAGTTAGAACTGGACATGGAACAACAGACTGGTTCCAGGAAAGGAGTACGTCAAGGCTGTATATTGTCATCCTGCTTATTTAACTTATATGCAGGGTACATCATGAGAAATGCTGGGCTGGAGGAAGCACAAGTTGGAATCAAGATTTCTGGGAGAAATATCAATAACCTCCAGATATGCTGATGAAACCACTGTTATGGCAGAAAGCAAAGAACTAAAGAGCCTTCTGATGAAAGTGAAAGAGAAGAGGTGAAAAAGTTGGCTTAAACTTCAACATTCAGAAAACTAAGATCATGGCATTTGGTCCCATCACTTCATGGCAAATAGATGGGGAAACAGTGGAAACAGTGACATACTTTATTTTGGGGGCTCCAAAATCACTGCAGATGGTGACTGCAGCCATGAAATTAAAAGAGGCTTGCCCCTTGGAAAAAAAGCCATGACCAACCTAGATAGCATATTAAAAAGCAGAGACATTATTTTGCCAACAAAGGTCCATCTAGTCAAATCTATGGTTTTTCCAGTAGTCATATATGGATGTGAGAGTAGGACCATAAAAAGGCTGAGTGCTGAAAAATTGATGCTTTTGATCTGTGGTGTTGGAGAAGACTCCTGAGAGTTCCTTGGACTGCAAGGATATCCAACCTGACCATCCTAAAGGAAATCAGTCCTGAATATTCATTGGAAGGACTGATGCTGAAGCTGAAACTCCAGTACTTTGGCCACCTGATGGGAAGACCTGACTCACTGGAAAAGACCGTGTTGCTGGGAATGATTGAGGGCAGGAGGAGACGGGGATGACAGAGGATGAGATGGCTGGAGGGCATCACCGACTCAGAGGACATGAGCTTGAGTGAGCTCCGGGAGTTGGTGATGGACAGGGAGGCCTGGCGTGCTGCAGTCCATGGGGCCGCAAAGAGTCGGACACTACTGAGCGACTGAACTGAACTATGATGAATGTCATTTCTGATATTTAAATGATATATTCTTATAAGCGGAATTATTAGAGTAAAAGGTATTAACTGTCTTAACACTCAAAATATATATTTCTAAATTATCAACACTTCTTACTATTTATGTTGGGTGGTTGGTTCTGGGCAATTTTCATTTAGGGTAATGATTTATAGAGAAAAAGAAAATATCATCTCATTTTAATTTCTCCAATTGTTAGTGAGGTTGAATAATTTTTTAATGCTTATTAGTGATTTGGTTTTATTTAAAAATTTTTTTCTGTTTGTACTCATTTTTTTATTAAGATATATTTAAAATATTTTCTAAGTTTGTTGTTTAAAGCCCAGTTTTAAAATATTTAATCAGTGCTGTAACGTTATTAAGGCAAAGAGTCCTATCTAGGTAACCCCAATTTTCCCATGCTCAGAAAGCCAATGCTTTCAATATTTTCAACTGTTTATTTTGGTCTTTCCTTCCATAGTTTTAAGTGACACCCTTATATTGCTGTTATTTGAATTCTTAACAGCATGGAAAATAGAGCTAAAGCTCTATTTCCATATTCCAGATCATCACCCCTATACCACAATCATATACTCACATATGAAGAACTTCCTGTTTCTCATCTGCCTAATATAATTTTCATAATATTTCTTAGATCAATATTCAGTGTTTATTATTTTAGCTATGTAAAATGTTACCACAGTCAAGTCATATAGAATTAACTAGGATTTCTTTCCAAGTATAATTTTTTGTTTTACTGAGAGTAAGTAACCATACCAATGGGTGTGAAGTGGTATCCACCTGTGGCTTTTGAGCTTCTCTAATGATTAGTGATGCTGAGTATTTTTTCATGTGCTTAATGGCTATTTGTAAATCCTCTTTTTGAGAAATGTCTATTAAGGCCTTTATTTTGAAATTGGTTTATTTTTTGTTGGTGTGGGATTGCAGAAATTCTTTATGTGATCTGGATATTAATACTCTTCCTTTAGCAGATATATTTTTCAATATTTTCACCAAATCAATGGATTAACCTTTCTTTGTGTTGAGTCCTTTGATGCACCAAAGTTTTAAATTTTGCCAATGTCTATTTAGGGCATCCAAGGGGCTCAGTGGAAAAGAATCTGCCTGCAGGAGATGCAAGTTCAGTCCCTGGGTTGGAAGATCCCCTGGAGAAGGAAATGGCAACTCATTCCAGTATTCTTACCTGGGAACCCCAAGGACTGAGGAGCCTGGTGGGCTACAATCAATAGGGTCACAAAGAGTTGGACATGACTAAATGACTGAGCATGCACACACACTTCCTTCTGAAACCTCTGCTTTGGAGAGGTTTTCCAACTTTCAAAGTCTCTAGCCACTTTAAAATTATACACACACACACACACACACACACACACACACACACACACACACACATATATATTTCCAAGAATTCTTTTCTTTGTGTTATTCCTTTTCATATATTCAGTATTGTTTCATGAATAGAATATGTTATTTTATTTTTCTAAAGAAGAGGAGTGAAAGGCAAAGGAGAAAAGGAAAGATATATCCATCTGAAGGCAGAGTTCCAAATAATAGCAAGGAGAGATAAGAAAGCCTTCCTAAGTGAATGCTGCAAACAAATAGAGGACAACAATAGAATGGGAAAGACTAGAGATCTCTTCAAGAAAATTAGAGATACCAAGGGAACATTTCATGCAAAGATAGGCTCAATAACGGACAGAATTGGTATAGACCTTACAGAAGCAGAAGATATTAAGAAAAGGTGGCAAGAAGACACAGAAGACTACACAAAAAAGATCTTCATGACCCAGATAATCACGATGGTGTGATCACTCACCAAGAGCTAGCTATTCCGGAGTGCAAAGTCAAGTGGGCCTTAGGAAGCATCACTACAAACAAAGCTAGTGGAGGTGATGGAATTCCAGCTGAGATATTTCAAATCCTAGAAGGTGATGCTATGAAAGTGCTGCACTTAATATGCCAGCAAATTTGGAAAACTCAGCAGTGGCCACAGGACTAGAAAAGGTCAGTTTTCATTCCAATCCCAAAGAAAAGCAATGCCACAGAATATTCAAACTACTGCACAATTGCACTCATCTCACACACTACCAAAGGAATACTCAAAATTCTCCATGTGAGGCTTCAACAGTACATGAACCAAGAACTTCCACATGTTCAACTGGATTTAGAAAAGGGAGAGGAACAACAGATCAAATTGCCAGAATCTGCTGGATCATAGAAAAAGCAAGACAATTCCAGAAAATCATCTACTTCTGCTTCACTGACTATGCTAAAGCCTTTGACTGTGTAGATCAAAATAAACTGGAAAATTCTTAAAGGGATAGGAATACCAAACCAACTTCCTTCCTTCCTGCCAAAACTGTATGCAGGACAAGAAGCAACAGTTGGAACCAGACATGGAATAATAGGCTGGTTCCAAACTGGAAAAGGAGTACGTCAAGGTTGTATACTGTCACCTTGCTTGTTTAACTTTCATGCAGAGTACATCATGCAAAGTGCTGGGCTGGATAAAGCACAAGCTAGAATCAAGATTGCCAGGAGAAATACAAATAACCTCAGATATGGAGATAGGGCTTTCCTGGTGGCTCAGATAGTAAAGAATCCCCCTGCACTGTGGGAGACCTGGGTTCTATCCCTGGGTTAGGAAGATACCCTGGAAAAGGGAATGGCAAACCAGTCCAGTATTCTTACCTAGAAAATTCCATGGACAGTGGAGCCGGGCAGGCTACAGACCATGGGGTCACAAAGAATCAGACATGACTAAGCAACTTTCACTCACTCATTCACTTAGATATGCAGATGACACTACCCTTATGGCAGAAAGCAAAGAGGAACTAAAGAGTCTCTTGATGAAGGTGAAAGAGTAGAGTGAAAAAGTTGGCTTAAAACTCAGCATTCCAAAAACGAAGATCATGGCATCCGGTCCCATCACTTCATAGCAAATAGATGGGGAAACAATGGAAACAGTGGCAAGACTTTATTTTCTTGGGCTCCAAAATCACTGCAGGTGGTGACTGCAGCCATGAAATAAAAAGGAAAGATATGACCATCCTAGACAGCATATTAAAAAGCAGAAATGTTACTTTGGTTTGTCTAGTCAAAGCTATGGTTTTTCCAGTAGTCATTGTGGCTCAGCTGGTAAAGAATCTGCCTGCAATGCCGGAAACCTGGATTTGATCCCTGAGTTGCAAAGATCCCCTGGAGAAGAGAAGGGCTACCTACTTCAGCATTCTGGCCTGGAGAATTCCATGGACTGTATAGTCCATGGGGTCACAAAAGTCAGACAAGACTGAGGAACTTTCACTTCCAGTAGTCATGTATGGATGTGAGGTAGGACCATAAAAAGGCTGAGTGCTGAAAAATTGATGCTTTTGATCTGTGGTGTTGGAGAAGACTCCTGAGAGTCCCTTGGACTGCAAGGAGATCCAACCTGACCATCCTAAAGGAAATCAGTCCTGAATATTCATTGGAAGGACTGATGCTGAAGCTGAAACTCCAATACTTTGGCCACCTGATGGGAAGACCTGACTCACTGGAAAAGACCCTGATGCTGGGAAAGATTGAAGGTGGGAGGAGAAGGGGATGACAGAGGATGAGATGGTTGGATGGCATCACTGACTCAATGGACATGAGTTTGGGCAAGCTCTGGGAGATGATGAAGGACAGGGAAGTCTGGCGTGCTGCAGTCCAAGGGGTCACAAAGAGCCGGACATGATTGGGTGACTCAACAACAACAATGGATAGCTTTTAAATTTCTCCATGGTCTCTCTTTCCTCTAAATTATTTTTCTATTTTGTCTTTATGTTTGATATAAAAGACCTTCCTCAGATGCCCTGGTTGTTTATTTATATTCAAGCATGGAAACTAAAAGCTGATTGCTAGTACTGTTTGAATAAGTAGTTATTATTGACTATAAGCTTTAGTGTAGGGCATTCTGGCTGAGCTATTTCAAAGAGAAAGCCTTGCTATTAGCATATTTAGTTCTTTTTTTCTAGCTTAATAAATTCTTTATAAAAGAATCTTTCATTTTCCTATCTGGAGAATATAAACCTGGATGACAGTGTTCTAGAGGACTGGTGATTTTGGAAGGTGTTGTCTCAACATTTGGTATATAATCTTAATCTGTTTACACCATCCCCCTTCACCCTCATCAGCGCCTGCAGTCCACCAACCCAACTGCCTTCTGTTACATCCTCTTCAGGGAATAAACCTACAGTCTCTGCCTTAGTTTCAGAACAACTGCACCATTGGTGGATATTTAGAAACACATTTTCAAGAGAACTTGGTGGTTTTAATTCTACTTTCACTCTCATTAAAAACAAATAAAGATCACTGTTGTTACTAACTGCAAAACATGTCAGAGGTTCAGTGATACAAATCAAGGTGATTGCTTTTTGACTTTGCCACGTCTGACTCTTTGAGACCATGTGAACTGTGGCCTGCCAGGCTCCTCTGTCCATGGGTTCTGCCAGGCAAGAATACTGGAGTGGGTTGCCATTTCCTCCCCCAGAGGATCTTCTTGACCCAAAGACAGAACCTTGCATCTTCTGTGTCTCCTGCACTGGCAGGCAGGTTCTTTACCACTGAACCACCCGGGAAGCCCTTCACTTTTTCAGGTACACTAAATTAGTTTCTGCTTGCTGGCTTGTGGAATTTTATGCTACTGATATTTCTTTCATTTTATTTATTTTATTGTTTAAGAAATCCCATGACTACTAGTTTTACGTAGTTTAAAAGGAACAATGATTAAAGTGTGTATTCAACCTGCCATATTTTCCTGGATATCTGTATTTTAATTTTTAATGGCAAATGGGTGGTTTAAATTCTTAAGCCATTGAACTTTTCTTTTGCCAACTTTTCTATTACATATATTTTAAAAAAGTATTCTTTGAGATTTCTCATTTTTATTTCTTTTAGCTTATTTTTAACAAGCTAAAGTGTTTACAACTATGAGCTGCTTATTTTAGGATACAATTTGAGCTAAATATTCAAACTGAGTTTTCCTCAAACATAAAACTTCTTTTCTCAACAATATTTATTTGTTCCATACTCAAAGACTTCTAGTGTTTCCATTGTAGGATATAAAGTTCTAGTATATATAGTCTGATTTGACTAAAAATTCAGAATATGTATTTTCCACATTATTAATCATTCCAACTTTCTAATTCTCTTCCCATCCCCATATTTTTATAATACTTACCTATTTTTTAAGATTTAAAGATGAATTTCAATAGCTGTGCCAAGTGTCTCCTCAAAATCCCCATTAAAATTTGTGTAGATTTTATTATACAAATTATTACATATAATAATAAATAATTTATATATGTGTATATATGTAGTACTATGCATTAAGTACATAACCTTCCCTTTTCTTAAAGTTGCAAATGGCTGAAAACCTTGCCTTCCATGGTATGTGAGTGGAAGTCATGTGTATCCGCCTTCCTTTCCTTACAACTGTCTTCCCTTAGCACTGCTCTAGTGATTATGGAGGCAAGTGTCAAGATGCTGTCTCCATCTGCCTGAACACCTGAGTGATAACAATGAGCCTCCCTGTAGATCTGCAGTGAAAATATAGTAAGAAGAATAAGTACTTAAAATTTTTGAAAGCTACTGAGGTTTAGGGATTGTTTGGTTCCCTGCATAATGTAGCCTACCCATAAATACAGTATTATGTTAATGCTATCAACCAATTTGGGAGATCTAGGACCATCTATGATATATCTACTATTGAATTCATTACTATCAAGAAAAGAATTGACAGGAGTTAACTGCTGTATTATTAAAGTTCTTTCAGTTGACTCTGTTGGCCAGTCCCATATCAATTCCTTTGTCTACTTTGTGCTTTTTAAATCAAATTATGATTGAAGGTCTGTGCTCCAGATAGAATTTCCAAGGGTCGGGTAAAGGTCTATGGTTCTCTAGATCCTGTATTAATCTGTGTCTGGGCATAGACTTTATGAGATAAACTGCCTTCTTAAGAGTTCAGCTTTTCTGCCTTTCCTCTTGATATGCTCCCCCAGCCCTACCATGTAAGATTCATGCATCTAGAAGGAAATCCTTGCAGAAATCTTTTCTGAGAGACTCCTGTCTCACTTTCTACCTCAGGTCTTAGCTCTCTGTGATTTCCTTTCAAATCACAATGACTGAAGGAGGAACCAATTCAAACAGTCTGCCTGTGTGTGGGAAGGGCACAGGAAAGGGTAAAGGTGGAAGCAATTTAAAGTTTTCCACTTAGACCCTGGGAGAGCCATGGAGGCAGAGGGACACATGTTCTTTGTGTGTGAGAATGAATGGATGGGCGTCTACCCACTCTTGTGGTGACCAGTGCTATTTCTTTGGAGTACACAGCTAGGGGGCGTTCCCAAGCTCTCCTGCAATTAGGGTAGACCATAGAACGTGGCATCCGGTCCCATCACTTCATGGGAAATAGATGGGGAAACAGTGGAAACAGTGTCAGATTTTATGTTGGTGAGCCCCAAAATCACTGCAGATGGTGATTGTAGCCATGAAATTAAAAGATGCTTACTTCTTGGAAGAAAAGTTATGACCAACCTAGATAGCATATTCAAAAGCAGAGACATTACTTTGCCGACTAAGGTCCATCTAGTCAAGGCTATGGTTTTTCCTGTGGTCTTGTGTGGATGTGAGAGTTGGACTGTGAAGAAGGCTGGGCACTGAAGAATTGATGCTTTTGGACTGTGATGTTGGAGAAGACTCTTGAGAGTCCCTTGGACTGCAAGGAGATCCAACCAGTCCATTCTGAAGGAGATCAGCCCTGGGATTTCTTTGGAAGGAATGATGGTAAAGCTGAAACTCCAGTACTTTGGCCACCTCATGAGAAGAGTTGACTCATTGGGAAAGACTGATGCTGGGAGGGATTGGGGGCAGGAGGAGAAGAGGACGACGGAGGATGAGATGGCTGGATGGCATCACTGACTCCATGGACATGAGTCTGGTGAACTCTGGGAGTTGGTGATGGACAGGGAGGCCTGGTGTGCTGCAATTCATGGGGTTGCAAAGAGTCGGACACGACTGAGCAACTGAACTGAGATCTAGTCTTCAAACCTTCTCTTACTCAGTGCTCATCTTCTAGTCAGATAAAATGGAAGACTCCAAGCTGATACAAAGGGTAGAGCCTCTGGATGAAAGGAGCCTGGGTTTCCTTGGCCAACCCACTGGGCTGACTGTGAGTGGGCCGTAAACTGTTATTATATTATGCTACTGATTCCTGCAGTTACGTGCTATAACTGTTAGACTATCCTGAGATAAAGTGAACAGTTACAAATAAAACTGTGTTTTATAGAGTAAATCCCTTTGTAGAGTGGGGGTGAAGGGAAGCATAGTCTGTGTTTATGCAGTATTAATTAGTTCATAATACTTAATTGGATGAATATGAAAAAGTTATTTAATCATGTTTTACCCAAAAAGAATAGAAACTGGCTTACTTGATGGGCTATCTTAGTATTAGGTGATAGATAAAATCTGAGAAATATGAAATGACTTTATTATAGTCTATAGATGCTTCTCTTTTGCAGTTTCAAACTCATTAAGATTCATAACTCATCTATAATCATACAATAGCACTGTTGTTTGAGACTTCCTTAATGAATTAAAAATTAAAAAGTAAATCTCTTGCATTCAGTTACTTATACTCACTTGTATTGAGAAGTAGCAATACTTTCATACAGAGGAACTCTTCTTGGCTGACTTGAAGCTTCACAAACTCCTGTGGGATCTGCCACATGGTTAGGCATAATGAATAGAACGATGACTCCTTCATCCGCTGTCTTGCACCACACACACACACAAAAAGAAAAACCAACAGTGGAAAAAAAAAACACACACAGGGTCTTAGCTAGTTTAGGTACTTTATGAGTGATTATGAGTTTTAGTTATTACCTGATTTATTGAACATGACTTTTTATAAACAAACTCAATATTTGGAATTTTAAATGTCTCCTAAATTTACTCACACTAATGGATTTTGAGGTTAAAATTTTTGAAGTTGGAAGTTTATTTTAAATACACATTAACTAAGATGAATGTTGCCATTCACTTTTACTATCACATTTTAAAAGCCTAACCCAAGAAAGGAGAGCAAAGTTGTAGCAGTTAAATGTGGGATGATTTGGGAGAATGGCATTGAAACATATATAATATCATATAAGAAACGAATCACCAGTCTAGGTTCGATGCAGGATACAGGATGCTTGGGGCTGGTGCACTGGGATGACCCAGAGAGATGGTAGGGGAAGGGAGGTGGGAGGGGGTTCAGGATTGGGAACACGTGCACACCCGTGACAGATTCATGTTGATGTATGGCAAAACCAATACAGTATTGTAAAGTAAAATTTAAAAAAAATAAAAATAAAAATGTGGTGCTGAGAAACACTCAGAAAATATTTATTTACTGATTTCTTTCCTTGTGGATAAAATATATAAAATTTTGTGTGCAATCCAATGGGAGAGTGAATTCAATTCACAGAAATTGAATAGTGTAGACTACTTCGCTGCATTCAGTTTAGAATATTCGTGTAAAATGGCTACACTGTGAATGATTTTAGAGGAAATATATGGTGATATAGAAAAGAGAACATTAGCAGCATTAAATAATCGATAAGACAAACATGAATTCTGAATACTGAGGACACTTACTTAAGGTATTTTCTCAGCTATGTCCTGTTTGGCAGTATCTGTACTAGTCAAAGAAGTGATCAGGAGTGGTGGGAAAAACAACACAAAACCAGAGTTGACTCAGGAGAGAAAATGAGTCCCAACCATCACTTGGATTCTTTGGCAAATTACAAAGTCTCGTCTGCCTTAGTATTCTAAACTGTGAAATAAAGGGTGCTGATTCCTTACAAATTTCAAAGGATTGTGGGATAAAATAGAATAACATATATGAAAGTTACCTGCAATCTCTAAAGTTTAGTAAGTTTAGTAAAGTTTAGTAAGTTTAGTAAAGTTTAGTATAACTTATCATTTTATACAATTCTGAGTCAACAGACTCAATTAGGACAGTACAAATACTTTCATGAAAAGATTCTATTCAGTTTAAAGTTATATGTAGAAAGTTAATTATAGTAATTCCAATATAATCAAGCAAATTGGTTCAATTTTATCTTTCAATGTTTTAAATACATTACCAGTCTAATTTATCCTCTAGGAAGACAAATAATATTTTTACTTTTTGAAGGTAAGTCAATACTTTTAAGCAAAAATATTCCTCGTTTACTTCATTATTTTCAATACTGTCAATGTAAAATTTTAACTTGACAAACTAAACGTTTATTTGGTCTTGAAGAAGACCAAATGTATTTCTCGATACATTTCTGAAGTTTAAGAAAGTTTTATTTGTGACAACTACTATATATTGAAAAAGAAAAAGCTCTAAATATCAAATCACTGATAATAAATTTTTACTAATATTGTCGGTTCAAGTTATATTTTGAGGTAGTTCTGAGAAACATTTCAGGAAATTTTTATTATTTAGGACACTGGTGTATGATCATCTATTGAAATGTAGTTTTCAAGATTATCCTACATCTACACTTTTGATAATAATAACAACAAAAGTCAAGTTACTACTTACTCATTTAGTATTAGATCAGGTGCAAAATATAGCATCTGTCCACTGACATGCTTATAAGATCTCCATCCTAGTCCAAATACCATTAAACTCATCCAAGAATACTGGATGAGAGTTATTTGGTCATCAATATGTAAGTTCGAAAACCTACAAAACAAATTTAAAAACAGAATGATCACTGTGTCAAAAATCACTGTGTCAAAACCTGAAAAATAAACCTTTGAAAACAGATGTAAGTAGGGTATGCTCCAATACCTTGGCCACCTGATGCAAAGAACTGACTCACTGGAAAAGACCCTGATGCTGGGAAAGATTGAGAGCAAAAGGAGAAGGGGGGTGGCAGAGGATGAGATGACTGGATGACATCATCGACTCAGCAGACATGAGTCTGAGCAAAACTCTGGGAGATAGTGAAGGACAGGAAAGTGTGGTGTGCTACAGTCCATGGGGTTGCAAAGGGTTGGACACAACTTAGCAACTGAACAACAACAACAAGGGTAATGTCTTCAGTCAAAATATTTATATTTAAAAAATCAGGAAATAATAATAAAGTCAGAAAAATTTAAAAGAATAAGAGATTGGAATTCATTAAAATTAGTCATTGTGCTTTAGCATTTCTGGGAACTTGCTAATTAAATCAAACAAGTATCATTCATTCATGCAACATTTATTTATGGAGAGTCAATTATGGACCAGGCACTGTGTTAAAATGCTGGGTTACAGAGATGAGTAAGACAAAACCCTTGCCCTAAAAGAATCTTAAAATATAGAGAAGGTAAGAAGGAATCCTCCAGGCAGTAGAGAGAGTAGGAAAACTGCCCTAGACAGAGACAATGCCTGAGCAGAAGAAAGTCAGACTGCTGAGGAATCTCAAGTGGTTTATTTTGTAAAACCCCTGTTTTCAGTTTTGCTACGTCTAATTGTTCTTAACAACTCTTAATTAAAGTTTGAGTAGATTCCACAGGTTTCTGATCACTTTTGCTTTCTGAAACTTAATCCAGTTTCATTTTACACTCCCCTATGGCTTAAGACCTTTAAAGCCTGTATGTATATGGGTGTGTGTGGGTGCGTGTGTGGTGTGAGTGTCCTGGTCTTTCACACTTTCACAACTTCTCCCTTTTAGATCTTTCTCTGGTTTTGGTGGCAGAGGAAGAATGGCAGGAAAAGGGCAAATGCATTGCGACCTACATAGCTTTTTCCCATCTCTTTCCAATTCTCTTTTTGCCTGCTTGGGAAAAGATAACCAGTTCAGCACTGATAATGTAAAGGAGGGTAAGGCAAAGAGGTGTTTGGAGGTGTGGGCTGGTGTTGGATCATGGGTGGTCTTGCATGCCTATGAAACAGCAAGGGGAGTGATATAGCCTGATTTACACCATGCACAGCTCACTGGTAACCATGTGGAGGATGTATTCAAGGGAAAAGTTCTGAAGTTAGGGAAAGAAATTGGGAGCTATTGCCAAAGGCCAGGAGAGAGATGATAAAAGCTTGAAATAGGTCAACAGCTAGGAGTAGAGAAGATAGAGCACATAGGAGAAAATTTTAAAGAGTAAAATTAAAGAAACTGGCAACTTGACTGTATACAGATTGGAAAAAGAGGAAGTCAAATAGATGTTTCAGTTTTTACTTGAATGGTGCGTAATGATGATAACAGCATTACTGAGACAAAAGGAAAAAAAAAGGAGAAGAGAAAAAACAGGCGAGAGAGAAAATAGTAGGCTTTGGACCTGTTTGAGGGACCAATGGAAGATCCGTTTGCATAGGAATTAGAAGTATGGGGACATATGGAGCAAAGATATAAAATTCTAAATTATTTGTACTTGAGTACTTGAAACAGTAAAAGTGAATATATTTCATTAAAGGTATAAAGAAAACAAATATTTTGGTAGGATCATCAACCATGTTCTATAAAGCTTTTTAACATTGTACACTTATCTCACTTAAAGGGGGAGTAAATAAAGCTATTTTTCTGATTTTTGTTTTCATTCTGTTATATAGAAGGAATATACTTTCTTCTATAAATATAGGTTATTTTATATTTTATTTCACCAAGATTTGCCTTTTATATTATAACATACCCAAAATAAATCTATTCCTTCTAAGACTCTGCTGAAGTCCACTTACAAAGGACCTATTTTAAGAGTCAAACTTAATTCCTTAGATCTCAAGTGTAAAAGAACTTTATTTCCTGATTAAGTTAATTATCTCAAAGTAGACAGAAAAGGCTATCTTTCCTTCATGTACTTCCTGCTGTTCCCATCTTCGTATGAATAGCAGGAGACTACTCCTTTTCTTTCTGGAAATTCTTAGTCTCAGAGGGACTGAAAACAACCTTAGCACATATGCATCATCAGCGGAACCACAGCAGGTATTTGCCCCTTTAGAGGTGGCGGGACCTCCCTCTGACTCCTGTCTCTTTTTTCCTCTATGCGAACAGCTTCCCATTGTTTGCAGTTTGGTCAGCCAAACTACAAAACCAAATACCCTACGTTCCCATAAGGGAAGCTGGCTAAGGCCTCTGGTTTCATGGGCTTGTGATCTAAGTTTGATCCGCAGAATACCTACTATCTGGACTTTGAAGCAAAAAATAGTGAAACAAAGATCAAGCTATGTTTAGGCTTTACTTATGATGATGGTGGTGCCTGACGACAGGGAATCCAGTGGGGTCACCCGTGATGCTTGTCTCGGCCCTCCAGAGAGGCTTTGGTTTCTGTCTCCTCTTCAGACTTGTCCTATTCAGTGAATCTCTGACGTCTTTCCATAAAGCTATATTTTTCTTGTTTGTTTTTAATAGCAGGATGTTTTTGGTTTTTAAAACTTAGTAGAGTTGGTGTTTATTGCTTACTTCCTGACTGACTCAGGTACAGAAAGACTCTCTAAAAATAACTAGCCAAGAAAAACTTGGCATGCAGTTTTCATAATTCTCTCTTTATTTTCATGTCATACATGCATCTTGAAGTTCATGTTTATATATTACCTGTTTTTTTAAAAATTATGAGTCACTCAATACATTTGGTACAGAAATGCCACTTGTAAACTGCATACTTTATAGGCTTTAAAAAGTGGGTAATTACTTCTTCCATTAATTTTAGGATCATTTGATAAGAGATAAATAATAAAGTTTCCTAATTCCTGAAAAGCAAGACTCCCTCAAGGGAGGCACATATAGACTTGGCTTATTTGGGGTATGTTATAATATAAAGGCAAATCTTGGTGAAATAAAATATAAAATAACCTATATTTATAGAAGAAAGTATATTCCTTCTATATAACAGAATGAAAAAAATCAGAAAAATAGCTTTATTTACTCCCCTTTAAGTGAGATAAGTGTACAATGTTAAATTGACTTTAACATGCTTCGTACAGAAGCACAATTTTTTTAACCATTAACTGTAATATCATTCATTACTTTATACTGAAACAAAGACGGGAACACTGAGATCAAATTCCCATTGATGATAATGATCAGGTAAACTCAGTACATTTGAGATGAGGATCAAAATGAAAACCTTCACACAGAGAAGTGATGGATGACCTGTAATTGTGTTCAACAAGTAGTAAAGAAAAATGCTCTTTCCTTTTAAGTGACTTGACCTGATAATTTCTGTCACAAACTGTCCAAGCCTTAATGCCTAAAACAAATTGAAAAGAAAGTATACGGTGACACCTGGCCTACATGGCCTTCTAGGTTCTCCCGACTTAATCCCAAAGATTTGATAAAATATACCAGTTGTGCTCCTGTAAAAATCGTCATGTACTGAAACAGTTGATCTATAACAAGGGAAGAGCATCAGCTATCTCAGCACCTTCCCACACAAGCACAGAGGAGCTTCAGCACAGCAAGTGTGATCACTACCACACGTCTGATGAACCTATGCATAAATGCGAACTTGATGTGTAAAGATTTAAGGTAACATAGTTCTTAAAAAGCTAAGGGACCTTCGACTCAATGTGGGAGGCTTGGGGAAATCTTCCTAGGGCAATCTGATTAGCATCCTGAAGGCTAGTTAGGGACTAGCTAGGGGAAAATGTGGGAGAAGTGAAGGGCCACCAGGTAGGGAAAATAAAGTGGATGAAAAAGGGGCTGGAAATTGAGCAAAGAGCTTTGTGGGAACCAAGCCTCAGAGGTGCTTGAAGTGGGAGAGTGGGAGGAAATGTAAATTCAGGAGCCAGAAGGACCTGAAATAGTAAGGCTAAAAGTTTGACGTTGTTCTGGAAAGGGATGAGAATAATATAACAGATGATAATTGCTTTTGAAAAGATGAGCCTAGTGGCGGAACTGAGGACTATCTGCGGGCAGTGTGAAACTGTGATTTGGTGTCAGTCGGGGCTGTGACCGAAACCTAGGGTTAAAATAGCTCAAGGTAGTAGCAGTGTAAATAGCATGTACAATGAATCATACATATAATAAGCAGAGTGGACAGAGGTGAAGGAAAAAAAGTGAGTGAAGGATTATAACCAAGATTCTGTCTACAGTGCCATTTCAAGATACAGAGACAGGTCTTAGGCTTATGGGTGGGAGGTCATGTTGGCTTGGAAGCTCATGTAGGTGGAAATGTGTAATAAGCACAAGAAATATATGGTCCAATACTTCTGTAGAGGATCTAGGTTGTCACCATGTAAGTAGGAATCATGAGATTATAATGGGAGATGAAGACAAGGCCGTAAGTGAGCAAATCCAGCCCTGCAGACTGAGAAACTACTGGAATAGAAGGTGGAACCAGGAAATGCCAAATTCATGGGAGAACCAGTCCACAAAGGAAACAGATGTGTAAATCGAGAGAAACATATCTGCCTGGAAGGGATAAATGCTACAGGACGTTTCAGCAAGACACGGCTCTTTCATCACGGCTTCAGAGGTATGCGAAACATGGTAAGGGCTGAAAGCATTCATTTGATTTGACAAAAGATTTTGGTGACATTAGCAATAGTGGTTTCAGTCGAATAGAATATTAGAAAATCATTTTTTAATGTCTTCATGAAAATACTACCAAAGCCTGACTTTACTCCAAGAGGGCTAATCTCATTTCTTTTCCATCACTTTTTTGGGAGAAGTAGTTTAATTTATTCATTTGATTTGGGGAGAGAGACAAAAATATTTTGTCATGCATGCAATGGCTAGTACTGACTCAAAAGATATTTTGGCATGCTTCAAAGGCAAAAAAACAGGCAAAGGACTGTTCTAGTCTTCTGATACTGATGAATGCAAGTACTGTGGCTGAGAAGTAAAATATGTTTACAAATGTCAAAGCATTGGCCTGAATATTTTTTTCCAGCAAATAAATAGAAGAATCAAGGCAAAATTTATGCAAAGGAAATATTTCTCCTGAACCTCTCTCTCACATCAATTCTGCTATGATGTATTCTGCTATAATGCACAGAATAAAGAATAAGGATGAAGTTGGACTGGAAATGAGTACTTAAACATTTAATATCGAGTCTACCCTGACTCAGCCCACAATGTACACCTCTAAATTTACTTTCTGCGATTTTCTCTAATATAATTTTCTCAGTGGTTTCTTAATTCTTGGATGATGAAACCCCCAGAACGCCAGTGGTGTTTGAGAAACCATACGCACGTTGTATTCTCTCAATCAGCAGCTATTAACAATTTGAATTACTATACTGTGGGGGAAGGTATGATAACATTTCTATGTTACTAAGGGAATTTCAGTCTTCTAGAACCATTCTTATGCTGGTCTAATTCATTATTCACCAAACACATCTCGTGATTCCCTTATTTTACACCATCAGCCACACTATTCCTTCTATCCAGAAGGCTTTCTCTTCTTAACACTATTTATCAAAGTTTCCCTTCTCCTTCATGGTGTACTTTAGCTGATACCTTGTCTCTGAATCCTTCTCTTGTCCCTAAAGACAAAAATGTTCTTCTGTCTCCATTTTTTTATATCCGTACCCTATGTCACTTTCACATACTACTACAGATGATCTTTGAATAACACGGATTTGAACATGGGTCCGCTCACCCAAGATTGTTTTCAGTCCTATAGTACTTCATGATCCATGGTTGATTGAATCTGTGGGTGGAGAACTGGTCTAATTTATTACTCACCAAACATACCTCTTTCCTTATTTTACAGTATTAGCCTGTTCAGAGTGCTTTCTCTTACCTATATGTGGATTCCTGGCTGCTTGGACAGTCAGTGCCCCTCACCCCCTCCCGGTACTAGGGTCAACTGTACAGCTAGTTTGGGGCTCCCTGGTGGCTCAGGTGGTAAAGAATCTTCCTGCAATGCAGGACACCTGGGTTTGATCCCTGGGTCAGGAAGATCCCTTGGATAAGGGACTGCTACCCACCCCAGTATTCTTGCCTGGAGAATTCCATGGACAGAGGAGACTTGTGGGCTATAGCCCATGGGGTCGCAAAGAGTCAGACATGACTGATTGACACTTTCACTTTTTGAGTATCTTTCATTCCACTGTTTTGAATGTTCCTTAACAGAGGCAATACATCTTGCTCATTTTTAAATTTTGCAAATATTATGCTACTTCAGGTTTCAAAAAGGAAAACATTACCCACTGAAGTTGGAGCTAAGTGTCAATGTAAAATCATTCATATATAGATATAATATGTCAGAGACAATGTAACCTCAGAGTACACTTGTAAACGTACTGTCATAAGGCATATTTTGTGAGTCTCCATTAAACAGGAAAACAAACATATTTCTGAAATAGTGTGCTACAGATGTCAGACACGCTGTGATCACTGTGACCGGTCAAAGACGAAAGGAGCGCACAAAGATGCAACGGGGGTCCTGAGCAGGCAGCACAGGTCCTCTTGGGGGCTTGCAGACACGCGCCCTGTGGCTCTCATGCGTGCTGACACCTTGGTGACGATCATCAGCCTGCATCTGATCTTTTTCTCTCCCAGAGAAGTGTTTAAAATTATCTTTTTTTTTTCTTTGCAAAGTTAAAGGGCATTGGTTTATTTGGCTAAACATATATACCCAAGGAATTTTAGGTCTTGAACAAACACTTATTACATACGGTGTTTTCACTTCAAATCCCTACAGGTCTACTATTCAAATGAGCCTAACTAGACAACGCAGGATATTGTGAATAAGTGCTGTCTCTGTTTAGTTTAGGGCCATGATTCCTTTTCCAGGAGCTTCGGGAAGATTTCTCTTCTCTGATGCCTCAGAAGGCCTGAAATCTTATCTAAGCTTACTCCCCAAAATACACTTTCTGTTTGTGAAAGAACTACCTGATCTACCACCATGTTTTCTGAGCAATATCTTTTTTTCCCCACTTTAAATAAGTAAACTATCAAGAAGCTTCATTTAACTAAGTCCATCTTTCATAGATCAATAACCCTGTGAGTGAATAGATAAAGAAGTTTCCCTTATGGACAAAACTGATGCCCAGGTGCGAAGATGTGCTGCACTGCAATGCAGTGCCACCACGAGCCCGGCCTGCTGGCTCCTCGAACACCACCGAGGAAGGGTCACCTCTTGCACAAAGGAAACATGCAATAGACATTTCTTGAATGACTCACGTGAATAAAGCTGGAAGTTTCTGAGCAGCTAGTAGCTCTGAGCCAATTGTTATACACGTGTCCTTCTGAGTCCTCACAGAGGTCAGTATGGCCACTCTGCTTCACTGACCGCTTTCATCATTCATTCAAGCTACTCTCAGAATTCAGACCACGAAAATATGGTTTGAAAGACCATGGGCCACTCAGTACTTTGATAATTTTAATGCTTCTCTTATTATACAGTTAATGAAAACAACATATATATTACTGGTGATGCCATCTTGTTTGCTTATACACAAATTACATTTTGCAACATTAAAAGTTGCCACCAAATGCAATGAGAAAATTTTCTCTCACTCTTTTGGAGGGTGTGTGGGATCAAAAATCTAGACAGATAGTTGTATTTCAACCTAGGGGACTCAATTAGTTTTTTTCCAAAATGAATAAATTATCTTTGTAATTATAATTGGTTATTTTCTAACTTTGCCAAATGATAATATAGCCTTTTTTTAACAGTAGAGAATCTACAAAATGAAAACCAAAGAAATATGAGCTATGTCAACAAAAATCAAAGAAAGAACCTTTCTAAATAATAGAAAAACATAAATGTTTAAACACGTAAACTCTCATATTTTAAAACTAAAAAAGTTTGCCAATTTTATTATAATATTTTAATAAAAATCTATCAAGTTTGATAACCACTTTAGAGTAAACTTAAAAAAAATTCAGAACTTTTCTAACAACAACAACAAAAAAATTACCTGTCCAAAGCCTTTCAACAAGAGTGAAGCTAATAAGAACCTGGGCATTTTGATTTTTGATGTTACTTTATCTTCACTAGAATAGTGAGTTTAATTAACTTTTTCAATATCTATTTTTTTAAAAGAGTCAACAAACAGGAATCTATTTTTCTTTCTGTCATGTAAACTTGACTTTTCAGTAACAATTCATCTATTATATTTCAAACCTTTCAGGTAGAATGAGAAATAGTATTAAGGCAAATTGGGAAATGAATTCTTTTTTTTTTAAGGCTATTAAATTTACTTGGAGACTAAAATGTATAATATGTTTAATTCTTGATCAGATATTGGAAAAATAAACTAGTCTAAAGGAGTATAAGGTTACTATCAGTGTGAAGAGAAAATAACTTTAAAAAGGTTTTATTTCTAATTATGGGATTAATGCCTCCACAAGTAACTGTGTAGCGTGAAACTGCTGCAGTCATGTCTGACTCTGTAACTCTAAGGACTGTAGCTTCTCCAGCTCCTCTGTCCATGGGATTCTCCAGGCAACAATACTGGAGTGGACTGCCATGCCATCCTCCAGGGGACCTTCCCACCCAGAGATCAAGCGGCGTCTCATATCTCCCGCATGGCAGGCGGGTTCTTTACCACTAGCGCCACCTGACAAGGAATTACTACCTACGTATTATTCTCTTGGCTCTGCAGTCCAAGGTTTAGCAGGTGAGAACCACATCCCTGTAATGCGTTCAGTCTCTTGGCTCCTATGGAACTGTGCTGAGAAAGCAGAAGTAACTAACAAAGTGGCTAAAATCCTTTCATGATAACATAATTCAAATTCTCACTGTCTGGGTATAAATTCACAAAGATAGTGACTGGAGGTTTCTCTGTGTCCAAATTATTTGTTTTAAGTTTAGCAATTTTATTTCTTAATTGACTTTAGATACTCTGCTACACTCTGAATACTATTTTGACTTGTTATATGAATAGATACATTCAGTCTCATTTTCAACCACATGAGGTTGGTTAAATCTGGATTTGGAATGAACTAGACATTTCTGAGAAGATGGTCAATTTGTCTTTTTCTGAACAATGACATTAACTAGTAGCTAATACAGAGTTATGCTACTCCTTCACTGCTTCATATATGTAATTCTTGATTCATCAACAAGACTCAAAATGTTGTCTATGTCTTTTTTTATTTCCATAGCACACAGTGGGGTCCTAGCCAAACAGTATATAATATAGGGGCCTAGATAAATATTTTGAACTGCTGAAACACACACGACAACCCCCTGTTTATACTCCATTTAATTTATTGCATGGCCTGTTTTATTTAGCCACCCACTAGTATGAAGCCATAGTAAAAATTTTTATTACATGCTTTAATATACAAATTATTATTACCTGGCAGTGCCTTAGACCACTTGACCACTGAAAGAAGTTGTCTCTCACCAAGCTGATTCAGACTTGTCAGTAGAGAGCTGGAGGTATCAGGCTTGGTGTTGTCATGTCCTGCATAGACCACATCTGGTTCAATGCTCATGAGCAAGTTGATCAGTGGGGGATCAACTGCAAGTCTTGACTTGGTGAAAAAGTGATTCTCTGGCTTAGGGCTTGGCTCTCATTTGCAATACCCACCGGCTGTGGGAGGGCAACAGCATCTAGTGTTCTCATAACTCTAACTTTATTGAACTTTTTAAACTTTCGGCCTATAGAGAAGAAAAAAAAGAGAGAAAAAAAAAAGGAAGATCATGTAAATACACATAAACTAAATATTTCAGCAGAAAATTATTTCTAATGTCTTAAAATTACAGCATTATAGTGTTATAGGTTTTGGTTATCAGTCTAATACAATGAATGAGACCTAGTAAGTAAAATGGTTAGGTCTCAGACATGGATTAAAGAATGAATTACAGCAGCATTCACTGGATAGGCGTGGGTAGAGACACCAGTATCCAAGGCAAGGTTATGGAGCTTTGCAGGAAAAAAAAAAAAAAAAACATGTAGAAAAGACAAATGGCTCTTAGTAGAGACTAAGCTCAGTTTGGGGGGCTTCCCAGGTGGCGCTAGTGGTTAAGATCCTGTCTGCCAATACAGGAAACATAGGAGATGCAATCCCTGGGTCTGGCAAATCCCCTGGAGGAGGGGTATAGCAACCCACTCCAGTATTCTTGCCTGGTGAATCCCATGAACAGAAGAGCCTGGTGGGGTACAGTCCATAGGGTTGCAAAGAGTCGGACCCGACTGAAGTGAACACACGTAAGTTCAGTGTTGGTCAATATTCTGATAGGAGTATTATTAGAATAGTTATTACTATTCTGACCAAATTGTCCCAAAATTATTGCTAAAAACTACTTTCATTAAAACATAACCTTTAGTAGATGTTGAGTCTTATTTTGAATTTTATTGTTTTAAGAATCTGTTAAAGGATATGCATATAAACATGCAAACCCCACAAAATCTTGTACACAATTTCAGTGAGTTCACGATCAGCTGAAGTTCCCTGAAATCAATACATGGACTAGTATGAGATCTAAGGACCCAAAATAAAGAACCTCATTTCTAAATTAAGGGGGAGAGAGTCCACATCTTGTGTTGGTCAGACCACATTTGTATTTCTAGACCATTTGTAGAATTTCTATTTCTAGAATTCTTCCCACAGCTCAATTGTGATGTGTTAGGAAGAAAGACGTTCTGACAGGAAGATGAGTAGAAAATCCGTCACATGAGGCGTGGTTGAAGGGGACCAAGATACACAGCTGGGCCACCGCTAGTTCCCAGAGGCTCTGGGGTGACCAGAGGGGCAGGGCGGACTCCAGCCCCTGCCGACTCTAAGTGTCTGTGCTGTTCCGCCTGGAAAAAAAAAGTCTAAGGGAGGCTTGATAACGTTTTGCAATCATCAAAGCAGAGGTTGCAGTCGGCTGTTTCCAAACGCCTGTTCTGGCTCACAGGCGTGTTTTCTTTGGCTCACACAATTCTTCCCAGAGTTATGAAAACATCTCTGAATTAGCTAGGTGGCAACAATCTGTTAAAGCCACGCTGCAGCTGCTGCTTTGGACGGGGCACAGACAGCCCGCAAACTGGTGGTAGGCCTTTGGTCAGTTTTCTTAAATCGGATCACTCTGCCCACTTAAATGACCTGCCTGGACTCAGCAAGCACTTGCCCTGGTGATTTCTCAGCTCAGGTATTGTTATTAAGAAAAGGGATTCTATTTATTCTATGGAGATGCCCCCCTCCCCCCACAAACTGTGCTAGAACCTACAAGGGACAGATAAGCAAATGCCAGTCAAAACACAGAAAGGATCCAGAAGTGTTTAAGGAGATGAAGCAGGTTTCTTTGTGAAAGAATGAGTTCTTTGAAGGGAAGGAATTAATGTGTGTGGAGTATCTGCTTTATATATGTATCATGTTGCCTCACAGTAAGTGGGAATTATTAATTCCACTTATCAATTAGGAAGAAGAGTAGAGAAGATGGCATGCCCAATATTAGAGTGATAGAACTTGGATGATGTGGACTCTGAGTTCGAACTCTTTCTTCACACAATCTCCCTGGGATTTCAGGCAAGGACTTCATGGTCATCTGGGGAGATTCTGAAAAAGAAGTTTAGGTGAGAGATGCTGGAAAAAGCACAAAGGTTTGAGTCCTTCCAATCCTCAAATATTGTGATTAACAGAAAATAAGACTTACACCCTTACCAGCCTCTTCTCTCCCCAACAACTCCAACATGGTTTTCTTTTTAATTTGCATTAACCACCTTTCTCTTATTTTTCATTTAAAAGAATTAATTTTAATTGGAGGATAATTACTTTACAATATTGTGATGGTTTTTGCCATACATTGACATGAAACAGCCACGGGTGCACATGTGTCCCCCATCCTGAAGCCCCGCCCACATCCCTCCCCACCCCATCCCGCTGGGTTGTCCCAGAGCACCAGCTCTGAGCGCCCTGCTTCATGCTCGAACTTGCACTGGTCATCTGTTTTACACATGGTAATATACATGCTTCAGTGCTATTCTCTCAAATCATCCCACCCTCACCTTCTCCCACATAGTCCAAAAGTCTGTTCTTTACATCTGCGTCTCTTTGCTGCCTTGCATATAGGATCATTACTACCGTCTTTCTAAATTCCATATATATGTGTTAATATACTGTATTAGTGTTGCACTTTATAACTTACTTCACTCAGGCTCCAGCTTCATCCACCTCATTAGAACTGACTCAAATGCGTTCCTTTTCATAGCTGAGTTCAATTCTGGTTTCATCAGGATTTGACTACACTATGAAACTATGTAATTTTACTGAAAACCAAAGCAAATATTTTACACTTTGATTACTGTAAAAGTCTTAGACACAAAATAAATCCCAAGACAATTTCCTAACATGTTGATTATACAAAGTGCAATCTGAATTAATATAGAAATGTTCACATTTCTGTTTGTGATCCAGTCTTTTCATGAATCCTAGTGAAAAAGAATGAGAGACATGCGATAAAAGCAAAACTGAAAGGTGAACTAACATTAAACTAGATTATTTACATATCTATCTTGTATAATTTAACTTGATGCTCAACCATTTGGAAATAAACACTAGCATTTTCATTTTTTAAGATGAGGAATAGGTTTACAGAGGCTAAATAATTGGCTAAGTTTATAGAGATGATAAATGCCAGAGCAGAGATATTAATCAAGGGTTAATTTCTTTTAGTCTTTCTTTTACTTACTCATAAAACATTTATTGAGTGGTTTTATGTGCTAGGCATCATTTAAGGTTCTGAAACTGCAGCAATGAATAAGCAGACAAAGTATCTGCTTTCGTGGGGCTTATATTCTGAGGGGAAGATGGAGAGGACCTGTAAACAAATAAAGAGCAAGATAATACCAAACAATAGCGTGCACTATGAGTGAAATGGTTAATGGTAATAGAAAGTAACCTGAGGGAACAGGATAGAATTAAAATGGTCAGGGAAAGACTATGGTCTTTCCACCAGACCGATGCCGCTGCCCCTTCATATAGCCTTTATTTCTCTAAATCTGTAGGCTAATGACTCTTTCAGAGCAGATCAAAGAATATATGTTAAAGGAGAAGTTTGCACATCAGGAAAAATTAACAAGAATTGAATAAATGTACAGTATTATTAAGAGATGCTTTCCTGAAGCACTCAGTTCAGTTTAGCTCAGTCGCTCAGTAGTGTCTGACTCTTTGCAACCCCATGGACTGCAGCACACCAGTCCTCCTTGTCCATCACCAACTCCTGGAGCTTGCTCAAACTCATGTCCATCAAGTTAGTGATACCATCCAACCATTTCATCCTCTGCTGTCCCCTTCTGCTCCTGCCTTCAATCTTTCCCAGCAACAGGGTCTTTCCCAATGAGTCAGTTCTTCACATCAGGTGGCCAAAGTACTGGAGCTTCAGGTTTATCATCAGTGCTTCCAATGACTATTCAGGACTGATTTCCTTTAGGATTGACTGGTTGGATCTCCTTGCATTTCAAGGGACTCTTAAGAGTCTCCTCCAACACCACAGTTCAAAAGCATCAATTCTTTGGCACTCAGCTTTCTTTAAAGTCCAACTCTCACATCCATACATGACTACTAGAAAAACCATCTTTTTGACTAGATGGACCTTTGTTGGTAAAGTAATATTTCTGCTTTTTAATATGCTGTCTAGGTTGGTCATAGCTTTTCTTTCAAGGAGCAAGTGCCTTTTAATTTCATGGCCGCGGTCATTATCTGCAGTGATTTTGGAGCCCCAAAATATAAAGTCTGTCACTGTTTCCCTTGTTTCCCCAATCTATTTGCCATGAAGTGATGAGACCAGATGACATGATCTTAGTTTTCTCACTGTTGAGTTTTAAGCCCACTTTTCCACTCTCCTCTTTCACTTTCATTAAGAGGCTCCTTTAGTTCTTCATTTTCTGCCATAAGGATGGTATCATCTGCATATCTGAGATTACTGATATTTCTCCTGGCACTCTTGATTCCAGCTTGTGCTTCATCCTGCCTGGCATTTTGCATGATATACTTTGCATAGAAGTTAAATAAGCAGGGTGACAATATACAGCCTTGACGTACTCCTTTCCCAATCTGGAACCAGTCTGTCATTCCATGTCCAGTTCTAACTGTTGCTTCTTGACCTGCATACAGATTTCTCAGGAGGCAGGTCAGGTGGTCTGGTATTCCCATCTCTTTCAGAATTTTCCACAGTTTGTTGTGATCCATATAGTCAAAGGCTTTGGCGTAGTCAATAAAGTCAAAGTAGGTGTATTTCTGGAACTCTCTTGCATTTTTGTTGATCCAACAGATATTGGCAATTTGATCTCTGGTTCCTCTGGCTGTTCTTGAAGCTCTTTTCCTAACCCTCTAAAATGCTACCATCTTGCCACCTCAATACTCTACCCCCTACAAGACATGTCTGTTCTTTCCAAAACACATCTTAAGAGATGTAATAACGCATCTATCTACAGCTCATGAACGTGTGGCACGTGGGAAAAGTGAACCTTCGCTTGGCCATATCTGTGTATGAATCCTATCATTTAAAAGCATTATATGGGGGTAGATTATTTTATTTATACAACTATCAGTTTATTCAGCTTTTAAATAGGGAATTTACCTCTCAATACTGTCATCAGTCTAGGTAAGATAATGTGTAAGGTATATGGTCAAGTGCCTGGCATATAGCAGACACTCACTAACATTAGCTCTGACTTTTGAAACATGATTAGAAAGAATTGAGAGAGAAAGTGAAACTATAACTTTGTTTGTTTGAATTTTCTGATATTAAAACATGTTCCTAATCACGTATATTCCTCTCCCTCCAAAACCCAAGGAAACAAACAACACAGGCTTCTATGGGCATATATGTTTAAGCAACGCTGTATTAATAAAGTTAAAGTGATATCCTTACCTTACTTAGTCCTATATCTGAGAACCTTCAATACATTATATTTGGATTATGGATCTCTAAGAGAAAAATGTTAATATACCGTGCTTTCCAAGTCTATCTGGCCTTTTTACTTGATGAAAGATCTGTTAGCATCTCAGGGAATTAACAGTTTGGAAAACACTACTTCAGAATATTTTTCTCTACGAGGTTTGCACTTGAAATCAAGCCTATAGCTCATATGGTAAGAATCATCTCCTGCAATGCAGGAGACCTAGGTTCAATCCCTGGATTGGGAAGATCTTCTGGAGAAGGGAATGGCTACCCACTCCACTATTCTTTTCTGGAGAATCCCATGGACAAAGGAGTCTGGTGTGCTACAGTCCATGGAATCACCAAGAGTCAGATATGACTGAGTAACTAGCACTTTTACTTTTTCACTATGAGTTGGACCTCAATAGTTCCATTGTCCAGCATCCAGTCTCTGACTTTTCTCTTAGCAAGTTAAATAAAACAATCAGCGGTTATTAGAAATACAGTTAACCTTAACTCGACATTATATAAAATGTGAACTGTAAAAACACAGGTACATCTGCACCAAACTTTTAAATTGCCTTTGTTTCATCATAGAGCAAAATATAGAAGGGAATGGTATTCTTTATTTCTGCCACAAATGGCAATTTTAAGTTAAGGTCCAGAGCTCCACAGAGGACATTAGATAAAGTTTGGATAGATATTTAAATTTAGATATACAGTTATTATAACCACATACAGTGTTGTAGATGCAAATCAGAGTCCCCAAGGGAAGATAATGTTAAGAGAAGAAAAGGGTTAAAGAAAGAGTTCCCTTGTTCTTTACAGTGATCTTCAAAGAAGAGATCACCTCTTTGTCAGCTTTGTATATTCACTCAGTGTCTGGTACTGCCTCAATAAACCTCTGCTGAATGGATGAAAGAATATATGATGTGTCTTTCTGAAGTTCTGCATTGCTGTATCTGCTTCCTTCCAAGTACACAGCCTCCACCCCCACCAGGCCCCATGAGGACGAGGGCCAGGTCTCCTGCAGTTACCAACACAGACCTGAAGTCTTCCAAACTGCCTACCACACAATGGGCCACCAGGGAATGTTTCTTGAGCTACTGAAGTTATTATTTCGGGCTTAACAAAGAGCTTGAAAAAGGAATATCCCACCAAGAATACTAAGAAGAGAATGGGAACAGCAATGTGATTTTTTTTTTTTTCTGATTTGCTGAATTTCATCTTCATGTACAAAAATCACTGTTAATATAATGAACAAATCTATATAATTTCATATGATTGTTGACTGAGAAAAAAGATAATGGTAAAAGAACCCAGAATCAGTAAAAATACAGAATAACTCTGTATAATCTGTACCATTATTTATGTACTTCTGAAAAACAGCAGTACCTGGTGGTTTGGTAACCTAAGTAGAGACTTGGTGTGTGAGTCCAGTAGCCACCCTTGACTCACCACCTGGCATCTATCTTCAGGAGTTTTCAGTGTTTTGCTGGAAGGAGGGAAGATGGGCTTAGGTGCTCAGGGATGTGGAGGTGTTAGAAATAATGTGGAGAGAAAGACTTGATAGTTGTCCTTCATTCCACCTAATGGATATCGTTTTGAGGATGAAAGCAGAAGCAGAGCAGCTAATTTTTTTGAGGCTTAGGGAAAGAGGAGATCCATCCAGAGAGTGTTTTCTTTGTAATCAATGTGCACTACTGGTGGCCCGATACTCTGCGTCCTTCCTGTTGCAATGCATGGACTGCCTGTGCCCCTATCGCTTCAGCACTAAATCTTATTTTTCTTCATCTACTCAAGGACTTTTCTCTGCAACTGTCTGCCCTTGTGCCTGCATCCTCTGATAGTTCCTCTCATGCACAATCCATCCACTGAAGTGAGATTACTCTCTCTCCTCCCATTCTCCCTGGAACCCATTCCAGTCAGATTTTTCTCCCTACTCCAATAGAATTGCCCTTGGCAAGCACACCAGTGATTTCTACCAGTCAAAAAACAATGGTCAGTGCTCACTACTTATCTTAATCAAACCATTAGCTTGACGCAGCTGATCATTTCCTTCTACTTTTAACACTCTAGTCTCTTGGCTTCCACATACCTCTTGTGGCCACTCCTTTAGTCTCTCTGTCTTGTACTTTACATATTCCCAACTTCTAAATCATGGAGTTCCAAACTCAGTCCTCAGACTTCTCCTACACAGCTATACTCTCTTTATACATGTCTTCATTTCTCATATCTTTATGCCATGTATATATAGAACAGCTGCAAATGTGTAACTCCTGATTCAACTTTCTCCGGGAACTCGAGACTCAACTATCTTTCTTACTATTCAGTATTTTTGCTTGTATATCTAATAACACCCTCCCCAAGACTTAATGTTTTTAAAGCAAACTTTGATACACCTGTCCCCAAACTGAAGCTTCCATTTTTCAATTCCATTTACATTCTTACTCTGGAAAAACTCTGGTGTCATCCTTGCTACGTCACTTCTTCTCTTACTTCATATCCAATGCATCAGCAGATCCTGGTGCATTACTATGAAGTAATAATCCAAATCCAATCATTCCTTCCCATTTCCGCTTCTTCCACCATCGTTTAAGCCACCGTCATCAGAGCCGTACTGCTGCAGCATGTGCTGGCTGATTCCCCAGCTTTCATCCTTGCACCTCCACAGGCTATTCTCTACTCAGCTGAATGGGCCTTTCAAAACTTCAATCATGTACACACTGCTATGATTAAAACAAAATGCTTTTCCATGGGGGGAAACTTCATTTGGATTATTTCACTCCTTGCTCAATACACTCAGTGACTACTCATCCTACTTAGAATGAAGTCCAAATTCCTTATCAAACTCTACAAAGCCCAGTATCATTCTGCAAAGAGAGGGTCTCTTACACTGTTCCCAGCTCCATCCACCTGATGCCCATGTTCTTGGAACTCATTGAGTTCTGAGGAACTTGCTTCTGTTCCTGCCTCAGGTCTTTATTCTGTTTCCCTTACCTGAAATGGTCTTTCACCTAAATATGTACAAGATTCACTTCTCATTTCATTTAGATTTATGCCCAACTAGCACTTGACCGAAATTCCTTGGTGGCTCAGTGGTAAAGAATCCATTTGCCAATGCAAGCGATGCAGGTTCAATACTGGGTTCAGAAGAGCCCCTGGAGAAGCAAATGGCAACCCACTCTAGTTTTCTTAGCTGGGAAATCTCATAGACAGAGGAGCCTGGAGCACTACAGCCCATGGGGTTGCAAAGAGTCAGACACGACTTAGTGATTAAACAACAACCATAACCACTTTATCAGATAGGCTATTCTTTCTCATTCTTTAATTAGATATTTGTAACATATATATCCCCAGTATACAAAAATGTCAGTATGGATTGCAGCCAGGCTCCTCTGTCCATGGAATTCTCCAGGCAAGAATACTGGAATGGGTTGCCATTTTCCTTCTCCAGGAAGTATACAAAGAATCCCTTAAAGCAGAGAGAAAGACATAAAAAGACATTTTACAGAGGAAGAAAAAATAAAAACAGGGAACAAAAATACAACTGATCTCATTAGTAACTAAAGCAATGCAAATTACGGTCACCATGAAATACAACCTATCCAGCATGGCAAAGACACAAAAATAAGAACTTTCATACAGAGCTGATATGGGATGTGAATTGGTATAACTATTTTGAAAACAGTTTGGCACTATCTAGTAAAACCAAGATGAACATATATTATAATCAGGTGCATACCTTACCTATAGAAACTCTAGCATATGAGCACCAGACGACTCAAGAATGTTCACAGCTGCACTGTATGCCAAAGTCAAAGCATACATAAGAATATATTGTTAAGGGACACACAGATAATCAGAAAGCCTAACAGAATTATACAACAGAATGAAAAACCTAAAATTAAAGCTAGAAGTATCCTGGAAAACTGAAAGGACCAGGAGGAAATACACAATCAGTTTCAAGAGCATCAGCAATAAACTTTCCTAAGCCAGATGAATTCATATGTGGATCTTCATTACATTGTTTCATATAGGTCATATGCATTATATGCATAAGTTGTTGTATATCAATAACATATTTTATAGTAAAATTATGACATTCAAAAAGCATGCAAAGAAAGGATAAAGTCAGTTCAGTTCAGTTCAGTTCAGTTCAGTCATGTCCGATTCTTTGTGACCCCATGGACTGCAGCATGCCAGGTTTGCTTGTCCATCACCAAGTCAGTGGAGGCCATCCAACCATCTCATCCTCTGTCATCTCCTTCTCCTCCCACCTTCGATCTTTCCCAGCATCAAGGTCTTTTCAAATGAGTCAGCTCTTCACATCAGGTGGCTAATGTATTGGAGTTTCAGCTTTAGCATCAGTCCTTCCAATGAATGTTCAGGAGTGATTTTCTTTAGGATGGACTGGTTGGATTTCCCCTGAAGTCCAAGGGATTCTCAAGAGTCTTCTTCAACACTACAGTTCAAAAGCATCAATTCTTCAGTGCTCAGCTTTCTTTATAGTCCAACTCTCACATCCATACCTGACCACTGGAAAAACCATAGCCTTGACTAGACGGACCTTTGTTTGCAAAGTAATGTCTGCTTTTTAATATGCTGTCTAGGTTGGTCATAACTTTCCTTCCAAGGAGCAACCATCTTTGAATTTCATGGTTGCAGTCACCATCTGCAGTGATTTTGGAGCCCAAGAAAATAAAGTCTGTCACTGTTTCCATTGTTTCCTCATCTATTTGCCATGAAGTGATAGGACTGGATGCCATGATCTTAGTTTTCTAAATGTTGAGTTAAAGATACAATACTGTAAAATTATTCTTGAAGTATACATAACTGAATCCAAATAGATGCTATCACCATGAGAAGGAATTTATATAAGTATTAATAAAGGTCTTGAGAGAGAGAAGATATGTAAGAGTGGGGTTGGAGAAGGAACAAAGATCATGAATTTGTCTGCTGCTGCTGCTGCTAAGTCGCTTCAGTCATGTCCGACTCTGTGTGACCCCATAGACGGCAGCCCACCAGGCTCCCCTGTCCCTGGAATTCTCCAGGCAAGAACACTGGAGTGGGTTGCCATTTCCTTCTCCAATGCACGAAAGTGAAAACTGAAAGTGAAGTTGCTCAGTCGTGTCCAACTTAGTGACCCCATGGACTTCAGCCTACCAGGCTTCTCTGCCCATGGGATTTTCCAGGCAAGAGTACTGGAGTGGGGTGCCATTGTCTTCTCCGATGAACTTGTCTAGTATATGTTAATAAAACAATTGGTTAAATGATCAGTCACAGTTACTGTTTAATTGTGATATAATAACAGAGGAATACAGATTTCATTATGACATTGGGATGGGATGTAAGCATTAGCAAAATGGGAAAGCAGAGTAAAATTTACAATTTAACAAGGAGGATTGAATAGGGAAGATAAAATGAAGAGAAATGTGACTAAGCCAGCAAAGTTTTCACTAGAAATGCAAAAAAAAAAAAAAAAGAAAAGAAAAATAAGCTGAAAATTAAAAATGAGAAAAGATGAACCAAGAAAATACAAAACATGGCAAGTAGAAGTAGCAATATTAATAATGAAATACTTAACTTCTAGATAAAATGACTATAGAAAATTGAAAGGACTACTAAAATCTATCAAAGCACTGAGATAATTAAGTTACATAGCTAGAAAGGATATTTTTATAAAAATCACTAGATTTATTGCTTCCAATAATTGCCACTTGAAAATAGAAAATATGCTATCACAAAGGATGAAGTTTTCAAAATATTCAAGGATATATTGAAGAAAAGCATAGGACCTGTATTAAAATTGTAAAATTCTATCATAGGACCCACAAAACATGTGAATTAATGAAAAGACATGTGCACCTGAATTGAAAACCTTAAAGTGTCAATATGTACAAATTAATACATACATTTTATACTGCTTCAATCAAAATCTAATAATTTTTAGAATTAGGAATGATGGCTTTACTGTTCACTTAGAAGAATAAATCAGTAGTTATGTACAGCTGTGAGAGCTGGACCATAAAGAAGGGTGGATACTGAAGAACTGGTGCTTTCAAACTGTGGTGCCGGAGAAGACTCTTGAGAGTCCCTTGGACTGCAAGGAGATCCAACCAGTACATCCTAAGGGAAATCAACCCTGAGTATTTGGAAGGACTAATGCTGAAGCTGAAGCTCTAATATTTTGGCTATCTGATGGGGTTGCAAAGAGTCAGACTCAACTGAGTGAATGAACAACAACAACAACTAGAAGAATAAATGTGTGTGACAGTAGATAAGAGAATTTCATTAAAAGAGCAACTGTGATTTTAATATATGCCATGCTATGTATTAAAATTTACAATAATACTGCTAAGTCACTTCAGTCGTGTCTGACTCTGTGCAACCCCATAGACAGCAGCCCACCAGGCTGCCCTGTCCCTGAGATTCTCCAGGCAAGAATACTGGAGTGGGTTGCCGTTTCCTTCTCCAATGCATGAAAGTGAAAAGTGAAAGTGAAGTCACTCAGTTGTGTCCGACTCTTAGCCACCCCATGGACTGCAGCCTACCAGGCTGCTCCGTCCATGGGATTTTCCAGGCAAGAGTACCACCATAACCCAAACTATTAAGTTATTAATAGTTTCATGGAATAGATGTATAGATCATCAGAACAGAATGCAGAACCCAGGAACACTTAGGAAATTCATGCAGTACACCTTAATATATGTTAAAAGTAGTGAGTGAGAGGACCTCCACTTGGGCACATGACGACTACAGGGGAAAGCAGAGAACATAAGTCCTTTAGTCTGTTTTCATAACAGAATGGCAACAGACAACTTAATCAGGACTATGCGGTCATACCAACTACTTAACCCCATGACAGCCTTCTAAATCTGAGGGGCAAACCAGACAAAAGGTAGAGAGAGAAGCAACAGAAAATTGAGAATTATTTTTAGAGTTACTGGTCATATCTGACTGAGCAGTAACCTTTTATGCCTTCAAACGTACTTCCTCCCTTTTTTAAAATATTTATCATCTTCTATCAGGATATAATATTTTATCTTATGTAATTATTTTGATAATCATCTCTGCCTCAACTAAAACATAAGCTCCTTACTGAAAGCACAGCACTTGCATAGTACTACACAATCATTTTATTGAACAAACTAACAGCTTCATAGCAACAAACCAATTTGTTTGCCATAAGGGCTTGAACAATAATTTGGCTTCCTGCCATATTTCTTCCACTTCTTGAATAATAGGAAGAACTCTTAAGTGGAATTTCCCTTTAGTAAAAGATACAATCTAGGCAGAAAATGTAGTATATTTTATAATAGAATATTTGGGTTCACATTTGTCTGCAAAGCATCTGTTGACAATCTTTCTAAAATAGCTACATTTATGTCCCTAAACACTGTTTCTCTCTTTCCATATCAAACCAAACAGCTGAGACTTCATATCTTCTAGCTCAAATTATAAATGGATAGTCAAACCAGGAAGGAAAACAAGGAGAACCAGCTAGCAATTACTAAGTCCAATAGCAGGCCAAGTTAGAATTATGTAGACTTAAATGTGAAGTAAGTAGCAACGATATTTGGGATTTAAGCAAAAATAGCAATCCCACTGCTGGGCATACACACCGAGGAAACCAGAATTGAAAGAGACACATGTACCCCAATGTTCATTGCAGCGCTGTTTATAATAGCCAGGACATGGAAGCAACCTAGATGTCCATCAGCAGATGAGTGGATACGAAAGCTGTGGTACATATACACTATGGAATACTACTCAGCCCTTAAAAAGAATAAATTTGACTCAGTTCTAATGAGATGGATGAAATTGGAACCAATTATACAGAGTGAAGTAAGCCAGAAAGAAAAACACCAATACAGTATACTGACACATATATATGGAATTTAGAAGACAGTAATGATGACCCTGTATGTGAGACAACCAAGAGACACAGAGGTATAGAGTGGACTTTTGGAGTCTGAGGGAGAGGGAAAGGGTGGGATGGTTTGGGAGAATGGCAATGAAACGTATATTTTCGTGTAAGAAACAAAGTGCCAATCTATGTTCAATGTAGGATGCAGGATGCATGGGGCTGATGCACAGGATGATTCAAGTAGAGGATGTGGGGTGGGAGGTGGGAGGGGGCTTCGGCATTGGGAGATTGTGTTCACCTATGGCTGATTCGTGTCAATGTACGGCAAAACAAATACAGTATTGTAATTTAAAATAAATAAATAAATTTTTAAAAAGAAAAAAAAAAATTTTCAGAAATGATAAAAAGGAATGTAAAATCAAAAATCAGATGACTACAAAGTAGAGTAAGAATTGTAGGAAGTGGCCTTATGCAATCCTTACACTGTATTTCAAAGATAAAGTGGCATCTAAGCTTCATGAAATCAAAGAATATAAACAAAAACATTAAATAGAAGATGAAATTAATTACAAAAACAATGAGATAAAATGGGAGATGACAGAGAAAAAGCTTTAAAAATAAAGAAAATATAATTTATAAAAACAATTTCTGCACATTAACAGCAAACTATCAGAAATAGAAATTAAGGAAACAATCTCATTTTGTGGCATCTACTTGTAAATGATATGATGGATACTGGGTTAATAGCCAACGTATACAGACAGCTCCAACTCAACATTTAAAAAAGGACAAACAAGCAAACAACCGCATTAAAAAATGGGTGTGTCTAACTCTTTGCGACCCCATGGACTATACAGTCCCTGGAATTCTCCAGGCCAGAATACTAGAGTGGGTAGTCTTTCCCTTCTCCAGGGGATCTTCTCAACCCAGAGATCAAACCCAGGTCTCCCGCATTGCAGGATTCCTTACCAGTTGAGCCACAATGGAAGCCCCCAAATGGAGAGAACTAAACAGACATGTTTCCAAAGAGGAAATGTAGATGTACAACAGGCATATAAGAAGATGTTCAGCATCATTAATCACCGTGGAAATGCAATTCAAAACCACACTGAGGTATCATCTCAAACCTGTCAAAATGGTGGTCGTCAGAACACACACACACACACACACACACACATAAATGTTGGCAAGGATGTGGAGAAAATGGAATACTCAGACGCTGTTGGTGGGGATGTAAACGAGCAGTCACTGTGGAAAACAGTGTGAAGTTGTCTCAACAACTAAAAATAGAACTATCACATAACCCAGCAATTCTACTCTTGAGTATATACATCTGAAAAAACCCAAATACACTAATTCAAGAAGTTACAGGTACCCAATGTTCATAGCAGAATTATTTACAATTGCTAAGATATGTGTCCATCAACAGATGAATGGATAAAGAAGATGTAGTACATATATATAATGGAATACTACTCAGTCATAAATAAGAAAGAAATATTGACATTTGCAGCAACATGGATGGACTTGGAGGGTATTATGCTAAGTAAAATAAGTCAGAGAGAGAAAGACAAACACTGGATGATATCACTTACGTGTGAAATCTAAAAAGTACAACAAACCAGTGAAAGCAACAAAAAGAAACTTAATCTAAGATATGAAGAATAAACTAGTGGTTACTAGTGGGAAGAGAAAAGGCAAAAGGAGAAACACAGGGTAGGAGATTAAGAGGTACAAATTAGTATGTATAAAATAAACTATAAGGATACATTGCAAAACAGGGGTAGTATAGCCAATTTCATAATAACTATAAATTTAATATAACCTTTAAAAATTGTGAATCATTATACTATACACCAGTAACTGACATAGTATTGTACATTAACTATACTTAGATAAAAAATAAATTAAAAATATAAATAAAATCATTGTAGATTTAAAAACCTGTCATAAGAATAAGAAAGGGGAATTGCCAGTGTAAAAACTAAACCACAGACATGAAGTTTTTGAGAAAAATTGTCAAATGAAGTTTCGAAGAATTAAAATGTTAATAGAGAAAAGAATGTAGATATAGAAGACAGAGAAATAGAGAATCAACATATAGATTATTCTTGGGGATCATGAAAAAGAGAAAGAAAACATGAAACAGGAAAAAGATTCAAAGGTAATATTAAGAGAATACTTTGTTAATATCTAAGGAAACGCTAATTTTCAGACCCAGAGAAGCTTACTTTGTTTCAAGAAAATTAATAGATTAAGCTAGAGCTAAATCTTGATGAAATTACTGAAAATCGAGGATTAAGAAACACACAGGAAAAAGAAGCAGATGATCAATAAAGAAAAATAAACTAGAATATCAGATTTATTTTCAGTTAAATGAGAAGTCTATGGACAATGGCATTGTATCACCAGGAATGGGATTGCTGGATCCCATAAGTAGGCCTATTTTTAGTTTTTATTTTTCCTTAAAAAAAAAACACAAAACCCTCCATATTGTTTTACACGGTGATTATACCAATTTACTTCCCCACCAACAGTGTATGAGGGTTCCCTTACCTTCACACTCTCTCCAGCCTTTATTATTTGTAGATTTTTTTGATGATGGTCTTCTGACCAATGTGAGGTGGTGCCTCTTTGTGGCTTTTACTGCATTTCTCTAATAATTAGTGATGTTGAGCATCCTTTTATGTGCCTGTTGGCCATTGGTTGAGAAATATCTATTTAGGTCTTCTGTTCTCCTTTCGATTTGATTTTTTTAGTATTGAGTTATATAAACTGCTTCTATATTTTGGATATTAAGCCCTTGTCAGAAGACAAAAACTCTAATTTGAAAAAATGCAAATGTTCATAGCAGCATTATTTGCAATATCCAAGACATGGATGCAACCTAAATGTCCTTCAACAGATGAATGGATAAAGAAGATGTGATACACACACACACACACACACACACACACACACACACACACACACACTTTCACACAGTAGAATACTACTCAGTCATAAAAAGAATGAAATATTGTCATTTGTAGAAACATGGATGGACCTAGGGAATATATACTAAGTGAAGTAAGTCAGAGGAAGACAAATATATGATATCACTTATATGTGGAATCTAAAAATAATATAAATGAATCTAAGTATACAACAGACACAAATTATAGACACAGAAAACAAACTTACAGTTACAGAAAGGAGGGAGGGATAAATTAGGAGTATGAGATTAACAAACACAAAAAGATGTACAGAAATTAGTAACAAGGATTTACTGTATAGCACAGGGAACTATATTCAATGTCTTATAATAACCTATAATGGAAAATACTCTAAAAATACATATAATTGAATCACTTTGCTATGTCACCTGAAACTAACACAATACTCTAAATCAACTACACTTCAATAAAAAGACAATGGCATTATATACAGATTTCACGGAAGGGCCATATACACATTTCCCATGCTTTAACAGAATTTTAGTGAAGATTTGGAAGGCCATGGGAAGTAGTACACGCAGTAGGCATCTCACATTCACCTTCCCTTTTCACCTCACTTCTCCTACTTCTCTTCATCCTAAACCACACAAATTCTCCTCTTTGCCTTTGATGGATAAAATTAGCAAATATCTTTCATAACCCAGCATGCTCCTGGGGTCACAGGCTCTATTCCAAACAGCTTATCAAAGCACTTATAAAAATCAATATGAATAGGACATTTTCCTCTAAAGGAAAAAAATCAAAACTCCCAAATCTTCAACTAAAGAATATTTTCAATCATTTAGAAAAAAATTTTGCCATGTAAAATATATATCATTCCTTTCAGATCATGTTCCCATGGGAAACATGGCTTGAAAGCATAAGTATATACACTGACTATTTAATAACTACTATGTTAAGTAAATACCACTATTAGCTATGACTGTGTAAATTAATTTCAATTCCAAGATATCTGCATTGATTTTTCAACAGTTCCTACAAAGAAATAATGAAACACTAAAAGTTAAACCCTTAGTCTCCCAATGATAGCGTTTGCACTAAATGATGTTAAGAATAAAGGCTATTTTAAGCTACCACTCAGAAATCTTTGCATGCCAGCCATTGTGTTGTGTGCTTTAGATCCACATTTCATTTACCTTCATAATAACTCTCACTATATGGTCATAGTAGAAATGAAAATAGAGATGTGAAAAGCAGTGTAGGTGCCTGAGGTCCAGCAGCTGTTAGTGAAGAAACTGAAATCAAACCCTACTGTTCTGATGCTATACTCTTACTTTTACTTGCAAGGTATGGGGAACACAGAGGCAAAAAGTAAATGTGAAAAGTGGTCCTTGGCTGATGAAATCCCTATCGTAACTGGAAGAAGAAAATGAAAATTCTCTCTGAGAGAAACTCCCTCAATTAAGGTCACACAGAATTTTACAAAAATAAAAACTCATTGAGAAACCATATCCATAATCAAGGATATATATTTAACCACCACACCAGAAGAGCACAACTATATGATGAGTTATGGGGCTCTGAAATTACTGAATACAAATATTTGCAATAGATATTTTATAATTTTTAAAGATATATGATAAGTAATGAAAACACCAGAAATGGAAATGCTAGTAAAAAGAAATAGGCAAACTTATAAATTAACCATGTAAAATGTTTTAAAAAAATACCATCACTAAAATGAAAGAATGGCGAACTGGAAGACAGAACTGATGAAATTACACAGAATATAGCACAGAAAGATGATGAAACAGGAAAAATGAGATATGGAAGACACATGCACTAACTTAATATATGTCTAAGAGGTAGTCTGGAGGGAGAAAGAGGCAATGAAAAGGAAGGAAATATTTGAAGAATACTCGGGTGGTAGTTACAGAAGACATAAATTCTCAGATTTAGAAGTTACAATGATTTCCAGTAGATCAAATAAAACTAAATTTGAAATTAGTTATGTTAGAGTGAAATTGAAGAACCAAGTATAAAACACATCACCTACAAATTCAGAGAAATGGTCACCTCACAGGAACAACCATTAGGTACATGGGAGAATTCTCAGGAAAAATATACAAGCAAGAAGAGCAGCTAACATTAGTTGGGGTGGTATGGATGCTCACCCAGTCATGTCTGACTTTTTGTGACTCTATTATTGAGTGCAGCCTGCAAGGCTCCTCCGTCCGTGGAATTCTCTAGGCAAGAATACTGTAGTGGGTTGCCATTTCCTTTCCATTAGTAAGGAGTAGAGGGAAAAAATTAAACCCTCAGTTTTATAACCAGCAAAATTATTACTTAAAAGTGCAATAGAGATATTTTCTGAAGTATAAAGAGTGAATGAGTATCACAAATTCTTACAGAAGGAACTTATAAAGTTTATTTCAAAAATAAACTAGATGACTTTGTGAATTAGGAAAAAAAAAACAAGCAAATAGGTAAATATGTAGGTAATCTACTAGGCTGAATAAAATAATACTGAGTATTATTTCTAGATCATGTTTGAAAATGAGTGTTTACTTTGCTGGGCCTTTCTTTCTGCTATTTGTCTTACTTACGGCAAAACATTTTATACTGAATGGAGATATAAACTCTCACAAGGTAATGCTGGCCCTGTTAAGTAGAAGTAAGTGAAGACTATTATGTAGGATACTGAAATGGAAATTTTATGACAGCCAGAATGCATTCTGAGAAGCAAATGGGGAAATAGAGGGTAAAGATCAGTAGACAAGTAATGGTGCAAATCCTTTGACATTATGAGGATTATAAGCATCACTGTTGTTCAGCCGCTAAGTTGTATCTGACTCTTTGTGACCCCATGAACTGCAGCACTCTAGGCTTCCCTGTTCACTATCTCCCAAAGTTTGTTCAAACTCATGTCCATTGAATCGGTGATGCCATCCAACCATCTTATCCTCTGTTGCCACCTTCTCCTCCTGCCCTCAATCTTCCCCAACATTAGGGTCTTTCCCAAATGCATCGGCTCTTTGCATAAGGCAGCCAAAGTATTGGAGTTTCAGCTTCAGCATCAGTTCTTCCAGTGAATGTTCAGGGTTGATTTCCTTTAGGATGGACTGGTTTGATCTCTTTGCAGTCCAAGGGTCTCTCAAGAGTCTTCTCCAGCACCACAGTTCAAAAGCATCAATTCTTTGGCACTCAGCCTTTTTATGGTCAAACTCTCACATCCGTACTTGATGCTGTAGTTTGGGTGAATTTATCATCAACTACCCCTACAGTAGATTATGTCTACATATATGCAGATACTTTGGATTAGCAAAAGGATGATGTTTCTGGGATCAGTCCATTGGGACTATGCTTTCACAACCCCTTACAGCACTGACTTAGCTTGTTTTTCTTCCTTCAGGATCTAATTCTACTTCCCATATTAAAATACTTCAAAAATGCTAGAGAATAGTAAGTATAAGATTTAAATAGGTACTTGCCAAACAAGCATATTAGAGTTGAGTTTTAAAAGAGTAAACGTCTCCATCTTTCAAACAAGCCAGACTGCAAATAGAAGGGAATCCTTGTACACTTCAACCCTAAATTTTTACTGTATCTAGAGAATAGGAGATACTGATAGACACAGCTGAACTGTCCAGGCTGGCAGCGACAAAAGCAGCCCTTCCAAACTCCCATAAAACTTGAAGCAAAGACGTGAGAATGAATGCTCTAAGGAATATCCTTACCAAGTGTGTATGGGATGAAGTTTAGGATGAACAATAAGGCAGCGACCAAAATACATTATTTAGCTGCAGGCTTCAATACACCAATGTTGGGGAAGCAGTGTGAGTACTGTCTCTGCCGGGATTGGTGATGCAAAGACTAGGGTTGGGTAGAAAAGGAGGTGCTCATCAGAGAAAGACCAGGAGAGTTCTAAAGACGTAGGTGGCAGGCATCACCCACAGCAACTTCTGCATTAGAGAGGATAGATTTCATATTTTAAATAATAATCAAAAGCATAGAGGAGGCATCTGAACTTTCAGAAAAGGTACTTTTCAGAGTCCCAAAGTCAAGAATTTTGGAATTCTTCAGAAAAGAAATTGAGGGTCTGTTGTCTTCAAGTGCAGAAGGAGGAAAAAACAAAACACTTTACCACACAGTCTTGCAGCCCAGAAAGTTGGAGCTCGTTGCCAAGAGAATGAAGCCAGTGTAGGTGTAGGAGGAGGTAAGAGAGAAACTGCTTTCAGACATAACCTTTAAAATTTGAGGATAAGCCTCTCTACCAACAAAACAAAACAAAAACAAACCTATAAAAATAGTCTCCAGCTTAAACAAATCAGCAATATAACCATGCATTTAATCATTCTTTTATGTAGAAAGCTACTTATTTTTGAAAGAGCTAATTATGTTTATAATAGTTAAACATTTTTACAATAAATATAAAATACAGAGCTATATTCATTTCAGAAAAAAAATTTATGAGTTGTTATACAAAATGTTTTCTAAAGGAAATAAGTTAGAAGTAGAGCACTTAAACTAGAAGATATATTACCGTCCTTCAGAGTATAACTATCTTTCCTACTCAGTACTGTACACCAGTGAACAAAATGCAAAAGTTCACTGTGACCTAGTGAAGGTAAGGGAAGTGAGTCATTAAAACAAGAATCATATGCAACTCAGAGGCCAAGTAACTCAAACAGAATTCTCATAACCAGACCATAGCTGCTGAAGCAAACCTGCAAATCTACGACATGACATGCAAGAAACACTAATATTTCTGACCTTTGATACTCTATCATAAGATTTTGCTAACTCTTTTAAACATTTTCATGTTCTCTCTTTTTCACTGAGGCAAATTGATACATTTGTTTTAGACATATCACAGAATGATTTATTATTTGTGTATTTTGTGAAATGATCATGGCAATAAAGTCTAGTTAACATCCATCTCATACACAGCTACTAATCATTTTATTCTTGTGATAAGAATTTTAAAACCTACCCACTTAGCATCTTTAAAATATACATTACAGCATACAATATATATTATTAGCCATAGTCACCAAGTTGTACATTACATTGTTGATCGCTAACAATCGTTTAGTGACCCCAAGAACCATAGCTCACCGGGCTTCTGTCCATGAGATTTCCCAGGCAAGAATATTTGAGTGGGTTGCCATTTATTTCTCCAGGGCATCTTCCTGACCCAGGGACTGAACCAGCACCTTATGCATTGGAAGGTGGATTCTTTACCACTGAGCCACAAGGAAAGCCCTGACTTATTAATTTCATAACTGAAACTCTGTACCTTTTAGCCATTTTCATGCATTTCACCATCCCCATTGCCTGCCACTGGGAACCAACAATTTGTCCTCTATCTCTGAGCTCATTTTTTATGGTCCACATATAAGTGAGATAATATAGTATTTATCTTTCTCTGATTTATTTCACATAGAATAATGCCCTTAAGGTCCAACCAATCCATGTTGCCAAAAATGACATTTTTTATTACTGAATAATATTTCACTGTGTGTGTATACATACATACATACATACATACATATATATATATATATAAAATATACCTCATATTTTCTTTATCTACTCACCCATCAATAGACACTTGGGCTGTTTCCATGTCATAGCTATTGTAAATAATGTTGCATTGAAAAGGTTAACTTCTAAATGGGAGAAAATATTTGCAAATCATACATCTAATTGAAAAAATAGGTAAAGGACCTAAATAGGAAATTTTCCAAAGAAGACACAGAGATGGCCAAGAACAGGTGCTCAATATCACTAATATCAGGGTAGTACAAATTAAAACCACATTGAGACATTACCTCACACCTGTCATGATGCTGATCATCAAAAAGACAAGAAATAACAAGCTTTGATGAAGATGTGGAGAAAAGGGAACTCTCATGCACCGTTGGTGGGAACTTAAATTGGAAAAACAGCATGGAAATTTTCAAATAAACTAAAAATAGAACTACCATATGATCCAGTAATGTCATTTCTAGGTATTTATCTGAAGAAAAAAAAAAACTAACTAGAAAATACATGTTCATTGCAGCATTGTTTACAATAGTCAATGTTCTCTTCTGTTTCATCTATTGTTATTCAAATGACTCTATATTAGCATTTAGTCCTATCACTTCATGACAAGTAGATGGGGAAACAATGAAAACAGTGACAGACTTATTTTCTTGGGCTCCAAAATCACTACAGATGGTGACTGCAGCCATGAAATTAAAAGATGCTGCTCCTTGGAAGAAAAGCTATGACAAACCTAGACAGTGTATTAAAAGCAAAGACATTACTTTTCTGACACATGTCCGTCTTGTCAAGTGAAGTGAAGTCGCTCAGTCGTGTCTGACTCTTTGCGACCCCACGGACTGTAGCTCACTACCCTCCTCCCTCCATGGGATTCTCCAAGCAAGAGTACTGGAGTGGGTTGCCCTTTCCTTCTCCAGGGGATCTTCCCAACGCAGGGATCGAACCCAGGTCTCCTGCATTCCAGGCAGATGCTTTAACCTCTGAGCTACCAGGGATAGTCATGTACTAGAACTGGACAAAAAAAAGGCTGAGAGCTGAAGAATTGATGCTTTTGAACTGTGGTGTTGGAGAAGACTCTTGAGAGTCCCTTGGACTGCAAGGAGATGCAACCAGTCCATCCTAAAGGAAATCAGTCCTGAATATTCATTGGAAGGACTGATGCTGAAGCTGAAACTCCAACACTTTGGCCACCTGATACGAAGAAGAGCTGACTCGTTTGAAAAGACCCTGATGCTCGGAAAGATTGAGGGTGGGAGGAGAAGGGATGACAGAGGATGAGATGGCTGGATGGCCTCACCGACTTAATGGACATGAGTTTGAGCAAGCTTCGGGAGATGGTGAAGGACAGAGAAGCCTGGCGCGCTGCAGTCAATGGTGTCACAAAGAGCTGGACACAACTAAGCTACTGAACAACCACTATATTAGCAATGCAAAACCTCAGAAAAGTGACAAACATGAGGAAGAAAAGCAGGAAGGATGCATGGAGAGAAGGGAGGGAGAGAGAACATAGGCTCTATTTTCAGCAGTGTCGGGCCAATTATTACTTCAGTGAAGCTCTTCTGATTATTGAAGAACTGAACTTGGAGCAGTTCTCATCATCATGAAAAAGAAATTCTCATTCTCAAACGACCACAAGTACATCCTGCCTTACTCCAGAATTTTAACACAGGGCTAGCAATTAGAATCCGATCCAGTGAATTTACTACCTTCTTCCTGGTTTCCAGGAGTTAGATTACAGACTCGCAGACCCTTGCCACTGACTCTCCCAGGAAGAACAACATCAGGACAGACATAAAAGAGTGTGCTGCCAACTTCTTTCTAATAAACCTCTGTGAAGAGCCACTTATGAAATAATTAAATGGTATTTCCCAGTTTGTGATGATGACCACAGGATTTAAAGAGTATTTGATGGGAAAAAAAAGAGGCAAAGAATTTTGAAATATAACTAAGTTCCAGGGGTTAGTACTCTGTTTTTAAGTGTTAGATACCACTGTGAATAAACCTTTAAGCATCAAAATTTTAAAAGCACAATTCGGAGGGCCAAGAAAAGCCAATAATTTGGAAAAAGTGCAATTTAGGGAGACTTATTCTACCAGATATTGAAACACAGTTTGAGAGCTATACCACTTTAGAGTGTATGGTAGTGGTTCAGGTATAAACAATGGAAGAGATCAGAGAAACCAGGAAGAGAAGTAAATACATATGGAAATTTGATATACATCAGGTATAGCACTACAAGTTCCAGTGGAATTTGTAACTGGAATTTGTAATAATATAAATATTATAAAATATTTATATTTTAGTAAGGAAATAAAAAGAAGTATCATTAATATATAATTTGATAGTAGTACATATGTATAATTTACTTATGAATAGATCTGAGGCAGTGTGGAGGCTCAGAACATTTTTACTTCTACAGGACTGCAGTATCAAAAATACTGAAAACCATTTATCAGTGAATGTGCTCTGGCAAGTGGTTATCCATATAGAAAATAAAGTTTCATTCTTGTTTCCCTACATAAAAACAAACTTTATGGAAATTAAGGACTTGAATATAAAAATAAACGTTTAAGATTTTAGATGATTTTTAGTAAATTATCTACAATTTCAGGGCTAGGAAATATAAAGGGAGAATACTGACACATGTGATCATATAAAAATTAGAAAAAAGATATTATAAACAAGGCAAAAAGTCAAGACATAGATTGTATATAGCTAATAAAGAATTAGGAGAGTACAGAGGTAAGTTGTATCAATCAGTAACAAAAAGACAATACTGTTGAAAAATGGCCAATAACTATGGATAGCTAAATCACAGAACAGGAAGTACAAGCGGCCAATAAATATAGCAATATTTGTTCTCACCATAATCTAGGACACACAAATTAAAACAAAATTAAATATCAATTTTCGGACCATCAAATTAGAAGAATTTAAAAGGTTGAAAGTACAGGTAAGGGTACATAACATCATAACAAGGAGAGCTCTCAAACATCAGTAGAAGCAAAGTCTCTGGAGGGTAATTTGGTGATTAGGTAACAATAAGTTTAAAGGTACACAATATCTTAGTGAACCAGAAATTGATTAGCTTTCTAGATATACAGCCTAGAGAACTTCTCAATCGATAGACACAAGTCACAGGTACAAGGACGTCTGGTGCTGCCGACCCTGCTCTGATGCTGCTTCATGCTCTGTCCCTAGACTCGAGCCGTCCCCTGCATCCTGGTTCTGAGTCTTCTCTGAGGCTCTCTTCTCCTCATCACTTGTTTCTTACTGAGCATCTATCTTGTTGCTGGTTGGAATCCCCAAATCTCTCTTCTGAACAAACTCAAGTTTCTCAGTGGCTAGGTGTCTCATCATTTTTACACTGGTCCATCATAAATCACTTTTCCATTATAACATTTTAGACCAGTAAAATAAATTCAGTCATGGAATGGAAGACTGCTTAAAGGGCTAGCACCTTTCCTCAAAATGAAAAACACTACATGAAATCACATCCCCTTTGCCTCCTCCAAACACTCTTTCTTGTGTTCTAGTAATGACTACATTGGACCTTATATTCAAGAATGCATGCAAGTACATTGTGTGCTAAGTCGAGTCCAACCTTTGCAGCCCCATGAATTGCCAGGAGCCCTGCCAGGCTCCTCTGTCCATGTGACCTTTCAGGCAAGAATACCAGCGTGATATCTTATTGTAGTTTTGATTTGCATTTCTCTAATAATGAGTTGAGGTTTGACAGAAAACAGCAAAATTCTGTAAAGCAATTACCCTTTAATAAAAAATAAATTAATTTTAAAAAAAAAGAATACCAGACTGGGTTGCCATTTCCTTCTCCAGGAGATCTTCCTGACTCATGGATCAAACCACTGTCTCCTATGTCTCCTGCATTGGCAGGCAGATTCTGACTTTAAAATAATCATCACAGATATTTAGTGAGCACTTCTTAAACAAGTACTTTGGTGCTGAAACACTAAAATGAAATTCCTGTTTGTAAACAATTCAAACTTGGATTAGGAGAAATCATTGAATGGGATACAAGTAAATAGTTATAAAACAAGGAAGGAAGTACAAAGAAGAATGTAAATACAAGAAACTGTGGGAGGAGAGAGAGAAAGTGAATTTCCAGTCCCTCATGTGGGCTGGGATGAGGGGGAACTTCTGAGTCTCATTACTCCCACTTGGGTCAGTCTCCCATTGGAAGGGCAGGAATGCAGAAGTAAGTATCGGTAGTGCAAGGTCCAATCCAGGCTGACTCAAGGACGCTCAGCGTCCCCAGACATGAAAAGCACTACATTAAACTGTCCCCACCCCTACCTCTGTAGTGACTAGGGAGATGGGACAATTTCACAAAAATATGACGCTTGAATTTAATGTGAAGTAAATACAACAATTCACAGGGAGTTGAAGAACAGCACAGGCAAAAGTCAAAAGTGTGCAAAGGCAGGTGAGTGCTGGTGACGGGAGGGTAGGGTTCCCCCAGGACTGGTGGGAGAAGGGCTTAGAAAAAGAGAGGGCAACTACTTGGTGAGGAAAGGGCTGGGGTGCTGCACTTAGAAATGTGGGCTCCACCCCATGGGTGGTCCACAGTTTGTCAGAAAGATCACTGGTTCCACTGCATACAGAACAGAGTTCAACCTCCAGAACCCAGCTGGCCCAAGGTAACTTTCAAGCTTCACTTCTTGTTGTTCCCACTAAACAACTGACTTTCCAGAAAAATCATCACTGCAATGCATCATGTTTTTCATTGTAAATACTTTTATCCTTTTCCATTAATAACGTTTGTATTCGTTCCTTGAAAGCCTCCTCTCGCAAGCTTTTGCCAGCTCCTTCAGATAAAATTAATTCATTCCTTTTTTTATCTGCATAATAATGTTTGACACCACTCTTAAATCCCTCACTCTTCTGTTTGACAATTATTTATTAGGGATTAGACTGTACATGTTCACAGGCTGTAGAGACAGAACTAAACAGCGGGCTTAACACAGTGAGAATTCAAAAACTGTTGGTCTCATACACTCCTTCTCAGAAGCTAACAGATACCATTTATGGTATATGAACTGTGGCCAGTGGTTTATTAGATATGATATTACTGCCTAGGAAATGACTAAAATGAAAATATTAATCAGAGTAAAGGGTTTAGGAGTAAAGCCCTTCTCTGAGATTCCCATTAATGAACCCCTGCTTAATACACTCCATAGCCTTTATCATCACCTGATATATATGTGTATGTATATGTATATGTATATTTATATGTGTTGCTCTCCTCTGCCTAGAGTGTAAGCTCCATGAAGGCTGAGATTTGGTCCATTTTGCTCACTGTAGAACTCCCAGACTTAAAATAGTACCTGGTAAGTATAAGGGCTCAATATTCAGTTATTTAAAGGGAATGAGGAAGGGTCATTAAAAGGTAGGGGTTGATGGAGGCAGGAAGAGATGGAGATTAATGTACTTATCCAGTTCACAGAATCAGTATTTGAGCTGGAAGAGACTTCACTGCTCTCATTTTCCAGACAGAGACTGGTGCCCATCAAGGCCACATGATGTGGGGGGAGCAGAGCCTACACTTCAACCCGTGTCACTTAACGAGAGGCTGGTGAACTTCCCATGCTGTGCTCAGTCCCATCCAGCTCTTTGTGACCCCATGCACTGTAGCCTGCCAGGTTCCTCTGTCCATGGCATTTTCCAGGCAAGCATGCTGGGGCAGGTTGCCATTTCCTCCTGCGGGGGATCTTCCCTGACCCAGGGATCTAACCCATGTCTCTTGCGTCTCCTGCTCTGGCAGGTGGATTCTTTACCACTGCACCACCTGGAAAGCCTGGCCTTCCCATAATATCTACTTATAAGCAATATAGGCAAATTGAAGTTTACCACGTATCTATAACAAACTTCAACCTGCTGGAAATCCACAGTGTTAATAAAATGGTATCGCCTGCTTCATCCAGACACCAATAATCAAGATAGAAATAAGGAAACTAAGACTTTCTGACCCACAGTTTTATAATACAAATATCAGACAATTTAGTTACTATAAATATCAGACAGTTATTGATGAAAGCATCATCATTACCTCCAAGAACCATGCCAGCCTGACAGCACTTTCTAAGGCGACATGCTGGGCAGTTTTTCCTGCGGATTTTATCAACAATGCAATCATTTCTTCCAGCACATAGGTAGTTATGCTGTCCTAAAAAACAAACAAAAAATAGGGAACAATTACATAAAATATCTAAAGACTACTGGAAAGCTTATGCGGTGACAACTAAAAAGAGGAGAGGTGCACATTAGCAAGTGCATGACTGTCTCAGCGGGCCTCTTGCTTGGCCCAGCTGAACGCTTGTAATGCTCTAACCTTGTTCAATAAACCTGCGTCTTCAGGAGCCTAAATGAGGGGAACACATCTTAGAAACTAATTCCAGAACTCCTTTAAACATCTTTTGTAAAATATTCCTGTGCATCTTATTAATGGTGTCAGCATCAGAATGTCTTCAGATCACCATTATTTCAAGATTAGGTACATGTTGCTGATAAGCATTAGTGTGTTAAGGTAGTCAACTAGTAAAACCTTTTCTTTTCAACATATAAACCTTCAAGAGAACAGATATAGACAAAGAAGTCTTTGTGATAGATTTTTAATAAAGCCCCATGTGCTTAATTCTTTTGGAGAATCTTGGAGCAAATTCACTCTTAAAGAATCTCATGAACTTGAATAGCATGTAAAAACTGTATCTGATTGTATTGACTTTACTGTCTGGTTTATCTTGGCTAAAATTAGAAAACAGGATGGAGAGAGATAATGATAAGGGAAGAACAATTTAAAACAATGAGAAAAACTTAATGAAGGACAAGAGAGAAGGATTACAGAAGAAATAAGGGTAAAACATGACCCTGTGCTCATTTTGATGGGTTTTTGTATAAGTGGTTACTTATACCCTTCAAAAAGACTGGGAAAAAGTTTAATATTCAATAATGATGATTATTTAAACCAAAATGTTATATTTAATAAGGCATGGAGCAATCTAATTTATCTAGGTTAAATAAAAATGAAAAAACTTGTCAGTTTAGACATAAAATATTAGTTAACTAGAAAATTTACTCTTTTGACACTTATTTTCCATTGAATTCCTATGAAATAGACTGAGACTTTTAACATCATCAGATTGCTTAAAAATAATTTTAAAAGTTGAAATTTTCAATTTTAAGATACCATGGAATTTTCCTATACTATTTCATATTGTTGTTTACTTCCTAAGTCATATCTGACTCTTTGTGACCCCAAGGACTGCAGCCCAGCAGGCTCCTCCGCCGATGGGATTTTCCAGGCAAGAATACTGGAGGGGGTTGCCATTCCCTTTCCAGGGGATCTTCCTGATCCAGGGAGTGAACCCACTTCTCCTGCTTGGCAGAGAGATTCTTTACCACTGAAGCACCTGAGAAGCCCAGTATTTTGTATTCAGTTCAGTTCAGTTCAGTCGCTCAGTCGTGTCCAACTCTTTGAGACCCGATAGTTGACATTAAAATCACATCCATTCTTTTAACCAAAGTTTATAGTAAAGGAACACAGAGGTCACTTAAATGTGTGTTTAACTGAGCAAGAAAAGGCTATGCTGCAATGACAAATGGCACAAAGGCCACATCTTACAAGAAAGCTAATAACAAAATGATTCTTGATCTGGGATGTTTTAGAAAATCAGATAGTCTTTGCTCCAAATGGATTCCGCCACAAACTTCTATTCATGTATTCTCACATACTGGGCCTCCCTGGTGGCTCAGATGATAAAGAATCCCCCTGCAATGCACGAGACCTGGGTTCGATCCCTGGGTCAGGAAGATCCCCTGGAGAAGGGAATGGCTACCCACTCCAGTATTCTGGCCTAGAGAATTGCATGGACAGAGGAGGCTGGTGGGTTACAGTGCATGGGGTTGCAAGAGTCAGACATCACTTAAGTGACTAAACCACCACCATCACTCACACACTAGTGCTCATTCTCTTGCCCCTCTCCAAAGAGCAGTTATGAAGCTCCAGAACTATGCCCACTAGACTAGTGGAATGCACTGCATGATACTTTCTAACTGGACTCTGGTTTAATTTATGTGTATATATATATATATATATATTTTTTTTTTTCAGGCTGTGAATGACTGTGGGAGTAAAAGTGTTTGTGCTGTGCTGTGCTTAGTTGCTCAGTTGCGTTCAACTCTTTGCGACCCCATGGAATATAACCTGCCAGGCTCTTCTGTCCATAAGGATTATTCAGGCAAGAATATTGGAGGGGGTTGCCATATCCTCCCCCAGAGGATCTTCCTGACCCAGAGATCGAATCCAGGTCTCCCACATCGCAAGCTGACTTCTTTACTGTTTGAGCCACCAGAGAAGCCCAAAAGTGTATGTAAGTTTATCTATTTATCTATGATAACTTATCTTGACTCTGTACTGGTTTCTCATGAGAGAACAGAAAGCAAGATTTTTCCATCCTCTCTAGAGTACACACTTAAATGGTGCTCAGAGATTTAACTGTTGTTTAAGGGCAGGCTGTTCTTCTCTATACTTCTCTGTTAAAAACATCCAGGAAAAAGCCTGAACCATCTGCAGCTGGAATGCTTCTAAGCTGTCTTCTGTTTCTAAGTGATTTACAATAGCACCTCCTTCAGTGTCTCAGAGAAGTCCCCATTAGAGGGTGCTCACTGCATGTTGCTAAAACCATTCCTTTCTACCTGCTTTCAAACCTTCCCCATCAGTTCCTCCTAAAATCTTCAGTTGCTCCCCTTGAAGGATGTCTTCTTTTCTCCTCAAGCTTTTCCATTTGCACGGATGATCCAGGGAGATGATATGGGATGGGAGGTGGGAGGGGGCTTCGACATTGGGAGATCGTGTACACCTGTGGCTGATTCATGTCAATGTATGGCAAAACCAATACAGTATTGTAATGTAGAATAAAGTATTAAAAAAAAATTCCAGAATCAAGAAAAAAAAAAGGATCAAGGAAAAAAAAAGGAACTGTGTGTCTCACTCTTAATTCTCCTTGACCTCACCCCTTTCTTAGTCATCTAAGTTGGTGAAAAAGTCATCTACACTTGCAGCATGTAATCAGTTTCCTTTACTCTTCAGTTCAGTTCAGTTCAGTCGCTCAGTCGTGTCTGACTCTTTGCGACCCCATGGACTGCAGCACACCAGGCCTCCCTGTCCATCACCAACTCCCGGAGTTTGCTCAGACTCATGTCCATCGAGTCGGTGATGCCATCCAACCATCTCAACCTTTACTCCTCAGCTTATTGGAACTGGGCTTATATGTCCACTGTACTTATAAAGACATCAACGATGTCTTCATTCTTAAATGCAGTGACTCTTTCTTGACTTTCTGCACAATCTGCCATGGGGAATTCTCTCTCCACCGGCCCCCTGCCCTTGCTTATTTCATTTGAAGCACATCTCTTCTTACTCTTCATCTTCTTTCCAACAGTTCCTTTTAAGTTCCCACTGTCCATACCTTTGTCTTTGTCTTATATGTTGCATACTATGTGCTCAGTTGTGGCCAACTCTGCGATCCCATGGACTGTAGCCCACCAGGTTCCCCATCCATGGAATTCTCCAGGCAAGAACACTGGAGTGGTTGCCATTTCCTTCTCCACCTTCTATGTTGTATTCCACAGTAAACACCATGTGGGTAATCTCATCATCTGTGCATGGCTCCAAAATCTCATCCTAAGCTCTGAGCTTCCAACCACCTCCTGGTAGGTATCTCGAACTCAACATATGAAAAAGAATTCAGTAGTTATCTGGTCAAATTGTTTCATAAACTGCTTACTGAAGCTATTCCAGAAAATTGGAGAGGAAGGTAAACTTCCAAACTCATTCTATGAGGCCACCATCACCCTAATACCAAAACCTGACAAAGACACCACCAAAAAAAAGAAAACTACAGGCCAATATCACTGATGAACATAGATGCAAAAATCCTTAACAAAATCCTAGCAATCAGAATCCAGCAACACATTAAAAAGATCATACACCATGACCAAGTGGGCTTTATCCCAGGGATGCAAGGATTCTTCAATATCTGCAAATCAATCAATGTAATTCATCACATTAACAAACTGAAAAATAAAAATCATATGATTATTTCAATAGATGCAGAAAAAGCCTTTGACAAAATTCAACATCCATTTATGATAAAAACGCTCCAGAAAGCAGAAATAGAAGGAACGTACCTCAACATAATAAAAGCTATATATGACAAACCCACAGCTAACATTATCCTCAATGGTGAAAAATTGAAACCATTTCCCCTAAAGTCAGGAACAAGACAAGGGTGTCCACTCTCACCACTTCTATTCAATATCGTACTGAAGTTTTGGCCACAGCAATCAGAGCAGAAAAAGAAATACAAGGAATCCAAATTGGAAAAGAAGAAGTAAAACTCTCACTGTTTGCAGACGACATGATCCTCTATATAGAAAATCCTAAAGACTCGACCAGAAAACTACTAGAGCTAATCAACGAATATAGTAAAGTTGCAGGATATAAAATCAACACTCAGAAATCCCTTGCATTTCTATACACTAATAATGAGAAAGTAGAAAAAGAAGTCAAGGAAACAATCCCATTCACCATTGCAACGAAAAGAATAAAATACTTAGGAATATTCCTACCTAAAGAAACTAAAGACCTATATATCGAAAAACTATAAAACACTGATGAAAGAAATCAAAGAGGACACTAATAGATGGAGAAATATACCATGCTCATGGGTCGAAAGAGTCAATATAGTGAAAATGAGTATACTACCCAAAGCAATCTACAGATTCAATGCAATTCCTATCAAGTTACCAGCAGTATTTTTCTCAGAACTAGATCAAATAATCTCAAGATTTGTATGGAATTACAAAAAACCTCGAATAGCCAAAGCAATCTTGAGAAAGAAGAATGGAACTGGAGGAATCAGCTTGCCTGACTTCAGGCTCTACTACAAAGCCACAGTCATTAAGACAGTATGGTACTGGCACAAAGACAGAAATATAGATCAATGGAACAAAATAGAAAGCCCTGAGATTAACCCACACACCTATGGACACCTTATCTTGGACAAAGGAGGCAAGAACATACAATGGAGTAAAGACAGTCTCTTTAACAGGTGGTGCTGGGAAAACTGGTCAACCACTTGTAAAAGAATGAAACTAGACCCCTTTCTAACACCATACACAAAAATAAACTCAAAATGGATTAAAGATGTAAATGTAAGACCAGAAACTATAAAACTCCTAGAGGAAAACATAGGCAAAACACTCTCCGACATAAATCACAGCAGGATCCTCTATGATCCAACTCCCAGTATACTGGAAATAAAAGCAAAGATAAACAAGGGGATCTAATTAAAATTAAAAGCTTCTGCACAACAAAGGAAACTATAAGCAAGGTGAAAAGACAGCCTTCTGAATGGGAGAAAACAATAGCAAATGAAACAACTGACAAACAACTAATCTCAAAGATATATAAGCAACTTATGCAGCTCAACTCCAGAAATATAAATGATCCAATCAAAAATGGGCCAAAGAACTAAATAGGCATTTCTCCAAAGAAGACATACGGATGGCTAACAAACACATGAAAAGATGCTCAACATCACTCATTATCAGAGAAATGCAAATCAAGACCACAATGAGGTATCATTTCACACCAGTCAGAATGGCTGCAATCCAAAAGTCTACAAGCAATAAATGCTGGAGAGGATGTGGAGAAAAGGGAACCCTCTTACACTGCTGGTGGGAATGCAAACTAGTACAGCCATTATGGAAAACAGTGTGGAGATTCCTTAAAAAATTGCAAATAGAACTTCCTTATGACCCAGCAATCCCACTGCTGGGCATACACACCGAGGAAACCAGAATTGAAAGAGACACATGTACCCCAATGTTCATTGCAGCACTGTTTATAATAGCCAGGACATGGAAGCAACCTAGATGTCCATCAGCAGATGAATGGATAAGAAAGCTGTGGTACATATACACAATGGAGTACTACTCAGCCCTTAAAAAGAATAAATTCGACTCAGTTCTAATGAGATGGATGAAATTGGAGCCGATTATACAGAGTGAAGTAAGCCAGAAAGAAAAACACCAATACAGTATATTGACACATATATATGGAATTTAGAAGGATAGTAATGAAGACCCTCTATGTGAGACAACAAAAGAGACTCAGAGGTATAGAATGGACTTTTGGACTCTGAGGGAGAGGGAGAGGGTGGGATGATTTGGGAGAATGGCATTGAAACATGTATACTATCTTGCAAGAATGAAGCGCCAGTCTATGTTCAATACAGGATGCAGGACGCATGGGGCTGGTGCACAGGATGATTCAGGGAGAGGATGTGGGGTGGGAGGTGGGAGGGGGCTTTGGCATTGGGAGATCGTGGACACCTGTGGCTGATTCCTGTCAATGTATGGCAAAACCAATACAGTATTTTAACGTAAAATAAAGTATTAAAAATAAAAGAAAAAAATTTTTTAACAGATTGAGGAAATTGGAAAAAAGGAAATTATCTACAATCTCATTACCATGCAACTACTTTCATTTTCGGTTTCCTTCCAACCTGTCTATACCGATCTAGAAGGTATCTAACATCTATTTGTTAAGTGAATATATACACACGTTTAGAAAATTCTCATCAACTCAACAAGCACTGATTGTTTAGTATGTCCCAATACTGCTTTTTGAGTAATCCTTTATCCCCACTTAACTGAAATGCATCTTAATTATTGATACTGTAGAGCAGAAGAGCATAGCTTATATCTGAGATGATAATAACAGCAAGAATTACTAAGTACTTACTATGTGCTGGCCACTGTTATAAGCTATTGCATGTATTAGCTCATTTAACCATCATAGCAATCTTGGAGGTATTATTGATCCCATTTTATAGAGTTAACTGAGGCACAGGGAAGTTAAGTAACATGGTTAATGTCACACAAGCAGAAATTTTAGCTTAATTCATCCAAAAGGCTGTATAGGAAATTAAGGGTATGAACTTCGGAGCAATACTGCATCAGTTCACATTTCAGCCTCACTACCTGCTAGCTGGTGACCTATGGCAAGTAAAAGGAGGACACTGTTAGTATTGTGGGTCACATTTAAAAACCAAACAAGCTCACATAAGAGCTTGGAATAGTTTATCATATAGCAAGTACTTAGGGAATGTCTACTACAGCTATGATTTACTGACACATCCCTAAATCTCAAATACAGATAGATCTGTTTTAGAGGTGACCAAAGAAATGTAAAACTGGCCAGTTTATTCACTTTTAAAGTCAACATAAAGACATTCTCAAATATGCATAGAATCAAGAAATAAGGCCCCGATACACCACTCTTCCAAAAGGGATTCCGAAATGCCTAATTTAACTAACAGCAGGTAAGTTACAACAGAGGATGCATGAGGGAGAAGGTATGGTTTGAAGGATAGCAAGTACTAAACACATTGAAAAATATATTTAAATAAAATATATAAATTATAGTTACCAAATAGAATGCAATTCTTATAACTCTTGGGGGAAAAGCAGTTGAGCATTTTAAAATTTGATGTTTGATGGGAAGGAGAATCTCTGGTAATTAAGACTACTGGCATGAAGTCACTACTGCGAGGAATTGGCATGCCTCATATCATCACAGATTTCCATAAAGAATGGAATGGCTTAAAGATATCTGGAAGCTCAGTGCATTCTAAGCTGTGGTCATCTTCAACACTAATACTGGGCTGTCAAAACTGCAAAGCAGATATAGAATCATGCAAGTTAAATATAGGACATATATAGTTAGAGGTTAATCTTCTCTAAGAGATCTTTTGACCTAAGAAATATTGCAGCCAGTCAATTCCAACTAGAGGTGACTACGATAATTTGGCATGGGGGCCCAGGCCTGACTCTGTATCACAACCCTTGTCTAGGACTCAGAGCCACCAAAAAAAAGGCAAGAATGCAGAAGGGACAACTCTATTATATGTATTAATCCATCAAATACCGGACTGTATATGTAGATGAGGAAAATTCACACCTAAAAGCACTAGCTCTGTTACAGCATTATCTGGGAAGTCTGCAAAAGGTTAAACTGTGATGGTAGCACATTCAGAATGATGTCTGCCGCCACCACTTTTCTTCAGACAAATTTATACACTCGATTCAAAAGCACATTCATGTCCAGATCCAGCTGCTGATTTCTCATAAATCATAGACTGATGGTTCAAATTGCATACTGCTAATTTATACACATTATTGTTATATAACAAGTCTATAAAAAGTCCATTAAATCACCGTGCATTCTATCTTCTAACTCCCTTACTGTCTACCCACTCTTTCATAACCAGGAATTACAAGACATTCAGGAGTATTCATAAGCTATCAATCAGTTCAGTTCAGTCACTCAGTCATGTCCGACTCTTTGAGAACCCATGGACTGCAGCATGCCAGGCCTCCTTGTCCATTACCAACACCCGGAGCTTGCTCAAGCTCATGTCCATTGAGTTGGTGATGCTATCAAACCATCTCATCCTCTGTCGTCCCTTTCTCCTCCTGCCTTCAATCTTTACCAGCATCAGGGTTTTTTAATGAGTCAGCTCTTTGCATCAGGTGGCCAAAGTCTTGGAGTTTGAGCTTCAACATCAGTCCTTCCAATGAACATTCAGGGCTGATTTCCTTTAGAATGGACTGGTTGGATCTCCTTGCTGTCCAAGGGACTCTCAAGAGTCTTCTCCAATGCCACAGTTCAAAAGCATCAATTCTTTGGCATTCAGATATTTTCACAATCCAACTCTTACATCCATACATGACTACTGGAAAAAACATAGCCTTGACTAGACGGACCTTTGTTGGCAAAGTAAGGTCTCTGCTTTTGAATATGCTCTCTAGGTTGGTCATAACTTTTCTTCCAAGGAGAAAGGGTCTTTGAATTTCATGGCTACAGCCACCATCTGCAGTGATTTTGGAGTCCCCCAAATAAAGTCTGTCACTGTTTCCACTGTTTCCCCATCTATTTGCCATGAAGAGACCAGATGCCATGATCTTAATTTTCTGAATGTTGAGCTTTAAGTCAGCTTTTTCACTCTCCTCTTTCACTTTCATTAAGAGGGTCTTTAGTTCTTGTTTTCTGCCATAAGGGTGGTGTCATCTGCATATCTGAGGTTATTGGTATTTCTCTCGGCAATCTTGATTCCAGCTTGTGCTTCCTCCAGACTCGTGTTTCTCGTGCTGTACTCTGCATATAAGTTAAATAAGCAGGGTGACAATATATAGCCTTGACGTACTCCTTTTCCTACTCGGAATCAGTCTATTGTTCCATGTCCAGTTCTAACTGTTGCTTTTTGACCTGCATACAGATTTCTAAAGACGCAGGTCAGGTGGTCTGGTATTTCCATCTCTTTCAGAATTTTCCACAGTTTATTGCGATCCACATAGTCAAAGCCTTTGGCATAGTCAATAAAGCAGAAATAGATATTTTTCTGGAACTCTCTTGCTTTTTCTATGATACAGAGGAGGTTGACAATTTAATCTCTAGTTCCTGTGCCTTTTCTAAAACCAGCTTGAACATCTGGAAGTTCATGGTTCACGTTTTGTTGAATCCTGGCTTGGAGAATTTGAGCATTAGTTTACAGGTGTGGGAGACGAGTGCAATTGTGCAGTAGTTTGAGCATTCTTTGGCATTGCCTCTCTTTGAGATTGGAATGAAAACTGACCTTTTCTAGTCCTGTGGCCACTGGTGAGTTTTCCAAATTTGCTGGCATATTGAGTGCAACACTTCACAGCATCTTCTTTCAGGATGTGAAATAGTTCAACTGGAATTCCATCACCTCTATCCACTAGATTTGTTCACAGTGATGCTTCCTAAGACCCACTTGACTTCACATGCCAGGATGTCTGGCTCTGGGTGAGTGATCACACCATTGTGATCATCTGGGTCGTAAAGATCCTTATTGTACAGTTCTTCTGTATATTCTTGCCACCTCTTCTTAATATCTTCTTCTGTTAGGTCCATACCATTTCTGTCCTTTATTGTGCCCATCTTTGCATGAAATGTAAAGATGGTATCTCTAATTTTCTTGAAGATATCTCTAGCCTTTACCATTCTATTGTTTTCCTCTATTTCTTTTTACTGATTGCTGAGGAAGGCTTTCTTAACTCTCCTTGCTATTCTTTGGAACTCTGCATTCAAATAGATCTATCTTTCCTTTTAGCCTTTGCTTTTCGCTTCTCTTCTTTTGGCAGATATTTCTAAGGCCTCCTCAGGAGCTATTTTGCTTTTGCATTTCTTTTCCATGGGGATGGTCTTGCTCCCTGTCTCCTATACAATGTCATGAACTTCCATCCATAGTTCATCAGGCACTCTGTCTATCAGATCTAGTTCCTTAAATCTATTTCTCACTTCCACTGTATAATAATAAGGAATTTGATTAGGTCATACCTGAATGGTCTAGTGGTTTTCCCCACTTTCATCAATTTATAAGCTATCAGTTCAGTACAGTTCAGATGCTCAGTTGTGTCCAACTCTTTGTATCCCCAAGAATCACAGCACACCAGGCCTCCCTGTCCATCACCAACTCCCAGAGTTTACTCAGACTCATGTCGATCGGGTCGGTGATGCCATCCAGCCATCTAGTCCTCTGTCGTCCCCTTCTCATAGGCCACCACAAACAGGATACGTGGCATGTGGTCAACAATAGGAGAGTTTAACCAAGCAGGAGATACCATCTCCATCTCCACTTTCACATATGCATCACTGACCCCTCTTGAACCCCGAGGAGCTATTACCTGAAGTCTACAATAGAGAACCTTGCTTTCTTTCTCCTTGGAAAATATCTTACCTCCTTTATGGTGGGAAAAGCAAAAACAAGTGCTAACTACCAAGATTTCTTCTAAATTTCATTCTCCCTTTTATTTTCTTTATGCTCCAGTTGTACTGACATCATTGTCTTTTCCTAAACTCTTGAAATATGAGTTTAGGAAACACGTCTCTATGACTCTCTTCCTTTTTCAAATTTATCTACTTGGCAAAATTTTACTCATCTTTCAAGTTTGGTCTTACCTGACTGATGATAGAAAGATCTGGCTATTTCTTCTTTGTGCAATTGCATATTCAAGGTATTCCTCTTGTAAATGATATGTGCCTGTTTCTCCCTACATTTTGTGAGAGTAGAAACTAAGTCTTTAGAGTCCTGTGTCTAATAAGAGTTTGATAAATATTGTTGGAAACATGCATATGTAATTACATGTACTGTTTTACCATCATATATATATTCAACAATAATTGTCATAAATATACTCAACAATAAAAGGTTTATAATAATGTTTCACTTAATATCATATAAAAATCACTTGTTCCAGATTTTTACTTACTACCTTTCAATACTTACTATTACAGAATGCCTTTTATTTCAGTAAATACCTTGCCTTTTTATACTTAGTAAACTATGAGGTACATGCAGCACCTTCATCAAGCTTATTTTTAACAGATATCTTTGGAAAACCAGAGAATTTTTATTATTTTAGAAAAATATATGTTTAATGACATACAAAAAGGGACTATTGAATGATTATATTTATAGATTATTTCTAATTGGTCTCTATATTTACCATTTTAATATAACTCCAAGTACTACAATTATTAAAAATCACATTCTGTGAATATAAAGGTACTATTAAAATATGACGATTTTACTTGCCTACTGGCATACAAAAATTTTAGATACCTGAAAAATAAAACTCCTTTTCTTTTAAAATTTCTCTTAATACAGGCTTAAAATTCCATTTTAATTGAATCTCTCTATTATAAGCTATAAAGAGATTTACTTTTAAAATAAGAAATCTGTATTATTTGTGTTGCTTCTCAGAGCACAAATGAGCACATTTCACTTTGGTTTAAGTCAAGTCACGATTTTTCATGTCTCTTTATGGTTAGGAGGGGGAAATATGTAGCAAAATGATAAGAGAGAAATGAGTATATGTTCAACAGATAAAGGACCAAAGGGGGAAAAAGAAGTACAATATAACCTACAAAAATTTAGGCTTGAGGTAACGTGAGCTGGTGCTTATGAGGACACTCTTTCCACCAGAAACACACAGATGTTGGCTAAATTATGACAGAAGCATGTCGATAAATTATAGTCAAGGAAGGAAGGAGGAGAGAAGAAAGGAGAAAGAGAGGAAGAGAGGGAAGAAAGAAACGGAAATAAAGAAAATCCCATAAGTCAGAAAAAAAGAAAGATATGAAAGCCAGGCATAAAATTTATTTCAGGCATAAAAATTTACAGAATAGTTAAAACTATCTCTGATGTTAGAAGGTGGGATGATAGCTACTTTTAAGGAGTGATTGGACGGGATGCAAGGGGACTTTTAGAAAGAGAATGATTTTAAATATTTTTTGAGGGTGATGGTAACAAAGTTTCCACGGTTTGCTGTCCATGGAGTCGCAAAGAGTCGGACCTGACTGAGTGACTGAGTGACTGAGAGCAATTCATTAACATCTACATCTTTAACTAAAGCACTTTTTCTGAAGATATTTATGTCAATAAAAACCTTCCTCTTTCTTTGTAAAAATGTCCACCTATGAGGACAGCGTGGAATACAGTGTGATCCAACAGAGAGAGTCTGTGTAGGGCTGACCACCAGAAATCCAGAGCTGAGGAGTCCGGAAAAGAACAGAAACATCACCTGCATTACAAGACACAACTGGGGCTTCCCAGAGGCATATCCCCCAGAGTCCCACCAAAGTATCCTGCCAGAGAAACAGTCAACTATGATCGTCCAGCAAATACAGAGAACTCTAGGGACAGTCACGTGTGTACATACCATGTACATCTGTTCCTCTCCTCCAACCCTCTTCCCATACCTTAGCCCTGCAAAGGTCAAAAGTAGCTCTAATGGTTCTTCCGAGAGTGAGCACGGTGAGAAAGAAGTGACCTTGTTCTTTCTTCCCTGCAGGCTTCAGGCCCCAAGCAGTGCTGAGCAGGGGCAGAGGAGAGATCCTAACTTAGATGACAGCTTGCAGTTTTTACTGTATTGCTGGCCAGTACATTTTGGTTCTGAAATAACATTGTTCTTCTGATTAAAAACTGTAGGATTGGACTAAGATTTCATGTAAACTATGGAAGAATAAAGTCATGCTGATAGTGGCATTTTGAAGAAAAAAAATAGTGTGCATGGGTGTGAGTATAAAACAATTAGGGAGTTATTTAAACCTTGCTAGAAAAATAAGTGTAAACTAGTGATCCTCAACTAGAGGCAATTTTGCCTCTTTTCCCCACCTCCACTCTGGGACATTACACAGTGCCTGGGGACACTGCTGTTTTACACAAATGAGGGGTGAGGTGCTGAGGAGAAACTGGGGTGTGGCTAAAGATCCTACAATGCACAAGGCATTCCCCACAATAAAGAATTAACTGGCCCCAAATGGAGATAGTGCCACACTTGAGGAAACCTTGGTGCTAACTCATGATCGCCCCATTTTTTCAGAGAGATGTATTTTCTAGGTCTGTCCACTGAAAATGCCCAGAAGCAAAGATAACCACAGCAGCAGTAAATGCTAGGATGCAGACTGATCACCAAGCCTAATATCATTTTCATCTGAAAGCAATCAGAGCTCTGTGGAGAAATGGCTGATGCAGCTCCGGGATGCAAAATGTACAAGTTGGGCCTGGGATGTTCTATTGTTACCGAGTTTCATGTTACTGAGAGGTGATGAAGTGTGTTCAAGTCATCCTGACCAAAGATAAGACAATTTCTACATCAAAAATAATTTAAGTGATTAAAACCCTAGTCTGTCTGCGAAGTCGTCTCATTTGTGATCACTTTTGTGACCCCATGGACTGTAGCCCACCAGGCTCCTCTGTCCATGGGATTCTCCAGGTAAGAATACTGGAGCGGGTTGCCATGCCTCCTACAGGGGATCTTCCCAACCCAGGGATTGAACCACCGTCTCTTACCTTGCAGGCAGATTCTTTAACGTTGAGTCACTGGGGAAGCCGCATTAAAGCACAGTGACTAGGTAAAAAGCCATGAACACAAAATGAACTCAATGTAAACTACTGGAGGTTGCCAGGGTATAAACTTATTACTTTGAAAATTGATAATTAAAAAGAAATAACTGAGCAACAAATAGGTCCAAATTGCCTTTTGAAAGAGAGACTGAACTCTAAAAAATATTTTAAAGCTGATAAAATCAGAAGGAATAACAGAAGTAGAATATCACCCTTTCGCAATCTCTAAAGAAATGACCACCACCTGTGAAGGATGAAAAGACTATTAAAAACTCCTCCTTTTTCCAATTACATATCTGTGTGATGCTGCATTTTCTTCATATGCTTCAAGCAAAACAACATATTGCAACAGATTAAATGCAGACAAAGTTATGAGACACAGCTGCATTCAATTAAGGCAGACATTAAAATGACTTAAAAATTTAAAACAATGTCATTGTAGCCATTAAATTTTTCAGGATTGGAAAATTAACATCTCATGGGTTTGCTGCTTTTTAAGTGAGTTAATAAAATGTTTTTAAAATTATCAGTTTTGATTCTAATATAACAAATATTGATAGATATAATCCACACAAACAAAAATTCTTTAGACTCTCCATAATTTTAATCATGTAACAAGATCAGGAGGCCAGAGTATTTAATAACTACTTTTTTTGTATATGATTCTTGTTAAAATATTTAACCTGAATCTAATCACATAGAAAAAAAAAATCAGACAAATCCAGACCGAGAATTTCTACAACAGCTTGCCTGGACTCCTTAAAAATGTCAATGTGATGAAAGACAGAAAAGAAAAGCTGGGTGATCCTTTTAGATGAAAAATTATAGAAACTTTTACCCAAATGAAATACATAGTTCTTGACTGGACCTTGCATGGAAAAAAATTTTTTTATAGGGGACATTTTGGGAACAACTGGGAAATTTTGAATAATGGCTATATACCAGATAAAATCATTATATCAATGTTAAATTTTGGGGTGTGATAAAAATATTGCGATTACTTTGTAATTGTTCTTAGGAACATATTTGAAATCTTGAGAGGTAAAGTATTATGTCTGCAACTTAATTTCAAATAGTTGAGTACAGATATTCATTTACCAGTATTCTTCTGAATTTTTTTAGAAGCACAGTATTCTGCAGACACATATAGAATGAGATAAAAGTTTGAACCAGTTTTTCATATTAGCCAAATTGGGCTAGTTGTATAAAACCAGAGTGAAGAGAGTAGGAAAGAGTAAATTTCTGGCAGAGTATGAGAAAGAGCTGGACAATAACACAAGCTTTAAAGTATCTTAAGGTAAGATTCCAGGATTTTTGGTTAAAGCGAAGAAAAAAGGTGTTGGGGGAAGAAGGAAGGAGATAAAATTTTATAGACTCACATCATGGGTGAGTATATTACGAACTTAACTGGTTTATTTCATGTAATCCTTATAAACAAAAATACATGTCATGTTGTTCAACTGCTAAGTTGTGTCCAACTTTTGCAACCACATAGACTGCAACAAGCCAGGCTTCCCTATCCCTCGCCATCTCCTACAGTTTGCTCAAGTGCATGTCCACTGAGTCAGTGATGCTATCCAACCATCTCATCCTCTGCCACTCACTTCTCCTGCCCTCAGTCTTTCCCAGCATCAGGGTCTTTCCAATGAACTGGCTCTTCACATCACATAGACAAAATACTGGAGCTTCAGCATCAGTCCTTCCAACGAATATTCAGGGGTGATTTCCTTTCGGATTGACTGGTTTGATTTCCTTGCAGTCCAAAGAGATCTCAAAAAGGCTTCTCCAGCACCACAATTTGAAAGCAACAATTCTTCAGTGCTCAGCTTTCTATATGATACAATTCTCACATCTACATGACTACTGGGAAAAACACAGCTTTGACCATATGGACCTTTCTCACAAAATGATGTCTGCTTTTTAATATGTTATCTAGGTTTGTCATAGCTTTTCTTCCAAAGAGCAAACATCTTTTAATATCATGGCTGCAGTCAACATTTACAGTGATTTTGGAGTCCAATAAAATAAAGTCTGTCATTTCTTTCACTTTTTCCTCTTCCATTTCTGATGAAGTGATGGAACTGGATGCCATGATCTGAGTTTTTTGAATGTTGAGTTTCAAGCCAGTTTTTTCACTGCTTTTCACCTCTTTCACCCTCATCAAGAGGCTCTTTATTTCCTCTTCACTTTCTACCATTAGAGCAGTATCATCTGCATATCTGAAGTTGTTGATATTTTCCCCAGCAATCTTGATTCCAGCTTTTGATTCATCTAGCCTGGTATATCATATGATGTACTCTGTATAGAAGTTAAATAAGCAGGGTGACAACATACAGCCTTGTCATACTCCTTTCCCAATCTGGAAGCAGCCTGTGTATGGTTTTAACTGTTGCTTCTTGACCTGCACACAGGTTTCTCAGGAGACAGGCAAGGTGGTCTGGTATTCCCATGTCTTTAAGAATTTTCCACAGTTTGTTGTGACCCACACAGTCAAAGGCTTTAGTGTAGTCAATGAAGCAGAGAAGTAGATGCTTTACCAGTATTCCCTTGCTTTCTCCACGATCCAGCAAATGTTGGCAATTTGATCTCTGGTTCCTCAGCCTTTTCCAAATACAGCTTCTATAGCTGGAAATTCTCAGTTCACATACTGTTCTATCCTAGCTCAAAGAATTTTGAGTATGAATTTGCTAGTATGTGAAAGTGAGTGCAACTGTATATTAGTTCGAACATTCTTTGGCACTGATTTCTTTGGGATTGGTATGAAAACTGATTATTCCAGTCCTATGGCCACTGCTGAGTTATTTAAATTTGCTGACACATTCAGTGCAGCATTTTAACAGCACCATCTTTTAGGATTTGAAATAACTTAGCTGGAATTTCATCACCTTGACTAGCTTTGTTCATAGTAGTGCTTCCTAAGGACCACTTGACTTTGGATTCCAGGATGCCTGCCTCTAGGTGAGTGATCACATCATCATGATTATCTGGGTCATTAAGATCTTTTCTATATAGTTCTTCTGTGTATTCTTGCCACTTTTTCTTAAAACCTTTTCTGTTAAGTCCTTACCATTTCTGTCCTTTATAGTGCCAATCCTTGCATGATGAAATGTTCCCTTGAAACCTCCAACTTTCTTGAAGAGATCTCTAGTCTTTCCCATTCTATTGTTTTCCTCTATTGCTTTGTATTGTTCATTGAAGAAGGCCTTCTTATCTCTCCTTGTTGTTCTCTGGAACTCTACATTCAGCTGAGTATATCTTTCTCTTTCTCAATCACTTTTGCTTTTCTTCTTTCCTCAGCTATTTGTAAAGCCTCCTAAGACAACCAGTCTGCCTTCTTGCATTTATTCCTCTTTGGGATGGTTTTGGTCACCACCTCCTGTACAATGTTATGAATCTCCACCCACAGTTCTTCAGATACTCTATAAGATCTAATCCCTTATATCTATTTGCTCTTTCACTGTATAATCACAAGGGATTTAAGTCACAACTGAATGCTCTAGTGCTTTTCCCTACTTTCTTCACTTTGAGCTTGAATTTTGCAATAAGGAGCTCATGATCTGAGCCATAGTCAGCTCCAGGTCTTATTTTTGCTGACTGTATACAGATTGCACCCAAGTATTGCATTTTGCAATCTCAAAAAAATGACCGAATGATCTCTGTTCATTTCAAGGGAAACCACTCAAAATCACAGTAATCCATGTCTATGCCCTAACCATTCATTTGAATAAGCTGAAGTTGAATAGTTTTATGATGACTTACAAGACCTTCTAGAACTAACACCAAAAAAAAGATGGCCTTTTCATCATAGGGGACTGGAATGCAAAAGTAGAAAGTCAAGAGATACCTGGAGTAACAGACAAGTTTGGCCTTGAAGTTCAAAATGAAATAGGGCAAAGGCTAACAGAGTTTTGCCAAGAGAACACACTGGTCATAGCAAACACCCCCTTCCAACAACATAAGAGACGGGATTGAGATTGCATCCAAGTACTCCATTTTAATGGCTTCCCTGGTAGCTCAGACAGTAAAGAGTCTACCTGCAGTGCAGGTTTGATACCTGGGTCAGGAAAATCCCCTGAAGAAGAAAAATGGCAACCCACACCAGTATCCTTGCCTAGAAAATCCCATGGATGGAGGAACCTGGCAGGCTACAGTCTATGGGGTTGCAAAGAGTCTGACATGACTAAGCGACATCACTTTCTTTCTTGCACTATATTTTGGACTCTTTTGTTGACTTGAGGGCTACTCCTTATTGAAAAATTCAGACTCAAATTAAGAAAGTAGGGAAAAACACTGGACCATTAAGGTATGACCTAAATCAAATCCCTTATGATTATGCAGTGGAAGTGACAAATAAATTCAAGGGATTAGATCTGCTAGACAGAGTGCCGAAAGAACTATGGATGAAAGTTCATGACATTGTACAGAAGGAAGTGATCAAGACCATCCCCAAGGAAAATAAATGCAAAAGGCAAAAGGTTGTCCGAGGAGGCCTTACAAATAGTTAGGAAAAGGAGAGAAGCAAAAGAAAAAGGACATAAGGGAAGGTATACCCATCTCAATGCACAGTTCCAAAGGAAAAAAAAAAAGAAGAAGTGATAAGACAGCCTTCCTCAGTAACCAATGCAAAGAAATAAAGGAAAACAATTGAATGCAAAATATTGGAGATCTCTTCAAGAAAGTTAGATAACAAGGAACATTTCATGCAAAGATGGGCACAATAAAGGACAGAAATGGTATGGACCTAACAGAAGCAGAAGGTATTAAGCAGAGGGGACAAGAATACAGAGAACTATACAAAAATGATCTTAATGACCCAGAACAGAGAACTTTCAGATGTTCAAGCTGGATTCAGAAAATACAGAGGAAGCAGAGATCAAATTGCCAAAATCTGTTGGATCATTAGAAAAGCAAGAGAGTTCCAGAAAAACATCTACTTCTGCTTTATTGACCACCCCAAAACCTTTGACTGTGTGGATTGCAACAAACTATGGAAAATTTTGAAAGGGATGGGAATACCAGACCACCTGACCTGCCTCCTGAGAAATCTGTATGCAGGTTAAGAAGAAACAGTTAGAACTGGACATAGAACAATGGTCTGGTTTGAACTGGGAAAAGAGTACATCAATGCTGTATACTGTCACCCTGCTTATTTACCTTATATGCAGAGCACATTATGCGAGATGCTGAGTAGGATGAAGCACAAGCTGGAATCAAGACTGCAGGGAGAAATATCAATAACCTCAGATATGCAGATGACACCACCCTTATGGCAGAAAGCGAAGAAGAACTAAAGAGCCTCTTGATGAAACTGAAAGACGAGAGTAACAAAGCTGGCTTAAAACTCAACATTCAGAAAACTAAGATCATGATATCTGGTCGTATCACTTCATGGTAAATAGATGAGGAAACAACGGAAAGAGTGACAGAGTTTATTTTCTTGGGCTCCAAAATCACTGCAGATGGTGGCTGTAGCCATGAAATTAAAAGATGCTTGCTCCTTGGAAGAAAAGCTATGACCAACCTAGACAGCATATTATAAAACATCTTTTAATATTCTTTTAATGCTCTTTTAAAGAGACATCTCTTTGCTGACAAAGGTCTATCTAGTCAAAGTTATGTTTTTTTTCCCAGTAGTCATGTATGGATGTGAGAGTTGGGCTATAAAGAAAGTTCAGCATCGAAGAATCAATCCTTTTAACTGTGGTGTTGAAGGCGACTTTTGAGAGTCCCTTGGACTGCAAGGAGATTCATCCAGTCCATTCTAAAGGAAGTCAATCCTGAATATTCATTGGAAGAACTGATGATGAAGCTGAAGCTATAATACTTTGGCCACCTGATGCAAAGAACTGACTCACTGGAAAAGACCCTGATGCTGGGAAAGACTGAAAGCAGGAGGAGAAGGTGGGGGGTGGTAACAGAGGATGAAATGGCTGGATGGCATCACTGACTCGATGGACGTAAGTCTGAGCAAGCTCTGGAAATTGGTGATGGACAGGAAAGCCTGGTGTGCTGCAGTCCAAAGTGAAACTGAAAGTCACTCAGTCATGCCCGACTCTCTGTGACCCCACGGACTATATAGTCCATGGAATTCTCCAGGCCAGAATACTAGAGTGGTTGGCTTTTCCCTTCTCCAGGGGATCTTCCCCAACCCAGGGATTAAACCCAGGTCTCCTGCATGGCAGGCAGATTCTGTATCAGCTGAGACACCAGGGAAGCATGCCGCAGTCCGTTGGGTCACAAAGTGTTGGACTGAGGGACTGAGGGACTGAACTGAACTGAACTCAAAGCAGATTATTACCCAAAATTTTCTTCTGTTTCTTTTAGCAAGTCAATTCATGTATGCTTTTTCCTAAAATTAAATCTACATATTATTGATAGAGGTGTTAAACAACTAGAAACACTCTAGTGGAGGAATGTGACTGTTAAATGAGAGGTTGGAAGTCACCGAAGTTTGTTCAGGTCATTCATTGAAGCTGCAAGTTAGAATGAGTTGGGTGAGTACGAGAGTCAAGAAGTGAAATTGAAACAGAAAGAGCCAGTGGCCAACACCCTGGGAGCTGAGTTGGATTGTCTGAGCAAACTAGTAATGTGAGAGCTGCCCTAGTCAAGTGAGAATTGTGGAAGAGAGGAAGGTCAGAGTGTAAAGGGGCTCAGATCCTGAAGAGCCTTGGGGACCACTGTAAGAACTTCGATTTTTCTCTGAAAGAAAATAGTGCCACTGCAGAGTTTTGATCAGACGACTGACATGACGTAGCTTACAGTATCACTTTGGCTTCTAGGTTGAGTATAAAATCTAGGAGGACAAGGAAAGATATGAGACCAGTTAAGAGGTTGTTTTGATAAATCCAAGGAGAATAATTGTGACTTGAAACCAAGTGGTCAGTGGAGATGGTAATAAGAGATCAGATTCTGGATATAATCCAAAAAGGAATTAAGTAGTTTATAGAATCTAACCAGTGGCATTCCAATGTTTCATTTTTTAAAGGCCTCGATGCTACTATTCAAAATTGCTTCTTCTTTCTTCTCTTCATCTCTTTCAAATTAAAATTCTTTCTGACAGTGGATCAGCTTTCATTCATTCTTCTCGAGGCTGGTTTTATGCTCTCTTTATAAACAAAATGATGTCTCTGGATCTGTTCTGAAGTCTCTGCTAACTATCCACATATATTTTAAGTTTTAAAACACTAAATTTTATGCAGCATTCAACTAGCAACACCTGGTACTTCTAATTATCTATTTAGAAAACCCATAAGACCAGAAACTATAAAACTCCTAGAGGAAAACATAGGCAAAACACTCTCCGACATAAATCACAGCAGGATCCTCTATGATCCACCTCCCAATATACTGAAAATAAAAGCAAAAATAAACAAATGGGATCTAATTAAAATTAAAAGCTTCTGCACAACAAAGGAAACTATAAGCAAGGTGAAAAGACAGCCTTCTGAATGGGAGAAAACAATAGCAAATGAAACAACTGACAAACAACTAATCTCAAAGATATACAAGCAACTTTTGCAGCTCAACTCCAGAAAAATAAACGAACCAATAAAAAAATGGGCCAAAGAACTAAACAGGCATTTCTCCAAAGAAGACATACGGATGGCTAACAAACACATGAAAAGATGCTCAACATCACTTATTATCAGAGAAATGCAAATCAAGACCACAATGAGGTATCATTTCACACCAGTCAGAATGGCTGCGATCCAAAAGTCTACAAGCAATAAATGCTGGAGAGGATGTGGAGAAAAGGGAACCCTCTTACACTGCTGGTGGGAATGCAAACTAGTACAGCCACTATGGAAAACAGTGTGGAGATTCCTTAAAAAATTGCAAATAGAACTGCCTTATGACCCAGCAATCCCACTGCTGGGCATACACACCAAGGAAACCAGAATTGAAAGAGACACATGTACCTCAATGTTCATTGCAGCGCTGTTTATAATAGCCAGGACATGGAAGCAACCTAGATGTCTATCAGCAGATGAATGGATAAGAAAGCTGTGGTACATATACACAATGGAGTACTACTCAGCCCTTAAAAAGAATAAATTCGACTCAGTTCTAATGAGATGGATGAAATTGGAGCCGATTATACAGAGTGAAGTAAGCCAGAAAGAAAAACACCAATACAGTATATTGACACATATATATGGAATTTAGAAGGATAGTAATGAAGACCCTCTATGTGAGACAACAAAAGAGACTCAGAGGTATAGAACGGACTTTTGGACTCTGAGGGAGAGGGAGAGGGTGGGATGATTTGGGAGAACGGCATTGAAACATGTATACTATCTTGCAAGAATGAAGCGCCAGTCTATGTTCAATACAGGATGCAGGACGCATGGGGCTGGTGCACGGGATGATTCAGGGAGAGGATGTGGGGTGGGAGGTGGGAGGAGACTTTGGCATTGGGAGATCGTGGACACCTGTGGCTGATTCCTGTCAATGTATGGCAAAACAAATACAGTATTGTAATTAAAAAAATTAAAAAAATAAATAAAAATAAATAAAATTGCAAAAGAAAACAAACAGAAAAAAGAAAACCCATATGCATTTAGAGGTGGTAAGGGACGACATAGCTTCCTGGTAGCTCAAATGGTAAAGAATTTACTTGCAATGCAAGAGGCACAGGTTTGATCCCTGGGTCTGGAAGATCCCCTGGAGAAGAGAAAGGCTACCCACTCCAGTACTCTTGCCTGGAGAATCCCATGGACGGAGGAGCCTGGAAGGCTGCAGTCCATGGGGTTGCGAAGAGTCGGACATGACTGAGCGACTTCATTTTCACTTTTCACTTTCATGCATTGGAGAAGGAAATGGCAACAGGATATGGATGACTTATTTAAAGTCATGAGCCCAGACAGCTCTAAGGAATTAATTTAAAAACAGAAAGGAAAGTGAAACTCATTCAGTTGTGTCTGAGGACTCTTTGAGGCCTTTGACTCTTTGAGGCCCCATGAACTGTAGCCCGCCAGACTCCTCTGTCCATGGGATTCTCCAGGCAAGAATACTGGAGTGGGTTGCCATGCTCTTTCCCAGAGGATCTTCCCGACCCAAGGATCAAACGTGGGCCTTCTGTATTGTAGGCAGATTCTTTACCGTCTGAGCCAAGTTTAAAAATAGAAAGGAAGGGGTCCAAATAGAGAGCACTGGGCTCTCCAATTTTAAAAGCTAAAGGGGAAGTGGAGACTAACAGGAGCTAGTGAAGAAAATCAAGAGTGTCTTGTCCCGAAAGCCAAGTGAACAAAGCATTTCCAGGAAGGTGGGCTGATCAACTGTCAAATGCCACCAACAGATCAAGTAAGATGGGAATAAGAATTGCCGGCCAGATTTTGCAATGTGGTAATTTTGACAAGGGCTTCCTGGGTAGCTCAAATGGTACATCTGCCTGCAGTGCCGGAGACCCGGGTTTGATCCCTGGGTCAGGAAGACCCTCTGGAGAAGGGCATGGCAACCCACTCTAGTACTCATGTCTGAAGAATTCCACAGACAGAGGAGTCTGGCAGGCTACAGTCCACAGAGTTGCAAAGAGTTGGATATGACTGAACGACTAACAGTTTCACTTTCATTTTCAATCTTGACAAGAGAAGTTCTGGTGAAGTGAGTGGAAGGGACAGAGACTGATGGGATTAGGCTTAAGAAACAGAGGTAGAAAAAAATTTATTGGAGGAGTTGGCTGCAAAATTAGAAGAGAAATGGTTGTTACCTGAAGGATTAGAAAATCAACAGAAATATCTTGGTTTTATTTTTATTTTTAAGATGGGAGAAATAATAGCAAGTTTACATGCTAATAATAAGGATCAATCAGAGAGAAAAATAATAATTCGGGGAGGGGAAAAATTTCTGGAGCCTGCCCATGACTCAATAGAAGACGGGACCTAGTGCACAAGGCCATAGGCTGTCTTGTGGAGGACCACAGATCCCCAGTAACAGGAGGAAAAGTCAATTGTGAGTTAGATGCCAAGGGGGTACATGTGGTGGTAGCATTTTCTGGAAGTGTTTTCAGAAGTTAGGAAGCACAGCTGAAAGTGAGGATGGGAGAGTGTTGGAAGGTTGAGAAGGAGGAGGAAGAGAGTCATCCAGAAACCATGAAAGGACTGTTTGCAGGACAGATTATTTAGTCATAATATTCAGTTTCCAATTCCACCTATCCATTATGCAAAGTCCCCCTGCCCCACCTGAAATTTAGCTAGTGAAGTTTTACCCTCCCTGATGTAAATTAGTTTTCATTACAATCCAAATAGAGAGTACTGGGCTTTCCAATTTTAAAAGCTAAAGGGGAAGTGGAGACTAACAGGAGCTAGTGAGGAAAATCAAGAGTGTCTTGTCCCGAAAGCCAAGTGAACAAAGCATTTCCAGGAAGGTGGGCTGATCAACTGTCAAATGCCACCAACAGATCAAGTTCTTTACCACTGAACCATCAGGGAAGCCCACAAATGTCTCTATTACTACTACATATAATAACCATTGACACTTGGAAAAATTTTTTAATAAGTAGAAAATTCTATTTTCAAGTGTATATAGTTATAAACCTTATATCTATAATGTACTCATAATGCCTTCATAATAAAGTCATATAAGAGAATCATCCACAGACAAATGTTTTTCAAAATGCTCTTTAGATCGCAGCAGTCTTGCAAAAGGGAGACACTTCCATTCTTCTATCAAAACACCGTCTTTAAGTTGAAGGGGCAGACGAAGTGCCCCTTCTGCTAAGAAGCGTACTACTGAGACACCTGTCATCACAAGAAAGATCAGCACTTTAGGATACATATACTTTTATACAGGAAAATATGTAGCTTGTTTTTAAATCCTACAATTTCTTTAAAATAATGTGCAATGAGAAAACCACTGTGTGGTAAAAGATTTTCATTGTCATGCCTCATTAGATTGCAAAGTACCATTATGACTTTTCTGTATCTTAAGGACCTTCTGTTAAAAATCAGCCACAGTAATGACACCTTGCAGAGCTTTGTTCATTTAAAATTTCCACTTGTTTGTTTGCTGCAATGTCTAGCTTGCCTATGAAGGAAGTAGTAAGTCAGTTTCCTATATGAGGCCATCTGTAACCTTAACCTGAATTTGTTTTTTAATATCACAGTAAAAAGCCTATCAGGAGTTTATGCAGTCTTTCCATAAAACATTCTTTTAGTAAGAAAGGCAATTACTATTGAGACTACATCTTTGCTTTACTGACTCATCAAAAACACTTTTTCTGTGTATTTCATTATTGAAATAGAAGTTAACAATCAGTAAAATCCCATCATAAAGCAACTGATAATCATGAGATAATGTTAACTCAGATAAACTCTCTCTCTGAAAACAAAACAAAACAAAACAAAAAAACCTCTCTGAAACAGCTTCAGTCCTCCACCAGCTCCTGTTCTGAAAATCAAGAAGAGAGTAAGGCTGGGCAGAGAAAGGGCAGGCAACTTCATCAACCTCTGTATATGCTAGTGCACCTAGGCAGATCAACAACATGGGTAGTAACTACCAGGAGAGTGCCTGCATTCTCTGCGCATGAGATCCAGAATCTCTTCCACTGGTGAAAAGCCACTGGTTTTAAACCACTTGTTTAAGCACGGTGCAAAATGACAACTGAGACTAGATGGGTCTGGACTACTTGAGATTCAAGTCATCAGGCTGTGCAAGCCTGCCCCAGTCATTTCATTAGCCTCGAGTAACACAACCACAAATTTTACTGAATTGAATTTTTTGGTGACCACCTTTTGGCAGTAACTCACTGTAATACAAACCAAGATGTGAAACTCTGTGTTCTTTCATTTGTCTGATGAAGCCTGGCATGCTGCAGTCCGTGGGGCCACAGAGTCACACACGATAATAAACCTCCAACATTATATTTTTCTAATATTTATTTATTTAGATCTTGAGCAATGTTTTCGATCTATCTTTCAAAAGTATTTGCTGAATGCATTTTATCTGGCCATCCAGTTATTTTACATTTATTTTTGCTTTGTTTCAGATGTAGTATTTCAGTCACTTATTCTATTATAGGAAGAATAGCAAAAAGCTGTGGTTTTTCCTTAGAAACCCTCAAAGGAGGTTTCTAAACATTTTTATTAGGTTAAATGCAATTTGTGAATGATGAAATTGAGTATTACATGATCTTAATTTAAACCTTTGTTTAAAAATTGTACAGGTTTGTCCTCAGGTTCAGAGTACTAAATTTTAAATGTCTAATTTACAATAATGGTTTCACAGAGTTATTAGCCAACATCTCTAGTGAAACATATTCCTACAGCAAAGTTAATTTCTTAGGATAATGTATAAAATCCATATTTCAAACTGTCATCTTGGTAAGTTCTAATTGTTTTGATGGCCTGACATGCCTGACTATACTGTCTAGAGCTCTGTATCAGAGGAACTATTACTAGAGAGGTAGGAGGAATTCCAGCCCTGCCATTTTTCTTGTTCACTATGCTTGTGGAGAAGGAAATGGCAACCCTCTCCAGTGTTCTTGCCTGGAGAATCCCAGGGACAGTGGAGCCTGGTGGGCTGCCATCTATGGGGTCGCACAGAGTCGGACACGACTGAAGCGACTTAGCAGCAGCAGCAGCATGCTTAATTAATTGGTATTATCTTTAATCTGTGGTTTCACTGCAGACCCAACTAAACTGCAATATTTTGCTACATCCTAAACCCTAATTAAGGAGGGAGTTTGCATTCACCAACATGTCTGTAACATGGAACTTAGGCACTTCCATTAGGAGGTCTTGTGCTCCAGTCTCTGATGTATACTTTGAAAGAGTGTGCTAGGACAGATACCACTGATATAATTCATTCCTTATTTTTGTATAAGAATAGATATAAATTATAAAAATTCTGTCATGCATGTCAATGCACGGGCCCTGGAGTGGATACACCATATCAGAAAATGGGTGGTGTAGTATGTTTGGGGGAGAAATTGCTTTCTCCAGCTGTAGAAAGTGCTCGTGGCTCATTATGGTACAATCCTTTCTGGGTTTCTCGCCACCTATACAGACATCAGCAGCTTCCTTCATTTCCCCAAAGCAACAGGAAGGCACAGTGATTATGTAAAGTGAAAGTTCACTTAAGGTTTCAGGGGAGCTGGAGGTAATGAAAACACAAGGCAGTGAATAACACCAAATTTGTTGCCAGACATCTCCATTCCTAAGGCTTTAGCAAATAGCCCCATGTAACAGGAGATTTCTCACAGGCATGCATTTCTCTTTGTACCCTAGACATTTATTTTGCTGTTGCTGCTGCTGCTGCTAAGTCGCTTCAGTCATGTCCAACTCTGTGCAACCCCATAGACAGCAGCCCACCAGGCTCCCCTGTCCCTGGGATTCTCCAGGCAAGAACACTGGAGTGGGTTGCCATTTCCTTTTCCAATGCATGAAACTGAAAAGTGAAAGTGAAGTCACTTCAGTCGTGTCCAGCTCTTAGCGACCTCATGGACTGCAGCCTACCAGGCTCCTCCATCCATGGGATTTTCCAGGCAAGAGTACTGGAGTGGGGTGCCGTTGTCTTCTCAGCTAGGTCTTCCTTTTCCTACCTCTTGCACCAGCTGACAATCCTCTCATATTATACTGGTACAAAGTATAAGTTCAGCTCTTCACACATTCATCTCCCCCAAACCCAAGTTTGTCCTGGACAGACTTTAGCAGAAAGGAGCATTTGCTAAAGTGCTCTGCTTAATGAAGGATCAATGACTGTGGTCTCTATTATTAAGCACACGAATGCTACCACAAGTTTTGAAATTATAATGGTTTTTAAAAACTTGAATATTTTTATTTAATGCTTATGTCAGATTCATACTGCTCCCCTCTGCCCCCAGCCACTAAACACCAGAGTTAGCTGCCCACTATCTTATGCTTCCACAATTTGTTGCTCAAATCTACCCTAAATATTACTGTATTTAATAATAATGTACTTCTAGTTCTTTCTCCCTAGGTTACAAACTTGACTTACTCATTTCTGAGTTGCAATATCTACTGTAAATTCTGGCTCAAAGAAGTCACTGAATACATGTTTTTGTTTATAAGTGAATAAATGAACAAACAAGTAGATTTATAGACCAGAATGTCTCATTCTCAGAGGTTATTCTATGCACAAAGTGAAAGTGAAAGTGAAGTCGCTCAGTTGTGTAGGACTCTTTGCGACCCCATGGACTGTAGCCAACCAGGCTCCTTCCTCCATGGGATTCTCCAGGCAAGAGTACTGGCGTGGGTTGCCATTTCCTTCTCCAGGGGATCTCCCCGACCCAGGGATCGAACCCAGGTCTCCCTCATTCCAGGCATACGCTTTAACCGCTGAGCCACCTAAAACTCACACAAAAACTATGCACAAAAGATTACATTATTTCAAGATCCTGGTGAGTACATTAAGTAGCATACAATACATACAATTTGAAATTAAACTCCATCTCATAATCAATGTATCAGCCCCACAGATGTTCTCTTTGACTCAAAGGCATCTACTGAAAGTAAAAGTTGCTCAGTCGAGTTCACGTCTTTGCGATCCAATGGACTACACAGTCCAGTCGAGTTCAAGTGACTACACAGTCCAGTCATGTTCAAGTCTTTGTGATCCCATGGACTACACAGTCCATGGAATTCTCCAGACCAGAATACTGGAGGTTACCTTTTCCAGGGGATCTTCCCAACCCATTGACTGAACCCAGGTCTCCCACATTGCAGGTGGATTCTTCACCATCTGAGCTACAAGGGAAATCCATCAGGGAGATAAGACAACCTCATAACTAAGTATAATATAGAATGTGGTTTGTCCGACTCATGATCCCATGAACTGTAGCCCCCCAGGTTTCTCTCTCCAGGCAAGAATACTAGAGTGGGTTGCCATTTACTTCTCCAGGAGATCTTCCCGGCCCAGGAACTGAACCAGGTCTCCCGCATTGCAGGCAGATGCTTTACCGACTTAGCTACATGGGAAGCCCTCAAAGGCATTTAACTTCTGTTCAAATCCATTTTGCATGGTACTCTGAGAATAATCTTCTCTAAACACTACTTTCAACATTACTCCTTTATTTAATTAAATAATCAAGTACGTCTTCTTTCTCTAGGTCAAAGTTCCTCTATCTACATGTTTTTCTCCCAAATTTCTCCTGAAACTTTGGTTACCCTACTAATCTTGGCTCCTATCTACCCAGTGAACACATTTTTCTGGGCCACCATCCTGGCCCAGATCCTTAATGCAGCATTTTCAGTCTTTTCTCATGGGTTTGGAGCGTCCTGCCTCAACACTCCCTAGATGCTGCGAACACATATTACATTTCCTAAGCAACATACTGGAATACGTCACCACAGTGCTCAAACAATTTTAAGGACATCTCATTCTCCACGCAATTAACTGCCAAACATCACATTTTGTCATCTCACATGTTTTCAACCTTTCACTGAATAATACTTTTCACCATTCCTCTATGACAGTGGCACCTAACTTTTGGGAAAAGTGTCACTGATCCCTCTGAAAATCTCCCCTTGAAAATCTCATGAGAGCAATTCTCCAGGAAAAAACCATCAAGTTGTTATATATATAAGGATAAAAGATCTGTGGATCCCTGACCATGTTCCATGCTTTGGCCAAACTGTGCTTCTGCTCCTACTTTTTGTTTATAAAAGCCATCATGACAACCCCTGCTATCAAAATCCTGCATTCTCAGCAGTCCACCTAAAGTGCTCTCTTCCCCACAAAAATACATTTTGGTCTCCCCTAATTACATAAGATCTTTTTTTCCTTGGGAAATCCCAACCACATTCTATATTATACTTAGTTATGAGGTTGTCATTTCCCTGATGAAATTAAAAACTCTATGAGGTTAGGTATTACTGCTCACTTATCTGTTGTAACCTTGTGAATCCAGCATGGTAGTAAAAGTATAGTATTAATCGCCCAGTCGCGTCTGACTCTTTGTGACATCATGGACGGTAGCCCCCCAGGCTACCCTGTCCATGGGATTCTCCAGGCGAGAACACTGGAGTGGGTATAAGAAGAATATCAGTAATTGTTCAGTAAATATTCATTATAATTTTCAGGGCTATGTCAGATGTTCAGTCATGTCTGATTCTTTGTGTACCCATGGACTGTAGCCCACCAGGCTCCTCTGTCCATGGAATTCTCCAAGCAAGAAGACCAGAACAGGTTCCTACTCCAGGGGATCTTCCTGACCTAGGGATCAAACCCGAGGCTCTTGCATCTCCTGTTCTAGCAGGTGGATTCTCTACCACTGTGCCACCTGGGAAGCCCTCCATACTACACTTAGCTTAACCAAAAGGCTGAGAAGTGATTTTCAGGGCTGCTACACTGCAAAACTGTGGACACTGTGTTCAACAAATTTATGAATCTGTTTCTTCGTACATGTCCAAATCTCTTCACCAAAACTTTCTGAGCATATATTTCAGAATTCAGAATTATTTAGATTTTAGATAGTTGATATACAGTGAAACTTAGTAATAAAACACATTAATGTTTATTCAGGAAAATGTATGAATATTCACATAGCCTATGAAACATGAGTGTGGGTTAGGTTCTGCTGTCAAGTGACTTCAGGTCAGGTCAAATCAGGTATTACTGACAAGGGACAACAATGAAGCTTTTGTTTGCACGTCTTTCTGAACACTGACATTGTGATGAGGAGGTGTGGGCCTCTGTCAGTTCTTGGCTCTGTAGTCAGGCTCAGTTCCCTAATTCACGCTGCAGGGTGACCTCTGGCTTTTCTCCTGAGCATTTCTGCATGTCAACTTTTGTTAGTTTCATTCAACTTTCTTGGGTGCCTGGAGGTGAAAAGCGGTGCACTCTGCCATTAGCTACAGCTCACACTAGGTAGAGCTAGTGTGGAGGGAAGTCACACACTAGGTGGATATGCAACAGTGGTGTCTTCAGGAAATTTTTGCTTAAAGAACAAAACATATTATCATATCATATCCCAGCAGTAAACAGCTTGGTGTATTTTTTCTCAGATAGTTTTCCATACACAGTAATATCAAATGGATGAAACTATTTTTACCCCAAATGATATTGTTACTTTTTCTTCACAATATATTTAAGATGCTTTTTCATAATTGAAATATAGACGGCTAGCTCACTCTTTTAAAATGCCACAGTGTATTTTATTGCAAGGATGTGTCATAATTTCTTAACCTATAAACAGACATTCAAACTGTTTTCATTTTCTCAGTATTGCAAATAATGTAGTACTCAACATCTACCTGGAGGTAGTTTTACACATTTTTAGAGTTCTTATAAGGATGAATTTCTAGAAGTAGAATTGTTGGGCCAAAGTAATGAATACTTTTAATAGATAATATCAAATTGCTCTCCAGCTTTCAAAAGGTCATTATTCATTGTTTTATCAATATGATTTTCAGCATGCTCATTATTTTAATCAGTAATAATTATTAGTACATTGAGCATTTTTCATACATCTAGACTATGTTTTATAAATTGCTTTCATACCTATTGCTTGTTTTTCTTTTGGCTTCTCATCTTTTTTCCTTTGTAACAACAAATGTGAGAAAGAATATTCTGTACCTTAGCAATAATATCCTTTTGACTTACACATGTGTTACAAATAGCTTTCCAATCTGTCCTTTGACATTTTTTTCCTTATAGAAAAGTTTCAAATTCATTTATGTAGCAAAATTGACCATGTTTGATTTTGAATTCTGAACTTCATGTAATAAAAGAAAGCTTTGCCATTCCAATATTATAAATACATGCCTCCATCTTTTCTATGTTTTTTAACCCTTTTTTCCTTGAAAAAAACAAACAAAAACTTAAAACTGTTGACCCACCTGAAAATTTTCTTTGGCACAGTAAGCCAGTAGTTCCAAGACTATTTACTGTATAACCCAGCTAAAATGGAAGCCTCTTAATTCCTACTCTTTATTCTATTGTGAATAAATCCTACTATTTCCCATAAGTCTCCTTTTCTAACCATTACAGGACAAAATAAACAAGCTCTTCCACCACTACCTACTAGTTTTGGTAATCTTCTTAACTTGTGAGTCTCTGCTTAGACACTAAAGAGTGGGGATAAGAAGAGAGAGAATGACTACACAGCATTTAGCATGCTTTCTGTCCCATAGGCAGTCAGTAATGACAGATACTGGTAGCTTCTCCCCTGATGTACTTCAGCACTTCATCTGCATCACAGAATGCAGTCAGGCACTAAACTACCAGCTGCCTGCAAGTTCCTTGAAATCAAGGACTGCACCTTCTACTGGAGGGGTCCCCAACTACTGGGCCTTGGGTCTAAAGTGGTCAGTGGCCTGTCAGGAACCAGGCTGCACTGCAGGAGGTGAGCGGCGGATGAGAGTGAAGCTTCATCCGTATTTACAGTTGCTCTCCGTCTCTCACATTTCTGCCTGAGCACCATCTCCTGTCAGATCAGTGGAGGCAACAGATTCTCATAGGAGCACAAACCCTACTGAGCTTGAATCATCCTGAAACCATCCTCCCATCCCGCGCCCAGTCCATGGAAAACTGTCTTGCACGAAACTGCTCCCTGGTACCAAAAGGGGTTGGAGACTGCTGTTCTACTGTACAGGCCACAGGATCCAGGAAAGGGTTACAGCAGGAACTCCAGGAACTGAGCTCTGCCCTACTTCTCACCAACTGGATGAACCTTATCTGTAAAATGAAGAAAACAGAACCTGCCTGAGAGGACTGTTCTGAGGGTTAAATAAGCCAGCACATGTAGCTTATGAGCAGTGCCTAAATTTAATAAACACTAAATAAATAATAACCACAATTTTTACACTTTAATTGTTATTTGTTGTTGTTTAACTGCTAAGGCGTGTCCAACTCTTTGCCATGTAGCCTGCCAGGCTCCTCAATCCATGAGATTTCCCAGGCAAGAATACTGGAGTGGGTTACCATTTCCTTCTCTATGGGGGTCTTCGTGACTCAGGGATCGAATGCACATCTCCTGCTTGACAGGCAGAGTCTTTATCACTGAAACCCTACAAATGTTAGAGCATAGTGTCGAGCTCATGGTCCATATTCACTGCTTGCTTATTCTATTTCATAAATAATTCATTATATTATAGAAGAGAAAATAACATAGGAAGCATTTTTCCCTTAAGAAATAATGATTATTATTGAGTACTCTGCCTCAGAAAAAGATTGTATGATTTCTTAAAATGTTACATAAAGTACATAAGACCAACACTGTAGCAGCAGTTGAGAATTACACCAGAAATCTAAGTTAATTACATTAAAAAGTTGAACATGGAAAGTTACTTCTTTCCTTTGTAGAAGTCAATGTGAAAAGGAAAACACAATAGGCTAATAGATGATATGAAGGGTGCATTATGTAGGTTACTACACGAGGGTCATCCAGCAACAAGGAGACTGCGTTCATCTCCCTCCTACAAATCAGGTGGATAGAGAGGATTACAGGGGCTTCCCCTGTGGCTCACTGGTAAAGAATCTGACTACAATGCAGGAGACATGGGTTCAGTCTCTGGGTCAGGAAGATCCCCTGGAGGAGGGCATGGCAACCCACTCCTTTATTCTTGCCTGGAGAATCCCATGGACAGAGGATCCTGGTGGGCTGCAGTCCATGGAGTCGCAAAAAGTTAGACACAACTGAGGTGACTAAGCAGCAACAGATTACAGAGGATGTGACTTTCTGATGTTTCAAATAAGGAAAAAGTTGAAAAATTCAGGGAAGTAAAAAATTTGTGTGCCTGTTTTAAGGTCTCTGTCTTAAGAATCAACTATTTCAACCAGTCCTTTAAAGAAGTTATTAATGAGACATTTCCTGCAACTTTGTTTTGCTGACAAAAGACAGAGCTCCATAACTCAGGTGTAATTTTCAGGTGACAATGTTGATATTCTTTTAAAATATTGAAGAGTTAGATTTGAAATCTTGACCAAACGTTCATCCTACCTTTGTACAGATGCCAAAAGTTTTCAGCAAACAGTCAAGAAACTGTGTAGGATTGACTCAAGTACTTGAATAAACACTTGACTGAGGCTAACAGTTTCCTGTCATAATGCAGTGGTGTTTAACAAAAATGCTGGCAGAGAATTCTTTGTTCAAATAAAACCTTAAGCAGAAGAGTCAAACAAATAAACAAACAAAAGCAGGGCTGTTTTGGGCTAAGAAGGAATGGGACTAAGTTAAGAAGCACTACTTGAAAACCATTCCCCATGAAATGTGTTTTGTCTGAAAAATTATATAAAGTAATTAGTATATGTTCAAGAACAAAACAATCTGGAAAGACAGTTTAGAAGCACACAAAGCAAAGAAGCTGGAGTCAGATGCCCCGTACTGGGCCCTTGGCCCCTACAGTGTAGTAACCTTTCTGTATTCTTACTGGTAAAATACAAATAGTGAGAGTACCTTCACCTCATGAGACTCTTGCTAAGTCACTTGCTAAGTCACTTCAGTCGTGTCCGATTCTGTGCGTCCCCACAGATGGCAGCCCACCAGGCTCCTCCGTCCATGGGATTTTTCCAGGCAAGAGTACTGGAGTGGGGTGCCATTGCCTTCTCTGCATGGGACTCTTAGAGGAATTAAATGACTTAATACCAAAAGCACTCAGAATAGCACCTGATCACAATCAAGTGTAGTAAGGTATTTGTTAAATGAATAAGGTTCTTATACAACAATAGGATGTATTAGTGGAAAAACTGCAATCCTTCTAGATTTATCTAACTGAACCCTAGGGGGAATCATTCATGGCTTTGGCATAACATATCAGTGTATTCTCATGTTCACTAATTTATCAACAGGTTTTCTGTTTGTGTTTTCCTCTTCTTGGTTTTGTGCATGTCAAAGACATGGACTGCATACACATTCATTCACTTGTATTCCCAGCACAAGTAACTTTTAAATGCAGTTAGGTATCAATATACGCATCTGGAGTGAAAATTAATGAATTAAATTGTTTTAGCAGCATGAAGCAAGCTAATATTTAATTTATACAGATTTATCTTAGAGTATAAAAATAATTATGGACCTCCCTGGTGGTCCAGTGTTCCAAGAATCTGCCTGCCAATGCAGGGGACATGGGTTCAGTCCCTAGTCCAGGAAGATTCCACATGTCTCAAGGCAACAAAGCCCATTGTCAACAACTGAGACTGCACTCTAGAGCCTGTGCTCCACAACAAGAGAAGCCACTGCAATGAGAAGCCGATGCACTGCAACCAAGAGTAGCCCTTACTTGCCACAATGAGAGAAAACCCTCATGCAGCAAAGAAGACCCCACACAGCCAAAAAAAGAAAATATTTACATTCCAGAAAGAAAAGCAAGGCACACACCCAAGAAGTCAACTGTCAAAATGCTTACTCAAATAATGGCAATGTCTTCATAAGAGGCTTTTCATCTTATAAAGTATTATGTAATAGTTAAAAGGACTGCAAGGAGATCCAACCAGTCCATTCTGAAGGAGATCGGTCCTGAGTGTTCTTTGGAAGGAATGATGCTAAAGCTGAAACTCCAGTACTTTGGCCACCTCACGCGAAGAGTTTACTCATTGGAAAAGACTCTGATGCTGGGAGGGATTGGGGGCAGGAAGAAGGGGATGACAGAGGATGAGATGGCTGGATGGCATCACCGACTCCATGGACGTGAATCTGAGTGAACTCCGGGAGTTTGTGATGGACAGGGAGGCCAGGCGTGCTGCGATTCATGGGGTCACAAAGAGTTGGACAGGACTGAGCGACTGAACTGAACTGAACTGAATAGTTAAAAGAATGTTAGGATTATATATAAACATACGGAGCTTCCAGTCATTGTTTCATGAAACAAATAAGATGAGAAGTGATATACAAATTATGCTATATGTCATTTGTGTATCAACATATCTAAAACAACATATTACAGACACACATGCACAAAAATGTAAAAAACTAAGATAGATGTGTAGAACAATGGTAGGCAAAAACAGATTAGAGGTAGTTATAAAGAGAACTTGAGTCTCATTGGCAATGTCTTGATACTTTTTAAGGAGACTGTACTGTCGCATACTTGAGTACTTAAAGTACAAAATCTAAAGTCTGAAGGAAAAGCATTACCTGTTAGCATTAGCATGCACGTCTTCACACCAATACCTACCCTTGTGCTTTTTAACCCTTGTGTTTCTGCAGGTTCTGAAGGAAAATAATAATTTGAGAATGCAACATAACCATATACTGAGCATGTCACCAAATTCCATCATTCTCACCATTTCTTTTCAGTAAAGCAGAGGCTTACATCAATGGGTCATAGCACAAAACTGTGCCTGAAACCAGCTTAGTCCTCATGCTAAATATTAACCTGAGGAACATGCAGTTTAAGAATAAATTATCCAATTTATTATCTTTAATAATAGGATGTATTATTATTTACAGAGCTTAGAAGTAAAGTCCAGGGAATACATGTTTATTTTTAGAGAAACAGGAAAACTGCCACAGTTTTCTATGTAGAGAATATTAAATAAGATTATTGGCAAACTGTCTTCTTAAGAGCCCAGATATAAGTCAAAGAAACTATCGTGGAAGGGAAGGTTGGATAGTTTTGTGGACTAAAATAAGTGTAAAAGCACCATAGAGCTCCAAATGCAGGGAAAAAAGGTCATGAGTCTGTCAAAAAAAAAAAAAAAAAAAAAATTAACAAACAAAGCATACTTCAAAGCAAGGAAAATTATTAGGAATAAAGAGGAGCATTACATCACGCTAAAGAGGCCAATTTTCCAAGAAGACATAACAATTATGCATCTGACATCAGATCATCAAAATCTGGTAAGGTAAAAATGAGAGAAATGTAAGGAGAAATAGATGAGCCCACTATTTGTCAGCCACTTCACCTCTCTTGCAGAAATAGAGAGATCTAGCAAGAAGAAAATCAGTAAGGACAGAGTTGAAATCAACAATATCATCAATCAATTAAAAATAATTGACACCAATAGACTACTTCATTTAACAGCAGCAGAATATACCTTCTTCTCAAACTCACAGGAAATATCCATCAAGGTAAACCACATTCTATGCCATAAAATACACCTTAAAAAATTCATAGAACAGAAATCATTCAATGTCCGTTCTTATACCACAAAGAAACTAAGCTAAAAATCATAACAAAAGGACAACTGGAAAATTTCAAAGTACATGGATATTTAACAACACACTTTTAAATAAAACATGATTTAATGAAGAAATGTCAAGAGAAATTTAAACATATTTTGAACTAAATGAAAACACAAATATCGAAATCTGTAGGATACATCAAAAGCAGTGCTTAGAGGAATTTTTTAGCATTAAATATATTAGAAAATAAAATAGCATTAAATATTACATCAGAAAAGAAAAAATATCTAAAGCCAATCTTCTAAACTTACACTTTATGAAACTAGAAAAAACAGTAAATTAAGCTAAATAAGTAGAAAAAATAATATATTAGATCAGAAATCAATGAAATTGAAAAGAAGAAATGAATAAAGAAAATAAAGAAAACCAAAAATTGGTTCTTTGAAAAGATCAATAAAATAAGTAAGCCTCTAGACAAGATAGCTAACAAAAAGAGAAAGGATACAAATTACTAATATCTGAAATGAAAGAGAAAACATCACTATAGATCCTGTGGACATGAGATGAATAATAAAGAATACTATGAACAACTCTATGCTTAAAAACTTGATAACTCAGATGAAAAGGGATCATGCTTTGAGAGACACAATCTGCCAAATCTCACATATGAAGAAACAGACAATCTGAACAGAACTTTATTATGGAATCTGAATCAATAATTACTAACTTACCAAAACAGAAAGCACCATGCCCAGAAGGGTTCAATGATGAATTTTACCGAACATTTAAGGAAGAAATTATACTAACTCTCTACATTCTCTTTTAGAAATGAAAACAGAAAGAATGCTTCCTAATCATTCCATGAGGCCAGCATTATCTTAATAAAAAACTAGACAAAAACATCACACAAAAAAGAAAACTATATACTAATATCTCTCATGAATGTAGATGTGGAAAATCTCATCAAAATCTTAGCAAATCAAATCCAAAAAAGTATAAAAATAACTACATCACAAACAAATGGGATTTAATTCACATATGCAATACTGGATCAACATTTGAAAATTAATGTGTTCCATTACATTTTTTTTCTTAGTCGCTCAGTCGTGTCCAACTCTTTGCGACCCCATGGACTGTAACTACAAGCTAAAAAGAAAAATCACTTGATCACATCAACAGATGCAGAAAAAGTATTCAACAAAATTCAACACTCATTCGTGAAAAAAGTCTCTTAGTGAACGAGGAATAGAGAGGCACTTTCTCAACTTGATTAAAAAAATCTACAAAAACCTACAGCTAAGGTCATACTTAATGGTGAGAACTAGAAGATTTCCCATCAGGTCAGAAAAATTAGAGAGATCTAATCTCACCATTTATTTTCAGCACTAGTAGAAGTCCTATAAATCCAATGGGACAAAAAAAAGCAAGAAAGAAAATAAGAGATACACTCATTGGAAAGGAAGAGATAACACTAATTGTTTGCAGATGATATGTTCTTCTATGTAGAAAATCCAAAGAGAACTGACAGAACAACTCCCGGAACTAAAATTATAGCAAGGTCACAAGATACAAGATTACTATACAAAAGTCAGTTACTTTCCTATGAACCAGAAATGAACAAGTGGAATTTTAGTTTAAAAATACAATACCATTTAATTAGCATCCCCAAATATGAAGTACTTATGTGTAAATATAACAAAATATATATAAAATTTATATGAGGAAAATCACAGAACTCTAATAAATGAAATAAAAGAACTAAATAAATGGGGACATAGTCCATGTTCATGGAAAGGAAGATTCAGTACTTTCAAGATGTCAGTTCTTCCCAAAACAATCCACAGGTATGTTGCTAAGTCATTTCAGTTGTGTCCAACTCTGTGTGACCCCATAGGGGGCAGCCCACCAAGCTCCGCCATCCCTGGGATTCTCCAAGCAAGAACACTGGAGTGGGTTGCCATTTCCTTCTCCAATAATTTGGGATTCTGGGTTTAAATTTCTAAAGGCTTTGTTTTTTAAAAACATTGCAGAGTTAAGGGTATATGCCAAAGCAAATATTAATATCTGTGTTTACTATTAAATACCCAGAGATGTAACCAGTCTACCCAGGATCACGTTTTAAGTAAACTTCTTGGTTTGATGGTTCCTAGACGTCCAAGGAGCAATGGCTGCATGGACGCAAGAGGGCCTAGAGGAGCTATCCCACGTGGAAGGTCAGGAAGGGCGGCAGTGAGGAGATACCCCTCATCCAAGGTAAGGAGCAGTGGCTGCGTTTTGCTAGAGCAACCATGAAGAGATACCAAACATCCAAGGTAAGAGAAACCTAAGTAAGACGGTAAGTGTTGCAAGAGGGAATCAGAGGGCAGACACACTGAAACCACACTCACAGAAAATTAGTCAATCTAATCACACTAGGACCACAGCCTTGTCTAACTCAATGAAACTAAGCCATGCCCGTGGGGCAACCCAAGATGGGAGGGTCATGGTGGAGAGGTCTGACAGAATGTCGTCCACTGGAGAAGGGAATGGCAAACCACTTCAGTATTCTTGCCTTGAGAACTGCATGAGCAGTATGAAAAGGCAAAAATGACAGGATACTAAAAGAGGAACTCAACAGGTCAGTACATGCCCAATATGGTAGTGGAGATCAGTGGAGAAATAACTACAGAAAGAATGAAGGGATGGAGCCAAAGCATCAGGTCCATGAATCAAGGCAAATTGGAAGTGGTCAAACAGGAGGTGGCAAGAGTGAACGTCGACATTCTAGGAATCAGAGAACTAAAATGGACTGGAATGGGTGAATTTAACTCAGATGACCATTATATCGACTACTGCGGGCAGGAATCCCTCAGAAGAAATGGAGTAGCCATCATGGTCAACAAAAAGTCTGAAATGCAGTACTTGGATGCAATCTCAAAAATAACAGAATGAGCTCTGTTTGTTTCCAAGGCAAATCATTCAGTATCACAGTAATCCAAGTCTGTGCTCCAACCAGTAACGCTGAAGAAGCTGAACGGTTCTATGAAGACCTACAAGCCCTTTTAGAACTAACACCCAAAAAGATGTCCTTTTCATTACAGGGGACTGGAATGCTAAAGTAGGAAATCAAGAAACACCTGGAGTAACAGGCAAATTTGGCCTTGGAATGTGGAATGAAACAGGGCAAAGACTAATAGAGTTTTGCCAAGAAAATGCACTGGTCATAGCAAACACCCTCTTCCAACAACACAAGAGAAGACTCTACATGTGGACATCACCAGGTGGTCAACACCGAAATCAGACTGATTATATTCTTTGCAGCCAAAGATGGAGAAGCTCTATACAGTCAACAAAAACAAGACCAGGAGCTGACTGTGGCTCAGGTAAGGAACTCCTTATGACCACATTCAGACTTAAATTGAAGAAAGTAGGAAAAACTGCTAGGCCATTCAGGTATGACCTAAATCAAATCCCTTATGATTATACAGTGGAAGTGAGAAATAGATTTAAGGGCATAGATCTGACAGATAGACTGCTTAATGAACTATGGACTGAGGTTCGTGACACTGTACAGGAGACAGGGATCAAGACCATCCCCATGGAAAAGAAATGCAAAAAGCAAAATGGCTGTCTGAGGAGGCCTTACAAATAGCTGTGAAAAGAAGAGAAGCGAAAAACAAAGGACAAAAGGAAAGATATAAGTATCTGAATGCAGAGTTCCAGAGAATAGCAAGAAGAGATAAGAAAGCCTTCTTCAGTGATCAAGGCAAAGAAATAGAGGAAAAGAACAGAATGGGAAAAACTAGAGATCTCGTCATGAAAATTAGAGATATCAAGGTAACATTTCATGCAAAGATGGGCTCAATGAAGGAGAGAAATGGTATAGACCTAACAGAAGCAGAAGATATTAAGAAGAGGTGGAAAGAATGCATGGAAGAACTGTACATAAAAGGTCTTCACGACCCGGATAATCATGATGGTGTGATCACTCATCTAGAGCCAGACATCCTGGAATGTGAAGTCAAGTGGGTTCTAGAAAGCATCACTATGAACAAAACTAGTGGAGGTGATGGAATTCCAGTGGAGCTATTTCAAATCCTGAAAGATGATGCTGTGAAAGTGCTGCACTCAATATGCCAGCAAATTTGGAAAACTCAGCAGTGGCCACAGGACTGGAAAAGGTCAGTTTTCATTCCAATCCCTAAGAAAGGCAATGCCAAAGAATGCTCAAACTACCGCACAATTGCACTCATCTCACATGCTAGTCAAGTAATGCTCAAAATTCTCCAAGCCAGAGTTCAGCAATACATGAACCCTAAACTCCCTGATGTTCGAGCTGGATTTGGAAAAGGCAGAGGAACCAGAGATCAAATTGCCAACATCCGCTGGATCATGGAAAAAGCAAGAGAATCCCAGAAAAACATCTATTTCTGCTTTATTGACTATGCCAAAGCCTTTGATTGTGTGGATCACAATAAACTGTGGACAATTCTGAGAGAGAGGGGAATACCAGACCACCCGACCTGCCTCTTGAGAAATCTGTATGCAGGTCAGGAAGCAACAGTTAGAACTGGACATGGAACAACAGACTGGTTCCAAATAGGAGTATGTCAAGGCTGTATATTGTCACCCTACTTATTTAACTTATATTAACTTATATGCAGAGTACATCATGAGAAATGCTGGACTGGAAGAAACACAAGCTGGAATCAAGATTGCCAGGAGAAATATCAATAACCTCAGATATGCAGATGACACCACCCTTATGGCAGAATGTGAAGAGGAACTAAACAGCCTCTTGATGAAAGTGAAAGAGGAGAGTGAAAAAGTTGGCTTAAAGCTCAACATTCAGTAAATTAAGATCATGGCATCCAGTCCCATAACTTCAAGAGAAATAGATGGGGAAACAGTGATAACAGTGTCAAATTTTATTTTTGGGGGCTCCAATATCACTGCAGATGGTGACTGCAGTCTTGAAATTAAAAGACGCTTACTCCTTGGAAGAAAAGTTATGACCAACCTAGACAGCATATTCAAAAGCAGAGACATTACTTTGCCGACTAAGGTCCATCTAGTCAAGGCTATGGTTTCCAGTAGTCATGTATGGAAGTGAGAAGTGACATCCATACATTGACTGTGAAGAAGGCTGAGCACTGAAGAATTGATGCTTTTGAACTGTGGTGTTGGAGAAGACTCTTGAGAGTCCCTTGGACTGCAAGGAGATCCAACCAGTGCATCCTGAAGGGAATCAGCCCTGGGTGTTCTTTGGAAGGAATGATGCTAAAGCTGAAACTCCAGTACTTTGGCCACCTCATGCGAAGAGTTGACTCACTGGAAAAGACTCTGATGCTGGGAGGGATTGGGGGCAGGAGGAGAAGGGCACAATAGAGGATGAGATGGCTGGATGGCATCACTGACTCGATGGACGTGTGTCTGAGTAAATTTAAGCGTTGGTGATGGACAGGGAGGCCTGGCGTGCTGCGATTCATGGGGTCACAAAGAGTCGGACACGACTGAGTGACTGAACTGAACTGAATTGAAGACCATGAAGAAAATTAAGATCTGAGCACTGACAGAACTGTGGTTACAAATTCACAGGGAAAACATCCACCTTCTTCCACATCAAGGCCAAAACAAAAAAGTTTCTTTGTTTAAACGAGAGTGGGACAGATTTTTAAAACAGTTCATCTTTCTACTAGTCTTTAGAAATCATGAGCTCAGGGAAATGGAAATCACTTCCCAATTCCTCCTTTCTGGTCCCCATCCCTTTCTGGTGATTAAAGGTTAAGCCCACTGGTAACTGAGTTTCCACAGCCCATTAGGATAGTCAAAGCATGAATAGCCGTTTCCCACTCTAGTTTTCCATTTCCTCCTTGTTTGGTGATTTTCTTTTCTTTCTCACAGGTTCAGCAATTCACTTACTAATAGAGTTATATGTGTTATACTTTTTTCCAGCATGGGTGTTCATAAAGGTAAGGAATACAGGTAATTATCATACCATGTTACCAGGCATAGAAGTCACATCATGCTATGCCATATGTTTCTTAAGTAAATATACATCATAATTTAACATTTTCCTTCAACCCAATGGTATAAGCCCAATCAAAATTCCAATAGGCTATTTTATGGATTTTAACACAATGATTCTAAAGTTTATATGGAGAGGCAAATGACTCATGATAGGCAACACAATATTGATATTGGTGGACTGACATTACTTGACTTCAAGACTTACAACAAAGCTACAATAATCAAGACATTGTGAAAGAACAGACAAATATATCAATTAAACTGAATAGAAAGCCTAATGACAGAAGCATATAAATACAGTCAACTTATCTCTAATAAAAAGAGAAATAGGGAGAGGGTGGTCCTAAGATGGCAGAGGAATAGGATGGGAACACCACTTTCTTCCTCACAAATTCATCAAAAATTCATGTGAATGCTGAGCAACTTCCACAGAACAACTTCTGAATGCTGGCAGATGACACCAGGCACCCAGAAAGGCAGCCCCTTCTCTTCAAAAAGGAGACAAAATATAAAAGACAAGAAGAGAAACAAAAGACTTAGGGACAGAGACCCATCCTGGGGAAGGAGTCGTGAAGTAGAACTTTCCAAGTACCAGGAAACCCTCTCACAGGGAGGTCTTTGAGGAATGTTGGAATCTCAGAGGGCAACATAACTGGGAGGGAAAAAATAAAAATAAAACAAATAAAACCCACAGAATACATGCCTAATCGCAACTGCCAGCAGAGAAGTAGCCCAGATGCTTGCGGCCACCACCAGCCAGTGACTGCTGGGCAGGGAGGTGCAGGTTGCATGCTTAGGGTAAGGACCAGGCCTGAATGCCCTGAGGACAATCTGAGGAAGCTAACATGAGATAGGAACCCAAACTGTGGGATAGCCAGGGAGAGAGAAAAGAAAAGAGAGAGAGAACTTTACCATGAAAAGCTCTAACCAAGGCACAGCCTGGCTTGCTCACAGAACAAAGGATTGAGCAACAACAAAGGAGAGCTAGCCAGCTGCACACTGGCCCTCCTCTTCTAGAGGCACAGAGGCAGGAGGGTGGCAGCCAAAGCCAGAAGGTGAGGGGCAATCTCAGCCCCAGAGACGCATCCTCCATCAAACTGTTAGCATGCTCCCAGTTGCTAACCAAGTCTTCCTGGGATAGTGGACGGTTGACATCTGCCAGGAGGGTTACAGCCAGAGATCAGCTCTCCAGAGGAGACACACAGAACTCCTGGGACTGGGAAGGTAATTAAGATGCACCGCCCACTTAGAATAATGTGCTTGCCAAGCACCTGGTCACCTGAGCTGCTCAGACCTGGAGAGGGCACAAAATGCATGCCCAACCAAGTCTGTGCCCTTACGGAGTATCCGAGAACCTGAACCTGAGTGGCTGAGACCTGGGAAGTGCACGAAATGCAGAGCCCACTTTGGACAGTGCCCTTGCAGAGCATCCTGGGCCTGAGCAGTATAGACTGGGAAAGCACAGACGCTGTGAGTGGGGCAAACCCAGTGTGGTCCATACCCTTTGAGCACTCCCCCATACATGCCAGCAATATTTGTTTGCAGTGTTCCTCCCTTCCCCCAGCACAACTGAACAAGTGAGCCTAAATAAGTGACCATCTTCACCGCCTTGTAAGGGTGGATATTAGACACTGAAGTGACTTGCAAACAGAGGCAAGTCAAAATAAACAAAGAAGAGGGAACTGCTTCAGAAGTGACAGGTGCAACAGATTAAAACCCTGCAGTTAACATCGACTAAGCACTGGAGGGGGCCTATAGACCTTGAGCAGAGAAGGCAATGGCACCCTACTCCAGTACTCTTGCCTGGAAAATCCCATGGATGGAGGAGCCTGGTAGGCTGCAGTTCATGAGGTCGCTAAGAGTCGGACACGACTGAGCAACTTCACATTTCAGTTTCATGCATTGGAGAAGGAAATGGAAACCCACTCCAGTGTTCTTGCCTGGAGAATCCCAGGGACAGGGGAGACTGGTGGGCTGCCATCTATGGGGTCGCACAGAGTCAGACAAGACTGAAGTGACTTAGCAGCAGCATAGACCTTGAGAACAAGTGCAAACTGGAACTATCTGAAACTGAACTGACCCCCGCTACCCACAACAGCTCCAGAGAAATTCCTAGATATATTTTTACTATTATCATTTTTAATTTTTTATTAAGTTCTTTATTACTCCTTTAATTTTCATTTTTATAACCTATTATCTTGCAAAAAAGATGAAAACCTATTTTTAAAGCAAATTTCATGTATATATTTTTTATAATTTTTGTGATTTTGTTTTGTATTTTTAATATTTATTTATGAGAGTCTAACCTCTACTCTAGATTTTTAATTTTTGCATTCAGGTATTTGTTATCAATTTTGTACCTTTAAGAATCTAAGCTTCACTATCCATTTTCACTTAGAGGTGTGATTACTGGCTTTATTGTCCTACCCCCTTTGATTCTCCCTTTTCTCCTCCTGGTCACCTCTATCTCCCTCCTCCCTCTTCTGTTCTCCATGTAACTCTGTGAACCTCTCTGGGTGTCGCTCACTGTGGAGAATCTCTTCACCATTAACCTAAATGTTTTATCATCTGTGCTGGATGGATGGAGAAGTCTTGAGGCTACTGTAAGAAAAAGGCTGAAAGCCAGAGGCAGAAGGCTTAACTCCAAAACCTGAAAACACCAGAAAACTCCTGACTCCAGGGAACATTAATCGACAAGTGCTCATCCAAAAGCCTCCATACCTACACTGAAACCAAGCTCCACCCAAGAACCAACAAGTTCCAGAGCAAGACATAGCACACTAGCACACTAATTCTCCAGCAAAGCAGGAAAACAGCCCTGAGCATTAAAATACAGGCTGCCCAAAGTCACACCAAACCCACAGATACCCCAAAACTTCATACAGGACACTTCATTGCACTCCAGAGAGAAGAGATCCAGCTCCACTCACCAGAACACCAACATGAGCTTCCCTAACCAGGAAACCTTGGCAAACCACTAGTCTAATCCCACCTACAGGGAGCAACCTCCACAATCAAGAGGAACCACAAACTTCCAGCCTATAGAAAGGCCACCCCAAACACAGTAATCTAAAAAAATGAAAAGGCAGGGAAATATTCAGCAGGTAAAGGACCATGATAAATGCCCACCAAATCAAACAAAAGAGGGAGAGAATTCTGAAAAAGAATTCAGAATAATAATAGTAAAGATGATCCAAAACCTTGAGAACAAAATGGAGTTACAGATAAATAGACTAGAGACAAGGATTCAGAAGATGCAAAAAATGTTTAACAAGGACCTAGAAGAAATTAAAAAGAGTCAATAGATAATGAATAATGCAATAACTGAGTTCAAAAGCACTCTGGAGGGAGCCAACAGTAGAATAACTGAGGCAGAAGATAGGATAAGTGAGGTGGAAGATAGAATGGTGGAAATAAATGAAGCACAGAGGAAACAAGAAAAAAAATTAAAAGAAATGAGGACAACCTCAGAGACTTTTGGGACAATGTTAAACACCCCAACATTCTAATCATAGGAGTCCCAGAAGAAGAAGACAAAAAGAAAGACCATGAGAAAATACTTGAGGAGATAATAGTTGAAACCTTCCCTAAAATAGGGAAGGAAATACCCATCCAAGATCAAGAAACCCAGAGAGTCCCAAACAGGATAAACCCAAGGTGAAACACATATTAATCAAATTAACAAGGATCAAACACAAAGAGCAAATATTAAAAACAGCAAGGGAAAAGCAACAAATAACATGCAAGGGGATTCCCACAAGGATAACAGCTGATCTTTCAATAGAAATTCTTCAGGCCAGAAGGGAATGGCCAGGCATACTTAATGTGATGAAAGAGAAAAATCTACAACCAAGATTGTTATTCCCAGTAAGTATCTGATTCAAATATGAAGGAGAAATTAAAAGCTTTATAGACAAGCAAAAGCTGAGAGAATTCAGCACCACCAAACCAGCTCTTCAACAAATGCTAAAGGATCTTCCCTAGACAGGAAACACAGAAAGGCTTATAAACTCAAACCCAAAACAATAAAGTAAGTGGCAGCGGGATCATACTTACCAATAATTACCTTAAAAGTAAATGGGTTGAATGCTTGAACCAAAAGACAAAGACTGACTGAATGGATAGAAAAATAAAACCCTTATATATGCTGTCTACAAGAGACTCACCTCAAAACAAGGGACACATACAGGCTAAAAGTGAAGGGCTGGAAAAAGATATTTCATGCAAATTGGGAACAAAAAGAAAGCAGAATAATACTCATATCAGATAAAACAGACTTTGAAACAAACACCATGAAAAGAGACAAAGAAGGACACTACATAATGATCAAAGGATCAATCTGAGAAGATACAACAATTATAAATATATACGCACCCAACATAGAAGCACTGCGATATGTAAGGCAAATGCTAGCAAGTATGAAAGGGGAAAGTAACAATAACATAATTACAGTGGGAGACTTTAATACCCCACTCATACCATCAACCAAACAGAAAATTAGCAAGGAAACACAAACTTTAAAAGACACAATGGACCAGTGAGACCTAATGGATATCTAGGACATTTCACCCCCCAAACAATGAATTTCACTTTTTCCTCAAGTACACATGAAATATTCTCCAGGATAGATCACATCCTGGGCCATAAATCTAGCCTTGGTAAATTCAAAACAATTGAAATCTGTCCAAGCATCTTTTCTGATCACAATGCAATAAGATTAGATATCAACTGCATGAAAAATAAAACCCAACATGATTAAAAATACATACAGAGGCTAAACAACATGCTTATAAATAACCAACAATCACAGAGCAAATCAAAAAGAAATAAAAATATTCATAGAAACAAATGAAAATGCAAACACAACAACCCAAACCCTATGGGGTTCAATAAAAGCAGTGCTAAGAGGAAGGTTCATAGAAATACAGGCTTACCTCAGGAAACAAGAGAAAAATCAGCTAAATAACCTAACTTTACTCCTAAAGCAAGGAAGAAATGAAGAACCCCAGGGTTAGTAGAAGGAAAGAAATCATAAAAATTAGGGCAGAAATAAATGAAAAAGAAACAAAGGAAACTATAGCAAAACCAACAAAACTAACAGCTGGTTCTTTAAGGAGATAAATAAAATACACAAACCATTAGCCAGACTAATCAAGAAAAAGAGGGAGAAGAATCAAATCAACAAAATTAGAAATGAAAATGGAGAAATTACAACAGACAACATAGAAATACAAAGGATCATAAAAGACTATTGTCAGCAACTATATGCGAATAAAATGGACAACTTGGAAGAAATGAACAAATTCTTAGATAAGTATAATCTTACAAAACTGAACCAGGGAGAAATAGAAAATATTAACAGACCCATCAGAAGCACAGAAATCAAAACTGTAATAAAAAAAATCTTCCAACAAACAAAAGCACTGGATCAGATGGCTTCATAGGTGAATTCTACCAAAAATTTAGAGAAGAGCTAACAACTGTCCTCAAACTGTTCCAGAAAATTGCAGATGAAGGTAAACTGCCAAATTCATTCTATGTGGCCACCATCACCCTAATACCAAAACTAGACAAAGAAGCCACAAAAAAAAAAAAACAAAGGCCAGTATCACTGATGAACATACATGCAAAAATCCTCAACAAAACTCTAGCAAACAGAATCCAACAACATATTAAACAGATTATACATCATGACCAAGTGGGCTTTATCTCAGAGATGCAAGGATTCTTCAATATTTGCAAACCAATCAATGTGATATACCACATTAACAAATAGAAAAATACAAATTATATGATTATCTCAATAGATGCAGAGAAAGCCTTTGACAAAATTCAACATCTATTTATGATAAAAACCCTCCAGAAAGCAGGCATAGAAGGAACATAGTCAACATAATAAAAGCCATATATGATAAACCCAGGGCAAACTTTATCCTCAGTGGTGAAAAACTAAAAGCATTTTCCCTAAAGTCAAGAATGAGACAAGGGTGCTGACTCTCACCACTACTATTCAACATAATTTCAGAAGTTTTCACCACAGCAATCAGAGAAGAAAAAGAAATAAAAGGAATCCAGATTGGAAAGGAAGAAGTAAAACTCACTGTTTGCAGATGACATGATTCTCTACTTAGAAAACCCTAAAGACATCACCAGCAAATTACTAGAGCTAATCAGTGAATATAGGAAAGTTGCAGGATATAAAATTAATACACAGAAATCCCTTGTATTCCTATACACTAACAATGAGAAAACAGAAAGAGAAATTAAGGAAACAATCCCATTCACCATTGTAATGAAAAGAATAAAATACATAGGAATAAATCTACCTAAAGGCTATGGTTTTTCCTGTGGTCATGTATGGATGTGAGAGTTGGACTGAAGAAGGCTGAGTGCTGAAGAATTGATGTTTTTGAACTGTGGTGTTGGAGAAGACTCTTGAGAGTCCCTTGGACTGCAAGGAAATCCAACCAGTTCATTCTGAAGACCAGCCCTGGGATTTCTTTGGAAGGAATGATGCTAAAGCTGAAACTCTAGTACTTTGGCCACCTCATGCGAAGAGGTGACGCACTGGAAAAGACTCTGATGCTGGGAAGGATTGGGGGCAGGAGGAGAAGGGGACGACAGAGAATGAGATGGCTGGATGGCATCACTGACTTGATGAACATGAGTCTGAGTGAACTCTGGGAGATGGTGATGGACAGGGAGGCCTGGCGTGCTGTGATTCATGGGGTTGCAAATAGTTGGATATGACTGAGCGACTGAACTGAACTGAAAGAAACAAAAGATCTATATATATAAAACTATAAAACACTGATGAAAGAAATCAAAGATGACACAAATGGATGGAGAAATATACCATGTTAATGGATCAGAAGAATAATCAATATAGTGAAAATGAGTATACTATCCAAAGCAATCTAAAGATTCAATGAAATCCCTATCAAGCTACCAACAGTATTTTTCGGAGAACTAGAACAAATAAGTTCACAATTTGTAAGGAAAAACAAAAGAAAATTTCAAATAGCCAAAGCAATCCTGAGAAAGAAGAATGGAACTGGAAGAATCAATCTGCCTGACTTCAGACTATACTAGAGAGCTACAGTCATCAAGAGAGCATGGTACTGGCAAGAGACAGAAATACAGATCAATGGAACAAAATAGAAAGCCCAGAGATAAATCCATGCACCTATGGACACCTTATCTTTGACAAAGGAGGCAAGAATATACGGTGGATTAAAGACAATCTCTTTAACAAGTGGTGCTGGGAAAACTGGTCAACCACTTGTAAAAGAATGAAACTAGAACACTTTCTAATACCATACACAAAAATAAACTCAAAAATGGATTAAAGATCTAAACATAAGACCAGGAACTATAAAACTCCTAGAGAAGAATGTAGGCAAAACACTCTCTGATATAAATCACAGCAGGATCCTCTCTGACCCACCTCCCAGAATACTGGAAATAGAAGCAAAAATAAACAAATGGGACCTAATTAAACTTAAAAGCTTTTGCACAATGAAGGAAACTATAAGCAAAGTGAAAAGACAGCCTTCAGAATGGGAGAAAATAATAGCAAATGAAGCAACTGACAAACAACTAATCTCCAAAATATACAAGCAGCTCATGCAGCTCAATACCAGAAAAATAAACAACCCAATCAAAAAATGGGCCAAAGAACTAAATAGACACTTCTCCAAAGAAGACTTACAGATGGCTAACAAACACGTGAAAAGATGTTCAACATCACTCATTATCAGAGAAATGCAAATCAAAACCACAATGAGGTACCATCAAATGCCAGTCAGAATGGCTGCTATCAAAAAAATCTGCAAACAATAAAGGCTGGAGAGGGTGCAGAGAAAAGGGAATCCTCTTACCCTGTTGGTGGGAGTGCAAACTAGTACTGCCACTATGGAGAACAGTGTGGAGATTCCTTAAAAAAACTGGAAATAGAATTGCCATACGTCCCAGCAATCCCACTGATGGGCATATACACTGAGGAAACCAGAACTGAAAGAGACATGTGTACCCCAATGTTCATTGCAGCACTATTTATAATAGCCAGGGCATGGAAGCAACCTAGATGCCCATCAGCAGATGAATGGATAAGAAAGCTGTGGTACATATACACAATGGAATATTACTCAGCTATTAAAAAGAATGCATTTGAATCATGTGTAAAGAGGTGGATAAAACTGGAGCCTAATATACAGAGTGAAGTAAGCCAGAAAGAAAAACACCAATACAGTATACTAACGCATATATATGGAATTTAGAAAGATGGTAATGATGACCCTGTATGCGAGACAGCAAAAGAGACACAGATGTATAGAACAGTCTTTTGGACTCTGTGGAAGAGAGTGAGGGTGGAATGGTTTGGGAGAATGGCATTGAAACATGTCTATTACCATATGTGAAGTAGATCACCAATCCAGGTTCAATACATGAGACAGGGTGCTCAGGGCTGGTGCACTGGGATGACCCTGAGGGATGGGATGGGGAGGCAAGTGGGAGGGAGGGTTCAGGATGGGGAACACATGTATATCCATGGCTGATTCATGTTAATGTGTGGCAAAAACCCCTACAGTATTATAGACTAATTAGCCTCCAATTAAAATCAATAAATCAATTAAAAAACAATAGAGAAATGGTACTACAATAGAAAAAAGACACTCTTCACAAATAGTACTAGAACAACCCTGGACATCCATATGCAAAAAATCAGTCTTGACACAGACATTACACCCTTCACAAATCTACTCAAAATGGATCAGAGAACTAAACATAAAATTCAAAACTATAAAACTACTAAAAGATAACCTAGGAGAAAATCCACATAACCTTGAGTTTGATGACATTTTTCAGATATAATACCAAAGTCATAATCCATGAAAGAAAGAATTGAGAAACCATATTTCATTAAAAATGAATTTGTCTACCATGTAAAAGACACTACCAAAAGAACAAAAAGATAGAGTGGGAGAAAATATTTGCAAAATACCTATTGGATAAAGGTCTCATATCAAAAAACAAAACAAAACAAAACAATAATCCACAAAAAACCTTTTAAAACTCAACAGAAAAGAAAATTTAAAAATGGGCCAAAAACTGTAATAAACATATATGTCAAATAAGCATATGAAAATATACTTCACATAATATGTTATCATAGGAATTTAAGTCAAAACAACAATGAGCTAGCACTACATGCCTGTTAGAATGGAGAAAATCTGAAGCACTAGAAACACAAATGCTGGCAAGGACATGGAATAAGACAAATTCTAGATTGCCAGTGGGAATATGACATGATACAGCCACTTTGGAAGACAATTTGGTGGTTTCTTCTAAAACTAAACATACTCTTACCATACAACCAAGCCACTGCACTCCTTGGTATTTGCCATGCTGCTGTTGTTTAATTGCTAAGGCATGTCCAAGTCTTTCACGACCCCTTGGACTGCAGCCTGCCAGACTCACCCGACCATTTCCTTCTCCAGGGGATCTTTCTGACCCAGGGATCGAACCCACAACTTCTGCTTTGGTGGGCGAATTCTACCAGGAAAGCCTGGTATTTGCCCTGAGGAGTTGAAAACTGATGTTCACACAAATACTTGCAGACAGATCTTTAGAGTAGCTTTATTCATAACTGCCAAAACCTGGAAGCAACCAAGGTCCTTCAGTAGATCAATGAATAAATAAACTGTGGTATATTCAGACAATGGAATGTTATTCAGCACTAAAAAGAAATGAGCCTTTCACATGGAAGAAGCTTCAGTGCATATTGCTAAGGGAAAAAGCTAATCTGAAAAGGCTTCCTACTGTATGATTCCAACTATATGACATTCTGGAAAAGGCAAAACTATGGGGACAATATAAATATTAGTGGTTGACAGGAGCTGGGGATGAGGAAGGGATGAACAGAAGATCACAGAGGATTTGGGGAGGCAGTGAAAATACTCTGTATGAATCTCTAACCATGGATACATGTCATCATACATTTGTCCAGATCCACTCAATGGTACAAAACCAAGAGTGAGCCCCAGTGTAACTATGGACTATTGGTGATTAGGATGTGTTGACGTAGATTCATCAGTTGCAACAAACATACTACTCTGGTGGAGGATTTTGATAATAAGAGAAGTTATGCATGTGCAGTCACAGGAGGTACGTGGGAAATCTCTGCAACATCCTCTCAATTTTGCTATAAACCTAAAATTGCTCTTAAAAATAAGCTTTCACAAATTTGAATGTTCATCATTTCTGCTTTTGAAGTCATACCACAGAGAATGATGCTACCACATCAGTTTTCATTTTTAGGCTATGACACCAACTGCATTCAACTTCAGAAAGAAATATGCTATTCTTAAAAATACTTCATTTCTGTTCCGTTTCCTCTGTGGTCTGCTTATGACGTGCTCAGACGCTCAGTTGTGTCTGACTTTTTGTGACCCCATGGATTGCAGCCTGCAAGTCTCCTCTATCCATGGGATTCTCCTGGCAGGAATACTGAAGTGGGTTGCCGTTTCCTCCTCCAGGGGATCTTCCTAACCGAGAGATGGAACCCCTGTCTCTTATGTCTCCTGCATTGGCAGGTGAATTCTTTGCCACTAGGACCACCTGGGAAGACTGCTTATGAGGGTGTCTTTCTAATTCTAAAGACTTCTCCACCATCCCCAGCATCTGTCAGATGGGTCAAGTGACTAGTTGTCCAGGCATAACTCATATAATATATAACTTGTTAAATGCATGCTAACTCATAGAATGTCCCTTTCTTCTACTACACTAAAAATTCCACTAGTGCTACAGCCAGTTAGGTCTGTCCTGCTTTACTTTTCAACCAGCACCTAGTATAGTCCCTGGCATACGGCAGGTGCTCAACAAACATTTGGTTAATTAATGCAAAAAAAAAAATCTAGCTGAACATAGAGCATGTTATGCTAAATGAAATAAGCGAGACAGAGACAAATACCACAGATATCATTACATATGGACTTAAAAAAATAAGTTGAATTTATAGAAACACAGAACAGAGAAGTGGTTACCAGGGGCTTGAGGGTGGGGGAAATAGGGAGAGACTGGTAAAAGGATACCAACCTTCTGGTATAAGGTGAATAAGTTCTGAGGATCTAATGTGTAACACTGTGACTACACTTGATAACATTGTATGACATTACATAACTGAAATTTGCCAAGAGAGTAGACCTTAAACGTCCTTGCCAAAAAGAAAGGCAAATATGTGAGGTATGTTAAAATACTTGATGGGGAGGAATTCTTTTACCATGAACCCTTAATATCAAATCATTACAGGGTATACTTTAAATATCTCACAATTTTATTTGTCATTTATACCTCAATTAATAGAAAAATGAGGCATAATGTAATATAATTAAAAATCCATCAACATCTACTTAACCTTGTATCTTCTAAACACTATGTTTTAACTATATTAACAATATTTCCCAACCCTATTCCATCAAATGTATTCATTACAAATGCTGTCACAGTATAAAATATGCAAACAGTAAGAGCTTGGCATCATTTGTTATGACTGGTTCATTTAGCAAACAATTACACACTGAATGTTTAGTATTCCTAGTATTGAACAAATCACAGTGCATACTGAGGTAAGCCAGTGAGAAATTATCTTTTCCTTCTTATACAAGGCCTGCATTTATAGGACTGGCAGGTCATTATGACTTCTCCTTGAAAGGCATTAAGGCAATTTCTGACCACTTCCTGGTTCACTCCAAGTATTAGTAAAGGAATGCAATGGGCTATTCAAGCAACTATTTTCTGGCTAATATTTTCTTTCTTTTTTCTTTTCAGCTTAAGAGATCATTTCTCTCCTCTGCATACTCCTACTTCCCGAGGGATGTCTTTTTCTCTGCCTCTTCTCTTTTGTGTTTCACACCAAGAGAAATCCAGTTTTCCTGAGTAATTTCTCCATACACATTATGGTCTCCCACTTCTAACTTGGAGGAGGAGTGGGGGAAACTGTCTCTCGGCTCCTGAATGTGTCTTTTCACTGCAGCCCTAAATGTGGTGTTAGTATCATCCATCCATTTACGTTACACACTTTCAGTCACTCTTGATATTGCATTCTCCATTAGGATTCCCTTCTACCTTTTTAGATGTTTTCTCACTTGGCTCATATTTTTCCTTCCAACCTGTTATTGTTTCTTTGTGAAGCTGAAACTGAATTTCTTATTATGAGAAAGTGTAGTGGTGGAAGGCATAGATTCTGGGGTCAAAAACCTTGGATTTGAATCCTATTCCACTGCTTCTTGTGATTTAAGGCAATTTACAAAGGCAGTTTCCTCATTTATTAACTGAAAGTGATGATAATGTCTACACTATATGGCTTAAAAGGGTCAAGACCAATACAACATTAAAATAGTCACAGGCACATAGAAAGCACTCCTGAAGGCCATTATCATTATTATCTTTGTTATGTAATATTCATTTTGTTGACTATGACATTCAATTTCTGGACATACTGCCATCCACACATAGTTCTACCTTGAAGTTGTTCATCACACAGCCCTATTTTACTCTAAGATTTCAAACTGGGTATTTCTCTTCAATTACAAATATTCTTCTACTCATCTTTCTCATTCTTGAAAACTCAAAGAACCTTCTATTTTCTTGCCTTAAATGACTGATTCAAGCAAACACTGACAATCAAACTTCTTAACCTTTAACTTTAATAATTTCCTAATATGGATATTCAAGTCTTAGTCTAATCTTAATCTCATCAGTTTTCCTTGAACATATACACTTTACAAGCTCTTCTCAATGTCCAGAGATCACTACTTTTACTTGTCATTTAACAGCCAAATGATTTCTCAACTTTTATCTTGAGCTCCTCTTTGTAAACAGTGTTGAATAAAGGTACTTCATTTCAATTATTGAAAATTAAAACAGAACCATGCCAAGAGTAGTGGTCCAACAAATGCTTTGTCATTGCAAATTTGGGAAGACATCTCTTATGTTTAGGATGCTATTCTGATAATAATGATGTGAAAACATTTATATTTTAATTAGAATATCCTTGGTCCTATATGCACTTTTGAAGTAACTTTCAATAATTAAGTAGCATTTGTCATATGCCTACTTTTGCATACCATCTCTGATTTATAAGCATTGCAATGAGAGAAAATCTAACCTATGTTGACTAACAATCAGTTACCAACTAACTGTATGCTCTTTAGAAACTTAGATGTGTGTCTTTAGGACTTGTGTATCTGTAGAAAGACAGAGTTGGGCTAGAATAAACTGGCTTTTGGGGGACTCCAACAGGGTCATTCACTTAAGAATTCGACTAATAAAAAAAAAAGAATTAGACTAATAAAACTGTAAGTATAAAGAAAATCACATTAATGCAGAGGGGAATGTTCAGGAAACCAGGATCAAAGTCAGATGGGAACAGTAACTTTAATTACCCACTGGAGAAGCAACTCTTCCAGATACACAAAGGGCTTCAAACGGTAACGATGAGTAAATGACATCAGTGGAAAGTGAAGACTACTACCCTCAGTTGTCCCATTTTCTCACATGGCCTCTTGCCACAGCACCTCAACTAAAATTTAAAATGCAATTAAAGCCCCCTGAAGTTTAATACATACTCTCAACATCAGTTAAATACACCCATCCTTCATGAGAAACAATCATATTCTAAAAATGCACAAGAGCAATTACATTTTTTGAAGCATTAATTTCAGTAGGAGGGGTACATATACCATTAATAGAGGAGAATCATTTTCACTAAAAGGGCATAGTAGTTATGAAGAATTCTATCTTAGCAATCTACAGGGATAGTGAATTTTTTTGTTAAACATCTTTTGGGTTAATATTCGTTCAGGGTAAATGTGTATTAAATACACATGTCAACTCCTTTGAATGCTCCCTAAGGTAAAAGTTCCCCACTCCCTCCTTTCCTACTTATATCAGAGGACTTTTGAAATCAGAAAACTCACAAACAGGAAGCAAAAAAGCAGACATTCAAATCTTTGATCCCTTGTCTAGGTGTGATCTCAGAATTCCAGAGACAACCATAAACTCATGTCCGCTTGTTATAAAATACACTTATTGCTAGAATTCAAGTGTGAAATAATATCTAAGTGTATTTCTAGCTTCACATATAAATGTGCTTGGCGGCTTAGAATTTAGTGTAGATAGAAAGGATGAAATTAAAACATATTTTATAAAAGGTCAAATATGAAATACATTATGCAAATCAATCTAGAATCATTAGGTAAATAAGTAATTTAGATGATTTTAAAAATATGAAAGCCTTACTTACAGCAAAATATTTCTGCAGAAATTAAATTACTGTGGAGTCCAAATTTTTCTTTTGCCTTAAATTGCTTGCACTAAACAAAAGGGGAACTTTAAACATTTTTTTCTATAATTACCATTCTATAATTATTACTTAAACATCATGCATAGGGAAAGGGCATAATTATGAAAAAAACTTGTAACTGTATCATATATATGTGCACATATAATTTTGATGACTTCTACCATTTTACTTTTGGAAGAAAATTTTAATTGAGTACTATCTTACATATAATATATGTGATAGAAATATAAAAATTCGATCAGAACAAAGTTGTTTCTCTAAAGTTAATGAACAATGTTAGCATGTTCCAAGATTCATATGCTTTGTCTAATATTAAAAGTGTTAGTCAAATATTATGCAATTATAACATCCAACCACATTCAATACAGAGTATTATAAATAAAAATATATTGTTAAAATATCATCATATATTTTTAGTTATATGGAAATACCATCATTTCTTAGAAGAAGCAAGGGCTAATTAAGATCTGTAAAATATTAGATGGTGTCCATTTACAATTAAACCAACAAGAAAGGAGCCTACCTTCCATTGCCCTTTTAAAGAAGACTTTACAGCTTCCACAGGTGAGGACACCATAATGACAGCCTGATGCTTCATCCCCACAGATTAAACAAATCTTCTGAGGTAATGACTCAAAGCTGTACTGTGGGCTCTGGCTGGCTTCTGAATCCGGCCTTGAAATGCAAAACAAAGTACTCAATTTATTTTTAGGTGCACCACCATCTAATACTAAAGTTTCCTTAACCCAGAATAGACAGAGTGAAAAGGTTTTTAAAAATTACAGCCATATATAAATACAGATCTGAAGAACATAGCAAACTGAACTTGATATACTACCTGTTACTGGATTCATCAGACTTGCAAGTTATTAGCCTCTCATCAGGAGTACCAACAAAAGTAATAAATGATTAATATTTAATTTTATGTTCAGAAAAAAAATCCTGCAAAACTCATTACAGAGAATCAATTTAGTCTTTTGACAAATGTTATAACCTTGTTGCACGGTGGGAAACAATAAATGTTGTTTTGCTCTAAAAGTACAATCATTCTAAAGTCATCTCTGTAATTAAACAAGTACCCGTGTTTGTCTTTTTAAAGTATTGTTCAATATATTGACGCTGTTTTGACTAGTCACAACACAAGATTCCAAATCCAGAGCACTTTCTTTTTCTTTAAAATTCCATAACTCTCGTATGTAAATTAAAACGTTTTTCAAAACTTGTATGATAAAAGTAGTAGCGAACTTGAAACAATACTAGCCTACAGTGCACTGCAGTGATAGATGTTTAAAGCCATACTGTAATCATATTACACATACAGTAATTTCAATCTAGAGATTCCGGTGAAAATGAAGCGCTAAGTGTCCGGACCCCTAAGATGGTTCTGCTTTGGGTTCTGGCCGAGCACCCAGCGCCACCCCCGCCCGGGAGAAAGATGCGTTACCATCTCCTCTCCGGAACGCACGTTCTGGGTAACTGTCCTTTCTAGGAAGAAAAGCATTTTATAAAACCCCGGACTCGCCGCACCCTTTGGCTCCGCGGGGCTACGGCGGACCCAGAGTGACGCTGCACTTTAGGACTCGCGGCTGGTTCGCCTTGGGACTGCACAGATCTGGAAAGTTTAGAAACATATTGTCGGGGAGGCCCGCTCCAGAAACAGCATAATCTGGGCCCCCGCGGTGAGCCCCCCGCCCCCCCCACAAAAAAATAAATGAGAAGAGGTGAGGAAAAGAAAGCCAAGCTGCGCTGCGCCCCCGCCCCGGCCACCCACCGCTGGCGGCCACTCTGGGGAGCCGGGCGCGGCCGGACCGGTCCTCGCGCGCCGCGCCGGGCCCTCACCTCAGGTAGTTGAGATAGGGCTGGTAGACCTGCGGCAGGCCCTCCTTGAGCACCGCGGCCTGGTAGCCGAGCTGGGGGAGCCCGTTGAGGCCGAGCGGCGGGTAGAGTGCAGGGGGTGGCCCCGGCGGCGGCGGCGGCCGAGGTGGACGGCAGGTCCCGCGGCAGGAGGCAGGCGCCGGCGACCGGAGCCTTGCAGGGCGGCGGCGCGAACGGGCCCGGCTGGGGCGGCGCGCCCTCCGCCTTGTACAGGACGCACTCCAGGGCGGACCCTGACGCGGCCGCGGACGAGCCGGGGGGCCCCGTGGCGGCCGCGGGCACTGCCACCTCCCCCGGCCTGGACGGCGGCGGCAGCGGGAAGTCGGCGAAGACGGCGGGGCTGGCCCCCGCCAGCAGGTACGGCCGCGGGGAGCGCGCGGCGGCCTCGGCGCCCCCTCCTCCCTCCTCCTTGATCTTCAGGGCGGGCGGCTGCGGGTCCCCGTAGAGCGAGAACGCATCGTCCTTGGGCTCGGCTTCGGGCTGGTACGCGCAGTCGGGGAAGTCGCCAGGCGCGCCCGGGGCGGCCGAGGCGGGAGGGCGAGCCCCGCGGTGGGGCGAAGGCGCCGGCGGCCCCGCCATCATAGCTGTCGCCCTCCAGCAGCTGCCGGGTGCGGGCGGCCAGGAAGGCCGAGTTGAGCGGCAGGATGGGCAGGTGGATGAAGTCCATCACCGCGGTGGCCACCGGGGCGCGCCCGGGCGCGGCGGGCGCGTCATGCTCCGTCGGGGCGGCCCTGGGCGCCGAGAAGCGGGCATCTTCTTTGGGCAACGGGGAGACGCCTCCCGCGGCGGTCCCATGAGCGCTGATCGCGTCTCCTCCCGCGGGCCGGACTTTGCCTTTCAGGGGCGGCCCCGAGGAGCCCTCGGGATCCGAGTCGTCCTCCTCCAGTTCCACCACCGCGGGCTGCGGAGACGGCCTCGGCGCGGGCACGGGCCAGGTATGGCTCGAGGCCGTCGGGGCCAGCAGCTGCCGGCACGGCGCCAGGCCCCGGGGCAGCACTTTCTGGCCGGCGGCCGCCCCGGGGTGTCGCCAGCCTTGCTCTCCGAGCGGCTCATGAATGGAGGCAGGACCCCGTGGGCGGCGGGCGCAGCCCGGGCGTCTTGGGCAAGCTCAGGGCCAAAGAGGCACCAAGGGCTGGGGGCCTCGCAGACGACGGGGCTGGCGGGGCTCCGCTCAGAGCCCGGGGGCGCCAGCAGGGTGTCCAGGACGCTGTCCAGCAACCCGCCGTCCTTCTCTGGGGGTCTTGCAGCAGCGCCGTCTGCGGCTTCCCCTCTGGAATACGCCCCCTCCACGTCTGCCAGCGACTCTGGGTCCAGCGTCTTCCCGTCCAGGTCCTGAGCTTGGCAGGGCCGAGGAAAGATCAGCCCGTCCAGGGAGAGGGGGAGGCCCGAGGCTGTGGGCGTCGGGCCCGAGGCCTCGCCCGCCTGGAAGGAGCCCGCGTCTGGGCGTCCCCGCAGAGGGGCTCCAACCTGGGTGGGCGAGGGCGCTGTGCCTGCCACGTGGGCAGCGCGGGGACCCTTCGCCTTCAGCTCAGTCATGACGCCCTGGGCTCCCCTTTTCTCCCTCCCCTGTCTCTGGGGAGGGGGGATAGCGGGAGGACCAGGGGGCGTCAGGAGGCTCGGGGCCGCGGGAGGAGAGAACCGGAGTTGAATTTGGCTGGAGCAGACGGCGGAGAGGGGGGTGAACTCTCCACCTCCTGGGTGGGAAGGGGGCGGCCCTGATGGGCCTCCCGCCTTCGCCCCGGGTCCGCAGGTGGGGGTGGGGGGTGGTAGGCAGCAGTCACTCTGTCCCTGAGGCAGGTGGGGAGATCAGGCGTCGGCGGTTGTGGGGATCCCGTAGAGCTCTCCAGGGGTGTTCCCCGGCTTCCGTCTGCGGACAGGCGACGCAGAGTACTCACAAACCGCGGGGCGCACCCCAGGGGTGGCGGCTTCGCAAGCACTGGACAGCAGCTGTGACTCTTGACTTTTCCGCCCGCTCCAGCGCCGGGATGCTCCCGGTCCCGGGCTGCGGTCCCCGTCCCTTCCCCCGGACACCCCGGGGCTGCATCAGCCTCTCAGCGCAGCCCATCCACAGGAGCAGCGCTGTTTCTGCCGGCTCCCGGTCGCTCGCCACGAGCATCTCCGTGGTGCTCACATCTCTTGGCAGTCCGCGAGCACGGAGAGCCGGGAGCTGCGGAGTCCACTGCGATGCCACGTGAAGCGAAGCCTTGCGGAGCACGCCTCCCGCGCCGCGGACCCTCGCACGCTCAGGTACTACGAGGCTTCACTAGCAGACCCGCCCCCCAGCTTTCCCAGCACCCCGCCTCCCCGGCGGGAGGCCCCGCCCACGGCCCCGCCCCGCGGAGGGACCAGATCTGAAATTCCAAGTGCCAGCCCGAATTAACAGGTACTGTGGGATGAGCTGCATAAGCACATTCGATTTTGTACTGCCAATTCAGTACCACTACCAGTCTAACTGGAAAAGTGAATGGATTGTATCAGAAGCTGAATTCTCAGCATTTCAGATTTATCAAGATTTTACACAGAGAACGGTATTTGGCTATGTGTATTATTTTTTTTTAGAATAAATATATTGAGGATGATTCTAAATAACATGAGAGAGATTTTTCTCTCTTATGACTTACATAAAAGTGAGTGCTTTCAAATGTCTCTCGCTGCAACCAACATGTCCTCTAGTCCTCTTGACCGTCCTCAATGTGGCAGAGAAATTTGGGAGCAGGAGATCGCTGAGAACACTAATTTATCTATACAAAAAGTTTGGATGTTGTATGTTTACACTTTGATATGTCCTAAGGAGTGCCTTCCATTTTTAATAAATAGCCCTTTAAGGAAAGTTTCCTTTAGCTTCAGTTTCCATTCTGTGCTACATCATAAATTCCTCAATAGAGGAATTTTTTCTACTACTAATTTTTTTCTACTACTTTTTCTCCCCTCAGCATTCTTATTCTTAAAAATAATCTTTGAATTTTTAAAGCAAATCACCTCTTCCTGAAGATGTAGAGAGAAGGGGAGTAGTGCAATGCATGTTGAGATACAGGGTTATAAGCTAATAAATGGTCTCTGTGCTGAACCCAAGACCGCTGGGTATCCTGACATCTCTTAAAAATACCATGTTCAAAAGTGAATTAATCATTTGGAAAATTCCTCGAGTTCTATCTGTGCTAATGCCCCACTGGTTTTCTCAGCCTGATGTAGAGAGTACAGTGGAGGACTCCTGGTATAGAGAATACAGTGGAAGACTCCTGGGCGGGCAGAGATGATGGAGGTAAGGAGCGTGGATCACTGAACACTTGGGGAGTGTCTACATGAGAGAGAAGTAAATTTTATCATATTAGGTCACTGGGAATCAGTCGTTTGGGCCATTAGCTTACTCTGATTGACTAGTTTTAAATATGAAGGAGTTAGGTAGGCAGAGGAGGGCTGAAGAAAACTCCAGGAAGCAGATCAAATAGGAAGATATAATATGGGAATTGCAAGGAGACCATTATGGATAGAGCATGGGGTAAATTGGGGAATGGAAGAGGATAAGGCCAGAGAAGTGAACTAATTTATTATTATTAATACTGTTGTTGCTGTTTTTAGCTTTCCTTTTTCCAGTTTATTTTAAACTACTTAATGTGTTTTATTGGCTATAATTCATATACCATATGGTTCACCTGTCTTAAAGTGTACAATTCAGTGGTTCTAAGCTTATGCACAGTTGTGTAACTATCACCACTATTAATTTTAGAACATTTACATCACCCCTAAAAGAAGCTCCATATTCATTAGCAGTCACTCCAATTTTTCCCTTAAAACCTTTTCAACAGACCACTGAATCTACTTTCCTTCTCTGCATTTGCCTATCCTGGACATTTCATATAAATAGAATCATACCATATGTGGTCTTTTACACTGGCTTCTTTCACATAGTGTGTGAAAGAAGGTTTCAAGGTTCAGTCACATGGTAGCATGTATCAGCACTTCACTCTTTTTTATTGCCAAGTAATATTTCATTCTATGAATATACTTTGATTTACTATACTATGATTTGTGAATATGCTATGATTTTAATTATCTCTTTAGAAGTCGTTGGACATTTGGGTGTTTCTGCTTGGAGGAAATTATGAATAAGGCTACTACTCACATTCATGTACGAGTTTTCATGTTAACATGTATTTTCACTTTTCTGGGTTATATACCAAGGATTAGAATTGCTAGGTCATATAGTAACTCTAGGTTTAGCCTTTTGAACAATTGCAGACTGCTTTCCAAAGTGACTAGACATATTATATTTCCACTGACAGTGTATAAAGGTTCCAATTTCTTCACTTTCTTGGAAATGCTTGTTACTGTCTTTTATTATAGCTCTCATAGTATGTGAGATGAAGAGGTATCTCACTGGGATTTTGATTTACACTTGCCTGATGGTTAATGCCACAGAATCTGTAGATTTTGTAGAATTTGGATAGCACTGCCATGTAGTCTTCTAAGACCTTTACATGTGTTAACTTGTTTAACCTTTCAGCAGTTCCACAAAGTAGGTACTGTTATTTGTATTACATAGTTGAGAAAACTGAAGCTCTCAGTTTCCCAATATTATAAAGATAATAAGTAGCATAGCTATATTTGGCCCCAGGTGATCAAATGCCAGTATTCCTAGGAGTGTGATTTTTAAATAGGAGATGGCTCAGAATGGGGGTTCCAGGTTGCTATAGCCATGATGTTGGCACAAAGTCTCATTTTAAATGACACACTATATTTGGCTTAATTTTGATTGACTATAAAAATTCCCTCAAACCAGACATGTCTGACTAAGATATTTCCATGAGATTGAAATTCCTGAAATAAGAAAGCAATAATAAAAATTCTCAACATGTCCTAAATCACCATTAGATCATGAAATTTGATGCTGCATGATTAGCACTGTTGACAAAAGAATTCCTAAGTATATTAATCTTTAAGTGAAACAAGCTCACTATTTAAATACACTGGTTAAAAGTAGGACTACCAAATGATCAAGCAGTTCTGCTACTGGGTATTTGTTTTAAAAATAAACACAAACACTAATTAGAAAAGATGTATATATCTGTATGTTCACTGCAACACTATTTACAGTAGCCAATATATGGAAGCAATCTAAGTGCTCATTAATAGATGTGATAAAGAAGATGTGATATATATTTAATATATAATGGAATATCACTCAACTGTAGAAAAGAATGGATTCTTGCCATCTGCAACAACAAGGATGATCTGTGAGGGCATTATGTTACCTGAAATAAGTCAGACAAAGACAAATATTGTATGATTTCACTTATATGTGTGGAAACTAGAAAACTAAAAAGCAAACATAACAAAATAGAAACAGAGTTATAGATACAGAGGTCAAACAGGTGGTTGCTAGAGGGAGGGGGATATTTGGGGTGGGGTGTGAAAGAAATAGATAAGGGAGATTAGGTGAAAGAAACTACCAGTTGCAAAATAAATGAATCAGGGATATGAAGTGCACAGTGTGGGGAATATAGTCACTAACTATGTAATATCTTTGTATGGTGACATATCATAGCTAGACTTATCATGATGGTCATTTCTGAAATGTATAGAAATATTGAATCACCAAACATAGTGTAACAGGAATTAACATAGTGTTGTAAGTCAATTAGACTTTTAAAACAAACAAACTCATATAAAAAGAGATCAGATTTGTGGATACCAGAGGCAAGGGGAGGGGTTTAATTGAAAAATGCAGTAAAAAGGTACAAACTCCCAGTTATAAATAACCACTAAATGTACAACATGATAAGTTTAATTAACAGTGCTGTGTTATATATGAAAGTTGTTAAGAGAGTAAATCCAAAGAGTTCTCATCACAAGGAAAATTTTCTATTTGTTTAATATTATATCTATAAGATGATGGATATTCACTGAACTTACTGTGATAATTATTTCATGATGACTGTAACTCAAAGCATTATACTGTACACCTTAAACTTAATATAGTCCAGTATGTCAGTTATATCTGAATAAAACTGAAAGAAAAAAGCTCAGTGGTTAAATTCAGGTGTGATGGGGCTAACACCAAATATTACTGCAGACTGTTTTTCTTTAATACAATTAGTTAGTTCAAGTCTGAAAGTTTTAAAATTGTTTAAGCAAGAAAAAGCCTTATTAAAATAAAATTGTCATATAATAAGCTGCTTATATTTAAAGTGTACATTTTGTTAAGCTTTACCATAAGTATATACCTTTGAAGCCATCACCACAGAAAAAGATGATAAGTATACCGTCTTCCTCTAGAAGTTTCCTCATACCACTTTTTAATCCCTTCCTTTTTTCTATCCCCTTCAATCTCTGTCACTCCTCATGAATCTCTAGGCAACCACTAATCTGCTTTTTGTCACTATACATTAGTTTAAAAATTTTATAATTGATTTATTAATTGTATTAAATTATATGTATATAGTTTTTTCAGGACTAAGTATCTGATTTAATTTTTTAATTGACAGGCTTTTAGAATAGCTTTACATTTATAGAGAAAGTAAACAGATTGTACAGAGTTTCCCTACATCTTCTTTGTAGTTTTTCTTATTGCCATATTAATATGGTATATTTGTTAATTAATGAACTAATATTGCTGTTAGGCTGGTGCAGAAGTCATTGTGATTTTGCATTGTTGAACTTTGCCATTTGATATTGGAATGAATTCTTAAATGTGGTTATATTCTGCATCATTTTAATGTGGTGCATTTCTCACTTTTTGTTTTTTTGCTAGTGACTTATTACTTGCTATTTATGTCATGTTTATTTTAGACTAGGGAAGTGATGTTAGGCTTCCCTTGTGGTTCAGCTGGTAAAGAATCCACGTGCAATACAGGAGACCTAGGTTCGCTCCCTGGGTTGGGAAGATCCCCTGGAGAAGGGAAAGGCTACCCAATCCAGTATTCTGGCCTTGAGAATTCCATGGACTGAATAGTCCATGGGGTCGCAAAGGGTCAGACATGACTGAGTGACTTTCACTATCCCTACTGTTAGACAAAAAGCAAATTTGAGCAGTTTTCTTATTCAAGTTCAAAATGGGAGCAGCCAGGAACTGCTAATGAACGTACAGTGCAGTGATGATTCAAGATTTGCAAAGGAGACAGAGCCTTGAAGAAGAGGAGCACAGTGACCAGTCTTCGGAAGTTGACAGTGACCAGTGAGAGGATCATTGACACTGATCCTCTTATAGTCACACAGGAAATTGCCAGCCTTTCCATGGTCATTTGGCATTTGAAACAAATTGGAAAGGTGAAAAGCCCGATGAGTGGGTACCTCATGAACTGACTGCAAATTAAAAAAAAAAAATCATTTTGAAGTGTCTGTTGACTTCTCTTATTCTACATAACAACAAACCATCTCTCCATATTGAACAGTCAGGGACTACTGTGGGACTGAGTATAGTGGTTGGACTGAGCTTAGTGGTTGGACTGAGCAAAAGCTCCAAAGCACTTCCCAAAGCCAAACTTGCACCAAACGAGTCCTGATCACTGTTTGGTGGTCTGCTGCCAGTCTGGTACAGTACAGCTTTCTGAATCCCAGCAGAACCGTTACCTCTGATGAGTATGCTCAGCACATCGATGAGGTGCACCAAAAGCTGCAGGGCCTGCGACTGGTGTTGGTCAACAGAAGGGGCTCAATTCGAGTTTCCCTGGTGGCTCAGCAGTAACCAACCTACCTGCAATGCAGGAGACCTGGGTTTGATCCCTGGGTCAGGAAGATCCCCTGGAGGAGAGCATGGCAACCCACTCCAGTATTCTTGCCTGGACAGAGGAGCCTGGCGGGCTACATCCATGGGGTTGCAAAGAGTCAGACCGACTGAGCGACTAAGGACAGCACAGCACGCACGAGTTTTGCCTTATTCACCATATTCACCTGACCCCTTGCTAACTGACTACCACTTCTTTAAGCATCTCGATAACTTTTTGCAGGGAAAACGCTTCCCAAGAGTTCCATGAATCCCAAAGCGAGGATTTTTATGCTACAGGAAAAAAACAGGCTTTTATTTCTTGTTGACAAAAGTGTGTAATGGTTCCTATCATGATTAATAAAGGTGTTATAATGATTTAAAATTCACAATCCAAAATCGCAATTACATTTGCACCAGCCTAATACTAGTTCCCTCCCTTAGGGTGGAGTATCTGCATAACCTACTTGGAATTCTTCTGCACGGGAGATTTACCTCTTCTCTCCCATTTACCAACTTATTCAGTGTTTTTATTTATATCAGTATGAACTCATGGGTATTTATTTTATACTTTGACTTACAATTATTTTATTTTTATGCTCAAGTTGTTCCATCTTTGGACATTGGAAACTCATGTATGTGTTTGTTCATGTGTGTGTCTGAGCATTTTCTTAATTTCTGGCATTAGAAAATGTGCTTAGACTCAGCTCATCTGTTTACTGCCCCAGTCCTAGAATCAGCCATGTATTGGAAAAATGATATTAGAAATTAGTATCTGAGTGCTAAGTGTGTTCTACATTTATTTTTGTTTCTTAGAATCTTATAGCATGTGGTTTTTTTCATCTAGCTTCTTTTACTCAGCATACTTAAGATTCACTTATATTGTAGTGTGTCTCAAAAGCTCATGTTTTCAAAATTGCTGAGTAGTAATCCATTGTATGGATATACCATATTTGTTTTTCAATTTATATGCTGATAAACATTTCATTCTTTTCCAGTTTTTAAGTATCACAGGCAGATACTATGAAAATGTATCTACAGATTTTTGTGTGGACATGTGTTTTACTTTCTCAAGGGTAGATAGACAGAAATGAAATGGCCAGATAAATTAATAGGTGTATGTTTAATTACCATACAATTTCCAAAGTTGCCATACCATTTACGTTCCCACCAGTAGTATATTACAGTTCTAATTCTTCTATATCCCAGATAACAATTAGTATGGCCAGTTTTAATTTTGATAATTCTATTAGATAACGTAGTGGTATCTCATTGTGGTTTTAACTGCATTTCCCTAATGACTAATGATGTTTGTCATCTTTTAATGTGCTTATTTGCCATCTGTGTATCTTCTTTACAATGTCTTTAAAAATATTTGTTTGCTTTTTAAAAACTATTTCCTTATTGTTGAATTTTATGAGGACTTTATGAATTCTGATATACGTCCACTGTTATATATATGATTTGAAAATATTTTCTCCTAACCTGTACCTTATCTTTAAGTTCTCTTAAGAGTGTCCTTTAAAGAGCATATGTTTTTAATATTGATAAAATCTATCAATTTACATTTTTATGAGTTTTGCTATTCTTCAGTGTCATAGTTAAAAATCTTCACCAAACTCAAGGTCACAAAAGCTTATTCCTCTATTTTCTTTTGGTTTTATAGTTTTTAGTTTTACACTTACATCTATGAATCATTTTAAGTTACTTTTTAATGTGGTGTAGATCAAAGTTTTCATTTTTGTTTTGTATACGAGTATTGTTTTGTTCCAGCATCATTTGCCTAAAAGAATATTCTCTCCCCACTTAATTGCCTTTATAATTTTGTTGTAAATCAATTATTCATCTCTGTGGGGGTCTGTTTCCAGGTTCTGCATTTTTGTTTTGTTCTCCTGTCTTGCATTCTTTATGTCAGTGACACACTGTCTTGATTGCTATAGTTGTGGGATTGGTCTTAGACACTTGAAGCATTATACTGTTCCAGCTTTATTTCTTTTTCAAAATTATTTTGATTGTTCTGGTTCCCTTGTATTTTCATCTAAATTTTAGAATCAGTTTAACAAATTCTACAAATAAGTCTGCTGCAATATTGATTGGGATTGAATTGAAATAGATCATTTTGGAGAGGAATTGATATCTCATCAACATTAAATTATCCATTTTCCAATGAAGATTGTATGTATCTCCATTTCTTTAGGCCTAATTTCTCTCAGCAATATTTTGAAGATTTTGCTGTACAGATCTTTCACATTTTTGTCAGTTTTATCTCCAGTTATTACATATGTTTAATGTTATTATGAATGGTATCTCTATATATTTTCTAATGCTGAGAAATAAATGACCATAATTTATGTAATTAATAATAATAATAAGCCAGGTTAGTGGTTCAAGTATCACCCAGTGACTGTCTGTTTCCACAGGTCAGGAATCAGAGCATGGGTTGGTTGAATCTGCTCCTCAAGGCTCACATGGCTTACCAGTGGGTCAGCCACGATCCCATAATCATGAGAGGCTCAGCCTGGTCTTCCAGATTCATTCACGTAATGACAGAGTTTAGTTCCTTACAGCTTTCAGGCTCAGTGTGGCTTCCATCTTCTTTGTGGTTGGCAGGAGATTGTATTCAAGCTTTAAAAATATTTATTTATTTATTTGGCAGGGTCTAACTGAAGCATGAGTGGACTCTCTGATTGTGGCACTGGGGCTTAGTTGCCTGACCAAGGATCAAACCCACATCTCCTGTATTGGAAGACAGATTCTTAACCACTGGGTCCCTTTGTTCATGCTTTTAAGCTCTTCTGCCTGACAAAGTCAGACTCACTAGATACTCTCCATTTTGATCAACTCAAAACAAAATGACTTGGGAATCTTAATTACATCAACAGATTTCCTTTTGCCAAAAATGTAACATAATCATGGGGAGCAAATCCATCATTTTGACCAATCTTACTTACATTCAATGGGACTAATTATACAAATCATGTACACTATGGGGAGAGAATTTTGGAGACCATTTTATAACTATGCTTAACTATTGTTTTATATTTCTCATTTCTAGTATTTAGAAATACAGTTGATTTTTAAATTGAAGTGATGGATGGTTAATGTCCCTGGTGGTTTCCTGATTATATTGGGTAAAATATTCAGTCTTTCACCATTAAGTATGATGTTAGCTTCAGATTTTTTCATAGATTTCCTCTTATCAGATTCAGGATATAAGCTTCCATTCCTCTCTTTGCTGAGAGGTAATTAAGAGTAGATGTGCTTTATTTTTTGTTAGATGGTCTATCTATTGAGATGATCCTTAAGGCTCTTCTTTATTAGTTTGTTAATATGGTGAATTACATAAATTGAGTTTTGATTGTTAAGTCAACTTTGTATTCCTGAGATAAACCTTAGTTACTCATGAAGTGATCTATATATATTACATTTCATTTGTTAAAAGCTTGGTAGAATTTTTAAATCTTGAGGGATATTGGTTGTTCTCTCAAACTGAAGAAAGTAGAGAAAACAACTAGGCCATTCAGATATAACCTAAATCAAATCCCTTATGATTATATGGTGGAAGTGACAGATTCAAGGGATTAGATCTCATAGACAGAGTACCTGAAGAACTATGGACAGAGGTTAGTAACATTGTACAGGAGGCGGTGATCAAAACCATCCCCAAGAAAAAGAAATACAAAAAGGCAAAATAGTTGTCTGAGGAAGCCTTACAAATAACTGATAAAAGAGGAGAAGTGAATGGCAAAGGAGAAAAGAAAAGATTTACCCATCTGAAGGCAGAATTCCAAAGAATATCACGGAGAGACAGGTAGCCTTCCTAAGTGATCATTGCAGAAAAAATAGAGGAAAACAATAGAATGTGAAAGAATAGAGATATCTTCAAGACAATTAGAGTTACCAAGGGAACATTTCATGCAAAGATAGGCACAATAAAGAACAGAAAAGGTGTGGACCTATGAGAAGCAGAAGATATCAAGAAGAGTTGGCAAGAACACAGAAGAGTTATACAAAAGAAATCTTAATAAGATAAGCAGGATGGTGTGATCACTCATCTAGAGCCAGATCCTAGAGTGTGAAGTCAAGTGGGCCTTAGGAAGCGTCACTATGAACAAAGCTAGTGGAGATGATGGAATTTCAGTTGAGCTATTTCAAATCCTAAAATATGATGCTGTGAAAGTACTGTAACTCAATATGTTAGGAAATTTTGAAAACTCAGCAGCGGCCACAGGACTGGAAAAGATCAATTTTCATTCCAATTCCAAAGAAAGACAATGTCAAAGAATGTTCAAACTACTATACAATTGCACTCATTTGACATGCTAGCAAAGTAATGCTCAGAATTCTCCAAGTGAGGCTTCAGTAGTAGGTGAACCGAGAACTTCCAGATGTTGAACCTGGATTTAGAAAAGGCAGAGGAACCAGAGATCAAATTGCCAACATCCATTGGATCATAGAAAAGGCAAGAGAATTTCAGGAAATCATCTACTTCTACTTCAGTGACTCTGTTAAACATTTGATTGTGTGGATTACAACAGACTGGAGAATTCTTCAAGAGATGGGACTATCAGATCACCTTACCTGCCTCCTGAGAAATATGCATGCAGGTCAAGAAGCAGGAGTTAGAAGCAGACATGGAAAATGGTTTGGTTCCAAATTAGGAAAAGAGTACATCAACGCTGTATATTGTCACCCTGCTTATTGAACTTCTATGCAGAGTACATTAGTCAAATGCCAGGCTGGATGAAGCACAAGCTGGAATCAAGATTGCTGGAAGAAATATCAATAACCTCAGATATGCAGATGACACCACCCTTATGGCAGAAAGTGAAGAAGAACTAAAGAACCTCTAGAGGAAGTGAAAGAGGAGAGTGAAAAAAGTTGGCTTAAGCTCAACATTCAGAAAACTAAGATCATGGCATCTAGTCCCATCACTTCATGGCAGATAGATGAGAAAACAGTAGAAACAATGGCTGACTTCATTTTTCTGTGCTCCAAAATCACTGCAGATGGTGTCTGCAGCCATGAAATTAAAAGACACTTACTCCTTGGAAGGAAAGTTATGACCAACCTAGAAAGCATATTCAAAAGCAGAGACATTACTTTGTCAACAAAGGCCCATCTAGTCAAGGCTATGGTTTTTCCAGTGGTCATGTATAGATGTGAGAGTTGGACTGTGAAGAAGGCTGAGCACCAAAGAATTGATGCTTTTGAACTGTGGTGTTGGAGAAGACTCTTGAGAGTCCCTTGGACTTCAAGGAGATACAACCAGTCCATCCTAAAGGAGATCAGTCCTGGTGTTCATTGGAAGGACTGATGTTGAAGCTGAAACTCTTTGGCCTCCTGATGCGAAGAGCTGACTCACTGAAAAGACCCTGATGCTGGGAAAGATTGAGGGTAGGAGGAGAAGGGGACGACAGAGGATGAGATGGTTGGATGGCATCACCAACTCAATGGACATGGGTTTGGGTGGACTCCCAGAGTTGGTGATGGACAGGGAGGCCTGGCGTGCTGCTATTCATGAGGTCTCAAAGAGTTGGACATGACTGAGCAACTGAACTGAAAGAGGAACTAAAGAGCCTTTTATAGGAGAGTGAAACTCAGCATTCAGAAAACTAAGATTATGGCATCTGGTCCCATCACTTCATGGCAAATAGATGGGGAAACAATGGAAATAGTGAGAGACTTTATTTTGGGGGCTCCAAAATCACTTCAGATGGTGATGACAGCCGTGAAATTAAAAGACTCTTGCTCCTTGGAAGAAAAGTTATGACCAGCCTAGACAGCATATTAAAAACCAGAGACATTACTTTCCCAGCAAAGGTCTGTTTAGTCAGGGCTGTAGTTTCTCCAGTAGTCATGTATGGATTTGAGAGTTGGACCATAAAACAGGCTGAATGCTGAAGAATTGATGCTTTTGAACTGTGGTGCTGGAGAAGACTCTTGACAGTCCCTTGGGCTGGGAGGAGATCAAACAAGTCAATTTTAAACAAAATCAGACCTCAATATTCATTTGAAGGACTGATGCTGAAGCTTAAGCTCCAATACTTTGGCCACCTGATGCAAAGAGGTGAAAATGAAAGTGCAAATTACTCAATCGTGTCCCACTTTTTGTGACCCCATGGACTATACAGTCCATGGAATTCTCCGGGCCATAATACTGTAGGGGCTAGCCTTTCCCTTCCTCAGGGGATCTTCCCAACCCAAGGATCAAACCAAAGTCTTCTGCATTGCAGGCAGTTTTTTTTACCAGCTAAGCCACAAGGAATGTGAAGAGCTAACTCACTGGAAAAGTCCCTTAACCTGGGGAAGATTGAAGGTAGAAAGAGAAGGGGATGACAGAGGACAAGATGGTTGAATGTCATCACTGATTCAATGGACATGAGTTTGAGCAAATTACAGGAGTTGTTGAAGGACATGGAAGCCTGACGTGCTGCAGCCAATGGCGTCATAAAGAGTCGGACATGATCAAGCAACATTTTGTGTAATGACTTTGGTTTTTGTATTATGGCTTTCAATAAATAAATGGCATATTTTCATATTTTTAGAATAAAGCAAAAGATACAACAAAATTTATGGTCTCGACAAATACATGTATTTTGACACCAGCTGTTCTTTGCTGTTGTCTTTTCACTATGACAGTGGAGATAGCATGCAAAGAAAGCCATGAAGGTTTTTTAATCTTGGAAAGATGATTGACTTTTGACAAGTTTAATCCACTTTTTATAGTCAACAAAGGAATTGTTCATTCATTTTACAAACATCAGCCTTCACATTTTCTACACCATCACATCTAAGGCTCCGAAAACTTTGTAATATAAGTATTATTATCTCAACTTTAGGGCTTCCCTTGTAGCTCAGTAATGAAAGAGTCTGCCTGCAATGCAAGAGACCCAGGTTCGATTCCTGGGTGGGGGAGATCCCCTGGAGAAGGAAATTGTAACCCATCCAGTATTCTTGCCTGGATAATCCCATGGACAGAGGAGCCTGGCTAGCTACAGTCTATGGGTTTGCAAGAGCTGGACACAACTGAGTGACTAAGCACACACAACACGCATCTCAAGTTTGCAGATGAGAAAATTACTAGGTCACAGACCTAATAATTAGTAGAGTCAGAACTCACTACTATGACTTTTAATTTCAAATCTAGTGCTATTTTCACTTTACATAGTGTTTCTGTATTTTTACAGCTCCATACTATTGGTAGTTGACAAGGCTTATGGAATAGTTTAGAAATATTTGCTCGATCTAAGACACAAGCTGGAATCAAGATTGTCAGGAGAAATATCAGTAACCTCAGATATGCAGATGACACCACCTCTTATGGCAGAAAGTGAAGAGGAACTAAAAAGCCTCTTGATGAAAGTGAAAGAGGAGGGTGAAAAAGTTGGCTTAAAACTCAACATTCAGAAAATGAAGACCATGGCATCCGGTTCCATCACTTCATGAGAAATAGATGGGGAAACAGTGGAAACAGTGTCAGACTTTATTTTTTTGGGCTCCAAAATCACTGCAGATGGTGACTTGAGCCATGAAATTAAAAGACACTCACTCCTTGGAAGAAAAGTTATGACCAACCTAGATAGCATATTCAAAAGCAGAGACATTACTTTTCCAACTAAGGTCCGTCTAGTCAATGCTATGGTTTTTCCAGCAGGTATGTATGGATGTGAGAGTTGGACTGTGAAGAAGGCTGAGTGCTGAAGAATTGATGCTTTTGAACTGTGGTGTTGGAGAAGACTCTTGAGAGTCCCTTGGACTTCAAAGAGATCCAACCAGTCCATTCAGAAGATCAGCCCTGGGATTTCTTTGGAAGGAATGATGCTAAAGCTGAAACTCCAGTCCTTTGGCCACCTCATGCGAAGAGTTGACTCATTGGAAAAGACTTTGATGCTGGGAGGGATTGGGGGCAGGAAGAGAAGGATGAGATGACTGGATGGCATCACTGACTCAATGGACGTGAATCTGAGTGAACTCCAGGAGTTGGTGATGGACAGGGAGGCCTGGCATGCTGCGATTCATGGGGTCACAAAGAGTTGGACACAACTGAGCAACTGAACTGAACTGAAAGGCCTCAGAAATATGAAACATTCAGAAAGGCATTTCACACCACTTAGACCTATGATTTAGTTAGTTTGGAATTTTTTATTGTTTATACAACATTGTGAGCTAGAATTCTTCTGTATTTGTAAAGGGCTGATTGTCGATGATGGTCCTTGAAGTGAGTATACACAGATCGCTTCTATAACCCTTCTTGGCACGTCTCCCTGGATTCTGAATCTAGCGCTCCATACAACTCGGGTTAGCCAGGCCTCTCCACAGATGTACTGACCAGCTAGTAGATAATACCTGCTTTTTGTACCCATGTCAAGGAGGATATATTTTGACTTCAAGTAACAGGGTACTCAATAAAGAGTGACTTAATAATAGATATTTATCATCTCCCATGACAGGAAAGTAGTTCTAGGGTTGGCTAACTGTGGGTCACTGTGTCCTCAGGGTTTCACACTCTTCATCTTTCTAGTCATCTGGCATCAGAGGTTTGGAGTTTATTGTTCCCTAGTGCCTAAAGATGGCATCAGAGTCTCACAAAACTTCATCCAAAATTAGGAATAAGGAAAGTTTCTCCTGATATGTTTTTTCTTTAAATCAAGGAAGAAAACCTTATCCAGAAGCTGACCTCATAGACATCCTATCAAGACTTATTGGCTAGAACTAGGTCATCTGCCCCCACTAAACCTATTACTCAAAGGAAAATTTGATTAGATTAATTGTGATTCATCTCCTGCAGCTGAGTCCACTGTTCTGTCTACTTTGCTACTAAAATTGGGGTTATGTTAGAAAGGAGTAAAAGCTAGGATGGAAATTCAACAAGTAGTATCTGATATTATTTGAAGTCTTATTTTTCTCAGAATCCTAAATGATATTTAATGTAAACTGAGAAAGAAATTCATACTCATCTATGAATGAATTTGATAGCTTACATATTTTCATAAATATAATCTTCACAATTTATCTTAACAATAAGTATTTTTCATATATATATTTATACATACTTGTGATTCTCTCTAATATATTTTTAAATGACTATGAATTCTGTATATCCTTCTGTGTACACTGACTTATCCTTCAACTTTTGCACTAATTACTGCCTATGGCATTCATTTTTCAGGTTTTACAGTTTAGTATGTAGTTGTCCAGAGTTTACAAATAAGGGCATTTGTTACATTTGTCTGTTCTTGGAACTATATACACTTACATACATGGATTGTATTAGAGTTCTGAAATATTTAATTTTATAGCCTTTAATTTTTTTCCTTAAAGTAATGTGATTTTTAGGAATTTTCCAAATTACCATTAAAAATTTATATGGAATGATGTGGGATGAGGAATGATTGGCAGATATATTAATAGGTACAAAAGATCTATCATAGTTAACCTGTAGTTGATACTATTTAATGTGTCATTCATTAAAAATTTTATTATATAAACATCAAATTTGTCTAAGAAGGAGCAAAGGAGTCGTACTTCTCTGGGTAATTTTGATAAAATAAACAAGAACAAATGCTGTATATTAATAAAATAGCTGTTTTTCCTACATTAAACACCAGAAATGATACTTTCCTTATAAGGTTGCTAGGAAGATCAATGGTAATTGTATAGTTAAATTAAGGGTTAACTAAAGGTTAAAATAAGGGAACTATGCTAGTTATAAGATTCAAGCTATAATACATGAAATATAGAAAGAAAGTGCTTTTTTTTTTTTTTTTTTTTTTAGTTTTGTAGTTCTACTACATACAAGTATTATTAACACTGAGAAAAACATTGGAGTGGATCCCTCCACCCCGTCCGGAAGCGGTGTATATCCACATAATCCATATGTGTGCTTAGTCACTCAGTCATGTTCAACTCATTGCGACCCCATGGACTGTAGCCCACCAGGCTCCTGTGTCCATGGGATTCTCCAGGCAAGAAAACTGGAGTGGATTGCCATGCCCTTCTCCAGGGGATCTTCCCAACCCAGGGATCGAACCCCGGTCTCCCGCATTGCAGGCACATTCTTTACTGTCTGAGCCACAAGGAAGCCCACATAATCCATATAACTTGCAAAATATATGGTAAACAAAATTTAAAGTGTAAGGTCAAGTGCAGCAATAAAAAAAAAAATGTACTTGATGCCAGGTCATTTCTGGAACTGGAGGCTTTTTTTTTTTTTTCCAGTTATGAGCCAAACTCATTGCTCCCAAAGACACATTTCATTTGTCCATTATTTTGGCTTTAAAAAAAATTAACCAATTCATTGAAAATGAGGAAATCTAGGCTTAGAAGAAGCCATTAAAATTTTAGAACATCCGTTATTGTGAAAGCACAATATTAACCACATAACTAAATTTAGAAAATAGAAAACACTAGTATTCCTCATCATAAACAGTAACCTGTGAATACCAGTTCTGGTAAGCAGAAATAAAAGAGAAGAAAAAAAGATGCTGGACTAGGATGGTGATTTATGTGTTATTGCTATGAGGAATCCTACCTCCCTCACTTTTCTATTACTTTCTCCTTCCCTGTGCTGTTTCTCAGCCTGGTTCCTACAGTTAGGCAAGAACTCTACTCTCCTAGATAGTTATTTTCAATGATTTTTATCCTTTGCCACTTTTCATTTAGCCATATATTCTTCTCACCTCTTCCCAAACTCTTGATCCTTATCCATAAAAATGAGAGAAATAAAGTTTATTAGTATATTACTGTACTTATCAAAATGTTTGATATGACAGACATTGATAAACATTTTGATAATCAAAAACTTTAAAGAATTTAAAATGCTTCATGTAAACCACTAAAATATCCACAGATTTCCTCTTGAAATCATATTTTTAGGATTTATGAGAAAATCATGGTGAAAACTACTTTTAAAGAAAAGTCATTTGGGGCATTTTCTGGCAGTTCGGTGGTTAGGGCTCAATGCTTCCACTGCTCAGAGCCGAGTTCAATTACTGGTGAAGGAACCAAGATCCCTCAAGGCATGCAGCTAGGCAAAAGAAACAAAACTAATGTTACTATTAGAATTCAAACAACATATCAATTCAAGATGTTGTATCTTCTTCCTTATCCTTCCCTTTCTTCCACAACACAATTTTAGTCAATAGTGTTATCTTCCCTCATTGTTTCCTATTGTATTACTTAATATGCTTTTACTTATATTTGATTTTCACCTTCATTCTTGAGTTCTCGCTTGTACAAATGGATGAGTCATAGAGCATTTTTTACTTTTTTATCTTTTATCTCTCTCTTAATTTATATCATTCATAAATAGAATATCCTACCTTGTATCCCTTATCCCGACATTTGTTTTCATTTTAAAAATCAAATGCTCACTGCTGAAGATTCTATAGCCATGTCTTGTTTTCTTTAAGTCGTTTCAGTGCAAAAGTCTGATGCTCTTTTTCTTTCCATTCTAAGTTTTTGTCTGGTTGCTGAAAGAGCCTTTATCATCAAAATCTAGTAAACTTCCCAAGGTAAATATCATGTTGACTATTCTGTATAAGATTTTTTGCAGTATGATATGCTGTTTCAAAATGTAGATTCAATTATTTTTTGTTTTAAATTATAATTTAAAATATTCTGTTTGATTGTTCTTTGGAGATTCCATTTATGTAAGTATTGAGTCTTTTTGTCTGACTTATATGTTTATTTTCCATTATTTTCTTGACTTTTTCTTTCTGATATTTATCTTGTACAGCACTTACTATGTTTTTCATGATATATTAATTTCCTAAGGTTGCTGTAACAAATTACTGCAAATATGGTATCTCAAAACAACAGAAATTTATTCACTTACAGTTCTGGAAGCCAGAAACCTGAATTCAAGGTGTCAGAAGAGTCGTGCTCCCTCTGACATTTGCAGGAGAGAATTCTTCCTTGCCTCTTCCTAGCTTCTGGTGGCACCCAGAAGTCATTGGCAGTTTTAACTTTTATCTGAATCACATTCATCTCTGTTTCTGTTTTCTCATGACCATTGTATGTGTCTTTGTGTTCTCTCCTTTTCTTATTAAGTATACAAGGTGTGAGATTTAGGGCCCACTCTATGCAATGTGATATCATCTCAAAACTTTTAACTCATTACTTTGCAAAGATCTTTTTCTAACTAAATAAGGTCACATTCACAGATATCAGGGTTTAGAACTTGAAGATGTCTTTTAGGTGGGACATAGTTCTACCCCCTTATACATGGTATCTATGTTCCTTGTTTTCCCAAATTAAATACGAATTTTTTACTTGGAAATAATTTCTGATATAAAGAAAAGTTTAATGAGGGTACCCCAAAATTCCATATACCCTTTACCCAGATTCCCCAACATTTTGTGCTGTTTGGTTCTTTGTTCACTTAACATAATCCAATCTAATCCATCTATCTAATCTGTGGCATTATATTTATTTGTATATCTGTTAATATAGATAGATATACATTTTTTTCTGAACCATCTGATGCACCAATCTATAGAGTAGGACCCCAGTCAGGGGGGCCTCTCTATGTACTTGACATGAAGAACAACAGAGAAGGACCCCAGGCAAGGGCGCCCTCTAAGTGTCTGAACTGGCGAAGCTAGAGGAAGACTGGCCAAAAAGGCCTTCTAATCACCAGCTACAAGAGGCTTGAAAAAGGCTCTGATAGGGCCATAACTTCTGCAGCGGAGGCAGTCCATGTCCCTGCACACTTGGCGCCGCCAGGGTCCCTGCGACCCAAGCAGCTTTGCCACCTTCACACTCAACTCTCACTGGGGCAGAACTGCCACAGGCAAAAAAGTCTTGTGTCTGCACACAGGGACGCTTTGGTCATGTACAACTCTTTGCCACCCTGTGGACTGTGGCCTGCCAGGCTTCTCTGTCAGAGGGGTTCTACAGGCAAGAATACTGGAATGTATTGGCCAGTACTGGTTACCATACCCTTCTAGAGCACTTTATTCCCTACTACCCTAGCTGCCAAATCCCCTGATTACCTGGTGCTGCCAGAACCTCCATGATCTAAGCAGCGGTACCACCTCTGCCCCTGGCCCTCACAGGGGCAAACCCAAGTCCTCCAGGACAGCCTCAGAAGCAAACCCCAGTGGACGACCCACATGTGGAAATAAAACCACATGAAACCCAGGGGCAGTATGGCCAAGTAAGGAGTCCCCAAAACTTCCCACCAGTTGTACAAGCTCCAGATTAAATCCACACAATCAACTAGGCAGACTCTGTGTTTATGGAATATATAAAAAGACATTGAGAGCTCCCACAAAAGAAAACGCACGAGTTCTGATAGCTGTGGACATTGGAGGCAAGAACACACAGGAGTAGGACCAGATTAGAGTCTGAGGTGCCCCCACAGCAGGCTGAGACCAGCACAGTGTTGCAGGGCATCCTAGGGAGGCAAGGTAGACTACGAGTCCCAGAGAGAGACAGGACTCTGACAGCAGTGACTCAAGAAAAATATTTATTTTTCTTATGTTTTGACTTGTTCTGTAGTTTCTTTTGGATTCCCCCGCCTTGTGTTGTACTTGTCAATTTTATTGGCACTATGAAATCTAATTAAGCTTTTGAGCATTTTTTTCTTTTCAGTCACTTTTTTTTTTTTTACTGTTGTTATGAACCTCTGCCTCTACATTGGGCTTTTGCAGTTCTGTGGAGTTTTCCTTTTTTAAAAAAATCTCTTTTTAATTTCAATTTTTTTAAACCTATTATTTTTTTCTACATTCATTCATTTGCTTTTCCTACTGTTGTTGTCCCCTTGCAGTTAATCTTTACTGTATATAAATCTTCTTCATCTACCTCTATCTAACTTTGCATATCTATTCTTTCTTTTCTTTATTTCCTTTTCTCTCAACATATTTGTTAGTTTCATTTTCATTTCTTTATTCCCCACTTGTCACCTTGCTTTAGTTTTGTTTTCCAGTTTAGGCTTTAGTTAGTTTTGTTCCTAATTGGTAGATATAATTTTTGGTTTCCTTGGTTCACCAGGTCAATCTACTGTACTTTATTTTTGTTGGATTGTTTTGATTTTGTTTATGGGTGTATATGTGTATATACAGTCACACTTTTTCTTGTTATAAACCTTGGTCTCTACATTGCACTTTTGCAGTTTTCTGTTGTTTTCTTTTTCTTTCTTCCATTTTTTTCTTTTCTCTTTTTAAAAATTTTAATGTTTAATTTTTTAAACCAATTATATTTTTACTACACTTGTTCCTTTGTTTGCTTTTCCTACTATTCTCTTCCCCTTGCAGTTAATCTTTATTGTAGATAAATCTTCATCTACCTCTGTTTAGCTTTGCATATCAATTCTTTCTTTTCTTTCTTTCCTTTCCTCTCAACATATTTGCTAGTTTTGTTTCCATTGCTTTATTCCCCACTTGGCACCTTGTTTTAGTTTTGCTTTCCAGTTTCTGCTTTAGTTAGTTTTTTTCTTAACTGGTAGATATAACTTGATTTCCTTTGTTGTCTGGGTCAAACTACTCAACTTTATTTTTGATAGACTCTTTTGATTTCGCTTATGAGTGTATATGTATATATTACATTAGTTTAATTATTATTTGCCTGATTTTGTAACTGCCATTTATCTGGGGTTCATCTTTGGTTTCTCATTTTTGGTTTTTTTTAAAAATATCATTTAATGCCATAACAAACCACGTGTGGAATCTTCATTCCTCACCAGAGATCAAGCCCTGAGACTTTGGAGTGGGAGCACTGACTCCAAGACCCTAGGTTACGAGAGAATTAATCCTAGGAAGTATCAAATAATGAAAGCTCAAACAAAGGAAACCACTTGAATACAGGACCAGGCATCACCCAACCACCAGTAGCACCCTGTGCAGGATGTCTCATTTAAACAACAAATAAAACAAAAACACAAAGCCAATCATCAGCAGGTATGATTACCACCTCACTCAGTCTTGCCCATCAGAGGAAAAACAAACAAACAAACAAAAACTCAGCACAAATCTCACCCTGTACAAAGCTTACACAAACCCCTGGACCAAACTTAGGAGGGCAGAAACCAAAGGGAAGAAAGAATTCAACCTTGAAACCTGGGGAAAGGAGACTTCAAACACAATAAGTTAAAGAAAAATAATGAAAAGGGAGAGAAATGCTACACAAGTGAAGGAACAAATTAGAAACACAGAAATACAAATAAATCAAGAGGAAATAGGCAAACTACCTGAAAAAAATTCAGAATGATAGTGAAGATGATGAAAAACCTAGAGAACAAAATGGAGAATGCAAAAATCAATTAACAAAGACCTAGAAGAATTAATGAATAAACATACAGTGACAAACAACACAATTACTGAAATTAAAAAAAAAAAAAACTCTAAAAGGAATCAATAGCAGAATATCTGAAGCAGAAGAATGAATCAGTGAGCTGGAAGATAAAATGGTGTAAAAAGTTCTTAAGAGCAGAAGAAAGTAAAAGAATGAAAAGAACTGAGGATAGTCTCAGAGACCTCTGGGACAATAGCAAATGCACCAACATTTGAATTATAGGGGTCCTAGAAGAAGAAGAGAGAAAGAAAGGGTATGAGAAAGTTTTTGAAGAGATTATAGTTGAAAATTTCCCCAACATGGAAAAGGAAATAGTCAATCAAGTTCAAGAAACATGAAGAGTCCCATGTAGAATAAATCCAAGGAGAAACACACCAAGACACATACTAGTCAAACTGACAGAGACTAAACACAGAGAAAGAATATTAAAAGCAGCAAGGGTGTTAGCTCTTCTCTAAATTTTTGGTAGTATTCAGCTCTGAAGCCATCTGGACCTGGGCTTTTGTTTGCTGGAAGATTTCTGATTACAGTTTCAATTTCTGTGCTTGTGATGGGTCTGTTAAGATTTTCTATTTCTTCCTCGTTCAGTTTTGGAAAGTAGTACTTTTCTAAGAATTTGTGCATTTCTTCCATGTTGTCCATTTTATTGGCATATAATTGCTGATAGTAGTCTCTTATGATTCTTTGTATGTCTCTGTTATCTGTTGTGATTGCTCAATTTTCATTTCTAATTTTATTGATTTGACTTTTCTCCCTTTGTTTCTTGATGAGTCTTGCTAATGGCTTGTCAATTTCATTTAGCCTTTCAGAGAACCAGCTTTTGGCTTTGTTGATTTTTGCTAAGGTCTTTTTTGTTTCTATTGCATTTATTTCCGCCCTAATTTTTAAGATTTCTTTACTTCTGCTAACCCTGGGGTTCTCCATTTCTTCCTTTTCTAGTTGCTTTAGGTGAAGAGTTAGGTTGTTTATTTGATTTTTTTCTTATTTCTTGAGGTATGCCTTTATTGCTATGAACTTTCCATTTAGCACTGCTTTTACAGTGTCCCACAGGTTTTGGGCTGTTGCGTTTTCATTTTCATTCATTTCTATGCATATTCTGATTTCTTTTTGATTTCTCCTGTGATTTGTTGGTTATTCAGAAGGGTGTTGTTCAGCCTCCAATGTTGGAATTTTCACTAGTTTTTCTCCTGTAATTGAGATCTAATCTTACTGCATTATGGACAGAAAAGATGCTTGGAATGATTTAAACTTTTTGAATTTACCAAGGCTAGATTTATGGCCCAGGATGTGATCTATCCTGGACAAACATGATCCTCAATGGTGAAATATTGAAAGCATTTCTCCTAAAGTCAGGAACAAGACAAGAGTGCCCACTTTCACCACTACTATTCAATATAGTTCTGGAAGTTTTGGCCACAGCAATCAAAGCAGAAAAAGAAATAAAATGAATCCAAATTAGAAAAAGAAGTAAAACTCTCACTGTTTGCAGATGACATGATCCTCTACATAGAAAACCCTAAAGAGTCCACCAGAAAATTACTAGAGCTAGTCAATGAATATAGTAAAGTTGCAGGATATAAAATCAACACTCAGAAATCCCTTGCATTCCTATACACTAATAATGAGAAAAGAGAAAGAGAAATTAAGGAAACAATTCCATTCACCATTGCAACGAAAAGAATAAAATACTTAGGAATATATCTACCTAAAGAAACTAAAGACCTATGTATAGAAAACTATAAAATACTGGTGAAAGAAATCAAAGAGGACACTAATAGATGGAGAAATATACCACATTCATGGATCAGAAGACCAATATAATGAAAATGAGTATACTACCCAAAGCAATCTACAGATTCAATGCAATCCCTATCAAGCTACCAGTGGTATTTTTCACAGAGCTAGAACAAATAATTTCACAAATTGTATGGAAATACATAAAACCTCAAAAAGTGAAGTCGCTCTGTCATGTCTGACTCTTTGCGACCCCGTGGACTGTAGCCCACCAGGCTCCTCTGTCCATGGGATTCTCCAGGCAAGAATACTGGAGTGGGTCCAAAGCAATCTTGAGAAAGAACAATAGAACTGGAGGAATCAACCTGCCTGACTTCAGGTTCTACTACAAAGTCACAGTCATCAAGACAGTATGGTACTGACACAAAGACAGAAATACAGATCAATGGAACAAAATAGAAAGCCCAGAGAGAAATCCACACACCTATGGACACCTTATCTTTGACAAAGGAGCCAAGAATGTACAATGGAGTAAAGACAATCTCTTTAACAAGTGGTGCTGGGAAAACCGGTAAACCACTTGTAAAAGAATGAAACTAGAACACTTTCTAACACCATACACAAAAATAAACTCAAAATGGATTAAAGATCAGAAACGTAAGACCAGAAACTATAAAACTCCTAGAGGAGAATGTAGGCAAAACACTCTCCGACATAAATCACAGCAGGATCCTCTATGACCTGCCTCCCAGAATACTGGAAATAAAAGCAAAAATAAACAAATGAGATTTAATTAAAATTAAAAGCTTCTGCACAACAAAGGAAACTATAAGCAAGGTGAAAAGACAGCCTTAGGAATGGGAGAAAATAATAGCAAATGAAACAACTGACAAACAACTAATCTCGAAAATATACAAGCAACTCCTGAAGCTCAATTCCAGAAATATAAATGATCCAATCAAAAAATGGGCCAAAGAACTAAATAGACATTTCTCCAAAGAAGACATACAGATGGCTAACAAACACATGAAAAGATGCTCAGCATCACTTATTATCAGAGAAATGCAAATCAAGACCACAATGAGGTACCATTTCACACCAGTCAGAATGGCTGGGATCCAAAAGTCTACCAGCAATAAATGCTGGAGAGGGTGCAGAGAAAAGGGAACCCTCTTCCACTGTCGGTGGAAATGCAAATTAGTACAGCCACTATGGAAAACAATGTGGAGATTCCTTAAAAAACTGCAAATAGAACTGCCTTATGACCCAGCAATCCCACTGCTGGGCATACACACCAAGGAAACCAGAATTGAAAGAGAGACATGTGTACCCCAATGTTCATCACCACACTGTTTATAACAGCCAGGACATGGAAGCAACCTAGATGTCCATCAGCAGATGAATAGATAAGAAAGCTGTGGTACATATACACAATGGAGTATTACTCAGCCATTAAAAAGAATACATTTGAATCAGTTCTAATGAGGTGGGTGAAACTGGAGCTGATTATACAGAGTGAACTAAGCCAGAAAGAAAAACACCAATGCAGTATACTAACACATATATATGAATTTTAGAAAGATGGTAATGATAACCCTGTATGTGAGACAGCAAAAGAGACACAGATGTATAGAACAGTCTTTTGGACTCTGTGGGAGAGGGAGAGGGTGGGATGATTTGGGAGAATAGCATTGAAACATGTATCATGCATAATATCATATAAGAAACGAATCACCAGTCTATGTTCGATTCAGGATACAGGATGCCTGGAGCTGGTGCACTGGGATGACCCAGAGGGATGGTATGGGGAGGGAGGTGGGAAGGGGGTTCAGGATGGGGAACACATGTATACCTGTGGTGGATTCATGTTGATGTATGGCAAAACCAATACAGTATTATAAAGTAAAATAAAGTAAAAAAAAAAAAAAAGGCAAGGGAAACCCCATACATTTAACAGGTGATCTTTCAGCAGAAACTCTGCAGGCCTGAAGGGAATGGCAAGATATATATAAAGTACTGAAAGGGAAAAATCTACAAACAAGATTACTGTACCTGGCAAGGATCTCATACAAAACTGATGGAGAACTAAAAAGCCTTTCAGACAAGCAAAAGTTAAGAAAATTCAGTACCACCAAACCAGCTTTACAACAAATGTTAAAGGGACGTATACAGTCAGGAAATGCAAGAGAAAGAAAAGATTACAAAATTAACCCCAAACAATTAAGAAAATGGCAATAGGTACATATATATCAATAATTACTTTCAATGTAATGGATTAAATCCTCCAACCAAAAGACAGATTAGCAGAATAGATACAAAAATAAGACTTATTTATACACTGTCTACAAGAAACCCAATGCAGACCTAAAGACACATATAGACTGAAAGTGAGAGGATGGAGATATGTATTCCATCCTAACTGGAGGTAAAAGAAAGCCAGAGTAGCAATCCTCATATCAGACAAATAGACCATAAAATAAATAAGATTACAAGAGATAAGGAAGGACCTACATGATGATCAAGAGATAAATCCAAGAGGAAGACATAAAAATTGTGAATATCTATGAATCCAACATAGGACCACCTCAATACATAGAGGTGTTTGTCAATAAGACAAACACTAACAGACACAAAAGGAGAAATTGACAGTAATACAATAATAGTAGGAGACTTTAATACCCAACTCACATCAATGGACAGATCATCAAAACAGAAAATTATTAAGGAAACAGAAGTCTTAAATGATACATTTGATGAGCTGGGTCTCATTGATATCTTCAGGACATTCTATCCAAATGCAGAAGAATACACCTTCTTCTCAAGTGCACATGGAAAACTCTCCAGGATAGACCACATCTTGGGACACAAGTCAAACCTCATTAAACTTAAGAAAATTAAAATTGTATCAAACATCTTCTATGACCACAACACAATGAGACTAGATTTCAATTACAAGAGAAAAACTGTAAAATACACAAACACATGGAGATTAAACAATACATTTATAAATAGCCAACATGTTATTGAAGAAATCAAAAGGAAAAAAAATTCTAGAAACAAATGACAATGAAACCATGACAACTCAAAACCTATGGGATGCAGTAAAAGCGGTTCTTTTTTAAAAATTTTTACTTTATTTTACTTTACAATACTGCATTGGTTTTGCCATACATCAACATGAATCTGCCACAGGTGTACATGAGTAAGAGGGATGTTTATAGCAATAAATCCTACCTCAAGAAACAAGAGAAACATTGAATAGACACCTAACTTTACACCTGAAACAACTGGAAAAAGAACAAAAACCCCCAAAATTAGCAGAAGGAAATAAGTCATAAAAATCAGACCAGAAATAAAGGGGGGAATGAAAGAAACAACAGTAAAGATTAATAAAACTAAAAGCTGATTCTTTGAGTAGATAAAGAAAATTGACAAGCATTTAGCCAGACTCATCAAGAAAAAAAGAGAAAAAAATCAAATCAACAAAATTAGAAATGAAAAAGGAGAGGTTACAACAGAGTACAGAAATACAAGGGATTATAAGAGACTGTTATGAACAACTATATGGAAATAAAGTGGATAACCTGAAGAAATGGACAGATTATTAGAAAAGCTCAATCTTCCAAGACTAAACTAGGAAGAAATAGAAATTTTGAAGAACTCAGTTACAAGCACTGAAATTGAAGCTGTGATAAAATGTCTCCCATAAAATAAAAGCCCAGGACCAGATGGCTTCACAGGAGAATTCTATCAAATATTTAGGGAAGAACAAATGCCTACCCTTCTAAGACCCGTTCAAAAAATTGCAGAGGAAGGAACATTTCCAAACACATTCTACTAAGGCCACCATCACCCTGATTCCAAAACCAAAGACAACACATACACAAAATGAAAACTACAGGCCAATATCACTGATGAACATAGATGCAAAAATCCTCAACAAAATTTTAGCAAACAGAATTCAGCAACACATCAAAAGCTCAAACACCATGATCAACTTGGGTTTATTCCAGGGATACAAGGATTCTTCAATATATGCAAATCAATCAATGTGACATACCATATTAACAGATTGAAAGATAAAACCATGTGATAATCTGAATAGATGTAGAAAAACCCTTTGACAGATTCAGCATCCATTTATTCAGCCTCCAAAACTCTTCATAAAATGGGCATAGAAGGAACCTACCTCAACATTGTAAAGGCCATATGGGTTAAGCCTACAGCAAACATTATTCTCAATGGTGAAAAACTGAAAGCATTCCCCCTAAGATCAGGAACAAGACAAGGGTGTCCACTTTCACCAGTGTTATTCAACATAGTTTTTGAAGTCCTAGCTACAGCAATCAGAGAAGGCAAAAAAAGAAATCCAGATAAGAAGAGAATATGTAAAACTCTCACTGTCTGCAGATGACATGATACTGTATATAGAAAACCCTATGTTCAATACAGGATGCAGGATGCATGGGGCTGGTGCACGGGATGATTCAGGGAGAGGATGTGGGGTGGGAGGTGGGAGGGGGCTTTGGCATTGGGAGAGCATGGACACCTGTGGCTGATTCATGTCAATGTATGGCAAAACAAATACAGTATTGTAATTAAAAAAATAAAAATAAAAATTAAAAATTAAAAAAAAAAACCCTAAAGATAGTATCAGAAAATTACTAGAGTTAATCAATGAATTTAGCAAAATTGCAGGATTCAAAATCAATACACAGAAATCACTTGCATTTCTATATATTAACAATGAAAAATAAAAAATAGAAATTAAGGAATCAACCCCATCCACCATTACAACAAAAAGAATTAAACATCTAGGAATAAACTTATCTAAGGAAACAAAAGAACTATACACAGAAAACTATAAGACACTGATGAAAGAAATAAAAGACATTAACAGATGGAGAGATACTCCATGTTCCTGGATAGGAAGAATCAATATTGTGAAAATTACTACCAAATGCAATCTACAGATTCAGTGTGATCCCTATCGAATTTCGAGTGGCATTTTCCACAGAATTAGAACAAAAAATTTCACAGTTCATATGGATACACAAAAGACCCCAAATAGCCAAAGCAGTCTTGAGAAAGAAGAATGGAGCTGGAGGAATCAACCTTCCTGACTTTGGATTATATTACAATGCTACAGTCATCAGTACAATCAATGCTACACCATGGGGCTTCCTTCATGGCTCAGATGGTAAAGAATCGGCCTGCAATGCAGGAGACCCAGATTCAGTCTCTGGGTTGGGAAGATCCCCTGAAGGAGGAAATGGCAACCCACTCCAGTATTCTTCCTGGAGAATTCCGTGGACAGAGAAGCCTGGCAGGCTACCGTCCATGGGGTCACAAAGAGTCAGACATGACTGAGTGAATAACACTTACACAGTCATCAAGACAGTATGGGAGGAGGAAAAAAGACGGGCGGAGGGAGTAGGATGGGGAGAACCCTTTCTCCCTCTCTACCTCATCAAAAGAACATTTCAACGCTGAGCAAATTCCACAAAATAACTTCTGACTGCTGGCAGAGGACATCAGGCATCCAGCAAAGCAGATCATTGGCTTCAAAGCCAGGTAGGGAATACTTTATTTTATTTTAAAGAACGAAGTTATAGACAAAGGAGGTAGGGAGGGAATCCCGGCACGGGAAGGGAATCCCGTCCCAGGAAGAGACTCTTAAAGAGAAAGGTTCCCTAAAATTGGGGAACTTTCTCACAGCTGTGCATGGGGCGAGCCCTGGAAGCACAGAGGGCAACATAACAGGGAGGAAGAATAAATAAATAATTAAAACCAACAGATTACGAATTCAACAGTATAATCCCCAGCGGACAAGCAGCGCAAACGCCTGCGTCCGACAGCAGTGGGGGTTGGGCAGGAGGAGCGCGCCCGCGACAGTGCTTTCTAAGAATTGGGCCGCGGGAGACGTAGGCTGCAGGGCTTTTCTCGAGAATCGGGGCGTAAAGGGGCCAGAATCGGGTCCGCGCGTGGATAGAACGATTTATCCCGACCAACAAACCAGACTGGGGGGTAACTAACACGCGAAACGCTCGAACATAAGACACATTCAGGCCCGCGCACAGAACAAAGGACGGATTGGAAATAGCCGGCTGCAGACCATCCCCCACCAGCGACGGGCAGCCAGAGCCTTAAGCGCGGGAAGAGGGCAGTCGCAGCTCAAGAGAGACATTACCTACCAAATTGCAAGCAAGCTTCTTTATTGAGACTTCTGCAACAATAGTCCGCGCCAAACTCCCTAGCCAGTCGGACTTGGAACCAAACCCGGCACCCGGAGGGGACTTACTGAGCGCCAATCCTGAGCGGCTTAAACCGGGAAACTGCATGAAACATAGGCCAGGCCCCACACGTTATCCCACGGATTGGGAAGGAGCAAGCCCAGTGCAGAGCTCAGCACCACCCTCCCTGAGGCAAGACAGAAATCAGACACGGAAGAGACCAGCAAACAGAGGAAGTCAAACAGAGGGAACTGCCTTGGTAGTGACCCCACACAGTCCTCAACGACAGAGAAAGCGCCAGATACGCCATTTCTACTTTTCTGATCAAAAAAAAAATTTTTTTTTGGGGGGATGATGTGGAAGCGTGATTTTTTTTTCTTTTTAAGAATTTTGTTTTCTTTCTTTAAAAATTTTTTTCTTTTTAAATTTGTTTATCCTTTTCTTTTTCATCCTTTTTTCCCCTAAACTTCCTTAAATTTTTAAGTCTTCTATATTTCTAGTTATTATTTTTAGAACCTAATATTACTTTTCAAAAAAAAACCCTATCATTTAAGCAAACATCGTATATAGTCTTAATGGTGAAGGAAGTTGTCTTTTAACAATTCTGGAGTCTTTTATTATATTTTACTTTTTTTTCTTTTCCTCTCTCTCTTTTTTTTAAAAATTTCTCTCTACTTCTTCATCTTCTCTTCAATAATCTATCCTTGAAAATCCAATCTATACTCCAGATTTTTAATCTTGGCATTTTGGTATTTGTTGCCAATTTTGTACTTTTAAAACCTAATCCTCAGTACCCAGTTTTACATGCTCATGTAAGACTACTGGCTTGACCACTCTCTCCACCTTTGGAATCTCCCTTTTCGCCACCAGGTGGCTTTTGTCTCCTCCCTCCCCCTCCCCTCTCTACCCAACCCTATGAACCTCTGTGCGTTCCAGAAGGAGGAGAACTCTAAGGGAACTGGTCACTGACCGGATCTGTATCCCTCCTTCCCATCTCCCTCTTTTATCCTCCTGTCCACCTCTATCTACTTCCTCCCTCTCCTCTTCCATGTATAACTCTGTGACCACCTCTGAGCGGTCCAGACTTCGGAGCGCACACAAGAAAGTGGTTACGGGCTAACTTGCTTTTCCCTCTTATGATTCCACCCCATCCCATTCCACTCACCTCTAACTACTCCCTCCCTCTTCTCTCCTCCAAGTAACTCACCGATCCTCTAGGGACGACCCTCAAGGTGGAGAAACCTATCATCATTAGCCTAGATGTTTTAACATTAGTGCTGAATAGATGGAGAAATCATGAGGCTATTCTAAAAATAAATCTGAAAACCAGAATCAGGAGGCGTAATTCCAAATCCTGAGATCATCAAAGAATTCCTGAATACAGGGAACATTATCCAATTAGAGCTCATCAAACGCCTTCATACCTATACTAAAACTGAGCACTGCCCAAGGGCCAACAAGCTCCAGAGCAAGACATACCACGCAAATTCTCCAGCAACACAAGAACAAGCCCCTGAGCCTCAATACACAGGCAGCTCAAAATACTCCAAAACCACTGACGTCGCATAACCCATTACTTCACATGTCACAGCACTCCAGAAAGAGGGAAATCCAGATCCACCCACCAGAACTCCAACACAAGCCTCCCTGAGCAAGAAACTTTGACAAGCCACTGATATAACCCCAAACACAGAGAGGAAACTCTATAATAAAGAGAACTCCACAAATTCCCGGAATATAGAAAAGCCACCCCAAATGCAGCAATATAACCAGGATGAAGAGACAGAGGAATACCCAGCAGGTAAAGGAACAGGATACATGCCCACCAAACCAAACAAAAGAGGAAGAGATAGGGAATCTACCTGAGAAAGAATTCCAAATACTGATAGTGAAAATGATCCAAAATCTTGAAATCAAAATGGAAGCACAGATAAATAGCCTGGGGTCAAGGATTGAGAAGATGCAAGAAAGATTTAACAAGGACCTAGAAGAAATAAAAAGAGTCAACATATAATGAATAATGCAATAAATGAGATCAGAAACACTCTGGAGGCTACAAATAGTAGAATATCAGAGGCAGAAGATAGGATCAGTGAAATAGAAGATAGAATGGTAGAAATAAATGAATCAGCGAGGGAAAAGAAAGGCGAATTAAAAGAAATGAGGACAACCTCAGAGACCTCCAAGACAATATGAAACGCTCCAACATTCGAATTATAGGAGTCCCAGAAGAAGAAGACAAAAAGAAAGACCATGAGAAAATACTTGAGGAGATAATAGTCAAAAACTTCCCTAAAGTGGGGAAGGAAATAATCACCCAAGTCCAAGAAACCCAGAGAGTGCCAAACAGGATAAACCCAAGGCGAAACACCCCAAGACATATTTTAATCAAACTAACAAAGACCAAACACAAAGAACAATTACTAAAAGCAGCAAGGGAAAAACAACAAATAACACACAAGGGGATCCCCATAAGAATAACTGCAGATCTTTCAATAGAAACTCTTCAGGCCAGGAGGGAATGGCAAGACATACTTAAAGTGATGAAAGATAATAACCTTCAGCCAAGACTACTGTACCCAGCAAGGATCTCATTCAAATATGAAGGAGAAATCAAAAGCTTTCCAGACAAGCAAAAGCTGAGAGAATTCAGCACCACCAAACCAGCTCTCCAACAAATACTAAAGGATAGTCTTTAGAAAGGAAACACAAAAACGATGTATAAACCCGAAACTAAAACAATAAAGTAAATGGCAACAGGAGCATACTTATCAATAATTACCTTAAATGTAAATGGGTTGAATGCCCCAACCAAAAGGCAAAGACTGGCTGAATGAATACAAAAACAAGATCCCTATATATGCTGCCTACAAGAGACACACCTCAAAACAACGGACACATACAGACTAAAAGTGAAGGGCTGGAAAAAGATATTCCATGCAAATAAAGACCAAAAGAAAGCAAGAGTAGCAATACTCATATCCGATAAAATAGACTTTAAAACAAAGGCTGTGAAAAGGGACAAAGAAGGCCACTACATGATGATTAAAGGATCAATCCAAGAAGAAGATATAACAATTATAAATATATATGCACCCAACATAGGAGCACCGCAATATGTAAGACAATTGCTAACAAGCATGAAAGGGGAAATTAATAATAACACAATAATAGTGGGAGACTTTAATACCCCACTCACACCTATGGACAGATCAACTAAGCAGAAAAATAACAAAGAAACGCAAAACGTTAAACGATACAATTGACCGGTTAGACCTAATTGATATCTATAGGACATTTCACCCCAAAACAATGAATTTCACCTTTTACTCAAGTGCACACGGAACCTTTTCAAGGATAGATCACATTCTGGGTCATAAATCTAACCTTGATAAATTAAAAAAAAATGGAAATTATCCCAAGCATCTTCTCTGACCATAATGCACTAAGGTTAGATCTCAATTATTGGAGAAAAACTATTAAAAATTCCAACATTTGGAGGCTGAACAACACCCTACTGAATAATCAAAAAATCACAGAAGAAATCAAAAAGAAATCAAATTATGCATCGAAACGAATGAAAATGAAAACACAACAACACAGAACCTTTGGGACACTTTAAAAGCAGTCCTAAGAGGAAAGTTCATTGCAATACAGGCATACCTCAAGAAACAAGAAAAAAATCAAATAAATAACCTAACTCTACACCTAAAGCAACTAGAAAAGGAAGAAATAGAGAACCCCAGAGTTAGTAGAAGGAAAGAAATCCTAAAAATTAGGGCAGAAACAAATGCAAAAGAAACAAAAGAGACCATAGAAAAAATCAACAAAGCAAAAAGCTGGTTCTTTGAAAGGATAAATAAAATTGACAAACCATTAGCCAGACTCACCAAGAAACAAAGAGAAAAAAATCAAATCAACAAAATTAGAAATGAAAATGGAGAGATCACGACAGACAGCACAGAAATACAAAGAATCATAAGAGACTACTATCAGCAATTATATGCCAATAAAATGGACAACTTGGAAGAAATGGACAAATTCTTAGAAAAATACAATTTTCCAAAACTGAACCAGGAAGAAACAGAAAACCTTAACAGACCCATCACAAGCATGGAAATTGAAACTGTAATCAGAAATCTTCCAGCAAACAAAAGCCCAGGTCCAGACGGCTTCACAGCTGAATTCTACCAAAAATTCCGAGAAGAGCTAACACCTATCTTACTGAAGCTGTTCCAGAAAATTTCAGAGGAAGGTAAACTTCCAAACTCATTCTATGAGGCCACCATAACCCTAATACCAAAACCTGACAAAGACACCACAAAAAAGAAAGCTACAGGCCAATATCACTGATGAACATAGACGCAAAAATCCTCAACAAAATCCTAGCAATCAGAATCCAGCAACACATTAAAAGATCATACACCATGACCAAGTGGGCTTTATCCCAGGGATGCAAGGATTCTTCAATATCCGCAAGTCAATCAATGTAATTTATCACATTAACAAACTGAGAAATAAAAATCATATGATTATCTCAATAGATGCAGAAAAAGCCTTTGACAAAATTCAGCATCCATTTATGATAAAAACTCTCCAGAAAGCAGGAATAGAAGAAACATACCTCAACATAATAAAAACTATATATGACAAACCCACAGCTAACATTATCCTCAATGGCGAAAAATTGAAACCATTTCCCCTAAAGTCAGGAACAAGACAAGGGTGTCCACTTTCACCACTACTCTTCAACAGCATACTGGAAGTTTTGGCCACAGCAATCAGAGCAGAAAAAGAAATACAAGGAATCCAAATTGGAAAAGAAGAAGTAAAACTCTCACTGTTTGCAGATGACATGATCCTCTACATAGAAAATCCTAAAGACTCGACCAGAAAACTCCTAGAGCTAATCAACGAATATAGTAAAGTTGCAGGATATAAAATCAACACTCAGAAATCCCTTGCATTCCTATACACTAACAATGAGAAAGTAGAAAAAGAAGTTAAGGAAACAATTCCATTCACCATTGCAACGAAAAGAATAAAATACTTAGGAATATTCCTACCTAAAGAAACTAAAGACCTATATATCAAAAACTATAAAACACTGATGAAAGAAATCAGAGGACACTAATAGATGGAGAAATACACCATGCTCATGGGTCGGAAGAGTCAATATAGTGAAAATGAGTATTCTACCTAAAGCAATCTACAGATTCAATGCAATTCCCATCAAGCTACCAGCAGTATTTTTCACAGAACTAGATCAAATAATCTCAAGATTTGTATGGAAATACAAAAAGCCTCGAATAGCCAAAGCAATCTTGAGAAAGAAGAATGGAACTGGAGGAATCAACTTGCCTGACTTCAGGCTCTACTACAAAGCCACAGTCATTAAGACAGTATGGTACTGGCACAAAGACAGAAATATAGATCAGTGGAACAAAATAGAAAGCCCTGAGATTAACCCACACACCCATGGACACCTTATCTTTGACAAAGGAGGCAAGAATATACAATGGAGTAAAGACAGTCTCTTTAACAGGTGGTGCTGGGAAAACTGGTCAACCACTTGTAAAAGAATGAAACTAGACCCCTTTCTAACACCATACACAAAAATAAACTCAAAATGGATTAAAGATCTAAATGTAAGACCAGAAACTATAAAACTCCTAGAGGAGAACATAGGCAAAACACTCTCCGACATAAATCACAGCAGGATCCTCTATGATCCACCTCCCAGTATACTGGAAATAAAAGCAACGATAAACAAATGGGATCTAATTAAAATTAAAAGCTTCTGCACAACAAAGGAAACTACAAGCAAGGTGAAAAGACAGCCTTCTGAATGGGAGAAAACAATAGCAAATGAAACAACTGACAAACAGCTAATCTCAAAGATATATAAGCAACTTATGCAGCTCAACTCCAGATAAATAAATGATCCAATAAAAAAATGGGCCAAAGAACTAAATAGGCATTTCTCCAAAGAAGACATACGGATGGCTAACAAACACATGAAAAGATGCTCAACATCACTCATTATCAGAGAAATGCAAATCAAGACCACAATGAGGTACCATTTCACACCAGTCAGAATGGCTGGGATCCAAAAGTCTACAAGCAATAAATGCTGGAGAGGATGTGGAGAAAAGGGAACCCTCTTACACTGCTGGTGGGAATGCAAACTAGTACAGCCATTATGGAAAACAGTGTGGAGATTCCTTAAAAATTGCAAATAGAACTGCCTTATGACCCAGCAATCCCACTGCTGGGCATACACACTCGAGGAAACCAGAAGTGAAAGAGACACATGTACCCCAATGTTCATTGCAGCGCTGTTTATAATAGCCAGGACATGGAAGCAACCTAGATGTCCATCAGCAGATGAATGGATAAGAAAGCTGTGGTACATATACACTATGGAATACTACTCAGCCCCTAAAAAGAATAAATTTGACTCAGTTCTAATGAGATGGATGAAATTGGAACCAATTATACAGAGTGAAGTAAGCCAGAAAGAAAAACACCAATACAGTATACTGACACATATATATGGAATTTAGAAGACAGTAATGATGACCCTGTATGTGAGACAACCAAGAGACACAGAGGTATAGAGTGGACTTTTGGACTCTGAGGGAGAGGGAAAGGGTGGGATGGTTTGGGAGAATGGCAATGAAACATGTATATTTTCGTGTAAGAAACGAAGCGCCAATCTATGTTCAATGTAGGATGCAGGATGCATGGGGCTGATGCATAGGATGATTCAAGTAGAGGATGTGGGGTGGGAGGTGGAAGGGGGCTTTGGCATTGGGAGATTGTGTTCACCTATGGCTGATTCGTGTCAATGTATGGCAAAACAAATACAGTATTGTAATTTAAAATAAATAAATAAATGAATAAAAGAAAAAAAAAAGACAGTATGGTACTGGCACAAAAACAGAAATATAGACCAATGGAACAAGACAGAAAGCCCAGAAATAAACCCATTCATCTACAGACACCTTATTTTTTACAAAGGAGGCAGGAATATACAATGGGTCAAAGACAGCCTCTTCAATAAATGGTACTGGGAAAACTGGACAGCTACATGTAAAAGAATGAAATTAGCACAATTCCTAACACCGTACATAAAGATAAACTAAAAATGGATTAAAGATCTAAATGCAAGACCATAAACTATAAAACTCTTAGAGGAAAACAGGCAAAACACTCGATGAGATGAATCAAAGCAAGATCCTCTATGTCCTACCTCCTAGAGTAATGGAAATAAAAACAAAAGTAAACAAGTGGGACCTGATTAAACTTAAAAGCTTTTGCACAGCAAAGGAAACTATAAGCAAGGTGAAGAGACAACCCTCAGAATGGGGAGAAAATAATGGCAAATGAAACAACTGACAAAGGATTAATTTCCAAAATATACAAGCAACTCATACAACTCAATGCCAGAAAAAGAGGAAAAAAAAAACAAAACTCAAAAAGTGGGAAAAAAAACCTAAACAGACATTTCTCCAAAGAAGACATACAGATGGCTTACAAACACATGAAAAGATGCTCAACATCGCTCATTATTAGAGAAATGCAAATCAAAACTGCAATGAGATATCACCTCCCACCTGTCAGAATGGCCATCACCAAAAAAGTCTACAAATAATAAATGCTGGAGAGGATGTGGAGAATGTAAATTGTTACAGCCACTATGGAAGATGGTATGGAGATTCCTTAAAAAACTAGGAATAAAACTACCATCAATTCAGTTCAGTTCAGTCACTCAGGTCTGACTCTTTGAGACCCCACGAATCACAGCATTCCAGGCCTCCCTGTCCATCACCAACTCCTGGACTTCACCCAAATTCATGTCCATCGAGTTGGTGATGCCATCCAGCCATCTCATCCTCTGTCGTCCCCTTCTCCTCCTGCCCCCAATCCCTCCCAGCATCAGAGTCTTTTCCAATGAGTCAACTCATCATGTGAGGTGGCCAAAGTACTGGAGTTTCCGCTTCAGCATCCATCCTTCCAATGAACACTCAGGACTGATCTCCTTTAGGAGAGACTGGTTGGATCTCCTTGCAGTCCATGGGACTCAAGAGTCTTCTCCAACATCACAGTTCAAAAGCATCAATTCTCTGGCACTCAGCTTTCTTCACAGTCCAACTCTCAAATCCATACATGACCACTGGAAAAACCATAGCCTTGACTAGAGGGACCTTTGTTGGCAAAGTAATGTCTCTGCTTTTCAATATGCTATCTAGGTTGATCATAACTTTTCTTCCGAGGAGTAAGTGTCTTTTAATTTCATGGCTGTAATCACCATCAGTGGTGATTTTAGAGCCCCCAAAATAAAGTCTGACACTGTTTCCCCATCTATTTCCCTTGAAGTGATGGGACCGGATGCCATCATCTTAGTTTTCTGAATATTGAGCTTTAAGCCAACTTTTTCACTCTCCTCTTTCACTTTCATCAAGAGGCTTTTTAGTTCCTCTTCACTTTCTACCATAAGAGTGATGTTATCTTCATATCTGAGGTTATTAATATTTCTTCCAGAAATCTTGATTCCAGCTTGTGTTCTTCCAGCCCAGCGTTTCTCATGATGTACTCTGCGTCTAAGTTAAATAAGCAGGGTGACAATATACAGCCTTGACGTACTCCTTTTCCTATTTGGAACCAGTCTGTTGGTCCATGTCCAGTTCTAACTGTTGCCTCCTGACCTGCATGTAGGTTTCTCAAGAGGCAGGCCAGGTGGTCTGGTATTCCCATCTCTTTCAGAATTTTCCACAGTTTATTGTGATCCACACAGTCAAAGGCTTTGGCATAGTCAACAAAGCAAAAATAGATGTTTTTCTGGAACTCTCTTGCTTCTTCAATGATCCAGCCTCCCAGCAATCCCACTCCTAGGCATATGCCCTGAGGAAAACAAAATTGAAAGAGACACATGTATCCCCTTTGTTCACTGCAACACTGTTTACAATAGCTAGAAAATGGAAGCAACCTAGATGTTTCATCAACAGATGAATGGATAAAGATGTCGTGGTACATTTACACAATGGAATATTACCCAGCCATATAAAGGAATGCATTTGAGTCAGTTCTAATGAGGTGGGTGAACCTAGAACTATTTTACAGAGTGAAGTAAGTCAGAAAGAAAAAGGTAAATATTATATTCTCACGCATACATATGGAATCTAGAAAAATGGTACTGAAGAATTTATTTACAGGGCCACAATGGGGAAACAGACATAGAGAATAGACTTATGGACATGGAGAGAGGGGAGGAGAGGGTGAGATGTACGGAAAGAGTAACATGGAAACATACATTCCCATATGTAAAATAGATAGCCTATGGGAATTTGCTGTATGGCTTAAGAAATTGAAACAGGGTCTCTGTATCAACCTAGAGGGTGGGATGGGGAGAGAGATGGGAGGGAAGTTCAAAAGAGAGCAGATATATGTATGTCTATGGCTGATTCATGTTGAAGTTTGACAGAAAACGATAAAATTTTATAAAGCAATTATCCTTCAATTAAAAAATAAATAAAAAGATTGTTTGAATTTGTTCCTTTCTTTTTAGTATTATTGTAATTCATTTGAAACACAGTGGTATACACTGGTTTTGTTTGGTTTTAGTTTTAATTTTTTTTGTTTTTCTTCCCCTTGGTAATCAATTTTTATTTCTAGAATATGTAGAATATTATCATGCTTCCATTATGGAAATGTTATACTTTCTTAGAAAAATGCCATGCCCTCTTTTGTCCCTTTCACCTTCATAATACTCCCCCACAGATAACCAATTTAATTGTTACTAGGTTTATATTCCTGTTTTTCCTTCTGTAAATAAATAAATAAATTAGCCATTTTATTTTTCTTTCTTTTTGCATATAAATGTATCTCTATCACTTAATAACATTTCCTGGAAATCACTCTATCTAAGTTCACATGTATCTTATTAATATTTACAGCTGCATAGGACTCCATTGTGTGCATATAAACTGTAGTTTATTCCTACAGTATTCTATTGGTTTTTTTTTTTCAAAATTGTCTAATGACAATGTGTTTGAATTTTGTTAAAAGCTTTTTAATAGTCTCTTTTCCTTCAAATTTACCCTTATTTCTGACATCTTTTGGCATTTTTTCTTCTGTTTTTGTAACCCAACCTTTTCAAGTTCTTGAGTCATCTCCTATTATCACATTACCAACTGTTTTCTGGCCATTTCTTCCCTGTGTTTTTATATTTCTATTTTGTACTTTTCCTTTAGAACCATGATTGCTTCATTATTTCTCTAAATAGATTTTGTTTAAAATTTTCATCTGATAATGATAATATTTTCTGGTGAATATTTTTCTATAGGCAAGTTTTATGGCTCTTTTCACATTTTGGAAACATGGTATTGTTGTGTGCGTGTGGTGTCTGTTCCTTTCTCTTTCACATACTTCATTAAGTTTTATTCTTTGGGGACCAGCTTTTTTTTTTTTTTTTACAAGAAGCACATGATGGGGAAGATGAAAGACTGTCTTCTCTACTTCTTGAACCTGAGCTGGTTCAAGGAGATTTCTATTGCCATTCCTAAACTTCTACAGGTCCTATTCTGCTGTTGCTATGAGCAGACAGCAGCTGCCTTTGGGGGATTCTCTAATATTCAGAAGATTTGTTTTTGATTGTTTTATGGCCTTCTCTTCCTCTGCAGCCTGAGCCTTCTCTCTCTGCTTATCCCTGTGCTCCTCCTCACAGTAGTTCCAGTCAGAATGGGTCCTTCTCCAGGTTTGATGGTACATTTTCTCATGCTTTCCCTACTCTTCTCCTTAACTTTTATTATACCCCAGCACAGTTTTATGCAAGGCTCTGCTACCAGCTCTGAATTCAGCCTTTTTAACACAAAATTTGTAGTTTCAGGTGTTTCTTCTGCCTTTGTTGAAAATCAAATTTGCATTTTTCTTATTGTCCTTGTTTCCTTTATGGCCTTTTAGAGAAAGAGAATGATTTAAAGCTAAGCTTCCACAAAATTTTTGCTGGAAATTGAGAATGTTGTGCAAAGTTTCCTCTGTTTTACTTATCGTATGACTCTAGAGCAATTATTTAAATTCTTTGTACTGCTTTTGTTTTATCTTCAAAGTGGATTAGATAATATCTAGTAGTGCTCATGTAGGAATACACTGAGATACTAAAGTTGGTATAATATCTGCTATGCAGTTTATTCAATTGTAACTGCTTAATAATAATAATGGATGATGCTGACAATGGTTTTGGAAGTCCAAGTCTATGTTTACTTACTGATAGGGAAGTCAAAGACCTGGTTTGAGTTAGTATGACATTTTTAGGTAGCATATTGTAAACTTTCCACTCTGCCATTCTCCCTTTTTCTTTCATTAACTGGACCTGCAAATATTTGGTTTGATTGGGTAAAAATAATATTACAGATATGAGTATTTAATAACTGTGGCTAATTACCATGAAAAAGTTGGCTTAAAGCTCAACATTCAGACAACAAAGATCATGGCATCCAGTCCCATCACTTCATGGGAAATAGACGGGGAAACAGTGGAAACAGTATCAGACTTTATTTTTGGGGGCTCCAAAATCACTACAGATGGTGACTGCAGCCATGAAATTAAAAGACTCTTAGTCCTTGGAAGAAAAGTTATGACCAATCTAGATAGCATATTCAAAAGCAGAGACATTACTTTGCCGACTAAGGTCCCTCTAGTCAAGGCTATGGTTTTTCCTGTGGTCATATATGGATGTGAGAGTTGGACTGTGAAGAAAGCTGAGTGGCGAAGAATTGATGCTTTTGAACTGTGGTGTTGGAGAAGACTCTTGAGGGTCCCTTGGACTGCAAGGAGATCGAACCAGTCCATTCTGAAGGAGATCAACCCTGGGATTTCTTTGGCAGGAATGATGCTAAAGCTGAAACTCCAGTCCTTTGGCCACCTCATGCGAAGAGTTGACTCATTGGAAAAGACTTTGATGCTGGGAGAGATTGGGGTCAGGAGGAGAAGGGGTCGACAGAGGATGAGATGACTGGATGGCATCACTGACTCAATGAATGTGAGTCTGAGTGAACTCTGGGAGATGGTGATGGACAGGGAGGCCTGGCGTGCTGCGATTCATGGGGTCGCGAAGAGTCAGACACGACTGAGCAACTGAACTGAACTGACCATGTAGAAATATAAAAATTAGGTACTAATTTGGAATGTCCAATTAATTTCATGATTTATTTGATTATAGTACTAAACCAGTTTTTGTCACCTCACTTGGCTCATCTCCAATTATGATATATTTTTAGAATTAAGAGAAAATGAGTTATATGTGTCTATTTTTATTATAACTTTTAAAAAGAATCCACAGTTCATGATGATTTGGTAACCCAAGCCAAAAAATTGTTTTCTTCCCCACTGGGATGACTTCCAGTCTTTTTTAACCAAAACATCCACCAAGCTCATTTCAAAGTTGCTTGATTTTTTTCTTATTCTTCTCTTTTATGCTAACCACTTCTCAGGAGATGTGGAAGTTAGTCTGTATTTGAAATGATTACATACATTTTCTGTATTTATATGTAATCTTAATTTAAATATTAGAAACTCTCCGTAATTTCATTGGTATCTCATCTTAAACAGAAGTATAATTCTTTTCACTCAAAGTCTAAATCAAATATCATTTCCTCAGTGAAGGCTTCCTTGACTTTCCCAGTGCAATTAAAGAACTTTATTTTCCTTCTGGGGCACTGTCCAATTTATGCTGTTTTGTTTATGACGCATGGCATTTAGTATAGAATGAGATGCATTTGTATCTTAACTAGATTCTATGTTTCTTTGAAATGTTTACTGTTTCTTTCCACATCCTCAGAACCTGGTATAATGTCTGGCATTGAGAGGTACTGAATATTTGTCATATGAATGAATACATTCCTGGAATATGCTCCTAAAATAATTTTGATTCATTAAAAGTTCATCCCAGTAAATGTCATGATAACATTGAAGATATGATTTTCAACTCTTAAGCATTATAACACTAGCTAGATATATGACCTAGGCAAAGCAATGCAATCTCTATTGTCTTCATTTATTTATTTGTAAAATGAAAGGTTTAGAGAATATGATCTCTAGAGATCCTTACGTTTCTAAAATATTTATAACTTCATGATGCTTAAGAATTGAATAAATGGGAAGGGTTGAGAACATGTGTTTTCAGCCCCACTTTCTCTATTAATTTGTTTATGGAATGACAACATTAACATAAGTCCACATATGTTGGCTAGATAAACCTAGGTGTCTATGGATAATGAATTCTAGAGCATACAGAAAGAAAGAGTAAAAACTTCCCTAAGCATGGTTTGAATTAATTGTGAGAGTGCCAAATTGTAGAATATGCAGTGATTAAAAATTATATAAAGACCTCAATAAGATATAATTCCATATCCATTAGAATAGCTAATATTAGAAAGACTAGTAATACTAAATTTTTATTAGAATGTGGAACAACTGATTCATTTATTACTGATTAAAATATAAAATGCACCATTTAATAACTTTTGTGAAAAGTTTGGGATTTTAAAAATAAAACTAAACCTACCTATGATCTGACAATTTCTCTCTTAGGTATTTTTTAATTAAGTTATTAAGATGACCATACAGTAAAGTTGACTTTTGCCATTGAGTTCTATGAATTTTAACACATGAGTAGATGATGTAGTTGGTGCACAATCAGGGTAAAATTGTATCACCCCAATTTCAGTGTTACCCCTTTGTAGTCACTCTCTTCCCACAACCTACCCTTGGCAACCGCTCAACTGTTCTCTGTCATATCATTTTTTTCCAGAATATTATATAAATGGAATCATACAACATGTAATCTTCTGAGGCAAGCTTCTTTAACTCACCATAATGCCTTGAAGATTCATTCAAGCTGTTACATATATCAATAATTCTGTTTTTCAAACTTCTAGGGAGTGTTTCATTTTTGGATGTACTAAGACTTGCTTATGCATTCACCCATGAAGTATAATTCAATTCTTTGCAATTTTTTTGTAGTTGTGAATAGAATGACTGTGAACATCTGTGTACAAGTATTTGTGTAATGATAAGTTTTCTTGTAACTATTTCTCTACAGTACTTGCCTAGCAGTGGGGTGGCTGGGTTATATGCTAAGTATATGTTTGGCTTTATAAGAAAGTAGGATTCTCTTTTCTGAAATGCCTACACCATTTTGCATGGCCACCAGCACTGGATGGGGAGTCCCAGTTGTTCTGCATGCTTGCCTGAACAAGGTGTTGTATTTTTCTATCTTGGTTATTCTAACAGAAATTTACTGGGCTCTCATTCTAGTTTTAGTTTGCATTTCCTAATGGCTAGTAATATTGTACATTTTTAAAACTACTTATTTTTTTTTCATATCCTCTTGGTAGAGAGTCTCCTTAAGTCTTCAGCACACTTTTTAACTGGGTTATTTCCTTTTCTGCCACTGAGTTTTGAGGGTTCTTTATATACTCTGGTCTCTGTTAGATGCGTGATCTGTGAATAGTTCCTCACATATGTCATTTGTCTTTTCATTCTCTTTTTTTTTTAATTAAATTTATTTATTTTTTTTAATTACAATACTGTATTTGTTTTGCCATACATTGACACGAATCAGCCATAGGTGAACACAATCGCCCAATGCTGAAGCCCCCTCCCACCTCCCACCCCACATCCTCTGCCTGAATCATCCTGTGCATCAGCCCCATGCCTCCTGCATCCTACACCAAACATAGATTAAAAGTGTCTTTTACAGAACAAACATTTTTATTTTGATGAAGTAAGATTCATTTAACTTTTATTGATTGAGTTTTTATGTCATATCTAAAAATCTTTAACCTAAATCACAAATATCTTCTCATGGAAGTTTTGTAGTTTTAAGCTATACATTTAGAACTATGGTTAATTTATAGTTAAATTTTGTATAAAATGCAAGGCTTACATCTAACTTAATTTTGTTGCTTTTGGATGTCAAATTATTCCAATGCAGTTTATTGAAAAAGTAGTCTTACTTCTTTAAATTATCTTTGCAAATTTGTAAAAAAAAAATCATTGACCATCTTTGTCTGGGTCTAATTTTTGATTCTATTCAGCTTCATTAATTTATGTGTCTATTTCTTTAGCATTACCACACTATTTTGTAGGGTGTAGTAATTCTGATCATCAGGTGATACGGTTGCTTCAACTTTTTTCCAAAAGTGTTTTCGCTATTCTAGGTTGTTATGACATTTCTAAACTGATTTGATACTTCAAATAGTTTTTATGAATTCTATTGTATTTTCTAGGTAGGTAGTTTTGTTCTTTGTGAACAGGGGCAGTTCTATTTCTTCTTTACATATCTGTATACAGTTTGATCCCTATGGGAAAATGAGTTCCATTCTGTGAGTGCGACAATAAGCCCAATTTGTTTGTAAGTTCAACAACGTTACCTAGGTACCCAACTAACACAGTCAGCTATGGAGTAGGTACTGTGATGGGTTCATAATGCTTTTCACAAAAATAATACATGAAAACAAACAAACACAAAACATTTTAATCTATAGTACCTTGAAAAGTACAGTATTACAGTACAACAGTTGGCCTACAGGAGCTGGCATCGAGTGAACAGGCAGTAAAAGTTACTGATTGGAGGAGGGCAAGGTGTGGAAATTGACAGAGTGAAAATGGTAGAGCTCTGCCAGCCGACAGGGCTCCTCAACAACAGGAGACAGAGGACAAGCTGCAATCTCAGTCATGCCCGATGTTGATGAAACAGACCTTTGCATCTTTGGAAGTTCACAACTTAAAGATTTGTATGCAGAGGACTTCCTGTACATTTCTTTCCTCCCTTTTACTCTTCCTTTCCTTCTTTCTATCTTGTTTGCCTTGTTGCTCTGGCCAAGACTTCCAGTATGATGACAAGGAGTGGTATGAACAAATATTTAAGAAGATAAAAATAAACCCAAAGCAAAGACAAGAGAGGAAATAATAAAGAACAGAAATCAATGAAACTGAAAAGCAATTATCTTTATATGTTTTAGAGGGACAGCAGCATCTTTTACTTAGTTCAATTCAGTCGCTCAGTCATGTCTGACTCTTTGCGACCCCATGAATCGCAGCACGCCAGGCCTCCCTGTCCATCACCAACTCCCGGAGTTCACTCAAACTCATGTCCATTGAGTCGGTGATGTCATCCAGCCATTTCATCCTCTGTCGTCCCCTTCTCCTCCTGCCTCCAATCCCTCCTAATATCAGAGTCTTTTCCAATGAGTCAACTCTTCTCATGAGGTGGCCAAAGTACTGGAGTTTCAGCTTTAACATCAGTCCTTCCAAAGAACACCCAGGACTGATCTCCTTTAGGATAGACTGGTTGGATCTCCTTGCAGTCCAAGGGACTCTCAAGAGTCTTTATTCTTAAGCATGATGTTAACTGCAGGTTTTATGTATGTGCTTTTACTATGATTTTTCTCCGTCACTGGATATAATAATGTGACCATTTTTTCTTTAAGGATTTTTAGCATGGTAGATGACATTGCTCCATTTTTGGATATTGTATCATCTTATCATCTTGTTTTTCCTGGATACACCTCACTTTATCATGGTATACTGTTATTGTTGTATTACTATATTGCTGAATTTGATATGCTAGTACTTTGTTTAGGATTTTGGTTTATAGTTTTCTTGTGTTATCCTTATTTGGTCTCAGGGTAGCACTGTAATGAGCTTGGAAATGTTCCTTATTCTGTGTCTTGGGGAAAAATATATAGATTTTGTGTTATTGCTCATACATATGTTTGGGTCTAGAGATTTCTTTTTTATAATATTTTAAATATGAATTAAATTTCTTTAATCATCACACAATCATCTATGTTATCTATTTTCATCTTTGTTGAGTTTTGTTAGTATAAAAGATTCCTGAGGAATTGGTTTATCTCATTTAAGCTATTGAATTTGTGCAGGTAACTGTTCATAAGAATTTTTGTTTATCCTTTAATATCTGTTGGATCTGTAGTGATATCTTTAATTTCATTCCTGGTATTGGTAGTTGGTATCTCAGATCTCTATGTTATCTGTTTTGCCAAAGGTTTACTAAATGGATGTCTTATGGAATTAGCTTTTGGTTTCAATGATCTGTTTTATTTTTTTCAGTTTTAGTTTCATTGATTTCTGCTCTTTATTATTTCCTCTCATCATTGTTTGGGGTTTATTTTTATCTTCTTATTTTCTTAAGGTTGAAGCTTACATTATTTGTGACCTTCCTTCATTTCTAATATAAACATTTAATGCTATAAATTTCTCTCTAAACATTGTTTCAGCTGCATCACATATATTTTAATAATGTTCCATTTTCATTTTATTTAAGTTCAAAATATTTTTTAATTTACCTTGAAACTTCCTCTTTGACCTATGGATATTTTAGAAATATGTTGTCTGAATTCCAAGTGTTTGTGTATTTTCCTATTATCTTTGTGTTATGATTTGTGAGACTGATTTCATTATTGTCAGACACCATACTTTGTATGATTTTGTTTCTTTCTAAGTGTTATGACTCAGGATATGATCAGGTGAATATTCCAGATGCAACTGAAACGAATACCTACTCTACTGTGTTCAGAGGCATGACTGTAACATTTCAGCTGGTTGATATACAGTTCTTCTACATCTTTGCAATTTTTCTTTCTACTTCTATTTATTATCATGGGAGGAGTGCTGAATTCCAACTCCAGCTCTCCAACTTTGCTGTGGATTTATCTATTCCAGAACTAGAGAGATTGTCCTGAAGCTCTCTCTGTATGCATCCTGTCATCTACTTCTGATTTCAGACGGTCTTGCATCCATACTAAAGGATACTGAAGTAGAAATGGGAGACTTGCCTCCAGCTTGGTGGTGCTTCAAATTTTGCCTTTTTAAATTTTTTAAAAATTATTTTTTATTTGGAGTTTGTCTGATTTTTTTTCATGATAAGATTTAGATTATGTTTTCTTAGCAGATTACTACTCCTGGTTCTTTTATGCATTTTTAATTAAATATATTCTTTCTTTTTTGTTCCAAAAAGGACACAAAATTTGGAAGTGATTAAGGCAATATGAAAAATAAGGTTACATCACACTTGTGGGGAGTGTATTGTCTGGTATTATGTAGTTAATTTTAAATATATCTAGTAGATTCTATTTGACATGCCCATCTAGAAAATAATATGTGCATATATTTGATTTATACATGAATTATGCACAGCACAGTTGCATTGATAATCTTAGCAGTTACTGATAATAATAACATGACTTCATTTGCATAAATACAACTTTTTTCTCTATAAGTTAGGAAAGAGATGTTCTCATTAGAAGACGTTAGCATGTAAAATCTCTCTGGACCTGAGATTCTTAGCTTTTAAACTTCTGCTGTTAGGCTGTGAGCACTTGAAATTAGGGTTCCAGTCTTAGTTATGTATCCCCAGTATTCATTATAATGCTTGATGAACAGTAGTAAAGGTAATAGGTAATATTTTATGTACTACTGTGTATCAGATAATGTTTGAACATGTTACATGTACAACTTTATAAAGCTAATATTGTTTCTATCCCCATTTTAAGGTAAGAATACTGAGGCACAGAGATTAAGTAATATGCCCGATGTTACACACCTAACAAGTGGCAAACTCAGGACTCCAACTCAGACGGTCTGATTTCAGAGCCCATGCTCCTAGTTTCTACACCACAATAACTTATGTATTTATCACTCAGATGAGTGAAAAAGAAAGAAAGAAAGAATGAAGAAAATAGGATAGATTAGAACCTCTGATCTAGAGATTCTGATATGACTTTCATATCAAGGATTTTCTGATTCTGTGATATGATCACCTGTGACTTTGGGTTTTATTCCAATTGGATTATAATGGGTTTTATTTTACTTGGTGAAAATTGTGTACTTTATGATGCTAATCATGTTTTACTTTCTTTTAAACTATTGGCAAAAGGTGTGTAGTGACTCATCATTTATGTAATTATTTACTCATTACTTAATCACTTAAAATAACAATAGCAAAACCAATACAATATTGTAAAGGGAAGATCCCCTGGAGAAGGAAATGGCAATCCACTCCAGCACTCTTGCCTGGAAAATCCCATGGACGGAGGAGCCTGGAAGGCTGCAATCCATGGAGTCGCTGAGGGTCAGACACTACTGAGCGACTTCACTTCTTCATTTCAAAAAGTAAATAAACAAACAAACAACAACAAAGTCAATGTCATGAGAAACAACCACACACATCAAAAAAGATTTTAAATAAATAAAACAGAAGCACATCTATTAAACAGCTTTAAAAAGAATAGCAACAGCAAAATCCAGGCTCTGTATACAGTCTATAGTGTTGAGAGTAGAGTCAAAATCGACATAAATGAAAAAAAGATTTCTATTACAGCTTTTTAGGAAGGACACAACCTAATTTGGATAGTCACGAAATGTTCCCTGAATAAGCTCTTGAAGTTAAAAGCTGAAGAATGAGCCAGCAGCTTGTGAGCAGGGAAGGAGGAGGCAGCAGTGTTCTAGCAGAGGTCCTGAGAGCAGTCACTGAGCCTGATAGGGGGTGATGCAGAGAGGCTTTAATTTTATTCAGTGGGTGTCAACTGCTCCAGGCCCTGCACTAGGGGATGTAAGAGGTCTTCAGTGGGTGACTGGGTCAGGAGGGCAGAGCCCTCTAGAATGGGGTCAGTGCCCTCATAAAAGAGATCTTAGCGAACTCTCTTTCCCCTTCCCTCCATGTGAGGACACAGAGAGAAGGTGGCTGTCTTCATACCAAGCTGTGGGCTCAGACCAGACATCAAACCTGTTGACATCTGTGTCTTGGATTTTCCAGCCTCCAGAACTGTGAGAAATAAATTTCTGTTGTTTAAAAACCACCAAATCTATGTAATTTGTTATAGAAGTCCAAAGAGACCAAGACAACCTAATATATTAACATCAAAAAAATCACCATTTCAGTATACAATCAATATAAAAATGCTAATAAGATATTTTACATTTATTCATACTCAGATTTTGAGATCAGGTGTGTATTTTACACTTACATCATATCTCAATTCAAACTTGCCGCATTTCAAGTGTTCCTTACGTAGTGGCTATAGTATTTAAGAGTGCAGTTCTAGAGAGACGTAGGAGTATCTGTCTTTATAGGCTGAAGAGACAAAAAGCATCATCTGTAAATGCCCTGAATTTTAGCTTAGAGGAAATCTCCATCCTGATATATTCTCTGTGACTTTCTTGAACTATTAATGGCCCCGATACATTCCTGGTCATTTCACTTTTTTGTGCATTTTGCATGTAATAAAATAACCTAATTTATTCATTAATTTACAAATACTTATTGAACATATTCTATAGTACTATACTATTTTAGGTTATTGGAATACCACAGAGAACAAAATATTTTGACCTTGTGGAGTTTATGCCATAGCAGGGAGAACCAGACAATAAACACTAAAAATCAGTGAGTGTATGCCATGGATGTTAAAAGGTCATAGTGCTGTGTCAGAAGGGAAAACTGGAGCAGCCTGAGGGAGTTGGGAGAGTGGGATGTGAAGGTGGAGTGCAGATTTAAACAGGGCAGTCAAGATAGCACTCTGAGAAGGTAAAGAAGTAAGTGATAATACCAGAAACGTACTGGGGCCAAGTCCACAGCTAGTCCTATGCTAGCTGCTACCTGAGCTCCAAAGATGAGTCAGACATAGCCCCATATCTTAAAGAGGTTATTGGAAGAAATTTAACAAGTAAACAGATAATTATGATATAATGCTAGATATAACAATTTTCGTGAAAGAATTTTCAAAAGATAACACAGGAATTTAAAACAGTTCTTAGAGGAGGCAACACATGGTAATAGAACTTGAGCTTTGAAGTAAAATAGACATGGGTTTGTGTCCTAGCCATCAGCTTACCAGTTGTCAGTAGGGTGAGTGATGGTCTTGGCTTGTCCAGAACTGTCCCAGTTTTAACACTGAAGATTTTGCAGTCAGAGAAACCACTTGGTCTCAGTTTTAACACTGAGAGAACCAGGATGGTTGGTCATTTTACAGCTGTGTGACTTTGGGCAAAGTAGGTGAGGGCAGTATCCCCAATAATGACAAGTTGAGAATAAAACCAGCTTTATGAGGTTGATCTAAGGATTATACATGAAATATTTGGCACTTTGGAGGCAGTGAATGTTTTATATCTGTGATTCAACGATGGGGTCAAGGAAAGGCTTCATGGAATATGTGGATAGACTTTGAAAGATAAGTGAAGTGTCAGTTGATAAAGGGCAAAATATGTTTAATGGAAAAGTGGGTAGAGATAGAAAGCTATGCAAAAGGAACAGGATCATCAAAAGCACAAAGAAAAATAGGAAATTTGGGGATACCTTCAGGGAATTGGTGAATGTAGTTCACATTGGGCCAAGCATGGGTATGAGAAAATAAATAGTATAAAAAAGAACAGAGTTTAAAAAGGTGATTTAAGCCATCTTCTTGTGGACTATCAATTACAGAAAGAGGAGTTAAATTCAAATTGCACATATTGTTTGATTTGCTGTGCATCGTCTTTATTAATTTACTTAATGAATGCTTGCTTGTGTTGCTACTAAGCCAGTTAAGCCATGTTCAGAAACCAGTTTTCTATTTTTACAGTGTTTCAGAATCATATTGTTTATGACTTACTTGGAAATTAGGCTGAGTTTGGCTTATTTTTAGTTTAAAAAGTGTATCACTTCTTAGCCATTATTTTTGTTGATGTTATCTAACATTTGGTATTAGAGCTAAGTGACTGATTACATAAAAATTTAGAGATTTTTACTGAAAATTACGGAAGTGACCATGAGCACAATTTTAAAATTTCACAGTAGGATAAGTGATATCTGGGTGATATAAGAAGAAATCAAATGATCCGTAAACTTTTGGTTTTAAACTAAGGTTCAATTTCAGATTATATTGGGTGAGTGGTATAACTCTGTTGTGTTTTAATTTTCTTGTATGCAAAGTGGTAGAAATATTTAGTACTTTGTAGAGAGAGCATATAGCATAGAGATTAAGAGTAAAAATTCTTTCATCAGATTGTGTAGATTTGAAAGCTGGCTCTCCTTTGTGGTGGAGTCCTTGGCATGCTCCTAGATCTCCATGGTTAGCTGGTGAATGAAAGTTGTTATATAACACGGGGTGCCTAGCTTGGCACTCTGTGGTGACCTAGAAGGGTGGTATGGGGGGAAGGGATGGAAGTTCAAGAGGGAGGAGACATTATATATTACAATATGTATCATTATGGCTGATTTGCCTTGTACTGCAAACACCAACATAACATTGTAAAGCAGCAAAACAAATACAGTATTGTAATTTAAAAAAAAAAAAATCCTGTTGATTTAACTACTGAGAGTGCTCTTTGCAAACAGCACTAAGCTACCAGCCCCCTTGACTGGCAAAATTACAGTGAGACCCCTTGCCCAAATTCACTGTTCCCATGTGAGGTCACATCTACTTACTGATTAAGGTGGTGGCATAGAGGCATGACCATTTTTTGCCCAGTGCAGGATAACTCTCATGGGCCATTTTTGCTTCAGCACTTTTTGATGAAGTCTGTTGTTCAACCTGCATCACAGATGAACTTCTCCCTCTGCTCACTTCTTTTTTTTCCCCTGTGAAAAAAATTTTTTTAATACTTTATTCTACATTACAATACTGTATTTGTTTTGCCATACATTGACATGAATCAGCCACAGGTGTCCACGATCTCCCAATGCCGAAGCCCCCTCCCACCTCCCACCCCATATCATCTCCCTGAATCATCCTGTGCACCAGCCCCATGCATCCTGTATCCTGTATTGAACATACACTGGCGCTTCGTTCTTACATGATAGTATACATGTTTCAATGCCATTCTCCCAAATCATCCTACCCTTCCTCTGCTCACTTCTGATTCCTCCTCCCTACCATAGGTATTGATATTAGGTTATTCCCTAACAAACATTCTTCAAAAGAAACCTCATAGCAGATTCTAATTCCCAGGGAACTCATTCTGCAACAGTTGGCTCCTGGTGTGGCTTGGGAAAGCAGGTGATTGTGTTTTGTAATAAAATTGGTTGATACTCAGCTGGCAATGTCAGCTCCATCACTGGAAGTAGGCGGACCACAGACAGTCCTAGGCACATGGTGGTGGTCCATAGTCACAGCTTTTGAGGGCATGAAACTGAGTTGGTAAAATGGTGGAAGGAAAGAAATTATGATCTGCATCTCAAGCATTCAAAAAGTATAAGGGAAAAGTAATTATAAGGACAGTGAGACTGGATGGCTCTTACTAAGGCCCGCTTGACACACACACAAAAAGACTACAAAAAGACTGAAACCAATCAATAGCCAATGGAAAGCCAGTGTGCAAGCCAATAGGCCTTCTTTATAACTTACAGTTTAGTTCAGTTCAGTTCAGTCTCTCAATCGTGTCCAACTCTTTGCGACCCCATGAATCGCAGCATGCCAGGCCTCCCTGTTCATCACCATCTCCCGTTGTTGTTCACTCAGACTCACGTCCATTGAGTCCGTGATGCCAGCCAGCCATCTCAACTTACAAGTGGCCTTTATTTCCTATAGAGGGAGGTCAGGCATAGTACATAATCATCAGAGTAGCTAAACTTCAAAGAAGGTTAAACTAGTAGTCAATGCAAGTCTGCTCTGAAAGAACAGGATCCTAACATATGTAGTGGGAACATCTGCCTTGTTGCCCTGTGCTGCTCCTGCAATGCTCAGTTGCTCAGTCATGTTTGACTATTTGTGATCCCATGGACTGTAGCTTGCCACCCTCCTCTGTCCAAGGGATTTTCCTAGCAAGAATATTGGAGTGAGTTGCCATTTCCTCCTCTAGGGGATCTACCTGACCTAGGGATCAAAACCACACCTTTGCATCTCCTGCATTACAGGCAGATTATTTACTGATGAGCTACTAGGAAGCCCCCAGCTTGTTTCTCCAAAATCTTAAATGCTTACATTTCCCTGAAACCTCTGACCTGCAGACCTGGCCAGCTTTCTTCGTACCTATTCACCTTCGACTGAAGAAATGCCCCCTTACCATTTAAAACATAATTAACTAGATGATGTATAGCATAAACAAGCTGGGAAGTACTGAACTTGAAAATGGAGGAAAGGAACTATATCCAAAAAAGCTGCAAAACCTCAATAGCCTGGATAGGCAGAAACCAAATAACTGCACATTAGACTGAATTCTGAGGATGCTTAATCAAAAGAACAGACACATAAGAATGGAGAAAGGAGTTTAATGATTTAACTTTCCAAGATAACAGAATTTATAACCTATCCAGGACCTAGGGAGCTTACTGTGGCTCAGATCATGAACCCCTTATTGCAAAATTCAGATTTAAATAGAAGAAAATAGGGAAAACCACTAGACCATTAAGGTATGAACTAAATCAAACCTCTTACAATTATACAGTGGAAATGACAAATTGATTCAGGGATTAGATCTGATAGAGTGCCTGAAGAAATATGGACAGAGGTTTGTGACACTATACAGGAGGCAGTGATCAAGAGCATCCTCAAGAAAAAGAAATGCAAAAATGCAAAATCATTGTCTGAGGAGGCCTTACAAATAGCTGTGAAAATGAGCAGCTAAAGGCAAAGGGGAAAAGGAAAGATATACCCATTTGAATGCAGAGTTCCAAAGAATAGCAGGGAGAGATAAGAAAGACTTCCTCAGTGATCAGTGCAAAGAAATAGAGGAAACAATAGAATGGGAAAGACTAGCAATCTCTTCAAGAAACTTAGAGATACCAAGGGACCATCTTCATACAAAGATGGGCTCAAAAAGGACATGAATGGTATGGACATAACAAGCAGAAGATATAAGATGAGGTAGTAAGAATACACAGAAGACTATGCAAAGAAGATCTTCATGACCCAGATAACCACGATGATGTGATCACTCACCTAGAGACAGACATTGTGGAATATGAAGTCAACTTGGCTTTAGGAAGCATCACTATGAACAAGCTAGTGGAGGTGATGGAATTCCAGTGGAGCTGTTTCAAATCCTGAAAGATGATGCTGTGATAGTGTTGCACACAGTGTGTCAGCAAATTTGGAAAACTCAGCAGTGGCCACAGGACTGGAACAGGTCAGTTTTCATTCCAGACCCAAAGAAAGGCAATGCCAAAGAATGCTCAAACTACTGCACAATTGCACTCATCTCACACAGTAGCAAAGTAATGCTCAAAATTCTCCAAGCCAGGCTTCAACAGTGTGTGAACCATGACCAGATGTTCAAGCTGGGTTTATAAAAGGCAGAGGAACCAGAGATCAAATTGCCAACATTAGTTAGATCATCAAAAAAGCAAGAGAGTTCCAGAAAAACATCTACTTTTGCTTTATTGACTATGCCAAAGCCTTTTACTGTGTGGATTACAGCAAACTGTGAAAAATTCTTCACAGAATTTCTTCTTCTTCCATCAAAAGTTTGATGGGAACATCAAACCACCTGACTTTCCTCCTGATAAATATGTATGCAGGTCAAAAAGCAACAGTTAGAACCTGACATGGAACAACGGACTGGTTCCAAATCGGGAAAGGAGTACATCAAAGCTGTATATTGTCACCCTGCTTATTTAACTTATATGGAGAGTGCTGCTGCTGCACTTCAGTCACTTCAGTCGTGTCCGACTCTATGTGACCCCATAGACGGCAGCCCACTAGGCTCCCCCATCCCTGGGATTCTCCAGGCAAGAACACTGGAGTGGGTTGACATTTCCTTCTCCAATGCATGAAAGTGAAAAGTGAAAGAAAAGTCACTCAGTCGTGTCTGACTCTTTGCGGCCCCATAGACTGCAGCCTTCCAGGCTCCTCTGTCCATGGGATTTTCCAGGCAAGAACACTGGAGTGGGGTGCCATTGCCTTCTCTGGTATATGCAGAGTACATCTTGTGAAATGCCAGGCTGGATGAAGCATAAGCTGGAATCAAGACTGCCAGGAGAAACATCAATAACCTCAGGTATGCAGATGACCCCATCCTTATGGCACAAAGTAAAGAAGTACTTGAGAGCCTCTTGATGAAAGTGAAAAAGGAGAGTGAAAAAGTTGGCTAAAAACTCAATGTTTAGAAAAGTAAGATCATGGCATCTGGTCCCATCACTTCATGGCAAATAGATGGGGAAACAATGGAAACAGTGACAGACTTTATTTTTTGGGGTTCCAAAATCACTGCAGATGGTGACTGCAGCCATGAATTTAAAAGATGCTTGCTCCTTGGAAGAAAAGCTATGACCAACCTAGATAGCATATTAAAAAGCAGAGACATTACTTTGCCAACAAAGGTCCCTCTAGTCAAGGCTCTGGTTTTTCCAGTGGTCATTATGGATGTGAGACTTGGACTATAAAGAAAATTGAGCACCAAAGAATTGATACTTTTGAACTGGGGTGTTGGAGAAGACTCCTGAGAGTCCCTTGGACTGTGAGGAGATCCAATCAGTCCATCCTAAAGGAGATAAGTCCTGGGTGTTCATTGGAAGGACTGAAGCTGGAGCTCCAAACTCGGACCACCTGATTCGAAGAACTGACTCATTGGAAAAGACTTTTATGCTGGAAAGATTGAAGGGAAGAGGAGAAGGGGACAACAGAGGAAGGATGAGATTGTTGGATGGCACCACTGACTTGAGATGAGTTTGAGCAAGCTCCGGGAATTGATGATGAACAGGGAAGCCTCGCATGCTGGACTCCATGGAGTTGCAAAGAGTTGTATACAACTGAGCAACTGAACTGAACGAACTGAACAGGACCCTAGAAAATGATGAGGAATTGCCTTTACAGTGACTTCCAGAAGCATGGAGAAAGCAGTTGTTCATGCTAAGTGAGGTTGAAATGCAAGGTGATGTAATAAGGGATTTAAAGAATCAGGGAAGTAGGCACATAGAGACGATAGACTGTTTTATGTCTGGAAAACTCACCAGATTAGGTTTTACTCTTTAAACCTATTATTTTATCATTATGACTGGGTTTTATTAGTTTATTTTTAATTCTTGAATTTTTCATTCCCATAATTTTTCTTGTTTATTTTTCAAATATTCAACTCATTTTTTATAGTTTCTCCTATATTTTCAAATTCATCATTCATTTCCTTAAACATAATAGGATGCCTGTTTTATACTTCACATTTGGTAATTTCCAATGTCTAAAATCTTGCTGAATTTTTTTCTGTTTCTGCTGGTCCTTGCTCATGATGCCTTATTTCTTATGGTTATAAATTCCTATAATCATTCATTTTCATTATTTATGAAAATTATTTCAAGTTTAAAAGAAGGTGGGTTCTTCCAAGGTGGAGCAACAGAGGAAATACCATTTATTAAGGCTATATAGAATACACTTGTGGGAGGGGCACTAAGATTACTAAAAATCTGGAGATTTTCATCTGTAGAGCGGGGCTGATGGTGGGAGAGACCATTGTAGAACTAGGCTCATCAACAGCAATGGGAATGATAGGGGCCAAAACAATTGAGGCCAAATGGTAGCACTTAACTTTAAGAAGCTGGTTCAATATAACTGGGGTCTTCCTCGATGGCTCAGCACAATGGGAAGTAATTCACCTGCCAACACAGGAAACCCAAGAGATGCAGGTTCAATCCCTGGGTCGGGAAGATCCCCTGGAGTAGGAAATGGGAATCTGCTCCAATATTCCTGCCTAGAAAATTACATGGACTGAGGAGCCTGGAGTGCTACAGTTCATAGGGTCACAAATAGTGAGACATAAATAAGTGACAGCTTGCACTATATGTAATATCTTTGTTCATCAGATTTCATGCTACATGGTATGTAACCAATGATTTGGCAAATATATTATCTTCTCTATACATCAGAAAAGAAAATCAGAAATAGTTTTCATTTATGAAAAGTACAAGAATATGTATTTAACAATTTTGCCTTACTTTGTCAAAATACAGTCTGGGAGATCGTGTACACCTGTGGCTGATTCATGTCAATGTATGGCAAAACAAATACAGTATTATAATGTAGAATAAAGTATAAAAAACAAAAAACAAAAAAATAAAAATTTCAGCATCAAAAAAAAAATACAGTCTGAAGCCATGTGAGCTATTATCTTGACAATGTCAGTTAGTTATGCCAAGTAAACAAGAAGTACATACCACGTTTGAAGTCTGTGTAAGACACGTTTTTGAAAGGGCAGGAGACAAGCTCTATGAAGATTTAGGAGGTCACTGTATCATAGAAATTCTTTGGTCTCCAGTTATCAGAGGTGTATCAGGGCATCCATCCAAAGTAAAGGACAAATCATTCATCTTTTGTCTCCCAATACAAAGAAGAAAGACAATCTTGGTAGCCTTTTTAGGTTCTAGAAGTAGCATATTTCACAATGAGTATCTTTCCGGTCCATATACTAGAAAATAAGAAAGGCTACCACTTTAATAGGGTCCACATGGGAAAAGGGCTTTGTAGCAGGTATGGGCTGCAGTTTAAACAGCCATGTTTCTGAGGGCATGAAACATGAAGAATCTTATAATATTTGAGATATCAGGGTGCTATTTTGTATATGGCAAGTTGCAGTGGAAAGCAACACAGAGACTTGGGGTGTATGAACAAAGGCGTATCATCAGATTAGAGAATAATATGCCTTTTGAAGAACAACTGCTAGCATGCTACCAGGCCCTGGTAGATGGGGCATCTGACCTCAGGGCACTACGGCATTCAGGACTACTCATCATGACCTTGGTTTTGTCAAACCCACCAAGTCATAAGGTTGGGCTGGAAACTCCATCACAGCCTATATAAATGAAGCTATGAGCTGTGCTGTGCAGGGCCACCGAAGATGGACAGGTCATGGTGGAGAGTTCTGACAAAAACAAAACAAAACAAAACACATTTCTGACAACGCGTGGTCCACTGGAAAAGGGAATGGCAAACCACTCCAGTATTCCTCCCTCGAGAATCCCATGAACAGTATGAAAAGGCAAAAGATATGACACCTGAAGATGAGCCCCCAGGTCTGTAGGTGTCCCATATGCTACCAGGGAAAAGTGGAGAAATAGCTCCAGAAGGAATGAAGAACCTGGGCCAAAGTAGATATGATGCTCAGATTTAGATGTGCCTGAAAGTGGTGAAAGTCAAGTCTGATGCAGTAAAGAACAATATTGCATAGGAACCTGGAACATTAGGTCCATGAATCAAGGTAAATTGGATGTAGTCAGGCAGGAAACTGTGAGAGTAAACATCAACATTTTAAGAATCAGTGAACTAAAATGAATGAGAATGGGCAAATTTAATTCAGATGGCCATTATATCTACTATTGTGGGCAAGAACTCTTAGAAGAAATGGAGTAGCCATCATAGTCGACAGAGTAGGAAATGCAGTACTTGGGTGCAATCTCAAAAACAAAAGAATGATCTCAGTTCATTTTCGAGGCAAATCATTCAGCAGCACAGTATTCCAAGTCAGTGACTGAACCATTGATACCAAAGAAGCTGAAGCTGACAGGTTCTATGAAGACCTACACAAATTTCTGGAAGTAACACACACACACACACACACACACACACACACACACACACAAAAGATGTCTTTTTCATCATAGAGGATTGGAATGCAAAAGTAGGAAGTCAGGATACCTGGAGTACAGTTAAGTTTGGCCTTGGAGTACAAAATGAAGCAGAGCAAAGGCTAACAGAGTTTTGCCAAGAGAACACACTGGTCATAGCAAACACCTTCTTTCAACAACACAAGAGACAACTCTACACATGGACATCACCAGATGGTCATTACTAAAATCAGATTAGTTATATTCTTTTCAGCCAAAGATGGAGAAGCACTATACAGTCAGCAAAAACAAGACCAGGAGCTGGCTGTGGCTCAGATCATGATCCTTATTGCACAATTCAGCCTTAAATTGAAGACAGTTGGGAAAACCATTAGACCATCTAGATATGACCTAAATCAAATCCCTTATGATTAAACATGAAGGTGACAAATAAATTCAAGGGATTAGATTTGATAAAGTGCCTGAAGAAATATGGTTGGAGGTTCATAATATTATACAAGATGCCATGACCAAAACTATCCCAAAGAAAAAGAAATGCAGGAAGGCATAGAGGTTATCTGCTGCTAAGTCACTTCAGTTGTGTCCAGCTCTTTGCGACTCCATAGATGGTAGCCCACCAGGCTCCTCTGTCCATGGGATTCTCCAGGCAAGAATACTGGAGTGGGTTGCCATTGCCTTCTCCAATGCATGAAAGTGAAAAGTGAAATAGAAGTCGCTCAGTCGTGCTCGACTCTTAGCCTAGTTACAGCCAAAGTAGAAACACCAGAAGTACACGTATCAAATACATACACACTAAAGGCATGTAGCTAAGAGCTGGTCAACACGCAGAAGCACAAAGCCCAGGTTCCATCACATTTTGAATTGTGTATCAGTGGTTGTGGAAAAGCAGCTGATTTTGTTTTTCAGGAGGTTATCTAAAAAGGCATTACAAAGAGCTGAGAAAGAAGAGAAGTGAAAGGAAAAGGAGAAAGGGAAAGATATTCCCAACTGAATGCAGAGTTCCAGAGAATAACAAGAAGAGATAAGAAAGCCTTCTTAAGTAAACAGTGCAAAGAGAGGAAAAAATAGAATGGAAAAGACTAGAGATCTCTTCAAGAAAACTGGAGATAACAAGGGAACATTTCATGCAAAAATGGGCACAATAAAGGAAAGAAATGGTAAGAAACTAACAGAAGCAGAAGAGATTAAGAAGAGGTGTCAAGAATACACTGAAGAACTAGAGAAAAGAGGTCTTAATGACCCAGATAACCATAATGGTGTGGTCCCTCACCTAAAGCCAGACATCCTGGAGTGTGAAGTCAAGAGGGCCCTAGGAAGCATTACTACAAACAAGCTAGTGGAGGTGTTGGAATTCCAGCTGAGCCTTTAAAAATCCTAAAGGATGATGCTATTAAAGTGCTATACTCAATAAGTCAGCAAATTTGAGAAACTCAGCAGCAGTCACAGGACTGGAAGATACTAGTTTTCATTCCAGTTCTAAAGAAAGAAAATACCAAAGAATGTTCAAACTATCACACATTTGTACTCATTTCACATGCTAGCAAGGTAATGCTCACAATCCTTCAAATTAGGCTTCAACAGTACATGATCTGAGAACTTCCAGATGTACAAGCTAGAATTAGAAAAGGCAGAGGAATCAGAGATCAAATTGCCAACATCCGTTGGATCATAGAAAAAGCAAGGTGGTTCCATAAAAACCTTTTTGTTGCTTCATTGAATATGCTAAAGCCTTTGACTGTATGGATCACAGCAAACTGTGGAAAATTCTTAAAGAGATGGGACTACCAGAACACCTGACCTGCCTCCTGAGAGGTCAAGATGCAGCAGTTAGAACTGGACAATGAAAAATGGACTAATTCCAAATTGGGAAAGGAGTATATCAAGGCTGTGTATTGTCACACTGCTTTTTAAACTTCTATGCAGAGTACATCATGTGAAATGCCAGGCTGGATGAAGCATAAGCTGGAATCAATATTGTTAGGAGAAATTTCAGCCTCAGATATGCAAATGATACCACACTAATGGCAGACAGGGAAGAGGAACTAAACAGCCTCTTGATGAGGGTGAGAAAAGAGAGTAAAAAAGCTGGTTTAAAATTCAGCACTCAAAAACTAAGATCATGGCATCTGGTCCCATCACTTCATGGCAAATAGATGGAGAAACAATGGAAACAGTGACAGATTTTATTTTGGGGGGCTCCAAAATCACTGCAGATGGTGACTACAGCCATAAAATTAAAAGACACTTGCTCCTTGGAAGGAAAGCTATGATAAACCTAGACAGCATATTAAAAAGCAGAGAAATCATTTTCCAACAAATGTCCGTCTTGTCAAAGCTATAATTTTTCCAGTAGTCATGTATGGATGTGAGAGTTGGACTACAAAGAAAGCTAAGTATTGAAGAACTGCTGCTTTTGAACTGTGGTGTTGGAGAAGGCTCTTGAGAGTCCCGTGGACTACATGGCGCTCTGACTAGTCAACCCTAATGGTATTCAACCCTGAATATTCATTGAAAGGAGTGATGTTTAATCTGAAATTCCAATACTTTGGCCACCTGATGCAAAGAGCTGACTCATTTGAAAAACCCAGATTCTGGGAAAGTTTGAAGGCAGGAGGAGAAGGGGACAACAGAGGATCAGGTGGTTTGATGGCATCCACCAAATCAGTGGATATGAGTTTGAGCAAACCCTGGGAGATGATGAAGGACACAGAAGCCTGCCTGGCATGCTACAATCCATGAAGTCACAAAGTGTTGGACATGCCTTAGTGGCTGAACAACAACAGCAAGGCTGAACATGAACAGGATCAGGGTACACAAATAAGCTACATAAACACTCTAGATACCTTGTGTATCCACCACTTTCACTAGCTCCTCTTTATAAACTCACACCCATGAGTTGATGAAAGAAGACAATGCCTGTTCACAGATGGATCAGTTTAGTATCTGGGTACAATACAGCAATATTGCCTGGCTGGGAAGATAGTTACATATACTATAATATAGGATAAATGTATTACAGAGAGAAAATACTTGTTTGGGGCAAAGAAAAACATAGATGAGAAGCCCAAACTACTTTGTTGAGGGACGATTACCAGGAAAAGTGATGTTTATGCTCAGAAATAAAATACAAACAGTTCAGTTGCTCAGTCGTGTCTGAATCTTTGAGACATCATGGACTGCAACATGCCAGGCCTCCCTGTTCAATGCAAACTCCCAGAGCTTGCTCAAATTCAGGTCCATTGAGTCAGTGATGCCAACCAAGCATCTCATCCTCTGTCATCCTCTTCTCCTCAAGCCTTCAATCTTTCCCAGTATCAGGGTCTTTCAAAATGAGTCAGCTCTTTGCATCAAGTGGCCAAAGTATTGGAGTTTCAGTATTAGCATCAGTGCTCCCAATAGATATTCATGAGTGATTTCCTTTAGGATGGACTGGTTGATCTCCTTGAAGTCCAAGGGACTCTCAAGAGTCTTCTCCAACACCACAGTTCAAAAGCTTCAATTATTCAGCACTCAGCTTTCTTCACAGTCCAACTCTCACATCCATACATGACCACTGGAAAAACCACAGCCTTGACTAGCTGGATCTTTGTTGGCAAAGTAATGTCTCTGCTTTTTAACATGCTATCTAGGTTGGTCATAACTTTCCTTCCAAGGAGTAAGTGTCTTTTATTTTCATTGCTGCAATCACCATCTGCAGTGATTTTGGAGCCCCCAAAATAAAGCCTGACACTGTTTCCACTGTTTCCCCATCTATTTGCCATGAAGTGATGGGACCAGATGCCATGATCTTAGCTTTCTGAATGTTGAGTTTTAAGCCAACATTTTCATTCTCCTCTATCACTTTTATCAAGAAAATCTTTAGTTCTTCTTAGCTTTCTGCCATAAGGGTAGTATCATCTGCATATCTGAGGTTATTGATATTTCTCCCGGCAATCTTGATTCCAGCTTGTGCCTCATCCAGCCCAGTGTTTCTCATGATGTACTCTGCATAGAAGTTAAAAAAGCAGGGTGACAGTATACAGCCTTGGCGTACTCCTTTCCTATTTGGAACCAGTCTATTGTTCCATGTCCAGTCTAACTGTTGCTTCCTGAACTGCATACAGGGTTCTCAAGAGGCAGGTCAGGTGGTCTGATATTGCCATCTCTTCCAGAATTTTCCACAGATTTTTGTGGTCCACACAGTCAAAGGCTTTGGCATAGTCAATAAATCAGTAGATGTTTTTCTGGAACTCTCTTGCTTTTTCCGTGACCCAGCAGATGTTGGCAATTTGATCTTTAGTTCTTCTGCCTTTTCCAAATCCAGCTTGAACATCTGAAAATTCATGATTCACATACTGTTGGAGTCTGGCTTGGAGAATATTGAGCATTACCTTACTAACGTGTGAGATGAGTGCAAGATTTGGCTAAAATATTTAAGTCTACTCTTCAACAGGCTAGCACCAGTCCTGTGCCCACTCCTTATCCTACAGGCTTCACAGAAAGCTGTGTGCAGAACTGGCCCAGCTAAGCAGTGGGCATGCAACATCCCCACAGCAGCCATATAGGATGCCTACCCTGGCCTCCAGTTGGGCTGCATCTACTGCTCGAGGCACAACCTTATACAACTGGGTTAGGGCAAGCCTTCCTACCAGTGTACTCAGAATAGATGACCCCACCACAACAGAATAGCACGCATAGCCCACATACGGAGAAGCCCTATAACATATAACACTGGTGACCAGAGAAAACTGTGCTTCTGAGCCTCACAGGATGTTTTCTACATAAGAGCACTTCTCCAAGGTTGAGTAATATAACCAACCTAACACACTGAAATAAACCTATCGAGTTAAACAGAATGAGGAGATGGAGGAGTATGTTCCAAATGAAGGAACAACCCAGAACAGAAAAGAACTAAATAAAGTGGAGATAAATGATCATAAAGATTCTCAGTGAATTCATGTGAAGAATGAATGCACACAGTGAGAATTTCAACAAAAAGTAGAAAATATAAAGAACTAAACAGAGCTGAAAAATAAAATAAGTGAAATAAACAATAAACTAGAAAGAGTACGTTAGATGATACCAACAGATCAGAAATCTGGAAGACAGAGTAGTAGAAATCACTGATACTGAACAGAATAAAGAAAAAAGAATTTTTAAAATTGTTGATAGTTTAACAGACCTCCACAGCAAAGTAGACCTCTAGTTTCACTGAACTAGAACAAATAATACCAAAATTTATATGGAAACATATAAAGACACAGAATTACCAAAGCAATCCTGAGGGAAAAGAACAAAGCAGGAGGCATAATCCTCTTAGACTTTAGACAATACTACAAATCTAAAATAATTGAAACAGCCTGATACTGGAACAAAAATACACACATGGATCAATGAAACAGAATAGTGTCCAGAATAAAGCCCATACACTTATGGTCAATTATTATTTGACAAAGAATGGAATAGCATATTGTGTTGGCTAAAAAGTTCATTCAGGTTTTTCTGTGATATGCTACAAATGACCCAAATTAAGGTTGTGGCTGACTGAATACAATGGGAAAAAGATAATCTCTTTAACAAATGGTGCTGGGAAAGTTGGACAGCTGCATGCACACCAGTGAATTTAGAGCACACCCTCACACTGTATACAAAAGTAAACTCAAAATGACTTTAAGACTTAAATATAAGACATGACAACATAAAGCTCCTAGAAGAGAACATATGCAAAATATTCTCTGATATAAATCATAGTAATGTTTTCTAAGGTCACTTTCCCAAAGGAAAATAAATGAAAATGAAAATAAACAAATGAACCTAATCTAACTTGTTAGCTTTTGGATAGCAAAGGAAACCACAAGTAAAGAGACAACTTATGATTTCCAAAATATACAAATAGCTCATACAATTTAGTAACAAAAAGCAAAAAATCCATCAAAAAACAGGCATAAGACCTAAATAGACATTTTTCCAAAGAAGATATACAGATGGCCAATAGGAACACGAAGAAATGCTCATCATTACTAATTGTTAGAGAACTGCAAATCAGTACCACTATGTGGTACCGTTTCACATGAGTTGGAATGACCATCATTAAAATATCTACCAATAATAAATGCTGTGGAGGGGGTGGAGAAAGGAATCCTTCCTATATTGTTGGTGGGAATTTAAATTGTTGCAGCCATGATGGGAAGAAAACTAAAATGATCAGAAAGAGAAAAACAAATCCCATTTGATATCATTTACATGTGGAATCTAAAATATAACAAAAATGAACATACCTATAAAACAGAAGGAGATACATAGGCTTGTAATTTCCAAAGGGAGGGAGATGGGAGGAAGAACTAGGAGCTTGGCATTAGCAGATGCAAGCTGTTATTTATAATATAGAATGGATGGACAACAAACTTCTCCTGTATAGCACAAGAAATATATTCTGTATCCTATGATATTTTTATCAATGGAAAAGATAAGAAAAAGAACATAAATCTATATGTTTATAATAATCACTTTGCTGTACAGAATAAATGAACACAGCATCAACTCTACTTCAAAAAGTAAATTTTGTAAAAAGTTAGTTGCACAAGAACTTTAGGTAAAGTACTGAAAGGGAAAATTTTGTAATGTGGGACATTCTACCCAGCAAGGTTATCATTTATAATTGAAGGAGCAATCAAGAACTTCTAAGACAAAACTAAAACTAAAAAGTTCATCAACACTAAACCAACCCTAAGAGTAATGTTTAATGGGGCTTATCTAAGGGGAAACAAAGAGGCACAATAAGAAAAATTTATAGGAAAAGAGAATTCCCACTAGAAAGGCAAATATATATGGAATCTATAACTACAAGAAAACATTAAGAGATTAAATATAAGGATATAAAATATGACATCAAAAGCACAAAATGAGGTGAGGAGAGTAAAAGTATATATCTTTGTACAACGTGTTTGATCTTAAATGTCTATCAGTTTAAAACAAGTAGTTATAGGTCAACATGTATGGTATACCTGTTATAATTCCATCATAACCACAAATCAAAACCTACAACAGATACAAAAAAACCTAAAGAAATGAACAGAAACATACCACTAAAGAAAATTATCATATCACAAGGGAAGAAAATTTTTAAAAAATGAGAACAAAGAAAAATAAAAAACAACCAGAAAATAAGGAAATGACAATTAGTACATACATATACACTTTCATTGTCAATAGACTACGTGCATGAAAAAAAAAACCATGCAATGGCTGATTGGATTTAAAAAATAGCAGAATTCATCTAAATGCTGCTTATAAGAAACTTACTTCAGAACTAGAGACACACACAGACTGAAAGTGAGGCGTTAGAAAAAGTTATTTCATGTAAATGTAAACAATACTCATATCTGAGAAAGTAGACTTTAAAGTCTATAAAAAGAAAAAGTCATTAGAAAATGATAAAGATATGCATACAAGAGGAGAATATAACATTAATTAACATATATGCATATAATGTGTGTATATTAGTTGCTCAGTTGTGTCTGATTCTTCGCAGTCCCATGAACTGTAGCCCACCAGGCGCCTCTGTTTATGGGATTTCCCAAGCAAGAGTAATGGAGTGGGTAGCCAATCCCTTCTCCAGGGGATCTTCCTGGACCAAGGATCAAATCCAGGTCTCCTGCATTACAGGCAGATTCTTTAGCATCTGAGCCACCAAGTAAATTCATGCATCTAACATAAGAGCCCCCTAAATATATAAGGTAAAGAGCAGAAGATGTTAAAGAGAGAAAATGATAACAATACAATAAGAGTCCAACAACACAAGAGAAGACTCTACACATGGACATCACCAGGTGGTCAACACCAAAATCAGATTGATTATATTCTTTGCAGCCAAAGATGGAGAAGCTCTATACAGTCAACAAAAAACAAGACCAGGAGCTGACTGTGGCTCAGATAAGGAACTCCTTATGACCACATTCAGACTTAAATTGAAGAAAGTAGGAAAAACTGCTAGACCATTCAGGTATGACCTAAATCAAATCCCTTATGATTATACAGTGGAAGTGAGAAATAGATTTAAGGGCATAGATCTGACAGATAGAGTGCTTAATGAACTATGGATGGAGGTTCATGACATTGTACAGAAGACAGGGATCAAGATCATCCCCATGGAAAAGAAATGCAAAAACAAAATGGCTGTCTGAGGAGGCCTTACAAATATCTGTGAAAAGAAGAGAAGTGAAAAGCAAAGATATAAGCATCTGAATGCAGAGTTCCAAAGAATAGCAAGGAAAGATAAGAAAGCCTTCCTCAGCAATCAATGCAAAGAAATAGAGGAAAACAACAGAATGGGAAAGACTAGAGATCTCTTCATGAAAATCAGATATACCAAGGGAACATTTCATGCAAAGATGGGCTCATAAAGGATAGAAATGGTCTGGACCTAACAGAAGCAGAAGATATTAAGAAGAGGTGGCAAGAATACAAAAAGAACTGTGCAAAAAAGATCTTCATGACCCAGATAATCACAATGGTTTGATCACTCACCTAGAGCCAAACATCCTGGAATGTGAAGTTAAGTGGGCCTTAGAAAGCATTACTACGAACAAAGCTAGTGGAGGTGATGGAATTCCAGTTGAGCTCTTTCAAATCCTGAAAGATGATGCTGTGAAAGTGCTGTACTCAATATGCCAGCAAATTTGGAAAACTCAGCAGTGGCCTCAGGACTGGAAAAGGTCAGTTTTCATTCCAATCCCAAAGAAAGGCAATGCCAAAGAATGCTCAAACTGCTGCACATTTGCACTCATCTCACATGCTCATAAAGTGATGCTCAAAATTCTCCAAGTCAGGCTTCAGCAATACATGAACCATGAACTTCCTGATGTTCAAGCTGGCTTTAGAAAAGGCAGAGGAAACAGAGATCAAATTGCCAACATCCGCTGGATCATGGAAAAAGCAAGAGAGTTCCAGAAAACCATCTATTTCTGCTTTATTGACTATGCCAAAGCCTTTGACTGTGTGGATCACAATAAACTGTGGAAAATTCTGAAAAAGATGGGAATACCAGACCACCTGATCTGCCTCTTGAGAACCTATATGCAGGTCAGGAAACAACAGTTAGACTGGACATGGAACAACAGATTGGTTCCAAATAGGAAAAGGAGTATATTGAGGCTGTATATTGTCACCCCATTTATTTAGCTTATATGCAGAATACATCATGACAAACCCTCGTCTGGAAGAAGCACAAACTGGAATCAAGATTGCCAGGAGAAATATCAATAACCTCAGATATGCAGATGACACCACCCTTATGGCAGAATGTGAAGAGGAACTAAAACGCTTCTTGATACAAGTGAAAGAGGAGAGTGAAAAAGTTGGCTTAAAGCTCAACATTCAGAAAAACTAAGATCATTGCATCGGGTCCTATCACTTCATGGGAAATAGATGGGGAAACAGTGGAAACAGGTTCAGACTTTACTTTTTGAGCTCCAAAATCACTGCAGATGGTGACTGCAGCCATGAAATTAAAAGACATTTACTCCTTGGAAGGAAAGTTATGACTAGCCTAGATAGCATATTCAAAAGCAGAGACATTACTTTGCCAACAAAGATCCATCTAGTCAAGGCTATGGTTTTTCCAGTGGTCATGTATAGATGTGAGAGTTGGACTGTGAAGAAAGCTGAGTGCTGAATAATTGAAGCTTTTGAACTCTGGTGTTGGAGAAGACTCTTGAGAGTCCCTTGGACTGCAAGGAGATCCAACCAGTCCATTCTGAAGGAGATCAGTCCTGGTGTTCTTTGGAAGGACTGATGCTAAAGCTGAAACTCCAATACTTTGGCCACTTCATGTGAAGAGTTGACTCATTGGAAAAGACTCTGATGCTGGGAGGGGTTGGGGGCAGGAGGAGAAGGGTATGACAGAAGATGAGATGGCTGGATGGCATCACCGACTCTATGGACATGAGTTTGAGTGAACTCCGGGTGTTGGTGATGGACAGGGAGGCCTGGAATGCTGTGGTTCATGGGATTGCAAAGAGTCGGACACGACTGAGCGACGGAACTGAACTGAACTGAGGAGACCCTAACACCACACTTCCATCAATGGATAGATCATCCAGACAGAAAACCAATAATGAAGCAGTGACCTTAAATGACATATTAGATGAGTAGACTTAACAGATAGCTACAAACATTCCATCCTAAAACAGTAGAATATACATTCCTCTTGAGTGCGCATGGAACATTTTCCAGAATAACCACATAGTACATCACAAAACATGTCTCAATAAATTTTAGAAAACTGAAATCATATCGTGTCATTTTTGACCACAAATACGTGAAATTTAAAATCACCTCCAAGAAAAAGACTAGAAAAAATTTCAAGCACATGGAATCTAAACAACATGCTAGTAAACAGCTAAGGAAATCAGAAGAAAGAAAATCAGAGGTCACTAAATCAGAAATCAGAGGTCACTAAAGCAATCTGAGGAAACAAAAAATATACCTTGACATAAGTGAAAAAGGAAATACCTCTTTCCAAAACCTATGGAATGTACAAAAAACAGTTCAATGAATGACACTCAGAGAAATACAAGTTACCCCAGGAAACAAGAAAAATCCTAAATAAACAATTTGACCTTACATTTAAAAGAACTAGAAAAGGAAGAACAAATAAAGCCTAAGTTAGTAGAAGACAGAAAATAATAAATCAGTTTGAAGAGAAGTTGAAAACAATAGGGAAAAAATAAAAACAAACTAAAAGCAGTTTTTTGAAAGATAAAGAAAACTGAGAAAACTTTAGCCAGACTCATCCAGGAAAAAAAAAGAGAAAGACCTAAATACATAAAATCATAAAGGAAAGAAAAGTTACAACCAACACCACAGCAATTCTAAAGATCATAAGAAATTACTATGACCAGTTGATTGTTCTTTTATTGTTGAATCATATGAGCTGCTAATATATATTGTCAATCAAGCCCTTGTCAATCACATCATTTGCAAATATTTTCTTTTCGTCCATGGCTGGCTTTTTGTTCTACTTTATTCCATGTAGTATTTCAAGTTTTAGCTATAGCATCAAATATGAAAAACCAATAATAGAAATCCATCAAGGAAAAGGAGAAACAAAACTGTCACTGTTTGAAAGTGACATGATACTATATACAAAAAATCCTATAGCTTCTACCAAAAATCTGTTCAAATTAATACATTAATTCAGTGAAATTACATAATACAAAACTCATATACAGAAATCTGTTGTGTTTCTGTATACTAATAACAATCTATCAGACAGAGAAATGAAGAAAGCAATCACATTTAAAATTGTATTAAAAAGAATAAAATACCTAGGAAAAACCTAAAGGAGTTAAAAGAGTTGTATTATGAAAACTATAAGACACTGATGAAAAAAACTGAAGATTATACAAACATGGAAAAATGTACTTAGCTCATGTTTGGAAGAATTAATATTGTTAGAATGACCATAGTACACAAAGCACTCTATATAATTCCTATCAAGATATCAAAATTATTTTTCACAGACTAGAATGATCATAAAATTTGTATGGAACCACAAAAGACTCAAATTAAGCACAGGAATATTGAGAAAGCATGAAGCTGGTGACATCATGCTCTCTGCTTGCAAACTATACTACAAAACTACAAAAATCAAAACAGTATTGTACTGGTACAAAATGAGACACAAAGATCAGTAGATCAGAATACTTCAGTTCAGTAGCTCAGTCGTGTCTGACTCTTTGCGACCCCATGAGTGGCAACATGCCAGGTCTCCCTGTTCATTACCATCTCTCAGAGTTCACTCAGACTCACGTCCATCGAGTCAGTGATGCCATCCAGCCATCTCATCCTCGGTGTCCCCTTCTCCTCCTGCCCTCAATCCCTCCCAGCATCAGAGTCTTTTCCAGTGAGTCAACTCTTCGCGTAAGGTGGCCAAAGTACTGGAGTTTTAGCTTTAGCAACATTCCTTCCAAAGAATACCAAGACTGACCTCCTTCAGAATGGACTGGTTGGATCTCCTTGCAGTCCAAGGGACTCTCAAGAGTCTTCTCCAACACTACAGTTCAAAAGCATCAATTATACAGTTCAAAAGCATGAATTCTTTGGTGCTGAGCCTTCGTCACAGTCCAACTCTCAACATCCATACGTGACGACAGGAAAAACCATAGCCTTGACTAGTCGGACTTCAGTCGGCAAAGTAATGTCTCTGCTTTTGAATATGCTATCTAGGTTGGTCATAACTTTTCCTCCAAGGAGTAAGCGTCTTTTAATTTCATGGCTGCAGTCACCATCTGCAGTGATTTTGGAGCCCCCAAAATAAAGTCTGACACTGTTTACACTGTTTCCTCATCTATTTCCCATGAAGTGATGGGACCGGATGCCAAGATCTTCATTTTCTGAATGTTGAGCTTTAAGCCAACTTTTTCACTCTCCTCTTTCACCTTCATCAAGAGGCTTTTAGCTCCTTTTCACTTTCTGCCATAAGGGTGGTGTCATCTGCATATCTGAGGTTATTGATATTTCTCCTGGCAATCTTGATTCCAGCTTCTGTTTCTTCCAGTCCAGCATCTCTCATGATGTACTCTGCATAGAAGTTAAATAAGCAGGGTGACAATATACAGCCTTGACGTACTCCTTTTCCTATTTGGAACCAGTCAGTTGTTCCATGTCCAGTTCTAACTGTTGCTTCCTGACCTGCATAGAGGTCAGGTGGTCTGGTATTCCCCTCTCTTTCAGAATTTTCCACAGTTTATTGTGATCCACACAGTCAAAGGCTTTGGCATAGTCAATAAAGCAGAAATAGATGTTTTTCTGGAACTCTTGCTTTTTTCATGATCCAGCAGATGTTGGCAATTTGATCTCTGGTTCCTCTGCCTTTTCTAAAACCAGCTTGAACATCAGGGAGTTCACGGTGCATGTATTGCTGAAGCCTGGCTTGGGGAATTTTGAGCATTACTTTACTAGCATGTGAGATGAGTGCAACTGTGCCGTAGTTTGAGCATTCTTTGGCATTGCCTTTCTTTGGGATTGGAATGAAAACTGACTTTTTCCAGTCCTGTGGCCACTGCTGAGTTTTCCAAATTTGCTGGCATATTGAGTACAGCACTTTCACAGCATCCTCTTTCAGGATTTGAAAGAGCTCCACTGGAATTCCATCACCTCCACTAGCTTTGTTCGTAGTGATAGGGAGTTGAGAAATAAATTGACACTTATATGGTCAATTAATTTGCAACAAAGGAGGCAAGAATATACAGTGTATAAAAGACAGCCTCTTCAATAAATAGTGTTAGAAAAGCTGAACTAATAAATGCAAAATAATCAAACTGGGATACTTTCTCACACTATATCCAGAATCAAACTCAAAATGGTTAAAGACTAAGTATAAGATGCAAAACCATACTATTCCCAGAAAAAAACATAAGCATTATGCTTTCATAATGGTCTTAGTAATATATATATATTTAAATCTGTCTTCTCTAGGCATGGGAAACTAAAACAAAACTAAATGGGAATACATCAAACTTAAAAGCTTTTGCACATGAAAGGAAACTGTCAACAAAACTGTCAAGAAATGGCCACCTAATGAATGAGATAAAATATTTACAAATAAAGGATTAATATCATATATATATATATATATATATAAAGAACTCATACAACTCACCATCAAAACAAACAATCTGATTAGAAATTGAAAAGAGGACCATAATAGACATTACTCCAAAGGAGACATACAGATGGGCATCTAACACATGAAAAGATGCTAAAAATGACCAATAATCAAGCAGTTGCAATCAAAGTCACAATGAGATATCATTTTACACCTGGTAGAATAGCTGTTGTAAAATAATAGACATTGGTGATAATGAAAAAGGATGAAGAGGAAACATCTGTGCACTGTTGGTGAGATTTTAAGTTGATGCAACTGTATGGGTAACAGTATGGAGTTTCCTCAAAAAGTTAAAAGTAGAAATATCATAGGATCCAGCAATTTTACTTCTGGATGTTTACTCAAAGAAAATGAAACACAAGTTCAAAAATATATATTTGAATGTACATGCAGCATTATTTTGGAGAGGAAAATGGCAACCCACTTCAGTATTCTTGCCTGGAGAACCACAGGAATGGAGGAGCCTGGTGAGTTGCCATCTATGGGGTTGCACAGAGTCGGACAGGACTGAAGTGACTTAGCAGCAGCAGCAGCATAATTTACAATTGTCAAGATATGGAAGCAACCTACATATCTATCAATAGACAACTGGATAAAGTGTAATGTGTGGGTGTGTATATGCATATATATATACACAGCCATCCCAGTGACCCAGGCAACATCCCATGAAGAAGAACCATTTAATCAATCCACATAATAAATAGATAATGAGTTGAAGTTATTTTTAAGCCATGAAGTTTTAAGAATTCTTTGATACATAGCGATAAAGCAACTGACACTGAAACCAAACAAAAAGAGGGATGGAGACCAAATATATATTACTTATTATAAATTACACTGTCACAGGTAAACCTGTGAACTAATTGAAATGATTTTAAGATGAACTTGGGTCAAAATTGCCTTTTATTACCAGTTCTTGTGCCTCCACTCTAAGTGAAGGAACATGATGTCATCTCACATCTCCTATCACCCCCTGTAACCAAACAGCTCTCATAATTTTCTCCACTGTAAGTTTTTGTTGGTAAATGGATATAGGTCTTTTTAGGAAAAGGACTGGAAGAACGTTTGTTTTATATTTTTCAGTGATATTTCAGAATCAGTTCTCCAGAGACCAAGATTCTCCTTTAGTTGGTAGACTCAGGGTCTGAAAACAAGCTAAGGTTAGCACATGGGTAAGAAACAATGTTTTTTGCTTTGAAGTTAATTCTGTTTGCTGTGTGTGTTTATATATTTTTGCTTCACAGCTGAATTCTACCAAAAATTTCGAGAAGAGCTAACATCTATCTTACTGAAACTATTCCAGAAAATTGCAGAGGAAGGTAAACTTCCAAACTCATTCTATGTGGCCACCATCACCCTAATTCCAAAACCTGACAAAGACATACAAAAAGAAAACTACAGGCCAATATCACTGATGAACATAGATGCAAAAATTCTTAACAAAATTCTAGCAATCAGAATCCAACAACACATTAAAAGATCATACATCATGACCAAGTGGGCTTTATCCCAGGGAGGCAAGGATTCTTCAAAAATCAATAGTAGTATGATATGTAAAGAATGCCATTGTTAGATCAATAAAAAGATACCCCACCCCGACCCCACACTGTAGCAGATAAAAAAGGTCTTTGTAGAAAATTAAGTCTTATCAAAGGAATCATCAAAAATGTAGTGGAAAATCTATGCATTTTAAATGAATGTATCATTTAAGATGAATTTGAAATTGAAGACAGGAAAATAATATTGGATGAATACTTCATTTTTTCTTCAAATAATTGAAGCATTTTCCCTGTGGGCAAAGATGGAAGGCATGGGAATTGAGAGCTAAGTATCAGAACAGAGTTCTGTTAAGGCGATGTTGACAGAGACCAACACTATTGTGTTTCTTTTGTTTCTTTGTTTTTATTTTACCTGGGATGATCTATATACCACTGTTCCTAAGTAAGCCTGTCCTGGTGGCTCGGGGGTAAAGAATCCACCTGCAATGCAGGAGAAGCAAGAGACTCAGGTTTGATCCCTGGATTGGGAAGATCGCCAGGAGGAGGGCATCGCAATTCACTCCAATATGCTTGCTTGGAAAATCCCATGGACACAGGAGCCTGACGGACTATGGTCCATGGTCTCTCAAGGAGCTGGACAAGATTGAAGTGACTGGGCAGGCATGCATGTTCCTAATTAAGAAACAAAGTGTTCCAAGAAGTCAAACTTAGAAAAATAATCATGACTAAATAGATGTTATTGAAATGTTATGTATTGAGAATAGTGATTAGAAAAAATGATATTTTTGAAAATATTATATGAAGCTGAGAAGTGGTGCTTTGGTACCAATGCATGGCAGGGAAAGATGCCTATGTGATGACGGATAATTCACATACAAAAACTGTTTGCAGGTATTTTGTTCAGGAATAAAGGAGGGAGACCATAAATAATGTCACAATGTGCCTTGCATTTTCTGGCTGAAAGAAATAGATTGTGTTCTCCCAATCTAGTGAAAAATAACAAGTACAAAAAAAAAAGTAATGTCTGATATTAAAATGTGTCATGTATTTCATCATTAATTCATAAAATATTTACAAACCCCATACATACCAGGACTTTCTTCCACAATGAGGATAAGAGCACAGTGCTTACTCCTCAAGTGCCCATCCTAATGGTGAAGAAGGCCTGTATACATTTAAGGAGGACAGTATTATAGTGAGATTTTATATAAATATATGATTGGGACTTTGTAGCACTGTGTTCAGTTCTGTATGTCAGCTCTTCAGAGGAATATTAGCCAAATAGATTTAAAATACATACAGAGGAAACTTAAAGTTATAAACCATGTCATAGAATAAATTGTTGGAATGCTGCTGCTAAGTTGCTTCAGTCATGTCCAACTCTGTGTGACCCCATAGATGGCAGCCCACTGGGCTCTGCCATCCCTGGGATTCTCCAAGCAAGAACACTGGAGTGGGTTGCCATCGCCTTCTCCAATGCATGAAAGTGAAAAGTGAAAGTAAATAGTCACCTTCATAAGACTAAAATTTTAAGAAGTATACATTTTACTTGCAAAGTTCTTAAGGAGAAACTTTCAAATACCTTGTGTCAAGTTATTGACACAAGGTATTTACAGAAATGCAAAATACAAAGTTAGATACCCTCCTTCATTTAGAAATAGATCAAAGATGTTTTGGGACTATTTATTTTTATTTTTATTTTTTTATCCGTGTACTTTTTAAAGAAATTTTTATTTATTTATTTATTTTTAAATTACAATACTGTATTTGTTTTGCCATACATTGACATGAATCAGCCACAGAGTAGCGGAGACATTACTTTGCCTACTAATGTCCGTCTCAAGGCTATGGTCTTTCCAGTAGTCATGTATGGATGTGAGAGTTGGACTGTGAAGAAGGCTGAACACCGAAGAATTGATGCTTTTGAACTGTGGTGTTAGAGAAGATTCTTGAGAGTCCCTTGGACTGCAAGGAGATCCAGCCAGTCCATTCTGAAGGAGATCAGCCCTGGGATTTCTTTGGAAGGAATGATGCTAAAGCAGAAACTCCAGTACTTTGGCCACCTCATGTGAAGAGTTGACTCACTGGAAAAGACTTTGATGCTGGGAGGGATTGGGGGCAGGAGAAGAAGGGGATAACAGAGGATGAGATGGCTGGATGGCATCACTGACTCAATGGACGTGAGTCTGAGTGAGTTGGTGATGGACAGGGAGGCCTGGCATGCTGCGATTTATGGCGTCGAAAAGAGTCGGACATGACTGAGCGACTGAACTGAACTGATATATACATACACACACACACACACATACACACACACACACACACACATATATATATATATGGCTTCCTGGGTAGCTCAGCTGGTCAAGAATCTGCCTGCAATGCAGAAGACCCTGGTTCGATTCCTGGGTTGGTAAGTCCCCCTGGAGTAGGGATAGGTTACCCACTCTAGTATTCTTGGGCTCCCCCTCATGGCTCAGATGGTAAAAAATCTACCTGCAATGTGGGATACATGGGTTCAATCCCTGGATTGGGAAGATTCACTGGAGAAGGGAAAGGCTACCCACTCTAGTATTCTTGGGCTTCCCTGGTGGCTCAGATGATAAAAAAATCCACCTGCAATGCGGGATACCTGGGTTCAATCCCTGGGTTGGGAAGATCCCCTGGAGGACAGCATGGCTACCCACTCCAGTATTCTCGCCTAGAGAATACTCATGGACAGAGGAGCCTGGCGGGCTAGAGTCCATGGGGTTGCAAAGAGTCAGACATGATTGAATGGCTAAGCACAGCACAGTAATAATTTATATTTATATAAACTATATATATATATATATATATAAACTGTATATATGTAAACTATTATATATATGTAAACTATATATAATAGTACTATTACTGACATTATATATATAGCTATTATAGACATTAAAAGTAAGTGAAATCTTGCCATTTGTAATAAAATGGATGAATCTAGGAGAAATAAGTCAGACAGTGAAAAACAAGTACTGCATCATCTCATATGTGGAATCTAAAAAACAAACCAAACAAATGAAAACAGGCTTATAGATATAGAGTGGTGGTTGCCAGAGAGTGGGAATGGGCAAAATAGGTGAAGGAGATTGAGGGTTACAAACCTCGAGTTATAAATAAGCCATGGGATATAATATACAGTGGCAGAAATTTAATCAGTAAGATTGTAATAACTTTATATGAGGATGCATGGTTTCTAGATTTAATGTGCTGATCATTTCATTTATATATGTAAATACCAAACCACTATGTAGTATGTCTGAAACTAAAATAATATTGTGTGTATCAACTGTATTTCAGGGTATGTTTTTAAAAAAAGAGGCGATTGAAAGTTCCAGAAAACATATAGTATCCACAAAGAAGCAGAGGAATCAGAACAATTTTCATGAAGCACTGCACTCAGTGTGGAGTGAGGATAAAGGAGTCCAGAAAAGTAAGAAGAGAACTGATCACTCATGAAAGATTTTGTATTTCTGCGAAGCGGTACCCATGAAGTACTCTATATACTTTCTTCTAGGGCAACAGAAAGCCATTGCCAGGCCGAGTTTTCAGTAGAGACATTGATAGGTGATTGATATTTGTCTTAAGTTTAATTTTTGCTGCATGTTAGATTATGGAGGAAGTTACAGCAAAGGTAGTGAAGAGGCTGCTAAGAATCATCCGTGTTATAGGGATGAGTAGTTTGAAGAAGAGGAGCTTTGGAGGGTGGCAAGAAGAATACAGAGTCAAAGGACCCTGAGGGATGGGCCGAGGAGGGAGGTGGGAGGGGGTTTAGGATGGGGATCACATGGACACTCACGGTTGATTCATGTCAGCGTATGGCAAAAGCCACTACAATATTGTAAAGTAATTAGCCTCCAATTAAAATAAATAGATTAATTTTTTTAAAAGAAAGACTATAATAGTAGTACTTGGAGGAGTGATGGGGTGTGAAATTGAGGCAAAGGAAAACAGAAATTCTGTTCTCAGTTCTGCAGGTGTTGCCGTGCACAGGGTAACTGCTCAGGGAATGAGTGAATGCTGAAGACTAATTTGAGCCCAGCTCACCTAGTGTTTTCCCTGGCAAGGCCTGTGTCTGCCAAGAGGAAGGAGGAAGCTTTCCTAAATTACACAGAGGTGCCTTGTGGGGTTGGTGGCCCTGGGCGAATAGTCAACAATAAGTGAGGTTTCTGGTTTGGACAATTGGTAGCACCACAAGCTGAGACCAGGAACGGAAGTGGCCCTGGAGAGGAAAATAATCAGTACAGTTTTCACTTAAATTCTAATAAAAAACATGATGTAATATTTTTAAAAAAGCAGAAATTGAGTCTTTGAAAGGGCAGATGTTTTTCTCAAGGACATATATTTACTAAATGGTAAATATCAGATTGAGATCCTGATACTATATCTTTCATTTCCTGTATTTTCAAAACATTCATTCCCTGTATTTTCAAAACATTAGGAAAGACAAAAATGACATTAACATATTCTGGGGACTATTCCATTATGAAAATGGATGTGTATTCATTTGGGAAATGTACTTGAATAATGGTTAAATCATTTATATCTTTAAACTTTTGAATATTTAGAAACTATTAATTTTAATAAATTTCTTTTCAACTAAGCTTTCTTTTTGATATTCCTCTCCTCACACTTGCTGTTCTACTACCTTTATCTCTTTTCTCTAAATCCTTCTCTCTGTCTTACAAGCTTTAACTGCAGCCTCACTTCTTCCATAAAAGTGATTCTGAGCATCCTCCTTGATATAAATATTTCTTTCATGAGCTCCCTGGCATCTTGTATATACCACTTTTAAATGAATTATCACAACTTCCCTATTAGTTGGTTTACTTTTGATTTTGTATTCCTAGTACCTGGCAAATAGCTCCTATTCAGTAAAGGGTGTTTGATAAACTATTGTGTAAGCCAAGGCCCACCTCTTCCAATAAGCCTTTACTCAGTAGGTTCTCTAGTCCTGTGACTCACAGGCACAAAAATGAAGACGAGTTTTAAAAATTCCATATTTCCATGCCCTTCTTCAGATCTATTGAATCCAGGACAGGGCCAAGGAATCTGGACTTCTAAAATTTTTCCCACATGACTATGCAGTCAGCCCAGCCTTGGCATTTGGGGCCACAGCTCTAGTCTACCAGTTTCATTTGATCCAACACTTCCACCAATGTGTCATTATAGTTATATATTTTATATTCTGGTTATGTAATTTTTATATCTTTATTAAATAGTCTTTAGATTTGTATCTGTATCAGAGCTGTTTGAAATAGTGCCAGACACCCAACAGGGTGATTATGACATGTTTCTTCATAGTTACAGGACAATATTTGCCTATATTACATTTTGAATTTATTAATTTACTTGGAATCCTTTCGTTTTAAAAATCTCTGCATGTCACACTTTGTATACTAAGTGATATCTGTATAAACATACACGTGAAGCAGGTGTTTTTCTACTTATTGCTACAACATATATTTTTATATGATCATATTACTGAAAATAAAAAACCATTTTTATCTTGCCATCTGTTGTACGCGTTATAAATCTGGCTAACAGAGAATCTGTCTGGGCTGAGGCCAACAGAACTGTTTAACTTCTGCCTTGTTTGTGTCATAACAACACAGCTAATGTCAACATGGCTTTATTTGCTCTTGTTCTAAAAACGCTAACCAGAATCCATGGAGATACCTTGTAAATCATCTATACTTTCTTGTGTGCCATTAAGGAAGTGTTGACATTTTTAAAAGGAAATTTTTCTGACTGCAGTAATTTTAACACTGAGCACCCAAATCATATTTAAATCGACGTTATACATATTTTTGAAAAATGTATTTGCTCCAGAATACCACTTATTTTTCAACAAGCATAATTGAACAAAATGAGAAATTTGCTCTGACTTAACCTCATAAACTTCAGTGTTTTGACATTTTGCCATTGAAGTATCTATTATCATTTATAGAGCATGTTTTGTGCTTTTGTTCCCATTTTGTTTGTTAGTAATCTGGAAAACCTAGCATTTCTTGATGCAATAAATGACTGAGTCAATAATGTAATCATAATTTTCTGATGATTCCGCAACACATATGCAGCTAAAGTGGCATCATTCCAGCTGCTCTTACTAAGTCTTTTATACTCCCAGTGCTTTCCGATCTAAGGTTTATCATTTGTTCTTCCCTCCAAAGTGTGCCGCTTCCTAGAGCTGAGATTGCTGAAATCGTTCATGTTAATTGCAACATGCCAAGATTTTCCTGTTCATTTCTGAAGTGTGACATTTCCCAAATAACCTCACAGCAATCCTTCTATAAAAGGAAAGCACTCTTCTGGAAAAAGTTACCTTTTTTTTTTTTTCTTTCTAGCTGATTATTTCCTGTGTGGAATGAGTCACTGAACCTGTCTCTGTTGTACTGTCAGGTCATGTAATTGCTCATATCACAGCCTTGGTGTCCCTGCCTCCACTCTTTCTAATTGTACTCTATCCTCCATAAAATTGCCATGATAATTTCTTTTTAAAAAAACATTATGTTTAGGTCATTCTCCCTGGTGGCTTAAATAGTAAAGAATCTGCCTGCAATGCAGGAGACTGGGGTTTGACCTCTGGGTTGGGAAGATCCCCTGGAGGAGGGCATGGCAACCCACTCCCATTATTTTTGCCTGGAGGATCCCATGAACAGAGGAGCCTGGCGAGCTATAGTCCAGGGGTCACAAAGAGTTGGATGCAACTGAGTAACGGACACTTTCACTTTCATTCTCTTGAGAGCACCACTTTATGAGAAATTCTTCCTTTTATTTAAACCAAGTATGAATTTTTCAGTCTACATTTCAGAGCCCTCTACCAACAGGCCACCTCAGGGTCATTCTGTTTTATTGTTTGTTGTTGCCCATGTGCTCTTGTTTCCTAGCAAATCCATTTTAATTTAAATTTCTGAACTTGTTCCCACTTTCCATACTCAGTCATGTTCAGGGCATTCCATCTTAATCACTTCTTTGTTTTGTGCTCCCTCCATGTTCAGAAGCAGCTAAAGGAAATTTTAATTTCTGAAAATATTTGTGAAGCTCTATATCTGGCAAGGCAGATCACAACTTAAATTTACTAGAGGGAGCTCAATATTTAAGACGACTTTGCTAGAAATTATTCTATTTAAGAAACTAAGAGTTGTTTTAAAAATAAAACAAATACTTTTTCCTGCTAATTAGAAGTTTTAGTTGCTGATTTTTCCTACAAATAAAGACCTCCTGTATAGCACAGAGAACTCTGCTCAATATTATGTGACAACCTAGTTGGGAGAACTTGGGATTGGATACATGTATGTGTATAACTGAATCACTTTGTTGGGCAGCTGAAACTAACACAAAATTGATAATCAGTTATACTTCAATATAAATTAAAAAGTAAAAAGTACAGAAAAATAATATAGAATAATAAAAGGTTAGCTTTAGGAGATTATTTAGTCTCAAACACTAATTTTAAAGAAATGAGATTCTGCCATCTTATTAGTAATTTATATCACATTACTTATAAGTTATCTTCTAATTGATTTCTTCATATTTTATATCTTGCTTTCCTCCCTGTTCCTCCTGTGTTTTCTTTTACAGTTAATGGTACTATCATCTATCCATTCTAAGCCAGGAACTTAGAAGTCATCAAGATCCACTCTCTGGTTCAAATCAACACTAGGATCTCTTTGACTAGACTAATCCCCCTGAGGGTATTAGTAGTACCCATTTTTCATCCTGTCTCCCCTACCTAAATACAGTACCTGGAATATAGGATACAGTCAATAAATACTTCAATTAATGAATAAGGATGATCCATATCTCTTCCCTATATGTAAACCAATATCAAGTCCTGTTGATTTTATCCTCTAGATAGTTATTCAGTCTGTTTTCTCTCCTCACCCCTGTTATTCAGGTGCTTGTCATCTTTTACCTAGGCTCTTGAGATAATCTCTGTATCCAGTCTTATTCCTCACCCCTACCATCCCCGTTTTTCAAACTGATTAATCTTCAATTAAAATATGTCAGTGCTACTACTTGATAAATCCTTTCAATGGCTTTATATCACCCACAGGGTGGTCTTTCAGCCCATCAGCCCTGGGACCTTCTGAGTTTAATCTTCAGCATTTGGCTCCCTCCTAACTTTTCAGCTTCAGCTCTTGTCACTCTCTCACTGCTCTTTCTAAGTAATACTTTTAATTCCTTGTTACACCATGAGTTATATTCATATAGGAGATGAGCTCTTAGCCTAGCCTAAAGAAAGGGCCAACAGATTCCTGAAGAAGAAGACACATTGAAAGGAACTGAAAGATTAGTAAGAGTCAGTGGGAAAGAAGGAAAGCCTTAGAGAAAAAGTGTTCCTTTTGCATTCTTAGTTATAATTTTTCAATCTATTTCAATTTATTGCCTGAAGTATAAGCCAGATGCTTCATGAAGTTTCAATTAGTTAGGTCATTGTAGCTGGCTGAATGAGTTTTCAGTCATTTACTCATGCAATAATTATTCATTTAGTTCCTTTTTTATGTGTTGCAAGCACTCTATTACACACGAGAAGCATAGATGTGGGAAAATAAGGCACATAGCTTGATCTCATGGAACAGAGACATAGTTATGACTCTGCTGCCCTTCACAGCCTAAAACCTAAAAGCTTGATTGGACTGACAGAGAAAACCAGAAATTCCAAATATAATTTTTAGCTTCATATCTATGTGAATATTGTGCTGATTCAATAAGGAATGGATAACGAGTCACCTCCTCACTAAATGTGGTAAGAATACTGGATAATTTTAACCCTTTGCCAATGATACTATCATATAGAGGAAGCACAAGAGATCAGATTAGGGGTTACTGTAATAATGGCTGATGGACAGTTTTGGTTTCAAGCTTGGAAGCAGTCTAAGAAAAGTCATAAAAGCTTTTAAATAAATGTCAGTATCATCACAGGAGTTCTTTAGATGGAATTGGTGTTTGCTATACCTTTAAGGAATAAAACAGTCCTCTAAGAGGCTTCACACATCCTTAACAACCTCTCTTACTATCTTAGAAGCTCTGCTGGATACATGTGTTCAAGATGATGTGGTTTCAATGCCAAATGTTTCTTTAAGGTAGACTGAGACACAAAAACTAGTCTTGAAATTTTCTAGTTTTGATTTCTCAAGGAGATAAAGCTTAAAGCTTTCCTGTGTAGCTAAACTCATTTAGTATTACACTTCATATTGACTAGGTGTTTTATGAATAGCAAAAAACATGTAAACAATATATTTGCTGCCATTCTGGAAGTATTTTATTTCAGATCTGATATGATCAGTTTACCATATTGTTTCAAATCCATATTTGCAGTATCTAAAAAGAATTTTTACTAAAATCTTCCTATATTTCAATTCCTACTCAGTAATTCCTGAATGATATTTTATTTCAATATTTTTATGCTTTTAATTTATTCATGTAGGAAATATGCCAAATCTTTTAGTACCTTATGTCCATTTTCTTCATGGTGAAACTATGTACACATAACCATATATGGGGCTTCCCTGGTGGCTCAGAGATTAAAGCGTCTGCAATGCAGGAGATCTGGGTTCGATCCCTGGGTCGGGAAGATCCCCTGGAGAAGGAAATGGCAACCCACTCCAGTATTCTTGCCTGGAGAATCCCATGGATGGAGAAGCCTGATGGGTACAGTACACAGCATCGCAAAGAGTTGGACATGACTGAGTGACTTAACTTTCTAACTTAACTTTAACAATCATATTAGTTCATAAATAAAATTTTTAAAAGATGAGTGATCTATATTTTATTAGGGAGAAACCAGAAGTAAGTAAACATGAGAGAGAAAGATGAAATAAAACCTATACATGTTCTCAGGTAGGGATCAGAAGCCAAATGGAGACAGAGACAAAGTTATGAGTCAAGTGTGTAACCATAGTTACTAAGGTTACCAAATGTTACGTTAACCAAGACAAAGATATCAAAAATTCAGCTACAACTCAGAGTAAATAGTATAAAAGAAATCAGTTTAAGAAAAAATGAATCTGATTAGAAAGTAATAGGACTTGCCTTGGAAAATAAGAGAAAGCTAAAATTACAGGAAAATCAGCATTCTGCCATTAGCACCACCCTTATGATAACCCTTTTGAGGATGTAGTTTATTGACATATATACATTGTAATGCCTAGATTTGATAAAGGTGTTCAGTTTGCTTGCTTTTCATGTCAAAAGCACTCATCAGGGCTAGGTACCTGACGTTATTAGCTAACAAAACTCTAAGCATTTTCTTTGAATTCAATTCTTTGAAGTAGTATTCTTCTCATTCTTTCATAATTAGTTAGGATAAAGTAAAATCTACTTGACCCAGACAAGTTTCAACATACTTAACACAGAAATAGAAAAAAACAGTTTTTAAAATTCAGTGTGTTGGAAAAGCTTATGATATGTGCAGTTGGACTTAGCTGAGTGTTATCCAGTCCGATGAAATCTAGTAAGGGTTATAAGGTATTCATTGATATCAATGAGCTATTATGTTTATAGATGCTTTTAATGTCTTAGAATATGGATCTGTTTCATATGTTCACACTGGGGCTCTAGAAAGAATAACATGAGGGAGATTAAAGAAATAAAACGAGGAGAGTGGTTTGAAAAGAATCTCTTGTATACTGTGTACATAACCATTTCACATACTAGCAAGGTAATGCTCAAAATCTTTCAGACTAGGCTTCAACAGTCATGAACCTCCATCCACAGTTCTTCAGGTACTCTATCAGATCTGCTATCTTGTATCAATTTGCCACTGCCACTGTGTAATCATAAGGGCTTATGATCTAGTGGTTTTCCCTACTTTCTTCCATTTAAGTCTGAATCTTGCAATAAGGAGTTCATGATCTAAGCCACAGTCAGCTCCTGGTGTTTTTTTTTTTTGTTTTGTTTGTTTGTTTGTTTGTTTTTGACTGTATAGAGCTTCTCCATCTTTGGCTGCAAAGAATATGATCAATCTGATTTTTGTGTTGACCATCTGGTGATGTCCACGTATAGAGTCTTCTCTTGTGTTGTTGAAAGAGAGTGTTTGCTAGGAGTGTGTTCTCTTGGCAAAACTCTACTAGCCTTTGCCCTGCTTCATTTTGTACTCCAAGGCCAAACTTGCCTGTTATTCCAGGTATCTCTTGACTATCTACTTTTGTATTCCAGTCCCTTATGATGACAAGAACATCTTTTTGTGTGTATGTTAGTTCTAGAACATCTTGTAGGTCATCAAGAACTGTTAAACTTCAGGTTTTTGGTGTTAGTGCTTGGAGCATAGACTTGGATGATTAGTGTGATATTGAATGGTTTGCTTTGGAAACGAATGGATCATTCTGTCTTGTTGACTATATCAAAGCCTTTGACTCTGTGGATCACAACAAACTGTGGAAAATTTTTAAAGAGATGGGAATACCAGACCACCTTATCTACCTCCTGAGAAATCTGTATGCAGGTCAAAAAGCAACAGAACTGGACAATTTGGAACGACAAACTGGTTCCAAGTTGGGAAAGGAGTATGTCAAGGCTGCATATTGTCACCCTGCTTAATTAACTTATATGCAGAGTACATCATGACAAATGTGGGGCTGGATGAAGAGCAAGCTGCAATCAAGATTTTCAGGAGAAATATCAATAACCTCAGATATACAGATGACACCGTTATGATCGAAAGTGAAGAGGAACTAAAGACCCTCTTAATGAAAGTGAAAAAGCTGGATTAATACTCAACATTCAGAAAAGAAAGATCATGACATCTGATCCTATCACATTATGGCAAATGGAGAAGCAATGGAAACAGTGACAGGCTTTCTTTTCTTGGACTCCAAAATCACTGCAGATGGTGACTATAGCCACAAAATTAAAAGACGCTTGCTCCTTGAAAGAAAAGCTATGACAAACCTAGATAATGTACTGAAAAGCAGAAATGTCACCCGACAAACGTCCGTCTACTTGAAGCTGTGGTTTTTCCAGTAGTCATGTATGGATGTGAGAGTTGGACCATAAAGAAAGCTGAGTGCTGAAGAATTGATGCTTTTGAACTGTGGTATTGAAAAGATCTTGAGAGTCCCTTGGACTGCAAGGAGATCAAACCAGTTTTTCCTAAAGGAAATCAGTCATGAATATTCATTGGAAGGACTGATGCTGAAGCTGAAGCTCCAATACTTTGACTACCTGATTTGAAGAACAGACTCATTGGAAAAGACCCTGATGTTGGGAAAGATTGAGGGCAAAAGGAGAAGGGAGTGGCAGAGGATGAGATGGTTAGATAGCATCACTAACTCAATGGAAATGAATCTGAGCAAACTCTAGGCAATAGTGAAGGACAGGGAAGCTGGCATGCTTCCTGTGTATCTGTGGAATTGCAGAGAGTCAGACACAACTTAATGACTGAAGAACAACAACAAATGTGAGTTAACTGAATCAAATATGCCATCCAGTAAGGCTTTTAATAAATGAAAAGAAGCAAGTCAGTGACACAGTCTTAGAAAAGCAAAAGTTTAAATCTAAAAATAATAGCCATGGTAGCTTGAGTTTCTTATACACAGATTAAGAGACCCTTAACTCTGCAAAGCTGAGCTAGCACAGAATCTAAAATCTTACTGTAGATAAGAAAAAATAGAGGAAGAAATTTAAGATAGGAAAAAATAGAGGAAGATTTTCACAGACTCAGACTACGGCCTAGGCAAGAGTGGAAAAATCAATCTTATTACAGTATAGGAAAGTGAACATTAAGAGATATGAGTCGGAAAAAGAAAGTAATGCCTGTTGTTTCCATGTAAATACTACTGGAGATCACTGGAGAAATAACTCCAGAAAGAATGAAGGGATGGAGCCAAAGCAAAAGAAATACCCAGTTTTGCATGTGACTGGCAATAGAAGCAAGATCTGATGCTGTAAAGAGCAATATTGCATAGGAACCTGGAATGTCAGGTCCATGAATCAAGGCAAATTGGAAGTGGTCAAACAAGAGATGGCAAGGGTGAACGTCGACATTCTAGGAATCAGCAAACTAAAATGGACTGGAATGGGTGACCATTATATCTACTACTGCAGGAAGGAATCCCTCAGAAGAAATGGAGTAGCCATCATGGTCAACAAAAGAGTCTGAAATGCAGTACTTGGATGCAATCTCAAAAACGACAGAATGATCTCTGTTCGTTTCCAAGGCAAATCATTCAATATTACAGTTATCCAAGTCTATGCCCCAACCAGTAATGCTGAAGAAGCTGAAGTTGAACGGTTTTATGAAGACCTACAAGACTTTTTAGAACTAAGACCCAAAAAGATGTCCTTTTCATTATAGGGGACTGGAATGCTAAAGTAGGAGGTCAAGAAACACCTGGAATGACAGGGAAATTTGGCCTTGGAATGCAGAATGAAGCAGGGCAAAGACTAATAGAGTTTTGCCAAGAAAATGCACTGGTCATAGCAAACACCCTCTTCCAACAACACAAGAGAAGACTCTAAACATGGACATCATGGAATGTGAAGTCAAGTGGGCCTTAGAAAGCATCACTACCAACAAAGCTAGTGGAGGTGATGGAATTCCAGTGGAGCTGCTTCAAATCCTGAAAGATGATGCTGTGAAAGTGCTGCACTCAATATGCCAGCAAATTTGGAAAAGTCAGCAGTGGCCTCAGGACTGGAAAGGGTCAGTTTTCATTCCAATTTCAAAGAAAGGCAATGCCAAAGAATGCTCAAACTACCACACAATTGCGCTCATCTCACATGCTAGTAAAGTAATGCTCAAAATTCTCCAAGCCAGGCTTCAGCAATACATGAACTGTGAACTCCCTGATGTTCAAGCTGGTTTTAGAAAAGGCAGAGGAACCAGAGATCAAATTGCCAACATCCGCTGGACCATGGCAGAAGCAAGAAAGTTCCAGAAAAACATCTATTTCTGCTTTATGGACTATGCCAAAGCCTTTGATTGTGTGGATCACAATAAACTGTGTAAAATTCTTCAAGAGATGGGAATACCAGACCACCTAACCTGCCTCTTGAGAAATCTGTATGCAGGTCAGAAAGCAACAGTTAGAACTGGACATGGAACAACTGACTGGTTCCAAATAGGAAAAGGAGTACGTCAAGGCTGTATATTGTCACCCTGCTTATTTAACTTCTATGCAGAGTACATCATGGGGAATGCTGGACTGGAAGAAACAGAAGCTGGAATCAAGATTGCTGGGAGAAATATCAATAACCTCAGATATGCAGATGACACCACCGTTATGGCAGAGAGTGAAGAGGAGCTAAAAAGCCTCTTGATGAAAGTGAAAGAGGAGAGCGAAAAAGTTGGCTTAAATCTCAACATTCAGAAAATGAAGATCATGGCATCCAGTTCCATCACTTCATGGGAAATAGATAGGGAAACAGTGTCAGACTTTATTTTTGGGGGTTCCAAAATCACTGCAGATGGTGACTGCAGCCATGAAATTAGAAGATGCTTACTCCTTGCAAGAAAAGTTATGACCAACCTAGATAGTATATTCAAAAGCAGAAACATTACTTTGCCGACTAAGGTCCGTCTAGTCAAGGCTATGGTTTTTCCTGTGGTCATGTATGGATGTGAGAGTTGGACTGTGAAGAAGGCTGAGCGCCGAAGAACTGATGCTTTTGAACTGGGGTGTTGGAGAAGACTCTTGAGAGTCCCTTGGACTGCAAGGAGATCCAACCAGTCCATTCTGAAGGAGATCAGCCCTGGGATTTCTTTGGCAGGAATGATGCTAAAGCTGAAACTCCAGTACTTTGGCCACCTCATGCAAAGAGTTGACTCATTGGGAAAGACTGATGCTTGGAGGGATTGGGGTCAGGAGGAGGAGGGGATGACCGAGGATGAGATGGCTGGATGGCATCACGGACTCGATGGACGTGAGTCTGAGTGAACTCTGGGAGATGGTGATGAACAGGGAGGCCTGGCGTGCAGCGATTCATGGGGTCGCAAAGAGTCGGACACGACTGAGCTACTGAACTGAACTGAACTGAAGAGTAAAAAAAAAAATAGATTTAAGTGAACTCTTGACTATTGGATACCTAACCAGTGGAGAGAGAAGAATCAAAAACACAAAGTTATTAAACTTTGTGACTGGAAGGATGATTACAGAGAGAGGTGTTAGTGGAGCCAGAAGATTAATTTAGTTCAGCAAAGTGACTTAAGAATAGGTTTATGAGAGCCTTACCTTTCATATCAAAATGTGTGTATTTTAATTTGCAAGCAATGAGGAGTGAATGAAGGATGGTGGGCAAGAGAATGATATGCAGAGCACTGTTTTGAAAATTTCACCATGCATTCTTATGCAACACAGCTTAGAGAAAAGAAGTGCCAATAAGCAAAAAGACTAATTGTGTGTGTGTGTGTGTATGTATGTGTGTGTGTGTGTGTGTGTGTGTATGGTGGTGTTTTAGTCACTAAGTTGTGTCTGACTCTTGCAAGCCCATGGACTGTAGCCCACCAGGCTCCTCTGTCCATGGGATTTCCCAGGCAAGAATACTGGAATCAGTTGTCATTTCCTTCTCCAGGGAATCTTTCTGACCCAGGGATCAAACCTGCATCTCCTACACTGCAGGTGGATTTTTACCAGTGCATGCGTGCATGCTCAGTTGCTTCAGTTCTTTCCAAGTCTTTGTGACTCTGTGGACTGTAGCTTAACAGAATCCTATGTCCATGAAGATAGTTCAGGCAAGAATACTGGAGTGGATTGCCATACCCTCCTCCAGGAGATCTTCCCGACCCAGGAATCAAACGCGCATCTCTTACGTCTCCTGCACTGGCAGGTGGGTTCTTTACCACTAGCGCCACCCAGAAAGCCCTCTTTATCAATATGTACTATAAAACTATATGCACACATGTGCTGTAATTCTATAAGTAGTGTATATAAACATTTCTAAACAATCACTAATTTCCTTCTCCATTCTTTCGTTTTTACTGTATCTTTTCCGGAAAGAATTGAAAATGCTTATACTTTGTCATCTAGTTTCTGTATTATTCTGTTCTCTCCAGTTGTATGGCTTGTTTAACATTTTATCACAACTAAACAAGTCGGAAAAATAAACTTATATTGTCTTTGAAAATAATATGCTATTTGTGTTGATTTGATTGACCATTTTCACTATATTCTTTTATTTGAGCTATGATTTTGAAGGACCGTTCATTGTATGCTTGAGTTTAGAAGCTGATTAAGATTTTTGGACTGTAAGTAGAAACTTGAACAGAAGTGGGATCTAATTTTTAAAATAATATTTGAAATTTTCCCATGGAACTTAATGTTTATGACTATAGATCAGTAATCACTGAAGAATTTGCTAGGGAAGTGGCAATGAAAATGAAGAGAGAATGATCCATTGGAGAGGCAGCTTTGACTCTGCTTGTGGACTAAGTGGATTTTAGAAATACAGGAAAAGTAATGGTTACTTTTTAACCTGAAGGATTAGGAGAATGGGTTTAACCTTGTAAAGAAAGGAGGATCAAAAAGACAAACTATCAAAGAAGATTTATTTTATATTTGAATAAATGGAATTTGGTTTGGCAGAGAATTTTTATACAGAGGCTAGCAAATTTTCTGAGGGCAAGGAGAGTTAAAAGAAGACATGTTGAAAGAAATGCTCTTGACCATTTCAAAATCGGTAGCAGAATTATTGCTTTGTTGTTTAAACTGCCACAATAGTCATTCTGATAATGGTAGGATTTGTGTAACAGTTTTTCATGTGAAAGCTGACACTCAGATAAGCAGTTGCATGCACCATGCATCACAGCAGTTTTACTAAAACATATCTGTCCAGAAAAACCAGGATTTAGAAACAATGAAATTGTTCCATGTGTGTGATATGCTTTCATGGCTGTTTTTGTGTGTGTGTGTTTATTTTTTTAAATAAATGAGGTCAATGTAAGTGCAATTAGATAAACTCACTCCAAAACACATCTCATTGTAACACAAAATACAGATTCAGGAATATCAGCTACTCTTACTTATTAAACATCAAATCTAATTGTGTAATTTTTGTAGTTATGCTTCAAAATAATGGAAGAAATAATAGGCAAAATTATTTCTTAATGTACACAAATATGCCAGGCTATAAAAGAACCTAGATTTACTATAGCGTGGTTTAATTGCTTGATATAATTTTTGTACTTAATTATAACTTAAGTATTAACATATATTCTCATTAGCGATGGCACCCCACTCCAGTACTCTTGCCTGGAAAATCCCATGGACGGAGGGAGCCTGGTGGGCTGCAGTCCATGGGGTCACGAAGATCAGACACGACTGAGCGACTTTACTTTCACTTTTCACTTTCGTGCATTGGAGAAGGAAAAGGCAACCCTCTCCAGTGTTCTTGCCTGGAGAATGCCAGAGACGGCGCAGCCTGGTGGGCTGCCGTCTGTGGGGTCGCACAGAGTCGGACACGACTGAAGCGACTTAGCAGCAGCAGCAGCAGCAGCTCATTATATTCTGTGACTGTCCTTTAAAATAGTTTAACTTTTAAAGCAAATTTTACTGGAATTATTATGCATTTATTTAAATAATTGGAGATATGAGAACTTTAATGTGAGAGTATATTCTTAAACAGAATTATGGCTTGGCTATTTTTAAGAGGAAAATTTGGAAATTTTCTCATGAGTTCTTTTTTATATGTGTGACTGAAATATGCTATTGAACTTTTTCCGTTTTAATAAGTAAATTATCATATAGCTACAGTTAAATATAACTGAAAAAGTATCACATTATCAATATGTATAGGTTAGAAAGTTAAACTCAGTAGCAGAGATAAAGATCCACTTTGTTAATATTTGGGAAAGCTAGATAATATATCATGAAGAATAACACCAACCCAAATTTTAGCACTACTGTATGATTTCATAGTGCTCTGTCTTGTGCTAGAGACGTCTTCTTGTCTAACCTTGATATGACTGCACCCTGTGCATAAGCAGTAACCTCATTTGGGTCATGAATGTGAATCAGTAGAGTGAAACATGCCACATCTGACCTTGCCATAATGACAAAGCTTTAGACATTTAATGTTGTCTTGCTTATTGAATGTAAGAAATTCATTTGGAGATAACAAACCCATTTTCATCTTTAAAAACATAAATGAATAATGAATTATATCAAAACAAGTGTTTGAATCATCTTGTAAATTTTAATGGCCTTAAGACTGAGTTAAATAGAAGTGATGTGAATCAATTACACTGACATAAAGGGTGAATTTATGGTGCAGATTTAACTACCTTCTGTTACAAATTGTGCCTGGGGAGTTTTATAGTTTTGTTTTCAAGGAGGTGGAATTACTAGGAATTGCATCAGGAATACCAAGCATTATGAGGGTGAGGAATCTCAAATTACTATTATGACTCTCTTCTCTGCTACCTAGCAATGATCAAATATGCAAGTAAAAACCCTATTAAATAGGAAGTTAAAACTAAGAATTGTGGTTAATAGAACTTAACATGAACCAATATTCTCTCAAAATGCTAATGCCCCCTTTGGTTTCATAGACAATTTTAAAAATAAGGTTTACAAAGAAGGAGAGAACTAATAATTTTCTGGAACTATAATGTGACCCAACCCACATGACTTTTGTTGTGTTTAGTCCTTGGAGCTAGGTTCAAAACAGAACTGATGAACATGAACAGCTCCACTGGAAGGCAGACAGCAATGTAATGAATCAAAAATGACTTCAAATATTAACCAAGCAAGGAGAAAGGTGATGGGACCAACTGAAAAGCCATCAGAAAGCCGATGTGCTTAACTCATGGTTGTCCCTGCTTTGAAGACAAGCGCAGCCTTTTGTTTGTCACTGGAAAGATTCAAGAGAAGTTAAATGAACTCATTTCAGGAAGACTGTGGATCAGATATTATATTAAGTAGGGGATCATATATAAATTACATGTAATCCTAAAATTCTTTAATTATTTGGAGATTATGTGTTTATATTAAATTTTGCTTTTAAATGTAAATTCAACTTAAAGTCCAATTTCACCTAATTTAAATAAAGACTTCTCTAGTACACCTATTACATCTTAGAAACTTCACCTGGATTATTACTGATCTTCCCAATAATTTGTAAAATGTTATTCTGTTTTGCAAATTAGAGCTTCAGAGACAATAAACAATGTCTCATAGCTACTAATTGACAAATGTGAGACTTGAAGCCCGTCCATTTCACTACAAAGGCTGTTTTGGTTCCATTTCATCCCTTATCTCCCTTATAGTATGTATATAGAGTAATAAGACAATTTGATTTTTTTTCTTTCCAATTTTTTTGGAATTATAGAATTGTAATCCTGCCTAAATCCAACATATCTAATTTTATGGTATATAGAAGATTTAATGATAACAGATTCAAATAACTTCAGAGTCTTCCTGTGACATGGAATTATCACATAAACATTGACCTAGCACTATCAAATACATTGGGTGAGAATTCACAAACTTTCCTGAGTTGAGGAGTTTTGACTGTGACTTCGTATGAGACTTAACAACCATACTGAAGCAATTTTTCTGGTGATCCATTTTCATGATCAGACTCCACACTTCATATTGATTTCTATAGCTCCACCAGGGAAGCCCAGGAATACTGGAATGGGTAGCCTATCCCTTCTGTAGCGGATTCTCCCAACCCAGGAATTGAACTGGGGTCGCCTGCACTGCAGGCGGATTCTTTACCAGCTGACCTACCAGGGAAGCCCAACTCTATTGTTACACCAGAGGAAATAATTATGAATTTGGTTTCATAATTATTTGAAATGTGTATGTCTAATGAACAAGAATATATGGATCTGTGTCCAGGACAGTATTCATCTCAGAAAACCATTGTTAACTTAAAATACAAGCTTCTACTTCTGGAAAACATACCTTACTTAATCTTTAAGATAAAGGCCATTCAGTGTCAGGGAGGTCCCACTCAAGGTGAAAAATCATGTTACAGTTTATCCCAGTTTACTCTCCTTTGAAAGAATGGGAGTAAAGCGGAAACCACTGCTTTGCTTTTCTCACAGTGGTATGACAGCAGGGGTTGGAAGAGAAGCATTAGAAAGTGATGACGTTAAAATAGGATTGCATTTGTCCCAGTCATAAACTCACAACTAATTATAACTTTGGCTTCCTGGACTACCTGCATTCTCATGACATCGGAGGGAAATTCTTTCCTGGTGCGTGAAATGTAACAAATTGCTTGCCAAAGTTGTATCAGACCAGGAGCTCAGATGTGAGTTGTATACTACATGTTCCTTAGTTTGAACATGTAGTATAAAGTGTAAAACCAATCTTAATCAAATTTAATGTAAACCCAAGGCATATACAGTTGTAGAACTATAAAGATATTTATTCCCTTCAATCAATACACCAAATTTGAAATAATAAACAAATATTATGTAACGAGCCAGTATTTTTAAACAGGTATCTCTAAAGGTAATATTGGAGAAGGCAATGGCACCCCCACTCCAGTACTCTTGCCTGGAAAATCCCATGGACGGAGAACCCTGGTAGGCTGCAGTCCTTGGGGTCGCGAAGAGTCAGACACGACTGAGCGACTTCACTTTCACTTTTCACTTTAATGCATTGGAGAAGGAAATGGCAACCCACTCCAGTGTTCTTGCCTGGAGAATCCCAGGGACGGGAGAGCCTGGTGGGCTGCCATCTATGGGGTCACACAGAGTTGGACACGACTGAAGCGACTTAGCAGCAGCAGCAGCAAAGGTAATATGAGCCTGCTAAATATTTTCTCATGTCTAATGATAAATATATATGAGTTGTATCCCTCTGACACTTTATCTCTCTATTATGTATCTATGTGCCTATCTTTATCAATATCTATCTACCTATCTATCTAGGGAGATGATCTATAGTTATCTATCTAGATAAGTAGATAGATGGTAGACATATAAGGAGATATATAGATATATATATAAACATATAAACACATGTATATACATAAAGCATTTTGAGATAAATATATGTATGCCTTGTGATGTGAGCTCTTGGGATTTACTCTCTATAAAATTTATTTTTAATTGGAGGATAATTGCTTTACAATATTATGTTGATTTCTGCCATATGTCAAAATGAATCATGAAATAGCTTAGACTGTAAACTTAAATTTTGCATTGGCCAACATTACCAATTGGAAAAATTTTTGAGACTGAACAAAAGTAAATCAAATTAAAAACTTACTCTACTTTGCATTTCAGAAAAGCATGTTTTATATATTCTATCACTGTAAATTTATTTCCCTAATTGAGTGTCTTCTTGACCCCAACATTGAATATTGATCCTCTTAGGTGCTAGGATGCTTTTGTGTACATGTGTGTGTGTATGAATATATATGTGTATGATTAGAGCAGTTAATTATTGTTTTAAATTTCTCCTGAACTTCATGTTTTGCTTGGATCTTAGTGTATGTGATGAAATACATCCTTAGAAGCCAGAGTTAGTTTCAAATCTTGGTTCTTACAAACTATGCAAATCTGGTAGTCAGTTAGTCTCCGTAAGACACAGTGTATTACGTCAACAAAGTAGAGATAGTTTTAATACCTGCTTGAAAGGTTATTGTGTGGTTTAGAAATAGTGTATGTAAATTGCTTTGTTCAGTACCTGAATGTTTTTGTAATTTCATATGAAGTCAGAGCAAGCAATTAAAAAATCATATATATATATATATATATATATATATATACACAATAGCAAGCAAATCTTTTCCCTGCATTCATTAATCAATTATTTTGAGATTACTAGATAAACATATAGTAAAAATGTTTAAAGCTTACTTCAAAATGTGTTTTCAGAAATCTATTCAACCCATAATCTCCTGTATGTCATTAAAATCCATTGTTTATGTGATTATAGTGTAATTTATTAAAAAGATGTTAACATATCTTTTGTCCAGTAACTATGCTGAAATCCTAGCTTATTATCATGTAATGTTATTGTATGAAAGTGAAAAGTGAAAGTGTTAGTCGCTCAGTCATGTCCAGCTCTTTGCAACCCCATTGAATACTGGATTGGATTGCCATTCTCTTCTCCAGGGAGTCTTCCCAACCCAGGGATCAACCTCAGATCTATTGCACTGCAGGTAGATTCTTTACCATCTGAGCCACCAGGGAAGCCTATTGTCGTTTTATACTGCTAGAAAAAGACCTTGTATTTCCCACAAGTAACAAGTGATTTCTGATAGAATCTGTAGTTTTTATTTAGTGGATTTGGGGATAACTTTAAACTTTGATTATTTAAAAAATGCCTAACTCAAATTCCTTTTATATGTCTTTAAATAGAATATTTTTGGTGATAAAAATTCTCCCTCCTTTACTCTGATGACTCTGTTTTTATTGGTGTTGAGTAAAATTCATATTTCTTTTCTTTCTCCTGTATTTGCCATTGTTGCTGCTTACATTACTTCCTTGTGCATTGTCATGCTTATTTTTCATCTTGTTCTCTTCTGTTTCCACACCAGGACGGGCTTTATATAAGACCTTTTGTGTTAAATTTATCGACACTGCATTATTTTCCTTTAATATTTAAATTTAAAAATTATGTCACACAAATTTACTGTCATTATTCAGACTGCCCTTCTAGACCAAAATCACCAAAGATCAGGTGTTTCCATTTTCAAAATTTGCTTGCATCTCTATAATTAACCTCTGAATTTTGATTTCTCACCTGGGTTACTTGCCCCACTCCACCCACACCAACCACTCAGACTAAACTGAGGCCCAATTTGATGTTCTTATTCATCTTGCTAATTCTCCCTTAAGATTCTCTCCCTCTTTCCACACAGCCCAAAGATCATGCTTTTCAATAATTTTGGGGTAAATCAGCCCTTCTTCAAAGGTGGCAATATAAAATTTGGTCTATATTTTGTATTCTGTACACTTTTATAATCCAATGGTGATTATGTACTTCTGAGAACCACCATGTCTTACTACTTCCTCTTCCCACCTCAATCAATTAATTTATTTCTTCTGCATGACATTTGATTTCTGTCTCCATCTAAAGCTAATCTACATGTGCTTCTAGATCATAGGTGGTTTTAAAACACATCTGCAAATGTTTTGACACTCCTCTCACAAAATTTGGAAGCTAATTGCCCTCTCCTTGAATCTGGGCAACCCTCATTATTCACTTCCAATGATTTGAGTTGGAGAATGACTTTTTTTGTTCTGACTCATTTTTATATTGCTATTTTGCTTGTTTCTTTAATTATTATTTTTATTTATTTTTACATTTGTATGGTGGTGGTGATTTAGTTGCTAAGTCATGTCCGACTCTTGTGACCCCATGTACTGTAGCGTGCCAGGCTCCTTTGTTTGTAGAATTCTCCCGGCAAGAATACTGGAGTGAGTTACACTTTCCTTCTCTGTGTTAAATTTGTATAAAATTTAAAAATATGACACTTAATTTAGTTATTACAAAATAGTGACTGTGTTCCTTTTGTTGTATAATACATTCCAGTCGTCTGTATTACACCAGTAGTTTATACCTCCCTCTCCCTCACTTTATATTGCCCTGCACCACTAGTTTGCTCTCTATATTACTCAGACTTCTTTTCTATTTTATTCACTCAGTTCAGCCACTCAGTAGTTTCTGACTCTTTGCAACCCCATGGACTGCAGCACACCAGGCTTCCTTGCCCATCACCAACTCCTGGAGCTTGCTCAGACTCATGTCCATCAAGTCGGTGATGCCATCCAGCCATCTCATTCTCTGTGGTCCCCTTCTCATGCTCCCTTCAATCTTTCACAGCATCTGGGTCTTTTCCAATGAGTCAATTCTTCACATGAAGTGGCCAAAGTATTGAAGCTTCATCATCAGTCCTTTCAATGCATATTCAGGACTGATTTAATTTAGGATTGACTGGGTGGATCTCCTTGCAGTCCAAGGGGCTCTCAAGAGTCTTCTCCAACACCACAGTTCAAAACCATCAATTCTTTGGTGCTCAACTTTCTTTATGGTCAAACTCTCACATCCTACGTGACTAGAGGAAAAATCATAGCTTTGACTAGACAGACCTTTGTTGGCAAGTAATGTCTCTGGTTTTTAATATGCTGTCTAGGTTTGCCATAGCTTTTCTTCCAAGGAGCAAGTTTCTTTTAATTTCATGGCTGCAGTCACCATCTGCAGTGATTTTGGAGCCCAAGAAAAGAAAGTCTGTCACTATTTCCATTGTTTCCCTGTCTATTTGCCTGAAGTGATGGGGCCAGATGCCATGATCTTCATTTTTTGAATGTTGAATTTTAAGCCAACTTTTTCACTTTCCTCTTTCACTTTCATCAAGAGGTTGGTTCTTCAGTTCCTCTTGGCTTCCTACCATAAAGGTGGTGTCATCTGCATATCTGGTGTTATTGGTATTTCTCCCGGAAATCTTGATTCCAGCTTGTGATTCACCAGTCCAGCATTTCACCTGATGTACTCTGCATATAAGTTAAATAAGCAGGGTAAAAATATACAGCCTTGATGTACTCTTTCCCAATTTGGAACCAGTCCATTGTTCCATGTCTTGTTCTAACTGTTGCTTCTTGACCTGCATACAGATTTCTCAGAGGCAGGTCAGGTGGTCTGGTATTTCCATCTCTTTAAGAAATTTCCACAGTTTGTTGTAATTCACACAAAGACTTACAGTAATCAGTGAAGCAGAAATAGATGTTTCCCTGAAATTCTCTTGTTTTTTTCTATGATCCAGTGGATGTTGGCAATTTGATCTCTGGTTCCTTTGTCTTTCCAAAATCCAGTTGATTATCTAGAAGTTCTCGTTTCATGTATTGTTGAAGCCTGGCTTGGAGAATTTTGAGCATTACTTTGCTAGCATGTGAGATGAGTGTAATTGTGTGGTAGTTTGAAAATTCTTTGGCATTGCCTTTCTTTGGGATTGTAATGAAAACCTTTTCCAGTCGTGTTACCACTGCAGTTTTCCAAATTTGCTGGCATATGGAGTGCAGCATTTTCACAGCATCATCTTTTAGGATTTGAAATAGCTCAGCTGGAATTCTATCATCTCCACTAGCTTTGTTCATAGTGATGCTTCCTAAGGCTCACTTGTCTTCACACTCCAGGGTGTCTGGCTCTCGGTGAGTGATCTCTGAGATAACCACCATAGTAGTTATGTCATTGAGATCTTTTTGTATAGTTCTTCTGTGTATTCTTGCCACCTCTTCTTAATATCTTCTGCTTCTCATAGGACCATACCTTTTCTGTACTTTATTGTGCCCATCCTTGCATGAAATGTTCCCTTGGTATCTCTAATTTTCTTGAAGAGATCTCTAGTCTTTCCCATTTTATTGTTTTCTCTATTTCCTTGCATTGACCACTGAGGGAGGCAGGGAGGCTTTTTTTTTTTTTTTTCTCTTTGTTTTACTTTACAATACTATATTGGTTTTGCCATACATTGACATGAATCCGCCACAGGTGTATACTGAATCCCTTATCTCTCCTTGTTATTCTTTGGAACTCTGCATTCAGATGAGTATGTGTTTCCTTTCCTCCTTTGCCTTTCACATCTCTTGTTTTCTCAGCTATTTGTACGGCCTTCTCAGACAACAATTTTGCCTTTTTTCATTTCTTTTTCTTGGTGATGATCTTTATCACTGCCTCCTGTACAATGTCACCAACTTCCATCCATAGTTATTTAGACACTCTATCAAATGTAATCCCTTGAATATATTTGTCACTTCCACTGTATAATTGTAAGGGATTTGATTCAGGTTATATCTGAATGGTCTAGTGGTTTTCACTACTTACTTCATTTAAGTCTGAATTTTGCAATAAAGAGTTCATGATCTGAGCCACAGTCAGCTCCTGGTCTTTTTTGTTGACTGTATAGAGCTTCTCCATCTTTGGCTGCAAAGAATATAATCAATTTTATTTTGGTGTTGACCATCTGGTGATGTCCATGTGTAGAGTCATCTGTTATTCTGTTGGAAGAGGGTGTTAGCTATGACCAGTATGTTCTCTGGAAAAACTCCACTAGCCTTTGCCCTGCTTCATTTTGTACTCCAAGGTCAAACTTTCCTGTTACTCCAGGTATCTCTTGACCTCCTACTTTTGCATTCCAGTCCCTTATGATGAAAAGGACATCTTTTTTGTCATGTTAGTTCTAGAAGGTCTTGTACGTCTTCATAGAACTGTTCAGCTTCAGCTTCTTCAGCATTAGTGGTTGGGGTATATGTTGGTTTACTGTGATATTGAACAGTTTGGCTTGGAAAGGAACAGAGATCTTTCTGTTAATTTTGAGACTGGACTCAAGTAAGCAAGATGGCAGAGTAGAAGGATGTGCTCACATCTTCACCTGCAAGAACTCCAAAATTGCAATTCACTGCTGAAGAACCATTGACAAGAGAATGTTGGATCCCACCAAAAAAAAAAAAAGATCCCATCCATGTCCAAGGGCAAGGGAGACACTCCAACAAGCCTATAGGAGGGGCAGAGTCATATTTAGAATCGAATACCATACCTGCCAGAGATGCTTGGAGGGCTCAAACTAAACCTTATTCACACCAGACCCCAGAGACCACACAGAGACTGAGCCAGACCTACTTTTGTGTGTTTGAGTGTCTCCTGTGGAGGCACAGGTCAGCAGTGGCCTGCCATGGGGGCAAGGGCTCTGACTGCAGCAGATGGGGGTCATGCAGCATGTGGTTAAGCCCTCTTGAGGAGGGCACCATTAGCCCTACCATAGAGCCACTGAGTAGATGACCCACAAACTGCAGAACCACTATACCAGTAATTTTATTCACCAGTTTGTTGTATTTATTAGATTTCATTTGCATGTGATATCATAAATTGTCTTTCTCTCTCTGACTTTCTTAATTTAGCATGATGCCTTCCAAATCCATTCATGCTTTTGCTGTAAATGGCAAAAATTTATTTTTTAAAATGGCCAAGTAGTATTATATTGTGTGTGTACGTTTTTGTGTACACCAAATCTGTATTGATTCATCTGTTGATAGACACTTAGGTTGCTTCCATATCTTGGAAATTGTAAATAATGCTGCTATGAACATTTAGGTGCATGTATCTTTTGAATTAGAATTTTTGTGTTTTGAGGATATGTACCCAGGAATGGAAGTGCTGAGTTGTATGGTAGTTTAATTTTTAGTTTTGGAGAAACCTCCGTATTGATTTTCACAGTGGCTGCAAAAATTTGCATTCCCAAGAACAGTATACAAGGGTTCCCATTTCTTCCCATCTTTGCCAACATTTTTTATTTGTGTTCTTTTTGATAACAGATGTGAGGTGATATTGTGATTTTTATTTGAATTTTCATGATGATTAGTGATGTTGACCATCCTTTCATGTGCTTGTTAGCCATCTGCACTTCCTTTTGGAAAAATTTCTTCTGCCTAAATTTTAATCAGTTTTTTTTTAATTGAGTTATATGAGCTGTTTTTATGTATTGGGTATTTATTCCTTATCATTTCTATCATTCATAAATGTTTTCTCCCATTCATTATGTTGTCTTTCATTTTCTCAATGATTGCTTTTGCTGTGCAAAAGCTTTTAAGTTTAATTAGGTCTTATTTGTTTATTTTTGCTTTTATTTCCTTTACTTAAGTCATGGATCCTAAAACGTACTGCTGTGGATTATACCCAACAGTGTTCTGCCTGTTTTTCTCTAGGAGTGTTATAGTATCCAATATTACATTTAGGTCTCATCCCTTTTGAGTCATTTTTGCATATGATGTTAGAGAATATTCTGATTTCATTCTTTTACATGTAGTGTCTAGTTTTCCCAGGAACTGCTTATGAAGAGACTTTCTTTTCTCCATTGTGTGTTCTTACCTTCTTTGCTGTAGATTAATTGACCATCAGTGTGTGGGCTTATTTCTACCCTGTTCCATTAATCTATATGTCTGTTTTAGTGACAGTACAATACTGTTTTTATTACTGTAGCTTTGTATTATACTCTGAAGTCTGGGCGTGCCATTCTTCCAGCTTCATTTTTCTTTTCTTTTTTAATATAAATTTATTTATTTTAATTGTAGGTTAGTTACTTTACAATATTGTATTGGTTTTGCCATACATCAATGTGAATCTGCCATGGGTATACACATGTTCTCCATCCTGAACCCCCTCCCACCTCCCTCCCTGTACCATCCCTCTGGGTCATCCCAGTGCACCAGCCCCAAGCATCCTGTATCATGGATCAAATCTGGAATGGTGATTTGTTTCAGCTTCATTTTTCTTTCTCAAGATTGTTTTCAAATCAAATCTATGATTGTATCACCTCACACCAATCAGAATGGCCATCATGAAAAAAATGTACAAACAGATGCTGGAGATGATATGGAGGAAAGGGAATCCTCCTATACTGTTGGTGGGAATGTAAACTGATACAGTATTGTATTGATATTCCTTAAAAAACTAGGAATAAACTTACCATTGATACAACAATCTGCTACTGAACATATACCTTGAGAAAGCCACAGTTCTAAAAGTTGCATGTGTTTTTGTGTTCATTGCAGCACTATTTACAATAGCCAGGACATGGAAGCAACTTAGAAGTCCATTGACAGATGAATGGATAAAGAAGATATGATACATATGTACAATGGAATGATACTCAGCCACAAAAAGAACAAATTTGAGTCAGTTGTAGTGAGGTGGATGAATTTAGATTCTGTTATACAGAATGAAGTAAGCCAGACAGAGAAAAACAGATATTATATATGAAATCTAGAAAAACTGTATTGATGAAGCTATTTTCAAGGAAGGAATTGAGACAAAATGTATAGAGCAGACTTCTGGACACAGTGGGTGAAAGAGAGTGGAATGAATGGAGAAAGTAGCATCAACATATATACATTATCATGTGTAAAATAGATAGGAAGAAGTTGCTGTATAACACAGGGAGCCCAACCTGGTGCTCTGTGATTACCTAAAGAGGTGGTAAGGAGGAGGGGAGGGAGGCTCAAGAGGAAAAAGATAAATGTATAATTATGGCTGATTCATGTTGATGTACAGCAGAAACTAACACAATATTATAAGGCATTTTTTCTCCAATTGAAAAATATTTTTAAAGAAAAATATTATTTTGGCTATTGGGGCCTTTTATACTTCCATGAAAATTAAAACATGACCACTGGAAAAACCATAGCCTTGACTAGACAGACCTTTGTTGGCAAAGTAATGTCTCTGCTTTTCAATATGCTATCTAGGTTGGTCATAACTTTTCTTCCAAGGAGTAAGTATCTTAATTTCATGGCTGCAATCACCATCTGCAGTGATTTTTGAGCCCCCAGAAATACAGTCCATGGAATCCTCCAGGCCAGAATACTGAAGTGGGTAGCCTTTCCCTTCTCCAGGGAATCTTCCCAACCTAGGGATCAAACCCAGGTCTCCCACATTTCTGGCAGATTCTTTACCAGCTGAGCACAAGCGAAGCCCAAGAATACTGGAGTGGGTAGCCTATCCCTTCTGCAGTGGATCTCCCTGACCCAGGGATCAAACTGGGGTCTCCTGCACTGCAAGAGGATTCTTTACCAACTGAGCTATCAGGGAAGCCCCCTTTCCAATTTAGATTTATTTCTTCTTCTTCCTCTTCCTCCTCTTCTTCCTCTTCCTCCTCTTCCTCTTCTTCCTCTTCTTCTTCTTCTTCTTCCTCCTCTTCCTCTTCTTCCTCTTCCTTGTCCTCTTCTTCCTCTTCCTCTTCTTCCTCTTCCTCCTCTTCCTCCTCTTCCTCTTCCTCCTCTTCTTCCTCTTCCTCCTCTTCCTCTTCTTCCTCTTCCTCCTCTTCCTCCTCTCCCTCTTTCTTCCTCTTCTTCCTCTTCTTCTTCTTCTTCCTTCTTTCTCTTACAGTTGTGGTTGTGAATTCCAAAACTATGTTGAATAAAACTGATAAAAGTAGATATCTTTGTATTGTTTCTGATCTTAGAAGAAATGCTTTCAGCTTTTCATCATTGAATATGATGACACATTAGACCAAAAGGACTTACTGTCAAAAGAGAGAGAGCCAGCGTTTCATCAGAAAGTTGCAGAATACATATTCTTTTCAAGTGCACATACAAAATTCTCCAGAATAGATCACATTCTAGGTTATAAAGCAAAGCTCTACTAAATTTAAGAATATTGAAATCATCTCAAGCATCTTTTGCAGCCACAATTCTATGAGATTATAAATCATTTACAATAAAAAAAAACTGAAGAAACCCAGACATGTGGAGGCTAAACCATATGCTACTGAACAACTGATCTATCACTGAACAAATCAAAGAGGAAATTTAAAAAATGCCTAGAGACAAATGAAAATGAAAACACGATGATCCAAAACATTTGAAAGTGAAAGTGTTAGTTACTCAGTCATGCCCAACTCTTTGTGACCCCAGGGACTGTACCCTGCTAGGTTCATTGGTGCATGGACTTATCCTGGTAAGAATACTGAAGTGAGTAGCCATTCCCTTCTCCAGGAGATCCAAAACTTTTGGGACTTAGCAAAAGCAGTTCTAAAAGGGACGTTTATAGTGATACAAGATTACCTCAAGAAATAAGAAAAATCTCAAATAAATAACCTAACTTTACACCTAAAGGAAACAGAGAAAAGAAAATAAGCCAAACTGAGCAAATGGGAAAAAATAATGAAGATCAGAGTAAAAATAAAACAGAGGCTAAATAAATAATGAAAAAGATCAAGGAAACTAAAAGCTGGTTCTTTGAAAACATAAACAACATTGATGAACTTTTAGCTAGACTCATAAAGAAAAAGGAAGAGAGCTGGAATTAATAAAATAAGAATGACTTATAAGGCTAGGTTATAAAAAGACACAATTCAGCTTCTGCCCACTTACCTCTCTTGAGACACATGCCTTGGAAGCTTTTAGTAGACAAATGAGAAATCTGGCTACCATAAAAATTTCTGGCTAAAAAGAACACACAGAGACCTCTCAGAGATGGAGCTATCCAAGGAGCTCCAGATAGTCTAGCCTCCAACAATTTGAATCTTTCCAATGTCAAGCACCAGATGTGTGAATGAACAAAAAGCTTCAGATAATTCCAGCCCGTATCTTTCAAGCTCCCTCATATAATTGAATAGGCAGAAATTAGGTGTCCTTCCTAAGTCCTGCCAAAATTGTAGATTCATGAGCAAAGTGATATACCTTATAAATTCCAATTGCCTTATTACTATGAATCCAGTTTCTTACCTCTTGGCTCAGAAAGATCACTCTGTTCTGTTTGATTTAACCTCCAACTGCTATAATCCTAATGTGCGTCCATGGAGAATGCCTAGGTAAATATGATACTCTATGTGCATCTCCTTTCTCACAGATTAAAGTCCTGCACTTTTTATAGTTGTGTGTGGCATAAAGGTTAGTTCAAAATCAGTTAATCCATATGATAAGAAGTGGATTTTTATTAAGATAAATTTATAATACATTTATTTACTTTGATTATAATAAAATTCAAGGACAAATCCCCTGTTGGGCAGGAAAATGATTGTATTTTGCAGTCTTTTAAATTATAGGAGATTGCAGGTGACTTCTTGGTGATTTTAATCACATAAAAACTTCTTTTCATCTTGTTTCACTCCTGAAAAGTAGCAATAAATAGCATGTAAAAATTAATATTTCCCCCTTAAAAATGAAAAACTATATTTTGAGAGTTTACTAACATACGAATGCCACCTTCACATTTTGTGAGTACTTTAGCAGTATAAAATCCTTCCATATAAAATTTTAATATAAAAATTAATATCTGTAGCCAAAAAGTGATTAAGAAAGGTAATTATAGGTAGACTGTCACTTTTCTATAAGATGTTTAGAAACATTATTTTGAAGTTTTCCCATTTTGCATAAAACTCAAAGTTATTACTTAGCTTTTTCTTTTTTTTTTTTTTTTTGGAATGATTCTCTGGATTTAATTGCTACTAAACTAATTTGCTTCTCTAAACTCTTTTTGCTGTTATAATTGTAACCTATTAGTTATATGCTAAACAACCAAGGTGACACATAGCTATTCCAAATTCTGTACACAATTACAACAGTTAGAAACTGAAGCTCAGGAAAAATGGACTGTTGAAGGAAAATTTAGTGATTACTAAACTCTGGGTAAAATCTAACCTTTTTATTCAAGGTATAAATCAAATTCTCAAATTGATAAGACCAAGTAAAGAGTTTTAAATGGTTCTTAGTTTATCAGCATAAGAATGCAAACAACTTTTGAATAGTATCTATTTAGTGATTATTATCAGCACATGGAAGCATTTTGAAAAGTAATACTAAATGCCATAAAAATGAAACAAAAATAAAAATATAACAACCAGAGAGATAACTGATCACATAAAAAAATCATATTTTTAATTAGAATATAATTCTAGACAGTGGAAAGGATGAAATCTGGAAGACTTACATAATAGTCTCCTATGCATATGTGCTCAGTTGCTTCTTTGTGACTGTATGAACCTCCAGAATGTGCTGCTCACCAGGCTCCTCTGTCCATGGGATTTTTGCAGCAAGAATACTGGAGTGGTTTTCTGTGCTTGCCTCCAGGGCATCTTCCAGAGCCAGGATTCAAACACATGTCTCCTCCATTGAAGGTGGATTCTTTACCACTGAGCCACAGGGGAAGCCCAAGGGGTCTCCTTGTTGCTCAGTTGCTCAGTCGTGTCCAACTTTTTGTGACCCCATATACTTGCAGCACATCAGGCTTCCCTGTCCTTCACCATCTCTTGAGATTACTCAATCTCATGTCCATTGAGTTGGTGATGCCATCCAACCACCTTATCCTCTGTTATCCCCTTCTCCTCCTGCCTGCAGTCTTTCCCAGCATCAAAGTCCTTTCCAACTGAGTCAGCTCTTCACATCAGGTGACCAAAGTGTTGGAGCTTCAGCTTCAGCATCAGTCCTTCCAATGAATATTCAGGACTGATTTCCTTTAGGATTGACTGGTTTGATCTCCTTGCAGTCCAAGGGACTCTCATGAATCTTCTCCAACACCACAGTTCAAAAGTATCAATTCTTCAGTGGTCCAACTCTTGCATCCATACTTGACTACTTGAAAAACCATAGCTTTGACTATATGGGCCTTTGTTGGCAAAATAATGCCTTTGCTTTTTAATATGATATCTAGTTTTGTCATCAGAGAAGGCAATGGCAACCCACTCCAGTACTCTTGCCTGGAGAATCCCAAGGACGGCAGAGCCTGGTGGGCTACTGTCTATGGGGTCGCACAGAGTCAGACATGACTGAAGTGACTTAGCAGCAGCAGCAACAGCAGCTTTGTCATAGCTTTTCTTCCCAGGAGCAAACGTCTTTTAATTTCATGGCTGCAGTCACCATCTGCAGTGGTTTTGGAGCCCAAGAAAAGAAAGTCTGTCACTGTTTCCATTGTTTACCCATCTATTTGCCATGAAGCGATGGAACTGGATGCTCTGATATTCTTTTTTTTTAACATATAGTTTTTATTTTATTTTTTTAATACTTTTATCTACATTACAATACTGTATTTGTTTTGCCATACATTGACACGAATCAGCCACAGAAATGTTGAGTTTTAAGCCAGGTTTTTCACTTTCCTCTTTCACTTTCATCAAGAGTTTGTTTAGTTCCTCTCCTGTTTCTGCTTAAATGTAAGAGAAGAACTGTCCCTATGGTGGCAGGTTGAGGAAGCTCTGGGCTGTGAGTTGAGGCACATCTTATCTTTGTATCTAAATATCTGTCCAGTTTGGAAGGGTTCATATTCTAATCATTGAAATAAACTTCTGTTTCTAGAAGTAAGATGAATTCTGAAGATCCTTCTGCTAAAAATCAGCCAGATCCTAAATAAAACATTGTTTTATTATATTGCTAGATCTAGCATTGCTAGATCCAAGAATGTTAAGGAATATCTACAAGATTAATTTCCTAAGTAAACAAATATTCAAATAAATTTATGACTTTAGGACAGAGTAGATCAATGAGCAGTAACTGGAAAGCAAACTGGAAAAGTGAAGTTGCCCCCAAATATGCAAATATTGGAGAAGGAAATGGCAACTCACTCCAGTGTTCTTGCCTGGAGAATCCCAGGGATGGTGGAGCCTGGTGGGCTGCCGTCTGCGGGGTCGCACAGAGTCGGACATGACTGAAGCGACTTAGCAGCAGCAGCAGCAGCAGCAGCAGTGGAGTAATAAAAGGCTAAATTCTCTGTCAATTGCAAGATGGAAAATCTGATATTTACTCCTTAGTATCTTTAATATGAGCCTAAGTGAGTCCAGGTCAACAACAATCCCTTGGCTCTTAGCAGAAACCAATCTAAGTCCTCTCTAGAAGATGGAAAATTCTATTTAGGCTACAGAATTTTCACAGATTAATCTCAAAGAAATTTATCTCACAATCAGGATAAACAAAATTACTGAAGAGGAAGCCTTTGTGACTAATATTTAACAAAAATAACAAATTTTAGCTAAATTATCAGAAATTACAAAGTAACTATGAAGGAATTGGTTAAATATATATATTTTTAAAAGAATAAAATGCAAATGTAAAGATTTTCTTAAATTAAATATACATTTTAAGTATAGAAACACAATTGTTAATTTTTTTTAAAAAGCAATAGGTAAGTTGAATTGCAGGTCAGATATAGCTGAAAGAAGAATGAGTGTACTGAAATAAATCATTCAGAATATAGTACAGAAAAAGACAAAAGTATGGAAATAGATATTTTTAGAAATATGGAGGAAAGAATAAAGTGTAGTATAAGTTGACGACTTTGAAGAAATTGCCAGAAAATCAGAACAGAGAAAGTGGAAAAGAGACAATATTTGCAGAAATAATGGGTGAAAATAATATCATGGAAAGCATCAATTTAAATTTAAAACTTTCACTCTGTGATGAAACAGCACAAAATCGAAGAGGAACTTTTTAAAATTTATTTTTTGAATCAGAGTATAATTATAATGTTATGTTAGTTTTTGCTGTGCAAGGGTGTGACTCAGCTGTATGTATATCCTTTTCCTCTTGCACCTCCCTTCCCCATCCCACCCTTCTAGGTCATCACAGAGCACCAAGCTGAGCAACCTGTGCTATACAGCAGCTTCCCACTAGCTAGGCGTATGTGCAAGTGCCTGGCTCTCAATTAGTCCCCCTTTCTCCTTCTTTGCCCCCATGTCCACAAGTCCATGCTCTGTCCACTTCTCTATCCCTGTCTTGCTTCAGTACCATTGTTTTCTAGATTTCATATATATGCATTAATATACAATATTTGTTTTTCTTCTTCTGACATACTTCACTGTGTATGACAGACTCTAGGTTCATCCAAAGGAGAACTCTTAAAAGCAACCAAGGAGGCAAGGTGGATCATCTACAAAGAATGTCAACACTGGGATCTATTAAGATAAAAATACTTCTAAAAGAAAGAAGGAAAAAGAATGACCTCAGATAGGATGTAGGAGGTTAAAAAGAAATGATACTCGAGTTGGTCAACATCACATAAACACTGTGTGAAGCAATAAAAATGGTACTATCTTATTTATAAGTTAAAAAAGGAACAGAGGTGAAGAAAAGATGTTAGTTGGAAAGAGACAGCAGTACTACAGTGTTCTGGAGAAGTACTGAATATCTTAGTCACTTGGGAATAGTTTTTAAAAAGTTAATTGTCATTTAGCAGATGTTGTAGCCACCCTGAAGAAACTGGAAATATGTTCACAAAAAATTTGGTTCAGATGTCAGAATTAATGATGACACCCACGCACACACATCCCAAGAGCAGTTGTAAAGGTTTATCACTCGTATAATGAGGCTTGCTGGAAAGAAGAGGTTAGCTGCCAAGCCTTCCAAAATTGACTTGGCAGAGCCAGAAGAGGAAGCTTGCCTGGAGTTTTTATGGTGGGTAGTGGTGGGCTGGCTGAGGGTTCTTACGAGTGGCTTTGAACTTCTCACAAGTGGCCAAGGAATGAGTACCTGGGCTTTCTTATTTGGCTTGTTCAGATGCGTGGCACAAGGAGAAGAGTGAGGGATGAGGCTTAAAAACTGCCAGTAGCTCAGCGTGAAAGAAGAAATGGAGTCGGGCCCTATTACAGTTCACCCCAGTCATCATGTGACTGATGTCACATGTGTCTCCTTTAACTGATTTTAAACTTAATAAGCCATTGTGGTGCTCCATGAAGCCAGTAAGGAAGATGAAAGTTCCATTAAAAGCCTTATTCAGGAGCTCAACATTGTTTCCTCTGAGAAGTAAAATGAGTGCCTTGGTCACTATCAATGGAATCTAGAACTCTGAAGTGTATCAGGAGTGTCTGTCTTTAGTATGTGCAGAGATACGTATAGCTTATGATTTATATTTTGTGCATTTATGAAGAAAGAAATTCCAAAGATTCTGTGAAGAATCCTTGCAACCTTGCACAAAGAACAGTAGTTTCTGCCATTGGTCCACACAGCCAGACCATCGACAATGGCACAAGAGTCTGTAAGATATGCAGATGGAGCTGACTTTTCACAAGGTCATCTGTAAACCAGATGAGTGCCTGAAGTTTGGCCAGTTGTGCTGATATCCTGGTTAAAGGGTAAGAAGCTGTAACTCTCTATTAAACTCCATATCATTATGCTTACAGTGGTTAGACTCTGCTTGCTCATTGCTGTATATCAAGGGACTCCCTAAATATCTAAGAGACCTGTGAGAGGACCTCCTCTTGCAGCATGGCATCTGGCAAGAGCCTAAAGTTAGGGGTAGCTACCCCTTCCTGCAGGTAGACATGCAGGGGACCTAGGTTTGATTCCATCCTGTAGTAAGGCAGGCTTGGTGGTCAAGTAGAGATTTCAGGGTACTGCTTTCATAACCCAGGAAAATGGGTCATGGGTTAGGGCCTGTGAGAGCCTCTATTTCCAAGAAAGCCCAGTATGTGGCCAGTAGTCATAACTCTAATAATACTAATATATGAGATGGAACTGAGGAGAGCAGTTTCTTATATCAGAAGCTCATGGTCAACTTAAGATCATCATGAATGGCCAGTCTCCAGGAGACATGATAAAAGGTTCTTAAAACCTCTGCAATGAAGGGATATCTGTCGTATTGCAGTCTGAACAAATTCTATAGCCTTTTGCTAGAGGGGGCCACATTCAAAGTGGGTAACTTTGGTACCTAAGTAAAAAATTTTAAATAAAGGATATGCTGCCTTTAAAACCCCCAAAGCCTAAAAGATATTGGGCTAGTTTAATGGGTTTGCTGAGAGAGTCAGTAACTATTTATTAACACTGTCAGGGTTGGAGCTACTCTCAGTTTACCAAATAATTTTCAGAGATTTAAATGAGATAGCATCTCATGCTGGTCAGAATGGCTGCTGTCAAAAAGTCTACAAACAATAAATGCCGGAGAGGGTGTGGAGAAAAGGGAACTCTTACACTGTTGGTGGGAATGCAAACTAGTACAGCCACTATCAAGAACAATGTGGAGATTCCTTAAAAAACTGGAAATAGAACTGCCATACAACCCAGCAATCCCACTGCTGGGCATACACACCAAGGAAACCAGAACTGAAAGAGACACATGTACTCCAATATTCATCACAGCACTGTTTATAATAGCTAGGACATGGAAGCAATCTAGATGTCCATTGGCAGACGAATGGATAAGAAAGCTGTGTGGTACATATACACAATGGAATATTACTCAGCTGTTAAAAATAATGCATTTGAATCAGTCCTAATGAGGTGAATGAAACTTGAGCCTATTATACTGAGTGAAATCAGTCTGAAAGAAAAACACCAATACAGTATATTAATGCATATATATGGAATTTAGAAAGATGGTAATAATGACCCTAAATGTGAGACAGCAAAATAGACAAAGATGTATAGAACAGTCTTTTGGACCCTGTGGAGGAGGGAGAGGGTGGGATAATTTGAGAGACTAGCATTGAAACATGTATATTGTCATATGTGAAACAGATCGCCAGTCCAGGTTCAATGCATGAGACAGGGTGCTCAGGGCTGGTGCACTGGGACAACCCTGAGGGATGTGATGGGGAGGGAAGTGGGTGGGGGTTCAGGATGGGGGACACAGGTCCACCCATGGCTGATTCATGTCAATGTATGGTAAAAACCACTATAATATTGTAAAGTAATTAGCCTCCAATTAAAATAAATAATTAAACAAAAAATAAAAAAAAATGAGATCACGAGAACTTGAACTATGTGTGGATAATGGCCATCCTTCTTTTTTGTTAGTTCCTTTGTAAGAATTTCTATGTCCTTAATGTTTGTGTCAAATATCTTCAGAGGAGGAAGTCATCAGTATGATTTCATATCTGTGCTCCAGAAGAAAAATGGATGTCATTAAGATCTCACCTGTCCAGATCGTGTGTGATGGTAAGACTGTCAAATTGTTGAATAAAGATGTTGTATTAATCTACTAGGGCTGCCCTAACAAAATATCACAGACTAGGTGGCTTCAGTTCAGTTAAGTTCAGTAGCTCCGTCGTGTCTGACTATGCGACACCATGAATCACAGCACGCCAGGCCTCCCTGTCCATCACCAACTCCTGGAGTTTACTCAAATTCATGTCCATCAAGATGGTGATGCCATCCAGCCACCTCATCCTCTGTCTTCCCCTCCTCCTCCTGCTCCCAATCCCTCCCAGCATCAGGGTCTTTTCCAGTGAGTCAAATCTTTGCATGAGGTGGCCAAAGTATTGGAGTTTCAGCTTTAGCATCAGTCCTTCCAATGAACATCCATGACTGATCTCCTTTAGGATAGACTGGCTGGATCTCCTTGCAGTCCAAGGGACTCTCAAGAGTCTTCTCCAACACCACAGTTCAAAAGCATTGATTCTTCGGTGCTCAGCTTTCTTCACAGTCCAACTCTCACATCCATACATGACCACAGGAAAAACCATAGCCTTGACTAGACGGACCTTTATGGCAAAGTAGTGTCTGTGCTTTCTAATATGCTATCTAGGTTTGTCATAACTTACAAAATATTTTCTTACAGGTATGGACACTAAATATCCAAGGTCAGAGTGTTAGCAGGTTTGGTTTCTTCTGAGACCTCTCTCCTTGGCTTACAGACGACTGCCTTCTCACTGGTTTCTCTTCCATCTGTGTGTTTTCAAGGCCCTACACACCAGTCATGTAGGATTGGGGCTATTCTTATGACTTAATTTTACTTTAATTACCTCTTTGAAGGCTTAATTTCTAAATATAGTCAAATTCTAAATACTAGGGACTAAGACTTTATCCCCTAAGACAACATCCACTGGATCATTGAAAAATCAAGAAAGTTCCAGAAAAACACTTACTTTTGTTTTATTGACTATGTCAAAGCCTTTGACTGTGTGGATCACAACAAACTGTGGAAAATTCTTAAAGAGATGGGAAGACCAGACCATCTGACCTGCCTCCTGAGAAATCTTCACACAGGTCAAAAAGCAACAGTTAGAACTATACATAGAACAACAGACTGGTTCCAATCATGAGAAATGCTGGGCTGAAAGAAGCACAAGCTGGAATCAAAATTTCCAGGAGAAATATCAATAACCTCAGATATGCAGATGACACCACCCTTATGCAGAAAGCAAAGAAGAACTAAAGAGCCTCTTGATGAAAGTGAAAGAAGAGAGTTAAAAAGTGGGCTTAAAACTCAGCATTCTGAAAACTAACATCATGGCATCTGTTCCCATCACTTCATGGCAAATAGATGGGGAAACACAGTGGAAACAGTGACAGACTTTATTTTGGGGGCTCCCAAATCACTGCAGATGCTGACTGCAGCCATGAAATTAAAAGATGCTTACCTTGGAGAGTATGCTTATTTTAACAATTAAATTCTTCCAGTCCATGAACACAATATATCTTTCCATCTGTTTGTGTCACATTCAGTTATTTAATAAGTTTCCCAAGCACAGGCTTTTTACTTCCTTAGTTATATTTGTTCCTAGGCATTTTATTCTTTTGGTGAGATTCTTTCTTCCTTTCTCTTTTGGATAGTTTGTTTTTAATTTATGTTGTATTTACAAATACAACATGTTTGTCTAAAAATTGTATCCTGTAAGTTTACCAAATTTATTGATGAATTCTAGTAGAATGTTCTATATAAGTGTTATGTCATCCTATAGGATGATTTTAATTCTTTATTTTCAATTTGGATTCCTTTATTTTTCTTGTCTGATTGTTATGACACGTATTTCCAATACTATGTTGAACAAAAGTGGAAAGAGTAGGCATCATTGTCTTATTCCTGATCTTAGAGGAAATGCTTTCAGCTTTTCATCACTGAGTATGATGTTAGCTGTGGGCTTGTCATATATAGCTTTATTATGCTGAGGTATGTTTTCTGTATATCCACTTTGTTAAAAGCTTTTAATCATAAATGAATGTTGAATATTTTGGAGTTGTTTTTGTAGTCCTTGTTTCCTTTCTTCTTTTGCTCTCTTTGTGAGTTGATAACTATTTTTACTAGTATGTGTGTATATCTATTATAGGTTTTTGGGTTGTGGTTACTATGAGTGTTGTATAGGAATCACTTTACATATATATGTGTAATAATCATATATAGTATATATAGTACTTTTAATATATAATATATATACACATATAATATACATTTTAATAACTATCTTTAGTGTTATGTGTATATCTATTATTGATTTTTGGTTTTACAGTTACCATGAAGTTTGTATAGGAATGTCTTAAGATATATGTACATATGTATATTATATATAATAATCACATATAATCATTTATTATATTTGTATATATAGCATATATATGTATATGTATATATAGCATATATACATATATAATAATCATATATATATAATTATTATAGTTTGCTGATCTTTTAAGTTCAAATATGTTTCAGTACTCCTGCATTTTACTGCCCCATGTTTACTGTTTCTGACATTATAGTTTACTTCTTCTTGTTTTATGTTTTTTTAAGTATTTATTCCTTAAGTGGATATAGATGATTTAATTCTTTTTGTCTTTCAATCTTTCTAATAGTTTTATACATGGTTTTTTGCTATCTTAATTTTACATTTTCCTATACCAGATGCATTTTTTCCTTCCATAATTTTCAAATTTCTACTTATGGTCTTTTCTTCTTCATATAGAGAATGCCCTTTAACATTACTTGTAGAACTGACTTGGTGGTACAGAACTCTTTTAGCTTCTGCTTATTTCTAAAACTTTCGTTCTCTTCATCAGATCGGACTAAAAGTCTTGCTGGGCAATGTATTCTTGGTTGTAGCTTTTTCCTTTCATCACTTTAAATACTGTGTATTATGTCATTCTTTTCTGGCCTGTAGGATTTCTACTGAAAAGTCAGCTGATAGCTTTATGGGAGTTCCTTTAAAATTACATTGTTTTCCTCTCACAACTTTTAATATTTTTTTCTTATTTTTAATTTTTGCTATTTAATTACAATGTATCTGGGTATATTCCTCATTGGGTTGGTCCTACTTGGGATTCTGTATGATTTTTGTACCTGGATGTATTTTAATTTTCTAAATTTCAGGAAATTGTCAGCTCTTATGGTTTCCAGCATGACCTTTGTCCCTTTCTCTCTCTATTCTCCATCTGGGATCCCTATAATGCAAATGTTAGTACACTTGATGTTGTCCCAAAGGTCTCTTAAACTGTCCTCATTTCTTTTTATTCCCTTTTTTTTTTCCTATTCAGCTTCAATGATGTCTACTCTTACCTCCAGCTTGCTAATCCATTCCTCTGTATTCCTCCTCCACTATTGATTCCTTCTAGTGCGTTTTAAATAGAGAGGAAAATGGCAACCCACTCCAGTATTCTTGCCTGGAGAATCCTGTGGACAAAGGAGCCTGGTGGACTGCTGTCCATGGGGTCACACAGAGTCGGACATGATTGAAGTGACTTAGCATGCATGCATACATTGGAGAAGGAAGTGGCAACCCACTCCAGTATTCTTGCCTGGAGAATCCCAGGGACAGAGGATCCTGGTGGGCTGCAGTCTATGGGATTGCATAGAGTCGGACATGACTGAAGCGACTTAGCAGCAGCAGCAGCAGCATGTTTTAAAAGTTTCACTTATTGGATTATTCATTTCTATTTTGTACTTCTTTACATTTTTAAATTCTGTATTGCAAACTTATGCTGTTTATTGAATTTTCTCCCAAGTTCTTTGAACATCTTTATCATCATTACCTTTACCATTCAATGAAGCCTTTATTGGATAAATTGCTATGTCTTCATTATTTTTTCTTTGTTCACTTATTTTTCTTTGGTGGATTTTCTCTTGTCCCTTTGTTTGGAACATAGTGCTCTGCTGCTTCATTTTGCCTGATTTGCTGCTTTTACTTCAGTATATTTGGTACATTGATTACCTTTCTTGACCTTGGAGAAGTAGTCCTTTGTAAAAGACATCCTGTACATCCAGTGTCACACTCCTCCTTGGTTACCATAGCAATATGCTCTAGGGATTCCCCTTATGAGACGTGCATGTGTCCTTCTTTCATGACAGGCTTACTACTACAAGTGGCCTGGCTGGCCCCCGCCTGACTGGTTTCTGAGTGCTCCCATGAGAAGCGGGTGTTGACTGCTGATGGGCCGGGCTGAGTCATGAGACAGCTGGATGCAGAGCTCTGGGATGGGGGACAATCGGGAGCTAGTGCTATCCCACTGGTAGGCAGAGCCCTGTTCTGGGGTGAGCAGTTGTGGGGCTGGGGGTCCTAGATTTAGTGTTTGCCTACTGCCGGATGGGACTAATTCTTGATATTGCTGTAGGTGAGTGAGGCTAGATCTTGGGATGGCTGGCTGTGGGATTCAGATTGTCTCAGAGGTGATGTTGGCCTGCTCCCGAGGTGGGGCAGGGGTATCCCTCGGGGGTGGGATCATCCTGCTTGTGGGTGGAGCGAATCTCAAGGTCTCTGGCTATGGGGCTCTGGTGGTCCCAGGGCTAGTGTGCTGTTGCACTGGTATGTGTGTCCAAGTTCTGGGTCCCCTTGTAAACAGGGCAACTTCATGGAGTAGCTGTGGGATAAGGAGGTTTTAAGTTAGTTGAGCTGCTGGTAGGTGGGGGTGCATCCCTGTCTGATTAGTTGCTTGACATAAGGCATCCCCAGTACTGGTGCTGGCAGGTTGGCGGGTGGGGCCGGGTTCTAGGAATCATAAACTACAGGGAGGTTTCTGAAACATTGTTTGTCGGCCCCAGTGTCCACATAGCAGAGCAAACTCCCCCAAATGGCTGCTGCCGGGGTCTGTCCCAAGGAATAACTCTAGTTCCCTCTGCTTTTAAAGTCTCTCCAAGTTCAGCAGGTGGGCTTGACATAGGCTCTTTTCAAATTATTGCTTCTTCTCTGAGTCCCAGAGCATTTGAAGTTTTTGTGTGCACCCTTTAAGAACAGAATCTCTGGGGGCTTCCTGGTGGCTCACTGGTATAGAATTTGCCTGTCAATGCAGGAGACATAGGTTTGATCCCTGACCTGGGAAGATCCCATATGCTGCAGAGCAACTAAGCGTGTGTGCCACAACTACTAAAGCCCATGCACTAGAGGCTGTGCTCCTCAAAAAGAGAGGCCACCGCAATGAGAAGCCCACGTTCTGCAACTACAGACGAGCCCATGCAGCAGTGGAGACCCCACACCGCCAGACATAAACGCACACACACAATTATTTTACAAGAGAAAGAATGGAATTCCCATTTCCTGTAGCCCTCTGTCTCTTCCAAAAGTGAACTCCACTGACCTTCAAAGCCAAATGTTTTGTGGGCTCATCTTCCTGGTGCTGGGCACCGCCTACCACAGAGGGGAGCCCAGTGTGGAGCTTAGACCTCTTGCTTCTTGGATAAACATCCTAAACTGTAATATTTCTCCCATTTCTGGGTCACCAACCCAGGTGAGTGGGTCTTGACTATACATTTCTACCCCTCTTGCCTGTCTTGTTGTGGTTCCCTCTTCATAGCTTCAGCTGTAGGAATCTTTTCTGCTGGCTTTCTTATCTTTTCTCATCAATAGTAGCTCTTTAAGTCGTCGTAATTTTAGTGTGCCAGTGAGAGGAGGTGAGCTCAAGTTCTTCTTACTCTATCATCTGGGTCACACTCCCACCCCATAAGCTAATTATAACTTCTGAGTTAAATTGATTAAGTCTGTAACAGAGTCTTCACTGGACTCAGTAAACAGGGCAGAATGGCACAGGTCAACGTGAAAACTCACCTGCAGGACACAGATCCAGTTAATAAGCAAAGCAAAAGGAGAAACAAACCTAGTAGTTGCAGTTCTAGTCTAGATATTCAGCTCACAGTGCCAACAGTGGCCACCCCAACCTTGAGCCTCTACAAAAGCCTCCTTTCTTGTCTCTTTGATGCCACTTTCAGGTCTGCTTAAGACATACTCTGCTCAACCCAGCAAGCCTCATTATTTAAGTAATAATCATTTTTTAAGTTTTTTTAGGCTTTTAAAACTTAAGAAGAAAATAGCACTTATAGACATATCTCACTGTGTGTGTGTTTATGTATGTATGATGTCATCATACTTGACATATGAACCAGATTTTGGATAGGCCATCATTTTCTTGTAGAAAAGCTACAGCAGTTGTTCTAGGGTGGGGCTTGAGAATGGGCATTTCTGACAAGCTCCCAGGTAGGAACCATGGTAATAATGATCCATAGACTTTAGATACCAAGATTCTAGAGTTCTTTTGTTACTTGAGTGCTTAAAATACTGAGTAACATTTTTAAAGATAAATATAAATCATACAATTTTTAGGATAACCACAGAAGAAAACATGTATAACAGTGAAAATCATTCAATAAAAATAAAATAAAAGAGTAATGCAAGTACAATATATAAATATAAGACATCCAAATATAGAAAATCCAAATATATCAGTGATCACAGTAAGCATAAATGGAATAAACTTGACAAGTAATAGAAGTATTTTGTATATCATTTTTGAAGACCCAGAAATATAAAGCCAAAAAGCAAGCCTGGAAAGGATATACCAGGCATATCAACCAAAAAAAGGAAGACAGCAAGGATATTTATGTTAATATCAGAAAAGTGCATCTCTGATAAAAGTAATATTTTGCTATAGAGAGGGTCAATATACAATGATCATAGGTTTTAGTTCAGTTCAGTTCAGTCGCTCAGTCATGTCCAGCTCTTTGCAACCCCTTGAATCGCAGCACGCCAGGCCTCCCTGTCCATCACCAACTCCCGGAGTTCACTCAAACTCATGTCCATCGAGTCAGTGATGCCATCCAGCCATCTCATCCTCTGTCATCCCCTTCTCCTCCTGCCCCCAATCCCTCCCAGCATCAGAGTTTTTCCAGTGAGTCAACTCTTCGCATAAAGTGGCCAATGATCATAGGTTTAATTCACTAGAATTTATAACAATTCTAAACTTGTATCCACCTAATAAAATAACTTCATTATAGATGAGTACAAACAATAAGAACTCTGATATATGTTGTTGGTGAGGGTATAAATTTGTACAATCACTTTGTGATTCACTTTGGTAAGCAACATGACTTTATATTTAAAGACTGACAGTCTCATATGTCATATAATATGACTCTTTATAGCCACATGAATTGCTGCTGCTGCTGCTAAATCACTTCAATTGTGTTCAACTCTGTGCGACCCCATAGATGGCAGCCCACCAGGCTTCTCTGTCCCTGGGATTCTCCAGGCAAGAACACTGGAGTGGGTTGCCATTCCCTTCTCCAGTGCATGCATGTGTACTAAGTCACTTCAGTCGTGTCCAACTCTGTGCGACCCCATGGACAGAAGCCAGCCAGACTCCATTGTCCATGGGGCTCTCCAGGCAAGAACACTGGAGTGGGTTGCCATTTCCTTCTCCCATGTGAATTAATGAGTTTAATTATAAGCCCTAATGAAAAACTTGTAAATGTGCAAGAATATTCATAGTACTATTCTCTGTAATAACAAAAACTACAGACATCTGAAATATTCATACACAGGAAAATAGATAAATTGCAGTATATTCATACAATGGAATATTAAGTAGCAGGAAAACAAAAATGAATTCCTACCACACAATATATGGCTGCATCTTAGAAAATATTTAGTGAAAATTCAATTTGTTGAAGATTTCATGTAACATAATTCTACTTTTATATATCTCAATGACAAGCAAAAACAGATGATTTAAGGGTAGATATATATCTGAAAAACTCAACAATTTTAAAATCAAGAGAAAATACATTCAAAAAGTCATGTAGTGAATGCCTCTGGTAGCATGAGTTATTGAAGATGTGAGGAACACTTAGGTAGTGCTAAATTGTTTATTATGCTATTTTTCTTAGTTTATGTGGTGGATAAATGGACATTATTTTATTATGTTTGACACATATACCATTCTTAAATTTCTTATAATCACATATTATACTACAAAAATTTTAATTTAAAAATATATGGATCATATACCTTCACTAACATGTGGCAAACAACAAAACATTCTAGGTTTTGCTATTATTATAAATAAAGAAAAATCTCCAGAGAAATAAATAAATGCCAACATTTGGAAGAAAGTTAGCCTTTAGTAATTGGAGGGTTAAGAGGAGCATGAGCACACAAGGGACGTGTTTAGCTTGTGAGAGGAATGATGATTAGGAATGATGGGGGTACTAAAGAGCCCTGAAAGGGCTAGGGGGTCCTGAATGCAAAGTGCTTAGCATTTTCCAGCCACATCTGCCTTGTAATACCATTCCTTTAATCTGAGATGTTCAAATAACTTGGGAAAATGCTGTATACCACATTTAGCATTGACTCTTCACCCATTTCCCAATTCACAATGTACATTAACATTTTATGAACAATGCTCATTAACATTTGTGAGAAACCTTACCTATTATTAATAGCAAGTGAAAAATGAAAATCTATTTAGTTTTATTTAACCGAACATTGCCCACTTTGACCAGAAGGCTATTTTTCTCTCTATGTGACAACAATTCACATCTTATAGAAATGAATTTTCCTTAGAGATTGCATTGAGAAAGGCTGCTGCTGCTGCTGCTGCTAAGTCGCTTCAGTCGTGTCCGACTCTGCGCGACCCCATAGATGGCAGCCCACCAGGCTCCCTTGTGCCTGGGATTCTCCAGGCAAGAACACTGGAGTGGGTTGCCATTCCCTTCTCCAATGCATGAAAGTGAAAAGTGAAAGTGAAGTCACTCAGTCGTGTCCGACTCTTAGCGACCCCATGGACAGCAGCCCACTAGGTTCCTCTGTCCACAGGATTCTCCAGGCAAGAACACTGGAGTGGGTTGCTGTGAGAAAGGCTGGCCTATGTCATTTTATCTAAAGCCACTAGGGCCACATGTCAGAGGGAGACAAGAGAACTGAGACAATTTGGCATCACATGGGAGAGACTATAAATAATTTAAACTTCGAAAGATAAATCAGGGTTTGACATAGTTGCTATATGCTGGTTTACAATTAAAATGCACTTTATATTTACCTTTGTGATAATAGACTTACTCTAAGCTTCTGAAGTAATTGTGCATATGCAAGACTGGCATGTGTGTTTGTGTGTACAGGCACGTGTGTGTGTACAGGCACGTGTGTATGTACAGCATTATTTTTTCTGAGTGAACTGACAATAAAACATAACCAGCCATACCACTTCTCAATCTAAATTTGGGAATTTAAATTATTAAGGAGGTTGATGACCCAGAACAAACAGTTCAACTGGTCAAGGATTTGGAGAAGTGTAGCTGAAAAGAACCCCCCTGCCCCCCAAAAAAAAAAAGACTCTTACTTCCTGTGATATGTGGTAAATGGAACATTTTAAGACATTTAAATCCTTTGTGTTTGGGGCACATAATATGCCAATAAAAGTCATTTAAGGCTTCTTTCCAATCTACTTTGCAATCTTCAGTTTTTCTGTGCTATTTTTTTGTATAAAGTAAAGTTGGAGGAGCAACTGCTTCAAATCAAACAGGCTGGTGATTTTTTTAAAACAGAAATTGCCTAAAATATTTCTGTATTTCAATGCCCTGGGTCACAGTGTTCTAGAGTGAGTTCAGGCACGCTGCAGGCAACTTTCAAGTTGTTTTCTTTCTGTAGATTTTAGCAGAAGCATCTGCTAGAGTTTCAGTCTTTAGTCAATTATATATAGTCTATTGGAAAAACTTAGTGCTTGAACATTTTTTAATCTCACCCTAAGGAATTTGAGAATTGGGGCAAAATATGTGATTTACAACAGTAGAAGAATAGAAGGATGTGAATAAATGATCTTAATTAATATTCCCTGGTAATTTACAATTTTCTTCAAATTGCCTTAAAGACTTTCACAGATGTGCTGAGTGAAATCTCTTTCCCAAACTATATTTTCTAACTATGTACGTTGCTTAGATAATATGCCTGTTTTGGACACAAGAAACATTACCGTAATGGACAAGCAGTGAACCTTTAGTCCAGAAAGCAATATATAGCAATAATTGGAGATACTATTATGCTTTGAATTTTGTACAAAAAGGGGGAAAAAAAGATTGAGAAGGACTGTACCAACCCTAGTGAGACAGACAACAGAACCAGACAACTGAAAAACAAACTATATATAAGAAACTGTCCCAATGTTAATTTCAAGTTCCCTGACATTACCACGAGGCAAACTCTGCCTTACTGAAGTGGTTGTATTTTATATTAAGAAGATATACTTTATCCAGTCTGGTTTATGTTTTTATATTTTTACTTTGCTCTTGGTATTCAGGTTATACCAGTCGTTTGCTTGGTATCCTGGGCAGATCACTGCCACTAGCTTCTGAGGTGTCTTTCTCACTAATATAGCAGAGTATTATACCTATGGGACTTCAGTATGTGAGGGCTGAATAACTGTTGACCGCATATACTGGGATAGTTATGTTTTGTTATGACTTATTTACCAAAAAAAAAAAAAAAACCTACAAAAATCTCTCAGTCTTAGCTTCTGTCTTTCCTCAAAGTTCATTTTAGACGTTTTATTCATTTTATCAGTATAAAAATTTGTTTTCTTCCTCCTGATCTGTGTAAGTCTCTGGCATTAATTATTCAGAAATGGCCTTTTTCTTCTTGTTCCACTATACGACATGAGTGCTCTGTGAATTCTGTATTCTGCCTTTCCTTTGGATGTTGCTTTTTGGTGGGAAAAGTAACCTCATTATTGAAGTCTGAGCTGAAAATAGACTGCCCGTAATTCAAGAAAAGTCTGGATGAAACTTCCTGGTCAATATCATTAACTGTATCCCAGTGGCTATTTCTTACCATTTGCACCCAGTATGACATAGGCTACTCCTGAAAATTTATTGTTATTTTAATATTCTGACCACATCAAGTCGGTTCATATTAATTCTATTTTTGATTTAGGAATGAGGCTGCACAGCAGGAGGTGAGTGGTGGGCAACTGAACAAAGCTTCATCTGCCACTCCCCATTGCTTGCACTGCTGCCTGAACCATCCCTCTCCGACCCCTGTCTATGGAAAAATTGTCTTCCATGAAACCGATCCCTGGTGCCAAAAAAGTTGCTCTATGATGACCTAGAGGGGTGGAAGGGAGGTTCGGGAGGAAAGGGATGCATGTGTACATATGGCTGATTCACATTGTTGTATAGCAGAAGCCAACACAACATTATAAAACAATTATATTCCTATAAAAAGAAAAAAGCTGGAGACCGTTGTCCTAGATCACAGAAAATTGGCTTACAGAAAGAAGCCTGGTATAGATTTCAGCTCCCATCCCATTAGCTGGACATATCTGTGTAGGGAAAAAGGTACACAAGCAGTCACACCTGTGAGGCTTGTTAAAATAAAGACTACTGGGCTATACAAGATACCTACTGATTCAGAATCTCTGATGATTAGAACCTTTAATTCACTTATCCATTAACTCTTCTGGAATCAGCATCATACTTATCCATAAACGGATTTGGTAACCAATGGCTTCCCTGATGGCTCAGTGGTAAAGAATCTGCCTGAAATGTGGTAGACCTGGGTTCAATCCCTGGGCTAGGAAGATCCTCTGCAGAAAGGGAATGGCAATCCACTCCAGTATTGTGGCCTGGAGAATTCCATGGACTGAATAGTTGGGGTCGCAAAGAGTTGGACATGACTGAGCAACTAAAACTTTCACTTTTCATTTTCTCTATTTAGAAACAAAATGGAAAAAGTCAATGCTTTCATTCAACATTCATTTTTTCATTCAATAAATCAGCAATGGAGAGCCTTTTATGTGTCTGGAGGTATTATGTAGAGGGAAAGAAAAAAAATTCTTTGAAAAAGTCTATATTTAAGGTAATATTAAAAAACCTCATAGTAAAGAAAATATCTGAGCTGAGATTTAGAGTGTTAGTTGTATAGTCATGTCAGATTCTTTGTGACCTCATGGAATGTAGCCTGCCAGGCTCCTCTGTCCATGGAGTTCTCCAGGGAAGAATACTGGAGTGGATTGCCATTCCCTTCTCCATGGGATCTTCCTGACTCAGGGATCGGACCCAGATTTCCCACATAACAGGTAGATGCTTTGCCGTCTGAACCACCAGGGAAGCCCAAGATTTATAGGGTGATGAGTAAAAGTTTGCCAGACAAACAAGAGGCTGAGCCATCCAGCAAAAGTGAATAGAAGTGAGTGGTGGAAGTTTCTGATTGTTTTAGGAAATGGCAAGAAATTTAGGATTCATTTCAATCCCAAAGAAAGGCAATGCCAAAGAATGCTCAGACTACTGCACAACTATACTCATTTCACATGCTAGCAAAATAATATCCAAAATTCTCCAAGTTAGGCTTCAACAGTACATGAACTGAGAACTGCCAGATGTTCAAGTTCAAGATAGATTTAGAAAAGGCAGAGGAATCAGAGATCAAATTGCCAACATACATTGGATCATAGAAAAAGCAAGACAACTCCAGAAAAACATCTAATTTTGCTTCACTGACTATGCTAAAGCCTTTGGCTATGTAGATTACAACAAACTGGAAAATTCTTAAAGAGATGGGAATACCAGGCCACATTACCTGCCTCCTGAGAAATCTGTATACAGGACAAGAAGCAACAGTTAGAACCAGGCAAGAGGCAATGGACTTGTTCCAAATTGGAAAAGGAATACATCAAAGCTGCATATTGTCACACTGCTTATTTAACTTATATGCAGAGTACACCATGCAAAATGCCAGGATGGATGAAGCACAAGCTGGAATAAAGATTGCTGTGAGAAATATCAATAACCTCAGATATGCAGAGGATGACACCCTTATGGCAGAAAGCTAAAGGGAACTAAACAGCCTCTTGATAAAGGTAAAAGAAGAGAGTGGAAAAGCTGGCTTAAAACTCAATATTAAAAAAAAAACAAAACTTAAGATCATGGCATCTGGTCCCATCACTTCAAGGCAAATGAATGGGCAGACAATGGAAACAGTGACATATTTTATTTTCTTGAGTTTGGAAATCATTGCAGACGGTGGCTGTAGCCATGAAATTAAAAGAGGCTTGCTCCTTGGAAGAAAAGCTATGACAAACCGAGACAGCATGTAAAAAGCAGAGACATTACTTTGCTGACAAAGGTCTGTATAGTCAAAGCTGTGGTTTTTCTTGTAGTTATGTATGGGTGAGAGCTGGACCATAAGGAAGGCTGAGCGCTGAAGAAGTGATGCTTTTAAACTGTGGTGTGGAGAAGACTCTTGAGAGTCCCTTGGACTGCAAGGAGATCCAACCAGTCAATCCTAAGGGAAATCCATCCTAAATATTCATTGGAAGGGCTGATGCTGAAGCTGAAGCTCCAATACTCTGACCACCTGATACAAAGAGCTGACTCATTAGAAAAGACCCTGATGCTGAGAAAAACTGAAGGCAGGAGGAGAAGGGGACAACAGAGCACAAGATCGTTGGATGGCATCACCTACTCGATGGACATGAGTTTGAGCAAGATCCAGGAGATGGTGAGGACAGGGAAGCCTGGAGTGCTGCAGTCCATGGGGTTGCAAAGAGTCGGACATGACTGAGCGACTGAACAGCAATAAATTTAGGATAGCTAGAGAATGGGATACATGGGTAAGGATGTGATAGTAGAAGTTGAATTTGGACAGATAGTTATAAAACAAGTTTCATGCTCTGAATTTGTCCTTTATCTTATTGAGGAGTCAAGTTTCTTAATGTATGTTTTAACTTGAACATTTTGCTTTAAGATGTTAACTCTTCTAGCAGTATGGAAAGTGGATTCAAGAGTTAAAAACTGTTGAAAAGAAACCGAGCTCATGTTTCTTCTTTCCCTCACACATTTCACTTTCTTTCCTTCCCCCTTACTTCTATCTACTTTGTTCTTTCCTCCTCCTCCTCCATTCTTTCCTCTTTCTATTTTCTCTTTCTCTCTTTCTTTTTCCTCACCCCTTTTTTCTCTCTTCTTCCTTCCTTTCAGTAAATATCTGGGTAGACACCTTTCAGTAAATATGTAAATATCCTTTGAGTAGACATCATGAACTAGTCCCTGTACCAGGCTTTGAAAATATGAAAATGAGTAAAACCTCCTATCCTCAGTGCTCATTGTCCAGAGGGGAAGTAGGCAAGTTGATCCATTTTTATGTTATGATCCATCACTAAGCATGAAAAGGATAGGACAAGTGCATTTAAGTAAGAGATGATGAAAGCTTGGAGTAAGGTTCTGATAATGGGAGAAGAGGATAAAGTTAGAACCTATGGATCATCCTAAGGGAGAACCTGTTTGGTTTAATAATAATAATACTCAGAAAACAATCATGTTGTACCCAGTTTGCAACTGTCCTATGATATGTGTGGGATGTGGCTGTGTGTTTAACACTCATATGCACCCTGTGGAGTAGAAAATTTAATACTCAATTTATAAATAAAAAACTGAGTACCAAGTACCAAGAGGTTAAATGTTCCCCCTCCGTCCACCCACTGAGGTCTTGCTGCTTAGCAGAACCAAGACTAAATCAAGCCATTAAGCACTGCTTCTAGAGTCAATCTAGAATCAATCTCAAATGATGGAGGATCTGAGAGATAAGGATAGATGGCGTTTTTATTCACTGAGGGAGGGACTATGTGGAAAGAAGGAAGGAGAAAGATAGTAGACTTAGTTTGGTCAATATTAATTTGGAAGTTACATATTTGTGGATATATTCAATAAGCTCCTGGAAATATGGGTCTAGATTTCAGGATAAATATGTAGACTGAGCAAGAGCAGAGGAGAACAAAGCTAGATGAAATTCTAGATGGGCTTCTGGGCAACATCTTCATTTATCAAAAGGCAGAAAAAGCCCTCTAGAGTTAACAGTTTCAATTTAATTTGTATATGTAAATCCCATTTCTTGTTATTTGAGTATTTCTAAATTGTATCATTACTACTATTTGTAATGATTTGTTCTATACACTTAATATATAAAATGGTTTGTAGTGCTTACATGCACACATACAGTCAGAGCCTCATTTGGTTTTCATGATGCCCTTTAGAGGTAGACAAAACAGATAGAAGGAACTGGAATCCAGAAAATTCTGTGATTTTCTCAGAATCACATTTATATCTGAATCTGGGCTCAAGCCATATCATTTGATTTCAGGTCTAGTACTCTTCCCTGGTGGCTAAGATGGTAAAGAATTTGCCTGTGATGCAGGAGACCCAGGTTTGATCCTGGGTCAGGAAGATCCCTTGGAGAAGGGAATGGTAACCCACTCCAGTATTCTTGTCTGGAGGATTCCATGGACAGAGGAGCCTGGTGGGCTACAGCCCATAGGGTCCCAAAGAGTCAGACAAGACTAACACTTTCATTTTTCAAAAATACAGGTATTTCACCTAGATCTCAGTGAATTCATTATAATTATTGCTTCCCACAGTGTGTAATTCATCTTGGTTACTGGGCATGTGATCATTTTTTAAAGGATAAAAACTGAAAATTTGCTTTATTTTACAATTCACAGTTACTAAACTACCACATTTAGAGCCATTACTAAATTATAACTCAGCATTTCTTTGTGGTTATATTTACAATGTCTTGTCCATCTTTCCCATTTAAAGTGGAAGAATAGAATATTAGAGTTTTGAACCAATACTAAGTATGTCTATCTAACTAACCAGCGCTTGGAAATATATCTTTTTCCCCTCTGATGTTCTCTGTTTAGAATAAATGTCAAAGTTCTTAAAATAATCCATGGTGCACTGTTAAATCTGGTCCCTCACTGTTGCTATGATTTTTGTTTCTTACTGTGCTAGGGTTTTGGGACCCTTCCCTGTACATTCTTGACTTGGAGTCTTGGACTTTCCATTTTCTTCGCTTTGAACTTCATTCACAAGTTATCTTTAAGACTCTTACCTTCGTTGTTTACACTTCTCCCAACTTCCCACCTTCCTGGTACTCCTTACTTCCCTTCTGTGCTTTTACTTTTCCTTCCTCAACAGAATTTCCTACTTTTTAGCTTGCTACATCTCAGTGCTTTAGTTTTTGTTGTATATATATGTCTCCATACTAAAATGAGGCTGAGATTGCCATATATTTTATTTACTGTTTTTGTTTACTTCAGTTGTCAGGAAGGCAATTACTTGTTACAGGAAGTAATTCTTCCCTCCTTCCTACAGGAATGAACTACTTACTAGGCAGGTAGTAGGCAGTTACTGCGCTGGTGCTGAATGGATGGATATATACATGCACAGGAATCTGGGAACCAGAATGCTTCCATTGAGTGCTTTGTTCCATTATGCTGAAACACTAGAATATTCTCATCAGGGCGTCCTCAGCTAAGGAGGGGGTACTAAAGGTGAGAGAGATGAGGCAGTGAGAATATGGGAACCAGAGGCAGGTTACCACCACTGATCTCCATCTCCTGCCCCATAGAACATTTACAGCTTTGGTCAAATTACTTAACAGCAGGATTCTCAATTTCCAAGTGCATAAAATGAGATATCCTTCACGCAATATCACAAGGATATTGTTATGAATAAGTAAGGGAGAGAGTTAAGAGGAAGTATTTTGTAAATCTGAAGACACTATAAAAATCTTAACAATAGGATTTTGCTAATACTGCTTAGCAAAAGCGTAAGTTATTGGATACTAGAAAATATATATTATAACCAGCTCAATTGAGTGTGCCCAACTACCTTCTAAACTGTATCAAGTAGCCAGGATTAACTGAGATTGTAATTTGATTTAAAGAATCAAGGTCTGATAAACACCCATAATTTGAATTTGGTTTGTCTTACTCATATTTTAATTGTTATATTTTTCTTTTCCCCAATATTCTCTAATTAATTTTACAAGTCAGTATAAAAAGGGTTGAACTTGGGGTTGGAAAATTAGTGTAGTATGTTCTGAATTTTGTTTTATAGTTTCAGTTCAGTTCAGTCGCTCAGTCATGTCCGACTCTCCGTGACCCCATGGACTGCAGCACGCCAGAGTACCCTGTCCATCACCAACTCCCCGGAGCTTACTCAAACTCAAGTCCATTGAGTTGGTAATGCCATACAACCATTTCATCCTCTGCTGTTCCCTTCTCCTCCCGCCTTCAATCTTTCCCAGCATCAGGGAAAGAGTCAGTTCTTCACATCAGGTAGCCAAAGTATTGGAGTTTCAGCTTCAGCATCAGTCCTTCCAATAAATATTCAGGGTTGATTTCCTTTAGGATGGACTGATTGGATCTCCTTGCTGTCCAAGGGACTCTCAAATTGCATACTTAATATTCTTCCAGTTAAAAATCCACTCTTAATGTGATGAATTTTTATAATTTTTAAAGTATAAAACAAATCTCTGGAAACCTTGTTAAATTTTCTTTTCATACTGTAGAATAATTCTTAAGATATACTCCATATATTTTTTTAAAAACTTTTCCAAAATTTCCATTCCTAGATAGATATTTTTAGTAAGACTGACTTACTCATTCTGTGAAAGTCACTTAATAAAATCTTCTTTTGGTCTCTTGAAGATCCAGTGTTCTTATCTTAGATTAATGGAATTGCATTAACTAAAACAACTTATAAACAGGAGAAAAGAAATCAGAAGTGGTTCAGAGGTATGGTAAGTATGTGGCCAACATTCAAATGATAATAAATAAGGGTAGTAACGTTTTCATCTCAGTAGCTGGGTAATTGATGTTCTTGGTTCAGCGGTCTCACAATAAATAGTTACTACTACTCCTAAATAAGGCAAGGCACAGTAAGCCTAAACAATGCTGAGTTTTGCAATAGCAAAAATACTCAGCTTAATTTTAGAATATTAGTCTTTTAATTCCAGCTATCTATCTATTTCTAGATCTCACAGTAGAACTGCCAGTCAATTCCATATTTTCGTGGTATAACTACCCATATGCATTGCTTGTTAGCATTTGGATGTATACTCACTATCTACTATAGCATCAGTAGAACTAATAAATTCAGTGAGTATCAGAGAAGCCCAGTGAGAAACTTTGTGGTATTTAATATTGAGATCTTAAATCTAATTGTGTTATTATAATATGTAATACAATATAATAGTAATATAATAACCTATATTATATTTTCACTATCAAGACATATACTTAAATGGGCAATTAAAGCTGCTTTAATAACAATTCATCACCTATTATCCACATAGTATACAATGGTATTTGATAATATTATAGCTCTCATTTATTGAGTCACTGTAATTACAATTACAATACATAGAGAAAAAAAAGTGAGAGCCTTTAAATATCTCAGATGGCAAATGTGCAGTGTGAGTGCTCTCCTACATCCTACGTATTGCTGCTCACCCTGGATAGCAAGGTCAAACAAATAATCTTTGTCAAAATCTATTTGCATTTGATATTCTTTTGTCAGCAATCGGGAAATTACTGTCTTTATGAGTCTTTAATCTTTAACAGTTTCTTTTTTTTTCAAATTTTAAGCTTTTTATTCTGTACTAGGGTATAGTGATTAACAATATTGTGGGTTTCAGGTGAACAGCAAAGGGACTGAGCCATACATATAAATGCATCTATTCTCTCCCCAAACACCCCTCCCATCTTTAATATTTTCTTTTACCTGTTATTCAGTGGGCTTCCCTGTATTTCAGTTGGTAAAGAATCCACCTGCAATGTGGAAGATCTGGATTCGATCCCTGGATTGGGAAGATCCCCAGATAAGGGAAAGGCTACTCACTCCAGTATTCTGGCCTGGAGAATCCCATGGATTGTGTAGTCCATGGGCTTGCAAAGAGTTGGACATGACTGAATGATTTTCACTTTCACTTTCAATGTTTTAATAGTAGAAAGTAGAAACTCAGTCAACATTTTAAAAACAACTGGTTAATAATGCTTAGTTTCTGATTCACTTGGTAGTAATAGTAGACGTATATCTTGGCTTATTTGATTGCCCTGATGAATGAACCAGCATCATAAGCTCAGATGGTATGATTGACCTCAGTAGATTGGGTACTATCCTACGTCATTCCCTGTTTATTATCTGTAGAGTGAAACAAAGTGGCATAACAACCACAGGAGTTTAATCTTTGGAGTCATTCACATAGATGAGTCAGAGAAGTTGGGGTTCTCTTTCAATGTATCTGTGAGCCTCTGCCATCTCAGTAGAATACAAGGGTGTCTCTCAGTGGGGCATGCTGAAAGTTGTAGGTGACAGCTCCTCACTGAGAAGGACTGTCCCTCACACTGCACTATGTTTAGGTTCTCCCAGGTCTTACTCTCTAAATCCGAGTCCCTCAGTCTTTGTAAAAATCCAAAAGTTTACCAGCTTGCATTTCTGGTTCGTAAGCCTAATAGAAAGGAAATATTATTTCAATAACCATGTTCTTAAAGACATGTGCAAGATGCTTCTTGAGGTCCTGAGATCCAGAAGAGATTGCAGCCCCAGTGAATCCCTTGACTTCCTCTGGGGAGACACTGAGCAGAGCTCCTCTTTTATCTGAGTCCAGACTACTGCCGCAAGGGACCCGTGAGATGATAAATTCTCATTAAGCCACAAAAAGATGCTTCATGCTGCTGATACATCTAGTCAAAGATTTTTATTAGGCATACTGAGGTAAAAGCAAGCACCAACTCTGAATGCATGGTGATAAACCTAGATATTCTGTGAAAAGCAGTGAATGATAAAAAAATATTCATAAATAAATTTCAAGAGCCTTCATAGATGAGTCTTTACATGCTTATGTAGTTGTTTATTTTAAACTGACTCCATATATTCATGATGTTTTTTCTTACTAAAGAAAGATGCTTACTGCTATGGGGTGTTGGAATGTATAACTAAGTACAGTGAGGAGAGGGAGTGGTTTATATAAGGTTAATTCTAAGGTATAGGTGAGATGTATTTTGGTAAAGAGAAGATTTGGAGGAACAATAAAGTTTAATGATGGAAACAGAGCTCACTGAACGCATCCCCCACCCATGGAGATTTAAAGAGCTAAACTGTTATTGTAACTATGGTGAGGATTTGAAAGACCACAGATATAACACAGTCACTCCTCCTTTCTCTGGGATGCTAAGTTGTTTGTTTTCTGTCAGACTCACTAGTTGGCTGGTTACAACAATAAAGTAATTAATCATATTTATGGTCTTCTGAGTTCATCCGTTTATCTCTGCTAATCCCCATGTAGCTCTTATCTGGCTGCCCTCCTGGTGTGAGTCTCTGGTTTGGTTCTGCTTCAGCCTTGAAGTAGAGCTCAAGGCTTTGCAGCATTTTCCCCCTCACCACCACCAACTATCCCCCTCCCCTGCCCACCCCTCCATCACCACCCACCCCACACCCCACCCATGCAAACCTCCTTCCTGAAACACTGAGCCAGAGAGAGATTGTACTAAAGATGACCTAGAGGGAAGGCGTGCGGAGAGGGGAGGGAGGGAAAAGACCCTGACCCTGGGCAAGATTGAGGGCAGAAAGAGAAGGGGGAAATAGAGGATGAGATGGCTGGGTGGCATCACCGACTCAATGGACATGAGTTTGAGGAAACTCCGGGAGATAGTGAAGTCCATGGGGTCTCAAAGAGCTGGACCTGACTTAGCAACTGAGCAACAACAAATGACTGATTCACACTATTGTACAGTGGAAACCAATATAAAATTGTAAAGCAATTTTCCATTAATTAAAAAATAAATTAAAAAAATTTTTTTAATAAGAAGAAGATTTCACATGGGACTAAGAGAAAAGTTCACATCTCACAACACAGAGCAGAACAAACAATTTAATACAGTTCCCCGTTTAATTTTTTTTTTTCATCCATGTTTCTTATTTAATGACCAAACATTAGGGTTTCTTTCTCTCCTTCTCCCTGCCTTTTAGGTTTCTGCTGTTGTGTCAAACAACCCAACTGTGGCCTCAAATTTGTAAACAATGCTTTGCAAAATAAAGCCCTGTGATTATTAGAGACCTCCCTCCTCCTTTTTTTTAAATACTTTATTCTACTTTACAATACTGTATTGGTTTTGCATACATTGACATGAATCAGCCACATGTATACACGATCTCCCAATGCCGAAGCCCCATCCCACCTCCCACCCCACACAGTCTCCCTGGATCATCCCGTACACCAGCCCCAAGCATCCTGTATCCTGTATTGAACATAGATATAAAGTAGTTCAGCAATCATCTAAACTTAATGCAGCTGGTTCCTTGGGGTGCAGGCAGTATCTCACATTCCACTCTCTCACACACACCCTTTTGAGCAGTTTATACAAATGCTCATAACCAAAGAAGCTAATTTGTCTAAGCAATAGTTTCTTCATTTAAAATTTGAGCCAACTTTGACAAAAATCCTTTGAATACTTTCCCCCACTGGATCCTTGCAGCAGCCTTATCAGATAAACAGAGAAGGTATTGTCTTCAGTTTGTAAATCAGAAAATCAGAGATATATATGGACTTGCTCCAAGATACACAAGTGATATCAGGTATAGGACTTGATCCCAGATACTCTGATTTACTTCTAGTGCCATTTTCACTCTATCTTACAACTGATTTTTTAATAGATAGATGAAAGTAAACTAAAGATAATGTAAGATAATGTCAGAAGTAAATGTCCTGAACTCCAAGGGGAAAAAAGGGAAAAGTCATTATTTTACACTTAAAACTGAACTGGAAAATAATGTAGTATGCTGCTGCTGCTGCTAAGTCACTTCAGTCGTGTCCAACTCTGTGCGACCCCATAGATGGCAGCCCACCAGGCTCCCCCGTCCCTGGGATTCTCCAGGCAAGAACACTGGGTTGCCATTTCCTTCTCCAATGCATGAAAGTGAACAGTGAAAGCAAAGTCGCTCAGTCGTGTCCAACTCCTAGCGACCCCACGGATTGCAGCCTACCAGGCTCCTCCGTCCATGTATAAATAATAGTAAATGACTGACAAGTTCACTTGCTTAAACATTCTTTCCTATTATTAATTTTCATTATTTTATGAAGGAGGACAGGACTTCTGTCTAGTTCTCACCATTCATTATCAAGGCTTTAGGTTTTGTTGTTGCTGTTAGCATCTCACTGCTTGGAATGACAGTCACCTAGTCATGAGAGTAAATTCCTAGGCATTTAATTTCCTTATCCAGGACACACAAGTGTCCCTATTCAGTTTCTTTATCACTATTTTCATATCACTTGGCCACTGAAAGTGGGTCCATAGGATATTTTAGCTTTATAAACAGCAATCGAACATATATAGACACAAAGACGAAAAAAGTGAAAAAGTGGAATTTAGGTTTCTTTTATATAAATTTCCAGGAACAAGAACAGTTATCAGTCAGTTCTTTTTTACTTTAAACCCTACTGAGACAGTCTGGGACAGCTGTGAGCTTATGCCGCAATGAAATTAAATTTAATGCTGGTGTCATTTTTTCTACCATCTGCAGTGAGCTCCATTGCCACTAGCTGATAGATTATGGAAAAATATGATTATCTGAAAGGGAAAAAAGTCATAATAATAATAATTAATCTTTCCAGGTATTTTTAAGCTGGGATCTATCAGAGGATATATAACAGTCTGAAATGTGTTTCTCTTTTGCTTTAGGGATGGATCAATAGATTCCATGAAATTTTCAGAGTTCATAATCTAAAGAAAGGAAAAGCTGCACTGTCTGAAGATTGCCCAGGGACCTGAATCAGCTGACTCAGAGCTCCATATCTCATTAAGAGCTCCATATCTCATTAACAGACACCAGTTCAACACTTTGCTTTATTCAACCACATTCCCTTTAGTTTGGCATAGTAAAAACTCATGATGAACAGTCTCACCCAGTCTTCGTTGCAGACATGACATTTAGTGATCAGACTTTGAATCTTTTCTGCTCAAGACCTTTTATTAATAGTTTAGTTGTTTTGTTTGTTTTTGTTTTGGCTTCTAGAGTTGCACTCAAGTATAGCTCCTAAAGCTATATTCCTTTGGAGAGCACCCAGCTTCCAACCTGATACCCTCACTTGGGTTTCCACAGATGTTTCAAATTTAACATATCTAAAACAAAATTCGTCATTATACAATGTTGAGTGTTACTGCATCATGATTCCTACATTTGGAATTCTCATATTTTTACCAACATCCAGTGTTATACAAAATTTTAATTTTTGCCAAGTTGATGAGTTTAAATCTTGGTTAATTAGCATTGTCCTAATTACCACTGAGTTTGAGTTGTTTGCCTATCTGTCTTCCAGTTAGAATGTAAATACCTTGCAGGTAGGGACCATGGGTTCTTTTGTTATCTCCCTAGTTTCTTAAAAATCAGTGATTTTTTAATTCAATAAATAAATGAACAGAGGAATGATTTTGTAAGAATTCAGAGACTGCTGAAAAAGTGACCTCTAGGTAAACATGTGTTCTATAAGTATTCGATTGAAGTTTAACCAAAGTTAAATATGAATAATTGACACAATTTACTCTTAAAAAGTTATATGGGAAGTTTCTTTTGACACCCCTTTACCAGCAGGTTGACAATACACAACCTTGATGAACTCCTTTCCTGATTTTGAACCAGTCCAATGTTTCATGTCTGGTTCTAACTGTTGCTTCTTGACCTGCATACAGGTTTTTCTCTGGAGGCAGAAAAGGTGGGCTGGTATTCCCATCTCTAAGAATTTCCCAGTTTGTAAAAACAATAACAGTAATAATTTTGTTTGGTGACAGATATTTACTCTTATTGCCTTGATCATCATTTTGTAATATATTTGATATATATTTGATATATTTGATATATATATTTGATATATATGTTTGATATATTTGATCACTATGTTATACACTTGAAGCTAATATAACTTTATACACCAATTATTCTCAATTAAGAAAAACAGTACCTTAATACGACTGTTCAGTATCAATGTCAGTCATCCTAAACATGGCAATAACTAATGAATGACATTGCAGGATATATATAGTATAATTCTCTTTTAATACGACTCATATGGAATAATGTGAGGATTCAATTTTAACTGCAGTGTGAACTTTTATGAAGTTCTCACAACAAAATAATAATGGTATTTTAAAATTTACCTCCTTGTATACCACATACCAGATGCAATTATAGATACTTGTAACATACTTTCATATTTAAATTCAAATTATAAATTAGTCCATGGAATATGCATTATTTTCTCCATAGAGTTTAAATTACCCTCCCTAGGCCACACATTTACTATACAGGTAAGAGCTGGGATGCAAACACAGATATGTCTAACTTTAAAAAATATCCTTTTCCACTGAAGGAAAAAAAAAAGGAATTATTTGGACCTAGGTAAAGGGGTACAGAAAATCAAACCAGTCAGTCCTAAAGGGAATCAACCCTGAATATTCATTGAAAGGACTGATGCTCAAGCTGAAGCTCCAGTTCTTTGGCCATCTGATGCAAAGAGCCAGCTCATTTAGAAAAGACCCTGATGCTGGGAAAGATTGAGTGAGGGCAGGAGGAGAAGGGGGGTGACAGAGGATGAGATGAACATCATCATCGACTCAATGGACATGGGTTGGAACAAACTTCAGGAGATGGTGGAAGGACAGGGAAGCCGGGTGTGCTGCAGTTCATGGGGTCACAAAGAGTTGGACATGACTTAAGAACTGAACAAATTGTTTTTTAGTCACTGAGAAATGCTGAGCTGGAGGAAGCACAAGCTGGAATCAAGATTGCTAGGAGAAATATCAATAACCTCAGATATGCAGATGACACCACCCTTATGGCAGAAAGTGAAGAAGAACTACAGAGCCTCTTGATGAAAATGAAAGAAGAGAGTGAAAACACTGACTTAAAGCTCAACATTCAGAAAAGTAAGATCATGGCATCTGGTCCCATCATTTCATGGGAAATAGATGGAGAAACAGTGGAAACAGTGACTGACTATTTTGGGGGGCTCTAAAATCACTGCAGATGGTGATTGCACCCATGAAATTAAAAGATGCTTACTCCTTGGAAGGAAAGTTTTGACCAACCTAAATAGCATATTCAAAAGCAGAGACATTACTTTGTTCACAAAAGTCCATCTAGTCAAGGCTATGGTTTTTCTAGTAGTCATGTGTGGATGTAAGAGTTGGAGTATAAAGAAAGCTGAGTGCCAAAGAATTGATGCTTTTGAACTGTGATGTTGGAGAAGAGTCCCTGGACTGCAAAGAGATCCAACCAGTCCATTCTAAAGGAGACTAGTCCTGGGTGTTTTTTGGAAGGACTGATGTTGAAGCTGAAACTCCAATACTTTGGCCACCTGATGCAAAGAGCTGACTCATTTGAAAAGAACCTGATGCTGGGAAAGATTGAGGGCAGGAGGAGAAGAAGACAACAGAGGATGAGATAGCTGGATGGCATCACTGACTCAATGGACATAGGTTTGGGTAGACTCTGGCAGTTGGTGATGGACATAAAGGCCTGGTATGCTGTGGTTCATGAGGTCACAAAGAGTCGGACATGACTGAACGAATGAACTGAACTGAACTGAAGTCATGTCTAACTCTTTGCAGCATCATGGACTGTAACCTGCCAGGTTCTTCCAACCATGGGATTTCCCAGGCATGAATCCTGGAGTGAGTTGCCATTTCCTTCTCCGGGAGGTCTTCCGGACCCACCGATTGAACTCATGTCTCCTGCTTGGCAGGCAGATTCTTTACCGCTGAGTCAACAGGGAAACCCCCAATTATTATAGTATTATTGTCTATATTCCATATACTGTGTATTATACACTTGTGGCTTGAGTTATAGCTAGAAGTTTGCATCTCTGAATACTATTCAGTTATTTTCCCCTAACTGCACATTCTTCTCCCTATGGCAGTCACCAGTTTGCTCTGTCTGTGTAAGTATATTACTATAATATTTTGTTTTGTTTGCTGGTTCTTTTGTTAACTATATTCCACTCATTTGTAATTTTTTGTCTGGCTTATTTGACTTATTATAATACATTCTAGATTCAACTGTATTGTTACAAATGGAATGCTTTCATTTTTAAAGGCTGAACAATATTGCATTATGCCACATCTTCTTTATTCGTTCATCCATCAATGAGTGTTGTTTCCATACACTGGCTGTTGTAAGTAATGCTGCAGTAAACATAAGAGGGCATATATCTTTTGAATTGTGTTTTTGTTTTCTTGAGGTAAATACCAGGAAGTAGAATTGCTGGATTGTATGGTGGTTTCTTTAAAAATAGATAAAGTTTAAAAAAGCCCTCCATGTTGTTTTCCATGGTGGCCACATCAGTTTGCATTCTCACCAACAGTGTACATTTGTTCCTTTTCCTCCACATCCTTGCCAACATTTATTTGGTGGCTTTTAAGTCAAAGCCATTCTGACAGGCATGAGGTGATATAACACTGTGGTTCTGATTTACCTGTTTTGAAGATTAATGATGTTAACTATCTCTTTATGTGTCTGTTGGCCACCTGAATGTCTTCTTTGGAAAAGTGTCTGTTCAGGTCTTTGCCCATTTTTAATTGAAATTGCTCATTATTTTGAGATTGAATTGAATCATTATTTTGTATAATTTTGTCTAATATATCATTTGCAAATATTTTTCTCCCATTCAGTAGCTTGCTTTTCATTGTGTTGATAGTTCCCTTCATTTTGCTTTCACTAAAAGCAAAGTTTTTAGTTTCAGGTAGCCCCATTTGATTATTTTTTGCTTTTGTTTCCCTTATGAAAGGTGATAGATCCCTATCCCACCAGCCCTCAAGTTGCTAAGGCTGAATTCAAAGAGCATACTGGCTGTTTTCTTCTTTCAGTTTTAAGATTTCCAGTCATGATTAATCTTAAATCCATTTTTAGTTCATTTTATATATGTTGTAAGAAAATGATCCAATTTGATTCTTATACATGTAGCTGTCCAGGTTTACCAACATCATTTATTGAAGAGGCTTTCTTTTCACTCCTGTATATTCTTGCTTCCTATACCATAGATTAATTACCATATACATGTGAGTTCATTTCTGTGATCCATTGATTGATGTACCTATTTCTGTGTCAGTACTAGTCTGTTTTGATAACTATAGCTTTGTAGGTAGTTTGAATGCAAAGAGCATAAGACCTCCAGTACAGGATACAGGATGCATGGGGCTGGTGCACAGGATGATTCAGGGAGATGATATGGGGTGGGAGGTGGGAGGGGCTTCGGCATTGGGAGATCATGGACACCTGTGGCTGATTCATGTCACTGTTTGGCAAAACAAATACAGTATTGTAATGTAGAATAAAGTATTAAAAAAAAAAAAAGTGAAAAAAAAAAAGAACTACTTACAGAGGAGGATATATTCATACTGAATCTTAAAAGAATCAACAGAATTTCATAGGATTTTGCCAAGCCTAGAAGAGAGAGGAAATCTGTGGCAGATTCATGTTGATGTATAGCAAAACCAATACAATATTGTAAAGTAATTAACCTCCAATTAAAATAAATTAATTTATTAAAAAAAAAAGACCTCCAACTTTGTTCTTTTTTCTCAAGATTTCTTTGGCTATCTGAGTCTTTTGTTGTTCCATAAAAATTTTAGAATTGTTTTAGTTCTCTGAAAAATACTATTGGTATTTTGATATGGCTTTCATTGAATCTGTAGGTTTCCTTGGGTAGTATGATAATTTAAATAATATTTATTTTTCCAATCAATGAACAAGGTATATTTTTCCATCTGTTTGTGTCTTCTCTAATTTCTTTCATCATTGAAATATAATTTTCCAAGTATAGGTCTTTTGCCTCAGTTAGTTTTATTCTTGGTATTATTCTTTTTGATGTGATTGTCAATGGGATTATTTTCTTAACTTCTATTTCTGAAAATTTCTTGATAGTGTATAAAAATTCAAGAATTTCCATATTAGGATTGTCCTGTGAAAATTTCCTGAATTCAGTGATCAATTTTAATAGTTTTTTAGTGGTAGCTTTAAGATTTTCTACATATAGCATCATATTACCTGCAAACAGTGAGTTTTACAATTTCTATTCCAGTTTTTCTTGCCCACTGCTATGGATAGGAATTGCAATGCTATGTTAAATAAAAGTATTGAGAGTGAGCATCCTTGTCTTGTTTCTGATCTTAGGGATCTTGCAACTTTTCACCATTGAGTATGATGTTGGCTGTATGTGGCCTTTATCATATTGAGAATGTTCCCCTCTATACTCATTTTGCAGAGAGGTTTTTAATCATAAAATGATGCTGAATTTTGTCCAAACCTTTTCTGCATCTACCAAGATGATAATATGATTTTTATCCTTCAGTTTGTTAATGTGGTATGTCATGTTGACTGAGTTTGCATATTAAGTCATCCTTGTAGCCCTGTAATAAATCATACTTGGTTATGGAGTATGACCCTTTTAATGTATCATTGAATTCAGTTTGGTAATATTCTGTAGAGGATTATTTTTGCATCTATGTCCACCAGTGATATTGGCCTGTTATTTTGTGTGTGTGCATGTGGTGTTTTTCTCTAGGTGGCATGTGATGCCACCCTTGCAAAATGAGTTCCAAAGCATTCCATTCTCTTTAATACTTTGGACAACCTTGCAAAAGATTAGTAAATATTCTTTAAATGTTTTGTAGAATTCACCTGTGAAACTGTCTGTTCCTGGACTTTTCTTTGCTGGGAGTTTTAAAATTACTGATTCATTTTGAGTAGTAGCAATGATATGTTCATATTTTCTATTTCCTTCTGATTCAGTCTTGGTAGATTGTATGTTTCTAGGAATTTGTCCATTTCTTCTAGGTTTTCCAGTTTGTCAGCATAAAGTTTTGTAGTAATCTCTTACGATATTTTGTATTTCATAGTGTTGGTTATAACTTCTCATTCATTTCTGATTTTATTTAATTGAGGCTTCTCTCTTTGTTTCTTAAAGAGTCTAAATGTTTATCAATTTTGTTTATCTTTTCAAAGAACTAGCTCAGATTAATTGACTTTTTTCTACCTTTTAAGCTATTTCATTTATGTCCAATCTGATTTAATTATTTTCTACCTTCTTCTAACTTTGGGCCTTGTTTGTTCTTCTTTTTATAGTTTTATTTTTTTAAGTATAAGATTAGATTACTTACTTGAGATTTTTCTCAAATAAGATAGGCTTTTATTGCTATAGATTTCCCTCTTAGAATTGTCTTTGCTCCAACACATTGATTTTGAAATGTTATGGTTCCACTTTTGTCTCCAGGCATTTTTGGTCCTCTGATTTTTTTTTCAGTGACTCATTGGTTGTTTAGTAACATGCTGTTTAGACTCTACATTTTTTAAGCTTTTTTCTTGAAGCTGATTTTTAGGCTTATACAGTTGTGGTGAGAGATGCAGGATATGATTTCAGTCTTAAATTTATTAAGACTCTTTTGTTGTCTAATGTGTGATCTATCTTGGAGAGTGTGTCCCATGCACTTACAAGAATGTGTATTCTATTGTTTCTGAGTGAATGTCTAATATATGTATTAGGTCCATCTGGAAAAAGGTGTCATTTAATGCCAATGTTTCCTTATTGATTTTCTGTCTAAATGATCTAACCATTGATGTAAGCAGGCTATTGAAGTCCTCTACTATTTTATTACTGGCAGTATCTCCGTTTGTTTGTTAATATTTTCTTATGCATTTGGTATCCCTATGTTGCATATATATATCTTTGTGAATGTTATGTGTTCTTCTTGGATTGATCCCTGTATCACTGTTTTATCCTTATTTGTCTCTTAATTCAGTCTTTGCTTTAAAGTTTATTTTTTTCTGATGTAAGTATTGCTACCCATGAATTGTTTTTGGTTTCATTTGCATAGAATACCATTTTTTTATCCCCTCAGTTTCAGTCTATTGTGTCACTAGCTCTGAAGTGATTCTTTTGTAAGCAACATATATATGTGCCTTTTTAATATATACATTAAGCTATCCTCTGTATTTTGATTGGAACATTTAGTTCATTTACATTTAAAATAATCATTGATAATTTTTACTGGGCCACAGCCTTGTCTAGCTCAATGAAACTAACCCATGCAGTGTAGGGCCACCCAAGAAGGACAGGCTATGGTGGAGAGTTCTGACAAAATGTGGTCCACTAGAGAAGGGAATGGCAAACCACTTCAATATTCCTACCTTGAGAACCCCGTGGACATTATGAAAAGGCAAGAAGATAGGACACCGAAAGATGAGCTCCCCAGGTAGATATGTGCCCAGTGTACTACTAGAGATCAGTGGAGAAATAACTCCAGAAAGAATGAAGAGATAAAGCCAAGCAAAAACAACACCCACTTGTGGATGTGACAGGTGATGGGAACAAGGTCCGATGCTATAAAGACCAATATTGCATAGGAACCTGGAATGTCAGGTCCATGAATCAAGGAAATTGGAAGTGATTAACAGGAGATGACAAGATTGAACGTCAACAGTGAACTAAAATGGACTGGAATGGGTGAATTTAACTCAGATAACCAATATATCTACTACTGTGGGCAAGAATCCCTTAGAAGAAATGGAATAGCCATCATGGTCAACAGAAGAGTCTGAAATGCAGTACTTGGATGCAATCTCAAAAATGACAGAATGATCTTTGTTCTCTTCCAAGGCAAACTATTCAATATCACGGTGATCCAAGTCTATGACCCTACCAGTATTGCTGAAGAAGCTGAAGTTGAACAGTTCTATGAAGACTTACAAGAGCTTTTAGAACTAACATTAAAAAAAAAAAAAAAAGTCTTTTTCATTATACGGGACCAGAATGCAAAAGTAGCAAGTCAAGAACCCTTTTCCAACAACTCAAGAGAAGACTCTATGCATGGATGTCACCAGATGGTGACAACGCCAAAAATCAGATTGATTATATTCTTTTCAGCCAAAGATGGAAAAGCTTTATAAAATCAGCAAAAGCAAGACTAGGAGGTGACTGTGGGTCAGATCATAAACTCCTTATTGCCAAATTCAGACTTAAATTGAAGAAAGTAGGGAAAGCCACTAGACCATTCAGGAATGACCTATATCAAATTCCTAATGATTATACAGTGGAAGTGAAAAATAGATTTAAGGAGACTAGATCTGATAGATAAAGTGCCTGATGAACTGTGGACGGACATTTGTAACATTGTACAGGAGACAGGGAGCAAGATCATCCCCGAGAGAAAGAAATGCAGAAAAGCAAAATGTCTGAGGAGGACTTACAAATAGCTGTGAAAAGAAGAGAAGCCAAAAGCAAAGGAGAAAAGGAAAGATAAACCAATTTGAATGCAGAGTTCCAAAGAATAGCAAGGAGAGATAAGAAAACCTTCCTCAGATAGAGGAAAACAATAGAGTGGAAAAGACTAGAGATCGCTTCAAGAAAATTAGAGACACCAAGGAACATTTTGTGCAAAATGGGCTGAATAAAGGACAGAAATGGTATGGACCTAACAGAAGACAAAGATATTAGGAAGAGGTGGCAAGAATACACAGAACTGTACAAAAGATCCTCATGACCCAGATAATCACGATGGTGTAATCACTCTCCTAGAACCAGACATCCTGGAGTGTGAAGTCAAATAGGCCTTAGAAAGCATCACTACAAACAAAGCTAGTGGAAGTGATGGAATTCTAGTTGAGCTATTTCAAATGTTAAAAGATGATGCAGTGAATGTGCTGCACTCAATATGCCAGCAAATTTGGAAAACTCAGCAGTGGCCACTGGACTGGAAAAGGTCAGTTTTCATTCCAGTCCCAAAGAAAGGCAATGCCAAAGAATGCTCAAACTACCACACAATTGCACTCATCTCAAACGCTAGTAAAGTAATGCTCAAAATTCTCCAAACCAGACTTGAGCAGTGCATGAACTGTGAACTTCCAGATGTTCAAGCTGGTTTTAGAAAAGGCACAGGAACCAGAGATCAAATTGCCAACATCCACTGGATCATGGAAAAAGCAAGAGAGTTCCAGAAAAACATCTATTTCTGCTCTATTGACTGCTAAAGCCTTTATATAATTTTTGTCTAATATATCATTTGCAATAAACTGTGGAGAATTCTTCAAGACTTGGGAATACTAGACCACCTGACCTACCTCTTGAGAAGTCTGTATGCAGGTCAGGAAGCAACAGTTAGAACTATACATGAAACAACAGATTGGTTCCAAATAAGAAAAGGAGTACGTCGAGGCTGTATATTGTCACCCTGCTTATTTAACTTATATGCAGAGTACATCATGAGAAACGCTGGGCTGGATGAAGCACAAGCTGGAATCAAGATTGCTGGGAGAAATGTCAATAATCTCAGATATGCAGTTGACATCACACTTATGGCAGAAAGTGAAGGAGAACTAAAGAGCCTCTTGCTGAAAGTGAAAGAAGATAGCAAAAACGTTGGCTTAAAGCTAAACATTCAGAAGACAAAGATCATGGCATCCGGTCCCATCACTTCATGGGAAATAGATGGGGAAACAGTGGAAACAGTGTCAGACTTTATTTTCGGGGGCTCCAAAATCACTGCTGATGGTGGTTGTAGTCGTGAAATTAAAAGACGCTTACTCCTTGGAAAGAAAGTTATGACCAACCCAGGCAGCATGTTAAAAGCAGAGAACTTACTTTGCCAACAAAGATCCATCTAGTCAAGGCTATAGTTTTTCCAGTAGTCATGTATGGTTGTGAGAGTTGGACTAAGAAGAAGCTAAGTGCCAAAGAGTTGATGCATTTCAACTGTGGTGTTGGAGAAGACTCTTATGAGTCCCTTGGACTACAAGGAGATCCAACCAGTTCTTCCTAAAGGAAATCAGTCCTGAATATTCATTGGAAGGACTGATGTTGAAGCTGAAACTCCAATACGTTGGCCACCTGATGTGAAGAACTGACTCACTGGAAAAGACCCTGATGCTGGGAAAGATTGAAGGCAGGAGGTGAAGGGGATGACAGAGGATGAGATAGTTGGATGGCGTCACCGAATCAGTGGACATAAGTTTGAGCAAACCCTGGGAGTTGGTGATGGACAGGGATGCCTGGCGTGTTGCATTCCTGAGGTCACACAGAGTCGGACATAACTGAGTGACTGAACTGAACTGAACTTTTTACTTATTACCATTTTCTTAATTGCGTTCTTGTTATTTTTGTTGTTCTTTTATCCTTTCTTCTTCTCTTGCTTTCTTCCCTTATGATTTGATGATTTTCTCTAGCATTATGTTTACATTTCTTTATCTTTATTTTTTGTGTATCTATTATTTGTTTTGGGGCTTCCCAGTTGGTTCAGTGGTAAAGAATTCACCTACCCGTTCAGGAGATGCTATATAATACAATTTCGATCTCTAAGTCAGGAAGATCCTCTGAGTAGAACATGATTACCCACTCCATTATTCTTCCTTAGAAAATTCCATGCACAGAGGAACCTAGTGGGCTACATTCCATGGGGTTGCAAAGAGTCAGAGATGACTGAACGATTGAGCATGCACACATTATTTAGTTTTGGTTTGGGGTTACTATGAAGTTCCTATATAACAGACTATGTATGTAGTTGTCAATTTAATTTGATGGTTGCTTAAGTTTAAGCATGTTCTAAAAAATACTACATTTTTATTCCTAACCACCAACATTTTATATTTTTCTTTTTTTTAATTTCCAAAATTGAGTATTTTATTGTTATTACTTACAATAACAACTCTCATTATTTTGAAGGCTAATTACACACCTGCTCTATTCTTAAAGAGTTCAAGTTACTATTTGTTGACTTTTTGTTATTTCTGTCTCATTGCCATGCTTAGGATAATATGTTTGGATAGTTTTGCTCATTCCTTCTAAAAAATAGATTGATTTCCAATAAATACCCAAGGAAAACTAAAGGTCAGAATTTGGTGTGCATTTTTAAAAGCTATTCATATACTTATTCTAGAAGTAGGCACAAGCATGTATGATGTTTATTTTTTATTTTTTAATTTTTATTTATTTATTTTTTAATACTTTATTCTACTTTACAATACTGTATTGATTTTGCCATATATTGACATGAATCAGCCACAGGTGTACACGATCTCCCAATGCCAAAGCCCCTCCCACCCCCCACCCCTCACCATCTCCCTGGATCATCCTGAACACCAGCCCCAAGCATCCTGTATCCTATATTGAACATAGACTGGTGCTTCGTTTCTTATATGATAGTTTACATGTTTCAGTGCCATTCTCCCAAATCATCTCACCCTCTCCCTCTCCCTCAGAGGCCAAAAGTCGGTTCTATACCTCTGTGGCTCAACTCCAGAAAAATAAATGATCCAATCAAAAAATGGGCCAAAGAACTAAATAGGCATTTCTCCAAAGAAGACATACGGATGGCTAACAAACACATGAAAAGATGCTAAACATCACTCATTATCAGAGAAATGCAAATCAAGACCACAATGAGGTACCATTTCACACCAGTCAGAATGGCTGCGATCCAAAAGTCTACAAGCAATAAATGCTGGAGAGGATGTGGAGAAAAGGGAACCCTCTTACACTATTGGTGGGAATGCAAACTAGTACAGCCATTATGGAAAACAATGTAGAGATTCCTTAAAAATTACAAATAGAACTGCCTTATGACCCAGCAATCCCACTGCTAGGCATACACACCGAGGAAACCAGAGTTGAAAGAGACACATGTACCCCAATGTTCACTGCAGCATTATTTATAATAGCCAGGACATGGAAACAACCTAGATGTCCATCAGCAGATGAATGGATACAAAAGCAGTGGTACATATACACAATGGAGTATTACTCAGCCCTTAAAAAGAATATATTTGACTCAGTTCTAATGAGATGGATGAAACTGGAGCTGATTATACAGAGTGAAGTAAGCCAGAAAGAAAAACACCAATACAGGATACTGACACATATATATGGAATTTAGAAAGATAGTAATGATGACCCTGTATGTGAGACAACATTTTATGGTTTTGATGTCATCGTTTACATCTTTTTATTTTGTGTATTCCTTAACTAATCATTGATATATAGGATTTTACCAGCTTTGTCTTTTAACCTTTATAACATATTTATATAGGTTGTTGATCCACTACTTTTACTCTTATTTTTGCCTTTGCTAAGGATATATATGGACAGTAAAGAATCCTCCTGCCAATCCAGGAGGCATAAGTTTGATTCTTGGGTCAGGAAGATCCCCTGGAGGAGGAAATAGCAACCCACTTCAGTATTCTTTCCTGGGAAATTCCATGGACAGAGAAGACTGGATAGCTATAGTCCATAGGGTTGCAAAAGGAGTTAGACATGACTTAGTGACTAAACAACAATACCAACAAAGGAAACATTTGCTTTTGTAATTTTTATATTTCTAATGTGGTCTTTGATTCTGTTTAAAAGTGCACTTTGACTTTTTTGTGTGTGAGCTCAGTTTAATGGTTGTGAAATCCTTTAGCATTTGCTTGTCTGGGAAAAATTTTATTTCTCCTTCAATTTCTAATAACCTTGTCAGACAGAGTATTTTGGTTGCAGGTTTTTTTTTTTCCATTCAATAATTTAAATATGTCATGCTATTCTCTCTGGTCTATAAATTTTTCCTGGAATTTTTTGAAGGGACCCTAATTCTGTTGGGTCTGCAGGTGAACCTGGGATGAGGCATATGGTACTAATAGGTTAGATGAAGAGATTCAAAAATAGTACCTCTTATACCAGGCCATCTAGGTAGAAGAGGAGCTACCCCCACAACTCCTCAACATACATGTATACACAAACTGAGGCCTACCAGCTCCTCTTTTCCCAGAGAAAGTTCCAACAGCTCCATGCTTCTCTGGAACACACCCTAAATTTAGTCAGTGGGTCTCCAGCATGTATGACCTTCATTTTCAGACTGTTGCCTCTCTTCTGGGACTAGAAGGAAGTCAGTTTTTGCATGCATCCTTCAAGAGTAGAGTCTTGGTTTCCTATAGCCCTCTGACTCACCCACAGGTAATAGTCTTTCATTTTCAAAGCTAGTTGCTCAGAGGCTCATCTTCCCAGGGCAAGTCATCTGAGCTCAGGAGCCCAATGCAGGATTTAGAGCCTTTGGTTTTTAGGAAGAACGTCCAAGGCTGTGATATCCCTCCCGCTGATGGATTCCAGCACTGTGGGTATGGGGCCTGGCCATAATATGTCTCTGTAGCTTTTCTGTTTTATCTTTAGTTGTGGACAATCTGTATTTGTCTTCATATTATTCTCAGAGGAAGTTTCTCTTATGTAGTTGTAATTATGGTTTATGTCCATGGGAAGAGGCAAGCCCCCAAACTCCCTGCTCCATCATCTTGTCCCATCCAAGTTGCTGGTTTTGTATCAGCAGTTTCTGAAAATGAAACACCTGAGGATCTTATAAAATTATTTTTTTCTAATATAATTTTTCATTTGAGAGTACACAGTTACCAGTATTGCAATTAAAGTTGTTATTTACTTAAATTTCGTACAGTTTATTGCATATTTGTTGAGTGTATTATGTTAAATATTACAATGTAAAGCTATAAGTTTTGTTACAACAATTCTTCATAGAAAACCACTCCAGACTCAGTGATCTAAGATGACAAATCATTTATTATCTTATCCTCATTTACAAGTTGATTAGGATTTAGTTAGACCTAGGTCTTGGTTGGATTTCTTCCAACCTGTTGATTTTATTTAGATCTATTCTGTATGTCTCTTATTTACGCTGGACCATTGGAAGACCCAGGAGGTTATCTTGTGGAAATAGCAGAGGTGTAACAGAGAGAATCCAACTATACAAGCAGGTTGATATTTAGGAATTTATCTGTGACAAGACTAGCAATAATGTAATTAGTGCAATAGACTTAATGGAGGAGGAAATAATGAAAATAGGCAAAATTTCAATAGAGAAAATGAAATTGACCTTAATTGAATACATATTATCTATAGGCACTTTATTTTTTAAATTAAATTTTAATTGAAGAATAATTGCCTTACACTATTGTGTTGATTTCTACCAAACGTTAACATGAATCAGCCATAGGTTTACCCATGTCTGCTCCCTCTTCCCTAGCCATTACACCACTCTAGGTTGTTACAGAGACCCTGTTTGAATTCCCTGAGTCAGGCAGCAAATTCCCATTGGCTATCTATTTCACATATGGTAATGAATTTTTGAGATGCTTAAGTTTGTAATTTATTGAGATATTATTATGAGCCTGGCATGTGTAATTTGCTTTACATAATTATTCCGTTTGTACTGAGTCATTCAGTAGTGTCTGACTCTTGGTGAAACCATGGTCTGTAGCCTGCCAGCCTCCTCTGTCCATGGGATTCTCCAGGCAAGAATACTGGTGTAGATTGCCATTTCCTCTTCCAGGGAAGCTTCCCAACCCAGGGATCAAACCTGGGTCTCCTATATTGCAGGAAGATTCTTTACTATTTGAACCACCATGGATTCCCCATTTGTCTCCTTAGGTAGGTTTATTCCTAGGTATTTTACTCTTTTTGTTGCAATGCAAATGGGATTGATTACCTAACTTCTTTTGCTGATATTTCATTGTTAGTGTATAGCAATACAATTGATTTTTGTGTATTGATTTTGTATCCTGTCACTTTGCTAAATTCACTGATTAGCTCTAGTAATTATTTGATGGTATCTTTAGGGTTTTCTATGTATAGTATCATGTCATCTGCAAACAATGAGAGTTTTACTTCTATTCCAATCTGGATTCCTTTTATTTCTTTTTCTTCCCTGATTGCCATGCCTAGGACTTTCAAAACTATGTTGAATAGTAGTGGTGAGAGTGGGAACTCTTGTCTTGTTCCTGATCTTAGAAGGAATGCTTTCAGTTATTCACTATTGAGAATAATGTTTGCTGTGGGTTTGTCATATATGGCCTTAGTATGTTGAGGTATGTCCCTTCTATGCCCATTTTTTGAAGAATATATATGTATGATAAGTGAGTTTTGAAATTTGTCAAAAGCTTTTCCTGCATCTGTTGAGATTATCACATAGTTTTTGTATTTCAATCTGTTAATACGGTGTATCACATTGATTGATTAGTGTATATTGTAGAATCCTTGTATCCCTGGGATAAACCCGGCTTGATCATGGTGTATTATCTTTTTAAAATATATATATATAAATTTATTTATTTTAATTGGAGGTTAATTACTTTACAATATTGTATTGGTTTTGCCATACATCAACATGAATCCCCCACAGGTATACACGTGTTCCCCATCCTGAACCCCCTCCCTCCTCTCTCCCTGTGTCATCCCTCTGGGTCGTCCCAGTGCACCAGCCCCTAGCATCCAGTATCATGCATTGAACCTGGACTGGCGATTCATTTCATATATGATATTATAGACGTTTCAATGCCATTCTCCCAAATCATCCCACCCTCTCCCTCTCCCACAGAGTCCAAAAGACTGTTCTATACACCTGTGTCTCTTTTGCTGTCTTGCATACAGGGTTATCATTGCCATATTTCTAAATTCCATATATATGCACTAGTATACTGTATTGATGTTTTTCTTTCTGGCTTACTTCACTCTGTATAATAAGCTCCAGTTTCATCCACCTCGTTAGAACTAGAATATTGGAAATAAAAGCAAAAATAAACAAATGGGACCTGTATTATCTTTTAAATGTGTTGTTGGATTCTGTTTGCTAGAATTTTGTTTAGGGTTTTTTCATCTATATTCATGAGTTATGTTGGCTTGCAATTTTCTTTTTTGTGTTGTCTTTGCCTGGTTTTGGTTTTAGGGTGATGGTGGCCTCATAGAATGAGTTTGGAAGTGTTCCTTCCTCTTCAATTTTTTGGAAGAGCTTTAGAAGGCTAGGGACTAGCTTTTCTCTAAATGTTTGATAGAATTCAATGTGAAGCCATCTGGTCCTGGGCTTTTGTTTTTTTGGGAAATTTTTGTTCACAGTTTTAATTTCAGTGCTTGTAGTTGGCTTGTTCATAGCTTCTATTTCTTCCTGGTTCTGTCTTGGAAGATTGAACTTTTCTAAGAATCTGTACATTTCTCCAGGTTGTCCATTTTATTTGCATATAGTTGCTCATAGTAGTCTCTTATAATCCTTTGTATTTCTGCATTGTCTATTGTAACTTCTCCTTCTTCATTTCTAATTTTGTTGATTTGATTCTTCTCCTTTTTATTTTTTTGGTGAATTTGACTAATAGTTTGACAATTTTTATCTTCTCAAAGGAGCAGCTTATTTTATTAATTTTTGCTATTGTTTCCTTCATTTCTTTTTCATTTATTTCTGCTCAGATCTTTATGATTTCTTTCCTTCTACTAACTTTTAGGGTTTTTCCTTCTTCTTTTCCTAGTTGTTTTAGGTGTAAATTTATCTTCTCTACTCGATGTTTTTCCTGTTTCTTGAATTAGGATTGTGATGTTATAAATTTCCCCCTTAAAACTGCTTTTGCTGCATCCCATAGATTTTGCATTGTCATGTTTTCATTGTCATTTGTTTCTAGGAATTTCTTTATTCCCTTTTGATTTTCTTCAGTAATCTGTTGGTTATTTAGAAACATATCATTTAATCTCCATGTGTTTGTGTTTTTTACAGGGTTTTTTTTTTTTTTTTTTTCCCCCTGTAATTGATATCTAGTCTCATAGCATAGTGGTCAGAAAAGATGTTTGATATGATTTCATTTCTTTGGAATTTACTGACGTTTGATTTGTGACCCAAGATGTGGTCTATCCCGTAGAATGTTCTATGTGCATTTGAGAAGAGAATATATTCTGAATTTGGGTGGAAAGTTATGAAGATATCAATTAGGTCCATTTTTTGTCTAAGGTTTCATTTAAGGTTTTTATTTCCTTATTAATTTTCTGCTTTGATGATCTTTCCATTGGTGTTAGTGGGCTTTTAAAGTCCCCTACTATTATTGTGTTGCTGTCAATTTCCCGTTATGTCTGTTAGCATTTGCCTTATGTATTGAGAAGCTCTTATTTTGGGTGCACTGTTATTTGCAATTGTTATATCTTCTTGGATTGGTCCCTTGATCATTATGTAGTGTCCTTTATCTATCATAATATTATTTATTTTAAAGCCCGGTTTGCCTGACAGGAAAATTGACACTCCAGCTTTCTTTTGATTTCCATTTTTGTGGAGTATCTTTTTCCATCCTTTTAGTTTCAATTTGTATGTGTGTCTAGGTCTGAAGTGGGACTCTTGTAGACAGCATATGTATGGGTCTTGTTTTTGTATCTATGCAGCCAGTCTGTGTCTTTTGGTTGGAGGGCTTAATCCATTTCCATTTAAAGTAATTATTGATACGTATATTCCTGTTAGGATTTTCTTAATTGTTTGGGTTTCTTTTTGTAGATGTTTCTTTTCTCTTGTATTTATTGCCTATATGTATTGTACCTAGTCACACAGTCACGTCCAACTCTTTGTCACCCAATGGACTATAGCCAGCCAGATTCCTCTGTCCATGGGAATTCTCCAGGCAAGAATACTGGAGTGGGTTGCCATATACTCCTCCAGGAGATCTTCCCAACCCAGGGATCAAACACAGGTGTTCTGCATTGCAAGTGGATGCTTTACTGTCTGAACCACCAGTTCCTATAATAATTGTTTAAAACTGGTTTGCTGGCGCTAGATTCTCTTAACTTTTGCTTGTCAATAAAGCTTTTCATTTTTCCATTAGTTTTGAATGAGATCATTGTTGGATAGAGTAATTTGGGCTATATATTTTTTCTTTAAGTACTTTAAATTTAACCTGTCATTCCCTTCTGGCTACAGAATTTCCACTGAAAGATCAGCTGTTAATCATATGGGCTTTCCCTTGTATATTACTTGTTGCTTTTCTTTTGATGCTTTTAATATTCTTTCTTGAGGGCAGACACACTGAAACCATACTCACGAAAAACTAGTCAATCTAATCACGTTAGGACCACAGCCTTGACTAACTCAGTGAAACCAAGCCATGGTGTGGGGCAACCCAAGATGGGCGGGTCATGATAGAGAGGTCTGACAGAATGTGGTCCACTGGAGAAAGGAATGGCAAACCACTTTGGTATTCTTGCCTTGAGAACCCCATGAACAGTATGAAAAGGCAAAATGATAGGATACCAAAAGAGGAAATCCCCAGGTTACTAGGTGCCCAATATGCTACTGGAGATCAGTGGAGAAATAATGCCAGAGAAAAATGAAGGGATGGAGCCAAAGCTAAAACAGTACCCAGCTGTGGCTGTGACTGGTGATAGAAGCAAGATCCGATGCTGTAAAGAGCAATATTGCATAGGAACCTGGAATCTCAGGTTCATGAATCAAAGCAAATTGGAAGTGGTCAAACAAGAGATGGCAAGGGTGAACATCGACATTCTAGGAATCAGCAAACTAAAATGGACTGGAACGGGTGAATTTAACTCAGATGCCCATTATATTTACTACTATGGGAAGGAATCCCTCAGAAGAAATGGAGTAGCCATCATGGTCAACAAAAGAGTCTGAAATGCAGTACTTGGATGCAACCTCAAAAATGACAGAATGATCTCTGTTCATTTCCAAGGCAGACCATTCAATATCACAGTTATCCAAGTCTATGCCCCAACAAGTAACGCTGAAGAAGCTGAAGTTGAACGGTTTTATGAAGACCAACAAAACCTTTTAAAACTCAACCCCCAAAAGATGTCCTTTTCATTATAGGGGACTGGAATGCTAAAGTAGGAAGTCAAGAAACACCTGGAGTAACAGGCAACTTTGGCCTTGGAATGCGGAATAAGCAGGAAAAGACTAACAGAGTTTTGCGAAGAAAATGCACTGGTCATAGCAAACACCCTCTTCCAACAACACAAGAGAAGATTCTATACATGGACATCACCAGATGGTCAACACTGAAATCAGTTTGATTATATTCTTTGCAGCCAAATATGGAGAAGCTCTATACAGTCAATTAAAACAAGACCAGGATCTGACTGTGGGTCAGATCATGAACTCCTTATTACCAAATTCAGATTAAATAAAGAAAGTAGGAAAACCACTACTTCATTCAGGTATGACCTAAATCAAATCCCTTATGATTCTACAGTGGAAGTGAGAAATAGATTTAAGTGCCTAGATCTGATAGAGAGCCTGATGAACTATGGACGGAGTTCATGACATTGTATAGGAGACAGGGATCAAGACCATCCCAATGGAAAAGAAATGCAAAAAAGCAAAATGGCCATCTGGGGAGGCCTTACTAATAGCTGAGAAAAGAAGAGAGGCGACAAGCAAAGAAGAAAAGGAAAGCTATAAGCATCTGAATGCAGAGTTCCAAAGAATAGCAAGAAGAGATAAGAAAACCTTCTTCAGCAATCAATGCAAGAAATAGAGGAAAACAATAGAATGGGAAAGACTAGAGATCTCTTCAAGAAAATTAGAAATACCAAGGGAGCATGTCATGCAAAGATGGGCTTGATAAAGGACAGAAATGGTCTGGACCTAACAGAAGCAGAAGATATTAAGAAGAGGTGGCAAGAATACACGGAAGAACTGTACAAAAAGATCTTCAAGACCCAGATAATCATGATGATGTGATCACTAATCTAGAGCCAGACATCCTGGAATGTGAAGTCAAGTGGGCCTTAGAAATCATCAGTACCAACAAAGCTAGTGGAGGTGATGAAATTATAGTTGAGCTCTTTCAAATCCTGAAAGATGATGCTATGAAAGTGCTGCACTCAATATGCCAGCAAATTTGGAAAACTCAGCAGTGGCCACAGGACTGGAAAAGGTCAGTTTTCATTCCAATCCCAAAGAAAGGCAATTCCAAAGAATGCTCAAACTACAGCACAATTGCACTCATCTCACATGCTAGTAAAGTAACACTCAAAATTCTCCAAGCCAGGCTTCAGCAATACGTGAACCGTGAACTCCCTGATGTCCAAGCTGGTTTTAGACAAGGCAGAGGAACCAGAGATCAAATTGCCAACATCCGCTGGATCATGGAAAAAGCAAGAGAGTTCCAGAAACACATCTATTTCTGCTTTATTGACTATGCCAAAGCCTTTGATTGTGTGGATCACAATAAACTGTGGAAAATTCTGAAAGAGATGGGAATACCAGACCACCTAACCTACCTTTTGAGAAATCTGTATGCAGGTCAGGAAGCAACAGTTAGAACTGGACATGGAACAACAGACTGATTCCAAATAGGAAAAGGAATACGTCAAGGTTGTATATTGTCACCCTTCTTATTTAACTTATATGCAGAGTACATCATGAGAAATGCTGGACTAGACGAAATGCAAGCTGGAATCAAGATTGCTGGGAGAAATGTCAATAATCTCAGATATGCAGTTGACATCACACTTATGGCAGAAAGTGAAAAAGAACTAAAGAGCCTCTTGATGAAAATGAAAGAGGAAAGCGAAAAAGTTGGTTTAAAGCTCAACATTAGTAAAACGGAGATCATGGCATCCGGTCCCATCACTTCATGGGAAATAGATGGGGAAACAGTAGAAACAGTGTCAAACTTTATTTTTCTGGGCTCCAAAATCACTACAGATGGTGACTGCAGCCACGAAATTAAAAGACGCTTAGTTCTTGGAAGAAAAGTTATGACTAACCTAGATAGTATATTCAAAAGCAGAGACATTACTTTGCCAATGAAGGTCCGTCTAGTCAAGGCTATGGTTTCTCCTGTGGTCATGTATGGATGTGACAGTTGGACTGTGAAGAAGGCTGAGCACCAAAGAATTGATGCTTTTGAACTGTGGTGCTGGAGAAGACTCTTGAGAGTCCCTTGGACTGCAAGGAGATCCAACCAGTCCATTCTGAAGGAGATCAGCCCTGGGATTTCTTTGGAAGGAATGATGCTAAAGGTGAAACTTCAGTACTTTGGCCACCTCATGCGAAGAGTTGACTCATTGGAAAAGACTCTGATGCTGGGAGGGATTGGGGGCAGGAGGAGAAGGGGATGACAGAGGATGAGATGGCTGGATGGCATCACTGACTGGATGAACATGAGTCTGAGTGAACTCCAGGAGATGGTGATGGACAGGGAGGGCTGGCGTGCTGTGATTCATGGGGTCGTGAAGAGTCGGACACGACTGAGCGACTGAACTGAACTGAACTTGATTAATATGTGTCTCGATGTATTTCTCCTTGAGTTTATCCTGTATGGAACTCTCTGCACTTCTTGGGACTGGTTAGTTCCTTATCCATGCTGGGTAAGTTTTCAACTATGACCAGTGCATTTTCTTGGCAAAACTCTATTAGTCTTTGCCCTGCTTCATTCTGCGTTCCAAGGCCAAATTTCCCTGTTATCCAGGTGTTTCTTGACTTCCTACTTTTGTAATCCAGTCCCCTATAATGAAAATGACATCTTTTTGGGAGTTGAGTTCTAAAAGATCTTGTAGGTCTTCAACTTCAGCTTCTTCAGTGTTACTGGTTGGGGCATAGACTTGGATAACTGTGATATTGAATGGTTTGCCTTGAAGACAAATAGAGATCATTCTGTCATTTTTGATGTTGCATCCAAGTACTGCATTTCAGACTCTTTGTTGACCATGATGGCTACTCCATTTCTTCTGAGAGATTCCTGCCTGCAGTAGTAGATATAATGGTCATCTGAGTTAAATTCACCCGTTCCAGTCCATTTTAGTTTGCTGATTCCTAGAATGTCGACGTTCACCCTTGCCATCTCTTATTTGACCACTTCCAATTTGCCTTGATTCATGGACCTGAGATCCAGGTTCCTATGCAATATTGCTCTTTACAGCATTGGATCTTGCTTCTATCACCAGTCACAGCCACAGCTCGGTATTATTTTTGCTTTGACTCCATCCCTTCATTCTTTCTATAGTTTTTTCTCCACTAATCTCCAGTAGCATATTGGGCAGCTACTGACCTGGGGAGTTCCTCTTTTAGTATCCTATCATTTTGCCTTTTCATACTGTTCATGGGGTTCTCAAGGCAAGAATACTGAAGTGATTTGCCATTCTCTTCTCCAGTGGACCACATTCTGTCAGACCTCTCCATCATGACCCACCCATCTTGGGCTGCTCCGAGGGCATGGCTTAGTTTCATTTAGTTAGACAAGGCTGTGGTCCTAATGTGATTAGATTGAATAGTTTTCTGTGAGTATGGTTTGTGTGTCGGGCCTCTGATGCCCTCTTGCAACACCTACCATTTTACTTGGGTTTCTCTTACCTTGATCGTGGGGTATCTCTTCATGGCTGCTCCAGCAATGCGCAACCACTGTTCCTTATCTTGGATGAGGAGTATCTCATCACCGCCCATCCTGACCTTCAATGTGAGATGGCTCCTCTAGGCCCTCCTGCTCCCGCACAGCCACCACTCCTTGGACCTGGGGTTGCTTCTCCTGGCTGCTGCCCCTGGCCCCAGGCACAGGGTGGCTCCTCCCAGCCATTGCCCCTGACCTCAGACACAAGGTAGCTCCTCTCGGCCATTCCTGCACAGTTGCAGCCTGGCGCTCTTGGCCACTGCCCCTGACATCAGACGTGGGGTAACTTCTCTTGGCTGCCACCCTTCAGGGATGGGATCCTCCTGGCTTCTGCCCCTGACCTCAGACGTAGGGTAGCTCCTCTCAGCCACATTTAGTACACTGGTCGCACAAGAGAAGACTCTACACATGGACATCACCAGATGGTCAACACTGAAATCAGATTGATTATATTCCTTGCAGCCAAAGATGGAGAAGCTCTATACTGTCAACAAAAACAAGACCAGAACCTGACTGTGGCTCAGATCATGAGCTCCTTATTACAAAATTCAGACTAAATTGAAGAAAGTAGGGAAAACCACTAGACCATTCAGGTATGACCTAAATCAAATCCCTTATGATTATATGGTGGAAGTGAGAAATAGATTTAAGGGCCTAAGCCTGATAAATAGAGTGCTTGATGAGCTATGGATGGAGGTTCATGACACTGTACAGGAGACAGGGATCAAGACCATCCCCATGGAAATGAAATGCAAAAAAGCAAAATGGCTGTCTGGGGAGGCCTTACTAATAGCTGAGAAAAGAAGAGAGGTGACAAGCAAAGGAGAAAAGGAAAGATACACGCATCTGAATGCAAAGTTCCAAAGAATAGCAAGAAGAGAAGAGAAAGCCTTCTTCAGCATTCAATGCAAAGAAATAGAGGAAAAGAACAGAATGGGAAAGACTAGAGATCTCTTCAGGAAAATTAGAGATACCAAGGGGACATTCCTGCAAAGATGGACTCCGTAAAGGACAGAATGGTCTGGACCTAACAGAAGCAGAAGATATTAAGAAGAGGTGGCAAGAATATACAGAAGAACAATACAAAAAGATTTTCATGACCTGGATAATCACAATGGTGTGATCACTAATCTAGAGCCAGACATCTTGAAATGTGAAGTCAAGTGGGCCTTAGAAATCATCACTACGAACAGAGCTAGTGGAGGTGATGAAATTCCAGTAGAGCTATTTCAAGTCCTGAAAGATGATGCTGTCAAAGTGTTGCACTCCATATGGCAGCAAATTTGGAAAACTCAGCAGTGCCCATAGGACTGGAAAGGGTCAGTTTTCATTCCAATCCCAAAGAAAGACAATGGCAAAGAATGCTCAAACGACTGCACAATTGCACTCATCTCACATGCTAGTAAAGTAATAATCAAAATTCTCCAAGCCAGGCTTCAGTAATACATGAACAGCAAACTTCCTAATGTTCAAGCTGGTTTTAGAAAAGGCAGAGGAACCCGACATCAAATTTCTAACATCTTCTGGATCATGGAAAAAGCAAGAGAGTTTCAGAAAAATACCTACTTCTGCTTTATTGACTATGCCAAAGCCATTGATTGTGTGGATCACAATAAACTGTGGAAGAATCTGAGAGAGACTGGAATACCAGATCACCTAACCTGCCTCTTGAGAAATCTGTATGCAGGTCAGGAAGCAACAATTAGAACTGGACATGGCACAACAGACTGGTTCCAAATAGGAAAAGGAGTACATCAAGGCTGTATATTGTCACCCTGCTTATTTAACTTCTATGCAGTGTACATCCTGAGAAACACTGAACTGGAAGAAACGCAAGCTGGAATCAAGATTGCCAGGAGAAATATCAATAACCTCAGATATGCAGATGACACCACCCTTATGGCAGAAAGTGAAGAGGAACTAAAAAGCCTCTTGATGAAGTGAAAGTAGAGAGTGAAAAAGTTGGCTTAAAGCTCAACATGCAGAAAACGAAGCTCATGGCAGTTGGTCCCATCACTTCATGGGAAATAGATTGGGGAAACAGTAGAAACAGTGTCAGACTTTATTTTTTTGTGCTCCAAAATCACTGCAGATAGTGACTGCATCCATGAAATTAAAAGACGCTTGCTCCTTGGAAGAAAAGTTATGACTAACCTAGATAGCATATTCAAAAGCAAAGACACTACTTTGCCAACTACAATCCATTTAGTCAAGGCTATGGTTTTTCCTGTGGTCATGTATGGATGTGACAGTTGGACTGAAAAGAAGCCTGAGCACCAAAGAATTGATGCTTTTGAACTGTGGTGCTGGAGAAGACTCTTGAGAGTCCCTTGGACTGCATGGAGATCCAACCAGTCCATTCAGAAGGAGATCAGCCGTGGGATTTCTCTGGAAGGAATGATGCTAAAGGTGAAACTCCAGTACTTTGGCCATCTCATGCGAAGAGTTGACTCATTGGAAAAGACTCTGATGCTGGGAAGGATTGGGGGCAGGACGAGAAGGGGGTGACAGAGGATGAGATGGCTGGATGGCATCACTGACTCAATGAATGTGAGTCTGAGTGAACTCCGGGAGATGGTGATGGAGAGGGAGGCCTGGCGTGCTGCGATTCATGGGGTCGCAGAGTCAGAGATGACTGAGTGACTGATCTGATCTGAAGTTTTCAACTATAATCTCTTCAAAAATTCTCTCATTGACTTTCTTTTTTTCTTCTTCCTCTGAGACCCCATCCTCTGAATGTTTAGTTCAGTTCAACTTGAATGTTAACATGTTTAATATTGTTCCAGCAGTCTCTGAAAGCTATCCTCAATTCTTTTCATTCCTTTTCTTTATTTTGCTCTTGAGCAATTATTTCCACCATTCTATCTTCCAGCTCACTCATCCATTCTTCTGCTTCAGCTAATCTACTATTTGTCCCCATAGGCACTTTATTGAATTTAATTTTATTTATTCTAAAAACATCCTTGATTATCTTTGCTTTTATTTCCAGTATACTGGGAGTTGGATCATAGAGGATCCTGCTGTGATTTATGTCAGAGAGTGTTTTGCCTATGTTCTCCTCTAGGAGTTTTATAGTTTCTGGTCTTACATTTAGATCTTTAATCCATTTTGAGTTTATTTTTGTGTATGGTGTTAGAAAGAGGTCCAGTTTCATTCTTTTACAAGTGGTTGACCAGTTTTCCCAGTACCACCTGTTAAAGAGACTGTCTTTACTCCATTGTATATTCTTGCCTCCTTTGTCGAAGATAAGGTGTCCATAGGTGTGTGGGTTTATCTCAGGGCTTTTGATTTTGTTCCATTGATCTATATTTCTGTCTTTGTGCCAGTACCATACTGTCTTAATGACTGTGGCTTTGTAGTAGAGCCTGAAGTCAGGCAAGTTGATTCCTCCAGTTCCATTTTTCTTTCTCAAGATTGCTTTGGTTATTCGAGGTTTTTTTGTATTTCCATACAAATCTTGAGATTATTTGATCTAGTTCTGTGAAAAATACTGCTGGTAGCTTGATGAGAATTGCATTGAATCTGTAGATTGCTTTAGGTAGTATATTCATTTTCACTATATTGACTCTTCCGACCCATGAGCATGGTATATTTCTCCATCTATTCGTGTCCTCTTTGATTTCTTTCATCAGTGTTTTATAGTTTTCGATATATAGGTCTTTAGTATCTTTAGGTAGGAATATCCCTAAGTATTTTATTCTTTTCGTTGCAATGGTGAATGGAATTGTTTCCTTAACTTCTTTTGCTACTTTGTCATTATTAGTGTATAGGAATGAAAGGGATTTCTGAGTGTTGATTTTATATCCTGCAACTTTAATCAATTCAATTCATTGATTAGCTCTAGTAGTTTTCTGGTCGAGTCTTTAGGATTTTCTATGTAGAGGATCATGTCATCTGCAAACAGTGAGAGTTTTACTTCTTCTTTTCCAATTTGGATTCCTTGTATTTCTTTTTCTGCTCTGATTGCTGTGGCCAAAACTTCCAGTACGATGTTGAAGAGTAGTTTCTGCACAACAAAGGAAACTATAAGCAAGGTGAAAAGACAGCCTTCTGAATGGGAGAAAACAATAGCAAATGAAACAACTGACAAACAACTAATCTCAAAGATATATAAGCAACTTATGCAGCTCAACTCCAGAAAAATAAATGATCCAATAAAAAAATGGGCAAAAGAACTAAATAGGCATTTCTCCAAAGAAGACATACGGATGGCTAACAAACACATGAAAAGATGTTCAACATCACTCATTATCAGAGAAATGCAAATCAAGACCACAATGAGGTACCATTTCACACCAGTCAGAATGGCTGTGATCCAAAAGTCTACAAGCAATAAATGCTGGAGAGGATGTGGAGAAAAGGGAACCCTCTTACACTGCTGGTGGGAATGCAAACTAGTACAGCCATTATGGAAAACAGTGTGGAGATTCCTTAAAAATTGCAAATAGAACTGCCTTATGACCCAGCAATCCCACTGCTGGGCATACACACCGAGGAAACCAGAAGTGAAAGAGACACATGTACCCCAGTGTTCATTGCAGCGCTGTTTATAATAGCCAGGACATGGAAACAACCTAGATGTCCATCAGCAGATGATTGTATAAGAAAGCTGTGGTACATATACACAATGGAATACTACTCAGTCCTTAAAAAGAATAAATATGACCCAGTTCTAATGAGATGGATGAAATTGGAACCGATTATACAGAGTGAAGTAAGCCAGAAAGAAAAACACCAATACAGTATACTGACACATACATATGGAATTTAGAGGACAGTAATGCTGACCCTATATGTGAGACAACAAAGAGACACAGAGGTAAAGAGTGGACTTTTGTACTCTGAGGGAGAGGGAAAGAGTGGGATGGTTTGGGAGAATGGCAATGAAACATGTATATTTTCTTGTAAGAAACGAAGCGCCAATCTATGTTCAATGTAGGATGCAGGATGCATGGGGCTGATAGACAGGATTATTCAAGTAGAGGATGTGGGGTGGGAGGTGGGAGGGGGCTTTGGCATTGGGAGATTGTGTTCACCTATGGCTGATTCGTGTCAATGTATGGCAAAACAAATACAGTATTGTAATTAAAAAAATAAATAAATTTAATAATTAAGAAAAATAAAATAAAAACATCCTTGAGAAGTGGGTGTTTTCACTCTCATATTTAAAGGTGATGAAACAGAAATATTAGATATCTTGTCAAAGTCAATGTACTAGTGGTGAGACTGAGATTAGAAATCAGGTCTCTAAAGATTATGCTATCTTTAAAAATAGGGGAAAAGTGAATTTCATAGTATAGGATAAGATTAGCAGAAGCTTGGAAGTGGAAAAAAGCACATGTATGGGGGGTGGGCATTGGCAGCTAATCTTTTTGGAATAGAAGCCAAAGACCTGGAATACGAGATTGGATAGCAGATTAAAGGATATATAATCAGATTGGATAGCAGATTAAAGGGTATATACTTTTGTATAGGCTCTCAAAAACTGTTGGACATAAAAGTAATAGTTCAGAGATATGGTTTGGAAAGCTAGTTCATCAGGTTATTTGGAAAATTGGAAAACATATGGAGTTGTGCAGACAACTCAGAAAGTCATCACAATAAGTAGTAATGAGGAATGGCATAAATTGGTGGTTTGGAAACAGAAAAAATAGAGTGACATGGAGGGCACCAATAAAGAAAAAACAAGTAATTTATTGACATTCAGTTGGATATCGATAATAAAAGTGAAGAAATAGCCAACCATTACTCCAATATTTTGGGAAGGGATAATTAGAAGAATGGTGATGCCATTAACAGATGTACAAAAAGCAGGATGAAGAGCTGAATATGGGAGAAAATAATGAGTTCTGTTATGGACATGTTGAATTTGAAGAGCAAACAAATTGAAATAGCTGAAACTGTTAGAGTGAGCTATCAGTGGGAATACATTCTTACTTTCTTTCATACTGATAGAATTGTAACTAAGCTATGAGTGTAACAATACAGTCCTCTAAGCCCCTTGGAATAATCTTACATAAATAAATTCCCGAAATATTACATGAGCAGAAATTATTTATGCCTCTTTTAGACGTCTATGCATGTACCTCGATGCTCTTCAGTCTTGAGAAGATGATCAGAGCCATCATGTTGATGATGGTAGAGCTAATATCAATTGCTTATCTATGTGAAATTCCCTCTATAGAATGTTTCATAAAAAGGGCAGAAACTTGTCCTTAATAATAATTCTTAAGTCACTGAACTGTTTTGATTTTTTGTTAGTTCAACCTTACTATTATCTAAAATTCATACTTTGAACTCATATTCTGTCCATAAGAGAAACGTAAACTATGTGGTATTATCTAAGCAGTTAAGCTTGAAATCTGTCATCCTTGGATGTTGTGGTAAAATATTTGTTAAGTCAGTTGCCTGTGACAAATTGGAAGGCAGGATGAGAGCTTACTAGGCCTAAAGTTTTAAGGGAAGTATTTGGAAAGAGTAAAAATTTCCTGTGAGGCTGCTACATGATGCTTTTAACAAGGTAAAACAGAGAAGAAAATTTAACTAAGTCAATAATTAATAGATTTGTGAACAGAGGTTAAAAGAAAACTTCTTTTGGAACCTTGCAGGTTTAGAAAAGCCTTGTACATCAGATAGCAAGAAAAAGACTCTTATTGTTCAAATGTCTCTCATGAAGAATTTTCAAGCAAAAGGACCTAGCCGTGCTTCAGAGAGCAGATTGAGATAGGGACTTCTCAGTCAAGACTGTATTCAGATGACCTCAGCGGAAGCAGTGAAGGTAAGGCAGAGGCATGGGAGCAAGGCAGCAAGGAAACATAAACCTGTGTGTTGTTTCCAGAAAATAACATATGGGTGGAGCTGGTGGCATGTGAATTTGATAGGAAACAAACCTGAATTCTAAATCTTTGAGGAAATTGTTTTGCCGAAGAAAACATGAGCCTAGTCTGGTAAAGTTTGTGACTACTCAAGCCGTAAACTTTGGGCTTCCAAATTTGCCCAAATATCCCTCAGGGGAGACATACTGCCTGGCAGTTATAACAGATATGACATATAAGGTAATAGTTTAAAACCCTATTCCTATCAGAGAATCAAGTCAATATCTACAGAAAACAATGGGTGATGAAGTTCTTCAAGAAAGCAGAACTGAGGTTTAATGGAAGAACTCCCCTAGCACCAGGGCACCGTCATACCCCGTATAAGTTCATCATTGTTTTCACTGCCTACTCCATCTTCTCTTAACCTCTTTCCTTCTCACAGAAATTTCACCCCAATAAATGTCTTGCATGCCTGGTTCCACATGGGCATCTTTTTCCTGGAGAGCTGTATAATAATACCGACAATGGCCTAAGAAATCAGATTGTATGTGAGATGGGGCTCAGGACTAGCCCACTCACTGCCTAGCTGTCAAGAGGAACTCCATTCCATGTGGATGTGGGACATGGAAAGCCTGTTACTAGATGATAGGCCAATGACTAAAACTTTTAACCAGTATTGATCTTGTAAAAGCCCTGGTGGATGGGAATGACCTTAATCGTGAGATGATTCAGGCATTTCAAAACTGTGGCTAGAACACTTTTGCAATGTCTGAGGGATTTCTAGAGGGACAACAAATTGACTGGTTATTAATCAGTTGTATTGATGCAGAGGTATAATGAAAATAGGGCAGTTAAAAAGATTATGTATAAGAATCACAGGGCTCTTGGCCCTTATTTTATATAGTGGAAGAGTGGGCACAATGGAGAAGTAAGATCAGACCTTAATATAAGAGCTCCTTGTGTGCTCAGTCACTCAGTTGTGTCTGACTCTTTGTGACCCCATGGACTGTCAGAGAATTTTAAATGCTCAGTCCAGAGAGATCTGTTATGCCAAAGTCAGGACCTTGGTTGAGAAAACCTCAGCCTCTTAAATACAGGATAGGGTTATCTGGGGGCTGCTACCCTGAGAAATTTGGGTTAGGATCCAGAACTTGATGAGATAGCCAACCCCTCTCTAATAAGAGCTAGAATTTCCCTAATACAGGAATACACTATAGATTCCTCTTCTCTATAAGTCAGAGCTGGAGGTTCAGCTTCAGCATCATTCCCTCCAAAGAAATCCCAGGGCTGATCTCCTTCAGAATGGACTGGGTGGATCTTCTTGCAGTCCAAGGGATTCTCAAGAGTTTTCTCCAACATCACAGTTCAAAAGTATCAATTCTTCTGTGCTCAGATTTCTTTATAGTCTAACTCTCATATCCATACATGACTACTGGAAAAACCATAGCCTTGACTAGATGGGCCTTTGTGGACAAAGTAATGTCTCTACTTTTTAATATGCTGTCTAGGTTGGTCATAACTTCCTTCCAAGGAGTAAGCATCTTTTAATTAAGTTTTAATCTAAGAAAAAGACTCAGGGTAGAATTAATGGCAGGCTCTAGTGGGAGAACTATAGTGTGGGTTCTACTCTCAGAGCAGAACTATGCTACCTGCAGCAGGGAGTTATACACCTTTCTAAGAGTTTCAGGAATATCACTGTGCCCTACTGAAATAGACTATTTGGCCCTAGAGTACTACATAACCCTCATTTCAGCCCTCCTGACCATTCATAAGAATCAATTTGGTCCAGCATCAGTCCACCATAAGAATAAAATAAACTTGTGGCCATCCCCTCCCCAACCCCAGTCTCACAGCAGGAATTTTTGTTTCTTGTTCTGACAGTTCTAAGCTATGCAGGTTTAGTGATTCTGATGTGTGAAGGGAGCACTCTTACCAGGGAACACAACAGCACTTTTTCCAGGAATGCAACAAAAATATCACTGAAAAGTAAGATATGACTGCTTTTTGTGTTCTTTGTGTATAAGAAATGATTCCTTCTAATAAACAGGAGGAGGGAGGGTTGCTCATACATAAAGGAGGTAAGGAATAATACATGTGGGGCCTACGTGATCCAATTGGACATCTCTTCATTCTCACCAATTCTAACTACACATGCCAGTTATGACTCATGCTAGTTGTAACTGTATCACATGCAACCTCAGAAGAATATTATCAAAATTCCAACCGCTTAAGAATGAAGGTTTGAGTCGTACCATTTGACAAGACACCTGTAATGATGATAGTTGAGAGAGGAATCTAGAATGGATAGTGGAGGAAGGGGAAGATGATAAATCTCTACCCATCACTACACTGAAATCAACGGAACCAATGGGTGTTAGCTTATCCTACTAACTTCCTTCTTCTAAATTTACCCTCAGGTGGAGAAGTTCACAAGAAGCATAAAGGAGCTCCTCCTAACCATGTATAAATGTGTGGATCATTGCAGAGCAAGGGGTGGATTATGCAAATCAGTGAAGCTGCATTGCTAAGATCTCTAGGACGGTCTTCAGCAAAGACATTTGTCGGGTAGCAGTCTCCATCTGACACAATTTTGCATCTTCTGCAGGGTTAAAACTGAGTAATGTTCTTCCCAAGGATGGTTCTAACCAGTGTCTGAGAATGCTTGGGAGACCACAGCTAGGTCATTTCACAACCTCCTTAGGTAGAGATATATGCTTCTTCTGGTCTTCTGTTATATTAATACCTTCTAGCTTCCTGTTACTATACCCAAAGCAACACTCTAGCAAATATGGGAAAGACATAGGTATAAAAATAACTACTGTTAGCATTTTGATATGTTTTATCAGTTGTTTCATTTTGATGTAATTTTTCTACTTTTTTGGTCTCCTTATGAATATGTACAGAAATATTAAATGAAAAATTTCAACTGACATCTATGGTTTTGTGGTACACAGATTTTCACCCTAATCCTAATTGCAGAGAGTGAATGTTTAGCTGTTACGTATTCTTTGTCTTTAATTCTTTTTAATTTATTGAAGAACTTATGATTGTTGCTTTTGATAAGAAGCAACTAACTTTGAAAGCAATATAAGTTATTAGAAAAGAGAGGGAAAGATATGTTAAGACTATAAAACAAACTTGAAAATTGTTCAGATTGGGAAAGAGCAAACAATGTCCTGACGTTTAGTGTTGTTGCCTTGAGGAGGAAAGACATGAAAGGTGATAGCCATATAATGAACCTCAGTTCAGTTCAGTCATTCAGTTGTGTCCAACTCTTTGTGACCTCATGGACTGCAGCACACCAGGCTTCCCTGCCCATCACCAACTCCCGGAGCTTACTCAAACTCATGTCCATCGAGTCTGTGATGCCATCCAACCATCTCATCCTCTGTTGTCCCCTTCTCCTCCCACCTTCAATCTTTCCCAGCATCAAGGTTTTTTCCAATGAAGAGAAATCAGTTGGTCAAAGTATGAGTTTCAGTTTCACCTTCCAATGAATATTCAGGACTGATTTCCTTTAGGGTGGACTAGTTTGATCTCCTTGCAGTCCAAGGGACTCTCAAGAGTCTTCTCCAACACCCCAGTTCAAAAGTATCAATTCTTCCACCCTTTTTTAATCGTCCGCCCCCATACATGACTACTGGAGAAACTATAGCTTTGACAAGATGGACCTTTGTTGGTAAAGTAATGTCTGCTTTTTAATATGCTGTCTAGGTTGGTCATAGTTTTTCTTCCAAGGAGCAAGCATATTTTAATTTCATGGGTGCACTCACTATCTGCAATGATTTTGGAGCCCCCAAAATAAAGCCTTTCACTGTTTCATTTGTTTTCCCACCAATTTTCTGTGAAGTGATGGGACTGGATGCCATGATCTTAGTTTTTTAATGCTGAGTTTTAAGCCAACTATTCCACTCTCCTCTTTGACTTTCATCAAGATGCTCTTTAGTTCTTTTTCACTTTCTGCCAAAAGGGTGGTGTCATCTGTTTATCTGAGATTATTGATGTTTCTCCTGGAAATCTTGATTCCAGCTTGTGCTTCATCCAGCCCAGCATTTCTTGTGATGTACTCTGCATATAAGTCAAATAAGCAGGGTGACATTATGCAGCCTCGACGTATTCCTTTCCAAATTTGGAACCAGTCTGTTGTCCCATGTCTGGTTCTAACTGTTGCTTCTTGACTTGCATACAGATTTCTCAGGAGGCAGGTTAGGTTGTCTGGTATTCCCATCTCTTGAAGAATTTTCCATAGTTTGTTGTGATCCACACAGTCAAAGGCTTTGGCATAGTCAATAAAGCAGAAGTAGATGTTTTTCTGTAACTCCCTTGCTTTTTCAATGATCCAGTGGATGTTGGCAATTTGATCTCTGGTTCCTCTCCCTTTTCTAAATCCAGCTTGAACATCTGGAAGTTCTCAGTTCACATACTCTTGAAGCCTAGCTTGGAGGAGTTTGAGCATTCATTTGCTAGCATGTGAGATGAGTGCAGTCATGTGGTAGTTTGAGCATTCTTTGGCACTGCCATTCTTTGGGCTTGGAATGTAAACTGACGTTTTCCAGTCCTGTGGCCACTGCTGAGTTTTCCAGGTTTGCTGCATATTGAGTGCACTTTCACAGCATTATCTTTTAGGATTTGAAAGAGCTCATTTGGAATTCTATCACTTCCACTAGCTTTGTTCATAGTGATGCTTCCTAAGACCCACTTGACTTCTTATTCCAGGATGTCTGGCTCTAGGTGAGTGATCACACCATAATGATTATCTGGGTCATGAAGATCTTTTTGTATACTTCTTCTCTGTATTCTTGCCATCTCTTCTTAATACCTCTTGCTTCTCGTAGGTCCATACTATTTCTGTCCTTTATTGTGCCCATAATATACCTAGGAATGCTCAACTGTATACCTCACTGTTCCTGACCTTGGGAAAGATTCTTAGTTCAAACATATCATCCAGAGCACTCTGGTCTTTTAGACAGTCCAAGTTTTGAAACTGAGAGTGCCCATGGTGGTCATAATGGACAAGAAGCTAGAAGGCCTTCCTCATTCATACAAGCATCGGGATTTTATACCCACTCTAATCTTTAACCTAAACCTGTCATGCTACCTCCTAAACCAAGGTCCCTCTTTAGAGACCTCCACCTACCTCCACTCTGTTCCCATTCCTTCATAATTATTTTCTGTTATTTCTACAGTTCTGTAAGTTACATTTCTCTTAACCACTTCACAACTCTTCACAAGTAAATTGTATGGTGAGGATTTTTACTACTAAACGAAAGATATGATATATAAATTCATATGTAAATTCAATATATAAATTAAGTATATTATTATTTTAAGTCTACTAGATATCTAGAATTGTGTATACTGGATGGAGGTAGTGGTGGGATGGAAAGATTAAGCTCATTATTCTCACAGCATAACTCTCAGACTGAAGTTCCTTTTAGCTAAAGTAAGAGAGTCATTGTTGAAAGCAGCGGCTTATTGGAGTTGCATAAAATGATCAAAGAACCAGAGGTGAACAGTGGCCTTCCTCCTGGGACAATACTTGGGCAGCACATGCAGTCCTGGTTCAGTTGGTGTGTTGGCTGAGCACAAAGATGCTCTGACCCCATGCTGGGGGAGAATAGCTCTCTGTCCTCTGGGAACACTGTAGACACCATCGGTAAGACTTTACCAAAGTAAGGCACACATGAAATTCAGCCCAATTGCCCAATCACAGAGTCAGCAGATAGAGATGAAAATAACAAGGGTTGACATTAGTGAACCTAAGCAGAATAACTGCCAGTGAAGCCTTGGACTTGCTACCTAACCATGCACTCTCAACTTCAATATATTAATTTGTAAATTAAGAGTAGTCACATTTGCATTGAGAGATTGAATACTTAGAAAAGTAAAAGACACAAAGATAATGTGCCATGTGCAATTCATAGTATATAGATAATAAATATTATTCAGAATTAAGTGATAGCCTTCTTTAAGAATATAATAATAGTGATGATAACTTTTAAAATTACTATATGATAGATACTGTGGTGAGTACTTCACAAGTCACATAAATTCCATGAGCTAAGTGCTGTTATTGCATTGATTTCAAAGATTAAGAATTTGAAGCACAAAAGGAGTTAAATAATATTCTTGGCATCCCAAAGCTAATAACTTCAAATCCAGATATTCCACCTCTAGAGTTTATGCTATTAAATATCATGTTAGATAGTAATGATCCCTTTCTTCACAAAAAAACTAGAAAGGGGTTCGTTTATCAAAGAACCTTAAACCCATAGAAAGACTTTATTATTCTTGATCTTAAATTTAACATTCAATGGAAGCTCTTCCTTTGAAGCCCAAAGGGGTTGAAATGCACTTTGAATTTGGAACTGTAAGACCTGTGAACACTTTCCAATTTTGGCACTTACTGTAAATCACTTTGCATATTTGAGTTTCTTCATATGTGAATGGAAGTAATCACCATTTTGTTGAGAGGTATCAGTGAGGAAATAGATGTGAAAGCACCTTATAAATGCAAGTGGCTCACAAATGTTAGTTGTCATTAGTCACAGTACATTATTTTTAAAAGCAAAAAAAAAAAAGAAATAAGAATTATAATACTTTTCTCTCTGATATATTTGAAAAATAAAGAAAATTATTTTATTCCACTTCAATGTAACATACAACCAATTAAAAATTTTTTAATATCTAAATTTCTAGAATGTTTTAAATATTAAGATATTCATGTGGATGAAAACAAGAATGATACCACACAGTAATGCATTTTTCTTTATTTTTATAAGATTTTTCTTGTGGTAGAATGAAAAACAATAGGTGTCCAGTATTCTAGAGGATTCCATTATGGGCTTGCCTAGGCAATTCACAAGGATATATTTCAGGTTATGCCTCATATTCTTTTGGAGTAAGTAGAAATGGGAAAGATGTGAAACAGAGGTTAAGCCTTTTGAAAAGAAACTTGATCATCATCACTATAAACAAGAATGTGAAATTTTTATTTATTCATTTTTAATTGATTTTTGTCAATGAGGTTAGGCAAGTCCTACTGTACTAGGTGTTGGAGATGCATTAAGAAAAATTCAGTCTGGTTGAAAATGCAAGATATATAGTCTTGTGATATAAATATCATTATAGAAGAGTATATTATTAATTGACAAAGTAGGTGATATAGCTAGCAAGTACAAAGATAGTTCATAGAAAGTAGAAATTGATGCAAACAAGACAGTCTGAGAAGTCTTACAGGACTGAGAACAAAGAAAGGAGGTTGGGAATGTCTTTGACCTTGCAGTTTTTTGACAGAAACGTGTGGGACTAATGATCAGGAATATCCAGCCAAATGATTGAATAGATGGAAGAAGTTTGACTATACAGAGCTTTGAACGTAGGCTGAAAAGTTTGAAATGTATTTTAAGTGGCTAGATTGTGGAGGAAAAGAGGTCTTCTGTCCACTCAAAAGCAACCTTCAATAATAGAAGGTAACTCTTTACTGAACTCTAGACCCCAAACATATAAGTTACAAAAGAGTTCACCTTTAAGTATCAGAAAAACAAGTGACAGTGACTTTATACATACAGGCAAGTGTTTTTGCTTGCTTGTTTTTCATGTAACAAAACAGACACAAGAAGACATAGGTAGTCAGGGTTGGTATGAAGATACAATGATGCCACCAGGAATTGGCTGTGTCTTACTATTCCATTGTCCTTGCCATGAGGTTTTGTCTTTAGGATGGCAAGATAATAGCCGTGATACCAGAAAAAAAGGGCAAATAAAATGAGTAAATACACGTGCAATGAGAATCTGCCACTTAAAAATGCTTTTTTCCTGGAAATTCTACCCACTTAATCACTACTACTGTTTCTGTTGTTTCCCTATCTATTTGCCATGAAGTGATGGGACTGGAAACAATGACAGACTTTATTTTCTTGGGCTCCAAAATCACTGCAGATGGTGACTGAAGCCATGGAATTAAAAGATGCTTGCTCCTTGGAAGAAAAGTTATGACCAACCTAGATAGCATATTAAAAAGCAGAGACATTACTTTGCCAACAAAGGTCCATCTAGTCAAAGCTATGGTTTTTCCACTCACAAAGACTGAGCCAGAACTGTGTCTGAGTGTCTCTTGTGGAGGTATAGGTCAGCAGTGGCCTGCCACAGGGGCTCTGGGTGTAACAGACCTGGATATGGCATAAACTCTCTTGGAGGAGGTCATCATTAACCCCACCAAAGAACCACCAGAACTTCTACAAGACTGGGAAACAGACTCTTGGAGGGCACAAACAAAACCTGTGTGCACTAGGACCCAGGAGAAAGGAGTAGTGATCCCACAAGAAACTGACCCAGATTTGCCCATGAGCGTCCAGGAGTCTCTAGAGGAGGTGAGGGTATAGTGGTGGCCTGCTGAAGGACTGGGGGCACTCAGTGCAGCAGTGTGTGCATGGGACCTTTTGAAGGAGGTCTCTGTTATCTTCATTACCTCTACTACAGTTTGGCCTCAGGTCAAGGAGGCCAACAAGGAGGGAACAAAGTTTTCTTTTCAACAGAAAATTGGATTAAAGATTTACTGAACATGGCCCTGCCCATCAGAACCAGTTTGCCCTGAGTCAGTCTCTCCCATCAGGAAGCTGCCATAAGCCTCTTATCCTTCTCCATCAGAGGGCAGACAGAATGAAAACAAGTCACAGGAAACTAACCAAACTGATCACATGGACCACAGCCTTGTCTAACTCAATGAAACTATGAGTTATGCTGTGTGGGGCTACCCAAGATGGGCAGGTCATGGTGTAGAGTTCTGCCAAAACATGGTCCACCGGAGAAGGGAATGGCAAACCACTTCAATCTCCTTGCCTTGAGACCCCATAAACAGTATGAAAAGGCAAAAAGGTATGATACTGAAAGATGAACTCCCAAGGTCAGTAGGTACCCACCATGCTACTGGAAAAGAGTGGAAAAGTAACTCCAGAAAGACTGAAGAGATGGAGCCAAAGTAAAAACAACACCCAGTTGTGGATGTGGAGGTGATGGAATTCCAGTTGAGCTATTTCAAATCCTAAAAGATAATGCTATAAAAGTTCTGCATTCAATTTGCCAACAATTGTGGAAAACTCAGCAGTGGCCACAGGGCTGTAAAAGATCAGTTTTCATTCCAAACCCAAAGAAAGAAAATGTCAAAGAATGTTCAAACTACAGCACAGTTGAACTCATCTCACAGACTAATGAAGTAATGCTCAAAATTCTCCAAGCCAAGCTTCAACAGTACAAGAACAGTGAACTTCCAGATGTTCAAGCTGAATTTAGAAAAGGCAGATAAACCAAAGATCAAATTGCCAACATCTGCTGGATCATTGAAAAAGCAAGGGAGTTGCAGAAAAACAGCTACTTCTTCTTTATTGACTACACCAAAGCCTTTGAATGTGTGGATCACAAACTGTGGAAAATTCCTAAAATGATGGGAATACCAGAGCACCTGACTCATCTCCTGAGAAATCTGTATGCAGGTCAGGAAGCAACAGTTAGAACTAAACATGGAGCAACAAACTGGTTCCAAATCAGGAAAGGAGTACTTCAAGGCTGTATGTTGTCACCCTGCTTATTTAACTTCTATGCAGAGTATATCATGCACAATGCCGAACTGGATGAAGCATAAGCTAAAATCAAGATTGCTAGGAAAAATATCAATAACCTCAGATACACAGATGACACCACCCTATGGAAGAAAACAAAGAAAACTAAAGAATCTCTTGATAAAAGTGAAAGAAGAGAGTGAAAATGTTAGCTTAAAAAAACTCAGCATTCAGAAAATTAAGATCATGGCATCCAGTTCCATCACTTTATGGCAAATAGATGGGGAAACAGTGGAAACAGTGGCTGCCTTTATTTTGGGGGGCTCCAAAAATCACTGCAGATGGTGACTGCAGCCATTAATCCTTGCTCCTTGCAAGAAAGGCTATGTCCAACCTAGATAGCATATTAAAAAGCAGAGACATTACTTTACCAACAAAAGTCCATCTAGTCGAAGCTATGGTTTTTCCAGTAATCATGTATGCATGTGAGAGCTGGACTACAAAGAAAGCTGAGCGCTGAAGAATTGATGCTGCTGAACTGCGGTGTTGGAGGAGAATCCCTCTTGAGAGTCCCTTGGACTGAGAGAAGATCCAACCAGTCCATCCTAAAGGAAAGCAGACCTGAATATTCATTGGAAGGACTGATGCTGACGCTGAAACTCCAATACTTCGGCCACCTGATGTGAAGAACCAACTCATGGGAAAAGACCTTGATGCTGGGAAAGATTGAAGGCCAGAGGAGAAGAGGACGACAGAGGATGAGATGGTTGGGTGACATCACTGACACGAAGGACTTGAGTTTGAGTAAGCTCTGGGTGTTGGTGATGGACAGGGAGGCCTGGCGTGCTGCAGTCCATGGGGTCACAAAGAGTCAGACGTGACTGAGTAACTGAACTGAACTGAATCATCACTACTCACAGTAATTGGCTAGAATGAGGTTACGATACCAGTCCTAATTGTAGGTTCAGCTGGAAAGTGACAGTTTTAGCTGTACATATTACTGTCAAAAGCAAAATTTAAGCCATTTGTAAGAAAGAAGAGAAGAATGGTTCTGTATACATGTATATATTATATGGCTATCTTTTCACCGGGTCATGGATATTCAGATCAAAAGGCAGTGATGAAGATATTAAATATTCTCTTAATATCTCTTTTAAAGCTGTGTCTGTTTTATATGGCAACTCTTAGATAAGTAAGCAAAAATAGGTCTAAGTGGAATTTTTCTAGTTCTATCAGCTGAATAGTTTTTGGATATTCCCTCCCTACAGATTCTGATACTACCATTAGCTGTCTAACTTTTCTTTTTACTTGTCTTTTTCTGACACTTCAAAAGCTGTGTTATGGGAAACGCTGGAATAGCTGCACTAAGAGATGCCTGTCAGATACTGTTTTTAACCAATATTTCATAATTTCTGAGGTTTCTAACTTTTTATTTTCTCTTTGATCTGAACAGAGTATTTTAAACCTGGTTTATGGGTATTTGTTTTAATGTGAATTCTTATTTCTAGCTTTATTGCCTCTTGCCTAATTTGTTTTTAGTTGGCTTTTCCCTCCTTGAAGATATTTCCAAGTATGTTTTCTCTACTCTTAAACATAGCAAGCCTAGTTATTTTATAACTACTATATTTTGATAGCTCCACTATCTCAAGTCTTTGTGCATTGATTTTAGATGGCTCTTATTTCTGTTGGTTCTCGGTCCTTACATGCTACCCTCTGAGCGATTCTGGTAATACATATGCAGACCACAAATCTACATGAGAGCTGTTTTACTTTCAGTCCACTCTGAAGTTGGAACTCTTTGGAAGTTATATCAGACCTTGGCTAGTTTTAAGAGGATTGGTTTTCTTGGGCTAACTTTGATTTTTGTACTCTTCCCTGAAAATATGTCAAAAGTCACGTTGCAAATTCCCTCATGGAAAAAGTGGCTTAAAAAACTAGGCTTCTTTTCAGCTTGCAGATTTGGACAAAATTATTCCTTCCTGTATCATCAGTGTGTTTATACTTTAAGATAGATTTTATTTCTTTTATTGTTTTTTCAGTTGCCTTCAGTGAGATGGTTGGCTCAAATTGCCTAACCACATATCTTGTTTTCTTAGTCATGGCCAGCTCTTTGTGACCCCATGGACTGCAGCCCATTAGACTCCTCTGTCCATGGAATACTGGGGTGGGTTGCCATTCCGACACTAGAGATCTTCCGACCCAGAGACCTAACCCATGTCTCCCATGTCTTCTTCATTACAGGCAAATTCTTTACCCCTGGGAAGCCCAGACCACCTTTATTAGAAGTTAAAATCCTACTTCCCTATTACAAATCCATCCTTTTCTCCCCTCTTTTCCTCTATTTCTCTTCTCCAACCTTTCCTTTTTTCTTTTGCCCTTGCTTCTCATTTTTAAAAAAATTTATTTTTACATTATTTTACTTTACAATACTGTATCGATTTGGCCGTACATTGACATGAACCTGCCATGGGTGTACATGAGTTCCCTATCCTGAACCCCCTCCCACCACCCTCCCCATATTATCTCTCTGGATCATCCCCGTGCACCAGCCTCAAGCATCCTGTATCCTGTATCAAACAGACTGGAGATTTGTTTCTTACATGATAGTATACATGTTTCAGTGTCATTCTCCCAAATCATCCCACCCTCTCCCTCTCCCTCAGAGTCCAAAAGTCCACTGTATACAGCTGTGTCTCTTTTGCTGTCTCGCAAGGTGTGATCACTAATCTAGAGCCAGACATCCTGGAATGTGAAGTCAAGTGGGCCTTAGAAAGCATCACTACAAACAAAGCTAGTGGAGGTGAGAAATTCCAGTTGAGCTATTTCAAATCCTGAAAGATGATGCTGTGAAAGTGCTGCACTCAATATGCCAGCAAATTTGGAAAACTCAGCAGTGGCCACAGAACTGGAAAGGGTCAGTTTTCATTCCAATCGCAAAGAAAGGCAATGACAAAGAATGCTCATACTACCACACAATTGCACTCATCTCACATGTTAGTAAAATAATGCTCAAAATTCTCCAAGCCAGGCTTCAGCAATACGTGAACCATGAACTTCCTGATGTCCAAGCTGGTTTTAGAAAAGGCAGAGGAACCAGAGATCAAATTACCAACATCCACTGGATCATGGACAAAGCAAGAGAGTTCCAGAAAAACATCTATTTCTGCTTTATTAACTAACCAAAGTCTTAGTGGATCACAATCAACTGTGGAAAATTCTGAAAGAGATAGGAATACAAGACCACCTAACCTGCCTTTTGAGAAATCTGTTTGCAGGTCAGGAAGCAACAGTTAGAACTGGACATAGAACAACAGACTGGTTCCAAATAGGAAAAGGAGTACATCAAGGCTGTATATTGTCACCCTGCTTATTTAACTTATATGCAGAGTTCAGTTGAGTTCAGTTCGGTGGCTCAGTCATGTCCGACTCTTCACGACACCATGAATTGCAGCACGCCAGGCCTCCCTGTCCATCACCATCTCCCAGAGTTCACGCAGACTCACATCCATCGAGTCAGTGATGCCATCCAGCCATCTCATCCTTGGACGTCCCCTTCTCCTCCTGCCCCCAATCCTTCCCAGCATCAGAGTCTTTTCCTATGTGTCAACTCTTTGCCTGAGGTGGCCAAAGTACTGGAGTTTCAGCTTTAGCATCATTCCTTCCAAAGAAATCCCAGGGCTGATCTTCAGAATGGACTGGTTGGATCTCCTTGCAGTCCAAGGGACTCTCAAGAGTCTTCTCCAACACCACAGTTCAAAAGCATCAATTATTTGGCGCTCAGCCTTCTTCACAGTCCAACTCTCACATCCATACATGACCACAGGAAAAACCATAGCCTTGACTAGATGGACCTTAGTCGACAAAGTAATGTCTCTGCTTTTGAATATCCTATCTAGGTTGGTCATAACTTTTCTTCTAAGGACTAAGCAGCTTTTAATTTCATGGCTGCAGTCACCATCTGGAGTGATTTTGGAGCCCCCAAAATAAAGTCTGACACTGTTTCCATTGTTTCTCCATCTATTTCCCATGAAGTGATGGGACCAATGCCATGATCTTTGTTTTCTGAATGTTGAGCTTTAAACCAACTTTTTCGCTGTCCTCTTTCACTTTCATCAAGAGGCTCTTTAGTTCCTCTTCACTTTATGCCATAAAGGTGGTGTCATCTGCATATCTGAGGTTATTACTATTTCTCCTGGCAATCTTGATTCCAGCTTGTGTTTCTTCTAGTCCAGCATTTCTCATGATGTACTCTCCATATAAGTTAAATAAGCAGGGTGACAGTATACAGCCTGACGTTCACCTTTTCCTATTTGGAAAAAGTCTGTTGTTCCATGTCCAGTTCTGACTGTTGCTTCCTGACCTGCATACAGATTTCTCAAAAGGCAGGTTCTTTCTTTCAGAAAATTTTCTTTCAGAAAATTCTTTCAGAATTTTCCACAGTTCATTGTGATCCACAGAGTCAAAGGCTTTGGCATAGTCAATAAAGCAGAAGTAGATGTTTTTCTGGAACTCTCTTGCTTTTTCCATGATCCAGCATCCTGAGAAACTCTGGATTGGAAGAAATACAAGCTGGAATTAAGACTGCCAGGAGAAATAGCATTAACCTCAGATATGCAGATGACACCACCCTTATGGCAGAAAGTGAAGAGGAACTAAAGAGCCTTTTGATGAAAGTGAAAGAGGAAAGTGAAAAAGTTGGTTTAAAGCTCAACATTCATAAAACGGAGATCATGGCATCCGGTACCATCACTTCATGGGAAATAGATTGTGGAAACAGTGGAAACAGTGTCAGATTTTATTTTGAGGGGCTCCAAAATCACTGCAGATGGTGACTGCAGCCATGAAATTAAAAGACGCTTGCTCCTTGGAAGAAAAGTTATGAGCAACCTAGATAGGATATTCAAAAGCAGAGACATTACTTTGCTGACTAAGGTCCATCTAGTCAAGGCTATGGTTTTTCCTGTGGTCATGTATGGATGTGAGAGTTGGACTGTGAAGGCTGAGTGCCAAATAATTGATGCTTTTGAACTGTGGTTTTGGAGAAGACTCTTGAGAGTCCCTTGGACTGCAAGGAGATCCAACCAGTCTATTCTGAAGGAGATCAGCCCTGGGATTTCTTTGGAAGGAATGATGCTAAAGCTGAAACTCCAGTACTTTGGCCACCTCAGGCAAAGAGTTGACACATAGGAAAAGACTCTGATGCTGGGAAGGATTGGGGGCAGGAGGAGAAGGGGATGTCCAAGGATGAGATGGCTGGATGGCATCACTGACTCGATGGATGTGAGTCTGAGTGAACTCTGGGAGATGGTGATGGACACGGAGGCCTGGCGTGCTGCGATTCATGGGGTTGCAAAGAGCGACACGACTGAGTGACTGAACTGAACTGAATATAGGGTTATCATTACCATCTTTCTAAAGTCCATATATATGTGTTAGTATACTGTATTGGTGTTTTTCTTTCTGGCTTGCTTCACTCTGTATAGTCGGTTCTAGTTTCATCCATCTCATTAGAACTGATTCAAATGTATTCTTTTTAATGGCTCGTAATACTCCATTGTGTATATGTACCACTGCTTTTGTATCCATTCATCTTCTGATGGACATCTAGGTTGCTTCCATGTTCTGGCTATTATAAACAGGGCTGCGATGAACATTGGGGTACATGTGTCTCTTTCAATTCTGGTTTCCCCAGTGTGTATGCCCAGCAGGGGGATTGCTGGGTCATAAGGCAGTTCTATTTCCAATTTTTAAGGAATCTCCACACTGTTCTCCATAGTGGCTGTACTAGTGTGCATTCCCACCAGCAGTGTAAGAGGGTTCCTTTTTCTCCACACCCTCTCCAGCATTTATTGCTTGCAGACTTTTGGATCGCAGCCGTTCTGACTGGTGTGAAATGGTACCTCATTGTGGTTTTGATTTGCATTTCTCTGATAATGAGTGATGTTGAGCACCTTTCATGTGTTTGTTAGCCATCTGTATGTCTTTTTTGAGAAATGTCTATTTAGTTCTTTGTCCCATTTTTTGATTGAGTCGTTTATTTTTCTGGAATTGAGCTGCATAAGTTGCTTGTATATTTTTGAGATTAGTTGTTTGTCAGTTGCTTCATTTGCTATTGTTTTCTCCCATTCAGAAGGCTGTCTTTTCACCTTGCTTATAGTTTCCTTTATTGTGCAGAAACTTTTATGTTGATTTCACACCTTGTTGATTTCAGTTACTTCTTGTGTTACTGTTTATCTGACATAATTTCTTTTGTTTTTAACATCTTTTTAACTTTGTGTTTGCACTTGTAAGTAGCATATGGATTGTTATTCTTTAACTCGATATGGCTATATTTTTCTTTAAGAGGTTTATAATTTTATATTTAATCCCATAATACTCTGCTGTGTTTGAAGGCAGAGATAATTCTTCATTCTTAGCTATGTGTTCTTGAGCAAATTAATTAACCCCATTCATTCTCATTTTCATCATCTCTTTAGTAATTATTATAAAAGTACTTTCTTCATAGGATTTCTTTGAGAATTGAACAAATTATTTATATATATATATTTATTTCAACATATTTAACCTGTTATTGTGGTTATCATTTTTAATAATTATAAAAGGATAACTCCAGAGGCACCTGGTGGGCTACAGTTCAAGAGGTCACAAAGAGTTGGACACAACTGAGCACAGCACAGTAGCATTTCCAACAGTTGTTGTAGTTAATATATTGCCTTTATCTCTGTCATATTGTATACCTTTAAAATATTTTCTGATATGTATTTGTTTTCTATCTTTTAATATACACATGAATAGCGATTTATAGGAACACATTCTAAGTTAAGCCTACAGTGGCTTATATGTAAGATACATATACTTTGTAATGTACTAAAACACACACTTAATGAATGTTTTAATTAATTAATTGCATTAGAAATTTAATAATGTGGGTCTAAATTTAAAATACATAGGAAGATATACAGTGATAAAATTTCCATCCTTGTTTCCTGGCCACTTAATTTCTCTTTTCACAGGCAAGTGATTTTTAATTTCCTTATGTATTATTCAATATATTATTTTATGCATTTTAATTACATTTATTTTATAGTTTTATATTATATAGATTTCAATTATATATAAATTTTTATTCTTTTCCTCGTTTTACACAAATAATCACATACCTCTTATTTAATAGTGTTTTAGAGTTTGTTACATATTAACATAAAAAGTCATCCTTGAATCATTTTCTGTGAATTTTCTGAATTCTACTGTGTGGATAGGTGATAATTTATTTAACTATTTGCTTATTTAAAGATATTCAGGCTGATTCCAGCCTTTTCCTTATACAAAGTAAATTTCAGTAAATAACTTTGTACATCTGGCATTTCTCACATATGCAAACTAATTTTAGATAAAATCCTTACAAATGAAACTACTTCATCATGGGAACTGCATACTTGAAATTTTGATTAAATTTGTGAAATTGCCCTTCATAAAGATCATATCAATCTACACAGTTACTAGCAATGTGTTTATAAGAATGCCTATTTCTCGTAATTTTTGTTAGCAGAGTATTATCAAATATTTTAATCTCTGACTGTCTGAGGTTAAAAACGGCATCTGAATTTAGTTTTATTTAAACTTATGATTCTTGATGTCAAAAAAGTGATTGAAACAGTATCTTTTGAATCGATTTTTATGCAAGCCAAAATTCAACTCTGATTCCCCCTTTACCACTGAGATCGTTACTTAAAATAGTCCACTCTCACTTATTCACAGCATATCTGCTCTTTGAATTTATAGGACCTACAGTCTTTAGATAATTCCATTTTCTCTTATCCACCAACCCTTTCCTGTCCCTACTTTTCTACGTATCTAGCTTAGACTCCTTCAAGTAATTTAATCACTTGCCATATTGTGCTTCTACTGTATCTACGTCACAAATTCAAAACTTGAGATTAGACAACAGTCCATCACCATGTGAGACTTGGGCCCTGCTGTGAAAAATGATGGCAATAGGACAACTAATGCCACATTATTAGACACAACTGTCCAGTCCAGTCGAGGCCCTCAAGGCCAGCAATAGTTTACTCAATTGCCTCATTCTTTTGCTTCAGACTGACTATCTAAAACATTTTCCATTTTTGTCAGACCTAAGACACTTCTTACCAATACTTTTCATTTTACATAAAAGTCGCCACCTTTCATCTTGCAAATCAAGGAGAAACTTTCATTCAGAAAGTCTCTCAACTTTATATCAAGTCTAAACAGACCTCATGCATATCCTCTTCACTTCCATCCTAACAGTAAGGAGGACTATCAATGTCTCTTATGTAAGATTTGCTTCTTTACCTTGGCTCTTAAACATCTGACTTCTTGCCTTCTCAAGAAAATTGCACTACTATTTTCTCTGTCGAGTCAACTTCTCTATATTCATCTTTTGCATCAATATTTACACAGGTATTAGTCAGTTACTCAGTGAACAAACTGCTGCTCTTAACTCCTGCCTTCCCCTCTAGGATTTGAAGTCTGAAAAGGGTTTTCAAGGTAAGCTATGAATTTTCTATTTGCTTATTTGTTTTCTTTCCCATCCCCACCTCATTAATCTACTTCAATTTTACCACCACCCACATCTTCATAGGAATTCCTCTTCTAAGTTTGCAACAACTTACTTGTGCTAATTGAAAGAATGTCTTTTGTTTGTTTGCTTTTATCTCACTTGACCTCAACTACATTTGACACTTTCGATTGCTTCCTCCTTTTTGAAAATTCCCTCTAGATTTCTATGACACTCATTCTTCTAGCATTCTTTCCTCCTTCCTGCGTGTTCCTTCTCAGTCCTACTTTTCCTCCCCACTTTTTCTGATCATTCTTTAAGCACATAGCTTCTCCTCAGCACTCTTCCTTAGTCCCTTCTATCTTCTCACACTTTACTCCTGAAATACAAAGGAAGGTCAGCTCAACCTGCCCCAAGTTGGACTCTTGACTCATCTACCCTCCTCTTCAGTGTTTCTTTTCTCACTCACTCACTCACTCAGTCGTGTCTGACTCTTCTGTGACCCTATGGACTGTAGCTTGCCAGGCTTCTCAGCCCGTAGGAGACTCCTGGCAAGAATACTGGAGTGGGGTTCCATTTCCTCCTCCAGGGGATCTTCCTGACCAAAGGATTGAACCCAAGTCTCTTAGGCTCCTGCATTGGCAAGCAGATTCTTTACCATTAGCACCACCTGGGAAGCCCTCAGTGCTTCCTATCTCAATTAAAAAAAAGAAGAAGAAAAAAACCTGCCATCTATTACTACCTGAAAGTTCAATCCATAATGTTGATAAGCACCGCCAAATTCTGACAAAGTCTACCTTTAAAATATCTCTTAGATCTAGCTACTTATATCCACTAAGTCATGTCTGACTTTTTTGAGACATCATGGACTGTAACCTACTGGGCTCCACTTTCCATGGGATTTCCCAGGCAAGAATACTGGAGTGGATTGCTTTTTTCCTCTCCAGAGGATCTTCCTGACCCAGGGATCAAACTCATGTCTCCTGCATTGGCAGGTAGATTCTTTACTGCTGAGCCACCATAGAAACCCTCATCAATATATTGGAGCTTTTCAAAATTCCCTTTTGTAGTCTAGTTCTGGTTTTCCCCAACTGAATTTATAACCTCAAGCCCTTGGATATTGCCAGCAGTTTACCATTGTTTTTGTAGTGCCCTAAGGGAAACCCCATCCCTCCAACTATGAGCTGAGGTTGGAGTCAGCGAAATGTCACAAACCCCACGGTCCTATCAAGGTTTAGTAGATTCTTGGACAGACAATTTCATTTCATTCTGTAGATTAATTGACAGAGTTCTAAAGCAGGCTTCCATGGTGCCTTAGCAGTAAACAACTTGCCTGCAATGCCGGAGATGTGGGAGACAGGGATTAGGTCCCTGGGTCAGGATGATCCCCTGGAAGAAGAAATGGCAACCACTCCAGTATTCTTGCTGGGAAAAACCCATGGACCCAGAAGCCTGGAAGGCTGCAGTCCACAGGATTGCAAAGAGTTGGACACAACTGAGCAACTGAACACAAAGAGGTTCATTTAAGCTGTTTTGTTTGTATTTTCCTTGTTTTAGAGTTGTGGAGTATTCCACTGAGGTCTTCATTCTGACATTTAAAAGATGATTTGCCTGTACTTGTTTTTAATGCTTGTGTATATGATTAGATTTGAAGTCTCCTTTCTCCCTTACTCCCTTCCCTATTCCTTCCTCCCTTCCTCCCTCCCTACCTGCCTGCCAGAAATCCAGTGTTTACCATATGACAGGTGCTAATTTAGGTGCTAGAAGCATAATAGGGTTTTTTTTTTTTTAAAAAACACCTTACCAAGTCCTTGGCCATTGTATTTTTCAATGATTTATCACCTCTGTGGAACATAGGGTTTTGGCATACAGTAAATGCTAAATAAATTACTGATAAAGGCCACTTTGCCTCAGGCCCTGTTTTACATTTTCTCTCAGGATGCAATGAGCTGCCATGCATGTCCTTCTAATTTCTGGTGTCAAAGAGCTGTGTTGTTGTTATTTAGCTCTAAGTCATGTGGATTTTGCAACCTCATGGATTGTAGCCCACTAGGTTCCTCCGTCCATGGGATTTCCCAGGGAAGAATACTGGAGTGGGTTGCCATTCCTTCTCCAGGGGATCTTCCCAACCCAGGGATCGAACCCATGTCTCCTGCTTGGCAGGCAGATTCTTACTATTGAACAAAGATGTAGGACACATAAAAATCTACAAAGTACTTCTCAATCTATCCCCTAAATCTGACAACTAATTTATATTTGCCAAGAAAGATAATTCTACTTGATTTATTAGTTTGATATATCTTTAAATATTTTAAAGAGAATCTTCTGTATAGAAATGCCAGAGATTTCTGTAAAGACACTCTGTTTAATAAGTGATGCTGGGAAAACTGGACAGCTACATGTGAAAGAATGAAATTAGAACACCCCTATCACTATACACAAAAGTAAACTGAAAATGGATTAAAAACCTAAATGTAAGGTTAGATGCTATAAAACTGTTGTAGGAAAGCATAGGCAGAACACCCTTTATGTTATTTTTTTAAGTAAAAAAAAAAGCAAAATAAAAGAAATACAAAAAAGAAAGAACACTCTTTAACATAAATCATAGCAGGATTGTTTTTGACCCACCTCCTGGAATAATGAAAACAAAAATAATCAAATAGGATCTAATTAAACTTAAAAGCATTCTCACAACAAAGGAAACTATAAACAAAACAAAAACACAAACTCCGGAATGGGAGAAAATATTTGCAAATGAAGCAACCCACAAGGGATTAATCCCCCAAATACACAAACAGGTCATGCAGCCCAATATCAAAATAACAAACAACCCAATCAAAAAATGGGTGGAAGACCTAAATAAACATTTCTCCAAAGAAGACATACAAATGGTGAAAAAAACACATGAAAAGATGCTCAACATCACTAATTATTTGAGAAATGCAAATAAAATTACAATGAAGTATTACCATCTCACAATGGTCAGAATGGCCACTGTAAAAAGTCTACAAACAATAAATGCTAGAGAAGGTATGAAGAAAAGGAAATTTCCTACACTGCTGGTGGAAATGTAAATTGGTGCATCCAGTATGGAGATTGAGGTTTCTTAAAAACTAAAAATAGAGCTATCATATGACTCAGCAATCCCACTTATGGGCATATACCCAGAAAAAAATCATAGTTTGAACATGGGCCCCAGTGTTCACTGCAGCACTATTTATAATGTCCAGGACATAGAAGCAAGTTAAGTGTCCATCGGTAGATGAATGAATAAAGAAGATGTGGCGCATATATATATATATACATATATATACATATATATATATATATGATGAAATATTATGCAGCCATAAAAAAGAAGATAATATCATTTATAGAAACCAAGGAAAAGGCTACCCACTCCAGTATCCTGGCCTGGAAAATTCCATGGTGTCACAGAGTTGGACACAACTGAGTGACTTTCGCTTTCACGATGGTTGTCATACTGAGTGAAGTAAGTCTAATACAGAAAAATATGATATCTCTTATTTTATTTCCTCTCTGATGTTTATTATTTCCTCCCCTACTGCTGACTTTGGGCTTGTTTCCTTTTTAATTCCTTTAGATAGTAGGTTAAGTTGTTTATTTTAGATTTCTTGGTTTCTTGAAGTAGGCCTGTATTATTATAGGCCTGTATTATTATAAACTTCCCTCTAAGAACTGCTTTTGCTTTGGGAAAGTTATGTGGTTTTTTTTTAAATTTTATTTTAAAGTATTTTCTGATTTCCGTTTGGTTTTTTCATTGACCTATTTTTTTATTTTTAGGAGTGTGTTAGTTGCTCAAGTATGTCTGCCTCTTTGTGACTCCATAGAATGTTACCTGCCAGGCTTCTTTGTCCATAGAATTCTCCAGGCAAGAATATTCAAGTGGGTAGCCTTTCCTCTCTCCAGGTGTTTGTTTTTGTTTTGTTTTGTTTATTTTGGTAGCATGTTGTTTATTTTTTGTTCACGTTTTTTCTATTTTTCTTCCCATAATTGATTTCTTGTTTTATGCCATTGTGTTTGGAAAAAGAAAAAGCTTAGTATAATTTCTATACTTTTATTTTTATTAAGACTTATTTTTGTGTTCTATTATGTGATCTATCCTGGGGACTTTTTCATATACACTTGTTAAGAATATTCATTCTGCTGATTTTGGATGGACTATCCTATGGATATTTATCATATCCAAGTGGTGTACTGTGTCATTTAAGGACACTATTCCAATGTTTCCTTACTGATTTTCTGTCTGGATGGTCTTTCCAATGATGTAACCCAGATGTTAAAATTTCCTACTATTATTGCATAGTCATACAATAATACAATATTATGTCTGTTAATATCTTCATATATATATATATGTATATATTTAGCTATTCCTATCTTAGATGTTTGTATATTCATTTACTGATTCTTCTATCATTGTATAATGACTTTGTTTGTCTTTTGTTATAGCGTTTGTTTCAAAGTCTGCTTTGTCTGATATGAGTACTACTATTCCATTTTTTTGTCATTTACATTTATATAAAAGATCTTTTTCCATTCTCTTGATTTCAGTCTGTGTATGTCTTTAGCACTGAAGTGATTCTCTTGTAAGCAGCATACAAACTGAGCTTGGTTTTTGTTCCGATCAGCCACCTATGTCTTTTGTTTGAAACACTTAATCCATTGTTATCTAAAGTAAGTATTGATAGGTATGACTTGTTTTCCTTTCATTACTTGTTTCCTCCATGTTTCTACAGCTCTCTACTCTTTTCTTCTTTTCATTACTTTCCTTCTGGCTTGATGATTTTATTTAGTGGTATGCTTATGCTTTTATTTTTATCTAGTTTTTGTTTATAATCTGTAGATTTTTGATTTGTGGTTTCCATGGGTTTCAAACACCTACGACTATACCTACTCGTTTTAACCAATAGCCACTTATGTTCAAACACATTCTAAAAGATCTACATTTTCACTCTGCTCCCTCAGATTTTGTGTTTTTGATGTCATATTTTGCATCTTCATCTTCATCCCTTAAATGTTTACTGTGGCTATAGTTGCTTTTACAATTTTTGTCTTTTAATCTTCATAGCTTCATATTTGCTTATTTAAATGGTTGATCCACAGCTTTTACCATGTATTTGCTTTTACAAGTGAGGTTTTCTTCTCCTATAATTTCTTAATTCTTAGTCATTTTTTCACCTAGAGAAGACCCTTAGGGTTAGTTTAGTACTGATAGCCCCTTTGAGTTGTTGCTTATCTGAGAAGTTCTTTATCTGTCCTTCAATTCTAATGATAACCTTTATAGGTAGAGGATTCTAGATTTTAGATTTTTCACTTTGAGCACTTTAAATATATCTTGCCACTCCCTCTAGCTTGCAAAGTTTCTGCTGAAAAATAAGCTGATAGCCTTTGGGGATATCTCTTGTATACTCTCTTATTGTCTTTAAAATAGTCTCTTTTTCTTCACATTTTGCCATTTTAATTATGTATTTTAGTCTGACTCTGTGTTTGTCTTGTTTGGGGCTCTCTGTGCTTTCTGTATGGGTTTCTGTTTCTTCTTCAAGTATGGAAAATTTTCAGCAATAATTTCATCAGTTAATTTCAACAATTTTCTTTTTTCTCTTCTCCTTCTGAGACCCCATATAATGTGAATATTAGTACACTTCGTATTATCTCAGGTCACTTAAATGTCTTCATTTTTAAAATTTCATAGCTCTAAGGAGTGAATTGAGAAAAGATCTTGTGATATATGTCAAGAGTGTTCTGCCTATGTTTTCCTCCAAGAGTTTTACAGTGTCCATCCATACATTTAGGTCCTCAGCCATTTTGAATTTATTTTTGTGCATGGTGTTAGAGAATGTTTCAAATTCATTATTTTTCATGTAGCTGTCTAGTTTTCCAAAGATCACTTGTTGAAGAGGCCATCTTTTCACTATGGCATATTCTTGCTTCCTCTGTCATAGATTAGGTGACCAGAGATGCATGGGTTTATCTCTGGACTTTGTATCCTGATCCACTGATCTACATTTCTGTTTTTGTCTCAGCACCATACTGTCTTAATGACTGTAGTTTTGTAGTGTAGTCTGAGGTCAGGGAGCCTAATTCCTCCAGCTCCATTTTTCTTTATGAAGATTACTTAAGCTATTTGGGGTCTTTTGTATTTCCAAACAAGTTGTAAAAATTTTTGTTCTAGTTCTTTGAAAAATACCATTGAGAGGGGGAAAAAGATGGCGGAGGAATAGGATGGGGAGAACACTTTCTCCCTCACTACTTCATCAAAAGAACATTTCAACTCTGAGTAAATTCCACAAGGCAGCTTCTGATTGCTGGCAGAGGACATCAGGCATCCAGCAAAGCAGATCATTGGCTTCAAAACCAGGTAGGAATAAATATAAAGGACGAAAATAGAGACAAAGGAGGTAGGGAGGGAGCCCCGATCCGGGAAGGGAATCCTATCCCCGGAAGAGACTTTTAAAAGAGAGGTCTCCTAAGATCGGGAAACATTCTCACAGCCGTGTCTAGGGCGAGCCCTGAAAGTGCGGAGGGCAACATAGCAGGAAGGAAGAATAAATAAATAATTAAAACCAACAGATTATGAATTCAACAGTAAAAACCCCCAGGGGATAAGCAGCGCAAACGCCTGCTTCCTACAGTAGCAGTGGGGGTTGGGCAGGGAGGAGGGCGAGGCGCCCGTGAGAGTGCTTTCTAAGAATTGGGCCACGGGAAATGTAGGCTGCAAGGCTTTTCTCAAGAATCGGGTCGTAATGGGGCAAGAATCGGGTCCGCGTGTGGCTAAAACGAACTATCTTGGTCTAGCAAACCAGACTGTGGGATAGCTAACACACGAAACGCTTGAACATAAGACACCGACAGGCTTGCACACAGAACAAAGGACAGATTGGAAATGGCCAGCTGCAGACCATCCCCCTCCAGCGACAGGCAGCCAGAGCCTTAAGTGCTGGAAGGGGGCAATCGCAGCTCAAGAGAGACATTACCTACCAAGTTGCAAGCAGGTTTCTTTGCTAATTAAGACTTCTGAGGGGCTCTGAACAGTCATCATCTGCCGGAGAAAGAGCCCCAGCGGTAGTCCCAGAAAATTGAGTCACCCAGAAAGGCCAGAAGTCACAGCAATTGCGCGCGCCAAACTCCCTAGCTACTCGGACCTGGGAAGGGAACAAAGCCCAGGCTCAACCAAATCCGAGCCTCGGAGGGCTTCCTGAGCGCCAAACCTGATTGGCATGGACTGGGGACGTGCATGAAGCCTTGGGCAGGCCCCAGATGGACAGCCTGAGCAGTGTGAGCCTCGAGAAGAGGCAAGCCCAGTGCAGAGTCCACCACCCCCATCCCTGTGTCAAGACGGAAATCAGACACGGAAGAGACCAGCAAACAGAGGAAAGTCAAACAGAGGGAACTGCCTTGGTAGCGACCCCACACAGCCCACAACGACAGAGAAAGCACCAGACATACCGTTACTACCTTTATGATCAAAAAAAAAAAAAATTTTGGGGGGTGGGGTTGATGTGGAAGCATGATTTTTTTTTAAGAATTTTTTTTCTTTTCTTTTGAATTTTTTTTGAAAAAAATTTTGTTTTTTCTTCTTTTCTTTTTGTCTTTTTTTCCTAAACTTGCTTAAATTTTTAAGTCCTCTATATTTTGATTTATTATTTTTATAACCTAATATTACTTTTCAAAAAAAAAAAAACCACCTATCTTTAAAGCAAACGCTGTATATAGTCCTTTTAGTGGTGGAAGCTGTTGTCTTTTAATAATTCTGGAGTCTTTTATTTTATTTTTTTCTATTTTTTAAAATTTTTCTCCTTCTCCTTCTTTACTTTAATATTTTATCTTTGAAAATCCAATCTCTACTCCAGATTTTTAATCTTGGCATTTTGGTATTTGTTGCCAATTTTGTACTTTTAAAAACCTAATCTTCAGTACCCAATCTTACATGACTACGAGATTACTGGCTTGACCACTCTCTCCCCCTTTGGAATCTCTCTTTTCTCCACCAGGTGGCTTCTGTCTCCTCCCTCCCCCTCCCCCTCTCTACCCAACTCTATGAATCTCTGTGTGTTCCAGAAGGTGGAGAACTCTCAGGGAACTGGTCACTGGCCGGATCTGTATCCCTCCTTTGCATCTCCCTCTTTTATCCTCCTGGCCACCTCTATCTACTTCCTCCCTCTCCTCTTCCATGTATAACTCTGTGACCACCTCTGAGAGGTCCAGACTTTGGAGCACACACAAGAAAGTGGTTACAGGCTAGCTTGCTTTTTCCTCTTTGATTCCACCTCATCCCATACCACTCACCTCTAACTACCCCCTCCCTCTTCTCTCCTCCAAGTAACTCAGCGATCCTCTAGGGGTGACCCTCAAGGTGGAGAAACCTATCATAACTAACCTAGATGTTTTAACATTAGTGCTGAATAGATGGAGAAATCATGAGGCTATTGTAAAAATAAATCTGAAAACCAGAACCAGGAGGCTTAAGTCCAAATCTGAGATCATCAAAGAATTCCTGAATACAGGGAACATTATCCAATAGGAGCTCATCAAACACCTTCATACCTATACTGAAAGTGAGCACCACCCAAGGGCCAACAAGTTCCAGAGCAAGACATACCACGCAAATTCTCCAGCAACACAAGAACAAGCCCCTGAGCTTCAATATACAGGCAGCTCAAAATACTCCAAAACCACTGACGTCTCATAACCCATTACTAGACACTTCACAGCACTCCAGAGAGAGGAAATCCAGCTCCACACATCAGAACTCCAACACAAGCCTCCCTAATCAAGAAACCTTGAAAAGCCACTGATATAACCCCACACACAGAGAGGAAGCTCAGTAATAAAGAGAATTCCACAAATTCCCAGAATATAGAAAGGACACCCCAAACGCAGCGATAAAACCAAGATGAAGAGACAGAGGAAAACCCAGCAGGTAAGGAACAGGAGACATGCCCACCAAACCAAACAAAAGAGGAAGAGATAGGGAATCTACCTGAGAAAGAATTCCGAATACTGATAGTGAAAATGATCCAAAATCTTGAAATCAAAATGGAATCACAGATAAATAGCCTGGGGTCAAGGACTGAGAAGATGCAAGAAAGGTTTAACAAGGACTTAGAAGAAATAAAAAAGAGTCACCATTTAATGAATAATGCAATAAATGAGATCAGAAACTTTCTGGAGGCAACAAATAGTAGAATATTGGAGGCAGAAGATAGGATTAGTGAAATAGAAGATAGAATGGTAGAAATAAATGAATCAGCGAGGAAAAAGAAAAACGAATTAAAAGAAATGAGAACAACCTCAGAGACTTCCAGGACAATATGAAACGCTCCAACATTTGAATTATAGGAGTCCCAGAAAAAGAAGACAAAAGAAAGACCATGAGAAAATACTTGAGGAGATAATAGCTGAAAACTTCCCTAAAGTGGGGAAGGAAATAATCACCCAAGTCCAAGAAACCCAGAGAGTGCCAAACAGGATAAACCCAAGACGAAACACCTCAAGACATATATTAATCAAGCTAACAAAGACCAAACACAAAGAACAAATATTAAAAGCAGCAAGGGAAAAACAACAAATAACACACAAGGGGATCCCCATAAGAATAACTGCAGATCTCTCAATAGAAACTCTTCAGGCCAGGAGGGAATGGCAAGATATACTTAAAGTGATGAAAGATAACAACCTTCAGCCAAGACTAGTGTACCCAGCAAGGATCTCATTCAAATATGAAGGAGAAATCAAAAGCTTTACAGACAAACAAAAGCTGAGAGAAATCAGCACCACCAAACCAGCTCTCCAACAAATACTAAAGGATAGACTTTAGACAGGAAACACAAAAAGGGCATATAAACCCGAACCCAAAACAATAAAGTAAATGGAAACAGGAGCATACTTATCAATAACTATCTTAAATGTAAATGGGTTGAATGCCCCAACCAAAAGGCAAAGACTGGCTGAATGGATACAAAAACACGATCCCTATATATGCTGCTTACAAGAGACCCACCTCAAAACAACGGACACATACAGACTGAAAGTGAAGGGCTAGAAAAAGATACTCCATGCAAATAAAGACCAAAAGAAAGCAGGAGTAGCAATACTCATATCTGATAAAATAGACTTTAAAACAAAGGCTGTGAAAAGGGACAAAGAAGGCTACTACATAATGATTAAAGGATCAATCCAAGAAGAAGATATAACAATTATAAATATATATGCACCCAACATAGGAGCACCGCAATATGTAAGACAAATGCTAACAAGCATGAAAGGGGAAATTAATAATAGCACAATAATAGTAGGAGACTCACACCTATGGACAGATCAACTAAACAGAAAGTTAACAAAGAAATGCAAACTTTAAATGATACAATAGACCAGTTAAACCTAATTGATATCTATAGGACATTTCACCACAAAACAATGAATTTCACCTTTTCTCAAGTGCACACAGAAGCTTTTCCAGGATAGATCACATCCTGGGTCATAAATCTAACCTTGATAAACTCAAAAAAATCGAAATTATTCCAAGCATCTTCTCTGACCATAATGCACTAAAGTTAGATCTCAACTACAGGAGAAAAACTATTAAAAATTCCAACATTTGGAGGCTGAACAGCACCCTTCTGAATAATCAACAAATCACAGAAGAAATCAAAAAGAAATCAAAATATGCATCAAAATGAATGAAAATGAAAACACAACTACACAGAACCTGTGGGACACTATAAAAGCAGTGCGAAGAGGAAAGTTCATAGCAATACAGGCATACCTCAAGAAACAAGAAAAAAGTCAAATAAATAACCTAACTCTACACCTAAAGCAACTAGAAAAGGAAGAAATGGAGAACCTCAGAGTTAGTAGAAGGAAAGAAATCCTAAAAATTAGGGCAGGAATAAATGCAAAGGAAAAAAAGAGACCATAGCAAAAATCAACAAAGCAAAAAGCTGGTTCTTTGAAAGGATAAATAAAATTGACAAACCATTAGCCAGACTCATCAAGAAACAAAGAGAAAAAAACCAAATCAACAAAATTAGAAATGAAAATGGAGAGATCACGACAGACAACACAGAAATACAAAGAATCATAAGAGACTACTATCAGCAATTATATGCCAATAAAATGGACAACTTGGAAGAAATGGACAAATTCTTAGAAAAGTACAACTTTCCAAAACTGAACCAGGAAGAAATAGAAAATCTTAACAGACCCATCACAAGCACGGAAATTGAAACTGTAATCAGAAATCTTCCAGCAAACAAAAGCCCAGGTCCAGATGGCTTCACAGCTGAATTCTACCAAAAATTTTGAGAAGAGCTAACATCTATCTTTCTGAAACTCTTCCAGAAAATTGCAGAGGAAGGTAAACTTCCAAACTCATTCTATGAGGCCACCATCAGCCTAATACCAAAACCTGACAAAGACACCACAAAAAAAGAAAATTACAGGCCAATGTCACTGATGAACATAGATGCAAAAATCCTTAACAAAATTCTAGCAATCAGAATCCAACAACACATTAAAAAGATCATACACCATGACCAAGTGGGCTTTATCCCAGGGATGCAAGGATTCTTCAATATCCGCAAGTCAATCAATGTAATTCATCACATTAACAAACTGAGAAATAAAAATCATATGATTATCTCAATAGATGCAGAAAAAGCCTTTGACAAAATTCAACATCCATTTATGATAAAAAAAAAAAAAACTCTCCAGAAAGCAGGAATAGAAGGAACGTACCTCAACATAATAAAAGCGATATATGATAAACGCATAGCTAACATTATCCTCAATGGTGAAAAATTGAAAGCTTTTCCCCTAAAGTCAGGAACAAGACAAGGGTGTCCACTTTCACCACTACTATTCAATATAGTTCTGAAAGTTTTGGCCACAGCAATCAGAGCAGAAAAAGAAATAAAAGGAATCCAAATTGGAAAAGAAGAAGTAAAACTCTCACTGTTTGCAGAGACATGATCCTCTACATAGAAAATCCTAAAGATTCGACCAGAAAACTACCAGAGCTAATCAATGAATATAGTAAAGTTGCAGGATATAAAATCAACACGCAGAAATCCCTTGCATTCCTATACACTAATAATGAGAAAGTAGAAAAAGAAGTGAAGGAGACAATTCCATTCACCATTGCAACGAAAAGAATAAAATACTTAGGAATATACCTACCTAAGGAAACTAGAGACCTATATATCAAAAACTATAAAACACTGATGAAAGAAATCAAAGAGGACACTAATAGATGGAGAAATATACCATGCTCATGGGTCGGAAGAGTCAATATAGTGAAAATGAGTATACTACCCAAAGCAATCTACAGATTCAATGCAATTCCTATCAAGCTAACAGCAGTATTTTTCACAGAACTAGATCAAATCATCTCAAGATTTGTATGGAAATACAAAAAACCTCGAATAGCAAAAGCAATCTTGAGAAAGAAGAATGGAACTGGAGGAATCAACTTGCCTGACTTCAGGCTCTACTACAAAGCCACAGTCATTAAGACAGTATGGTACTGGCACAAAGACAGAAATATGATCAATGGAACAAGATAGAAAGCCCTGAGATAAATCCACACACCTATGGACTCCTTATCTTCGATGAAGGAGGCAAGAATATACAATGGAGTAAAGACAGTCTCTTTAACAGGTGGTGCTGGGAAAACTGGTCAACCACTTGTAGAAGAATGAAACTAGACCTCTTTCTAACACCATACACAAAAATAAACTCAAAATGGATTAAAGATCTAAATGTAAGACCAGAAACTATAAAACTCCTAGAGGAAAACACAGGCAAAACACTCTCTGACATAAATCACAGCAGGATCCTCTATGATCCACCTCCCAGTATACTGGAAATAAAAGCAAAAATAAACAAATGGGATCTAATTAAAATTAAAAGCTTCTGCACAACAAAGGAAACTATAAGCAGGGTGAAAAGACAGCCTTCTGAATGGGAGAAAACAATAGCAAATGAAACAATTGACAAACAACTAATCTCAAAGATTTACAAGCAACTTATGCAGGTCAACTCCAGAAAAATAAACAAACCAATTAAAAAATGGGCCAAAGAACTAAATAGGCATTTCTCTAAAGAAGACATACGGATGGCTAACAAACACATGAAAAGATGCTCAACATCACTTATTATCAGAGAAATGCAAATCAAGACCACAATGAGGTACCATTTCACACCAGTCAGAATGGCTGCCATCCAAAAGTCTACAAGCAATAAATGCTGGAGAGGGTGTGGAGAAAAGGGAACCCTCTTACACTGCTGGTGGGAATGCAAACTAGTACAGCCATTATGGAAAACAGTGTGAGATTCCTTAAAAAATTGCAAATAGAACTGCCTTATGACCCAGCAATCCCCCTGCTGGGCATACACACTGAGGAAACCAGAATTGAAAGAGACACATGTACCCCAATGTTCATTGCAGCACTGTTTATAATAGCCAGGACATGGAAACAACCTAGATGTCCATCAGCAGATGAATGGATAAGAAAGCTGTGGTACATATACACAATGGAGTATTACTCAGCGTTTAAAAAGAATAAATTTGACTCAGTTCTAATGAGATGGATGAAACTGGAGCCAATTATACAGAGTGAAGTAAGCCAGAAAGAAAAATACCAGTACAGTATACTGACACATATATATGGAATTTAGAAAGATAGTAATGATGACCCTGTATGTGAGACAACAAAAGAGATACAGAGGTATAGAGTGGACTTTTGGGCTCTGAGGGAGAGGGAGAGGGTGGGATGATTTGGGAGAATGACATTGAAACATGTATACTATCATGTAAGAAACGAAGTACCAGTCTATGTTCAGTACAGGATACAGGATGCTTAGGGCTGGTGCACGGGATGATCCAGGGAGATGATATGGGGTGGGAGGTGGGAGGGGGCTTCGGCATTGGGAGATCGTGTACACCTGTGGCTGATTCATGTCAATGTATGGCAAGAGAAATACAGTACTCTAATGTAGAATAAAGTATTAAAAATAAAAAAAAATTAAAAATAAAGTTTATTAAAATTAAAAAAGAAAAATAATTGATAATTGATAATTGATAATTTGATAGGGATTGAATTGAATTTCTAGACTGCTTTGTATATTATAGTCATTTTCACAATATTGATTCTTCCAATCCAAGAGCATGATATATCTCCTCATCTATTGGTGTCATCTTTGTTTTCTTTCATCAGTATCTTGTAATATTCTGAATATAGGACTTTTGCTTCCTTAGGTTTATTCCTAGATATTTTTTGTTTTTGTTTTTGATGCAGTGGTAAATGAGATTGTTTCCTTGGTTTCTATTTCTGATTTTTTGTTGTTACTGTGTAAGAATGCAAGAGATTTCTCTTTGTTAATTTTGTATCCTGAAACTTTACCAAATTCGTTGATAAGATCTAATAGTTTTCTAATAGCAACTTTAGGGATTTCTTTATATAGTATCATGTCATCTGCAAAAAGTGATAGCTTTACTTCTTTTCCAGTTTGGATTTCTTCTATTTTTTTTCATTTCTGACTGCCATGGCTAGGACTTCCAAAATTATGTTGAACAATAGTGGTGAGAGTGGGCACATTTGTCTTGGTCCTGATCTTAGAGGAAATGTTTTCATGTTTTCACCATTGAGAATGATGTTTTCTGTGGGTTTGTTATATATAACTTTTAGTATATTGAGATAGATTCCTCTCAGCCCACTTCCTGGAGAGTTTCTGTTATAAATGATGTTGAATTTTGTCAAAGCATTTTTGGCATCTTTGCAATGATAATATGTTATTTTTTGTTTCAGTTTGTTAATATGGTGTATTACATTGTTTGACTTGCATGTATTGAAAAATCCTTGTATCCCTGAGATAAATTCACTTGATCATGGTTTATTATCCTTTTAATGTGTCATTAGACTTGGTTTGCTAGCACTTGGTTTAAAAAATGGGTAGAAGATCTAATAAACATTTCTCCAAAGAAGACATACAGATAGGTAAAAATCACATGAAATAACCCTCAACATCATTTATCATTAGACAAATGTTAACCCAAACTACAATAAGGTATTATCTCATTCCAGTCAGAATGGCCATCGCCAAAAATATACAAACAATAAATGCTGGAGTGGGTGTGCAGGAAAGGGCAATATCCTACATTGTTGGTGGGAATGTAAACTGGTATAGCCACTATAAAAGAACAGTATGAAATTTCCTTAAAAAACAGAGCTAGCATGTAATCCAGCAATCCCACTCCTGAGAATATATTTGGAGATAATCATAATGTGAAAAAATGCATGGACCCTGATGTTCATTGCAGCACTATTTACAATAGCCAAGACATAGAGGGTGTGGGCTTCCCAGGTGGTGCTAGTGGTAAAAAACCCACCGGTGCATCAGTGCAGCAGATGTAAGAGACCCGGGTTCAATCCCTGGGTTGGAAAGATTCCCTTGAGGAGGTTATGACTACAGCATTTTTGCCTGAAAAATCCCCTGGACAGAGCAGCCTGATGGGCTACAGTCCACAGGGTCACAAAGAGTCAGACATGACTGAAGCAACTTACCTCATATACAGCAGTAACCTAAATGTCCATCAACAAAGGAATGGATAAAGAAGATGTGGTACATATACACAGTGGAATATTACTATGCCTTGAAAAAGAAGATAATGCCATTTGCAGCAATATAGATGGACCTAGAGATTGTCATACTAAGTGAAGTAAGTCAGACACAAAATGACAAAGATATGATTGCGTATATATTGGCATTTAAAAAAGAGCACAAGTGAAGTTATCTACAAAACAGAAACAGAGTTACAGATGTAGAAAGCAAATTACAGTTACCAGGGTGTAAGTGGGGGGGAGATAAATTGGGAGACTGGGATTGACACATACACACTACTATATATAAAATAGATAACTGATAAGGATGTATTGTATAGCACAGAAGACCCTACTCGATACTCTGTAATGACCTATATGGGAAAAGAATCACGAATAGAGTAGATGAATGTACATGTATAATTATTCACTTTACTGTACACCTGAAACTAACACAACACTGTAAATTATACTCCAATACATTTTAAGTGAAAATAAATTAAAAAAATAAAATTTCTTGTTCATTTTGCTGCTCCAGTTGGGTTATATCCATTATTCTATCTTCTAGATCACATATGCCTTCTTCTATATCCACTTATTCAGAGAAGGCAATGGCACCCCACTGCAGTACTCTTGCCTGGAAAATCCCATGGATGGAGGAGCCTGGTAGGCTGCAGTCCATGGGGTCACAATGAGTCAGACACGACCGAGCGACTTCACTTTCACTTTCCACTTTCATGCATTGGAGAAGGAAATGGCAGCCCACTCCAGTGTTCTTGCCTGGAGAATCCCAGGGATGGCAGAGCCTGGGGGCTGCCGTCAATGGGGTCGCACAGTCGGACACGACTAAAGTGACATAGCAGCAGCAGCAGCATATCCACTTACTAGCTGTTAATGCCTCCTAGTGCATTTTTAATTTTAGTGATTTAGTCTTCTGCTCTGAATCTTTAAAAAAATATATTTTCTACTTCATTGTTAAAAATCTCATTGTACTCATCTATTGTTTTGCCAAATTCAATTAGCATTCTTATTACTAATGATTTGAACTCTGTGTCCGATAAATTACTTATCTCTATTTCATGAGCTGTTTTTCCCTTGGTCTTCATTTGAAACAAATTCCTGTTTTCTCATTTTGTTTAATTTTTCTGTCTCTATGGAATAAGGTGACGCAGCTGCCTCTTCTAATCTTAACGGGGTGTCCTTGTGTGGGACTATTCCTATGCATTATGTTTGTACCCAGTGGTTTTTGTCTGGGATCTAGATTTGAAATGAGCATGGGCCATGTGTTCCAGCAGGGTGTGCTAGAAGCTATCACCTTGGTGGGAAGTGGAGCTGGAGATGGGGGACTAGATCCAGTGCCAGGTGTGAGCTGGAGCTTCTGCTATGCTCAGTGGCCACTATCACCTTATCAGTGGTGGGCTTGGGTCCCATGGTGCTGGAGAAGAAGCCCTGAGATTTGGGTCTGAGCTGTTTTTTTCCACATATCTCTTGTGCCCTTTCAGTAATGGCACATTGCCCCAAAGGGGAATAGGCCAAAAGCAAGTGTGGACTGAAACATGTACTAGGACATTCCCAGTGTGCCATCCAGAGCTCCAGATAGCTCCTGATCCACCAACTCCATGAGTGCCAACAGTGGTGGCCCTTGCCATATTCAAATGCAATGTCAGATCTGAGCTGCTCTGTCCCCTTCAAGTGTGCACTCTCCTTGGCCATGGCAGCCTTCACTCTAGTGTGAGCTGCACTGGAGCTAGAGTGGCTAGAGAGGGTGCCCAGCACAGGCTGATGCAAGTTTTGAGATGTCTTGACATGCCAATCAGAACTCCAGCAGCTCCCGATACACTACCTCCACAAGCACCAGCAATAGCTGTCTTCACCCTAGTCAGACACAGTGCCAGGTTCATATTGGCTCCTTCTCCCCAGTGTGTACACTCTCCTTGTAAACAACAGCTTGGAGATTAGAGGAGCTGAAGCCAGGACTCACCATGGCCTGGGGTGTGTGCTGGGATGGTTGTAAGGAACCAATATGTCTAATGAAAATAGATGCTAAAATCATCAATTAAATATTAATAGGCTGAATGCAATTGTACATTAGAAGGCTTATACACCATGATTAACAGGAATTTATCACAAGATGGAATAAGGTTCATGATACACAGATTGATCAATGTGATATACTGCATGAACAAACTGAAGAATAAAAATTATATGATGATCTTCATTGGTGCACAAAGGCTTTTGATAAAAGTAAATGTCCATTATGATAAAAACTCTCCACAAATGTGTATAGAGAAAACTTACCTCTACATAATAAAGACAGTGTATAACAAGCCCATAGCTAACTACATGTTCAATAATAAAATGCTGAAAGCATTTCCTTTAAGGGAACAAGGCAGAGTACCTACTTTCATCACTTTATAGTATTGGAGTGTTGGTGAAGATGTGGAGAAAATGGAACACTTGTGTCCTGTTGGTGGGAATATAAATTGGTACAGATATTACGGAAAATTTTATGTAGATTCCTCAAAAAAAAAAAAAAAAAAAGAACTACCACAAGATTCAGCAATTCCACCCCTAGGTATTTATGTCTTTGTCTGAAGAAACTGAAACACAAGTTCAAAAGGATCCATGCACTCCTATGTTTATTGTAGCATAGTATATTTTTATAATAGCCAAGATATGGAACAAAGAACAGAATCTATTGATAGATGAAGAGATAAATATTTGGTATATATATATATGTGTGTGTGTGTGTATGTATGTATATATACACACAGTGAAATATTTCTCAGCCATAAAAATGTTATCTTGCCATTTGTGACAACATGGATGAACCCAGAACATATTATGCTTGTTGACATAAGTCAGACAGAGAAAGACACATGCTGTATGAATTCACTTATATGTGTAATCTCAAAAATAAAACAAATAAACATATATATCTAAAAAGAAGCAGAGTCACAGATACAGAGAATAAACACGTGGTTGCCAGAGGGAAGGGAGTTGAAGGAAGGAGGTAAATAGGTGAAGGAGAATAAGAGGTACAAATTTTCAATTACAAAATTAATGTCACGGGTGTGAAATGTTCAGTGTGAGGAATATGGCCAATAATTATTTAATATCTTTATTTGATAACAGTAGTAAATAGATGTATTATGATGATCATTTTTCAAATGTATGGAAATATCAAATCACTATGATGTGTTATCAAGAACTACTGTGGTGCTGTAGATTGATTATATCTCAAAAATAACCAAATAATCCAACTCATAGAAAAAGAAATAAGATTTGTATGTACCAGATGGGGGTTTAGGGGAGGAGAGTTAGAATAAAGTAGCGAAAATGTATAAACTTCCAGATGTGAGACAGTTACTTGTGATGTAAGGTGCAATATGATAAATTTAGCACTGCTGTAAGTTATCTATGACAGCTGTGAAAAGGGAAAATATTTCCTAATCAAGGAAAACTTTTCTATTCCTTCAACTTTATATCTGTATGAGATGATGGATATTTAAACTTGTGATAATCATTTCACCATATGTGTAAGTCAAATCATATCACTGTAGAACTTAAGCTTATATGGCGCTGTATATTAGTTATATCCCAATAAAATTGGAAGAAAAAAATAGACTTTTCAAAATGATACATAGTTGATGAAAGACCTTAGAAAAAGAGGTTGCATTCAAAGTGAAAGAAAAATGAGAAATGGCAGATATTTTTAATCAATAGAAACATTCTCAAAATAAACCAATACAATATTGTAAAGTAATTAATCTCCAATTAAAATAAATAAATTTATATTAAAAAATTTTCAATTAAGTATCATTTCAAGAGTTTGGCAAGAGATGGCACACATTCCTTAATGTTAATTTGTAGATCCACTATTCCAAAAGATCTGACTTAGTACAATAGTGTTAAATTTCTGAAAAATAGTAAAAACTATTAGAAATTATTAGTAGAGTCCCTAATGTATTTTCTTAGTCGGCTTTGCCTCGGCAATTTTTAAATCTCAATATGTGCTAGTGTGCTACACTAATATATTCCACAGATAAAGGAGCTCTACCCACACCTATAAGAAATTAATTATATCAGGATTATAAATATAACAAAATAAATTAGATAGTAAGCTGGAAAGTTTTAGCACTGTTTCAATGGTTCAGGCAAGAAGAGATGATGTTCTTTAGCTGGAGAGAAGAGACATGAACTATTAAGAGAGAAAAACATCACAGGATGTTGGGTGTGCTTTTTATTTTCCTGGATGACCGTTACTTCTTTAAGCTGGCTTTTCTAAAGTGCACTGATGGCTTTAACTCCATCAACATCAGGAGTGATCGTTGAGCACTTTTGTTGAGATTACGTATGTTATGTCTTAGACTCCCTGGAGATTCTGCAATTAATTAGAAAAATGAAGTTTCTGTGTTATGAAGCTTCAACTCTACTAGAGTGAAACAGACAATTAAAAAAAATAAACTCTGGATAAGTTCTTATGCTGTGTGCTAGAAAAATTATTTTATTAGAAATAGTCCATACGTTATTTCAGTCACATATATTAGTGTGATTCTTACTTTTCTGATTCTTTCCAGAAGGACAACTGTCTGAGACAAAGTTTGAGTGGTGGGAGAAGGGGCGGGAAAGCATAACAGCACTAAGGTATGGCACTGAGAGAGACAGCTTCAGGGAAAACAGATGCCAGGAGACACTAGAGGACCGTTAAGCAAAGCTGCGGCGGTTGCAGAGCTTTCGCTGTGCCGGCCTTTCCTACAGTACTGTTGCATTTACCCGCTGCAGTACTGATTGGGTCATAGTTACATTACCCAGTGAGCAGACTTTTTCCGAGTTGATTAGCCTGACCTGTTGCTTCAGTGTTATATGAGCAGCCCTCAAAAATACCTACTTAGGAATTACAGTATTTGGCCACAATAATGACACCTGGCCTGCTCCAAACCCACCTCTTCTTCCCAGAGACTTTTCAAGAAGCCTGTGCATCAGATCAGTGTGAGATGCCTTTTTGCCTCTCTAACCCTGAATACAGATCAAGTACAATAAAAGGAACACAGCAGTCTGATGGAACAGAAGTTCTTACGGAATGCTTTCTTTTAAATTCACTCTCTCATGTTTGCTTTGGGGAATAGAGTGTCAAGGCCTACTTTTGCTACCTCACATCCAGTTGTATAAATGAAAGTGAAAAAAAGAGCCAGAATAGCCTGAGAAGTATCTGATCAGCTGCCTTGTATGTTGTAGATACCAAAAGTTTATTATGCCAAGAGTACACTTAACTGATGAAAAAGGAGTGATATTTGAGCTTTTTCACTCACCTCTTTGAAACACATAAACTATTTGACAATGTTAAGTGTTTGACATTTAACTTCAAGCTCGATCCTTCCCTTGTGGCTCAGCTGATAAAGAATCTGCCTGCCAGTGCAAGAGATGTGAAACGTGGGCTTGATCCCTCAGTTGGGAAGATCCCCTGGGAAATGAAATGGTAATCTCCTCCAGTATGCTTGCCTGGAAAATTCCAGACAGGGAAGCCTGGGGGCTACAGTCCATGGGGTCGCAAAGAGCTGGAAATGATGGAGCACACATGCACGCGCACGTGCATACACACACACATAGTGGGAAACAAAGGGAATGTGGTTTTTTTGCAGTTTCAGTATGGATTTACGGTTTTGGTTAAATATTTCTCAACTTATGTCTAATTAGTTGAACTATACCTTTAGGTAAATGTATATGTTTATTTTTCTAGTATATTATAATATGTATATTATATATATTAACCTAAATAGGGTTATATCATGTATATTTTTCTACATGTTTAGTTATGAAGTCATTCATAATGCTTGTCTATCTATCTAGTTTAATATATATGTTAGCAAAAAGAAGCCAAAAACACATTATGTGTCAAGGATCATCAATTTCTTTTATGCCTCCTATGGATTTACCACTCAATATTGTTTTCGTTTTCTAACGCTAAAGGCTCATCACTGCTTTAAATTTTGTCATAATGTTAAAATGCATATGTTTTTATACCTATTATTATTTATTTATTTAAAAATTTAAAAGTAGTTAGCATCATTTTGTTTGTGTCTTTCTGCAACTTGATTTTTACTCAACATTATATTTTGGGGTTCAGTGTCTATTCCTTTGTACCCCAACCTCACTCCAGTCACCAGATGCTGACTGCCCTGGGAAGGTTGTGAGCTTGGGCAAAGGGGTTTTCAATAGCTGAAACTGACCCTAAAGGAGCCAATAGCCAGGTTTTATTTAAAATTTGACATTTTTATCACAGATTTTTTCATTACTTTTCATTTTTAAAATACTTTGTTAAAACATGACATCTTGACTGCTTTGTTTTTGAAGTCCCTTTAAATTCTGTACCTGAGGCAAGTGCCTCATTTGCCTGATTTACCTCAATCCAAAGGAGTACCTCAAGGCTGTATATTGCCACCCTGCTTATTTAACTTCTATGCAGAGTACATCATGAGAAATGCTGGACCGGAAGAAACACAAGCTGAAATCAAGATTGCCAGGAGAAATATCAATAATCTCAGATATGCAGATGACAACACCCTTATGGCAGAAAGTGAAGAGGAACTAAAAAGCCTGTTGATGAAAGTGAAAGAGGAGAGTGAAAAAGTTGGCTTAAAGCTCAACATTCAGAAAACAGATCATGGCATCTGGTCCCATCACTTCATGGGAAATAGATGGGGAAACAGTGGAAAGAGTGTCAGATTTTATTTTTGGGCTCCAAAATCACTGCAGATGATGACTGTAGCCATGAAATTAGAAGATGCTTACTCCTTAGAAGAAAAATTATGACCAATCTAGATAGGATATTGAAAAGCAGAGACATTACTTTGCTGACTAAGGTCCATCTAGTCAAGGCTATGGTTTTTCCTGTGGTCATGTATGGATGTGAGAGTTGGACTGTGAAGAAGGCTGAGAGCTGAAGAATTGATGCTTTTGAACTGTGGTGTTGGAGAAGACTCTTGAGAGTCCCTTGGACTGCAAGGAGATCCAACCAGTCCATTCTGAAGGAGATCAGCCCTGGGATTTCTTTGGAAGGAATGATGCTAAAGCTGAAACTCCAGTACTTTGGCCACCTCATGCGAAAAGTTGACTCATTAGAAAAGACTCTGATGCTTGGAGGGATTGGGGGCAGGAGGAGAAGGGGACGACTGAGGATGAGATGGCTGGATGGTATCACGGACTCAATGGACATGAGTCTGAGTGAACTCCGAGAGATCGTGATGAACAGGGAGGCCTGGCATGCTGTGATTCACGGGGTCGCAAAGAGTCAGACACGACTGAGCAAGTGAACTGAACTGAATCCTGGCCCTGATGTCTGATGACTCTGTTACCTGCAACTGGGCAGAAACTTCTTTCAATCAGATTCTGCATCGGGCATTTTGGTTTCTACTCCCTAAATGTGTCATTCCTAACTGTGGATTCTTTCTCATCCTGAATCACTAAGTTAGTATGACATTAAACAGAGCCTTTGGCCAACTGCATGAGTAAGAAATAAATCTTTATTGTTTAAGGCCCTTAAATCTTGGGAGTTGTATATTACCTAGATGATCTTAACCTGTACAAAGATCAAAGTAGAATGCTTTGCAGCAACCTAAAATATATAAAAACATAGAAAAACAATTGACATTGGTTTAATAGTCAGAAGAAAATTGCAATTAGAGACTAAAAAGATAATGCATTTTGTGCAGTGGCAAAACATCAGTGAAACTATCCCGTTGATTATGGGGACCAAAAATCCTCTACCTATAAACTTACTGTTATAGATGAGGGGATCAGAAAACAATTTTCTTTTTTGGGCGGTGTATTGGTTTCTGTCTGTCTTTGGTAAATTGTTATAGGTAAATCGTTATAAGAAAGACATATGCTTAGAAAATTTGTCAGTTTATAAGCAGGATATTTTCTTTATTTACTTCATTGCCCTGAAATTTGATTTTGGTATGTCTGAATATGGTTTTGGGGTGTTTCCCCAGTGGCTCAGTAGTAAAGAATCCTCCTGCAATGCAGGAGAAGCAATAGATGCGGGTTCCATCTCTGAGTGGAAGATCCCCTGGAGGACAGCTTAGCAACCCACTCTAGCATTCTTGCTTGGAGAATCCCATGGACAGAGGAGCCTGGTGGGTTACCATCCATTGGGTCTCAGAGTCAGACGCAACTTAGCATGCATGCAAATATGGTTTTGTTTTTATTTATCTTTCTTGATAAATTTTATGCCACTGGGTTGATTCTCAGCCACTATCTTTTCCGGTATTACCTTTTTCCCATTCTATCTTTTTATCTTTTCTGAAATTGGAATTGGATATCTGTTATGCTTTATTCTACTTTTTTTTAGGTTGCTTACTGCATTTTCATATAGTTTTTAATTTTTTTATATCTCTGAGATGCATCTGAGTAATAAATTTTAAATGTATTATCCAGTTAAGTAATTTTTCCATTAGTTATCATACAAACAAATAAATACAACAATTTTATTTCTGGACCTTTTGGTATTGTCATTCATGCCTGGTTTTTTTGATAGTGTATTGTTTTTGCTCATTTTTTTGTATTTTAGACTTTATTTCTTTAAATGTATTAAGCATAGTCATTTTATTTTCTTTATCTGAAAATTTCAATACCTAAAGTCTTAAGAGGTCTAAATTTATTTTTTGTTGTTTCTGCTCAATCAGTGAATTATTTATTCATGTATTTGATAAATTTCAATTGTGAGATCATAATTAGGGTTCATAAGTTCCACTTGAACATGTCATAACATTCTATAAAACAGGTTCGCCATATTTTCCTTAATATGCCCACATTACTCTGTATATTTAAGAATAACTTTATAATTTCCTACCATCATGGATAGTTTTGAGGAGAGAAAGCCCTTTAATGAGTTATTTTTTCTCAATAAAAAATTTCTGAAAACATATTTCCAGAAATGGTGTTACTGAACCAAAATAGGAACATTTTTACAGTTCACATAATTACTTTCATTGAGATTGGGACCAATTACAGTGCACTCAGAAAAGAATGAGAGTACAAATTTCAAAAGATGTTCACAAAATTAGATTTTTATGCATGTTTTTTATGGTATGATTTTCTGGATCTTTTTAAAGAATTATGGTAAACTATCATGGTCCAGGGTTCATTTTCCAAGTAATTATGGCAATGTCAGTTATAGCAATATCAACTACTCTGTTACCCGATTTTATGATTCAGATGTATGGGTGGTCATAGACAATCTGTGATAAACTATGCTAAACATATATGTATTTTTGGCCTTTGCTGTAATAAAAAATTCTCAATAGCTTACAGCCATATTAGTTTTTGATCATTGTAAGTGGGGTAGTTTTTGTGCAACTCAGCCTAGTTTTTCTCTGTTTGGGTACACATTAAAGAAGGAATTATACCTATCTAGGACATGTTATTTTTGTGGCAACACTCTTCAAGAGACCAAGTAAAAATGAACAATTCACTTTAGAGGTTCTGTTTGCGATCAATACAATATCACTTCTGCTAATACTCCATTGGTGCAGGCAAGTCATATAGCCAAATCTGATAATGAAATGGAAAAATATAGTCTACGTATAGATATATGCTCAAGTGACAAGGATGTGGATAAAGATAATGCTCATATGAAGTGAAAAGATAGTTGGGAATGGTCTCTAAAACTTTCTTTGCTTGCCTTGACATTCATTTCTATGTACATGCTGTCATATAATTTAACCCATTTTGTTGATATTATTTCTGCTTTATTTATTTTCTTGTGTAGACCTCAAGTCCCTTAAGGACAGAAATAGTGCTTTACTTATGTTTCATGTAACCCAGTGCCTAGAGCACAACACAGAATATATAGTTTCTCAAATAAGATATGTTGGACTGAATGGTTTTCATATATGCCTCCCCTGGAATAACGATCCATGTTCTTTGGTCTTAGAACTAGAAAAAGGTAATACAAGCTAATTTTTTGCAAAATTACTGGACTCCCTGATGTGTTTTTTTAAGGTAAGAAAAGATTACTACTCATATTTATTTTTAAATTCATTTCAGGACTGCAGGAGAAAGAGTAGGCTTTTCTTTTGTATTAGATAACAGGACAAGGAGCATATTAACACTGCTGTCATTCAAAAGCCCAGAGCATATTAAATGTACTCTCTCAGTTCAATAGAAGCTCTGTGATCAAGTCAGCCTCTGATTGAGAATAAATGTATAACAGGATAACTCTCCACTCTCAGAAAGAGAAATTGAAAGGTTACCTGCTGAAAAAAAAGGAATTTTTTTAGAAAGCTATCAAAAAATTATTATTCAATAGGGAACCCTAACCATCAGGACCAGCTTGTCCACTGGACATAGAAGGAACAGTGCCTAGTGTCTATGATACTTACAATGGTCCATGAAAATAAAAAGGTTTTCCTATCTTTCAAATTTGAGGAAAAATGAAAGTAATAAGTACATGATAATAAATCCAGTTAGGAATACATTTGTCTTTATACCAACATAGTCATGAAATATAATTTTAATATTTTTACAGAGAAAGGTGTCCACAAAGTCGAAGAGGCCCTTGGCCCACGGAAGTCATGCTATGACCCTGTTTACAGTGAGTGAATCTTTTGGAGTAGGAAGAGAGGAGATAGATCATTGAGATGAGTGGCTCCCTACAAAACTGTAGGTTTGGCATTATGCTCATGGCTGTGGGTAGAATGGTTTTTATCCATTCCAAGACTGTTCTGTTTTTTCTGGTAGAACTGACTTGGGCAAAATCATGAAGAAAATTATTTGGGGCCCTCCAGTCCCTTTCACTCCCTCCTTGCCTCTCTCCACCCACCCCTTACCAAAAGATAGATTGAGACATATTACAAATCTTCAGACCAAGCAAAAATCAATTTCACTTAGACAGCACCAAAGTGGAAGTAGTTAGAGTATTTGGCAGACAGGAGGGAGGGGAAAGACCTAGAGAAAAAGTGTAGAAGCAAAGAAAGAAATTATATACTTGGCTACTGGTTAAATCCTAGTTGGACGTTTTGGCTATTTGTTATGGTTTTCCGTAGTATTTTGATTTTGAAAACTTGAGTCACTTACAGGCTTAGATTTTGGTTTGCTCACATAGGCTGCCACTGCATTCGAGTTTTTGTTTTAAATCTTTGGTCTTCTTGTTTAAGTAATTTAACAGTATACATGTATATTGTACTGTGCTTAGTCACTCAGTTGTGTCCGACTCTTTGCAACCCCGTTGACTGTAGCCCACCAGGCTCCTCTGTCTGTGGGGATTCTCCAGGGAAGAATACTGGAGAGGGTGGCCATGACCTCCTCCAGGGTATCTTCCCAATCCGTGGATTGAACCCAGGTCTCCATCATGGCAGGCAGATTCTTTACCATCTAAGCCACCAGGAAAGCCTGTATGCATGAATAAATGCACACATACACTTCTGTGTATTGCTACTCTTGCTGTTTAATAAATACTTACCTGATACTTCTTTATAATGTGTTGGGCCTTGTTATAGCTACTAGGACATATCAGTTAAGATGATAAAGAAATTTCAACAGTCTTTGCCATCTAGTTCAGTGGAACTCAAAATGTGTTCTCTGGACTACCTTGTGACTTTATTATTTTTTAATTAAAATTAATGATATATTTTTATGGTTTAGTAATCAGATTGTAGATTTATTAAAAAGAATGGCCATTAATTTGCAATGGTTTTAATTACAATGAAGATACTTTAAAAATCTATTTGTGTGCCACGTCCCCCACCCCCACTTCCAATTTTGACTTGAGGATATGAGTGGGTAGGGACTTGAAGAGAGAGAGGCTGGTGTGGTGGTATGGCATAGACGAGGAAGAATGGTGAGAAAGGGTAGGGAGAGAGAGAAGAATGGGAAGGAGGAGGAGAAAGAGCAAAAAGGGGAAAAGAATAGAGAAGTGTACAGAAGTGTATACAGATATAGAGGCAAGTGTTCAAGGAGTAAGTGGCATGGGGTCTTACTTTGTTACAATTCTCTTATTTTGAGGTAAATATACAGTGAAATGTATACCTTACATAGGTGTCTGGATGTATAAATACTTTCTCTCTTGACATTTTCCTCTGGAAACATCCTAATAAACAGAAAATTTGAAAAATATGTAGCGAATGCCCATATGCTCTCCACACCAGTTATACCATCAATACTATATGTGCCTGACAGTATTTTCTACTCATCTCTCCATTCCTCTAACCATCTTTTATTGGAACACATTTTGAAATAATTGCCATCAGGAGACTTACTCCTAACACCTAGTACAACATTTGTCTGCAGTTTTTTTTTTTTTCTTTTGAAGTGATATTTATATCCAATTAAAAGCACAAATCTTAAGTGAATGTTGACAATTGCATGCACTTTTAAAGCACACATATCTATTTAGATGTGGAACATTACCATCACCACAGAAATGTCTCTCATGGCCTTTTCTCAGTCTTCAAGTCCATGTGGCAATAGAATGGTTTAGAATAGCTTCCCTGCTCTAGAACTTTATATTAGGGGAATCATACACTATGTACATATTCACATAAAGCTTCTTTGACTCAGCCAATGTTTTTGAAATTCATCTATAGTGTTAAATACATCAATAGTTTCTTGCTTTTTAAAATTGGAGAGTAATATTCCTTTGTCTGAATATACAAGGGTTTGTTTTCCATCTAATTTAGTTACAAATTTTACTTATTATTAATAACATAGATATGGACAATACTGATCATGTCTTTTTTCTTTTTAGACACTTTTTTTTTTTTCTCTTTGGTAACTACTCAAGGACTTCCCTTGTGGCTCAGACGGTAAAGCGTCTGCCTACAATGCAGAAGACCCGGATTTGATGCCTGGGTCGGGAAGGTCCTCTGGAGAAGGAAATGGCAATGCATTCCAGTACTCTTGCCTGGAAAATCACATGGATGGAGGAGCGTGGTAGGCTACAGTCCATGGGGTCACAAAGAGTCGGATAAGACTGAGAGACGTCACTTTGGTAACTAATTAGGTTACAAGTTAAGTACAGTTTTAGTTGCTTTAAGAATTTAACACCCTCTTCCATGATACTGTTCTTTGGTCCTACTCATTTGAAAAGTCCAATTCTCTACATGCTCGTCAATATTTGGTGCTATTAGTCTTTTTAAATTTAACCACTCTATGAACTGGAATGGGTGAATTTAACTCGGATGACCATTATATCTACTACTGCGGGCGGGAATCCCTCAGGAGAAATGGAGTAGCCATCATGGTCAACAAAAGAGTCCGAAATGCAGTACTTGGATGTAGTCTCAAAATGACAGAATGATATCTGTTCATTTCCAAGGCAAACCATTCAGTATCACAGTTATCCAAGTCTATGCCCCAACCAGTAACGCTGAAGAAGCAGAAGCTGAATGGCTTTATTAAGACCTCAAAGACCTTTTAGAACAAACACCCCCAAAAGATGTCCTTTTCATTATAGGGGACCGGAATGCTAAAGTAGGAAGTCAAGAATCACCTGAAGTAACAGGCAAATTTGGCCTTGGAATGCAAAATGAAGCAGGGCAAAGACTAATAGAGTTTTACCAAGACAATGCACTGGTCATAGCAAACACCCTCTTCCAAAAACACAAGACAAGACACTACACATGGACATCACCAGATGGTCAACACTGAAATCAGATTGATTATATTCTTTGCAGCCAAAGATGGAGAAGCTCTATACAGTCAACAAAAACAAGACCAGGAGCTGACTGTGGCTCAGATTATGAGCTCCTTATTACCAAATTCAGACTTAAAATGAAGAAAGTAGGGAAAACCACTAGACCATTTAGGTATGACCTAAATCAAATCCCTTATGATTATACAGTGGAAGTGAGAAATAGATTTAAGGGCCTAGATCTGATAGATAGAGTGTCTGACGAACTTTGGAATGAGGTTTGTGACATTGTATGGGAGACAGGGATCAAGATGATCCCCATGGAAAAGAAATGCAAAAAAGTAAAATGGCTGTCTGGGGAGGGCTTACAAATAGCTGTGAAAAGAAGAGAAGTGAAAAGCAAAGAAGAAAAGGAAAGATATAAGCATCTGAATGCAGAGTTTCAAAGAATAGCAAGAAGAGATAAGAAAGCCTTCCTCAGTGATCAATGCAAAGAAATAGAGGAAAAGAACAGAATGGGAAAGACTAGAGATCTCCTCAAGAAACTTAGAGATACCAAAGGAACATTTCATGCAAAGATGGGCTCAATAAAGGACAGAAATGGTCTGGACCTAACAGAAGCAGAAGATATTAAGAAGAGGTGGCAAGAATACACGGAGGAATTATACAAAAAAGATCTTCATGACCCAGATAATCATGATGATATGATCACTAATCCAGAGCCAGACATCTTGGAATGTGAAGTCAAGTGGGCCTTAGAAAGCATCACTACGAACAAAGCTAGTGGAGGTGATGGAATTCCAGTGGAGCTGTTTCAAATCCTGAAAGATGATGATGTGAAGGTGCTGCACTCAATATGCCAGCAAATTTGGAAAACTCAGCAGTGGCCACAGGACTGGAAAAGGTCAGTTTTCATTCCAATTCCAAAGAAAGGCAATGCCAAAGAATGCTCAAACTACCGCACAGTTGCACTCATCTCACATGCTAGTAAAGTAATGCTCAAAATTCTCCAAGCCAAGCTTCAGCAATACATGAACTGTGAACTTTCTGATGTTCAAACTGGTTTTAGAAAAAGCAGAGGAACCAGAGATCAAATTGCAAACATCCACTTCATCATCAAAAAAGCAAGAGAGTTCCAGAAAAATATCTATTTCTGCTGTACTGACTATGCCAAAGCCTTTGACTGTGTGGATCACAATAAACTGTGAAAAATTTTGAAAGAGATGGGAATACCAGACCACCTGACCTGCCTCTTGAGAAACCTATATGCAGGTCAGGAAGCGACAGTTAGAACTGGACATGAAACAACAGACTGGTTCCAAACAGGAAAAGGAGTACGTCAAGGCTGTATATTGTCACCCTGCTTATTTAACTTCTATGCAGAGTACATCATGAGAAATGCTGGGCTGGAAGAAACACAAGCTGGAATCAAGATTGCCAGGAGAAATATCAATAACCTCAGATATGCAGATGACACCACCTTTATGGCAGAAAGTGAAGAGGAGCTAAAAGGCCTCTTGATGAAAGTGAAAGAGGAGAGTAAAAAGTTGGTTTAAAGCTCAACATTCAGAAAACGAAGATCATGGTATCTGGTCCCATCACTTCATGGGAAATAGATGGGGAAACAGTGTCAGACTTTATTTTTCTGGTCTCCAAAATCACTGCAGATGGTGACTGCAGCCATGAAATTAAAAGATGCTTGCTTCTTGGAAGAAAAGTTATGACCAATCTAGATAGTATATTTAAAAGCAGAGACAGTACTTTGCCGACTAAGGTCCATCTAGTCAAGGCTATGGTTTTTCCTGTGGTCATGTATGGATGTGAGAGTTGGACTGTGAAGAAGGCTGAGTGCTGAAGAATTGCTGCTTTTGAACTGTGGTTTTGGAGAAGACTCTTGAGAGTCCCTTGGCCTGCAAGGAGATCCAACCAGTCCATTCTGAAGGAGATCAACCCTGGGATTTCTTTGGAAGAAATGATGCTAAAGCTGAAACTCCATACTTTGGCCACCTCATGTGAAGAGTTGACTCATTGGAAAAGACACTGATGCTTGGAGGGATTGGGGGCAGGAGGAGAAGGGGACGACCAAAGATGAGATGGCTGGATGGCATCACGGACTCGATGGACGTGAATCTGAGTGAACTCTGAGAGATGGTAATGAACAGAGAGGCCTGGCGTTCTGCAATTCCTGGGGTCGCAAAGAGTCAGACACGACTGAGCGACTGAACTGAACTAAATGAGTGTGTTGTGATTTCTCATTGTAGTCTTAATTTTAAACTTCCTGATGACTAATTATTTTGAGTATTTTATTTATTTATTTATTTATTTATTTTTGCCATTCATGTATTTCCCTTTCTGAAGAATTTCTTAAAATTTTTGCACATGTAAAAATTGTATTATTTGTGTATTTGTTATTCAAGGGTGAAGTCGCTCAGTCTTGTCCAACTCTTTGTGACCCCATGGACTATAACCTACTAGGCTTCTCCATCCATGTGATTCTCCAGGCAAGAATACTGGAGTGGGTTGCCATTTCCTTCTCCAGGGGATCTTCCCGACCCAGGAATTGAACCTGGGTCTCTTGCATTGGAGGCAGACACTTTAACCTCTGAGCCACCAGGGAAACCCTGTTTGTTATTCAGCTGTAGTAGTTCTCTACATGTTCTGGATATCTATCTTTTGTCACCTTTATCGGCTATATATATGCATTTTAAATATATATCCTCCCAGTCTGTGGTTTGATTTTTCACTTTCTTATAACACCTTTTGATGTAGAGAAATTTTAAATCTTGATGAAGTTTAGCAATTTTCTAGGAGGTTACTGCTTTCTGTGTTGAGTCTAAGAAATCTTTGTTTACCTCCAAGTCACAAAAATAGCCTCCTGTTTTCTTCTAAGCTTTATAGTTTTAGCATTTTATGTTTGGATTGGTAATCCATCTCAAATTAATCTTTGTGTATTTGAGGTAAAGATTTATCTTTTTCTATTGCTATCTAGTTGTGCCCACACTATTTGCTGAAAAGACTTTTCTTTCTTCACATGATGCTTTTGTCAGTAATCCAATGATTATATAGGCACAAGTCTACTTTGAGGTTCTCTGTCTAGTTTCACTGATTTATTTGCTGATTTTCATGCCAGCTATCACTTTGTTTTCAGCTCTACAGTAAGGCAGGTAGTGTAAGTCATCCAACTTTTTCAAAATTGCTTGGGAATAATCTAGATTTTTTGAATTTTCAGTGAAGTTTTGAAGTTAGCTTGTTAATTTCTGCAAAAAAAAAAAAATGCCTAGGTCTTGATTGGGATTGTATTGAATAAATGATCGACTTGGTTAAAGTTGATGCTGACATTATAAAATACTGAGTCTTCCAACCTATAAACAAGTTATATGTCTCTATTTACTTAGGTCCTTTTGACTTTCCCACAGCCACTTTTTGTAGTATTCAATGTAGACATGTTGTATTTATCTTGTCAAATGTTTTCCGATTGTATGTTGACATTATTGTAAATATAATCATACTATTAACTTCATTTTCAATTGTTTGATCTAATATATAAACATACAATTAATTTTTGTGTATTAACTTTGCAGCCTGTCTTCTTGCCCACAGTAGGTATTATTTCAAATTATTTCCTTGTATATACTTTACAAATTTTTTATGAAAACAAACAATGAAGTCATCGGTCCACAAAAAGTTGTACTAATTCTCCTTTCTAGTTTTGATGTCCTTTACTTCTTTTGTTGCAATGATGAAAACTTTCAGAGAAATATTGAATGAAAGTAGTCGCTTTTGTGCATTGATTCTGACTCCAAGGAGGTCATATTAAACATTTCACAATTAGGTATGATAATATCTATAGGATTTTCAAGTCTCTTTGATTAATTTGAGGAATCTTTTTTCTATCCTTAGTTTTTAGTGTTCTTATCATGAATAGTTTAAAAAATTTTTAACTTTTTGTTTGTCTGTTTTTTTTATTAAATTTATTTTTTTAATTACAATATTAAACATCTTTGAGATAATTATATGGTTATCTCTTTACTAACATTTTTAATTAGACTGATGATTTTTGAATGTTAAAGCAATTCTAATTCCCTGATAACAATTTATTATTATTTAATTTATTATTGAATGCTATCTGATATTTTGTTAAGGATTTTTTCCATCTATACTTATGAGAGGTATTGGTCAGCAATTTTTTTTAAAATCTGTAACATCTTTACCATGATTCAGTGTTAGTTATGTTGGCCTCCCCATAGACGGAGCCTCGTAGACTACAGTCCATGGGGTCGCACAGAGTTGGACATGACTGATGAGACTTAGCAGCAGCAGCAGCAGCATGTTGGCCTCATAAAATGAATGTTTATGTGTTCTTTCCTCCTCTATTTTAAAAAATATTTGTATTACTTATTTCTTAAATGCTGCTGCTGCTGCTGCTTCAGCCATGTCCGACTCTGTGACCCCATAGATGGCAGCCCACCAGGCTCTTCCATCCCTGGGATTCTCCAGGCAAAAATACTGGAGTGGGTTGCCATTTCCATCTCCATATTTCTTAAATAATAGATATAATTTCACATAAAACAATCTAGGCCTGCAAATTTATTAGTGAGAGTGTACTTAAAAGAAATTTAATTTTCTACTCTAACAGGTGTAGGACTATGCAGACTTAGTGTTTCAACCTCTGGTAAGTTTTATATTTAAAGGAATTTGAAACAGATGAATTTGTTGGCTAAACTGTTAATGTTCCTTCATTTTACTTTAATTTCTAGAGAGTTTTTAGTGATAATCAATTTTCTATACTCAAGACTGGTAATATTTTTTTCTTATATCTCTTGACCAACCCTTCTAATCATTTGTCAATTTTATTAATTTTTTATAACCAATTTTTTTCTTTTGTCAGTTTTCTCTTGGAGAAGGAAATGGAAATCCACTCCAGTGTTTTTGCCTGGAGAATCCCAGGAATGAGGAGCCTGGTGGGCTGCTGTCTATGGGGCCACACAGAGTCAGACACAACTGAAGCAACTTAGCAGCAGCAGCAGCAGTTTTCTCCATTTTATATACCATCAATATCTATGCTAGTTCTACTTCCTAGTATGCATTTAATTTGCACTTATTTTCCAGCTTTTTATAGGAGATAAATCAGACATCAAATATATTTATTTATTTATTTTATTATAATATAAATATATTAGCTATACTTATACCTTTCATTAGAACTGTATTAATTTAATACCAAGTATGCTGTGATATATTTTCATTATTATTTACTTTGACATTATATATGACAATCTGTTATTAAATCTACCCAGTTAATGCTTACTTTGGATATTGTATTTTTCAGTTTTGTAATTTCTACTTAGTTCTTGCATATATTTTCCATTTATATACTTAGATACATCCTTTGTTCATTCTTGTGAGCATATTTCCCTTCATCTCTTGAACATATGCATGACAAAGTTTTTGCTTATTCCAAAAATTTTGTCTCTTTGACTTTAGTTTCTTTTTTTTTTTTTGACTATGGGTCCCCTTTCCCTGTTTCTTAACACATCTAGCAATTTTTCATTGACTTCTAGATGTTGGACATAATACATTTTAAAGATTCTAGATTCTGTACCTTCATCTGACAATTGCTGGGTTTTGCTCTAGCAGAAAATATACTTGCCTGGACTGACCCTAAACTATATTTCCCCTTCAGTACTTGAAAGTTTGCTCACTTCTGTCAGTCTTTTATTATTTTTACCTTCTTCCTGGTCATTGGGAATACAAAATCAATGATCAGCCAAAGTGTCTGGCAAAATTTTGCTCAGATTTTTGTGCTCCCCCATCTATAGCAACCCACTTTCTGTGCTCCCACATTTAAAATCTTTCTTGAAACCTAAGATATATCTTCTTACTTCCCGACATGTTAAGACCACATCTTTCTGCTCAAGTTCCAGATGCTCCACACCAGGAAGACTGAGTAGTACTTTTAGATGAAAGGCTTATAAATATGTATTATCTCATCCAGTATAGTTCCTCTCTTTGAAAATTTAACATCTTTTTTATTTTTTTCCTGCTTTTGGTGACTCTCCAAAGTCTTTAAATAGTTGTTTATATATATATATATCATCCACAGTTTAGAATTATTAATCGTGAGTAACTTGTTCTACTACATGCTACTCTGTCATTACTAGAAATGGAACCCAATGTCTGACTGACTTTTAAGTTACAAACTTTAAAAATAATTTTTCACAAATACCTGAGTACTCTGATCTCAATATTATCACTTGAATTTTGTATGTAGTGTTAGTTTCTGCTGTACAGCAAAGTGAATCAACAATGCATACACTTATATACACTCTTTTAAGATTCTTTTCCCATATAGCTCATTACAGACTATTGAGTAGAATTCCTGTGCTATACAATAGTTTATTATTAATTATCTATTTACATGTAGTGGTGTGTATATGTCTATTCTAAATTCCCAGTGTATCCCTCCCAACCCCTTCTCCCCTTGGTAACCACAACTTTTTCCCATACATATGTGAGTCTAATTTTATTCTGTAAATAAGTTCATTTGTACCTTTTTTTCAGATTCCACATTTAAGCAATATCAAATGATATCTGTATTCCTCTGTCTGACTTACTCCACTCAGTATGACAGTATCTAGGTCCATCCATACACTTCCATTGGCATCATTCCATTCTTTTTTTAAAGATTTTATTTATTTTTAATTTAAATTTATTTATTTTAATTGGAAGCTAATTACTTTGCAATGTTGTATTGGTTCTGCCACAAATCAACATGACTCCACCACGGGCCTACACATGTTCCCCATCCTGAACCCCCCTCCATTCTTTTTTAATGGCTGAGCAATATTTCATTGTATATATGGACCACATCTTCTACGTCCTAACTTTTTTAAACAGTCAAGCTGGAAAATTAATACATGTAAAGAATGAAATTGGTACATTCTCTAATGCCATGCACAAAACTCAAAATGACTTAAAGACCTAAATGTAAGATCAGATTCTATAAAACTCTTAAGAAAAAAAAAAACACACTCTGATATAAATCACAGCAAGATCTTTTTGATCCACATCCCAGAGTAATGAAAATAAAAATAAACAAATCAGACCTAATTACACTTGAAAGCTTCTACATAGCAAAGGAAATCATAAACAAAATGAAAAGACAACCAACAGAATGGGAGAAAATACTTGCAAATGAAGTGACAAACAAGGAATTGTTCTCGTTCTGTCTCTAAGTGTCCAACTCTTTGCATGGAGTATGGCAATGCTAGGCGCCTCTGTCCTTCACTGTCTTTCAGAGTTTGCTCACATTCATGTTCTCCTGAATAAGAAATTAATCTCCAAACTATACAAACCGCTCATGCAGCTCAACATCTAAAAAACAATTCAATCAAAAAATGGGAGGGAGGTCTAAACAGATATTTCTCCAAAGAAGACATACACATGGCCAAAAACACATGAAAATATGCTCAACAACACTAATTATTAAAAAAAAAATTGAAATCAAAACTACAATGAGCTATCACCTCACAATTGTCAAAATGGCCATCATCAGCAAGTCTAAAAATAATAAATGCTGGAAAGGATATGGAGAAAAGGGCACCCTCCCACATTGTTGATGGGAATGTAAATCGGTATAGCCACTAAACAGAACACCATGGACGTTTCGTAAAAACTAAAAATAAAGCTACCATATGATCCACAAGTCCACTCCTGGGCATATATCCAAAGTAAACCATAATTTAAAAGATACATGCTCCTCAACATTCATTGCAAAAACTCCAAGATTGCTTATTAACTGGCGAGAATACCAGCAAACTGTGCTGTTAAGAATGTTTCATTTTTTAATATTAAGATTTTTTTTTATGAAAGTATAATTGACTTGCATGCATGCTAATTCACTTCAGTCATGTCTGACTGAATTTAATTTCAGATATTGCAGAATTCCATGTTCAATGATTTTATTTTTATTTTTAATATGCTATATTTTATAGTGTTTACATAAGAAAAATTATGACTTCCTGGGAGCCCACAACCTAAAAATATGAACAGTCCCTAGGTAAGAATGAATAAATTTTCAATGGCTTTCTTTAAAAATGCAGAAAATTTTGTGTTATAAAGTTATATCTCCACATGTTAGACAGCAGTTGAGTTTTTGTGAAAGACCTATTTGATTGTCTGTAGGAAAGTTTAGTAGTTGAACTAAATTTTTAGTAACTGAACTGAACATAACAGTTTAATTTCAGCCCCCAGTGATTTTTGCCATTTTTCTTTAGGTAGTCAAATGTTTCTATATTGATTGTCAATGAGTCCACTTAGAACTTTGTGCCCTGATTTATATTGCTTATAAGGAATTGAACTTGCTAACAATTCCTGCAGAAAAATTAAATTTCTCTAGATTATATATATAGCTACCAAGTTAGTAATGATGCCAAAGTAATTTACCAGAGACCTGGTGGATTTACTTACTTTAACAATGGAAAATGCATGTTTATTGGTTGAGTCACTGACTGTTTATATCTGTTCCCTCATCTACTTATAGTTCCCCTTACACTTTAAGAGTGTCCTTGTGTGGGCAATAGAGCCACTATTACATTTAACTTAAACAGTCCTAGTTTCTAATGATATATGACTATACAAACTTCTAACAATGTAAATGAAGTGGTCAAAATAACTACCTGTAATATTTGAGTTTATCAATTGAATTATGAATTTGTATTTCAGATTTTCTTATTTATTTGTTTATTTATTTACGACCACTCCTCCTGCTTGTGGGATCTTAGTTCACTGACCAGGGATCAAAACTGCACCCCCTGCAGTGGAAGTGCAGAGTGTTAACCACTGGCCACCAGGGAAGTCCCTAGATTTTCTTATATACACTCTACTAATTTAGATTTTATCCATTTTCACACTTTGTATGGTCATATTTTTTTAAATTATCCACTGCATACTTAACATTTATGCTTTTATCTTCAGATTTTCTTCAGTCATCTAACAAAATTTTTCAAAGTGTTCAGGTAAATTATTTGAGATATATTATTTTGGGGGAATTTATGCATGAGGCAGAAAAAATTTTTTTCATTTATTTATTTTTAACTAAAGGATAATTGCAAAACATACATTTCTCCAAAGAAGACATACAGATGGCTAACACACAAAAAGATGCTCAACATCACTCATTATCAGAGAAATGCAAATCAAAACCACAATGAGACACCATTTCATGCTGGTCAGAATGGCTGCCATCAAAAAGTCTACAAGCAATAAATGCTGGAGACGGTGTGGAGAAAAAGGGAACCCTCTTACATTGTTGGTGGGGATGCAAACTAGTACAGCCACTATGGAGAACAGTGTGGAGATTCCTTATAAAACTGGAAATAGAACTGCCTTATGACCCAGCAATCCCACTGCTGGGCATACACACCAAGGAAACCAGAATTGAAAGAGACACATGTACCCCAGTGTTCATCAGAGCACTGTTTACAATAGCCAGAACATGGAAGCAACCTAGATGTCCATCAGCAGATGAATGGATAAGAAAGCAGTGGTGCATATACACAATAGAATATTACTCAGCCATTAAAAAGAATACATTTGAATCAATTTTAATGAGGTGGATGAAACTGGAGCATATTATGCAGAGTGAAGTAAGCCAGAAAGAAAAATACCAATACAGTATATTAACACATATATATGGAATTTAGAAAGATAGTAATAATGACCCTATATGTGAGACAGCAAAAGAGACACAGATGTAAAGAACATACTTTTGGACTCTATGGGAGAAGGCAAGGGTGGGATGATTTTAGAGAATAGCATTGAAACATGTATATTACCATAGGTGAAACAGATCACCAGTCCAGGTTCGAAGCATGAGACAGGGTGCTCAGGGCTGGTGCACTGGGATGACCCTGAAGGATGTGATGGGGAAGGAGGAGGGAAGGGGGTTCAGGATAGGGAACACATGTACACCCATGGCTGATTCAGGTCAGTGTATGGCAAAAACCACTACAATATTGTAAGGTAATTAGCTTCCAATTAAATAAATAAATAAATAAATAAATATATATATATATATATATTTTTTTTTTAAGGATAATTGCATTATAGAATTTTGTTGTTTTCTGTCAAGCATCAACATGAATCCGCCATAGGTATACATATATCTCCTCCCTCTTGAACATCCCTCCCATCTCTCTCCCCCCCTCCCAGCCCTCTAGAATGTTACAGAGCCCCTGTTTGAGTTCCCTAAGTCATACAGCAATTCCCATTGGATATCTATTTTACATATGGTAACATAAGCTTCCATGTTACTCTCTATATACATCTCACCCTCTCTTTCTCTCTCCCCCATGTCCCTAACTGTTCTCTGTGTCTACTTCTTCATTGTATATTCTTGCCTACTTTGCTGTAGATTAATTAATCATCGGGGTGTGCTTTTATTTCTGGGATCTCTATCCTGCTCTTTTGATCTATATTTCAGTTTCTGTGCCAGTAGCATACTATTTTGATTAATTAAGCTTTGTAGTATAGTCTGAAGTTAGGGAGTATGATTCCTCCAGCTCCATTTTTCTTTCTCAGAATTGCTTTGGCTATTAGTAGCCTTTTGTTTTATAATTTTAGAGATTTTTTTTTTCTAGTTCTGTGAAAAATGTCATTGATAATAATAAAGATTGTGTTAAATCTGTAGATTACCTTAGGTATATAGACATTTTGATAATGTTGATTCTTCCAGTCTAAGAACATGGTATATCCTTCCATCTCTTTGTGTCATTTTCAATTTTTTTCATCAGTTTTCAGAGGAAAGATTTTTATGTCTCCTTCAGTTCAGTTCAGTTCAGTCACTCAGTCGAGTCCGACTCTTTGCGACCCCATGAATCGCAGCACAGCAGGCCTCCTGTCCATTACCAACAACTGGAGTTCACTCAGACTCGTGTCCATCGAGTCAGTGATGCCATACAGCTATCTCATCCTCTGTCGTCCCCTTCTCCTCCTGCCCCCAATCCCTCCCAGCATCAGAGTCTTTTCCAATGAGTCAACTTTTCGCATGAGGTGGCCAAAGTACTGGAGTTTCAGCTTTAGCATCATTCCTGCCAAAGAAATCCCAGGGCTAATCTCCTTCTGAATGGACTGGTTGGATCTCCTTGCAGTCCAAGGGACTCTCAAGAGTCTTCTCCAACACCACAGTTCTAAAGCATCAATTATTTGGCGCTCAGCCTTCTTCACAGTCCAACTCTCACATCCATACATGACCACAGGAAAGACCATAGCCTTGACTAGACGGGACATTAGGTAAATTTATTCCTAAGTTTTGAAAAATTTATTCTTTTGATGTAATAGTAAATGCAATTGTTTCCTTAATATCTCTTTCTGCTCTTCTTCACTGTTCATGTATAATAATGCAAGTGTATACCAAAGAGATTTATTTGCATTAATTTCAATCCTGCAGCTGTACTGAACTGTGATCTGCTCCAGTAATTTTCTGGTGGAATCTTTAAGATTTTCTATGTATAGTATCATGTTACCTGCTAACAGTGACAGTTTACTCTTCTTTTCCATTTTACATTCCTTTACTTCTTTTTTCTCCCCTCTGATTGCTATAGCTCAGGTCAGTTCAGTTCAGTCTCAGTCATATCCTACTCTTTGAGATCCCATGGACTGCAGCACACCAGGCTTTCCTGTCCATCACCAACATCCGAAGCTTGCTCAAACTCATGTCCACTGAGTTGGTGATGCCATCCAATCATCTCATCCTCTGTTGCCCTCTTCTTCTACTGCCTTCAGTCTTTCCCAGCATCAGGGTCTTTTCCAATGAGTCAGTTCTTCACATCAGGCGGCCAAAGTATTGGAGTTTCAGCTCTAGCATCAGTCCTTCCAATGAATATTCAGGACTGATTTCCTTTAGAATTGATTGGTTTGATCTCCTTGCAGTCCAAGGGACTCTAAAGAGTCTTCTCTAACACCAAAGTTCAAAAGCATAATTTCGGCAGCACTCAGCTTTCTTTATGGTCCAGCTATCACATTTGGACATGACTACTGGAAAAACCATAGCTTTGACTAGATGGACCTTTTTAATCTGCTGTTTAGGTTGGTCATAGCTTTTATTCCAAGGGAGAAAGTGTTTTTTAATCTCATGGCTGCAATCACCATCTTCTCTTCTATTCTCAGCTATTTCTAAAGCCTCCTCAGACAACCAGTTTGCCTTTTTGCCTCTTTCTTGGGAATGACATTGATCCCTGCCTCCTGTAAACTATCATGAACCTCCTTCCATAGTTCTTCAGGCACTGTGTCTATCAGATCTAATCCCTTGAACCTATTCGTCACTTTCACTGTATAATCATAAGGGATTTAATTTAGGTCATACATGAATGGTCTAGTGATTTTCCCTACTTTCCTCAGTTTAAGTCTGAATTCTGCAATAAGGAGTTTGTGATCTGAGCCACAGTCATTTCCCAGTCTTGTTTTTGCTGACTCTATAGAGTTTCTCCATCTTTGCTGCAAAGAATATAATCAGTCTAATTTTGGTATTGACCATCTGATGAATTCCATGTGTAGAGTTGTCTGTTGTGTTGTTGGAAGAAGGTGTTTGCTATGACCAGTGCATTCTCTTGGCAAAACTCTGTTAGCCTTTCCCCTGCTTCATTTTCTACTACAAAGCCAAACTTGCCTGTCACTCCAGGTATCTCTTGACTTCCTACTTCTGCATTCTGCTCCTCTATGATGAAAAGGACGTTTTGTGTGTGTGTGTGTGTGTGTGTGTGTGTGTGTGTTAGTTCTAAAAGGTCTTGTAGGTTATCAGATAACTTTTCAACTTCAGCTTCTTGGCACTAGTGGTTGTGGCATAGACTTGGATTACTGTGATATTGAATGGTTTGCCTTGGAAATGAACAGAGATCATTCTGTAATTTTTGAGATTGCACCCAAGTACTGCATTTTGGACTCTTTCATTGACTATGATAGCTACTCCATTTCTTCTAAGGGATTCTGCCCACAATAGTAAATATAATGGTCATCTGAATTAAATTCTCCCCTCCAGTCAATGTTAATTCGCTGATTCCTAAAATGTTGATGTTCACTCTTGTCATCTCCTGTTTGACTACTTCAATTTACCTTGGTTCATGGATATAATATTCCAGGTTCCTACGCAATATTGTTCTTTACAACATCAAACTTTGCTTCCATCACCAGTCCCATCCACAACTGGACGTTTCACTTTGGGTCCTTCTCTTCATTCTTTCTGGAGTTATATATCCACTCTTCTCCAGTAGCATATTGGACACTTACCAACCTAGGAGTTCATCATTCAGTGTTCTATCTTTTGCCTTTTCATACTGTTCATGGGGTTTTCAAGGCAAGAATTCTGAAGTGGTTTTCCATTCCCTTCTCCAGTGGACCACCTTTTGTCAGAACTCTCCACAATGACCTCTCCATCATGGGTAGCCCTACATGCCATGGCTCATAGTTTCATTGAGTTAGACAAGGCTGTAGTCCATGTGATCACTTTGGTTAGTCTTATGTGATTGTGGTTTTCTTTCTGTCTGCCTTCTGATGAATAAGGATAAGAGGCTTATGGAAACTTCCTGATATGAGTGACAGAATGCTATGGCTAGGACTACCTAAACTATGTTGAATGAAAATGGTGACAATCATCCTTTCATTATTTCTGATCATACAGGGCAAGCTCTGCCTTTCACCACTAAGGATAGTGTTAGCTGTGGTTTGTTTTTATATGACCTTTATGACATTGAGGTAGATTCCCTTTATGCTCACTTTCTGGAGAGATTTTATCATAAATGAGCATTGGACTTGTCAAAAGCTTTTTGTGCATCTATTGAGATGATCTTGTTTTTTCCCCTTCAGTTTGTTAATGAGGTTAACACAAAAATTGAGTTGTGGACATTCAAGCATCCTTGCATCCCTGAGATAAGTCTCACTTGAGCATGGTGTATGATCTTTTCAATGTATTGTTGGATTCAGTTTGCTAGTACTTTGTTGAATATTTTTGCATCTACGGTCATCTGTGATATCAGCCTGTAGTTTTCTTTTGCATGATGTCTTTGTCTGATTTTGGCATCAGGATGAAGGTGGCTTCATAGAATAAACTTGTGAATGTTTCTTTCACTGTACATTTTTGGAGGAGTGTCAAAATGATAGTTGTTAGCTCTTGTCTAAATATTTGATAGAATTCCCCTGTGAAGCCCTCTGGTTTGAGACTTTATTTGTTGGAAAGTTTTAAATCAGTATTTCAATTTTGGTGCTTGTGATATGGCTGTTCATATTTTCTATTTCTTCCTGGTTCAGTCTTAGAAAGTTGTATCTTTCTAAGAATTTGTGCATTTTGTTTAGGTTGTCCATTTTATTGGCAAACAGTTGTTTATAGTGGTCTCTTATGAGCTTTTGTATTCTTATGATGTCTATTGTAATTCTCCCTTTTCATTTCTAATTTTATTTAAGTTCCTTCAGCTTTGTTGTTGTTTTTTTTCTTGGTGAGTCTGGCTAAAGGTTTATCAGCTTTGTTTGTCTTCTCTAAGAACCAGGTTTTCATTTCAGTTTTTGTCATTGCTTTCTCCATCTCTATTTCATTTATTTCTGCTCTGATCTCTATGATTTCTTTCTTTCTACTAACTTCGGGTTTCTCTGTTCCTCTTTCTCTAGTTGCTTTAGATACAAAGTTACACTGTTTATTTGGGATTTTCTTGTCTCTTGAGGTAAGATTGTGTTGCTATAAACTTCCATTTTAAAACTGCTTTTGCTTTTCCAAAGGTTTTGGACTGTCAATTATTCATTGTTATTTTTCTCTAGACATTTTTTAAATTTCCTTTTTGATTTCTTCAGTGATCCATTGGTTATTTAGTAGCATCCACTTAGTTTGTGTTTGTTTTTATAGTTTTATTCTAGGCAATGAGTAAAAATAAGCTATGATTCTGAATTCTATTTATAACTCTGACCTTACAAGAATATAATTATATTTAGCATTTATCTGCAGGCAAGGAAAAATTTATTTACAGAACAAATTTTATAATTGCTGTTTTAAGGTACAGAAATGGTCATTTCTTACTTTATATTTCACCCCTTTGGGCATTCAGTTGTTATGAGAAAATGAAATGAATACATATAAATCTTAAGCTATATGTCCTTATTGACAATGAAGCAATTTTTCAATAACCACAAAAAGGTAAATGTTAGGTTGTGGAAGAAAATTCAAATGACTGAATGTAGATAGATTACAGATTAGAAGCATTAGTGGGAAAACAGCTAGGTGTCACTAGAGGAAGAATATCCTTGTTCCAAAGAGGAGAGAGACAGTGAACGTTAATTTACCTGGATAAGTGGCAGTGAAGTGAAAGGTAGATGCAGATGTGATGGGAAGGGGGTGAGCAGCTTTTTCCTCCAAAGCAGTTGACAAAGTTATCAGTTCAATGTCTAGCAGACTACACACTCAAATATTATATATGCTGTTACTGTTGATGACAGCTGTCTCTTGTGGGTCAATCAATAGGCAGACACTATACATACTGTGGAAAAAAACACCTGTATAGATTTTGAATATTCACTAAACAGTGAAATGTGGGAGAAAAGAGAAAAAGGAAAGGGAGTGGAAGGGAGGGAGGACTTATTATTTATTTACTGCCTGCTCTTTCAGGGTTTGTCAGACTTATTTATATATGAAGTTTCACTCTTCATACTGATAAGAAAGTTGAAGTTCTGAAGTGTTAAAAATATGCACATTTATTCAACATACATTGCACACCAAGAATGTACCATTATTGTGCTCATTTCTGAGGATATAAAGATGGAAACAATCAAATGTGATTCCTTCTTTTAAGAAAATTACTGTCTAAATGTATGACAACTGTAAATATGTGATTCATCCAGTGTTACACAATTCATGTATAGAAAGGGATTTGGATGCTGGTTTTTCTAAGTGTGTCACCAGTGATCTTGGTACCACTATATCAGTAGCAAGCAAGTTGCTGCTTCTCCCCCTTACATTCTTTCACAATATCCGGATTGAGGATATGGGTGTGTCCAACAGTACATTTCTCTATATTTTCTGAGCTGAGTTTTGTAGGTTTTGATTTGGCATCCATCAAACTGCTAAGAACAATAGGATAATTTGCTTAGAAATTTATGATAACAAATAATTACATGAGTCAAAAATTGTATCTGAAATATATTTGAGATAATGACTTACAAATTACTTTTGTCTTTATGAATTTTCCCTCTCACTTCCCCTAAATTTAAGTTTGTTACTGGTCTGCATTCATTGATTAAGAAAAGTATGTGTCAGGGAAAAAATAGAAAAATCTGTAAGCTTCCGTGACTTTTTTTTTTTCTAATGAACAAAGAGAGGCCAATGTTTAGTCAAAATATTTTGGAAGAAGAATGTTGTTTCCCAGCATTACCCTATTTGTTGACTAGAATGAGACCCTCTTGGGCTAGAAGATGTTGGGGAGATATTGGAGCCTGCTGTGGTTTCATACTCTACCTGGCTTTGTAGAAGCATTGCTGAGAGAATATCCCCCAAAAGAAAATTTTTGCAACATTCCCCCCACTCCGAATTTCTATTCCCTAAATTCAGCAATGAAGTAGTGGAGACTGAAGAGCCTTATGGATTAGCACACTGAAACCTATGCCAACAGGTCCAAGTTCTGGCAGGTAGAGTGGCTGCCTGCTTTGGAAGGAGCCTTCTTCATCTGGAACCAAAGGGCTCTACTTGTTCCCACAGTTGGGTGTCGCTCTGTTTTCGTTGCATCAGATTCTACCATGCAATAATTGCATTGGTGCCAAGGTGGCGCTAATGGGAAAGAACCCGCCTGCCAGTGCGGGAGACGCAACAGACATGGATGGGTTCCATCCCCGGGTTGGGAGATCCCCTGGAAGAGGGCATGGCAAACCACTCTAGTATCCTTGCCTGGAGAATACTCTGGACAGAGGAGCCTGGCGGGCTATGGTCCATAGGGTCGCAAAGAGTCGGACACAATTGAAGTGACTTAGCATACATACACCCATTCTATTCTTTAGTCTTTCTCCTCCAGACTGTACTTTCCATATCAAGCCTTCACTCTCTCCATTTACACACACACACACACACACACACACATTATCTGACAGAGAGCAGGGCAGTGGTAGAGATATTCATAGGGAAGTACCACATTAGGTATATAGGTTTGCTTTAAATAGTAAATAAGGCAAAGTTACATGTTAAGAAGCTTGTGTTTTCTTTTCATATCGATTTATATTAGTGGATCTCACAGGTAAATTCTTCATTGTGTTGAAATTTTAGGGGAACAAAATACTCTGGGTTTTGATCGATGACCCATAACTCTGGGTCATGGGGCTATATTGATGCTTTCTTTCTATTTTGTACTTACGACTTTTTTCTGTGTTTTTATAGCAAGCAGCTTTAAACTCAATGATCTAAAAATGTCTCAAGTAAGAAGAAACTGAATCTTCTCAGCCAACTAGCTCGTGAAACACTATGTCTGTAATATGGGAAAGAACAAGGATCTCTGTTCTTCCTGCTACAATACCGCTCTGGAGTTCTGAGCCATGTATACTCCATGTATATGTTCATTGATTGATTTCATGAGACTTTTTCTCAAGAGAATTGCTCCCATCCTGAGTTGTTCTGTATTAGTAGTTGGCATTTTCCAGAGGTTTAAAGCATATCCCTATTTGAAATCAGTTTTTCCAATATTTCTTTTGCTTGTGCTTCTCATGTTGCCTAATTCCAACTCAGTATACAGAACTTTTTGAAAGCTACTAATCTCTCTGTATATGCTCTATTGCTTAATATGGACTGGCACATCACATAAAGATATTTGGTGAAAAATATTGTAACATTCTTATGATATATACTAAAGATTATAAATGTGCAAAATATTTCTCATTTTGTCTTTTGCAAATGACTTCACATAAGATAGCAGTGATGGCTCACATAGTCAACAATCTAATTTCATAAAGATTTTATCCCTTTCACAGAAGAAGTTTGTTAAATGACTAATGAAATTTGGCTTAAAAATCTATGCTTTATCAGAATGTTCTAGTAAATAAATTCACAAATCAGGAAATATCTGTTGCTTGACCATATGCCTCAGTTTGCAGTTTGGAAGAAATTACCACCATAAGCCACCTCAGGGTTGAGTCCTACCAGGCCTGCCTCCCACTTTTTCTTCGTATGGTTTCTAAAATCTAGTCATTGACAGGACCCTGAAGCGCCATTTTTGTCTTTTACTTTCCTTGTTATTCCGTCTTTTGGAAACACTCTCCTCTCCTTTCCTCTTCTGCCTGTTGAAGAAATTTCAAGACAGTTCTTTCCATTCCTCTCTCACAAAGTTTATTTACTGTCCTCTCCATCAAAACAACAAAATTTTTCTAACTTTCATATATGCCCAAACGAGTTTCTCTATAAATTAATCCCTGAGTCAAAAAAATATCATTTTGTATGTAAATCCTTAGAAAAATATTTCATTGTTGCATAGCACTCAGATTTTATTTTAAATGACAAAGTATTTTTTGGCAAGAACAAACAAGTCTGAAATAATTCAAGTGATGCTAATTTGGAGTGTTTATATGTCAGGTGATTGAGAGAAAAAAGAAGAGAAAGAAACAACTCAGAATTACTAATAATTCCTGAGGGGTGAAACTTTGCAAGTATAAATATTAAAAGTTTCAAAATTCTTCAATTTTCTTTCTTTCTTTCTTTTTCTTTTTCTTTCTTTCTTTCTTTTTTTTTTTTTTTTGCCATATGGCACAGCTCATAGCATCTTAGTTCCCTGACCAGGGATCCAATTTGAGTCCTAGGCTGTGGAAGTATGGAGTTCTAACCACATGACAAACCTATAACCAATATCATACTCAATGGTGAAAACCTGAAGGCATTCCCTCTAAGATCAGGAACCAAGACAAGGATACCTTGTGATCACCACTTCTTTTCAACATAGTTTGGAAAGTCCTAGACACAGCAATCAGAGGAGAAAAACAAATGAAAGGAATCAAAATTGGGAAAGGAAGTAAAACTGTCTTTATTTAAAGATGATAAGATACTATACATTTCTAGAAAATCCTAAAGATACTATTAGAGCTCATCAGTGAATCTGGTAGTTTCAGGATACAAAGTCAACATACAGAAATATGTTGCAATTCTATACACTAATAACAAACTATCAGAAAGAGAAATTAATGAAAATACCATTTATCATATCAAAAATAATAAAACACCTAGGAATGAACCAACCTGAGGAGACAAAAGACCTCTACACTGGGAACTATGAGACACTAACAGATGAAATTAAAGACGACACAAACAGATGGAAGGATAGATCGTGCTGTTGGGTGGCAAGAATCCCATACTTTGATAAAAAGGAAAAATAAAAACCTTAAATTTATCCTTTTAAAAATTACTTTTAATACCACTAGAACAGTTGGTTGTGAAAGTTTCTCAGTCATATCCGACTCTTTGCGACCCCAGGGACTTGGTCCATGAAATTCTCCAGGTCAGAATACTGGAGTGGGTAGCTATTTCCTTCTTCAGGGGATCTTCCAAACCCAGGGATCAGGACCCAGGTCTACCCACATTGTAGGCAGATTCTTTATCAGCTGAGCCATCAGGGAAACCCAAGAACACTGAAGTGGTTAACCTATCCGTTCTCCAGCAGATCTTCCTGACCCAGGAATTGAACTGGGGTCTTCTGCATTGCAGGCAGATTTTTTTACCAGCTGAGCTACCAAGGAAGCCCAATATGATGTCATTTGCAAACAGTGACAGTTTACTTTTTCCTTTCCAAGTTGGATGTCTTTTATGTATTTTTCTTGTCTGATTGATGTAGCTAGGACTTTCAATACTATCCTGAAGAAAAGTTACAGGAATGGGACTCTTTGTTTTGCTCCCTGATTTTAGAGGAAATTCTTCCAGTGTTCTACCACTGAATATCATGTTAGTTGGTATAGGTCTGGTCATGTATGGTCCATAAAATGTTGATATAAGTTCCCTCTATACTTATTTTATTGAGACTTTTTATAATAAATGGATGTTGAATTTTGTCAAAAACTTTTTTCTGCACCTACTGCAATGATCATGATTTTTTATTCTTCAGTGTGTTAATGTAATATGTCACATTAATTGATTTGCAGATATTGGACCATTCTTGAATTCCTAGGATAAATCCCATTTGATCATGTTTGATCCTTTTAATATGCTAATATTTTATTGAAGGTTTTTCATCCATGTTCATCAGTGATTTTGTTGTTGTACAGTTGCCAAGTCATGTCTGACTCCTTGTAACACCATGGACTGCTGGACCCCAGGCCTCCCTGTCCTTCATTATCCCCCCAGAATTTGCTCAAATTCATGTCCATTGACTCAATGATACTATTTAACTATTTCATTCTCTGTCACCCCCTTCTTCTTTTGACTTCAATCTTTCCCAGGATCTGTATCTTTTCCAGTGAGTCTGCTCTTTGCATGAGGTGTGGACACAAAGTACTGGAGCTTCAGCTTCAGTCCCTCCAATGAATATTCAGTGTAGATTTAATCAATGATGCTAGCCTAAAATTTTATTTTTTGTGATCTCTTTTTCTGGTTTTGGTGTTAGGGAGGCTAGCCTCAAATATTCCTTCCTCTGGGAGATTGTATATTATAGGAATTTGTCCATTTCTTCCAGGTTGTCCATTTTATTATCCCATAATTTATAGTAGTCTCTTATGAAACTTTACATTTCTATCTTGTCTATTATAACATTTTCTCTTTAATTTCTGACATCATTAATTTCTGATATTCTGACATTATTATTTCTGATATAAATTCTGTTGGAGGCCTTATCTCTTTTGTTTTTCAAGATGAGTCTGGCTAAAGGTTTATCAGTTTTTCTATGTTTTTATAACTAACTCTGAGTTTCACTGATGCTTTCTGTTATTGGTTAGTCTCCATTCATGTATGCCCTGATCTTTAAATGGCAACCCACTCCAGTATTCTTGCCTGGAGAATCCCATGGATGGAGGAACTTGGTGGGCTACAGTCCACGGGTCGCAAAGAGTTGGACACTACTAAGCGACTTCACTTTGATCTTTATTATTTATTTTGTGATACTAATTTTGAGTTTGTTTATTATTTTATATTAAGTATAAGTTTACTTTATTTGAGATTATTTTTATTTCCTAACGTAGGTTCGTATTTCTATAAACCCCTCCCTTAGAACTACTTTTGCTGTGTTTTGTGTGGTTTGGTTCATTGTGTTTCCATTTTCTTTTGTCTCCTGGTAGTTTCTGATTTCCTCCTTTATTTCTTCCGTGATCCATTGATATGTTTCAGTTCAGTTCAGTCACTCAGTCATGTTTAACTCTTTGTGATCCCTTGGACTTCAGCACACCAGGCTTTGCTGTACATCATCAGTTCTCCCAGAGCTTGCTCAAACTCATATCCAATGAGTCCGTGATGCCATCCAAACATCTTATCCTCTGCTGTCCCCTTCTCTTCCTGCCTTCAATCTTTCCCAGTATAAGCATCTTTCCCAATGAGTCAGTTCTTCAATCAGGTGACCAAAGTATTGAAGTTTCCACTTCAACATGAATCAATTCAGTTCAGTTGCTCAGTTGTGTATGACTCTTTACGACACCATAAACAGCATCATGCCAGGCCTCCCTGTCCATCACCAACTGCCAGAGTCTACCCAAACTCATGTCCATTGAGTCGATGAAGCCATTCAACCATCTCATCCTGCCGTCTCCTTCTCCTCCTACCCTCAATGTTTCCCAGCATCAAGGTCTTCACAAATGAGAGAACTCTTCACATTAGGTGGCCAAAGTATTGGAGTTTCAACTTTAACATCAGTCCTTCCAGTGAACAACCAGGAATGATCTCCTTTAGGATGGACTGGTTAGATCTCCTTGCAGTCCAAGGGACTTTCAAGAGTTTTCTCCAAAAAAAAAAAAAAAAAAAAAAAAGAGTTTTCTCCAACACCACAGATCAAAAGCATCAATTCTTCAGCACTCAGTTTTCTTTATAGTCCAACTCTCACATCCATACATGACCACTAGAAAAACCATAGCCTTGACTATACGAACCTTTGTTCACAAAGTAATGTCTCTGCTTTTTAATATACTGTCCAGGTTAATCATGACTTTCCTTCCAAAGAGTAAGTGTCTTTTAGTTTCATGGCTGCATTCACCATCTGTAGTGATTTTGGAGCCCCCAAAATAAAGTCTGACACTGTTTTCACTGTTTCCCCATGAATTTGTCATGAAGTGATGAGACCGGATGCCATGATCTTCGTTTTCTGAATGTTGAGCTTTAAGCCAATTTTTTCATTCTCCTCTTTCGGTTTCATCAGGAGGCTCTTTAGTTCTTGTTCACTTTCTGCCATAAGGGTGATGTCATCTGCATATCTTGATTCCAGCTTGTGCTCCATCCAGCCCAGCATTTCCTATATGTACTCTGTATATAAGTTAAATAAGCAGGGTGACAATATACAGCCTAGACATACCACTTTCCCAAGTTGGAACCAGTCTGTGGTTCCATGTCCGATTCTAACTGTTGCTTCCTGAGCTGCATACAGGTTTCTCAGGAGGCAGGTCAGGTCTGGTATTCCCATCTCTTGAAGAATTTACCACAGTTTGTTGTGATCCACAGTCAAAGACTTTGACATAGTCTATAAAGCAGAAGTATTTTCCTGGAACTCTCTTGCTTTTTCTATGATCCAGTGGATGTTGGCAATGTGGTCTCTGTTTTCTCTGCCTTTTCTAAATCTAGCTTGAACAGGTGGAAGTTCACGGTTCACGTACTGTTGAAGACTGGCTTAGAGAATTTTGAGCATTACTTTGCAAGAGTATGAGATGAGTGCAATTGTGCAATAATTTGAACATTCTTTGCCATTGCCTTACTTTGGGATTAGAATAAAAACAGACCTTTTCCAATCCTGTGGCCACTGCTGAGTTTTCCAAATTTGCTGGCATATTGAGTGCAGCACTTCCACAGTATTATCTTTTTGGATTTGAAATAGCTCAAATGGAATTCTATCACCTCCACTAGCTTTGTTCATAGTGATGCTTCCTAAGGCTCACTTGACTTTGGACTTGAGGGTGTCTGGCCCCAGGGGAGTGATCTCACCATCGTGGTTATCTGGTTTATGAATATCTGTTTTGGATAGTTCTTCTGTGTATTCTTGCCACCTCTTCTTAATATCTTCTGCTTCTGTTAGATCCATACTATTTCTGTCCTTTATTGTGCCCAAATTGCATGAAATATTCCCTTGATATCACTAATTTTCTTGAAGAGATCTCTAGTCATTCCCATTCTGTTTTTTTGTTTTTTGGTTTTTCTTTTTTTGCATTGATCACTGAGAAAGGCTATCTAATCTTTCTGTGCTGGTCTTTGGAACTCTGCATTCTGATGGGTATATCTTTCCTTTTCTCCTTTGCCTTTTGCTTTTCTTTCTTTTCTCAGCTATTTGTAAGACCTCCTGATACAAACATTTTGCCTTTTTAGTTTCTTTTTCTTGGGGTTGCTCTTGATCACTGCCTCCTGTACCATGTCATGAACCTCCTTCTGTAGTTCTTCAGGCACTCTGTCTATCAGATCTAATCCCTTAAATCTATTTGTCGCTTCCACTGTATAATTGTAAGGGATTTTATTTAGGTCATACCTGAATTGTCTAGTGGTTTTCCCAACTTTCTTCAATTTCAGTCTGAATTTGGCTATTAGGAGTTCATGATCCGAGCCACAGTCAGCTCCCAGTCTTGTTTTTGCTGACTGTATAGAGCTTCTCCATCTTTGGCTGCAAAGAATATAATCAATCTGATTTCGGTATTGATCATTTGATGATGTCCAATGTAGAGTCTTCTCTTATGTTGTTGAAAGAAGTTTATGTTTAGTAAATATTGTTTAGCCTCCACATGTTTTTGTGTTTTTTGCAACTCCTTTTGTATTGTATTTGTAGTTCATACTTTTGTGGTAGAAAAAGATTCTTGATATGATTTCCATATTGTTAAATTTATTGAGACTTTTTTAGCCTAGCATGAACTCACATGTCATATGTGCTCTTAAAATAAACGTATATTTTGTTTCTCTGGGATAATATTCCAGCTTGTGCTTCATCCAGCCCAGCGTTTCCTATGATGTACTCTGCATATAAGTTAAATAAACAGGGTGACAGTATACAGCCTTGATGTACCCCTTTCCCAATTTGGAACCAGTCTGTGGTTCCATGTCCAGTTATATCTGTTGCTTCCTGACCTGTATACAGGTTTCTCAGGAGGCAGGTCAGGTGGTCTGGTATTCCCATCTCTTGAGGGATGTTCCAGTGTTTGTTGTGATCCACACAGTCAAAGGTTTTGGCATAGTCAATAAAGCAGAAGTAGATGTTTTTCTGGAACTCCCTTGCTTTTTTGATGATCCATCGGATGTTGGCAATTTGATTTCTGGTTCCTCTGCCTTTTCTAAATCCAGGTTGAATAGTTGGAAGTTCATGGTTCATGTACTGTTGTGTGTCTTTTAAGTTCAGTTCAGTTGCTCAGTAGTGTCTGACTCTATGACCCACGGACTGCAGCACACCAGGCCTCCCTGTCACATCACCAGCTCCTGGAGTTTACTCAAACTCATGTCCATTGAGTTGGTGATGCCATCCAACCATATCATCCTCTGTTGTCCCCTTCTCCTCGAGACTTCAGTCTTTCCCAGTATCAAGTTCTTTTCAAATGAGTCAGCTCTTTGCATCAGGTGGTCAAACACTATGGAATACTACTCAGCCCTTAAAAAGAATAAATTTGACTCAGTTCTAATGAGATGGATGAAATTGGAACCAATTATACAGAGTGAAGTAAGCCAGAAAGAAAAACACCAATACAGTATACTGACACATATATATTGAATTTAGAAGACAGTAATGATGACCCTGTATGTGAGACAACCAAGAGACACAGAGGTATAGAGTGGACTTTTGGACTCTGAGGGAGAGGGAAAGGGTGGGATGGTTTGGGAGAATGGCAATGAAACGTATATTTTCGTGTAAGAAACGAAGCGCCAATCTATGTTCAATGTAGGATGCAGGATGCATGGGGCTGATGCACAGGATGATTCAAGTAGAGGATGTGGGGTGGGAGGTGGGAGGGGGCTTCAGCATTGGGAGATTGTGTTCACCTATGGCTGATTCGTGTCAATGTATGGCAAAACAAATACAGTATTGTAATTTAAAATAAATAAATAAATAAATTTAAAAATAATAATAATAAAAATTTAAAAAAGTTTTTAAATGTCTTTTAATCTGAAGTGAGAGTCTTTTAGGCAGCATTTACATGGGTATTGTTTTTATCCATTCAACTACTCTATGTCTTTTGATTGGAGCATTTAATCCATCTACACTTTTAGTAGTTACTGATAGATGTGTACTTATTGGCATTTTGTTAATTGTTTGCTGCTGTTTTTATAGTACTTTCTGTTTCTTTCTTTATTTCCTCTCGTCCCTTATGATTTGATAACCATCTTTAATGTTATGTTTGACTCTCTTTCTCTTTTTATGTGTGTATCTATTATAGATGTTTGGTTTACTGTTACCATGAGTTACATATGGTTCATATGTAAACATAAACATGTGTTAATTTTTTAAGCTGATAATCTCTTAAATTTGAATGTTTCCGAAAGAAATGAGAATACCAGACCACCTGACCTGCCTCTTGAGAAACCTATATGCAGGTCAGGAAACAACAGTTAGAAGTGGACATGGAACAACAGACTGGTTCCAAATAGGAAAAGGAGTACTTCAAGGCTGTATATTGTCACCCTGCTTATTTAACTTCTATGCAGAGTACATCATGAGAAATGCTGGGCTGGAAGAAGCACAAGCTAGAATCAAGATTCCTGGGAAAAATATCAATAACCTCAGATATGCAGATGACACCACTCTTATGGCAGAAAGTGAAGAAGAACTAAAAATCTCTTGATGAAAGTGAAAGAGGAGAGTGAAAAAGTTGGCTTAAAGCTCAGCATTCAGAAAATGAAGATCATGGCATTTGGTCTCATCACTTTATGTGAAATAGATGGGAAAACAGTGGAAACAGTGTCAGATTTATTTTTGGGGGGCTCCAAAATCACTGCAGGTGGTGACTGCAGCCATGAAATTAAAAGACCCTTACTCTTTGGAAGAAACTTTATGATCAACCTAGATAGCATATTGAAAAGGAGACATTACTTTGCCAACAAAAGTCTGCCTAGTCAAGGCTATGGTTTTTCCAGTGGTCATGTATGGATGTGAGAGTTGGACTATGAAGAAGGCTGAGGCCAAAGAATTGATGTTTTTGAACTGTGGTGTTCGAGAAGACTCTTGAGGGTCCCTTGGACTGCAAGGAGATCCAACCAGTCCATTCGGAAGGAGATCAGCCCTGGGATTTCTTTGGCAGGAATGATGCTAAAGCTGAAACTCCAGTCCTTTGGCCACCTCATGAGAAGAGTTGACTCACTGGAAAAGACCCTGATGCTTGGAGGGATTGGGGGCAGGAGAAGAAGGGGATGACAGAGGATGAGATGGCTGGATGGTATCACTGACTCAATTGATGTGAGTCTGAGTGAACTCCGGGAGATGGTGATGGACAGGGGTCACAAAGAGTTGGATAATACTGAGTGACTGAACTGTACTGAACTGAAGTGAACACCCTGCATTTTCACTCCTTCCCATAGTTAACGTTTTTTGCATCATATTTTACATCTTCTTTTTGTATACAACCGTTAACTATCATGGATATTGATGATTTTTCTATATCTGTCTTTGAATCTTCCTACTAGCTTTATGGGATTCCCAGGTGGCACTAGAGATAAAGCACCTTCCTGCCAGTGAAGGAGTTGTAAGAGTCATGGATTCAATCTCTGAGTCAGGAAGACCCCCTGGAGGAGTGCATAACACCCCACTCCAGTATTCTTGCCTGGAGAATCCCAGGGACAGAGTAGCCTGGCAGGCTATAGTCCACAGGGTCGCAAAGAGTTGGACATGACTGAAGCAACTTTGCAGGCATGCACTAGCTTTGTAAGTGGTTGCTCTGTTAACTTTGCTGTATGTTTCCCTTTTCTGATAAGATCTTTTCTATCATCATTTTCATATTTATAGTTATGATCTATTTTTTTCCACTCACAGAAACCTCTACAGCATTTCTTGGAAAGCCAAATTACTGGTGCTAAATTCTAAACTTTTCCTTGTTTGTAAAACCCTTTATTATTCCTTAGAATTTGAATCAGAGCCTTGGTGGATAGAGCATTTCTGGTTCCAGGGTTTTTACTTTCATTACTTTGAAATATATTGCGCCAAACCTTCTGGTTCTCAAAGTTTCTGTTAAAGAGTCACCTTTAGCTTTATGGGAGTTTCTTTAATGTATAATGGTTGCTTTTTTTCTTTCTGCTTTTAACATTCTTTTTATCTTCAATTTTTACTCATTTAATTATAATGTATCTTGCTGTGGATCTCTTTGGATTCATCTTGCTTGGGACTCTCTTTCTCCCTGAACCTGGATTTTTGTTTCCTTTACCACGTTAGCTGAAGATTTTAGCTATTAGTTCTTCATATAAGGTATCTTCCCTTTCTCTCTCATCTCCTGTTTGGGTTCCTACAATGCAAATGTTCATATTCTTTCCCCTTGTCTCAGATGTCTCTTAAACTGTTATCATTTTAAAAATTCTTTCTTCTTTTCTTTTTTCAGCTTGCCTGATTTCCACAACTCTGTCTTCCAGTTCACCAATCCATTCCTTTGTATCATATAATGTAGTACTGTTTCCTTCCAGTGTATATCAAAATTTCATTTATTGTACTCTTCAGCACTGTTTGGTTCTTTATATTTCCTTTGTTAAATTCTCTCTGCATCCATTCATTTTTCTGTAGAGCTTCTTGAACATCTTTATGATCATTACTTCAAACTTTTTATTGAGTAGGTTGCTTATCTCCACTTCATCTAGCTCTTTTTCGGAGGTTCTGTCTTATTATTTCATTTGGACTACAGTCCACTAAATGTTCAATTGTCTAATTCTCTGTTTTGTTTCTAGGTAGCCCAGTTACGCTTTTCTGATCTTGAGAGGAAGCCTTGCATAGCAGCTGTCCTGTGGAACCCAGCGGCACTCTCTTCTCTGGTCGCCAGGTTTATATGCCTAGTGACAGCCCGTATGTGGGCTTCATGTGCCTTGCTATTCACCATATTTGCAACCCAATAAAGATTAATTTTCAAATTTACTCATTTCAAACGTACTGTTGATTAAAAATATCAAAATATAACCTCTTTTAGAAAAATATTGGCAGTAATGATATTTGAGAAACATTGGCAATTAAAATTAGATCAGATCTTTAATATTACTAAAGTAACAAAACATAACCGTACTTTTATCTATGTATATATGTATCTATATATATCTACCTATGTATTTATCTATCTATGTATCTGTCATCGATCTAGTATCTATCTATTGTCCTGTAATGTCTTGTAGTTCACAAAGTGCTTTTTTGGTTATATTATTTTATTTAGTCCAATGCCAACACTATGAGTTAAATATTACAGTTTTTATAAATTAGGGAGCAGATATTTGAGGCCAGACTTAACTCACTTTGCTAGAGAGTAGCGGAGCTAGGATCTAAGCCCACATTTTTGAAATCTCATCTCAAATATTTTTACCATTAACATGTTCATCTATTTTTTTTTTGCATTGAGGAATAAAGAATAAACAAAGAACTGCCCCTATTTTGTCAACTTTGATGTTTTAATATACATACACATTTATAAAATGAACATGATGACCAAGATAATGAACACAGTTATCATCCAAAAATTTTTCTTAGAACTCTTAGTTGTTCTTTCCCACACCCCATCCCCAAGCAGCCACTAATTTGATTTATTTGACTATAGATTATTTTACATTTTTAGAGTTTTGCATGAATGGAATCATATGTATGTATTGCTTCTTTTATGGTTGCTTTAATTCAGCATACTTATCTTGAAATTCGTCAGTGTTCTTGCTTATATCATTATTTTATTCCTTTTATTGCTGAAAAATATTCTACATACAACAAGGCTGTATATTATTTATTTAGCATATATGCAGAGTACATCGAGTGAAATGCCAAGCTGGATGAGTTACAAGTTGAGATCAGATTGCTGGGAGAAATATTAACAAGCTCAGTTAGGCAGATGGTACCACTCTAATGACAGAAAGCAAAGAGGAATCAAAGAGTCCCTTAATGAGAGTAAAAGAGGAGAGTAAACAAGCTGCCTTAAAACTCAGTATTAAAAGAAACTAAGATCATGGCATCCAGTCCCATCACTTCATGGCAAATAGGAGAGGAAAAAGTGGAAGCAGTGACAGGTTCTCTTGTCTTGGGCTCTAAAATCACTGCAGAGGGTGACTGCAGCTACGAAAGAAGGAGATGCTTGCTTCTTGGAAGGTAATTTAGAGAAACTTAGGCAGTGTTTTAAAAAGCAGAGACGTCAGTTTGACAACAAAGGTCCGAATGGTCAAAGCTATGGTCTTTTCAGTAGTCATGTACAGATGTGAGAACTGACCGTAAGGAAGGCAGAGCTCTGAAGAATTGATGCTTTCAAATTATGGTGCTGGAGAAAACTCTTGAAAGTCCCTTGGACAAGACACTCAATCCTAAATGCAATAAACCCTCAATACTCATTTGAAGGACTTATGCTGAAGCTGAAGATCCAATACTATGGCCACCTGATGCGAACAGCCAACGCACTGGAAAAGACCCTGATGCTGGGAAAGGGAAAGATTGAGGAAAAATTTTGACTATTATCTCTTTTAATATTTTTATGTTTTGACTTTATCATCAAGGATAGCACTTACATGATGTTATACTGCAATGTTTTCCTATAACTCACTGAGTTTTTGAAAATTCTTTTTATTCATATACTTTATTTTTATAATTTTTACTTCTATGTCTTCAAGTTCAGCAGTCTTTTTCTTTGTAAATGATTCCATTCAGTTCAGTCGCTCAGTTGTGTCCGACTTTTTGTGACCCCATGGATTGCAGCATGCCAGGCCTCCCTGTCCATTACCAACTCCCAGAGTTCACTCAGATTCACGTCCATTGAGTCAGTGATGCCATCCAGTCATCTCATCCTCTGTCGTCCCTTCTCCTCTTGCCCCCAATCCCTCCCAGCAGTAGAGTCTTTTCCAGTGAGTCAACTCTTCATGAGGTGGTCAAAGTACTGGAGTTTCAGCTTTAGCATCATTCCTTCCAAAGAAATCCCAAGGTGGATTTCCTTCAGAATGCATTGGTTGGATCTCCTTGCAGTCCAAGGGACTGTCGAGAGATTCTCCAACACCACAGTTCAAAAGCATCAATTCTTCAGCACTCAACTTTCTTCACAGTCCAACTCTCACATCCATACATGACCACTGGAAAAATGATAGCCTTGACTAGACGAAACTTTGTTGGCAAAGTAATGTCTCTCCTTTTCAATATGCTATCTAGGTTGGTAATAACTTTTCTTCCAAGGAGTAAGCGTCTTTTTTTGTTTTTGTTTTTGTTTTTTACAAATTTACAGTTTTAATGTAACAACAAATCATAAGTACGTGTTAGCTATCTTTCTCTAACATTAAAGTAGTAGTGTATGTTTCACTTTTTAAAAAACATATGTAACGCATAAAACCTTTAATCCCATGTAATATAGTCAAAGAAGTGTGAACCACGTAGAATGTTAAGGTTTCCTTATGTAAAGATATACATTTCAGTCTATTATCACAGGCATTGTAAAGGTGACCCACAAAAATGTTTATCGTTTGCAACTATATATAGAGAACAAACCGCCCGGAAATTAGTATTTCTTATTAATCTTATTGAGTGGTATTAAAGTAGCCTGACTGAAAGGGGAAATTACTTATCTGCAAGCTTAAAATAGCAGAGATCAATGTATATTAAATAATACATGAGTGAAAAAAATATATAATGTACAATAGCAGGAGGTTACAAAACTGAATACTGTGTAAAAGATTTATTAGTCTGTACAAGTTTGTACCAAAATTTTCACTGCAACAGTATTTTTCCATACACATCGAAATCTGGAAGCAATATGCCTTTTTCAAATTATAGTTTAGTGTTTTTTTCCCCAACCCTCAAAACACGGAAATATGTTTTTGAATATCAACTAGTCATTTATGGAAGTCATAAGATACAGATACTCATTAACATTACACAAGCTATAACTGAAGTACCGGAACAAACACCACCAACATTTATGGGAAAAGGTGTTGGTTTTAAAGGTGACAAGTGCTACATGAGTTACACAAACATACTACTTCCGTCCTGAAACCAAAATGAGGGAATCTTATTGCCATTCTGTCAAATACCACACAACCCAAAATGCTGCACAGAGGCTCATGAAGCCATGTACACATCACAGAATTAAAACTCCAGCCAAGCAATGAGCTACTCCTCAAGTGTCAAGGAAGACCAAACTTCTTTAACATATTAATGCTAATTCAGAAGTATCGTCAGAACAAACAGGGATTTAATTATAAATTGACCTCGACCACATCCTGCAAAGAGGATTTTGCTTAGTACTAAAGAGAATCCGTCAGTGAACATCCTAGGAAAGCTGTGGAATCATGCTCTTTGTTATTCCTGAAGGAAATCTGCCAGGTTTGATGACATCTGTGTATCTCCCAGTGGTCCTGGGAGTTCTATGATACCAATTAATTCAGTAATTGATAAGTATTTAAATGAAAAGGAGACGAAAACTAGACCTTGTATTGACGTATACTAGAGAGGTGGATTTTTAAAAATCACATGATGAATGTAAATCATAAAATCAAATGTACTTATAAAGGTACACCTATTTTATGTTACATAAAAAACTGCAGATTGCAAACTGCATGCTTACGTTTTACCTGGAAAAGTCAATGAGCGGGCTTTCTCACAAATATTTACTGCCATGATACAAAACAAATACGTGCAAACTGCAAGGTCCCTAAAATAGCAGTTAGAGAGTTTATATACAGAAAGATGACATTATCTGATCAAATACGCAAGAGCTGGCGTTTCCCAGAGCTTATAACACAGAACAGTAGCCACCACATGCTCTGCCTCCTTGGCCTTCTTCCCTGTGTGTCAGCTTGACTCCTTTATTCTGGTTCTCACTCTCCCACAGTCCAGGGTTCTGAATGATCTTTTCAACAAGTTCCTCAAAAGCACACTGTACACGATCACAGGTTTTTGCACTTGCCTCTGTAAATAACGTGGAATGCTTTCATGCAAATTTCAGGCCTTCATTTCTATCAACTTCACGATTTTCCTTATCAATTTTATTTCCAACTAGCATGTTCACTATGTCATTTCTTGTGCAGTATGTTTCCAACTCATTTAACCAATTATTCAGTTTAACAAAGGTGTCTCTTCTTGTGACATCATAAACTAATATAATACCCTGTGCACCTCTATAATAGCTGGGAGTTAATGTTCTGAACCTTTCTTGACCAGCAGTATCCCATATTGCAAGTTTTGCCTTATTTCTGTCCACTGAAATTGTTTTCACCTTAAAATTAACACCTATTGTTGCTGCAAGTTCTGGATCAAAACTATCATCTGTGAACCTCAAGAGCAGGCTGGACGTGCCCATGCCACTCTCGCCGATGATGAGAATCTTTAGGATGGTCAGCACGTCTGTCCTCCTCCATCCTGACCCTGCTCTGCACCGCGAGCAGCTGGCGGTCCCTTCCGCTCCTCCAGAGTAAGCGTCTTTTAATTTCATGGCTGCAGTCATCATCTGCAGTGATTTTGGAGCCCAGAAAAATAAAGTCTGACATTGTTTCCCTATCTATTTCCCATGAAGCGATGGGACCAGATGCCATGAGCTTCATTTTCTGAATGCTGAGCTTTAAGCCACCTTTTTCACTCCCCTCTTTCACTTTCATCAAGAGGCTTTTTTAGTTCTTCTTCACTTTCTGCCATAAGAGTGGTGTCATCTGCATATCTGAGGTTATTGATATTTTTCCCAGGAATCTTGATTCTAGCTTGTGCTTCATCCAGCCCAGCGTTTCTCATGATGTACTCTGCATAGAAGTTAAATAAGCAGGTGACAATATACAGCCTTGAAGTACTCCATTTCCTATTTGGAACCAGTCTGTTGTTCCATGTCCACTTCTAACTGTTGCTTCCTGACCTGCATATAGGTTTCTCAAGAGGCAGGTCAGGTGGTCTGGTATCTCCATCTCTTTCAGAATTTTCCACAGTTTGTTGTGATCCTCACAGTCAAAGGCTTTGGCATAGTCAATAGAGGAGAAATAGATGTTTTTCTGGAACTCTCTTGCTTTTTCGATGATCCAATGGATGTTGGCAATCTGATATCCAGTTCCTCTGCCTTTCCTAAAATCATCTGCTACTATTCCCATCCACTGCATTTTCCCATTCAGACATAGTCTAGAAATTTGAACTTGTCATTTTTATATTTTCCATGTCACTATTTAAGTTCTTAAACATATGTAATACAATTATAAAGACCACTTAAAGTCCTTGTCTGCAAACCCTAATATTGGTGTCAGTTCTTGTTTATCTTAATTGATTGATTTTTCTCTTATTCAAGATTTATATCTTCTTATTTCTTTGCATTTTGCTGATTTTGAATGGGTGCCTAGCATTGTGAGCTTTGCTCTGGAATGCAGTTCATTACTTGGAAACAGGTTGATTCTTTTTAGTCTTGCTCTTAAAAAGTGTTACGTAGGATAATAACAGTGATTAATCTAGCATAATTATTCCATTATTACTGAGGCAGGACACTTCTGGTACTGTCCTAATACCCTATAAATTATGAACTAGGTATACAAATTATAGTCTGGTTGGTGGGAAAAGGCACCATTTTCTTTCATGAGGTTCAGCACTATAACTTCTAAGTATTTGGGGGTTCTTTTCTCCACTGATTTGTGTAGATTTATGAGTTTATTAATACTCTGCTGTAGCTCAAAATGCCCCTTTGAGACATCTACAGTTCTCTCTTTGTTTTCTTGAAGAGTCTTCTTTCTATGTAGATTCTCCTCTGCAGTACTGTGTCCTGCTTACTCCAGCTAAAATGACCTCTCTGAACCATCAGGTCAAAACTCTCAAATCTGATCAGGCTCTGCCTATGTTTCCCTACTCCTTATTGTAGCTTAGAAACTATCTCAAGGTAGCAAGCTAAGGAATTTGTAGGACTCACCTCATTTCTTCCCAGTCTTGTGCTTAATAGCCTGGTATTTAATAAATTGGAAGTGATCAAGCAGGAGATGGCAAGAGCGAACATTGATGTTTTAGGAATCAGTGAACTAAAATGCACCAGAATGGGTGAATTTAACTCAGTTCAGTTCAGTCACTCAGCTGTGTCCGACTCTTTGCGACCTCATGAATCGCAGCACACCAGGCCTCCCTGTCCATCACCAACTCCCGGAGTTCACTCAGACTCACGTCCATCGAGTCAGTGATGCCATCTCATCCTCTGTCATCCCCTTCTCCTCCTGCCCCCAATCCCTCCCAGCATCAGAGTCTTTTCCAATGAGACAACTCTTCTCATGAGGTGGCCAAAGTACTGGAGTTTCAGCTTTAGCATCACTCCTTCCAAAGAAACCCCAGGGCTGATCTCCTTCAGAATTTAACTCAGATGACCATTGTAGGCCTGATGTGCTGTAATTCATGGGGTTACAAAGAGTCGGACATGACTGAGCAACTGAACTGAACTGACCATTATATCTACTACTATGGGCAAGAATCCCTTAGAAGAAATGGTGTAACACTCATAGTTAACAAGAGAGTCTGAAATGCAGTACTTGGATGCAATCTCAAAAATGACAGGATGACCTCTGTTCATCTCCAAGGGAAACCATTCAATATCACGGTATTCCAAGTCTATGCCCCTACCAGTAATGCTAAAGAAGCTGAGGTTGAACAGTTCAATGAAGACCTACAAGACCTTCTAGAACTAACACCCCCAAAATTTCCTTTTCATTATAGGGGACTGGAATGCAAAAGCAGGAAGTCAAGGAACACCTGGAGTAACAGGCAAATTTAGCCTTGGAGTACAGAATGAAGCAGGGCAAAGGTTAGTAGAGTTCTTCCAAGAGAATGCACTAGTCATAGCAAACACCCTCTTCCAGCAAAACAAGAGAAGACTCTACACATGGACATCACCAGATGGTCAACACCGAAATCAGATTGATCATATTGTTTGCAGCCAAAGATGGAGAAGCTCTATAGAGTCAGCAAAAACAAGACTGGGAGCTGACTGTGGCTCAGATCATGAGCTCCTTATTGACAAATTCAGACTTAAATTGAAGAAAGTAGGGAAAACCACCAGACCATTCAGGTATGACCTAAACCAAATCCCTAGCAATTATACAGTGAAAGTGAGAAATAGATTTAAGGGACTAGATCTGATAGACAAAGTGCCTGATGAACTATAGATGGACATTCATGACATTGTACATGAAACAGGGATCAAGACCATCAAAAAAGCAAAATGGGTGTCTGAGGAGGTCTTACAAATATCTGTGAAAAGAAGAGAAGCCAAAAGAAAAGGAAAAAAAGGAAAGATAAACCAATTTGAATGCAGAGTTCCAAAGAATAAGGAGAGATAAAAAGCCTTCCTCAGTGATCAGTGCAAAGAAATAGAGGAAAACAACAGAATGGAAAAGACTAGAGATGTCTTCAAAAAAATTAGAGATACCAAGGGAACATTTCATGCAAAGATGGGCTCAATAAAGGACAGAAATGGTATGGACCTAACAGAAGCAGAAGATATTAAGAGGTGGAAAGAATACACAGAAGAACTATGCAAGAAAGATCTTCATGACCCAGGTAATCATGATGGTGTGATCCCTCACCGAGAGCCAGAAATCCTAGAATGTGAAGTCAAGTGGGCCTTAGGAAGCATCACTAAGAAACAAAGCTAGTAGAGGTAATGGAATTCCAGTTTAGCTATTTCAAATCCTAAAAAGATGATGCTGTGAAAGTGCTGCACTCAATATGCCAACAAATTTGGAAAACTGAGCAGTGGCCACAGGACTGGAAAAGGTCAATTTTCACTCCAGTCCCTAAGAAAGACTATGCCAAAGAATGCCAAAACTGCCACACAATTGCACTCATCTCACATGCTAGTAAAGTAATGCTCAAAATTCTCCAAGTCAAGCTTCAAGTGAACCATGTGAACCATGAACTTCCAGATGTTCAATATGGTTTTAGAAAAGACAGAAGAACCAGAGATCAAATTGCCAACATCTGCTGGATCATGGAAAAAGCAAGAGAGTTCCAGAAAAAACATCTATTTCTGCTTTACTGACTATGCCAAAGCCTTTGACCATATGGATCACAATACACTGTAGAAAATTCTTCAAGAGACAGGAATACCAGACCACCTGACCTGCCTCTTGAGAAATCTGTATGCAGGTCAGGAAGCAGCAGTTAGAACTGGACATGGAACCACAGACTGGTTCCGCAGGAAAAGGAGTACCTCAAAACTATATCTTGTCACCCTGTGATTATTTAACTTATATGCAGAGTACATAAATGGAAACATTGGGCTGGATGAAGCACAAACTGGAATCAAGGTTTCTGGGAGAAATATCAATAACCTCAGATATGTAGATGATACCACCCTTTTGGCAGAAAGTTAAAAAGAACTAAGAGCCTCTTGATGAAAGTGAAAGTGGAGAGTGAAAAAGTTGGCTTAAAGCTCAACATTCAGAAAACGAAGATCATGGCAATGGCAAAGAGATGGAGAAACAGTGGAAAACAGTGGCAGACTTAATTTTGGGGGCTCCAAAATCACTGCAGATGGTAACTGCAGCCATGAAATTAAAAGACGCTTGCTCTTTGGAAGGAAAGTTATGACCAACCTAGACAACATATTAAAAAGTAGAGACATTACTTTGCCAACAAAGGTCTGTCTAGTCAAGGCTATCGTTTTTCCAGTGGTCATGTATGGATGTGAGAGTTGGACTGTAAAGAAAGCTGAGCACAGAAGAATTGATGCTTTTGAACTGTGGTGTTGGAGAAGACTCTTGAGAGTCCCTCAGACTGCCAGGAGATCCAGCCAGTCCATCCTAAAGGAGATCAGTCCTGGGTGTTCATTGCAAGGACTGATGTTGAAGCTGAAACTTCAATACTTTGGCCACCTTATGCAAACAGCTGACTCATTTAAAAAGACCCTGATGCTGGGAAAGATTGAATGCAGGAGAAGGGGACGATAGGATGAGATGGTTGATGGCATCACCAACTCAATGGACATGAGTTTGAAAAAGCTCCAGGAGTTGGTGATGGACAGGGAGGCCTGGCGTGCTGCAGTTCATGGGGTCGCAAAGAGTCAGACGGGACTGAGCTACTGAAATGAACGTAACTGACTTAATACGTGATACCATTTTTTCCATATATTTTGTTCAGTTTTGAATTATTTCATACAGAGTGGTAAATTCAGTTCCAAATATTTTATCTTATCCAGAAACAAATTTCTCTTACCTTTCTATTGCTTACTTTTACCAACTCAGAATCAAGTGTGTGTGTGTGTGTGTGTGTGTGTGTGTGTGTGTGTGTGTGTGTATTTACACAATATAAAACTATGTACTTTTTTTGTCTTTTGCTAATTTGTGTACTCACAACATAAATTTCTATCTGCAAACTTGATATATGTTGGAGCAAGAACAACTATGTCCTCTCTGAGACAGCAACCCCACTGTCTAACACAATCACCAGCATACAATATTCACTCCATAAGTGATAGGTTGAATAAATTAACTAATATTAAGAGCCAGGTGTACCTGGGAAAAGAGATACAAATAACAAGTTTATGTAACACACTAGTTTGAAAATTCCTTTCATACAATAAAATTGAGATAGCTGTGAAAAAAGGGTACATGAAAAGGAAATGCAAGAAGGACTTGCAGGGCTCCAAAGGGAAGTGAGCAGTACTCTAGATCAGATTAATTTGCTACTTACTATTAATATTTAAAGCAGCCTAATTTTCACACTATTTTTCTCTTAATTTCATGTTCCTCCAAAGGATTCCTTAAGATATCATTAGTTTAGAAGCATTTCATATTTTAAATGCTGTATTTATTACTTTTAAATGGTTAATTTTCCATGGCTGCCAACTGAGGCCATATTTAAAGATAAAGCTTGGAGGTCGGTCCTAAGATCGTGGAGGAATAGGACGGAGAGACCACTTTCTCCCCCACAAATTCATCAAAACAACATTTAAATGCTGAGTAAATTCCACGAAACAACTTCTGAATGCCGACAGAGGACATCAGGCACCCAGAAAAGCAGCCCATTGTCTTTGAACGGAGGTAGGAAAAAATATAAAAGACAAAAAAAGGGACAAAAGAGATAGGGACAGAGCTCTCTCCCAGTAAGGGAGTCTTAAAAAGAGAGTTTTCAAAGACCAGGAAACACTCTCACTGCCAAGTCTGTGGCGAGCCTTGGAAGCACAGAGGGCAATAGGAAGGAAAAATAAATAAATAATTAAACCCCACAGATTACAAGCCCAATGGTAACTCCCGCAGTGGAGAAGCAGCTCAGATTCCTGCACCCACCACTAGCAAGTAGGGGCTGGGCAGGGAGGAGCAGGCTGCATTGCTCAGAGTAAGGATCTTGCCTGAGTGCCTCGAGCCTAATCTGAGCGAACTGACTTGAGCTAGCACACCAGACTCTGGGATAACTACCACGTGAAAAGCCAGCCCTAACCTAAGACACCTCCAGGCCCATGCACAGAACAAAGGACTGAACAGAGATAGCTGGCTGCAGACCATCCCTCTCTGGTGACAGGCAGCCAGAGCTGGAAGGGGGCAATCGCAGCCCCAGAGAGACATTATCTACCAAACTGTAAGCAGTCTTCTTTGCTAACTAAGACTTCTTGGCGTTCTGGATGGTCAACATCCGCCTGAGAAGGTGTGCCAGTTGTACACCCAGAAAACTGAGTGGCAGGCATGGGGGAGGCAATAAGTCACAGTGACCGCGCTTGCCAAACACCCCATCACCTGAGCTGCTTAGACCTGGGAAGGGCACAAAACTCAGGCCCAACAGAGTCTGCGTCTCTGAGGACTACCCAAGTGCCTGAACCTGAGCGGCTTAGACCTGGGAGGTGCAGAGAGTCCAGGGCCAGCCTCAGACGGTTCCTGGTGGAGCAACCTAGAGCCTGAGCAGTGTGGGAAGGGAGGGTACACGTGCCGTGAGTGGAGGCAGGCCCACTGTGGCTGAGGCACTGCAAGCACACATCAGTGTTATTTGTTTGCAGAGTCCCTCCCTCCCCACAGCGCAACTGAACAAGTGAGCCTTAAAAAGTGTCCACCACCACCCCCTTTGTGTCAGTGCAGAAATTAGACACTGAAGAGACCAGCAAACAGAAGAAGCTAAAACAGAGGGAACTGCCTTGGAAGTGACAGGTGAAATAGATAAAAACCCTCTCTTTAGTACCGACTACATAGGAAGGGGCCTATAGATTTTGAGAAATATAAGCTGGACCAAGGAACTATCCGAAAATGAACTGACCCCACAATACCCACAACACTAGAGAAAGTCCTAGATATATTTTTACTATTTTTACGATTATTCTTTTTTAAAATTTGTAAGTCCTCTATTACTCCTTTAATTTTCATTTTTATAACCTACTATTACTTTGCAAAAAAAATACCCTATTTTTTAAGAGCAAACTTCACATATATATATATATATATATATATATATATATATATATAATTTATGTGACTCTTTTGTTTCTCTTTTCTACTTTTCTTTAATATTGTATTTTTGAAATTCCAAACTCTACTCTAGATTTTTAATCTTTGCTTTTTGGTATTTGTTATCAACTTTGAACCTTTAAGAACACAATCTTTAGTACTCATTTTTACTTAGGAGCGAGATTACTGGCTTGACTGCTCTCTCCTGCTTTGGACTCTCCTTTTTCTCCACCAGGTCACCTGTGTCTCCTCCCTACCCCCTTCTCTTCTCTACCCAACTCTGTGAATTTCTGTGTGTTCCAGACGGTGGAGAACACTTAGGGAACTGATTACTGGCTGGATCTGTCTCTCTTCTTTTGATTCCCCCCCTTTTATCCTCCTGGCCACCTCTGTCTCCTTCCTCCCTCTTCTCTTCTCTGTATAACTCCGTGAACATATCTGAGCGGTCCAGCTGTGGGGTGCACATAAGGAAGTGAATACTGGCTAGCTTGCTCTCTCCTCTACTGATTCCACCTCATCTCATTCAGGTCACCTCTAAGTCCCTCCTTCCTCTTCTCTTCTTCATGTAACTCTGTGAACCTCTCTGGGTCCCTCACTATGGAGAAAGTTTTCTTCTTTAACCTAGATGTTTTATCAATGGTGCTGTATATAAGGAGAAGTCTTGAGACTACTGTAAAAAATAAGACTGAAAACCAGAAGCAGGAGGCTTAAGTCCAAACCCTGAGAACACCAGAGAACTCCTGACTCCAGAGAACATTAATTGACAAGAACTCATCAAACACCTCGATACCTACACTGAAACCAAGCTCCACCCAAGGGCCAACAAGTTCCAGAGCAAGACATACCACTCAAATTCTCCAGCAACACAGGAACACAGCCCTGAGCTCCAGTATACATACTGCCCAAAGTTACTCCAAAACCACTGACATCTCATAACTCATTACTGGACACTTCATTGCACTCCAGAGAGAATAAATCCAGCTCCTCCCACCAGAACACCGACACAAGCTTCCCTAACCAAGAAACCTTGACAAGCCACCTGTACAACCCCACCTACACTGAGGAAACTCCACAATAAAGAGAACTCCACAAACTGCCAGAATACAGAAAGGACACCCCAAACTCAGCAATATAAACAAGATGAAGAGACAGAGGAATACCCAGCAGGTAAAAGAACAGGATAAATGCCCAGCACATCAAACAAAAGAGGAAGAGATAGAGAATCTACCTGATAAAGAATTCCAAATAATGATAGTGAAAATGATCCAAAATCTTGAAATCAAAATGGAATCACAGATAAATAGCATGGAGACAAGGATTGAGAAGATGCAAGAAAGGTTTAACAAGGACCTAGGAGAAATAAAAAGAGTCAATATATAATGAATAATGCAATAAATGAGATCAAAAACACTCTGGAGGCAACAAATAGTAGAATAACAGAGGCAGAAGATAGGATTAGTGAATTAGAAGATAGAATGGTAGAAATAAATGAATCAGAGAGGAAAAAGAAAAACAAATTAAAAGAAATGAAGACAATCTCAGAGACCTCCAGGACATTCGAGTCATAGGAGTCTCAGAAGAAGAAGACAAAAGAAAGACCATGAGAAAATACTTGAGGAGATAATAGTTGAAAATTTCCCTAAAATGGAGAAGGAAATAATCACTCAAGTCCAAGAAACCCAGAGAGTCCCAAACAGAATAAACCCAAGGCGAAACACCTCAAGACACATATTAATCAAATTAACAGAAATAAAACACAAAGAACAAATATTAAAAGCAGCAAGGGAAAAATAACAAATAACACACAAGGGGATTCCCATAAGGATAACAGCTGATCTTTCAAAAGAAACTCTTCAAGCCAGGAGGGAATGGCAAGACATACTTAAAGTGATGAAAGAAAATAACTTACAGCCCAGATTACTGTACCCAGCAAAGATCTCACTCAAATATGAAAGAGAAATCGAAAGCTTTACAGATAAGCAAAAGCTGAGAGAATTCAACACCACCAAACAACTCTCCAACAAATGCTAAAGGATATTCTCTAGATAGGAAACACAAAAAGGGTGTATAAACTCGAACCCCAAACAGTAAAGTAAATGGCAATGGGATCATACTTATCAATAATTACCTTAAACATAAATGGGTTGAATGCCCCAACCAAAAGACAAAGACTGGCTGAATGGATACAAAAACAAGACCCCTATACATGTTGTCTACAAGAGACTCACCTCAAAACAGGGGACACATACAGACTGAAAGTAAAGGTCTGGAAAAAGATTTTCCATGCAAATAGAGACCAAAAGAAAGCAGGAGTAGCAATACTCATATCAGATAAAATAGACTTTAAAACAAAGACTGTGAAAAGAGACAAAGAAGGCCACTACATAATGATCAAAGGATCAATCCAAGAAGATATAACAATTATAAACATATATGCACCCAACATAGGAGCACAGCAATATGTAAGACAAATGCTAACAAGTATGAAAGGGAAATTAACAATAATACAATAACAGTGGGAGACATTATTATCCCAGTCACACCTATGGGTAGATCAACTAAACAGAAAATTAACAAGAAAACACAAACTTTAAATGATACAATACACAAGTTAGACCTAATTGATATCTATAGGATATTTCACCCCAAAAATGAATTTCACCTTTTTCTCAAACACAAACAGAACCTTCTCCAGGATAGATCACATCCCGGGCAATAATCTAGCCTTGGTAAATTCAAAAAAAATTGAAATCATTCCAAGCATCTTTTCTGACCACAATGCAGTAAGATTAGATCTCAATTACAGGAGAAAAACTATTAAAATTTCCAACATATGGAGGCTGAACAGCACCTTTCTGACTAATCAACAAATCACAGAAGAAATAAAAAAAGAAATCAAAATATGCATAGAAATGAATGAAAATGAAACACAACAACCCAAAACCTGTGGGACACTGTAAAAGCAGTGTTAAGGGGAAAGTTCATAGCAATACAGGCATACCTCAAGAAACAAGAAAAAAAGTCAAATAAATAACCTAACTCTACACCTAAAGCAACTAGAAAAGGAAGAAATGGAGAACCTCGGAGTTAGTAGAAGGAAAGAAATCGTAAAAATTAGGGTAGAAATAAATGCAAAAGAAACAAAAGAGACCATAGCAAAAATCAACAAAGCAAAAAGCTGGTTCTTTGAAAGGATAAATAAAACTGACAAACCATAAGCCAGACTCATCAAGAAACAAAGGGAGAAAAATCAAATCAATAAAAAGAGAAATGAAAATGGAGAGATCATGACAGAAAACACAGAAATACAAAGGATCATAACAGACTACTATCAGCAATTATATGCCAACAAAATGGACAACTTGGAAGAAATGGACAAATTCTTAGAAAACTACAACTTTCCAAAACTTAACCAGGAAGAAATAGAAAATCTTAACAGACCCATCACAAGCATGCAAATTGAAACTGTAATCAGAAATCTTCCAGCAGCCAAAAGCCCAGGTCCAGACGGCTTCACAGCTGAATTCTACCAAAAATTCGGAGAAGAGCTAACATCTATCTTACTGAAACTCTTCCAGAAAGTTTCAGAGGAAGGTAAACTTTCAAACTCATTCTATGAGGCTACCATCACCCTAATACCAAAACCTGACAAAGACGCACAAAAAAAGAAAACTACAGGCCAATATCAATGATGAACATAGATGCAAAAATCCTTAACAAAATTCTTGCAATCAGAATCCAACAACACATTAAAAAGATCATACACCATGACCAAGTGGGCTTTATCCCAGGGATGCAAGGATTCTTCAGTATCCACAGATAAATCAATGTAATTCACCACATTAACAAATTGAAAAACAAAAGTCGTATGATTATCTCAATAGATGCAGAGAAGGCCTTTGACAAAATTCAACACCATTTATGATAAAAACTCTCCAGAAAACAGGAATAGAAGGAACGTACCTCAACATAATAAAAGCTATATATGACAAACCCACAGCAAACATTATCCTCAATGGTGAAAAATTGAAAGCTTTTCCCCTAAAGTCAGGAACAAGACAAGGGTGTCCACTTTCACCATTACTATTCAATAAAGTTCTGGAAGTTTTGACCACAGCAATCAGAGCAGAAAAAGAAATAAAAGGAATCCAAATTGGAAAAGAAGAAGTAAAACTCTCACTGTTTGCAGATGACATGATCCTCTACATAGAAAATCCTAAAGACTCCACCAGAAAACTACTAGAGCTAATCAATGAATATAGTAAAGTTGCAGGATATAAAATCAACACTCAGAAATCCCTTGCATTCCTATACACTAATAATGAGAAAGTAGAAAAGAAGTTAAGGAAACAATTCCATTCACCATTGCAACGAAAAGAAATACTTAGGAATATACCTACCAAAAGAAACTAAAGACCTATATATTGAAAACTATAAAACACTGATGAAAGAAATCAAAGAGGACATGAATAGATGGAGAAATATATCATGTTCATGGGTCGGAAGAGTCAATATAGTGAAAATGAGTATACTACCCAAAGCAATCTACAGATTCAGTGCAATCCCTATCAAGCTAACAACAGTATTTTTCACAGAACTAGAACAAATAATCTCAAGATTTGTATAGAAATACAAAAAACCTTGAATAGCCAAGCAATCTTGAGAAAGAAGAATGGAACTGGAGGAATCAACTTGCCTGACTTCAGGCTCTACTACAAAGCCACAGTCATTAAGACAGTATGGTACTGGCACAAAGACAGAAATATAGATCAATGGAACAAAATAGAAAGCCCAGAGATAAATCCACACACCTATGGACACCTTATCTTCGACAAAGGAAGCAAGAATATACAATGGAGTAAAGACAATCTCTTTAACAAGTGGTGCTGGGAAAACTGGTCAACCACTTGTAGAAGAATGAAACTAGATCACTTTCTAACACCACACACAAAACTAAACTTAAAATGGATTAAAAATCTAAATGTAAGACCAGAAACTATAAAGCTCCTAGAGGAGAACATAGGCAAAACACTCTCCGACATAAATCACAGCAGGATCCTCTATGATCCACCTCCCAGAATACTGGAAGTAAAAGCAAAAATAAACAATTGGGATCTAATTAAAATTAAAAGCTTCTGCACAACAAAGGAAACTATAAGCAGGGTGAAAATACAGCCTTCTGAATGGGAGAAAACAATAGCAAATGAAGCAACTGACAAACAACTAATCTCAAAAATATACAAGCAAACTATGCAGCTCAACTCCAGAAAACTAAACGATCCAATCAAAAAAATGGGCCAAAGAACTAAATAGGCATTTCTCCAAAGAAAACATACAGATGGTTATCAAACACATGAAAAGATGCTCAACATCACTCATTGTCAGAGAAATGCAAATCAAACAATCAGGTACCATTTCACACCAGTCAGAATGGCTGTGATCCAAAAGTCTACAAGCAATAAATGCTGGAGAGGGTGCAAAGAAAAGGGAACTCTCTTACACTGTTGGTGGGAATGCAAACTAGTACAGCCACTATGGAGAACAGTGTGGCGATTCCTTTAAAAACTGGAAATAGAACTGCCTTATGACCCAGCAATCCAACTGCTGGGCATACACACCGAGGAAACCAGAATTGAAAGAGACACATGTACCCTAATGTTCTTCTCAACTCTGTTTATAATAGCCAGGACATGGAAGCAACCTAGATGTCCATCAGCAGATGAATGGATAAGAAGGGTGTGGTACATATACACAATGGAGTATTACTCAGCCATTAAAACCAATACATTTGAATAAGTTCTAATGAGGTGGATGAAACTGGAGCCTATTATACAGAGTGAAGTACGCCAGAAAGAAAAACACCAATACAGTATACTAATGCATATATATGGAATTTAGAAAGATGGTAACGATAACACTGTATGTGAGACAGCAAAAGAGACACAGATGTATAGAACAGTCTTTTGGACTCTGTGGGAGAGGGAAAGGCAGAATGGCACTGAAACACGTATAATATCATATGTGAAATGAATCACCAGTCCAGGTTCGATGCATGATACTGGATGCTTGGGGCTGGTGCACTGAGACAACCCAGAGGGATGGTACGGGGAGGGAGGAGGGAGGGGGGTACAGGATGTGGAACACGTGTATACCTTTGGCAGATTCATGTGATGTATGGCAAAACCAATACAATATTGTAAAGTAATTAGCCTCCAATTAAAATAAATAAATTTACATTTAAAGAAAAACAAAAAATAGAAAAAGAGACTTATAAAACAAACAAACAAACAAAAAAGACAAAGCTTAGGAGCAAAATCACATTACCAAAATAACAGCTGTACACGTGAAGGCTTGTGGTTTATGTTTTATTTTTCTCAGCTAATATAGCAGTGTTCCCAGAAAACAAAATGAAACAAACAACAAAAAATTGTTGCCTATTTGAAGTTAATTCTTCCATGAAAACTATGATGGGTCAGGACACCCTTGTGTATTTTTAAACCTCCCTATCTTGATGTATGTCTAATATTTTCTCCTGATTTAATTCTGTAAACATTCTATCCTTGGTTAGTGCTTATTTTGATGTAATCAGATCCATGGCACACCTGTTTCTGAGGATGAGAAGAGAGTGAGTCATTGGGGAGGAGGATGGTCACATTAACTCTTGGACAATATAAAGGATAATTTATAAAATTGCATTTTTGAGTTCATAACACAATACCTTCATGGCTGAAAAGAACTCATGGATATCCTGAAAGAAGTCATCTCCTCATTCTCACTAAAGGGGTTGCAGGACCATTAAACACCAAATTAAGCTCTAGAGTTAGTGCTCTAGACTTCAGTAAAATAGTTGTGAGTAGTTGCAATGAATCATTGTGAAAACTATCATTCAGAATGTTTATTGTCAGACTGCTTCTTTGTAGCTGCAAACCAGCCTGGTTGAACATGTTTGAACCTTGCTGTTCCACTTCATGTTTGGAAATACACTTTAATCTTTAGTTTAGATCTCATCTGTTTTAAGGACACAAATTCTGAGGAATAACCAAACCAATATTACTCCATTAAGTTGCGGCCTTCCATTTTCAGTGAAAACAGCACTCTTCATTTTGCCGCTGAGTTCTTTCCCTAGCTATGCACTGAAAAGGGAGAAAAGCAAAAAAAAGAATGACAAAAATCAGCCCGCTGATGGATGATGGACCAGGGCAAAGAAAACACTGTGGCAGGATGGTATTTCATAATGTTAAGGAAAAAGCAATTTGCTCATCTAGGTGAGTGCTTTATCCTCTGGGAGAGTGTAACCTGAAGAAGGTAAATTACTTCTTCTTGGTACCACTTTGTATCCAAGAGGAGGTAATTTACCTCATAATGTCAAGACACCCTGCTGCCATGAAAGTGGTTATATCCTTAGCTGGCTACAAGGAGAATGCTTGGCTCTCAGGCAAGCTGATTGATCCCTTCATAGATCACTCAATCCAAGATTGAGATGTTTCAGAGCATAAGAGCAAGATACAAATGAATAGATGTTTTAAGGGGTAGCTAAAAGTATGTGTTTTTTTGTTGTTGTTTTTTTTTTACCCCTCCAGCAATTGCAATTCAACTGTACTCTTTCCTTGGAAACAAAGTTGTTTATTGTGCCTGTTTTTATTCTAAAATGGTGAAGAGCACCAGTAAGCAGTCCTCACTGGTCCATAGGAGTGCAATTCAGTCTCGCACATGCTTCACAGCTGGATGCTGTGGAGATGATTTTCTCTGCTTGCCATTCTGAGACCCCACATGTGGAAAAGGGAGGGCTGTTCAGCTGAAGACCCTGAGATAAGCTTGCCTTTTTAGAAAGAGTTATGCAACTCATTATAAAGTGACTGATAACAAGAGAACATCTTATAAGCAGAACATTATTTGAACTCTTTCTTTATGACTAAGGATATAAATTATTACTGGGCTGGGGTTTATTACTTTTGCTACATTGTGTGAGACAGAGGTTTAAGGAGAATAACAATGAGTAATAATATTCATCTTAAGATAAATTTAAAGAACTAATCACATTGTACAAAGTTACTCAAACTGAGTGTCTAAAGCTCAGCTTTGGCACACTTTTTGTTTCATAAATGGAAAGAACTAAACTGTCATTTTGTTTCAAGGTAGATATGAAACTCTACAATCGCACACAAGGATGGAATGTTGGGAGTATTGTTTTTTCATTCATTCGTTCATTTTCTAAATTTTTATTGGAAGCCTCAGTTCAGTTGAGTCACTCAGTCGTGTCCGACTCTTTGTGACTCCATGAATTGCAGCACGCCAGGCCTCCCTGTTCATTACCATTTCTCGGAGTTCACTCAGACTCATGTCCATCGAGTCCGTGATGCCATCCAGTCATCTCATCCTCGGTCGTCCCCTTCTCCTCCTGCCCCAGTCCCTCCCAGCATCAGAGTCTTGTCCAATGAGTCAATTGTTCGCATGAGGTGGCCAAAGTACTGGAGTTTCACCTTTAGCATCATTCCTTCCAAATAAATCCCAGGGTTGATCTCCTTCAGAATGGACTGGTTGGTTCTCCTTGCAGTCCCAGGAACTCTCAAGAGTCTTCTCCAACACCACAGTTCAAAAGCATCAATTCTTCAGCTCTCAGCCTTTTTCACATTCAACTCTCACATTCATATAAGACCACAGGAAAAACCATAGCCTTGACTAGACGGACCTTACTTGGCAAAGTAATGTTTCTGCTTTTGAATATACAGTCTAGGTTGCTCATAACTTTTCTTGCAAGGAGTAAGCGTCTTCTAATTTCATGGCTGCAGTCACCATCTGCAGCGATTTTGGAGCCCCCAAAAGTAAAGTCTGATACTGTTTCCCCGTCTATTTCCCATGAAGTGATGGGACCGGATGCCATGATCTTCGTTTTCTGAATGTTGAGCTTTAAGCCAACTTTTGCACTCTCCTCTTTCACCTTCATCAAGAGGCCCTTTAGCTCCTCTTCACTTTCTGCCATAAGGGTGGTGTCATCTGCATATCTGAGGTTATTGATATTTCTCATGACAATCTTGATTCCAGCTTGTGATTCTTCCAGTCCAGCGTTTCTCATGATGTACTCTGCATATAAATTAAATAAGCAGGGTGACAATATACAGCCTTGATGTACTCCTTTTCCTATTTGGAATCAGTCTATTGTTCCATGTCCAGTTCTAACTGTTGCTTCCTGACCTGCATACAGATTTCTCACGAGGCAGGTTAGGTGGTCTGGTATTCCCATCTCTTTCAGAATTTTCCATAGTTTCTTGCAGAGGCTTTGGCATAGTCAATAAAGCAGAAATAGATGTTTTTCTGGAACTTTCTTGCTTTTTCCATGATACAGCAGATGTTGGCAATTTGATCTCTGGTTCCTCTGTCTTTTCTAAAACCAGCTTGAACATCAAGGAGTTCACAGTTCATGTATTGCTGAAGCCTGGCTTGAAGAATTTTGAGCATTACTTTACTAGCATGTGAGATGAGTGCAATTGTGCAGTAGTCTGAGCATTCTTTGGCATTTCCTTTCTTTGGGATTGGAATGAAAACTGACCTTTTCCAGTCCTGTGGCTACTGCTGAGTTTTCCAAATTTGCTGGCATATTGAGTGCAGCACTTTCACAGCATCATCTTTCAGGAGTTGAAACAGCTCCACTGGAATTCCATCACTTCCACTAGCTTTGTTCGTAGTGATGCTTTCTGCGGCCCACTTGACTTCACATTCCAGGATGTTTGGCTCTAGATTAGTGATCACATCATCATGATTATCTGGGTCGTGAAGATCTTTTTTTGTACAGTTCTTCCGTGTATTCTTGCCACTTCTTCCTAATATCTTCTGCTTCTGTTAGGTCCAGACAATTTCTGTCCTTTATCGAGCCCATCTTGTCATGAAATGTTCCCTTGGTATCTCTAATTTTCTTGAAGAGATCTCTAGTCTTTCCCATTCTGTTCTTTTCCTCTATTTCTTTGCATTGATAGCTGAAGAAAGCTTTTTATCTCTTGTTGCTATTCTTTGAAACTCTGCATTCAGATGCTTATATCTTTCCTTTTCTCCTTTGCTTTTAACCTCTCTTCTTTTCACAGCTGTTTGTAAAGCCTCCTCAGACAGGCATTTTGCTTTTTGCATTTCTTTTCCATGGGGATGTTCTTGATCCCTGTCTCCCGTACAGTGTCACAAACCTCATTCCATAATTCATCAGGCACTCTATCTATCAGATCTAGTCCCTTAAATCTATTTCTCACTTCAACCGTATAATCATAAGGGATTTGATGTAGGTCATACCTGAATGGTCTAGAAGCGTTTCCTACTTTCTTCAGTTTAAGTCTGAATTTTGTCATCAGGAGTTCATGATCTGAGCCACAGTCAGTTCCTGGTCTTGTTTCATGGACTATTTACTGTGATAAATGATGAGATTAGAACACAAGCAATACAAGCACAATCTTAATGCTAACACCCGAGGGCTTCTAGTTCAGCTAGGTATATGGGCATTAGGGAGGAAACCATGCCAAGGCTTAAAACTGTGATAAATCCAACAAAGAAAAATAAAGAGTGGTTTAAAATTTGTATTTAGGGAATTTAATTTAGTCTGGAAGTTGGGTATCATAAAAACCTCCCTTTTTAAGTTGGGTAATAACAAGAATAAGATCAGAGCTAGAAATTCCTAGTAGAGAGGTTTAATTGGGCATAAAGCCAAAGGGGGAACAACCTTGAAGTAGCTAGAAATTAAAGGAGAGAATGTGATAGAGAAAATAAAATATTGGAAGAATAACTGAAGATAAGATTTTTAATTTTTTCATTTAGTAAACATTTGTATAGCATTTATTCTATGCCAGCCAGGAACATCTATAAGTGCTTTGAAAGTGAAAGTAAAAGTCACTCAGTTGTGTCTAACTCTGTGACCCCATCGACTGTACAGTCCATGGAATTTTCCAGGCCAGAATACTGGAATGGGTAGCTTTTCCCTTCTCCAGGGGATCTTCCCAACCCAGAGATTGAACACAGGTCTCCTACATGGTGGGTGGATTCTTTACCAGCTAAGCCACCAGGGAAGCCCTAAATGTTTTACAAATTTGTATTCATTTAACCCTTACAATAATAATTTTATGACAAATGTACAATTATTATCCCTACTTTATAGATGTGGAAACTCAGCAGTTTTACAGTGAAATTAGGGAACAAATAATTGAGGAACTAAAAAACCAAGCAAAATATTACAATTTTTGTCCTAATAGTAATAAAAATTTATAGAATGGTTTTAAGCAGAAGAATGTCTTCATCAAAATTTTAATTTTAACTAGATACCTCTGATCAATGCCTGAAGAGAAACTGAGAGGCAGAGAGTCTAGAAAGAATGGATGAGAAAATAGGTCATAGGCTACTGCAGGACCTCTGGAGAGAGATGAAAGTGCTAAGGTGCTGGCAATGCAAAGAAATGGATGGATTCAAGAAATAGTCCAGAAATAGAAGGGACAGGAATTGGAGACAGATTGTGATAGTGGGAGGGGAACATCAGGGATGATTTTTCAGGTTTCTGTCATAAATAGATACAGGACCATTTATTAGGTTAGGGAACACAGGCACAAAAAAATCATGTTTGGTTAGCGCAGGTAGAGAAGAACCTTATATTTTGTTTCAGCTATAATGAGTTTGAATTTTCTAGCATATATTCATATGGAAATGTAGAGAAAATATTTGGTCTTAGGAAAATGAAGATATGCTAAAAAGTATATTAATTTTGAAGTTATGTGACATGTATTTATAATTTTTTCATTTTGCTTGCTTCTTCTCTAGACTGTACTGTAGATACAAAGAAGTATAAGACAATATTTAAGAAGTACCAACGTAATGATATAGTCCATAAAAGTAGTAGGAAGTTTTAGACCACAGAAACTTTATGCAGATGATAACATTGAGGGTATTTGTATTACTTCTATATCACCTCTGTACTGGTTAAGAAGAAAACATGTAGGAGGAAGTGAGACTGGAAAGAGGCAAAGTGATGACCAAAAGATTCTTAGTCATCATTTCTCCTTTTTTAATAGCAAAAATTGTTGGCAACTTACATTCTGACTTCTAAATATTATAACAAAATTGTAAAACCTCCATTTAATTCTTATCTTAAACTTCTGGGGAACATAATCCCTAATATAATTCACCAAACTCCCACTAAAAGCTTTCCCCTAAAACCAAAATCTTGAGAAGAGTAATGTATTGTTCACCATGTTCATTTGCAATATGTGTAATTGTGAGGCATGCTTTCACTGGGCCAGATTCCATACTGAAGAGCAGTTTATGTCCTTTTTTCCACCATGTCAAGGTATGAAATGGAGCATCAAATAGACAGATCCATAGAAAGAGTAATTCCACCTAAATCTGCTTTGTGATAAGCTGTTCTCTTGCAATTTATGGCATCTAATAGCACTGACTGAGAAAAGAGCAAAACTTTGGAAACTGCTGTTCTTTAAATCCTACAATCGACTTCCTTTATAACCTCTCTTCAGTTTTCCCTCCCATTTTCCTATATCTTGCATTAATTTTAGCTCTTCCTTCATTTTTCTTCAAGCTTCCTTTCATTTTCTCCTCCTAGTCCATTAATGGCTGACATTTTATTGGCACTGAACCTGAAGAAATCTGTGTATAAAAAAGGTATGTGTGCATGTATATGTATATGTGTATTTATGACTGTATCACAATTTTATTTATTAAAAAATATAGACAAACTATCTTTCCTTTTATTTGATGAGCTCTATTCTTCTAATCAGGTGCTGCTAGTGGTAAAGAACCTACCTGCCAATGCAGAAGACATAAGAGACACAGATTCGATTCTTGGGTTGCGAAGATCCCCTGGAGGAAGGATGGAAACCCACTCTAGTGTTCTTGCGTGAAGAATTCCCATGGACAGAGGAGCCTGAAGAGCTATAGTTTATAGGGTAGCAAAGAGTCAGACATGACTGAAGAGACTTAGCATGCAAGAATTCTTGTGATCAACATGGAATCTGAGGGCAGATTCTCAGGGTCTTAAATATGTGCTCTGTGAATTGGATAGAGGACTATGTAAGAAGTCAATTATACTTTTGACTCCATCGGGTAAATTTGGGGCCTTTGTTTCCTCAGGAGTTTGGCCAAGAAGATCTGCAAAGTTCCTCATAGCTCTAACATTCCATGATTCTTTTTCTAAGTAAAATATTGATTTATGACATAAGTAAAATAAAATCAGCTTCCATCGGTGGAAGGATGAGCCTTAGAATAAAGGAGGCCTAACCATTCTTCTGAAAGTTAGGACAGACTTGAAAGTGAGAGTTCCAGGTAGGAAAAGAAGGACCTCTAACACTCTGTTATCTGGTGCCATTACTACATGGCAAATAGATGGGGAAAAATTGGAAACGTGGCAGCTTTTATTTTTCTTGGCTCCAAAATCACTGCAGATGGTAACTACAGTCAGGGAATTAAAAGATGTTTGCTCCTTGGAAGAAATCCTATAACAAACCTAGACAGTGTATTAAAAATCAAAGACATAACTTTGCTGACAAACATCTTTCTAGTCAAAGCTATGGTTTCTCCCATAGTAATGTATGGCTGTGAGAGCTGGACCATACAGAAGGCTGAGCACTAAAGAATTAATGCTTTGAAACTGTGATGCTGGAGAAGACTCTTGAGAGTCCCTTGGATTGCAAGGACATCTAACTAGTCAATCTTAATGGAAATCAACCCTTAATACTCTTTGGAAGGACTAATGCTGAAGCCCCAATACCTTGGCCACCTGATGCAAAAAGCCTTCTCATTGGAAAAGACTATGGTGCTGGGAAAGATTGAGGGGAAAAGGAGAAGGGAATGACAGAGAATGAGATGCTTGGATGGCATCACCGGCTGTATGGAAATAAGTTTGAACAAACTCTGAGAGATGGTGAAGGACAGGGAAGCCTGGCTGCTGCACTTCATGTGGTTGCAAAGAGTTGGACATTGCTTAGCAACTGAACAGTAAGAAAACACTTTATAAAGTAATAAACTGTGGAAAATTCTGAAAGAGATGGGAATACCAGACCACCTGACCTGCCTCTTGAGAAACCTATATGCAGATCTGGAAGCAACAGTTAGAACTGGACATGGAACAACAGACTGGTTCCAAATAGGAAAAAGAGTACGTCAAGTCTGTATATTGTCACCTTGCTTGTTTAACTTCTATGCAGTAGTACATCATTGGAAACGCTGGGCTGGAAGAATCACAAGCTGGAATCAAGATTGCTGGGAGAGATATCAATAACCTCAGATATGCACATGACACCACCCTTATGGCAGAAAGTGAAGAGGAACTAAAAAGCCTCTTGATGAAAGTGAAAGAGGAGAGTAAAAAGTTTGCTTAAAGCTCAACATTCAGAAAACGAAGATCATGGCATCTGGTCCCATCACTTCATGGGAAGTAGATGGGGAAACAGTAGCTGACTATTTTGAGGGGCTCCAAAATCACTGCAGATGGTTGTGGTAAGAACATTTGGGCTGAAAGGTGTTTTCGGGTTCCTAATCACTTCATGGGAAATAGATGGTGAAACAGTGGAAACCAGTGGCTGACTTTATTTTGGGGGCTCCAAAATCACTGCAGATGGTGACTGCAGCCATGAAATTAAAAGACGCTTACTCCTTGGAAAGAAAGTTATGACCAACCTAGATAGCCTATTAGAAAGCAGAGACATTACTTTGCCAACAAAGGTCCGTCTAGTCAAGGCTATGGTTTTTCCTGTGGTCATGTATGGACATGAGAGTTGGACTGTGAAGAAAGCTGAGTGCCGAAGAAGATGCTTTTGAACTGTGGTGTTGGAGAAGACTCTTGAGAGTCCCTTGGACTGCAAGGAGATCCAACCAGTCCATTCTGAAGGAGATCTGTCCTGGGTGTTCTTTAGAAGGAATGATGCTAAAGCTGAAACTCCAGTACTTTGGCCACCTCATGCGAAGAGTTGACTCATTGGAAAAGACTCTGATGCTGGGAGGGATTGGGGGCAGGAGGAGAAGGGGATGACAGGATGAGATAGCTGGATGGCATCACCAACTTGATGGACCCGGGAGTTAGTGATGGACAGGGAGAGCTGGCATGCTCCAATCCGTGGGGTCGCAACTAGTCGGACATGACTGAATGACAGAACTGAACTGAACTGAACTTTTGAAGTTTCACCAGTATTTTCTCAGTTTCTTCTTTCCTCTTACTTAACTGTGAGCTCCTTCAGAGTTGGGGCTATGCCATCTTCATTTTTGATCCCCAGATTCTCTTAGTGGCTGATACATTCTCAATAAGCATTTGTGAAGAGGGACTGGGAGAGGCCCAGAGGGCCTGGGAAGCCAGCCAAGCCTGCACCTAGAGCCTGCATCCTACAAAACACTTCCCGCCTCTCTTTGCCCCTTCAGACCCTGTCCAAGAGGCTCCAAGAGGCAGGTGGGGAGCCCTCTCCAGCTGAAGACGCTCCTTACACGTTGCATGCGCTCCACCCAGCCGCCAGTCAGAAACCAGCCACCCAGCCATGACCATGGTCTCCACAGGGCCCCGAGGCCCCGCAGGGCTGTCTCACAGGCCCTGACACTGCGCCATGGTGCTGGCCCTTGGCTGCCTTGATGTGAACCATCTTTCTCCCTGGCCTCACACCAGCACAGCCTCTGACCAGTGACTCTGCCTGGGCCTCCTTTCCTGCAGCCTCTGTCACCCAAGAACCATCACTTTATAGTCTCTATGGGCCCTAGGGGGAGGATGCAGGTGACCCCTGGCCATGGGGGTGGAGGGGTGAGGTGACCCCTGGGCCATGAGGGAGGGGTACAAGTGACCCCTGGGTCGTGGGGCGAAGGGGTGAGGGTGACCCCTGGGCCATGTAGGTGGAGGGGCGAGGTGACCCGTGGGCCATGGGAAGAGGGGGAAGGTGACCCCTGGGCTGTGGGCAGATGGGTGCAGGTGAGCCCTGGGCCATGGGGTGGAGGGGTGAGGTGACACCTGGGCCATGGGGAGGAGGGGGTGAGGTGACCCCTGGGCCATGAGGGGAGGGGTGAGGTGACCCCTGGACTGTGGGGAGGGGGGGGTGAGATGACCCTGGGCCGTGGGTGGGGAATGTAGTTAGTGTTCAGCACTGCTGGTGCAGGGCTCCAAGCCCATGCTGGTCCCTTGGTTTGAGGCCTTTATCCTGCCCTGCTTTCTTGTGGGGCTGTTGTGTGGAGTGGAGGTGAGGGTGGGGGGTAGTCTCAACCAGTGAGAAGACACGTATTACCTGAAGGTATTGTGAGGGGCCTGGAGATTTCCAGAGGGCAGAGGTGGTCTCTGGAAATCCTAAAAGTGGTTCTGAGAGACTGAGAAGCTCACAGAGATCCTGCCAAAGTCCATGGTCAAACTGCCCTAGCGGTGTCCTGGGCTGGCCGCCACTGTGTTGAGCCATCCTGCCCACAGGAAGCACACCTCTTAGGATATGCTGGGTGGGACTTCGAATCTGAGCACTAACCGTGAACGGCTGTTGACCAAGAGCTTCCCCTGTGTCTCCCTGCCCCTCTGAAGCCTCTTACTTTGAGACATGGTTCCTGACATCTGCCAGGCTGTCTCCTCAGGCTCACCATCCATGCCTGAGCTGCAAATTTAATCTGTAACAATGTGGGCACAGAGCATGGTGGTCATTTCTAAAAGCTTTTGGTTTTTTTTTTTTTTTTTTTTTAATCTGCTGCATGTGTGTCTGCTGGAGAAGGGAATGGAACCCACTCCAGTATTCTTGCCTGGAAAAATCCCATGGACAGAGAACCCTGGTGGGTCACAGTCCATTGAGTCCCAAAGAGTTGGACAAGACTGAGAGACTAACACAACACAGACATTTGTTATCTGAGGCAATTGAGTGACACGAAATACTTAAAAGTGACAAAGACCAGAAGGAACTGGAACTTGGAATTTTTAATGGAAACACAAGAGGCTTGGTGATCAGAAAAGCACAAAGAGGGGCAGACCAATGCCCAGGTTAACAAATGGTAGATAGAATGACAATTACCTCTCCATTGATGATTTATCCCTATTAAGGATTTATAACTGAAAAGAGTAAAACAATCACATTAAATGGAGACCCAAAATAAGAATGCTTAACTTATTTATGGAGGTCTTTGGAAAAGACTTGAAGTTGAAGTGCTTGAAGAATCACAGAAAGCAGAAGTGCCAAACTTCTGGAAATGGGAAAATAATAAGCAATTCCTAGGAAGAAATGAGTGCTAGACATTATGATCTAGATATCAGACCGGACAATTCACAGCAGAATTTTAGGACAAACATCAGGCAAAGTCAGACTAACCAGGTTGCATGCTGGCTTTAACACTTTCCAGCTGTATGTCTTGCATCAAGTTATATAACCTCTATGTGCCTCAGTTTCCTCAGCTGTAAAATTGGAGTACCTGTCTTAGTTACCTAATCTTACCTGTGAAGATTAAATTCTCTTAAGGCATGTCAAAGATTGCAGCCACATACTAAGTGATCTATGAGACTGGCTATTATTGTTGTTATTATTATTATTCATAGTACTTAGAAGTGAAGTGATATCACCAGGGGATATCTCCAATAAGAACAAATCATACTTTACAAACCCACTTTCAATCTTTTGAAAAAAGCCTTAAAATTGCTTATTGAAGGGCTTTTCATAGATATATTTGGATGATAGTAAATCCCCTTGATAGGCTTTCCTGATAGCTCAGTCGGTAAAGAATCTGCCTGCAATGCAGGAGATCCTGGTTTGATTCCTGGGTCAGGAAGATCCTCTAGAGAAGGGATAGGCTACCCGCAAGAGTATTCTTGGGCTTTGCTTGTGGCTCAGCTGGTAAAGAATCTGCTTGAAATGCAGGAGACCTGGGTTCATTCTCTGGGTTGCAAAGATCCCTGGAGAAAGGAAAGGCTACCTACTCCAGTATTCTGGCCTGGAGAATTCTGTGGACTGTATAGTTCATGGGTTCTCAAAGAGTCAGATATGACTGAGTGACTTTCACTAATGCCCCTTGATAAATCTTACTGCTGTCCTCAACAGACTTGTGGTGAAGAATCTGCCTGAAGTGCAGGAGACCCAGGTTTGATTCCTAGGTCAGGAAGATCCCCTGGAGAAGGGAATGGCAACCCACTCCGATATTCTTGCCTGGATAGAGGAGCCTGGCAGGCCCCAGTCCATGGGGTCACAAAGAGTCAAATACTACTAAGTGACTAACACAGACACACACACTTTAACAGACTTGTGGACACAGTGGTGGATGAAGAGGGTAGGATGATTTGAGAAAGGAGCATTAAAACATACACATTACCATATGTAAGATAGACAGCCAATGGGAGTTTGCCATATGGTGCAGGGAATCCAGACCTGGTGTTCTGTGAAAGCCAAGAAGGGTGGGGAAATGTGGGAGGAAAGGAGGTTCAAGAGAGAGAGAGTTATATATACTTATGGCTGATTCATGGTGATATGTGAAAATCAATACAATTATAAGGTAATTATCCTCCAATTAAAAATTTAAAAAATTATAGTGATGACATCTATTGGGGAGAGATGTTTAACTAGAAGACTATTACACTAAGAGGTCAAATTAGTTAGTACACTTTCTATCTATAAAGTTGTACAGAATACATTATAAACAATTTTATAATAAAGGTAACTTTCAGAGTTGTTCAGTTCAGTTCAGTCGCTCAACCGTGTCTGACTCTTTGTGACTCCATGAATTGCAGCACACCAGGCCTCCCTGTCCATCACCAATTCCCGGAGTTCACTCAAACTCACATCCATTGAGTCGTTAATGCCATCCAGCTATCTCATCCTTTGTTGTCCCCTTCTCTTCCTGCCCCCAATCCCTCCCAGCATCAGAGTCTTTTCCAATGAGTCAACTCTTCGCACGAGGTGGCCAAAGTACTGGAGTTTCAGCTTTAGCATCATTCCTTCTAAAGAACACCCAGGACAGATCTCCTTCAGAATGGACTGGTTGGATCTCCTTGCAGTCCAAGGGACTCTCAAGAGTCTTCTCCAACACCACAGTTCAAAAGCATCTTCTTCGGCACTCAGCTTTCTTCACAGTCCAACTCTCACGTCCATGCATGACCACAGGAAAAACCATAGCCTTGACTAGATGGACCTTTGTTGGCAAAGTAATGTCTCTGCTTTCTAATATGCTATCTAGGTTGGTCATAACTTTCTTTCCAAGGAGTAAGCATCTTTTAATTTCATGGCTGCAGTCACCATCTGCAGTGATTTTGGAGCCCCCCAAAATAAAGTCAGCCACTGGTTTCCACTGTTTCACCATCTATTTCCCATGAAGTGATTAGGAACCCGAAAACACCTTTCAGCCCAAATGTTCTTACCACAACCAAAAAAAAAAAAAAAAAAAATGATTGCAGGCAAGACAATGCAATGACTTGCCTAAAGGCACACAGGCGGCCTGTAGTTTAGCTACGGTTTGGACAGTGTTTTGGTGCTGAGTGTGTTTCAGTCTACCGTCTGGTAAAGGAAAGTTAAAGTATAGTTAATGTATAGAGGAAAGTTAAAGTGCTGGTTCTTTCTCTAGGAGAATATTTCCTTCCTACTCAGTAATACAAAATCAAGATGCTGTTAATGTCCATTAACTGACCATAGTGGAAAACGTAGTGAGGTTATCTGTTCTTATTACAAGAACTGTCTCATTCATCTTCCCAGCTGAAATGTGACCTGGACTTCAATGGTACAAGATTTTGGCAATTTTTTTTTTAGGGCATATTTGTGGATCAAGTGTATTTCCCAAACTAAGAAAAAGCACAAGACTGCCTGGGCTATGAGTTGCAAACTTGTGGTCAGATTTTTAAAATTTAAATGCCTGTAAGTTATGCAAGTTTTCTTTGATGTAACAGAGACTCCAGCACTCCCTACCTTTCTGTCTCTTGAAGTCATTTGAGTCTTGATCTCTTATACAGAACTCTGAAGGTATTCCACAGGGGTGTTGTCTTCAAACACCCTCCTTTTGTTGCAGTATTTATTAATTTAACCTCTTTATATCAGTTTTCCTATTCTAACCCAAAGTCCCCAGAAAGTACCATTCTTTTTCCCACAATGTGCTACTTCCTTGCTCTATGAGGTTCTGAACGCTTCATGACTTCCAGCACCTGCAGAATGTAAATGCTTTTGAGGAAAAAAGTGGATTCTTGTCTCAGTGCTTATTATTTTGAAGAAGAAGGTGTTCTATAGATAGTAGAGAGGGGCATAAAATTGTGTGATGGCTTCAACTCAGGTCTATGACTGCACCTTTTCTTCAAGGTTTATTAATTAAAATCAAACACACTTTGCCACAATACAGATTATTTCTCTTCTGAACTTCTCATTGATTCCATAGGAGGTACTCATATTTTTAAAATTAGTATAATGGTGACAACCCTTATAGGGTAAAAAAACCCCGTTTTGTTTTTAGTGTTAAGAATACATTAGGACTTCACTGGTGGTCCAGTAGTTAAAAGTCCATGTCTCCACTGCAAGTGGTGTGAGTTTGATCCCTGGTCATGGAAAAAAACATCCCACATGCTACTTCCCTGGTGGCTCAGACGGTTAAGACTCTGTCTACAATGCAGGAGACCTGGGTTCGATCCTGGGGTCAGGAAGATGCCCCGGAAAAGGAAATAGCAATCCACTCCAGTACTACTGCCTACAAAAGCTCATGGACAGAGGAGCCTGGTAGGCTACAGTCCATGGGGTCACAAAGAGTCAGACACGACTGAACAACTTCACTTCACTTTGCCACACAGGAAAAAGAAATACATTAACCTTTTCACTACATTGGGTACTTGGGTATATTTGTAAATTTCCATATGCTAACAGCCAATGAATATCCCTGGACCCAAGCTGGTTTTTTTTCTAATCCTAAATTTAGCTCTAGATTATAGAAAATGATGAAAGAATTTTTGATTCAACCCCCCACTCCACTATACTGACATTTAAAAAGAATACTGAATGCTGATTGTGCTTTGGCATTTATCTCTGCATTCCCAGTGTCTAAGATAGAGTTCCGGCTCTAGAGGAGATGACAACATTTCTGTGGTTTTAGACTGATGAAATCCAATGAAGAAGATCAACAAGAGCTGGAAGATGCTGGGAAAGGAAGCCTCATGAATCAGCTGAGGATTTCTGTGGATTCTGTGGGATTTGGATGCATAGGGAAGGTGCTCTAGATGATGAGAACAACATATATGGAGGTATGATGATGTAACTGTCAGTGGAAGAGGAGTGTAAGTTGTTACTAGAGGAAGTTAAGCACAGTATTAAAAATTAGCAATGAAAGAGGTAGGTAGGAAAGTAAGAGTCAGAAGTTTACTTTTAAATAATTTACATGGCACTAGGCATCACTGACTCGGTGGTCATGAGTTTGAGTGAACTCTGGGAGTTGGTGATGGACAGGGAGGCCTGGTGTGCTGCAATTCATGGGGTCGCAAAGAGTCGGACACAACTGAGTGACTGAACTGAACTCAGACTGTGCTTCAGGCAACAGCTCATTTTCTTATTCAGTATTTTCTGACTATCTTCCATTTGTTAAACTCTTTGCTAGCATTTTGGAATAAAGAGGTAAATGAGATATAGTTTATTCCTATTAAGCAGTTTGGCATCTAATTATCTTTTTAAAACATAAATTTATTTATTTTAATTTGAGGTTAATTACTTTCCAATATTGTATTGGTTTTGCCATACATCAACATGAATCCACCACAGGTATACACGTGTTCCCCATCCTGAACCCCCTTCCTCCTCCCTCCCCATACCATCCCTCTGAGTTGTCCCAGTACACCAGCCCCAAGCATCCAGTATCATGCATCGAACCTGGACTGGCAATTCATTTCATATAATGATCTTAATTCAAGTTCTTTCCAAATGTCATATTGAGGGCCTTCCATTCCCATTCACAGCCCTACTTTGGAAAGGTGGTGGGAAAGAGCTTAGAGGAGGCTAGATGAGGGCAGACTGCAAATATCCACCTGGTGAGAAAATTTGTCCCCAGCCACATGTTAAAGACTATACTAAGGATCATAAGAAACAAGACCATCCAACATATCTTCCATTTTCTTAGCATTTGCATATTCACTCATTTTATTTAAAAGGCCATCTTTGCTGTGTGTCACGTATTATGCTAGATTCTGGAGATTCAGAAATGATCAAGATAGACTCATTCCATATCTTTCTTGAGTTTATAATATATGATATCTAGAAGATGTTCTAGAGTGTTACAAGAATACTTGAGACATACACACATTACATAGATTTAGGAGAACAGAGTAGAGAGATATCTGGTAGGGTTCTTGAAGGAAACTCAGCTGAGGATAAATTAGAGTTTTTCTAGACACACACACACACACACACACACACACACACACACAATAAGGTGAAAATTGTTCTAAACTTAGGGGAAAGCATGTGAGAAGATCTGAAGAGAAGGTAAGGTAAATTTTTTACGAAAATCAGAGTTCATTACAATATGAACAATCTGGCTCTGTTGCTTTTCTCCTCAAGGCCATCTCAAGGAAGAATATATTTTAAAAAAACAGACTGTCAGTATCAAAAAGCTTGGAATTATAGAAAGTCACTTGGCATATAGCAAGATCCTTAAAAGTTCTTTTTAGACATTGTTTCTGTTTGGATCCCTTAAAAGCAGAAATACAGAACCTGAGGCAGGGATTGGTGTTCATGTAATCTATTTAGGGAAAATTCTTCAAGAAGAACCAATAAAAGAAAGCAGGGTAAAAAGAAAGATAGAACTGAGCAAAGATACAGATGAGATCTAGCTTTGGCCTGATCTACTGAGGGAAGACTAGGTAGAATAAGCCATGCAGGGTTGTGTTCCTACTTCCCAGAAAAACAGACTTATTTATTTATTTTTGTATCTATAACACCCAATCATTGGCACAGGTATATGGTTGGGAGCATAAAGTTTTTATTCTGTTATATGTGTGTGTGTATATAATGTAATATACATAAATATAACATTTATATAGGTACAATAAAGGACAACAATGGCAAATACCTAACAGAAATAGAAGAGATTAAGAGAAGTGGCAAGAGTACACAGTCAGTCAGTTCAGTCGCTCAGTCGTGTCTGACTCTTTGCGACCCCATGAATTGCAGCATGCCAGGCCTCCCTGTTCATCACTGTCTCTCGGAGTTCACTCAGACTCATGTCCATAGAGTCCGTGATGCCATCCAGCCATCTCATCCTCGATCGTCCCCTTCCCCTCCTGCCCCCAATCCCTCCCAGCATCAGAGTCTTTTCCAATGAGTCAGCTCTTCACATGAGGTGGCCAAAGTACTGAAGTTTCAGCTTTGGCATCATTCCTTCCAAAGAAATCCCATGGTTGATCTCCTTCAGAATGGACTGGTTGGATCTCCTTGCAGTCCAAGGGACTCTCAAGAGTCTTCTCCAACACCACAGTTCAAAAGCATCAATTTTTCAGCGCTCAGCCTTCTTCATAGTCCAACTCTCACATCCATACATGACCACTGGAAAAACCATAGCCTTGACTAGATGGACCTTAGTGGGCAAAGTAATGTCTCTGCTTTTGAATATACTATCTAGGTTGGTCATAACTTTTCTTCCAAGGACTAAGCGTCTTTTAATTTCATGGCTGCAGTCAGCATCTGCAGTGATTTTGGAGCCCAATAAAATAAAGTCTGACACTGTTTCCACTGTTTCCCCGTCTATTTCTCATGAAGTGATGGGACCGGATGCCATGATCACAGTAGAGCTATACAAAAAAGGTCTTAATGACACAGATAACCAGGATTGTGTGATCACACTGAGGGTGAAGCCAAGGAGGCCTTAGGAAGCATCACTAGGAACAAAGCTTGTGGAGGTGGTGGAATTCCAGCTGAGCTATTTCAAATTCTAAACGATGATGTTGTGAAAGTGCTGCACTCAATATGTCAGTGAATTTGGAAAATTCAGTAATGACCACCAGACTAGAAAAAGTCAGTTTTCATTTCAATCCCAATGAAGGGTAATGCTAAATAATGTTCCAACTACCATAAAATTTCATTCATTTCACATGATAGCAAGGTAATGCTCAAAATCCTTCAAGCTAGGCTTGGTACATGAACCAAGAACTTCCAGATGTACAAGCTAGATTTAGAAAAGGCAGAGGAATCAGAGGCCAAATTGCCAACAACTATTGGGTCATAGCAAAAGGATTCCAGAAAACATCTGCTTCAGTGACAACACCAAAGCCTTTGACTGTGTGGATCACAACAAACTGTGGAAAATTCTTCAAGAGATGGGAATATTAGACCACCTTACCTGCCTCCAGAGAAATCTGTATGCAGGGCAAGAAACAATAATTAGACCCAGATGTGGAACAATGGACTAGTTCCAAATTGGGAAAGGATATGTCAGGATTATATATTGTCTCCCTGCTTATTAACTTATATGAGGAGTCCATCAGGCAAAATGCCAGACTGGATGACTCACAAGGTAGAATCAAGATTGCCAGGAGAAATAGCAACAACTTCAGATATGCAGATGATACCACCCTAATAGGAGAAATTGAAGAGGAACTAAAGAACCTCTTGATGAGGGTGAAAGAAGAGAGTGAAAAATTTGGCTTAAAATCCAACATTCAAAAAATGGAGATCTTTGTACCTAGTCCCATCACTTCATGGCAAATAGATGGGGAAAATTAGAAACAGTGGCAGATTTCATTTTCCTGGGCTCTAAAATCACTGCCAATGGTGACTGCAGCCATGAAACTGGAAGATGCTTGCTCCCTGAAAGAAAGCTATGACAAACCCAGACAGCGTATTAAAAAGCAGAGACATCACTTGTCAACAAAGGTCCCTATAGTCAAAGCTATGGCTTTTACAGCAGTCATGTATGGATGTGAGAGTTGGACCATAAAGAAGGCTAAGCACCGAAGAACTGATGGTTCCAAACTGTGGTGTTGGAGAGGGCTCTTGAGAGTGCCTTGGACTGCAAGGAGGTCAATTCAATCAATCCTAAAGAAGTCAACCTTGAATATTCATTGGAAAGACTGAAACTGAAGCTGAAGTTGCAATAATTTGGCCCCCTGATGTGAAGAATTGACCCACTGGAAAAGACTCTGATGCTGGGAAAGATTGAGGGCAGGAGGAGAAGGGAACAAAAGAGGGTGAGATGGTTGGATGGCATCACCGACTCAATGGACATGAGTTTGTGCAAATCCAGGAGATATGAAGGACAGTGAAGCCTGGTGAGCTACTTTCCATGGATCACAAGTATCAGACATGACTTAGTGAGTGAACAACAAGAACATAATATTATACATTATATAAAATATAATAATACCATGTAGTATATAGTTTGTATATATAATTGTAACCCTTTTTAATTTCATTCGTCTCCTATATTGAGTATAAAATGACGTCCAGAGTTAAATAATGCAAAAGCTGAATAGTACAAATAGACTGCTTCTTAGAAATTACAAAGGAGTAAACAAAGATGCTTATGTTGTGATGTTTTTGTTATCCTTGTGGAGTGCAGAGTATGAGGAGTGGACCTAGGGAGAAACAAAGACTAGAGATGCAAGTAAGAAGCTGGATGATGTGGAACATGGAAAATTATCCAGCTAGACTGAGGATAAATTGAGTAGAACAGTTTCATGGATGGAGGTCTGAAAATGTGGGCTGCTCTGTCCCAGTCAGAAGCAGAAGACTTGACAGCTTGTGTTGACCTCTGATTCTTCCAAAGTGAGTCATGGATTCCTGAGAGAATCATAAACTTAGTTTTGCAGTTGTGTGGAGTTTAGGGCAAGGAAGAGTATCTTTCTGTCTTGTGACTGGGGTTAGAATGACATACTCCTACAATGATTTTTAGGGCCATAAAAATAAAAGCTGCCTGGAACTGCATCCTCCACATGTCTCCCAAGTCTCCCTCAGGCACTCAAATCTAATCTTTCAGAAGGAAATAATGTTATTTGTGCATTCTGCTATTTGAATTTCCATATGTGTTCTATTTTCTAACCGTACTAGTTGAATATCCTATTGATGGTTTAGAGGTTCACTCAATATTAGGAAGTTCTGTTTGGCCTTAGAGTTGGTTATTTTTTATGATGATTGTTAACAATAAGACATCTTTCCTTATGGTTAGTACATAGAGATCCTAATTATGCTATTTAGACACCTAACTCTTAAGAATTAATAATGATTTAGTCTGTTTCCTGATTTCTGGAGCATGTGTTCAGATATGAATATGCTTATAAACCACCTTTCAATATTGTTCTTGACCTTTTGGATGTTATGATGGAAAAAAATTGAAATGATTCCTACTTCTGAGAAAATAACAAACTAGTGGAAAGAAACAGACCAAGACAAGTTAAAATACTCCATATTAAACAACAAACAATAAGATCTTATAAATGTGAGGTATTTTTCATTTCATAAAGCCAAATGATTAAAAGCATCTACACTCAATATTATAAAATATTTACCACTCATCATTCTTACAAAACATTATTTTTCTAGTGCTCTGAAGTTGTTTTGGAAACAGAATGGATGTGGTGGATACATATAGACAATTAGCAAGATATGAACTTGATGTTTGGATTGCCCATTTAGCTTTGAAATTAATTTCCAAGACTCACGCCATACATAGGGAATTACAGTTCTTGATTTAAGTTTTGCCTTTTCAGAAAGCCACGGGAATGATTCTGGTCCTCTGTCAGATCTGAGAACTATATCTCAAAGTTGCTGAATGCCATATCTAGAAGACACATAATGTGTTTGTAATCACTCCAAGCTTTTCAACTGTCTTCCAAAGCTTTGAGTGGTCCATTCCTCATTGTGTCCTGCAGTTGCTTGTTATATACCTTCCTGGAATCTTAGGAATATGTGGGGAGGGAAGAATTTATGACTACCCCATTACTAAGCCATTTTCAAAACTATCCGAGGACACCCTACAAATACACGCACTCTAAGGTTATCTCTGAGCTCCATTAAATCATTCCAAATCTCACTTCTTCATTTCATGAAGGAAAAATAACTTCTACCCAGTGTAAAGCTGTGAGGTTCACTGAGAAGATCCATTTCTTAGAACGAAAGGCAGCAGCTAGTGATGATTACAGAGTACTAAATCTTCCCTGAAAGTGAAAGCTGTTCAGTCATGTCTGACTCTTTGCGACCCTATGGACTATACAGTCCATGGAATTCTCCAGGCCTGAATACTGGAGTGGGTAGCCTTTCCCTTCTCCGGTAGGTCTTCCTAACCCAGGAATCAAACCAGGGTCTATTGCATCGCAGGTGTATTCCCTAGGACATGGCAGCTTCCTAGGACATGGCAATAACAAATAAAAGAGCTAGAAGGGTCAGGAGAGCAATAAAAAATAAAGCACTTGAGGCTAAGTTATCTGGAATGATTATGACCTCTATTTTCACAGGGAAAATAAAAGTGACTTGTTCAAGAAAACCTTCCACCAAACAAAAAACTAAAACTCCCGTTCACAAGGAACAATAAAATTACCCAGTATGGAATTCTTCTTAAAAAAAAAAAAAAAAAACTAGGAGAAAATATTTGCAACATAAATAAAAGATAAAAGATGACTAGCCATAATATACTGAGTTCCTATTTATTAATAAGAAGAAAGGAATGACTCTGTGGGAACGTAGAGAAAGTGTATGAACAAGTAACTAACAGAAGGAATAACAAATGGCCAAGAAATTGAACATACTAAGCTTGTTTCTGCTTGTTTTTCATGTGCTGCTTCTTATTAAAACCCCATTGCCTGTAGAAGTTTACAGGACTCATCCTCTCAGTTCCTTCAGCTCTCGGTTTTAGCATCTTCTAGTCAGAGATACCTTCCATACCCACCCCACATAAAACATCATGCCCCCACATGATTATCTTCCATTCCATACTTATTTTGACTCAGAATTTATAAACACTTGATGCCTATGTTTGCTAATTTGTGTGTTGCGTGTTTCCCTGGAGTAGAATATAAGCTCCATGAGAATGAAGACCCCCGTCTGTCTTACTTACCAGTATATACTCATTTAACAAGTCAGCCTAGAAAGAGCTCTCAGGCATCCCAAGTAGTGCAGTGGCAAAGAACCCGCCTTTCTAAGTCTCTTTCCGTCACCATTACAGCTGCGACATGTTATGGTCTTCCATGTGATGGTTTTCCACACCATAGTCAAAATTCTACAATGAGAAGCTGAAAGTATTTCTACTAACATCAAGAAAAAGACACATTTTTTCAGCATAGCCATAGCAATCAGACAAGAAAAAAAAAAAAAATGAAATGCATCCAAATTGGAAAGGAAGAAGTAAAGCTGTCACTGTTTCAGATGATATAATACTAAACATATAAAACACTATAAACAACATCAAAAAACTATTCGAAATAAGAAATGAACTCAGTAAAGCTGCAATATGCAAAATTAATATAAAAGAAATCTGTTGCACTTCTTTACATTAAAAATGGAGTATCAGAAAGAGAAATTAGGAAAACAATTCCATTTACTATTTCAGCATAATGAATGAACTATCTAGCAGTAAACCTAACGAGGTGGTGAAAGGCTTTTACACTGAAGACTATAAGATATTGATGAAAGAAATTGAAGATGATACATACAAATGGAAAGATGTTCATCGATTGGAAGAATTAATATTGTTAAAATGACCATACTACCCAAGACAATCTGCAGATTCAGTGGAATCCTTATCAAATACCAAGGGCATTTTCCACAGAGATAGAACTAATAATACAAATTTATTTTTTATGGAAACACAAATTCTCCAAAGAACCAAAAGTATCTCGAGAAGAACAAAGCTGAAGATACCACACTTCCTGATTTCAAACTATACTATAAACCCATAGTAATAAAAGCAGTATGGTGCTAGCATGAAAATGGACACAGAGATCAATGGAATAGGATTGAAAGCCCAGAATATAGCCATACTTATATGATCTGTTAATCTACAACAAGAGAGGCAAGAATACCCAATGAGAAAAAGACAAACTCTTCAACAAATGGTGAAAATTGAACAGTTATATGAAAAAGAATTAATCTGAACAACAGTTTTACACCACACACAAAAATAAACTCAAAATGGATTCAAGACTTCAATATAAGACCTAAATTCATAAAACCCCTACAAAAATAAAACATTAAAAAAACAAAACAACAACAACAACAACAACAAAAACAGGCAATGAAGTATGCTCTTTGGCATTGATCTTAGTAATAAGCTTTGGATCTGTCCCCTCAGGAAACAAAAGCATAAACAAATAAATGGGACTACCTTGAATCAAAAAACTTTTCCATAGGGAAGAAAATCATTAACAAAGTTAAAAGTCAACCTACCAAGTGGGAGAAAACATTTTCAAACAATATATTTGCTAATGTTTAATATCAGAATTTCCTAAAGAAATCACACAACTCAATATTTAAAAAATGAGCATCGGACCTAAATAGACATTTCTAAAAGAAGACACACAGATAGCCAACAGACACATGAAAAAATACTCAACATCACTAATTATCAGAGAAATGCAAATCAAAACCGCAATGAGGTAGCACTTCATACGTTCCAGAATGACTATCATCAAAAAAGACAAAAAATAAAAAATATTGCAGAGAATGTGGAGATAAGGGAACTTTTGTGCACTGTTGATGGAAACTTTAAACTGGTATCAGTTCAGTTCCGCTGCTCAGTCGTGTCCGACTCTTTGCAACCCCATGAATCGCAGCACGCCAGCCCTCCCTGTCCATCACCAACTCCTGGAGTTCACTCAGACTCACATCCATTGAGTCAGTGATGCCATCCAGCCATCTCATCCTCAGTCGTCCCCTTCTCCTCCCGCCCCTAATCCCTCCCAGCATCAGAGTCTTTTCCAATGAGTCAACTCTTCGCATGAGGTGGCCAAAGTACTGGAGTTTCAGCTTTAGCACCATTCCCTCCAAAGAAATCCCAGGGCTGATCTCCTTCAGAATGGACTGGTTGGATCTCCTTTCAGTCCAAGGGACTCTCAAGAGTCTTCTCCAACACCACAATTCAAAAGCATCAATTCTTTGGCTTAAATTGGTATTGCCACTGTAAAAAAAAACCATATGGAGGCTCTTCAAAATATTTAAAATGGAATTACCATATGATTGTGCAATTCTGGCATTTAGTCAAAGAAGACAAAAACACCAACTCAAAAATATATATGTACTATGTACTTATATGTTCACAGCCACATTATTTATAATGGTCAAGATATGGAAGCAATCTATTTGTCTATCAATAGATAGATGAATGAATAAAAAGAAGTAGTGTGTGTCACAATGAAATATCACTTTGTCATAAAAAGGAATGAAATCATATCATTTGTGGCAACATAACAACATAGATGGTCATAGAGAGTATTAAGTGAAATAAGTCAGACAGAGAAAGATGAATACTGTGTGATGATTATATATGGAATCTAAAAAACAAAAACAAGCAAAACAAAATAGAAACAGACTTTAGATACAGAGAGAAAACTTGTTAAATAGGTAAAGGGATTAAGAATAGAAGATTCCAAATTTAAAATATATTAGTTACAGGATGCCAAAGAAACTAAATTTGAACAGTTCTATGAAGACCCATATAACTTTTTAGAACTAACACCAAAAAACAAAAACAAACAAAAAAGCATTCTTTTCATCACAGAAGACTGGAATGCAAAAGTAGGCAGCCAGGAGATACCTGGAGTAACAGGCAAGTTTGGCTTTGGAATACAAAATGAAGCAGGGCAAAGGATAACAAAGTTCTGCCAAGAGAGCATAGTGGTCATAGCAAACACACTCTCCCAACAACACAAAAGGTAACTCTATACATGGACATCACCAGATGGTTAATACTGTTATCAGATTGATTATATTCTTTGCAGCCAAAGATGGAGAAGCTCTACACAGTAAGCAAAAGCAAGAATGGGAGCTGACTGTGGCTCAGACCATTAACTTCTTATTGCCAAATTCAGGTTTAAATTGAAGAAAGTAGAGAAAACAACTAGACCATTCAGGTATGACCTAAATCAAATCCCTTAGGATTATACGGTGAAAGTGACAAATAGATTCAAGGGATTTGATCTGATAGACAGAATGCCTGAAGAACTTTGAACAGAGGTTCATAACATTGTAAAGGAGGTGGTGATCAAAATCATCCCAAAGATAAAGAAATGCAAAAAGGCAAATGGTTCTCTGAGGAGGCCTTACAAATACCTGACAAAAGAAGAGAAGCAAAGGGCAAAGGGAGAAAAGGAAAGATATACCCATGTGAAAGTGGAGTTCCAAAGAAGAACAAAAAGAGATAAGAAAGCCTTCTTCAGTGATCAACACAATGTAATAGAGTAAAACATTAGAAAAGTAAAGACTAAAGATCTCTTCAAGAAAATTAGAGATAGCAATAGAATGCTTCATGCAAAGATGGGCACAATAAAGGACACAAATTGTTTGTGAAGCTGAAAATTTTAAGAAGAGGTGGCAAGAATACGGAGAAGAACTATACAGAAAAGATCTTCATGAGCCAGATAACCGCAATGATGTGATCACTCACGTAGACCAGATATCCTGGAGTGTGAAGTCAAGTAGGCCTCAGGAAGCATCACTATGAACAAAGCTAGTGGAAGTGCTGGAATTCCAGCTGAGCTATTTCAAATCGTAAAAGATGATGCTGTAAAGTGCTTCACTCAAAATGTTGGCAAATTTGGAAAACTCAGCAGTGGCCAGAGGACTGGAGGTCTGTTTTCACTCCAATTTCGAAGAAAAGCAATGCCAAAGAATGTTCAAACTACTACACAACTGGACTCATCTCACACACTAGACAAGTAATGCTCAAATTTCTCCAAGTGAGGCTTCAACAGCACATAAACTGAGAACTTCCAGATATTCAAGCAGGATTTAGAAAAGGCAGAGGAACCTGAGATCAAATTGCCAACCTCTGTTGGATCATAGAAAAGGCAAGAGAATTCCAGAAAAATATCTACTTCTGCTTCGTTGACTAGGCTAAAGCCTTTGGCTGTGTGGATCAAAACAACCTATAGAAAACTCTTAAAGTAATAGGAATACCAGACCAGTTTATCCCCTCTCCCCCGAGAAATCTGTATGCAGGTCAAGAAGCAACAGTTAGAACTGGACATGAAACAACCGACTGCTTTCAAATTGGGAAAGGAGTATGTCAAGGCTGTATATTGTCACCCTGCTTATTTAACTTATATGCAGTGTACATCATGAGAAATGCCATACTGGATGTAGCACAAGCTGGAATCAAGATTCCAGGGAGAAATATCAATAAGCTCAGATATGCAGATGAAATCACCCTTATGGCAGAAAGTGAAGGGGAACTAAAGAGCCTATTGATGAAAGTGAAAGAGAAGAGTGAAAAAGCTGGCATAAAACTCAACGTTCAAACAATAAAGGTCATGGCATTCGGTCCCATCACTTTATGGCAAATAGATGGGGAAACAATGGAAACGGTGACAGGCTTTCTTTTGGGGGCTCCAAATTCACTTATGTTGGTGACTGCAGCCATGAAATTAAAAGATGCTTGCTCCTTGGAAGAAAAGCTATGACCAACCTAGACAGCATATTAAAAAGTAGAGCCATTACTTTGCCAACAAAGGTCTGTCTGTCCAAAACTATGGTTTTTCCAGTAGTCAGGCATGGATGTGATAATTGGACCTTCAAGAAGGCCAAACACTAAAGAATTGATGTTTTTGAACTGTGGTGTTGGAGAAGACCCTTGAGAGTCCCTTGGACTGCAAGGAGATCAAACCAGTCAATTGTGAAGCAAATCAATCCTGAATATTCATTGGAAGGACTGATGCTAAATTGAAGCTCCAACACTTTGGCCACCTGATGGGAGGAGCCAACTTATTACAAAAGTCTCCAGTGCTGGGAAAGATAGAAGGCAGGAGAAGGGGACAACAGGGGATGAGATGGTTGTATGGCATCACTGACTCAATAGACATGACTTTGAGCAAGCTCCAGGGAGATAGTGAAGGACAGGAAAGCCTGGCATCCTGCAATCCATGTTTCAAAGAGTCAGACATGAGTGAGCAACTGAATAAGTCACAGGATATAATAAATAGCATAAGGAATAATACTGTAACTTTTTATGGTAACAGATGGTTACTGGACTGTACTTTACAAAAGGGTGATTACTTTGTAATGTATTTGACTGTTGAATCACTATGTTGTACAATGAAACTAATGTAATATTGTTCATCAGTATTTTAATTTTCATGTCAGCTCAGTTGTGTCTGACTCTTTGCAACACCATGGATTGTAGCTGCAAGGCTCCTCTGTCCCTGGGATTTCCCAGGCAAGAATACTGGAGTGTGTTGCTATTTCCTTCTGCAGGGGATCTTATCCATCCAGGGATTGAACCCAGGTCTCCCACATTGCAGCAGATCCTTTACCATCTTTGCCACCAGGGAAGCACCGTTCATCAATATCTTTTAGTAAAAGATAAAGAGTAAAACTCAACATTGAGAAGAGAACAATGGATTTCTTAAGAAATTCCAAAAGATTCGATCAGACACATCATGAAAAGCATATACAGTGGTCAAATAATCCCATCAAAAGATGTTTAAAATCATTGAAAGTGAAAAAGAAAGTGTTAGTGGCTCAGTTGTGTCCAACTCTTTGCGATCCTAGTGACTGTAGCCTGCCAGGATCCTCACTCTGTTGACTTCTCTAGGAAAGAATACTGCAGTGGGTTGCCACTCCCTTCTCCAGGGGATCTTCCCAACTCAGGGATAGAACCTTGGTGTCCCACACTGCAGGAAGCTTCTTTACCCTCTGGGTCACCAAAGCAGCCCCCAAATCACTGGTCATTAGTAAAATGCAAATTAAATCACAATCAAATATCACTATATACCTATTGAAATGGATGAAATATATAAAAAATACTATGTATAGAAAAAGTAGGAAAAACATACAGGAACTAAAATATTCATATATTCTGGTAGGAACGTAAAATGCTACAGCCACTCTGAAAACTGGAAATTTCTTGTAAGTTTATCATACTTTATCAAGTGACCTATGAAACTGACTCCTAGAGAAATGAAAACTTACATTCACACAAAAGTCTAAGCACAAATGCTTATAGTAACATCACCAAAAGCTACAAATAACCCACTGTCCTTCCATAGGTGAACTGATAAACAAACTGTGGTTTTGACCATACAGTGGATGCTCAGCGATAGAAAGCAAGGAGCTCCTGATCCATGCAACAGCATGGATGATCTTAAAAGCAGGTAAGTTAAGGAATCCACATTCAAATGTGACATGTTGTAAGATGTCATGCATATGACATTCTGAAAAAGATAAAAGAATTATGACAGAGAACAGAAAGTAGTTTCTAGCAATATGGTAAGCAGTGAAGTTGACTGCAAGGCACAACATGAGATTTTTTGTGATGAGGGAATTGTTTTGTTCCCTGTGGTGCATCTATGATTCAGTATATTTCTCAAAACCTACAGAAATGTACACTTGTACTGTATCTAAATTAAAGAAAGTGAAAGTGAAATTTGCTCAGTTGTGTCCAACTTTTTGTGACCCCATGGAATTCTCCAGGCCAGAATACTGACTTGGGTATCGTTTCCCTTCTCCAGGGGATCTTCCCAACACAGGGATCAAACCCTGGTCTCCTGCATTGCAGTCAGATTCTTAACCAGCTGAGCCACAAGGGGAGACTGAGAATAATGGAGTGCGTAAATTAAAGATTGTTAATTTAGATTGTTAATATAGATTGTTATCTAAATCTTTTAAATTTAAAAACTATATACATAGTACTATCCTTCCTGAAGTGCGAACTTAGAAACTTTATAATAATCTATTGATTATATACAATATTTTGTAGTTTAAAATTCCTTTATGTTTCATAAAATCCTATAAATTGTATATCTCCATTTGTAATTGTTATAAAGACTAGGGAAATATTATATATTAACACTTATGTGTGGAATCTAGAGAGATGGTACCGATGACCCTATGTGCAGGGCAGCAAAGGACACACAGACATGAAAGACAGACTTTTGGATACAGTGGAGGGAGGAGAGAGCGGGATGATTTGACAGAGTAGCATTGAAACATGTACATTACCGTGTGTACAATGGATAGTTAGTGGGAATTTGCTGTGTGACCCAGGGAACCCAAAGTCAATACTCTGTGACAACCTAGAGGGGGTGGGATGGAGGTGGAGGTGGGAGGGAGGTTCAAGAGGGAGGGGGGCATATATATACCTATGGCTGATTCATGCTGATGTGTGACAGAAACCATCCCACTATTGTAAAGTAATTATCCTCCAACTGAAAACAAAATTTAAAAAAGACTAGAAAGCTCACACTGACATAAAGATAAATGTTTAATAGCTATATATGGACAAAAATAAAAAATAATGAGGTAAATTATATTACTAATGGATAATCTCTGGGATATATATGTGAAATAGCAATCGGAAAAAGATGACTCTATTTATGAATAAATTATATATTTATATGTAATATATACTTTTCTAATAGCTCAGTTGGTAAAGAATCTGCCTGTAATGCAGGAGACCCCAGTTCAATTCCTGGGTTGGGAAGATCCCTGGAGAAGGGATAGGCTACCCACTCCAGTATTCTTGGGCTTCCCTTGTGGCTCAGCAGGTAAAGAATCCACCTGAAATGCAGGAGACATGGGTTTGATCCAGGTTGGGAACAACGGCTGGAGAAGGGAGAGGTTACTCATTCATTCTGTAGCCTGGAGAATTCTATGGGCTATATAGTACGTGGGGTCTCAATGATTCAGACACAAGTGAGCGACTTTCACTTTTTCTCTTCTTTAAAAAGCCCAAGAACAATGCATACTAAATAATTTACAACAGTTCCCAAAAGGGAGGAAAAGATTTGAGCAGGCTTAGGTAAACATCAAAATCAGATTGATTATATTCTATGCAGACAAAGATGGAGAAGCTCTATATAGTCAACAAAAATAAGACCAGGAGCTGACTGTGGCTCAGATCATGAACTCCTTATTACCAAATTCAGACTCAAATTGAAGAAAGTAAGAAAAACCACTAGACCATTCAGGTATGACTTAAATCAAATCCCTTATGATTGCACAGTGGAAGTGAGAAATAGATTTAAAGGACTAGATCTGATAGATAGAGTGCATGATGAACTATAGAATGAGGTTCGTGACATTGTACAGGAGACAGGGATCAAGACCATCCTCATGGAAAAGAAATGCAAAAAAGTAAAATGGCTGTCTGGGGAGGCCTTACAGATACCCGTGTAAAGAAGAGAGGTGAAAAGCAGAGGTGAAAAGCAAAGGTGAAAAGGAAAGATATAAGCATCTGAATGCAGAGTTCCAAAGAATAGCAAGAAGAGATAAGAAAGCCTTCTTCAGCAATCAATGCAAAGAAATAGAGGAAAAGAACAGAATGGGAAAGACTAGAGATCTCTTCAAGAAAATTAGAGATACCAAGGGAACATTTCATGACAAGATGGGCTCAATAAAGGACAGAAATTGTCTGGACCTAACAGAAGCAAAAGATATTAAGATGAGGTGGCAAGAATACACGGAAGAACTGTACAAAAAAGATCTTCATGACCCAGATAATCATGATGATGTGATTACTCATCTAGTGCCAGACATCTTGGAATGTGAAGTCAAGTGGGCCTTAGAAAGCATCACTATGAACAAAGCTAGTGGAGGTGATGGCATTCCAGTGGAGCTGTTTCAAATTCTGAAAGATGATGCAGTGAAAGTGCTGCACTCAATATGCCAGTAAATTTGGAAAACTCAGCAGTGGCCACAGGACTGGAAAAGGTCAGTTTTCATTCCAATCCCAAAGAAAGGCAATGCCAAAGAATACTCAAACCACCGCACAATTGCACTCATCTCACATGCTAGTAAAGTAATGCTCAAAATTCTCCAAGCCAGTCCTCAGCAATATGTGAACCGTGGACTCCCTGATGTTCAAGCTGGTTTTAGAAAAGGCAGAGGAACCAGAGATGAAACTGCCAGCATCCGCTGGATCATGGAAAAAGCAAGAGAGTTCCAGAAAAACATCTATTTCTGCTTTCTTGACTATGCCAAAGCCTTTGACTATGTGGATCACAATAAACTGTGGAAAATTTGGAGAGATGGGAATACAAGACCACCTAACCTGCCTGTTGAGAAATCTGTATGCAGATCAGGAAGCAACAGTTAGAACTGGACATGGAACAACAGACTGGTTCCAAATAGGAAAAGAAGTACGTCAAGGCTGTATATTGTCACCTTGCTTATTTAACTTATATGCAGAGTACATCATGAGAAACGCTGGACTGGAAGAAACACAAGCTGGAATCAAGATTGCCGGGAGAAATATCAATAACCTCAGATATGCAGATGACACCACCCTTATGGCAGAAAGTGAAGAAGAACTAAAAAGCCTCTTGATGAAAGTGAAAGAGGAGAGTGAAAAAGTTTGCTTAAAGCTCAACATTCAAAAAACGAAGATCATGGCATCCGATCCCATCACTTCATGGGAAATAGATGGGGAAACAGTGGAAACAGTGTCAGACTATTTTTTTAGGGGCTCCAAAATCACTGCAGATGGTGACTGCAGCCATGAAATTAAAAGCCGCTTAGTCCTTAGAAGAAAAGTTATGACCAACCTAGATAACATATTCAAAAGCAGAGACATTACTCTGCCGACTAAGGTCTGTCTAGTCAAGGCTGTGGTTTTTCCTGTGGTCATGTATAGATGTGAGAGTTGGACTGTGAAGAAAGCTGAGTGCCTAAGAATTGATGCTTTAGAACTGTGGTGTTGGAGAAGACTCTTGAGAGTCGCTTGGACTGCAAGGAGATCCAACCAGTCCATTCTGAAAGAGATCAACCCTGGGATTTCTTTGGAAGGAATGATGGTAAAGCTGAAACTCTAGTACTTTGGCTACCTCATGGGAAGAGTTGACTTATTGGAAAAGACTCTAATTCTGGGAGGGATTGGGGGCAGGAGAAGGGGACGACCAAGGATGAGATGGCTGGATGGCATCACGGACTCGATAGACATGAGTCTGGGTGAACTCCGGGAGATAGTGATGAACAGGGAGGCCTGGCATGCTGCTATTCATGGGGTTGCAGAGTTGGACACGACTGAGTGACTGAACTGAACTGAACTAAACTGAACTGGGTATAACTAAGTACAGTTCAGTCACTCAGTTGTGTCAGACTATTTACAACCTCATGGACTGCAGCACGCCAGGCTTCCTGGTCCATCATCAACTCCCAGAGGTTGTTCAAACTCATGTCCATCCAGTCAGTGATGTCAGCCAACCATCTCATCCTCTATCATCCCCTTCTCCTCCTGCTCTCAGTCTTCCCCAGGATCAGGGTCTTTTCAGATGAGTCAGTTCTTTGAATCAGGTGGCCAAAGTATTGGAGCTTCAGTTTCAGTATCAATCCTTCCAATGAACACTGAGGACTGATCTCCTTTAGAATAGACTGGTTGGATCTCCTTGCAGTCCAAGGGACTCTCAAAAGTTTTCTCCAACAGCACAGCTCAAAAGCATCAATTCTTCAGTGCTCAGTTTTCTTTACAGTCCAACTCTCACATCCATACATGACCACTGTATAAACCATAGCTTTGACCAGATGCACCTTTGTTGGCAAAGTACTATCTCTGTTTTTCAATATGCTATCTAGGTTGGTTATACCTTTTCTTCCAAGTGTCTTTTAGTTTCATGGTTGCGGTCACCATCTGCAGTGATTTTGGAGACCAAGAATATAAAGTTTGTCCCTGTTTCCACTGTTGCCAAACAATTTGCCATGAAGTGATGGGACTGGATGCCATGATATTTGTTTTCTGAATGTTGAGTTTTTAGCTAATTTTTTCACTCTTCTTTTCCACTTTCATCAAGAGGATCTTTAGTTCTTCTTTGCTTTCTGCAATAACAGTGGTGTCATCTACGTATCTGAGGTAATAGATGTTTCTGGCAATCTAGATTCCAGCTAGTGCTTCATCCAGCCCTACATTTCACATGATCCACTCTGCATATAAGTTAAATAAACAGGGTGACAATACGCAGCCTTGACATACTCCTTTTGTAGTTTGGAACCAGTCCGTTGCTCCATGTCTGGTTCTAGCTGTTGCTTCTTTACTTGCATACAGATTTCTCAGGAGTCTGTTAAACCCATCTCTTTAATAATTTTCCACAGTTTGTTGTGATCCACACAGTCAAAGGCTTTGGTGTAGTCAATAAAGCAAGTATAGATGTTTTTTCTAGAACTCTCTTGCTTTTTCTGTGATCCAACAGAGGATGGCAATTTGATCATCTTGGGTTACTCTGCCTTTTCTAAGTCCATCTTGAACATCTGGAAGTTCTCAGATTGCGTACTATTGAAGCATCACTTGGAAAATTTTGAGCATTACTTTGCTAATGTGTGAGATGAGTGCAATTGTGTGGTAGTTTGAACTTTATTTGGCATTGCCTTTCTTTGATATTGGAATGAAACTGATCTTTTCCAGTCCTAAGGCCACTGCTGAGTTTTCTAAATTTGCTAACATACTGAGTGTAGCACTTCACAGCATCATCTTTTAGAATTTGAAATAGCTAACTATCACCTCCACTAGCTTTGTTCATAGTGGTGCTTCCTGAGGCCTTCTTGACTTTGCACTCCAGGATGTCTGGCTTTTAATGAAGACCTTTTCTGTATAGTTCTCTGTTTTATTGCCAGCTCTTCTTAAAATCTTCTGCTTCTGTTAGGTCCATAATGTCTGTGTCCTTTATTTTGCCCATCTTTGCGTGAAATATTCCCTTGGTAGCTCTAATTTTCTTGAAGAGATCTCTAGTCTTCCCTTCTAAAGTTTAACTCTTTCTTTGCATTGATCACTGAGAAAAACTTTCTTATCTCTCCTTGCTATTATTTGGATCTCTGCATTCAGGTGGATATGTCTTACCTTTTCTCCTTTGGTTTTTGTTTTTCTTCTTTTCTCAGCTATTTGTAAGGCCTCCTCAGAGAACTATTTTGTCTTTTTGCATGTTTTTCTTGGGGATGGTCTTGATCACTGTCTCCTTTACAATGTCATGAACCTCTGTCCATAGTTCTCAGACACTCTATCAGATCTAATCCCTCAAATCTGTTTATCACTTCCACTGTATAATAGTAAGGGATTTGATTTAGGTCACATCTGAAAAGTGTAGTGATTTTCTCTACTTTCTTAATTTGAGTCTGAATTTTGCAATAAGGAGTTCATGATCTGAGCCACAATCAGCTCCCAGTTTTGTTTTTGCTACCTGTATAGAGCTTCTTCATCTTCAGCTGCAAAGAATATAATCAATTTGATTTCCATATAGACCATGTGGTGATGTCCATCTGTAAAGTCCTCTCGTGTTGTTCAAAGTGGTGTTTGCTATGACCAGTGAGTTCTCTTGGCAAAACTCTGTTAGCTTTTGCCCTGCTGTATTTTGTACTACAAGGCCAAACTTGTCTGTTCAGTTCAGTTCAGCTGCTCAGTCATGTCTGACCCTTTGCAACCCCATGGACTGTAGCATGCCAGATTCCCTGCCCATCACCAACTCCTGGAGCTTGCTCATACTCATATCCATTGAGTTGTTTATGCCATCCAACGATCTCATCCTCTGTCATCTCCTTCTCCTGCCTTCAGTCTTGCCCAGCATCAAGATCTTCTCCAGTGAGTCAGTTCTTCACATCAGGTAGCCAAGTATTGCAGTTTCAGCTTCAGCATCAGTTCTTCCAATGAATATTCAGGATTTATTTTCTTTCGGATTGACTAGTTGAATCTCCTTGCAGTCCAAGGGACTCTTGAGAATGTTCTCCAACACCGCACTTCAAAAGCATCAATTCTTTGGTGCTCAGCTTTATTTATAGTCCAACTCTCACATCCACACATGACTACTGGAAAAACCATACCTTTGACTAGATAGACCTTTGTTGTCAAAGTAATATCTCTGCTTTTAAAATGTTATTTAGATTGGTCATAGCGTTTATACCAAGGAGCTGGCATCTTTTGATTTTATGGCCTCAGTCACCATCTTCAATGATTTTGGAGCCCCCAAAATAAATCTGTCACTGTTTCCATTGTTTCCCCATCTATTTGTCATGAAGTGATGGGACCAGATGCCATGACCCTAGTTTCTGAATGTTGAGTTTTAAGCCGGGTTTTTCACTCTCCTCTTTCAAATTTCATCAAGAGGCTCTTTATTTCCTCTTCACTTTCTGCCATAAGGGTGATGTTATCTGCATATCTGAGGTTATTGATATTTCTCCCAGTAATCTTGATTTCAGCTTATGGTTCTTCCAGCTCAGCGTTTTGCATGATGTACTCTGCATGTAATTTTAAACAAGCAAAGTGACAATATACACTCTTGATGTACTCCCTTCCCAATTTGGAATCAATCTGTTGTTCCATGTCCAGTTCTAACTGTTGATTCCTGACCTGAATACCGATTTCTCAGAAAGCAGGTAGGGTGATCTGTTGTTCTTGTCTCTTTAAGAATTTTGCAGTTTGTTGTGATCCACACAGTTGAAAGCTTTGGTGTAGTCAATAAAGCCAAAGTAGATGTTTTTCTGGAACTTTCGCTTTTTTGATGATCCAATGGATGCTGGCAATTTGATCTCTGGTTCCTCTGCCTTTTCTAAATCCAGCTTGAACATCTGGAAGTTCATGGTTCACACACTGTTGAAGCCTGACTTGGAGAATTTTGAGCATTACTTTGCTAGTCTGTGAGATGTGTGCCTTTGTGCAGTAGTTTGAATTTTCTTTGGCATTGCTTTTCTTTGGGATTTGAATGGAAATTGACCTTTTCTAGTCCCGTGGCCTCTGCTGAGTTTTCCAAATTTGCCAACATATTGAGTGCAGCACTTTCACAGCATCATCTTAGGATCTGAAATAGCTAAACTGGAATTCCATCACCGTCACTAGTTTTGTTCATAGTGATGCTTCCTAAGGCCTACTTGACTTCACATTCCAGGATATCTGGCTCTAGGTGAGAGATCAAACCATCCTGGTTATATGGGTAATGAAGATATTTTTTGTATATTTCTTCTGTGGAGAAACTTTCTTGTTATTCCAGTTATCTCTTGACTTCCTACTTTTGCATGCCAATCCCTTATGATGCAAATAAAATCTTTTTTTTTTCTGTTAGTTCTAAACGGTCTTGTAAATTATCATAGAACGGTTCAACTTCAGCTTCTTTGGCGTTAGTATTTGAGCCTAGACTTGCGCTACTGTAGTGATGAATGGTTTGCCTTGGAAATAAGGAGAGATAATTCTGTCGTTTTTGATACTGCACCCAAGTACTTCAGTTTGGACTGTTTTTTTGACTATGAGGGATACTCCTTTTCTTCCAAAGATTCTTGCCCACAGTAGTAGATACAATGGTCATCTGAATTAAGTTAATCCATTCTGGTCTATTTTAGTTCACTGATTCCTAAAATATTGAAATCATTCTTGTCATCTCCTGTTTGACCCCTTCCAGTTTATCTTGATTCATGGATCCAAAATTACAGCAGCACATGTACTAAAAATAATTACAGATTCCTATGCAATATTGTTCTTTACAGCATTTGACTTTACTTCCATCACCAGTCACATCCACAGCTGGGCATTGTTTTTGCTTGGCTCTGTCTCTTCATTCTTTCTGGAGTTATTTCTCCACTCTTCTCCAGTAGCATGTTGGACACCTACCAACCTGGGGAGTTCATCTTTCAGTGTCATATCTTTTTGCCTTTTCATACTGTTCTTGAGGTTCTCAAGGCAAGAATTCTGGTTTGCCTTTTCCTTCTCCAGTGGACATTTTGTCAGAACTCTCCACCATGACCCGTTTGTCTTGAGTGGCCCTACACTGCATGGCTCATAGTTTCATTGAGTTAGACAAGGCTGTGATCCATGTGATCAGTTTGTTTAGTTTTCTGGGATTGTGGTTTTCAGTCTGTCTGTCTGTCCTCTGATGGACAAGGATAAGGGGCATATGGAAGCTTCCTGATGAGAGAAACTGACTGTGGAGGAATCTGGGTCTTGTTCTGATGGGTGGGCCATGCTCAATAAAACTTTAATCCAATTATCTGTTGATGGACTGGGACTGTGCTCCTTACCTGTTGTTTGCTCTGAGGACAAACGGTGGTAGGCTAATAAAGGTAATGTTGATTTCCTGCACTTGAAATTATTTGTTTCATATATTTCCTATTTTTAACACAATCAGAATATATGTATTGCCGTATTTATTTCAGACATAAAAGAGAAATTGAATAAAATAAATTAATAGAAAATCTTAGGCTAATGAAGAATGCTTTCTACAATTTTTATTACACCTTCAGGATGTGGGACAGAAAAAAAAATGGAACTCAGTACTGCTGCATCAAATAAAGATTACAAGATATAGCCACTTACTAATAACAAAGGGAAATTGCCTCCTCTCACTTTGATGTCTGAGGTCTTTGGGCCCTATGTTCTCCTCTTGACTCTGAACTTCCCTGACCTTTGGTGGTGTGAGCATCTCTGTGAGTCAGATTTTAATGATGGAGGAATTTATTTTTGCCAGAAAGCAGATTCTCCAAGATAATTCTAGTTGTTTGAAGATAGATTGTTGGGAATAGTCTTTCAAAACAAAATCTCTTTTTAAGGAGTTTTGGTTAGAAAAGTATCTAGGGAGAAAAATCAGAATAAATGTATATTTATTATTTATTACATATTCAGCAAAGTTTCAGGGTACGTAATTTTAGAAGGCTTATTTTTCATGAGTTGACCAGCCTGTGAACTCTCATAATAGGGTAATCAACTTCCCTCTTTACCCGAGACTTAGGAATATCCCAGGATACAGGACTTTTGGTGAAAAATAAAAAGTTCCCAGTAAATTGGGAAAAGTTGCCTATCACACAGGGAAGGACTAAGATTAAGTGTTTCAAAAATTAATTCAGTAAGTACTTTCAATAAATTATTGCACACTAGGGATTATAACATAGAACAAAATATACACAAATACAGTTCCAGTGGAGCTGTTTCAAATCCTGGAGGATGATGCTGTGAAAGTGCTGCACTCAATATGCTGGCAAATTTGGAAAACTCAGCAGTGGCCACAGGACTGGAAAAGGTCAGTTTTCATTCCAACCCCAAAGAAAGGCAATGCTAAAGAATGCTCAAACTACTGCACAATTGCACTCATCTCACATGCTAGTAAAGTAATGCTCAAAATTCTGCAAGTCAGGCTTCAACAGTATGTGAACCATGAACTTCCAGATGTTCAAGCTGGATTTAGAAAAGGCAGAAGAACCAGAGATCAAATTGCCAACATCCACTGGATCATTGAAAAAGCAAGAAAGTGCCAGAACAACATCTATTTCTGCTTTATTAACTACCCCAAAGCCTGACTGTGTGGACCACAACGAACTTTCGAAAATTTTTCAAGAGATGGGAATACCAGACCATCTGACCTCCCTCTTGAGAAATCTGTATGCAGGTCAGGAAGCAACAGTTAGAACTGGACATGGAACAACAGACTGGTTCCAAATAGGAAAAGGAGTACGTCAAGGCTGTATATTGTCACCCTGCTTATTTAATTTATATGCAGAGTACATCATGAGAAATGCTGGGCTGGAGGAAGCACAAGCTGGAATCAAGATTGCGGGGAAAAATATCAATAACTTCAGATATGCAGATGACACCATCCTTACGGCAGAAATTGAAGAGCAAAAGAGCCTTTTGATGAAAGTGAAAGAAGAGTGATAAAGTTGGCTTAAAGCTCAACATCCAGAAAACTAAGATCATTGCATCTGGCTCCATCACTTCATGGCAAATAGATGGAAAAGCAGTGGAAACAGTGGCTGACTTAATTTTTTTCGGCTCCAAAATCACTGTAGATGGTGACTAGAGCCATGAAATTAAAAGACACTTACTCCTTGGAAGGAAAGTTATGACCAACCTAGATAGTATATTAAAAAGCAGAGGCATTACTTTCCCAACAAAGGTCCGTCTAGTCAAGGCTATGGTTTTTTCAGTGGTCATGTATGGATGTGAGAGTTGGACTATAAAGAAAGCTGAGTGCTGAAGAATTGATGCTTTTGAACTGTGGTGTTGAAGAAGACTCTTGAGAACCCCTTGGACTGCAAGAAGATCCAACCAGTCAATCTGAAAAGAAATCAGTCTTGAATATTAATTGAAAGGACTGACGCTGAAATCGAAACTCCAATATTTTGGCCACATGATGCGAAGAACTTATTCATTAGAAAAGATCCTGATGCTGGGAAAGATTGAAGGTAGGAGAAGAAGGGGACGACTGCAGATGACATGGTCAGATGATGTCACTGACTCAATGGACATGAGTTTGACTAAACTCTGGGAGTTGGTGATGGACAGGGAGGCCTGGTGTGCTGTAGTCCATGGGGTCGCAAATAGTCGGACAAGACTGAACGACTGAACTGAGCTAATACAGTTCCTGCCTTCGTAGCATTTAAAGTCTTTACTTGAAAGAATAAAAGAGTATTACCGATAAAGCCACACTGGTCACTCAAAGAGAGAGATCTACAATATCTGTGAAAGATTTTTGTGGAAGAGAAAAATTAAGCAGATTCTGAGATTTTTCACGAGCTCAGTTTCTTACATATAGTGGATCCTCAACAGATGTTTGTTGAAATAAACTAACATGTATCTTGGAGCAAACTTTTCATTCACTGATGGAAACTAAAGAGTAGCAAAAAGTCAAGCCTTGTGGATTGGAGTCTGGCTTCTGTTTTGGGCAGACAACTCAAATGTTGCTGTAGTTACATGCTCATTCTCTGAAGTCCTGTCCACTGACTCTCCAACTCAGGATACAGAATTTTATTTGTTCTTTTACTTAGAGATATAGCATTCTGGATAACTGATTCAAAATATTTTACATTTTGCTATATAGCTATTAGGTAGGTTGAATATTCATGCACAATAAGCATGGCTATCTCTTTCTGAAATGAAAGCAGCTGTGTAAGCTAATTAACAACCAGAAAGGTTTCAGGAGATTGGAGAATGATATCTTGGTGCCCTTAGTGGACAGTTTTCATCCAGTTGTGGTAGTTTCGTGATTCACTCTTTGTTCTGTGTGCCAAAACTGCCAAGTGGACAGCATGCTTATGTCACTGGTCAGGATAAGCATTGTGATGCAACATTTGAAGCACAATGCTGAGACCTGGACAAGGCCTGAATGACAACTAAACTTTTATATCAACTGGCTGTCTGACTTGAAAGAAGTCACTTAACTTTTCTGGCCATGGTTTCTTTATTTCTAAGATGCAAGTTTGAACAAAACCATTTATAAGGACACTTCTGGCAATAATAATCTGGATTTTCACTCTTTTTATGGGGGACACATGCTTACCATCACTTCATCATTAAAATACCATGTGTTCTCAAATTTAATATACTTTATGACATGTCACAGCATAATTTATGCTAATATACTTTACAATATGGTTTCCCTGGTAGTTCAATGAAAAGAATTCTTCTACCAGTGCAGGAGACATGGGTTCAATCCCTGGGTTGGAAAGAACCACTGGAGAAGGAAATAGCAACCCACTCCAGTATTCTTGCCTGGAAAACCCATGGTGAGAGGAGCCTGGTGGACTATAGCCCATGAGGTCACAAAAGAGACACAACTTAGTGACCAAACAGCACTTTGTGATAGTGAATTCTTAATGGCATGTTTGGAAATATTTTAATCTCATCAGTCATGTGCCTCGTGTTAGACTGTAGGCAGTGAAGCAGGAAAAGCAGAATGAAGATGAGAATGTTGATCCCAAAAGGCAATTGTTAGGAAGCTACGTAAACTGATTTCAGAGTAGTACATTGGTGGGAATGAAGGACAAAGATCTATCTCAAATATCTGCCATTGGTTAAAGTTCTGTTCTACAGGGCATAGGGCCCCTTGTTTTTCTGTTATTATGTGTGTGATCCCACTGCACCACACTCCGTGGAGGAAATGAGAGGTACATTGCACCTGCACCAGCATGAGGCATGCTGATTGGAGGTTGCCTTGGGACCTATTAAGAGCTGGTCACTGTAACTGCAGCTGGACCAAGGACAGGGCAGGAGAGGACTAGAAGGATCAAAGTGATACTTAACAGGTTGCTGATTCATCTTTTTTCCGGGAGCTAGATGAGATGCTCATTTTAATCTTCAGGCTCTTCCCAGCATTATGAGTTGGAATGAAGCAATCACATCTATCCATTAGACTCATATATGAAAATTCACCACCACGGAATCAGAGAGATCTGAATTTGGTCTATATTTCATTAGTTACTAGCTTTTGGACCATGGACAAGTCACTTAGATCTATACAAATGTTACGGAAAGGTAGAGGAGAAATCTTTGGATTTGTGTAACTAGCTCATTCCTCTGACAAACTAAAATGTAAACTGTAAATTCCTAATTCCATAAATGATGGGGCGGGGGGTTAATTTGTGCCAGTATTCAGTATACATAAGAAATAAAGTTAAAGTCACGTAGACTGCTGAGCGAATCTACATGGTGTAAGAGTTTCCCTGGTTTGTCTAATAGATGAGCCAAGGGGATAAGCCTAAAAGCTGTCCTGATTGATGTGTCCTTTGTGAGCAGTAAGGGGTTTAACCACAAGGTCATGATGAATCATCCTAAGGAAGATAGTATATTGACTCTAGAGAGTTGTCAGCATGATGTTGCAATGAGTAGAGACTTTTGCTGTGTTTTCACTGAAGCTCAATAATTTCTTCTTGTCTTTTCCCTGTGTCCTTTGCTTGGAGGGGCTTCCCAGGTGGCACTGGTGGTACAGAACCTGCCTGCCAATGCAGGAGACGTCAGAAAAATGGGTTCAGTCCCTGGGTCAGAAAGATCCTCTGGGGGAGAAAATGGCAACCCACTCCAGTATTCTCGTCTGAAAAATCCCAAGGGCTGAGGACCCCGGCAGGCTATAGTTCATATGGTTGCAAAGAGTCACACACGGCTGAAGCAACTTAGCACATTGCTCAGAGGAGCTAGCCAGCCTGGTGTCATTTACTCTCAGGCAGGAGTAGGTTCACTACCAGTCCGATGCTTACCTCCTCCCACCAGTGTTGTGTGTTTACACTGTGATGAGCCAAATGCTGTATTACTTGATTACTGATCCGAAGCCAGGGAAGCATGTGGTTTGGAAAAAGCCATGTCTTGGGCTTCCCTTGTGGCTCAGCTGGTAAAGAATCCTCCTGCAATGCAGGAGACCTGGGTTCGATCCCTGGGTTGGGAAGATCCCCTGGAGAAGGGAAAGTCTATCCATTCCAGTATTCTGGACTAGAGAATTCCATGGACTGTATAGTCCATGGGGTCACAAAGAGTCAGACACAACTGAGTGACTTTCACTTCACCTGGCAAAAAGAAAGCAGGAACTGAGATGAAAGCAAACGGCATGCCCTATCCTTAAATCTTTCACTTAACACTTGTAATGTATTTGTAGTATATATGCTTCAAAGTAGGAAGCATCAACTTATATAATAATGCTTGTGAATCAGAAATCACATATTAATCCTAAACTTCTGTCACTGGTGAGGATTCAGGTGTTTCTGGCAACTGATAGGGTGGTCCAACAGGTGTCAGTTTACATAAGGAGTTTGCTGAGAGAGAACCATTGCTTAACTAAACCTCTCTTGGAGGTCAATAAAAATAAGCCTCCAGTATTTTATAAACTGGAGTAGAAACTGTTATACAGCGTTGCAACCAGAGGATTCCAGTGGAAGAAGCAGTGTGCAGTAGCAAGCAGCAGGAGTACGGAGGTTTCAGAAGTGCCCAGTACCTATCCTATTACCCTCAGGTTGTTCAGATGCATATAGTGGAGCACCAGCGACTGCATGGACTGTAGTCTCCAAGGCTCCTCCATCCATGGGATTTCCCAGGCAAGAATAATGGAGTGGGTTGTCATTTCCTTCTCCAGGGATCTTCCCAACCCAGGGATTGGACTTGCATCTCCCACATTGCAGGCAAACTCTACCATCAGAGCCACCAGGGAATCATGGGGTCCCAAAATGTCTGACACGACTGGGTTATTTCACTTTTACTTTCTTTCACTTTAAAATAATAGTTGTTTAAGTAAGTTCTCTGGTGGCTCAGATGGTAAAGAGTCTGCCTGCAACATGGGAGACCCTGGTTCAATCCCTAGGTTGGGAAGATCCCCTGGAGAAGGGAATGGCTACCCACTCCAGTATTCTTGCCTGGAGAATCCCATGGACTGGTGGGCTACAGTCCATGGAGTTGCAAAGAGTCAAAGACAACTGAGTGACTTACACTTTCACTTTCAAGTGAGATATAAGTTATTTTTCTATTATGTAGAGAAAGCAACAAGATAGGCAACCCAAGGCTGATAGAGTATCTCAGTGATTGTCAGGTTCCCAAGTTCCTTCTGTCAGTTTGCTTTACTAGTCCTTTTGGTGTCAAATGACCTCATGGTTCAAAATGTCTTTTGGAGGTCCAGTCATCATATTTTCATTTTAGATGAGGAACTGGGACAGGTGATAAAGAACAAATCTCAGATGTTTATCCTTCTTTTCAGAATCCTTCTGAAAGTCTTACTTCCAAAATTCTGCTGATAACCAGACGCTATCACACAACCCTGTAAAACTGGTTGGCAGGTGTCACCTATTAGCTAGGGTCAGTACAATTTGTTAAATGAAAATAATTTTGCTAATGCAGAGATTGACATGTTGACAAATGTTGTCTAAGAAAATTAAATCGCTCCAGAATTCGTACAGAATTTACAGGGGTCTTTGGAATGGGGAAAAGCTTTTATAAAATTGAGAATGCCATTTAGAAATAGCATGTGTTGTGCTCAAAGCCATCTAAAAACGTAAACATACCAGGTTTTACTGTCTTCTTTAGTGACCTGATTGGAATTAGCAAATGTTTGCTTTAATATTAACAAAATCCCTCTCTCCATTCATTATTATCAATAACTGTATATTTGTCTTATGTGATACTTGAAAAAATTAAAATGCTCTAACTTTTAAATAACTGACATAAAGTTTAGCAAGTGGTGGTTGCTACACAACAGTGTCAATCTCTTTTCAAGGCAATTTCTAGATCCCGTAATTCAGATTTTATTCAAATGTCTAACAGCTTATGTGACAACGGGGAATTTTTTTTTCTTTGGACCACATCTTTCATATTTGTGAAATAGTCATGTGAAAATATCTTTGGAAAGACTATCTACATTCACTGTATGACTGAAGTATCATTGGTGCCTTTTAAGCTCTACTGTTCACTCAGTAGATATAAAGGGGCTTAAACGAATGACCACTAGACTGTGCATTTGCGATTTAGATCACTTTGTGTGATTCCTGGGAATTCTAAAATCTGGGTCACCATGCTACTGGACTCGTGGCTTTGTGATTAGATGCTATGAAAAATAAATTCTTCCTTCAATGTCAGATCCAACTCTGTACATAATTTACTTTCTGATTTAATGTGCAAAATGTACTTACTAAAATAGTAATAATTTAGAGGGCACCATTTTGTAAAATTAAACTTTCTTTATTTAACTTCTAAAAATCCCAATTTCCTTATCTATAAAATGCCTCGTCCAAAATACCACAGCTAAAATGAGCAGAACAGGGGTTTGAATCCCATTTTATCTGATTCCAAAGTCTGTGTTGTCAACTACTATCAAAACGGCATGCTTTAAGTGTATGTTATTAAACAGATTTTTGTATTAAAGGAAAGGAGGTATTGATGTGTATTCACAATCAGGAATAAATCATTCTGACTGTTTACTGTTCTGGAGCAGAGAGAGCTTTAGAACAACATTCTAAGGATTAGAGGCAGGAGAATCACTAGTGTGTATGAATCACTCAAACTGAATTCTTTTGACACATACACACACAGGTAGCAATTATTATAATCTAATCTTTTCCTCATCTCTTGGTGAAGAATGAATTTTCAAAGCAACCAGACAATTATGGATGACTAACAAACAGCATTGGAGAAAGCAATGGCACCCCACTCCAGTACTCTTGCCTGGAAAATCCCATGGGCAGAGGAGCCTGGTAGGCTGCAGTCCGTGGGGTCGCTAAGAGTCAAACTCGACTGAGTGACTTCACTTTCACTTTTCACTTTCATGCATTGGAGAAGGAAATGGCAGCCCACTCCAGGGTTCTTGCCTGGAGAATCCCAGGGACGGGGAGCCTGGTGGGCTGCCGTCTATGGGGTCGCACAGAGTCGGACACGACTGAAGCGACTTAGCAGCAGCAGCAGCAGCAGCAGCAGCAGCAACAAACAGCATGAAAACTCACACACTCCTTTTATCAGGTTTAGGATGATGCAGCACACTATTTATGATGTTTAAATTGTGATCATATCCTTAATCCATTATTTTATTTAATTGCATAGATGAGCTTACTTATCTCTCAGTTATAGGCACTGAAATCAGGCAGGTTGTATGTGAGCAGCCAAAAATAAGATATTCTTAGACTCTATCCATTTAGCAATTTTCAGGTGAATGGTTAAGATTATGAGACCACCAGTTTATATTTTCAACTTTATGAGGAAAAATTAACTGAGCCCTAAACCTTATCTCTGCAGTTATAACCACTTGGAAAGATAGTTAACTACATATTGCCCAGGAAGTTAAAACCATAGTCCATCAAGCTATTTCATCGTCTTTGAAAGACCACTTTCTTTCCTTAGACCCTTTGCCATACCCAAATGCCAAAAACTTACCTTTCACTCATTTAATAAACATTTTTTAAATTAATGATGAGATACTAATTTATGCTAGGCATTGTGTTAAATACTGGGTAAATAAAGTCAATTAAGGAAAAAAACATAGCTTTTATCCTTAAGTAGTACCGTCTAAGAAGGGGTAATGGGTTTAGAATCCCTGGGGATTCATTCATAAATACTTGGATAGGTATTTGTATGTCAGTGGAAACTGTGAGAAAATTTTAAGTGCCTCTACATTTTTCTAGAAAATAGTTCCAAACTATTTATTAGAATGTCAAAGATAGAAGTGTGACTCTCTCAAAAGGTCAAAGAAACATTGGTCTTGTGGAGAAGGGCATGCACACACATAAAGTACAGTTTTGAAGGACTCCCCTTGGTCCAGTGGTTAAGAGTCTACGCTTCCACTGCAGGTGCTGTGGCTTAAATCATTAGTCAGGAAAGTAAGATCCCTCATGCCGCATGAGTGCAGCCAAAGTTTTTTAAACATTGATAAAGGTATGCATTTGTTCTACGGATGCAGAGAAAGGTCATATCAGTGAAACTGTGGGCAATGAAGGGCTAGATTAAAACTGAACTGAATTTTTAAGGCTGAATACCTACATGAGAGGACAGAATACAATTCTAGGAAAAACTGCGCTGGTAGGCGCAATGGCATTACACAGCACGATGCTTCTGGTCCCTGAAAATAATCTGGTGTGTCTGGATCAGAGGCTGGGGGAGTGGGTAAAAAGGCAGGGCATGAAGAAGGAGGCTTGAGTACTGAGCCCAAAGAGATGGGCAGGAGCAAATACACCCAGAGTTAGAAATTTTTCTATTATTTCACACAGCATTCAAGATAAACATTGGGTAAAAACAGTTGGATTTTAAGTTGAGAAGTCTTCCTCTTAAGACTTGCTTACTCTGTAGCAAGAAGATGGATGAGGATGAGCTGGATACAAAAAGAAACCTACTGCCCGGGTAATGAGTCCTGAACTGAAGCTGTTAGTGAGACAATAACCAGGACAGACCCAAGAAATATACTGATGATGTAGAATCCGTAGGTCTTGCTAACTTTCTGAAAGGAGGGAGGAGTGAGGTAAGGTTAGGATATTCCAATATCTCAAAGACATGCAGGGCCACTCATGCGGCAGGGAAGGAGAAGCATGTGTGAGAGAAATCATATGGTTTTGAACATATTGAGGTCAGGAGTCAATGAGATAACCACATGACCATATACAGTCAATGCACAGTTGTACAGATTTAGCATTCAAACAACAGAACAGGGGATATGTTACTAAATTGGAAGACATAAGCATATGGCGGAAGTGTGAAGAATGCTGTCACTAGAGGGCGTGCATGGCCCCATAAGAGAGAAACTCATAGGAACCCCGGTAGGAAGCATAGTATCGGTAAGAAAAGGAGGGAATTGAGAATAGAGAAAGAGAGAGGGAAGGAAAACCAGAAGGCCAATGAAGGGAAGAACAGAGAGGCTATAAGTATCAAATGTTTCAGAATGGCAAAGTTAAGATTAAGGCTGATAAGAATTACTACAACACTGGACTGCCATCCTGACTGGTGTGTACCAAGATTTCACACCTGTTTTCTGAGTAGGAAACACATCTCTAATATCTTCCTCCAGAATCTATTCCAGATTTTCCTCCCTGGACTGTATCACTTTCAATCTTAAAATTCCCACATTATGTCTACTTCACCTTTTCTAGTATATAATGTGCATTTTGTTTCCTCCACTAGGATGTAAAGTCCAAGATAAGAAAGTGAAAGTGAAAGTCACTCAGTCGTGTCCGACTCTTTGCAACCCCATGGACTATTCAATACATGGAATTCTCCAGGCCAGAAAACTGGAGTGGGTAGCCTTTCCCTTCCCCAGGGGATCTTCCCAACCCATGGATCGAGCCCAGGTCTCCCACATTGCAGGCGGATTCTTTATCAGCTGAGTCACAAGGGAAGCCCAAGAATACTGGAGTGGGTAGCCTATCCATTCTCCAGCAGATCTTCCTGACCCAGGAATCGAACCCGGGTCTGCTGAATTGCAAGTGGATTCTTTATCAACTGAACTATCAGGGAAGTCCCTAAGATGAGAGAAGCCATTTATTATTCATCATTGTATCAAAGATAAGATCCTATATAGTTCTGAGCATAAAATTGATTCTTAAAAATATTTGTATATTTGAGTTAAATTATAGCTTTTATGAATAGATACTATCTCTTCTATTTTACTAAATGCAGATGGAATAGTCTTTGCTTGAGGCACTTTGCTTCCACAATCAAATTTCCCATGACTTGTTTGCTATTAAAATTTTTGTTTTGCAATATGGCACATCCCAATTAGAATTATTAAATTTTAAAAAGATATTAACATGAAATTCACTCTAAACTTAGAAAACTTGCAGACATTTCATTTTGCTTTAGAAGAAGGTGTAGATATTTGGAAATCTAAAAATTGCGCTATAGAACTTCACAGTTCCAAAAAGTTTGTGTATCAAAATTTTAAGTGTTCCTGTCTGCTAGAAGAAGGACATTTGTAATTTACATGTGGATCTTGAGATCCTCTCATTTGTAGGGAATTTAAATTCCTCTTAGTCCTATTTACAAAATAAGCCCAGTTTGGGAAATTCCGGCTTTCACATAAAAAAACATTTAAAGTCTACCAGCAACTACTTAGATGTTAATGTATGACAAAAAGTTTGAAGTACTGACCACAGATAAATAACAAAACAAATGCAAGTCTCAAAAAACAGAATTTATGGTTTCTTTTCACTTAAAGATTCTATACAAGATCAATTTTTATTTTTTATTTTTATTATTTTTTTTTTTTTCTTTTTTTTTAAATACTTTATTCTACATTACAGTACTGTATTTGTTTTGCCAAACATTGACATGAATCAGCCACAGGTGTCCATGATCTCCCAATGCCAAAGCCCCTCCCACCTCCCACCCCATATCATCTCCCTGAATCATCCTGTGCACCAGCCCCATGCATCCTGCATCCTGCATTGAACATAGACTGGCGCTTCGTTTCTTACAAGATAGTATACATGCTTCAATGCCATTCTCCCAAATCATCCCACCCTCTCCCTCTCCCTCAGAGTCCAAAAGTCCATTCTATACCTCTGAGTCTCTTTTGTTGTCTCACATAGAAGGTCATCATTACTATCTTTCTAAATTCCATATATATGTGTCAGTATACTGTATTGGTGTTCTTCTTTCTGGCTTACTTCACTCTGTATAATTGGCTCCAGTTTCATCCATCTCATTAGAACTGAGTCACAAGATCAATTTTTAAATTTTGTTTTATTTATATTGAGTATAAGATTCCTATAGAACATTTGATAGGAGAAAAAGATTTTAACCATGTTCAATTGTTATTATACTGCAAGCCTTTAATGTGTACCTAGATACCCAGGAGGCAGTATATTCCTGAAGTCTGAGCTTAAATCCTGATTCCAGCTGTCATGGGCCTCTGAGTCAGGGTTTGTTTAGCAGAGACCCAGGAAAAGCATCAGAATCCAGGAATTTACATCTAACTCAGCTATCTGACTCAGGGCAAATTGCTTAACTTCTCTAAGTTTTTGTTTGCTGTAAAATGGAAAAAATTGTGATACTACTTATCAGATAAGATTTTTGTGACAATTAAATGAGTTACAAGGGGCTTCCCTCATAACTCAGCTGGTAAAGAATCCGCTTGCAATGTGAGAGACCCTGGTTTGATTCCTGTGTCGGGAAGATTCTTGCCTGGAGAATCCCCATGGACAAAGGAGCCTGGCGGGCTACAGTTCATGTGTTTGCAGAGTTGGACATGACTAAGTGACTAAGCACAAATGGAACAATTATATTAAGCAAATTACACATTCCAGGCTCATAGAAATACCTCAATAAATTACATACTTAAGCATCTCAAAAATTCTTTTTTTTTCCTTCTGTAAGATGGGTATGTCAATAGTAGCTGCCTCATGAGGTAACTGCAAGGAATAAATAAGTTTCTCTGTGTTAGGTGTTTTTCTACTCTCCAAAGAGTAAATTTTCTCCTTCCTCCATATAGTGCTGCTGCTGCTGCTAAGTCACTTCAGTTGTGTCCGACTCTGTGCGACCCTATAGACGGCAGCCCACCAGGTTCCCCCATCCCTAGGATTCTCCAGGCAAGAACACTGGAGTGGGTTGCCGTTTCCTTCTCCAGTGCAGGAAAGTGAAAAGTGAGAGTGAAGTCGCTCAGTTGTACCCGACTCTTAGCGACCCCATGGACTGCAGCTTACCAGGCTCCTCCGTCCATGGGATTTTCCAGGCAAGAGTACATATAATAGTCATTAGCTAATTCCACAAGTATCTATTAAGAAGGTAATGTGTGCTTCTTAATAATATGAATAATTATATATATCAATATCTCATAAATGGAATAAGTGAGGCAGCAAGAACTAGTAGAAAAAATCTCTAGTTCTAGAGACAGAAAGCAAAGATTATCTTCTTACCTTCACTATCCTTTATTTATTTTTTTAAATGAGTTTGGTTAAGTCATTTAACTTTTATGGTGGCCAACTTCTTTATCTCCTAAACTGAAGTACTAACAACTGTCCTATCTGATGTCAGGTATTGATAGGGCCCAAATAATGCATGTAAAGGTTCTGTGTCAAATGCCACATATTATTATTCATAATGATTTGTTACTGCTCCCCAGGATAAAGGAACAGAAGATAGGAAAGTCCTTAGTGCACTAAAAATTCACTTCTAAGGAGGATCAGATGAGAAATGCCCTGGCAAGAGAGTCTTATTCAGATTTCTCCTTCTTAGCTTTTACAGCTATTATTTCCAACGTCCTAAAAGTCAAAATCATCTAAACTCCAGAGAGAGTAATTCCATAGAAATTAAAGTTTAGACTTGTCGATGTTAATGTGACATGGGTAAGAAGTTCATCTGTTGCAAACAACAGTTTCTACAACAGTTTGCATACTCCTGGTAAGGACAAATAACTTACCATCCCGTGTAAGACTAAAACTTAGATGCCCAACCCAAATCTAAATATTGGTAGAAGCTGATTTAATGCCATCATGCCTACAAGGATTTGCTTCCTTTATTACTACGTGGGATTCCCGCATAGCAGTGAAGGGGGGAAGAGAATCCACCTGCAGTCCCATAGATGCAAGGAACACAGGTTCAATCCCTGGGTCAGGAAGATCCCCTGGAGGAGGAAATGGCAACCCATCCCAGTGCTCTTGCCTGGAGAATCCCACGAACAGAGGAGCTTGACAGGCTACAGTCCATGGGGTTGCAAAGAGTAGAACACAACTAAGCAGGCATGCAGTGTCTAGTTCTGTCAATGTGTGCTTGCCTGGCTCACAGGTCATTCTCCAGACTGGCAATGTGCTTCTTCCTGCACCCTTACTGGCAACTTGCTTTCTTTAATCTCTTCCAAACAGTATTTGAAAGTTTAGGAAGTGTTAGAATGATTTTTCAATTTACAACAGATGTTATTAGCTACTGTAGTCACGTTCTGTCCCATTTCTATGTTTACAATCCAGAAACCTTAGACGTTAAGTCCAAGAAACTGTGTAAGGCAATCAACAGTAGATGCGCGAAGTGTCAAGGAATCCTGGCTCTTAAACAGACATGGTATCAATGGGGAAGTGAAGATTTTCTTCGCAATGCTTTTTAAACTTTCTCCCATGGGGAGAAGCAACTTTGTTTTCTGATACCAAACCTTTTTCATATTGTTTGCTCTAGACAGAACCGGCAGTTATGTCTTTTATTTAAAAATACCCATGTACAAATTTGAGAGGTAAAAGATAATAATCTCAGAAGTATTTCCCCAAATCTAGAAGTTTCAGTCAAGTATTTATTATTACTGAAATAATCTTTCTCTGAACTAGAGCTATTATCCCCAGGAATAACAATGATAACACTAACTGGAAGAACATCAAAGGCCACACATTTCTGAAAGCCAAGTGTCATAATGCTGCATCTGAGTTTATGTATTGATCCAACAGGCAGGCCCTTCAGTATGATTTGAACAGAAACCTCATCTTTCTCAACACCTAGTTGCCTGAAGTCAACATGTTGGGAAGCTGGTGGTAAAAACCACTATTAGACAAATGGGCAAGTGGATCAATACTTTGATAGAAGAGATTATAAAATGGGTGTTTTAATGAAGAAGAAAATAAGGGTAAAAATGATTCATAGCAGTATGAAATTCACTGTATTTTCTCAGAATTCACATGGCAGTATTAGGAATGTGAGATGGGAAAAGGAAGAAAAGCAAACCACACTTCCTTCCTTTATGAATTCAATAAATATTTGAGTAAAAACACGTTAGGCTCCAAGAACATGTAGTTTCCACCCACAGAAAGAAGTGTAGTATAAACACGCAATTTAAGCATCCTATAAGGCGTGCTACAGTAGGAGTCAGAGAAGGCAATGGCATCCCACTCCAGTACTCTTGCATGGAAAATTCCGTGGATGGAAGAGCCTGGTCGGCTGCAGTCCATGGGGTCGCGAAGAGTCAGACACGACTGAGCAACTTCACTTTCACTTTTCACTTTCATGCATTGGAGAAGGAAATGGCAACCCACTCCAGTGTTCTTGCCTGGAGAATCCCAGGGACAGGGGAGCCTGGTGGGCTGCCATCTATGGGGTCGCACAGAGTCGGACATGACTGAAGCGACTTAGCAGCAGCAGCACAGTAGTAGACAGAGATATATAGGAGCACCAGAGGAGGGATCCTGAAACACAGTACTTTCCTAGATGATGTGAATTCTGAACTATGGCATTTTTGCTACCCAGGCAAAGGGAGGAATGTTAGAGGCAGAGGAAACGGTAATATTCTTCCTCTCACCTCAAGGCTGCCCTTCAGAAGAGATGCAATGAGTGCAGTAAATCACAACAGAGTATTGGGAAGAGACATGACCAGAAATCAGGCTAATAAGCATGAACTCAATCCCTGAAGGACTCTACCAGCTTTGTTAGGAATTGCACTTTATCCTAAGGGCAATGCGGAAAGTGCATTTTCCATAATCCTATGAGAAAAGGCAGCAAAGTGTTTAGGACTGTGAACTGCATGTCTCAGTTTCTTTATCTATGAAATGGGCTGATAGGAATAAAATCTCATTTATAAGATTATTTAAAGAGCAAGCAACTTGTACCACAAGAAGCACTGAGAACAGTACCTGGATTATCATAATCACTCGGTAAGTATTAGCTATCTGAATTATGCTGTGTTTTAATTTAGGGAATGTCATAATTAGAATTGTGTTGTAAAATGATCATTCTCACCTCAGAAAGAGGAACGGTTTTACAGTTTGCTTAAAAATGTGAGATTACACTAAATTTTCACCGTGGAAAACAGTTGAATATGTGACTTGGTTGTGAGTAAGCAATGAGATGAGGTTCAGGTTAAACACTTTCTTGAAGTCAAAGAATAGTTTTCAAATTATAACATGAAAAAGAGCCTTATATGATCACTTTGTTTCAATACTCTCATTGAACATGCAAGTAAATGACTGAGAACATACACAGATAATAACAACAAAACTGAGGCTTCAGTTCAGTTCAGTACAGTTCCATCGCTCAGTCTAGTCTGACTCTTTGCGACTCCATGAATCACAGCACGCCAGGCATCCCTGTTCATCACCAACTCCCGGAGTTCACTCAGACTCACATCCATCGAGTCAGTGATATCATCCATCCATCTCATCCTCTGTCATCCCCTTCTCTTTCTGCCCCAGTCTCTCCCAGCATCAGAGACTTTTCCAGTGAGTCAACTCTTTGCATGAGGTGGCCAAAGTACTGGAGTTTCAGCTTTAATATCAGTCCTTTCAAAGAAATCCCAGGGCTGATCTTCTTCAGAATGGACAGGTTGGATCTCTTTGCAGTCCAAGTGACTCTCAAGAGTCTTCTCCAACACCACAGTTCAAAAGCATCAATTCTTTGGCACTCAGCTTTCTTCACAGTCCAACTCTCATATCCATACATGACCACAGGAAAAACCATAGCCTTGACTAGACAGACTTTTGCTGGGAAAGTAATGTCTCTGCTTTTGAATATGCTATCTAGGTTGGTCATAACTTTTCTTCCAAAAGGTAAGCGTCTTTTAAATTCATGGCTGCAGTCACCTTCTGCAGTGATTTGCGAGCCCCCCAAAATAAAGTCTGACACTATTTCCACTGTTTCCTCATCTATTTCCCATGAAGTGATGGGACCGGATGCCATAATCTTCGTTTTCTGAATGTTGAGCTTTGAGCCAACTTTTTCACTCTCCTCTTTCACTTTCATCAATAAGTTTGTCTGTTCCTCTTCACTTTCTGCCATACAGGTGGTGTCATCTGCATATCTGAGGTTACTGATATTTCTCCTGGCAATCTTGATTCCAGCTTATACTTATTCTAGCCTAGCATTTCTCATGATGTACTCTGCATAGAAATTACATAAGCAGGGTGCCAATATACAGCCTTGATGTACTCCTTTTCCTATTTGGAACCAGTCTGCTGTTCCATGTCCAGTTCTAACTGTTGCTTCCTGACCTGCATATAGGTTTCTCAAGAGACAGGTCAGGTGGTCTGGTATTCCCATCTCTTTCAGAATTTTCCACAGTTTTTTGTGATCCACACAGTCAAAAGCTTTGCATAGTCAATAAAGCAGGAATAGATGTTTTTCTAGAACTCTCTTTTTTTTCATGATCCAGCGGATGTTGACAATTTGGTCTCTCCTCTGCCTTTTCTAAAACCAGCTTGAACACCTGGAAGTTCACAGCTCATGTATTGCTGAAGCCTGGCTTGGAGAATTTTGAGCATTACTTTACTAGCATGTGAGATGAGTGTAATTGTGCAGTAGTTTGAGCCTTCTTTGGCATTGCCTTTCTTTGGGACTGGAATGAAAACTGACCTTTTCCAGTCCTGTGGCCACTGCTGAGTTTTCCAAATTTGCTGGCTTATTGAGTGCAGCACTTGCACAGCATCATCTTTCAGGATTTAAAATAGCTCAACTGGAATTCCGTCACGTCCACTAGCTTTGTTCGTAGAGATGCTTTCTAAGGCCCACTTGACTTCACATTTCAGGATGTCTGGCTCTAGGTGAGTGACCACACCATTGTGATTATCTTGGTCTTGAAGATCTTTTTTGTACAGTTCTTCCATGTATTCTTGCCACCTCTTCTTAATATCTTCTGCTTCTGTTAGATCCAGACCATTTCTGTCCTTGATCAAACCCATCTTTGCATGAAATGTTCCCTTGGTATCTCTAATTTCCTTGAAGAGATCTCTAGTCTTTCCCATTCTGTTCTTTTTCTCTATTTTTTTGCATTGATCACTGAAGAATGCTTTCTTATCTCCTATCACTATTCTTTGGAACTCTGCATTCAAATGCTTATATCTTTCTTTTTCTCCTTTGCTTTTTGCTTCTCTTCTTTTCACAGCTATTTGTAAGGCCTCCCCAGACAGCCATTTTGCTTTTTTGCATTTCTTTTCCATGGGGATGGTCTTGATCCCCATCTCCCATACAGTGTCACAAACCTCAGTCCATAGCTCATCAGGAACTCTATCTATCAGATCTAGTCCCTTAAATCTATTTCTCACTTCCACTGTATAATCATAAGGGATTTGATTTAGGTCATACCTGAATGGTCTAGTGGTTTTCCCTACTTTCTTCAATTTCAGTCTGAATTTGGCAATAAGGAGTTCATGATCTGAGCCACAGTCAGCTCCTGGTCTTGTTTTTGTTGACTGTATAGAGCTTCTCCATCTTTGGCTGCAAAGAATATAATCAGTCTGATTTCAGTGTTGAGCATCTTGTGATGTCCATGTGTAGAGTCTTCTCCTGTGTTGTTGGATAAGGGTGTTCGCTATGTATGACCAGTGCATTTTCTTAACAAAACTCTATTAGTCTTGGCCCTGCTTCATTTCGTATTCCAAGGCCAAATCTTCCTGTTACTCCAGGTGTTTCTTGATTTCCTACTTTTGCATTCCAGTCCCCTGTAATGAAAAGGACATCTTTTTGGGTGTTAGTTCTAAAAGGTCTTGTAGGTCTTCATAGAACCATTCATCTTCAGCTTCTCCAGCATTACCGGTTGGGGCATAGACTTGGATTACTGTGATATTGAATGGTTTGCCTTGGAAACGAATAGAGATCATTCTGTCATTTTTGAGATTGCATCCAAGTACTGCATTTTGGACTCTTTTGTTGACCATGATGGCTACTTCATTTCTTCTAAGGGATTCCTGCCCACAGTAGTAGATATAATGGTCATCTGAGTTAAATTCACCCATTCCAGTCCATTTTAGTTCACTGATTCCTAGAATGTCGACATTCACTCTTGCCGTCTCCTGTTTGAACGCTTCCAATTTACCTTGATTCATGGACCTGGCATTCCAGGTTCCTATGCAATATTGCTCTTTACAGCGGCAGACGTTGCTTCTGTCACCAGTCATATCCACAACTAAATGACTCAAAGTGTCATAGCTAACGAGAGGCAGATCTGATAGTAAATGTTAAGCCTGTTAGATCCTAACCCATCGTGTTTTTACTTCTCCTTCTGTGTTCTTAAAGGAACATGAAATGTGTGGTCATCAGTTCTGAACTTTGTTTCTTAAGTCTCTCTCTGTGGCGAGTCTCACTGAAACTAGAACACTGTGCCCTACCCTTAAATGACTTCTCCAGGCACAGTCTTCATGCTATTGAAATGTTTTCATGAATTTTGTTTTCCATCTTATATTTCAAAAGCTGAAAAGAGCCCTCCGTTGAGGATATTCCATCTACTTTGTAATTTCTGACCAAATCTTTTAAGTGAAGTGAAAAACAAACTATCCTCTTGAGTGCAAGTGGTTGTTTGGGATGGAGACAACCTGGGGAATGTTTGTTTCACAGACAACACCCCATCATATAGCCATTTAAGAGCTGCTTCAAAAGCAATATTTTTCACTGTAGAAAATGGGGAATAATTTTGATCCTGCTTCCAGTCAAGGAAATCAGAGGAAGGAAAGCTTTTAGGGTCTTTGGTTCCATCCCTCTCCACTGATTGACTGTTTACCAGAGCTTAATAAATGGCCTTGTGTGTCTGCTGAGTGGTGGGATCATGGGACTTGGTACCAACATTGTTTGTCCCATGCCTTTGAGCAAATAAGTTGATCCCTTTTCTCTTACATTTAGGAAATGAGAAAGAATAAGTGAGTGTTTTGTAAACATAGCTCTCTAGAGTGACAGGATATAGAGCATTCAAGATGCTTAGAGAATGAAACTCCAGATAGAACTTTTATATCACTTTTTTGGAGAAGGCAATGGCACCCCATTCCAGTACTCTTGCCTGGAAAATCCCATGGATGGAGGAGCCTGGCAGGCTGCAGTCCATGGGGTCGCCAAGAGTCAGACATGACTGAGCGACTTCACTTTCACTTTTCATTTTCCATACATTGGAGAAGGAAATGGCAGCCCGCTCCAGTGTTCTTGCCTAGAGAATCCCAGGGATGGGGGAGCCTGATGGGCTGCTGTCTATGGGGTTGCAGAGTCGGACACCACTGAAGTGACTTAGCAGTAGCATATCACTTTTAAATACATTTGAAAAAAACTGATTGGTTAAAAAAAGTGATTTTTTAAAATATTGCTTGAGGTTACTAACATACAAATATATAACACAATATTATTTTTGGCTTGCCATTATAAGAAAATCATGTTAGTGAAGGGCATTAATAAAAATGTTACATACTAGAACAATGAATATCAACTGAATCCCCTCCTCTAGAATCAAGCAGCCTAAGATGGAATAATACAAAAGGACAATAGACATTTACCTTATAACCTTAGGCTACTTGGTTTATACTTACCTCCTCTGTGGGGAAAGCTGCAAATAGGGCCTGCTGCCCCTGGAAAGGGGGCCTCCATGTTACTCAGTGTTTACTAAAGAACTCTCAATTTCAGCATTCAACGCAGATTTTAAAAATAACATTTTGAACCAGGCCCAGTGTGAAGGGTTTATTTATTTATTTATTTTTCATAAGGAGGGAGTTCAAATTAACAGAGCTTATTTCACATGTGTGTAGAAGTAAAAGGGAGGATAAAGAGAAGGGAACATTTTCAAAGAGCAGAAGATCTTAACAAAAATGATATTGGTAGTTTGAGGGGTACAAAAATATTATTCAACTAATATTTTCATCTGTTTTATAATTATCAAGCATTTTCTGCTTATAAACACATGTGCCATCAGAAGATTTTCTTAATGACTTCCTGGGTATATAGTGTAGTGAAGACTAGTAGTAGAATCCTGATGGTGACAAATATTACTGGTTGACATCCATAGCCTAGAATACAGTATACACTATGAAAGTCAGCAATTGCATTACACATTTGGTCATTTTGACATGGAATAGTTCCTTCATTTAAGAAAGATTGTGGGAAGATTTTAGAGTTAGAAGAGCTAATCACTTGCCTTTGACAAGCTTTAATTTTGGTACAGTAAACAATCCTCTCACATATTTTCTCCACTATAAATTAAATTGAATAAATTATCAGTGTGACTGAAAAGCCTGAAACTAATCATTTTCATCTTACTGTACTGAGTTAGGTTCTACTCATCATTATAATCACAAATAAGCCTTGTGAATTTTGACAAGTCACTTAGCTTCTCACTTTCCTAGTCTTTGATGTGGGTTGTATACAGATAATAGAAGCCTTTGGAGAGCTTTTAGAAGGTTTTAAGCCTAGGAATGACAAGATTTGGCTTTCTTTTAAAAAGACTCATTCTCTACTATGTTTGGAGGCTGTTACAGAAATTCAAATAAAATATGATGACAGTGCAGACTAACATGATGAGAAGTGATCAGATCCTGGATATATTTTGAAAGTAGAACCTGCTAGGTTTCCTTTCAGACTGTCTGTGGGACATATCTAAAAAAAGGAGCCAAAGATATTTTCAAAGTTTATGACTTCAGCAACTAAAATTATGGGCAATAGCAGCTCACATGAAAGGCTACAATTGAAAAAGAATTGGGGTGTATGTGCTTGTGTGTGTGGCTGGGGGCAGTGTTGATTTGGGATTCAGCTTTGACATATTAAATTTGACATGTCAACTCATTTTTTCCTTATTTTTGCGAGGTAGTCTTAGCCAAATCACTTTAAGTTTGTTAAACAGGCAAAGAAGTACAGTGAAGAGAATATGGACATCAGACTCCCACAGATCTGACCTCCAGGGGCAACTTCTCCACTTATTTCTTGTTGCAGTTTGGGGAAGACACTGTAATCTACTGAGTTTCAATTTCAAGATCTATAAATGAACATAATGATATCTACAGTGATATATAGTTTCTTGAGGATAAAATAAACAATTATGTGCACATAGTGCATAATTGATATTGCTTATTATAATTGCTATTATTATTATTTAAAAAAAACTAAATATTGTTTCAAACAGGGCTAGTGAGTCACCACTTTCTAGATGTTACTGTGAACTCTTCCCTCAATCTCCCCACTAGATTTTAGATCCCATATTAATATTTTCTGTGCCTGAATACCCCCCTGACTTAATTATTACACTATGCTGTTCCTTCTCTTGCCATCCATAGAGTTATTTCTACCCTAGTCTATTATCCCCCTTTTTTTTAACAGTGAAGATGAGCTCCTAATGCAGATTTTCATTTTTTTGACTTGCAGCTACTTAATCCAACACATTATTATTGAATTGTACCTGATAGAGAGAAGTCTAGAACAATATGGTGGGGCCATATTTCAAATGTTATTCTTTAAGAAAACATTATAGTAAGAGTGAGGCTATCATACCTAGAGAATGAATTGTGAAACTAAAAGCAGTCAACCTGGTCTGAAGTATTCAGTTCAGTTCAGTTCAGTTCAATTACTTAGCTGTGTCCAACTCTTTGTGACCCATGAATGGCAGCACACCAGGCCTCCTTGTCCATCACCAGTTCCCAGAGTTCACTGAAACTTATGTCCATCGAGTCGGTGATGCCATCCAACCATCTCATCCTCTGTCATCCCCTTCTCCTCCTGCCTTCAGTCTTTCCCAGCATCAGGGTCTTATCCAGTGAGTCAATTCTTCGCATCAGGTGGCCAAAGTATTGGCCAAAGTATTTCAGCTTCATTCCTTCCAATGAGTATTCAGGACTGATTTCCTTCAGGATGGACTGGTTTGATCTTCCTGCAGTCCAAGGGACTCTCAAGAGTCTTCTCCAACACCACAGTTCAAAAGCATCAATTCTTCAGGACTCAGCTTTCTTTATAGTCCAATGCTCACATCCATACATATCTACTGGAAAAACCATAGCTTTGGCTAGATGGACCTTTGTCAGCAAAGTAATATCTCTGTTTTTAGTATTCTGTTTAGGTTGGTCATAACTTTTCTTCCAAGGAGCAGGAGTCTTTTAATTTCATGGCTGCAGCCATCATATACAGTGACTTAGGAGCCCAAGAAAGTAATGTCTGTTACTGTTTCTATTGTTTCCCCAATTTTTGCCATGAAATGATGGGACCAGATGCCATGATCTTCGTTTTTTGACTGTTGAGTTTTAAGACAGCTTTGTCAACACTTCTCTTTCACTTTCATCAATAAATTTGTTTGTTCTTCTTGGCTTTCTGCCATAAAAGTGGTGTCACCTGCTTCCAGCAATCTTGATTCCAGCTTGTGCTTCTTCCAACCTAGCGTTTCTCATGATGTACTCTGCATATAAGTTAAATAAGCAGGGTGACAATATACAGCCTTGATGTACTCCTTTTCCTATTTGGAACCAGTCTGTTGTTCCATGTCCATTTCTAACTGTTGCTTCCTGACCTGCATACATATTTCTCAGGAGGCAGATATGGTGCTCTGGTATCCCATTTCTTTAGGAATTTTCCACAGTTTTTTGTGATCCACACAGTCAAAGATTTTGGCATAGTCAATAAAGCAGAAGTAGATGTTTTTCTGGAACTCTCTTGCTTTTTATATGTTGGCACATGGATTTTGGCAACTTGATTTCTCATTCCTCTGCCTTTTCTAAGTCCAGTTTGAACATCTGGAAGTTCTCAGTTCATCTACTGTTGAAGCCTGGTTTGGAGAATTTTGAGCATTACTTTGCTAGCATGTGAAATGAATGCAATCGTGCAGTAGTTTGAATATTCTTTGGCATTGCCTTTCTTTGGGATTGGAATGAAAACTGACCTTCTCCAGTCCTGTGGCCACTGCTGAGTTTTCCAAATTTGCTGGCATATTGAGTGCAACACTTTCACAGCATCATCTTTTAGGATTTGCAATAGCTCAACTGGAATTCCATCACCTCCTAGCTTTGTTTGTAGTGATGCTTCCTAAGGCCCACTTGACTTTGCACTCCAGGATGTCAGGCTCTAGGTGAATGATCACACCATCATGGTTATCTGGGTCATTAGGATCTTTTTTGTATAGTTCTTCTGTATATTCTTGCCCCTTTTCAGTATCTTCTGCTTCTCTTAGATCCATACCATTTCTGTCTTTTGCTGTGCCCATTTTTGCATGAAATGTTCCCTTGATATCTCTAATTTTCTTGAAGAGATCTCTGGTTTTTCCCATTCAATTGTTATCTTCTATTTCTTTGCATTGATAAGTGAAGAAAGCTTCCTTATCTCTTCTTGCTATTCTTTGGATCTCTGCATTTAGATGAGCATATCTATCCTTTTCTCCTTTGTCTTTCTCTTTTCTTTTTTCAGCTATTTGTAAGGCCTCTTCAAACAACCATTTTGCCTTTTGCATTTATTTTTTTGAGGATGGTCTTAGTCACTGCCTGCTGTACAATGTCACGAACCTCCACCCATAGTTCTTCAGGCACTCTTGTCTATCAGATTTAATCCCTTGAATCTATTTGCCACTTCCACTGTATAATTGTAAGGGATTTGATTTAGGTCAGACCTAAATGGTCTAGTGGTTTTTCCTACTTTCTTCAATTTAAATCTGAATTTTGCAATAGGGACTTTATGATTTGAGTCACAGTCAGCTCTCCATCTTGATTTTACTGACTGTACAGTCTCTCCATCTTCAGTTGCAAAGAATATAGTCAATCTGATTTTGGTATTGACCATCTGGTTATGCCCAAGTGTAGAGTCACCTCTTGTGTTGTTGGAAAAGCATATTTGCTGAAAAACTAGATGGCAATATTAAAACAAACAAACAAAACACCTGGAACAGCAAGAGCAAACTTTGGGAGGTCCACATAAATGTATTTCTCTCATCATTTATAACTAAGTACTCACCTATTTGAGGATCTGGCATTTTGCAAAAGGTTCCACTCTAATTTCTTCTTTTAAGACCAAGTCAAGTCTGTAGCCAAAATCTCCATGTAAAGTTCCAATCTCTTTACTTCTGGGGCTTCCATCAGCATCAGACTTGTAGGATTCTTTTTTTTTTTCTTTTTGGTACCTATGGATTTTTCTATTCTATTTGGAGAATTCAAATGAATTAAAATGAGTTGGTATTTGGAGATACCAATGAATGTACAGTATACATATGCACACAAACACATTCTTATACATCTATCTATAAACTTTATGTATGTCATATCTCTGTAGATACTTGGTGGGAGATTTTTGCATTATTTATCTGCCTTTTGCTTGGAACATCAAAATAAAATAATTCCTCCTCAAATTAACATTAACATGAATTTGCTAGTCACTTGTGTTTTCCTCCTTCATTGTGTAAAGATTTTTGTTTACACAGGGCAAGGAAGCTGTGTATTCAACTTTTTGTGTTACATGTCAAGACCATGATAAAGCATCCATGAGACATGTATAAGAAGTTTTTGCCTACCAAAATAAACAAAAAACCACAAAGGAATTGACTGGGAAACAATCAATACAATTTTATGAAAAAAGTAAAAAATAGTAATATTTTCCTTTGAGATTCAGATTTCTTTATCTAAAATTTTACAGTGAAAAGTATAAAAAGGATTAAATACATTTAAATTGCAAAGAGATGACAATAAATTTAGTTTTTGTATTGATATACTTGTTACCTTTTGGGTGGCTCAAATATTACTGGCAAGTCTAGAATGTAGAGTGACTTAAAAACTCAAAGGGTCAGTGATAAAATCATAGAAGAAATTTTAAAAAATCTCAAGACAAATGAAAATAAAAATAATTTTCTAAAAGCTATGGTAAGCAGGAAAACGAGTTCTGAGAGGGAAATTCAAGATGATAGAGGCCTTTGGTAAGAAACAGGAAAAATATTGAATAAACAACCTCATTCAGTTCACCTAAATGAACTATTAAATGAAGAAGAAACAAAACCCAAAGTTAGCAAAAGGAATGAAATAAAAAGATCAAAGAGGAAAGGGTGAAATAGAGATCAAAAAACTAATAGAAACAATCAATGAAAACAAGATCTGTTTTTTGAAATGGTAAACAAAACTAATAAGCCTTTTGCCAAGGTCAAAACAAGAAAAGAGAGAGGACTCAAATAGATAAAATAAGAAATGAATAGGGAGAAATAATAACTGATAACACAGCGATACAAAACAACAACAGCAACAACAAAACCACAGGAGAATACTATGAACAGTTACGTACTAACAGAGTGGACAACTTGTAGGAAATGAACAAGTTTCTAGAAATATATAGCTTTCCAAGACTGAATCAAGAAGAAACCGATGAGCTAAACAAACCAATCACTAAAAGTGAAGTTGAATCTGTAATGAAAAAGTTCAAAGCAAACAAAAGTCCAGGACCAGATTGCTTCATGGGGGAATCCTATGAAGCATAAAGAAGAATTAATACCTATGTTTCTCAAGCTATTACAAAAGACTGAAAAGGAGGGAACACTTTCAAATTCATTCTACAAGGCCTTCATTACCCTGACACCAACCAAAGATACTACAATAAAGAAGTTATAGGCCAATTACTTTGATTAATATAGATTCAAAAATCCTTAACAAAATATCAGCAAAGTAAATCCAAAAGTATGCAAAAAGGGTCACACATCATGATTAAGTTGGATTTATTAAAGGATCATAAGAATGATTCAATGTAAGCAAATCAATCCATGTGATGTATCACATTAAGAAAAAGAAAATAAAAATTACATGATAGTCTCAATAGATACAGAAAAAGCTTTTGAAAAACTTTAACATTCATGATAAAAAGTGTCATCAAAGTGAGTATAAAGGAAACAGATCTCAAAGGAATAAAGACCATTTATGGCAAACCCACAGCCAACATAATACTCAGTGGTGCAAGGCTGAAAGCTTTCCCACTAAATTTAGGAACAAGGCACGAGCACCTATTCTAACCAATTCTATTTAACACAGTATTGGAAGTATTGAATTAGCCACAGCAAACAGAAAAGAAAAAGAAACAAAAGGAATCCAGATTGGAACTGAAAATGTAAAACTATCACCAGATGACATAATATGTTCTATATAGAGAAACCTACACTCTCCACTGAAAAACTGTTGGCACTAATAAATGAATTCATGTTTGCAGGACACAAAATTAAGATACAGAAATATACTGCCTTTCTAAATACCAATAAGAATATCAGAAAGGAAAAATTTTCTAAAATCCTGCTTAAAATTGCATCAAAATTACCTAAAATAAACATAACCAAAAAGTTGGAAGAACTGCACTCTGAAAATTATAAAACACTGATGGAGGAAATTGAAGATGATTCAAAGAAATGGATAGGTATCCCATGCTCCTGAATTGAAAGACTTAACATTATTCCAGCAGCCATATTACCCAAAGCAATCTATAGATTTAATGCAATCCTTATCAAAATACACATGACATTTTATCACAAATATAGAATTATTCTAATATTTATAAGAAACCACAAAGACCCTGAGAATTGCCAAAGCAATCCTGAATAAAGAGAAGAAAACTGAAGGAATGACTCTCCTAGGCTTCAGACTATACTACAAAGTTACAGTAATCAAAAGAGCATGGTACTGGCACAAAAGCAGACACACAGATCAATTAAACAGAATAGAGAGCCCATAAACAAACCCACAGATGCCCAGTCAATTAATCTACCACACAGGAGGCAAGAACAGACAACAGAATAATGACAGTCTATTCAAAAAGTGGTGCTAGGAAAGCTGGACAGCCGCATATAAAAACAATGAGATTAGAACATTCCCTCACACCACATATAAAAATAAACTCAAAATGGTTTAAGACCTAAATTTAAGACCTGAAACCCTAAATTACCTAGAAGAGAACTTAGGTGGAACACTCTTTGACATAAACTGAGCAATATGTTCTTGGATTAGTTTCCTAAGGATAAGGAAATAAAAGCAACCATAAGCAAATGGGACCTAATTAAGCTTAAAAATTTGTACAGGAAATTATTGACAAAACAAAAGACAGCCTACAAAATGGAAGAACATATTTGTAAATAGTGTGATAGACAAAGAATTAATATGTAAAATATGCAAACAGCTCATACAATTCAATAAGAAAAATACAGCCCAATCAAAAAGTGGACAGAAGACCTAAACAGACATTTCTCCAAAGAAGACATACAGATGGATAACAGACACATGAAAAGATGTTTAAGGTTACTAATTATAAGAGAAATGAAAATCAAAGCCACAATAAGGTATCATATCACACTTTTTAGAATAACTATCATCAAAAAGTCTACAAGTAACAAATACTGGAGAGAATGCAGAGAAAAGGCACTGTTGCACACTGTTGGTGGAAATGTAAACCGATGCAGTCTGTATTGAAAAGAGTATTGAGATTCTTAAAAAGACTAGCATGTGATCCACCAATTACACTTCTGGAAAAAATAAAGACACCAATTCAGAAATAAGCATGCACCCCAATGTTCACTGCATCACTGTTTACAGTATCCAAGAAATGTAAGCAAATAAAGTGACTATCAGTAGAGGTGTGGCTTCAGAAAATGTGGTATGTAATATTCCTCAATCATGAAAAATGAAATTCTGCCATTTCCAGCAAAGTGGATGGACCTAGAGAATATTATCTTTATTGAAATGTCAGGCAGAGAAAGACAAATACTGTATGATGTCACTTATACATAGAATCTAAGAAAGAATACAATTGAATGCATATGCAAACAGAAACACAGATATAGAAACACACAGATATAGAAAACAAACTTGTAGTTACCAAAGAGGAGAGGGAGAGAAAAGAGGGACAGATTGGGGGTATAGGATTAACAGCAACAAGCTGCTATGTATAAAATAAATAAGCAACAAGGATATACTGTATAACACAATGAATTATACCATTCTCTTGTAATAACCTATAATCTGTTAAAATACTGAATTTCTATGCTGTACACCTAAAACTAATATAATGTTGTAAGTCAATTATGCTTCAATAAAAATTGATAAGGGAAAAATAAAAAGGCAATATATGTATGCAGATAGTCATGCTTACATATTTTAGACCATTTTCCCTTAAAGGAAAGCTAACCAATATTGTCCATTTCTCTCAAGACCACTTACTGAAGAGACTGTCTTTTCTCCATTGCATAGTCTTGCCTCCTTTGTCATATACTAATTGATGTGTGAGTTTACTTTTGGTTTCTCTTTTCTGTTCTATTGATCCATGTGTCTCATATTGTGCGAGTATCACATTATTTTGATTACTATAAATTTGTAATATAGTTTAAAATTTAGGAATTGTTGATACATTTGTCCTTTCTCAAGTTTGCTTTGGATACTGACTCTTCTGTTTCCACAAATTTTTGTATTATTTGTTCTAGTTTTCTGGAAAATGCTCTTGGTGTTTTGATATGAATTGCTTCTGAATTTGTAGACTGCCCTAATTAGTATGGTCATTTTAACAATGCTAATTTTTCCAGTTCATGAACATGGTATATCTTTCTATTTGTTTATGCCTTCTTCAATATATTTAATCAATGTCTTATTGTTTTCAGAATAAAGGTCTTTCATTTCCTGATTAGATTTATTTCTATGTATTTTATTGTTTCTGATGTAATTACGTATGGCATAGTTCAGTTCCATTGCTCAGTAATGTCCGACTCTTTGTTGACCCCATGAACAGCAGCAAGCCAGGTTTCCCTGTCTATCACCAACTCCCAGAGCTTACTCAAACTCACATCCATCAAGTCAGTGATGACATCCAACTGTCTCATCCTTTGTCATTCTTTTCTCCTCTCACCTTCAATCTTTCCCAGCATCACATCTTTTACAGTGAGTCAGTTCTTTGCATCAGGTGGCCAAAGTATTAGAGCTTCAGCTTCAGCATCAGTCCTTCAATGAATATTAGGGACTGATTTCATTTAGGATTGACTGGTTTAATCTCGCTTTCCAAGGGACTCTCAAGAGTCTTCTCCAACACCACAGTTCAAAAGCAACAATTCTTCGGTGCTCAGCTTTCTTTATGGTCCAACTCTCACATCCATACATAACTGTTGGAAAAACCATAGCTTTGACTAGACGGACCTTTGTTGGCAAAGTAATGTCTCTGATTTTTAATATGCTATCTAGGTTGGTCATATTTTCTCAACCAAGGAGCAAGTATCTTTTAATTTCATGGCTTCAATCCCCATCTGCAGTGATTTTGGAGTCTAAGAAAATAACGTCTGTCACTGTTTCCATTGTTTTCCCATGTATTTGCCATGAAGTGATAGGACCATATGCCAAGATCTTAGTTTTTTGAATGTTGAGCTTTAGGCCAGCTTTTCACCCTTCCCTTTCACTTTGATCAAGAGGCTCTTTAGATCCTTCACGTCCTGCCATAAGGTTGGTGTCATCTGCATATCTAAGGTTATTGATATTTCTCCTGGCAATCTTGATTCTAGCTTGTGCTTCATCCAGTGTGGCATTTCACATGATGTACTCTGCGTAGAAGTTAAATAAGCAGGGTGACAATATACAGCCTTGACGTACTCCTTTTCCTATTTGGAACCAGTCTGTTGTTCCATGTCCAGTTCTAACTGTTGCTTCCTAACCTGCATACAGGTTTCACAGGAGGCAGAATAGGTGATCTGGTATTCCGATCTCTTTCAGAACTTTCCACAGTTTGTTGTGATCCACACAGTCAAAGGCTTTGGCATAGTCAATAAAGCAGATGTTTTCCTGGAACTCTCTTGTTTTTTCTATGATCCAGTGGATGTTGGCAATTTGATCTATGATTCCTCTGCTTTTTCTAAATCAATTTTGAACATCTGGGAGTTCTTGGTTCACCTACTGCTGAAGCCTGGCTTGGAGAATTTTGAGCATTACTTTGCTAGCATGTCAGATGAGTGCAATCGAGTGGCAGTTTGAACATTATTTGGCATTGTCTTTTTTGGAGGTTTGGAATGAAAACTGATCTTATCCAGTAGGATAGTTTTCATAATTTCTTTTGTATGGATTGTTATTGGTGTAAAGAAATATAACAGATTTCTGTATATTAATTTTGTATTCTGAAATTTCACTGAATTCATTCATTATTTCTACTGTCTGGGGAGACCTTACAAATAGCTGTGAAAAGAAGAGAGGCGAAAAGCAAAGGAGAAAAGGAAAGATGTAAGCATCTGAATGCAGAGTTCCAAGAATAGCAAGAAGAGATAAGAAAGCCTTCTTCAGCGATCAGTGCAAAGAAATAGAGGAAAACAACAAAATGGGAAAGACTAGAGATCTCTTCAAGAAAATTAGAGATACAAAGGAAACATTTCATGCAAAAATGGGCTTGATAAAGGACGTGAAATGGTATGGACCTAATAGAAGCAGAAGATATTAAGATGAGGTAGCAAGAATACACAGAAGAACTGTACTAAAAGATCTTCATGACTCAGATAACCATGGTGGTGTGATCACTAATCTAGAGTCAGACATCCTGGAATGTGAAGTCAAGTGGGCCTTGGAAAGCATCGCTATGAACAAAGCTAGTGGAGGTGATGGAATTCCAGTTGAGTTATTTTAAATCCTGAATGATGATGCTGTGAAAGTGCTCACTCAATATGCCAGCAAATTTGGAAAACTCAGCAGTGGCCACAGGACTGGAAAAGGTCAGCTTTCATTCCAATCCCAAAGAAAGGCAATGCCAAAGAATGCTCAAACTACCGCACAATTGCACTCATCTCACATGCTAGTAAAGTAATGCTCAAAATTCTCCAAGCCAGGCTTCAGCAATACATGAACCATGAACTTCCAAATGTTCAAGCTGGTTTTAGGAAAGTCAGAGGAACCAGAGATCAAATTGCCAACATCCACTGGATCATGGACAAAGCAAGAGAGTTCCAGAAAAACATCTATTTCTGCTTTATTGATTATGCTGAAGCCTTTGACTGTGTGGATCACAATAAACTGTGGAAAATTCTGGAAAGAGATGGGAATACCAGACCACCTAACCTGCCTCTTGAGAAATCTGTATGCAGGTCAGGAAGCAACAGTTAGAACTGGACATGGAACAACAGACTGGTTCCAAATAGGAAAAGGAGTACGTCAAGGCGGTATATTGTCACCCTGCTTATGTAACTTCTATGCAGAGTACATCATGAGAAATGCTGGACTGGAGGAAACACAAGCTGGAATCAAGATTGCCGGGTGAAATATCAATAACTTCAGATATGCAGATGACACCACACTTATGGCAGAAAGTGAAGAGGAGCTAAAAAGCGTCTTGATGAAAGTGAAAGTAGAGAGTGAAAAAGTTGGCCTAAAGCTCAACATTCAGAAAAAGAAGATCATGGCATCTGATCCCATCACTTCATGGGAAATAGATGGGGAAACAATGGAAATAGTATCAGACTTTATTTTGGGGGGCTCCAAAATTACTGCAGATAGTGACTGCAGCCATGAAATCAAAAGATGCTTACTCCTTGGAAGAAAAGTTATGTCCAACCTAGATAGCATATTCAAAAGCAGAGACATTACTTTCCCAACAAAGGTCCGTCTATTCAAGGCTATGGTTTTTCCAGTGGTCATGTATGGATATGAGAGTTGGACTGTGAAAAAGGCTAAGCACCAAAGAATTGATGCTTTTGAACTGGGGTGTTGGAGAAGACTCTTGAGAGTCCCTTGGACTGCAAGGAGATCTAGCCAGTCCATTCTGAAGGATATCAATCCTGGGATTTGTTTGGAAGGAATGATGCTAAAGCTGAAACTTCAGTACTTTGGCCACCTCATGAGAAGAGCTGACTCACTGGAAAAGACTCTGATGCTGGGAGGGATTGGGAGCAGGAAGAGAAGGGGAAGACCGAGGATGAGATGGCTGGATGGCATCACTGACTCTATGGACATGAGTCAGTGAACTCTAGGAGTTGGTGATGGACACGGAGGCCTGGTGTGCAGCCATTTATGGGGTCGCAAAGAGTCGGACACGACTGAGCGACTGAACTGAACTGATTTTGTCTTCTTTACATAAATAGTGCTATGCCACATGAAACAATGATAGTTTCACTTTTACACTTTGGATTCATTTGATTTATATTTGTTGATATATGATTTCTACTCAGCTTCCAATATTATGTTGAATAAACATGGTGAGAGTGGACCTTTCTGTCTTGTTCTTGAACTTAGAGATGTTTTCTGTTTTTACTATTGAGTATAATTTTGGGAATGGTTTTTCATATATGGCCTTTTTATATTGCTTCCTCTATACCCACTTTATTGAGATTTTTTATCAGAAATGATTGTTAAGTATTGTTAAAAATGTTTACTTCAAGTGCTGGAATTATTATTTGATTTTTGTTTTTCAGTGTGTTAGTGTAAAGTATCATCGATTGATTTGTAGATACCAAACCATTCTGGCATCCTTATGATAAATTCACTTCACCAAAGTGGATGATCATTTAATGCACTCCTGAATTTTCCTGGTTAATATCTTGCTTTCATCTATTGTATCTATGTTCATTTAGGCTTCCCAGGTGGCTCAAAGATAAGGCATTCACCAGTCAATGCAGGAGACCTGGGTTTCTAATTTCTAGGTTGGGAAGATGCCATGGAGAAGGAAATGGCAAACTGCTGCGGGATTCGTGCCTGGGAAATCCCAGGAGGAGGAGCCTGGCGAAGTACAGTCCATGGGGTCATAAAAGTGTCAGGTACAACTTAGCGACTAAACAGTAACAATCTATGTTCATTAATGATAATCGGTCTGTAGTTTTCTCTTTTTTTGTAGTGTCTTTGGGTTTTCCTATTCAATATGATGCTGGCCCTGAACAATGATTTCAGAAGCTATTTTTCTTTTCCAGTTTTTAGAATAGTTTGAGAAGAATAGGTGTTATCTCTTCTTTAAGTATTTGGTATTATTAAACTGTGAAGCCAGGTAGTTCTGGGCTTTTGTTTGTTAGTAGGTTTTGATTGCTGATTCAACATTACTGATAACCTGTCTTTTGGGTGTCTTCATCCCATCCTGATTTATTTTTGGGAGACTTTATTTTTCTATATTATTTGTTTCTTACATTTGTCCATTTTATTTTTGTATAATTTTTCATAGTAAGTTTTATGATTGTATTTATGTGGTGTCAATTTCAACTTCTCCTTTTTTATTTCCAACTTTATTAGTGTGCTCTCTCCTTTTTGTTAATGTCTATATAAAGGTTTATCAAGTTTATCTTTTCAAAGAATCAGCTCTTAATTTCATTGATATTAGCTATTTTTAAAAATGATTTTCTGCTCTGTGTTTAGTTTTCCTTCTACTGACTTAGAGTTTTGTTTATTTTTCTTTTCTTTCTCTTTAGATATAAGGTTGTGTTGTTTATTTGCAGTATTTCTTGTTTCCTAAAGTAGGCTAGTATCACTACAAAATTTCCACCAAGAACTGCTTTTGTTTTGCTGCATGGAATTTGAATCATTGTGTCTCCATTTTCATTTTTCATGTATTTTTTAATATCCTCTTTGATTTCTTCAGTGGCCCATTGAATGTTCAGTGGTATGCTATTTAGTTTTGAAGTATTTGTGTTTTTATAGACTTTTTCTTGTGGTTCATATCTAGTGTCATAGCATTGTAATGGCATCCTATGATAAATCTCACTTCACCAAAGTGAGATTTCAACCTTAGATCTACTGAGACTTATTTTGTGATCAACTATATTGTTTATCCTGGAGTATGTTCTATGTACCCTTGTAAAGAATTTCTATTCAACTGCTTTTGGATTATGGATATATGTATTAAATCTTCCTGGTTTAATATGTTATTTAAGGCCAGTGTTTCCTTATTAATTTTTAGTTTGGATAGTCTGTTCAATGATGTAAGTGGAGTATTAGATTTCTTTGTATTATTGTGTTACTATCAATTTCCCTGTTTTTTTTTTTTTGTGTGTGTGTGTGTGTGTGTGTGTGTGTGTGTGTGAATTTATGTTTTATGTCTTTAGGTGCTCATATGTTGGCTGTATATATGTATTTATAATTGTTATATCCTTTGGCTTGAGTCTTTCTCATTATATAATGCTTTGCTTTGTCTCTTATTACGGGCTTTTCTTTTCTTTCTTTTTTAACAAACATTTTATTGAGGGCTGATTAACATACAGTGGTATAGATATTTAACGTGTATAACAGGAAGAGTATAAAGAAATCATCACCACGTGCTATGCCATAAACATATCCATCACCTCCAAAAATCTCCCCCATCCTATTGTTATTATTACTATTTTGTGCATGTATCTGACGATCACAATCATGTTCCTCTTGCCTTCTGACTGGCAGCTCCAGGTTATTATTTCTCATTATGTTCTTGCATGTTTCTCTGTCCTTTTGGAGCAGGTCCAAAGTTCATGGAGAACAGTGGAGTTAATGAAACTATGACTCAGCTCTTGGCCAGCCCCCTGGTTCTCTGTGGAACTCTTTCATTTGATTGACTAGGAGATAAAGTGACATCTTTGTCAAAATTCCCACTGAGTTGCAATCTCATTGCCTTCGATGGCACCTAATCCAGCTGAGCTTTTATAGGCCCTTTCAGATCACTGGATTTGAGGATGTAGGCTGCTGAAGTGGCCTTGCTTGCTATCATGACAGAGGCTGCACAGGGTTCAGGGCATGACAGCAAGCCACAGGAAAGGAAGGCCATTTGTTGATTCACTTGCTAGACCTCCAAGTGCTTGTAAACAAATAGTAAACAAAGGCAACAACACAGCAACAGGAGCAGCTCAGGAGAGAGACAAGATCTTCACTTCTTACTGGAATGTGCTTCAGTGATGAAGTCTACGCCAAGTCCTGGAGACTTTTATGATGCGGCCTTTGACATAGGACACAGGTGCTTCATGACATGAAAAAGTGAATGACACTTTTCTCCTATCAATCTGGATCAAGGAGAAGGTAAACTCATTCACTGGAGGATCTGAGTATTGGAGACAAGGATAACTTAGCTGGAGTAGGCCTGGTGTTAAAGGTTCTTTGCAGGGCTGTTTGGAATAATATTTGTTTCAGGGACAAATAGGAACTGATTCATGAAGTGCATTTGTTTTTGTTTTCTATTTAATTTAAATTTCTATTTTCTATTGGAGTATCAGTTCAATTCAGTGCAATTGCTCAGTTGTGTCCGACTCTTTGCGACCCCAGGGACTGCAGCACGCCAGGCCTCCCTGTCTATTGCCAACTCCTAGAGTTTACTCAAAGTCACATTCATTGAGTTGGTAATGCCATCCAATCATCTCATCTTCTGTTGTCCCCTTCTCCTGCCTTCAATCTTTTCTAGCATTAGGTTCTTTTCAAATGAGTCAGCTCTTTGCATCAGGAGGCCAAAGTATTGGAGTTTCAGCTTCAGCATCAGTCCTTCCAATGAATATTAAAGACTGATTTCCTTTAGGATTGAGTGGTTGGCTCTCCTTGCTGTCCAAGGGACTCTCAAGAGTCTTCTCCAACACCACAGTTCAAAAGCATCAATTCTTCAGCACTCAGCTTTCTTTATAGTCCAACTCTCACATCCACACATGACTAATGGAAAAGCCATAGCTTTGACTAGATGGATCTTTGTTGGCAAAGTAATGTCTCTGCTCTCTAACATGCTGTCTAGGTTGGTCATAACTTTCTATTGGGGTATAGCCAATTAACAATACTGTAATAGCTTCAGGTGAACAGTGAAGGGACTCAGCCACCCATGTAGCCATTCTCCTCCAAATTCCCCTTCAGGCTGCCACATAACACTGAGCAGAGTTCCGTATGCTATATAGGAGGTCTCAATTTGTTATCTATTTTATTTATTTATTTTATGTTATCTATTTTAAATTTAGTAGTGTGTCCATCCCAAACTCCCTAACTATCCCTTCCCCCAGCAACCATAAGTTTGTTCTCTAAGCCTGTGAGTCTCTTTCTGTTTTGTAAATTAAACATTTGCATCATTTCTTTTACATTTCACATATAAGTGATGTCAGACGATATTTCTCCTTCTCTGACTTACTTCACTCAGTATGACAATCTCTAGGCCCATCCATGTTACTGCAAGTGGCGTTGTTTCATTCTTTTTAACAGTTGAATAATATTCCAATGAACAAATGGGCAGAAGACCTAAATAGACATTTTTATAAAGAAGACATAGAGATGGCAAATAGGCACATGAAAAGACATTAAACATCACTAATTATTAGGGAAATGGAAATCATAACTACAAGAGATAGCACCTCACACCAGCTGAATGACTGTATCAAAAAGTCCATAAATAGTAAATGCTGGAGAGGGTGTAGAGAAAAGGGAACCCTCTTACACCGTTGGTAGGAACAGAAATTGGTATAAACATAATGAAGAAGAGTATGGGGATTCCTTAAAAAAAAACAAACTAAAAATAGACCTATCATTTGATCCTGCAATCTCACTCCTAGGCATATATCCAGAGGAAAACATGATCTGAAAGAATATAGGCAGACTTGAAAGCAACCTAGATGTCTTGATAGACAGAGGAATGGATAAAGAAGACATGATACTTAAATACAGACTTTATTTTAATGTATATTTTGTCTGATAACAAGGTTGGCTACCCTGACTTTCATTTTCACTTGAATCTTTTCTCATCCTCTAACTTTAGCAGGTGTGTATCTTTATATTTAAAGTGTTAATATGTTTGATGTTGTCCAAGAGGTATCTTGTAATGGACTCATTTTAAACAATTCTTTTTTCTGTTCACCTTGTGTGATTTCCAGTTCACTCATCCATTCCTCATCTAATGTACTCTTGATTCCTCTAGTGTATTTTTAATTTCATTTATTGTATTCTTCGGTGTTGTTTGGTTCATTTTTATAGTTTCCCTTGTTAAATTTCTCACTGTGTTCATTCCTCCTTCTCCACAGTTCTTTCAGCATGTTTATGATCTTACCTTGAACCCTTTATTGGATAGATTGCTTATCTCCACTTCACTTAGCTCTTCTTCTGGGAATTTTTCTTATTCCTTCATCTGGAATATATTCTTTTGCTTCATTTTGCCTACTTAAGTGGTTTTATTTCTATGAAATTAGTAGGTTAGTTACACTGCCTGATCTTGCAAAAGTGGTCTTGTGTAGGAAATGCCTTACACTCTCCTCTGCTAACCAGAACTATTTGCTCTAAGAATATCTTGTACAGACCCTCCTGTTATAGTAGGGCTGACTGTTGTGGGCAGGCTAGTGGGCATGGCTGACTCATCACCTGTTTGTTTGCTAGATCCTAGGTAGCATGGAGGCTGCCAGCTAACAGTGAGTGGGGCTGTGTCCTGGTGTCTGGCTGCATGACCCAGGGAGTCCTAGTCCTGGAGTCAGCCCACTGGTGTGCAAGGTTGGGTTACAGGATAGTTGACTGCAGGCCAGGGGTCCCAGAGCTGGTGTTGCCTATTGTGTGTAGGGCCAGGGCCTGGGTTTGTACTGGCCTGCTGATGGGTATGACTGGTAACTGACAGCTTGCTGAGGGCCCTAGGATGACTTGTAGCTAGTGTCTCCTGCTGGTGGGTGGGCACATTTTCATGGGGTAACAGGACTAGTGTCCCCCGCACTGTTAACTGATACCAGATTCCAGGGCTTTCACAAGCTCTCTGGTGGGTGGGACTAGGAACCAGGTGGAACCCAGGACTTGTGTCCTCTCACTCTGGGACCTGCAAGTGTGAGCCAGCTGGTGTGGGAGACTGGGTCCTGGACCAATCTTGGCTCACTGGTTGGTAGGGTCAAATCACAGAGTGGCTGGCTGTGGGGCTGTGGTAGTCCCAGGACTGGTTTCCACCAGTTAGTGGGCAGAGATATAGCGCAGGGTCTCTGGCTTTGGGGCCCTGCAGGTCTTGGAACTAGTGTTGGTTTGCTGGTGGGTGGGTCCAGTTCTTGGGTCCTCTGTTGTATGGTATTGTGTCTTGGAAGATTGGGGTGATCAGGGGAGTCTATTCAGCCAGTATTCTGGCTCATGGGGCTATATTCATGCAGTTATCTGCTTGGCCCCAGGCTTCCAAGGACTGTTGCCTACTGGCTGGCCCTTACCAAAGCACTAATAAGCTAGAGGCAGGTCTCTGAAATGGTGCTTCCTGAATTGTATAATGAGCTCCCCTGAAATTGCTGCTGCCTGTGCCTATGTTCTGAGTATGAGTCTTTGTTTCCTTATACCTCTACAGAATGCTCTCCAAAATTAGCAAGTGAGTCTGATCCAGGCACTTTTCAAATTATTTCTTCTGCCCTCAGGCTTAGAGCATGAGTGGTATTTCATAAGTTTCTGCCTTTATGTGCATTCAAGTAATTATTGGGAAAGGAAACACACATGTATGATCATGAAAAATAAACTGAATTATGAGAAAAAATACAGATACAACTGAGGAACATACTGATGAAGTCACTCATTTGAAATATTAAGTTATCTTCATCCTATATTTGACTGATTTTTGGAAGAGTTTATGGGCTGAAAGTGAAAGTTTCTCAGTTGTGTCTGACTCTTTGCTACCCACAGACTAGAATTCTTCAGACAAGAATACTGGAATGGACAGCTTTTCCCTTCTCCAGAGGAGCTTTCCAACCCAGGGATTGAACCCAGGTCTCCTGCATTGCAGACTGATTCTTTACCAGTTGAGCCACCAGGGAAGCCCAAGACTCTGGCAAGTTTGTGGAGTAGAAGGACATGTGTGTGGGGCCCCAAGTGGAGAAACCTCTATGGGCATAAGAGTAACATGCTAAGCTTGGGCTTAAAGAAAACACACACATTGCGGATTAGAAGCTAAGATGGCACCTGCAGGAAGGAGTGAAAGCGTGGTCTATGTTGTTTGGCAAAATTTTTGATTGGCCCTCTTGATTTCCATGCTCATGGACAATGTGTGATCACCATAGACCCCTGTCATGATGCAAGCGCATGGTAATCTGACTTTTAACTTGATTGGTAGAACTATGGAAAGTCCCTCGCAAACCACCCCCTCCCCCTGCTTGCCTTTATAAACCAAGAGCTTACGACAATAAAGCAGAACTGCTCAGACAGAACTCATGTCACGTCTGATTGTCTCTCGCTCACCGGGGGGCTGGGTTGGCGGACAGCAGGCTCACCTCTTCTCGGGACCCCTTGGCCTTGCTGAGGGAAGTTCCACGGCCTCTCTCTTTGTGGCATGCCCCCGCACATGTGCTCATCTTCTCCTGTGAAAACTCCTAAATTACAACTTGATAAATTACAACATTCATCTCCTGTTGAACAACCATCAACAGGAGAACGTTGGATCCCACACACACACACACACAAAAGATACCGTACATTCAAGGGCAAAGGAGAAGACCCAGCAAGATGGTAGGAGAGGTGAAATTGAGTTTAGAATCAAACCCCATACCTGCCAGAGACTCAGAGGGTTCAAAAAAACCTTGTACACACCAGGACCCAAAGACCCCACAAACACTGTGCCAGACCTGTATTTGAGTCTCCTGCAGAGGTACAGGTCATCAGTGGCCTGCTGCAGGGGCAGGGGCTCTGGGTGCAGCTCTCTGGGTCACATAGCCTGTGGCATAAGCCCTCTTGGGGGAGGTCATCATTAACCCACCATACAGCCGCCAAGCAAATGACCCACAAACTGCAGAACAATTATACCAATGAAAATTTTGCACTGTTAAGAAAGTTCTAGGACCCACAACAGATTTCCCAAACTGGGGATCTGGCAAAAGGACTGAGAACCCCAGGAGAATTTGACTTTAGGGGGCAGGGGTATTTGATTACAGAACTTCCTTTTTTTAATTATTTTTTTTTAATTGGAGGCTAATTACTTTACAATATTGTATTGGGTTTGCCATACATCAACATGAATCCACCACAGGTGTACATGTGTTCCCAAGAACAGGACTGGGGAAACAGACTCTTGGAGGGTACAAACAAAATCTTGTGTGCACCAGAACCCAGAAGAAAGGAGCAGTGACCCCACAAAAGACTGACCTAGATTTGACTGTGAGTGTCCAGGAGTCCCCAGGGGAGTCGTGGGTCAGTGGTGGCCCGCTCCAGGGTCAGGACACTGAGTGCAGCAGTGCCTGCATGGGACCTTCTGAAGGAAGCCACCGTTATCTTCATTACCTCCACCATAGTTTCGTCTCAGGTCAAACAACAGGGAGGGAACACAGACACGCCCACCAACAGATATTTGGACTAAAGATTTATTGAGCATGGCCCTGCCCATCAGAGCAAGACCCAGTTTACCCAGCTTCCCCACAGTCAGTCTCTCCCATCAGGAACCTTCCATAAGCCTCTTATCCTTATCTGTCAGAAGACACAGAAAGAATACCACAATCACAGAAAGCTAATCAAAATGATCACATGGACCACAGCCTCGTCTAATTCAATGAAACTTTGAGCCATGCCGTGTAGGGCCACCCAAGATGAATGGGTCATGGTGGAGAGTTCTGACAAAATGTGGTCCACTGGAAAAGGGGATGGCAATATACTTCAGAATTCTTGCCTTGAGAACCCCATGAACAGTATGAAAAGGCAAAAAGATAGGACACTGAATGACAAACTACCCAGGTCGGTAGGTGCCCAATATGCTACTGAAGAAGAGTGGAGAAATAACTCCAGAAAGAATGAAAAGACAGAGCCAAAGCGAAAACAATGCCCAGTGGTGGATGTGACTGGTGATGGAAGTAAAGTCTGATACTGTATTGCATAGGAATATTGCATAGGAACCTGGAATGTTAGGTCCATGAATCAAAGCAAATTAGAAGTGGTCAAGCAGGAGATGGCAAGAGTGAACATTGACATTTTAGGAATCAGCGAAACTAAAATGGACCGGAATTTTAGTCAGATGACCATTATACCTACTTTCTTTCTTTTTACTTTCTTTTGTCAAGCAGTTAATGTTGAAATATATTGTCTCAATTTAATTAAAAATTAAAGCTCTTTCCAAGCTATGCTTCAGGGTTTGTATTTTAATTCTAATTTATGCCTATTCTTAGAATGTAGACCTTTGGGAATTCCAAAAGACAGTTTAAGGTGTTTATCAGGGCCCACATTCTTTCTGGCCCTGAGCTGTATGTTCCCACAGTCCTATAAGACCACTGAGAGCTCTGCTCAGCTTCTTAGTCTCTTATCATCTAAACAAAATAAATGCACTCAAAAAAAAAAGTGACAGTGGATGTCAAGATAACTTCTCTGATCTTGATCAGTGAAGTCCTTGCTGTCTGGGTAGGTCTTAGAAAACTTTGAACAGATTTTTGTTTTACTTTATTCTGTCCTTCTAGTTGTCTTTGTAAGAAGTCTTGACTTACCATAAGCTGATATGCAATCACCAGAAGCATCCAGTAAAATACTGCAGATTGTTATTTTCTCTAAGATATCAAAGATTTTATTTCACTATATCTTCCCTTCCATTGTGATGTTACTAAGTCAATTCTCAATCTATTATCATTTTAAAAAGTATATTCTTGCATGTTTTTGAATATATCTTTAGGTTTGATGTTCAGTACTTTCATTACAAGTGCCTAAATGCAGACTTGTTTTATCCCATCAGGAAATTATTAAATTTCTTGAATTTGTGAATTGTTTTATTAGATTTGGAAAATTCTCAGCAACTCTTATTGCCTCTACCCTTGTCTTTTTCTGGCGATCTGGACAATATATATGAGCCTTTCTAATTCAATCCCTCTGTATGTTAATCTCTCAGATTTTCCATCTGTTAGGCTCTTTTGTGACAGTGAAGATTTATTTTTCTGCTATATTTTCCATTTTATGAACTTTATTTTTTTTTGTTGTTTCAGTGCTCTATTAATTATGTCAAATATGAGGTTTATTTTTTTTCCAGATTTCTACCTGATTGTTGTTTGGTTGCCAAGTCATATCCAGCTCTGCCACCCCATAAACTGTAGCAAGCCAGATTCCTCTGTCCTCTGCAATCTCCTGGAGTTGGCTCCAAATCATGTCCATTGACTCAGTGATGCCAACCAGCCACCTCATGCTCAGTCACTCTCTTTTCCTTCTGCCCTCAATCTTTCCCAGCATCAGGGTCTTTCCCAATGAGTCAGCTCTTTGTACCAAGTGGCCAAAGTGCTGGAGCTTCTGCTTCAACATCAGTCCTTCCAGAATATTCAGAGTGATTTCTTTCAGGATTGATTTAATTGATCTCCTTGGAGTCCAAAGGACTTTCAAGAGTCTTCTCCAGCACCACAGCTTGAAAGCTTCAGTTCTTTGGTGCTCAGCCTTCTATATGGTCCAACTGTCACATCCATATACGACTACTGGAAAAATCATAGCTTTGATTAGATGGACCTTTGTTGGCAAAGTACTGTCTCTGTTTCTTACATGTTGTCTAGGCTTGTCACAGCTTTTCTTCCAAAGAGCAAGAATCTTTTCATTTCATGGGTGCAGTCACCATCTGCAATGATTTTGGAGCACAAGAAAAATAAAGTCTGTCACTTTCCACATTCCCTCCTTCTATATGCCATGAAGTGATGAACCAGATGCCATAATCTCAGTTTTTTTGAATGTTGTTTCAAGGCATTTTTAAAATTCTCTTCTTTCACCCACACCAAGAGGCTCTTTAGTTTCTCTTTCCTTTCTGCCATTATAGTGGTATCATCTTCATATCTGAGGTTGTTGATAGTTCTCCCAGCAATCTTGATTCCAGCTTGTGCTACATCCAGCATGGCATTTCACCAGAGGTACTCTGCACATAGTTTAAATAAGCAGGATAACAATATATAGCCTTGTCTTCCTTTCCCAATTTGAAGCAGTCCATGCTTCCAGATCCAGTTCTAACTCTTGGCTTTTTGACCTGAATACAGGTTTCTCAGGAAACATGTAAGGTGGTCTGATGCTCCAATCTCTTTAAGAATTGTTCCCAGTTTGTTGTGATCCACATGATCAGAGGCTTTAGTGTATTCAATGAAGCAGAAGTAGATATTTTTGTGGAATTCACTTCTGTTCTCCATGATCCAAATAATGCTGGCAATTTAGTTTCTGTTTCCACTGCCTTTTCTAAACCCAAATTGTACACCTGGAATTTCTCAGTTTATGTACAGTTGAAGCTTAACTTGAATAATTTTGAACATAATTTAACTGACATGTGAAATGAGTGCAACTGTACAGTAATTTGAACATTCTTTGGCACTGTGTTTCTTTGGGATTAGAATAAAAAGACTGACCCTTTCCAGTCTTGTGGCCACTGCTGAGTTTTCCAAATTTAAGTGCATATTGAGTGCAGCACTTTAACAGCATAACTTTTAGGATTTGAAATAGCTCAGCTGGAATTCCTTCATCTCCACCAAATTTCTTCATATTAATGTTTCCTCAGGCCCACTTGACCTCACATCCTAGGATGTCTGAGTCTAGGTGAGTGATCATACCATCATGGTTATCTGGGTCATTAAAACATTTTTTTTTATATAGTTCTTTGTCTTCTTGACACTTCTTCTTAATCTTTTCAACTTCTGTTGTAATCTTACATTTTTCTATCCTTTATTGTGCCCATTGTTGCATGAAATAGTCCCTTGATATCTCCAATTTTCTTGAGGAGATCTCTGGTCTTTCCCATTCTATTGTGTTCCTCTATTTCTTTGTACTGTTCATTTAAAAAAGCCTTCTTTTCTCTCATTGCTCATCTCTGGAACTCTGGGCTCGGTTGGTATGTCTTTCCCTTTCTCCTTTGCCTTTCACTTCTCTTCTTTCCTCAGCTAGTTATAAAGCCTCCTCAGATAACAACTTTGCCTTGTTGCATTCCTTTTTCCTGGGGATGGTATCGGTCACAGTCTCCTCTACAATGTTATAAACTTTCATCCATAGTTCTTCAGGCATTCTATCTATTAGATCTAATCCCTTGAATCTACTCATCACCTCCACTGTATAATCATAAGGGATTTGATTTAGGTCATATCTCAATGGCCTAGTGGTTTTCCCTACTTTCTTCAAAATTTAAGCCTGAATTTTTCAATAAAGAGCTCATGATCTGGGAGAATGACATTGAAACATGTATATTATCATATATGAAACAGATCGCCAGTCCAGGTTTGACGCATGAGACAGGGTGCTTGGGGCTGGGGCACTGGGATGACCCTGAAGGATGGGATTGGGATGGAGGTGGGAGGGGCATTCAAGATGGGGAACATATGTATACCCATGGCTAATTCATGTCAATGTATGGCAAAACCACTACAGTACTGTAAAGTAATTATCTTCCAATTAAAATAAATAAGTTTATACTAAAAAAAAAAACACACAAAAAAAACCCAGCAAACAAAAAGAGTTCATGATCTAAGCCACTGTAGCTCCAGGTCTTGTTTTTGCTGACTGTATGGAGTTTCTCTATTTTCAGCTATAAAGAATATAATCAATCTGATTTTGGTATTGTTCATCTCATGATGTCCATGTGTAGTTATCTCTTGGTTTGATGGAAAAAGATGTTTCCTATGACCAGTATGTTCTCTTGACAAAACCCTGTTAAACTTTGCTCTGCTTCATTTTGTACACCAAGGGCAAACTTGCCTGTTATTCTGGGTAACTCTTGACCTCCTACTTTTCAATTCCAATCCTCTATGATAAAAAGGAAATCTTTTTTCAGTGTTAGTTGTAAAGGGTCTTGTAGGTTTTTATAAAACTAATCAACCTCAGATTCTTTGGCATAAGTGGTTGCATATATTTGGATTACTGTGATATTGAATGGTTTACCCTGGAAACAAACTGAGATCATTATGTCATTTTTGAGATTGCTCCCAAGTACTACATTTTGGACTCTTTTGTTGACTATGAGGGCTACTCCATTTCATCTAAGGGATTTTAGCCTACTGTAGTACATATCATGGTCATCTGAATTAATTTGTCCTGTTTCTGTCAATTTTAGTTCACTGATTCTTAAGAATTTGATATCCAATCTTGTCATCTTCTGCTTGACCACACCCAATTTACCTTGATTCATGGACCTAATATTCCATATTTCTATGCATAAGTGTTCTTTACAGCATCAGACTTTATTTTCACCACCAGACATATCCACAATTGAGCTTCATTTCCACTTTGGCCCAGCTGCTCTAATTATTTCTGGAGATGTTAGTAATTGCCCCTCCACTCTGCTCCAGTGTCATATCAGACACCTTCTAGCTTGGGGTGCTCTTTTTTTTTTTTTCCTAAGTCATTCTAGTTTCCTGTTCCCTGCATTGACACTTAAGTAAGCAAAACTTGTCTATATTCTCTGCTAATCTGTTTCAACTGTTTGTTATTTGGTTGGTTTTCACTCAAGATTGCTTTCTTTATTTAGAGTTTAGTAATTTATTTTTATCAAATTTTTCTGTGAACTGTGCATTTTCATTGTATCTTTGTGGGAATTCCTTGATATATAGGATAAAGACAGTTTACTTCAATGCAGTTTTGCTTTACTTCTCTGGCAGATAGAGGTACCACTTGTGTAGAATCATTTTAAGTAAAATCACCACTGAAGTATTTTGCTTTACCCAGGCATGATAATTTGAGGTACAAATTCCTGAGAGAGTCAGTTTATGTCACATTTCACAAGGATCTTTCCCCCTTTACTCAGTGTCATGGTTGAAACAGGTAGTTATCCTTAACAAGAGAGGGGTCAGGAGGAGATGAGTTTATTTTGAATTTACCCTAATACTGAGAGTGTCCCTACTGGAGTACCAGCTTAAAAGTTTTGAGTCTCCTGTTATCTTCTTTATTTTGATTAGTCTTGCCCTGTCTTATTTTGCCTGGGCTCAAGAAGAATGATGAATCAGTTGAATTCTGTAGTTTCAGTTGAACTCAGACCAAAAGTTTTTTCTATGTTTCTTTATCTATCTGGATTCCTGACTTCATGTGAATTTAACTTCAGTGTTGCATACATTTTTCCAGTTTATTCGATGACTCTATATTCTATCTAGAACTTAAAAAAAACTGATGTAGTTGCCATGAAATATAAGTTATAGGTGTTTAAAACAGTGATTCACAATATTTGAAGGTTATACTCCTATAGTTATTATAAAATATTGGCTTTATTCCCTGTGTTGTACAATAAATCATCATAACTTATTTTATACTTAATAGTTTATACCTCTTAATCCTTTCCCCCTATATTATCTCCCTTCCTTTCCCTTTCCTCACTAGTAACCACTGGAAAGTTTGGTTTGGCTACCAAGTCTATCGTAACTGAAAATGAAAAGTTTTCCCAATCTAGTAGCACTGGTGGCCATATAATCTGTTTTGTTTTCTAATTCATCATTACATTAAAGCTGAAAATCCTTTAACAATTTCAGTTTCCCTTAGGATGAAGTTAAAAATTTTCTTGGCTTACAAAGGCCTGCATGATCTTTCTTAATGCTCCATTGTTATACCATGTCATGTTATCCCTTGACATTCTGTTCTTTAGTCAAATTGGTCTCCTTACAGTTCCTTACATATCTTGTTCAAATGGCTGGTGATTTTGATTGTCATTTTATCTCTGGATTTAAGAATTCCTGTTTTCCTTTTGCTAGATGCTGGTTATGTGATCATGGCAAAGTAAAGATGGTCCACTAAGTCTGATGTACCTCTGCTTGACGTCTAGGAGTTTGTGACCCCTACCTCTCCAAACACTCTGTGCTCCTCTTCCCACACTGTGTCCCTGCAGAGCTGTAATCCATGAGCAATATTACTGCTGCTCATTGCTCAGCTCAAGTCAGGGAGGGCAAGGAGCCAGCTGGTCCACCTAATTAGAACATAGCAGCCAAGGTAATAATCCTAACTATTTTTCTAGGAGCCTGTCAGCTCATTGCATCTCTTGGTGCTAATGTGAGGAAGAAAGCAGATTTTGGAACAACCTCAATATCATTCTTTTCCACTATATGTTTTGAACTATATCCTCTGAGTGAATGTGATTACATTTAATTAACTAATTAATTAATTTCTACATTTCACCAATATTATTTGTGATGATTGATTTTGTATGTTAACCTGGCTGCATCCAGCTATTTAGCTGATTACTATTCTAGAAGAAGAACTGATGCTGAAGCTGAAACTTCAGTACTTCGGCCACCTGAATAAAGAACTGATTCACTGGAAAAGACCCTGATGCTGGGAAAGACTGAATGTGGGAGGAGAAGGGGATGACAGAGGATGAGATGGTTGGATAGCATCACTGACACGATGGACATGAGTTTGAGTAGGCTTCAGGAATTGGTAATGGGTAGGGAAGCCTAGCATGCTGCAGTCCTTGGGATCACAAAGAGTCAGACATGACTGAGCAACTGAACTGATTCTAGAAGTTTCTATGAAGATATTTTTCAGATGAGATTATGAGTGAGTGGGCCTTATTGAATCATTTGAAAGACTTGATGGAAAAAGACTGTGTTCACCAAAGGAAAGAGAGTTCTGCCAGGAGACTGCTTTTGAATTAAACTGCAGCATTAACTCTAATCAACTGGCCTAATATACAAATTTTGGTCTTAGCCTCTACAGTCACGTGAGGCAATTCCTATACTGTAAGAAACCTCTCTCTCTCTCTCTCTGTCTACAGACACACAGACAGTCAGACAGACACACATATTTGCATATATATTAAGTTGCTTCAGTCTTGTCCAACTTTTTGCGGCCCTGTGGACTATAGCCTCCATGGTCTCCTCCATGGGATCTTCCTCACCCAGGGACTGAACCTACTTTTCTTGCATCTCCTGCATAGGCAAGTCAATTCTTCACCACTAGCACCACCTGAGAAGCCATATTCTTCCAGAAAAACATCTAATTCTGCTTTATTGACTATAACAAAGCTTTGGACTGTGTGGAACACAACAAACTGTGGAAAATTCTTCGAGTTGAGAATACCAGACCACCTGACCTGCCTCCTGAGAAATCTGTATGCAGGTCAAGAAGCAACAGTTAGAACCGGACATGGAAAGACAGACTGGTTCCAAATTCGGAAAGGAGTACATCAAGCTGTATATTGTCATCCTGCTTATTTAAATTATATGCAGAGTACATCATGAGAAACGCTGGGCTGGATGGATCACAAGCTAGAATCAAGATTTCTGGGAAAATATCAATAACCACAGACACCAGATGTCACCACCCTTATGGCAGAAATCCAAGAAGAACTAAAGAGCCTCTTGGTGAAAGTGAAAGAGGAGAGTGAAAAAGCTGGCTTAAAGCTCAACATTCAGAAAACGAAGATCATGGCATCCGGTCCTATCACTTCATGGCAAATAGATGGGGAAACAGTAGAAACAGTGTCAGACTTTATTTTTCTGGGCTCCAAAATCACTGCAGATGGTGTCTGCAACCATGAAATTAAACGATGCTTACTCCTTGGAAGTAAAGTTACGACCAACCTAGACAGCATATTAACAAACAGAGACATTACTTTGTCCACAAAAGTTCATCTACTCAAGGCTGTGGTTTTCCCAGTGGTCATGTATGGATGTGAGAGTTGGACTGTAAAGAAAGCTGAGTGCTGAAGAATTGATGCTTTTGAACTGTGGTGTCAGAGAAGACTCTTGAGAGTCCCTTGGACTGCAAGGAGATCCAACCAGTCCATCCTAAAGGAGACCAGTCCTGGATGTTCACTGGAAGGACTGATGCTGAAGCTGAAACTCCAATACTTTGGCCACCTCATGTGAAGAGCTGACTCATTGGAAAAGACTCTGATGCTGGGAGGGATTGGGGGCAGGAAGAGAAAGGGACGATAGAGGATCAGATGGTTGGATGGCATCACTGACTTGATGGACATAAGTTTGGGTAAACTCTGGGAGTTGGTGATGGACAGGGAGGCCTGGCATGCTGCAGTTCATGCGGTCACAAAGAGTCAGACACGACTGAGCAACTGAACTGAACTGAACTGAACTGATAGCCCCTAGTAATCACTTTATGTTAACTTATTCTGGTTCTATGCGTTTGACTTTTTAGATACCACATATGAACAAGATCATAAAGAATTTGAACTTTGTTTCTGGCTTATTTCACTTAGCATAATGTTCTCAAAGTTCATTCATGTTGTCACAAATGGCAGGATTTCTTTTTTTAACGGTCGAATAAAATATGTCAGTATGTTTGTGTTTGTAACACAATCACATTTTAATCACAGTCTATAATCACATCTTCTTTGTCCTCAGCTGTTGACAGACACAGTGTTTCTGTTTCTGTTCACAATCTTGGGTACACTAAATAGCCATGAATGTGAGAGTAAGTATATTTTTTGAAGAAACTGATTTCATTTCCTTCAGAGCCATACCCAGAAACAGCATTGCTTGATCACATGGTAGTTTGATCTTTAATTTTTAAAAATAACTTTATTTATTTTGGTTGCATTGGGCCTTTATCACTGCACATGGGCTTTCTCCAGTTGTAGTGAGCAGGCTCGGGAGTTGTGGCTCCTGGTTCCTAGAGAGTGGGCTCAGCAGCTGTGGTGCACAGGCTTGGTTGCTCTGCTGTACATAGAATCTTCCTAGACCAGGGATCAAACCTGTGTACCTGGCATTGGCAGGTAGTTTCTTATTCACTGTACCCCCAAGGAAGACCAATCTTTAATTTTTGACGGATCTCCATATTCTTTTCCATAAACAGTGTGGGATTCCAGGTGGCGCTAGTGGTAAAGAACCTGCCTGCCAATGCAGGAGACTTAAGAGACATGGACTCAATCCCTGGGTCAGGAAGATGCCCTGGAGGAGGGCATGGAGACCTGCTCCAGTGTTCCTGCCTGGAGAATCCCATGAAAAAAAAGGGGCCTGGTGGGCTGCAGTCTATAGGGTTGCAGAGTTGAACATGACTGAAGTGACTTACCTCCTAGTACCAACAATGTACTTTTCTCCACTCCTTGCCAACACTTTTTAATCTCCTGTATTTTTGAGGATAGTGATCCTAACAGATAAAGGGTATATCTTATTGTGGTTTTAATTTGCATTTCCCTGATGATTAGTGCTCCTGAGCACCTTTTGACGTAACTGTGGCCATTTGCCTTTCTTCTTTGGAAAAATATCTATTCACATCTTTTGCCCATTTTAAATTAGATTTTTTTGGCTCCTTAGTTGTCTGCTGCTGCTGCTGCTCTGCTACTGAGCTCCTTATATATTTTAGATATTATCCCTTATTAGATGTATGGCTTGCAAATATTTTCTCCCATCCTGTAGATTGCATGTTCATTTTGTTAACTGTTTCTTTTGTTATGCAGAGCCTTTGATTTTGATGTAATCCTACTTCCTTATTTTTGCTTTTGTTGTCTTTGCTTTTATGCTTGAGCTTTTGTTGTCGTAGTCAAATAATTATTGCCAAGATCAATAAAAACATCTTCAGTTCTACTTTCTAAATAATTAAATCTATGTTTCACAGGAATGCATTCCGTGTTATTAATCCTTCTATCTTTTTTAATGATTTTTATTCCATCTAGATTCACAGTTTTTCAAATTTTTTTCAGTTTGATATACTGATTCTACTCTGTTTGGTAGTGTCTTGTGAAAGCTAGACTGGAGGAATAAGAAAATTTTGCTTAACTTTCCATATACACTCTGAATGTAATGTATCTGTGGCAATATTCACTTGTCTTTTCAGACTAGCCCCAGATAGATTGTTACTTTCAATGATCTATTACAGAAAACATTCCACAGTACTCAGACAGCCCTGTTTTCTTCTTACACTGATTAAATACAAAATGACTGTCAGATTTTCTAGCCTAAACTTGGAATGTGATAGACAAGAACACAGTGGACTTTTATCAAATTGCTGTACTGGCAATAGCATGATTTTCTTCCAAAGGAAAGAGTGATTGTTTTTCCATTGTCATAGTGGAGCCATCAGAGGGTAAGTTAGCACAATAGTCTCTTGTTGGATTGCACATAAATGGTAAGAAAAATATTTGGACTATGTGCAGGTAGATTATAAAATTAAAAAAATGCTTCTGCTCTATTTTTTTATAAGAGGAATGCCATACAAGGGAGGATGTCTTTTGCAAATAAAATAATAATTAAAAGGAAACATTTTCTTGAAATTGAGAAAAACAATAAAGTAAATTAATTCAACAAACATTTAAAATGTTTTCCAAGTGCTAGGCATCATGCTAAGCACCTAAAAATAAAAATCCAGTCTTTGTTCTTAAAAGACTCATGGCCCATAAGAGGAGACATGACACTCAATTTCACTTCACTTGGTATGTGATTTTGATAGTGCCTTCAGATTTGTAAATGAGGAAACACAGCAGAAAGAGTGATTATATTTACTTAATGAGGTAGGGGTCCAGGAAGATGTTCCAGATGATGTTATTAGGCTGAACTGGAGTTCATCAAATTTTATGGTGAGTGATAGCTAGCGGTTGAACAAGCATTTCAGGCAGAAAGATAGTTATGTTCAGAGGCTCAGGGCTGTAAGATAGCATGGAACACTTAGTTGTTCAGAAACAGGTTGGGGTTGGAGTATAAAGCCCCAAGGGGTCTAGGTTCAGTTCAGTTGTTCAGTCGTGTCTGACTCTTTGCGACCCCATGAATTGCAGCATGCCAGGCCTCCCTGTCCATCACCAACTCCCAGAGTTCACTCAAACTCACGTCCATTGAGTCAGTGATGCCATCCAGCCATCTCATCCTCTGTCGTCCCCTTCTCCTCCTGCCCGCAATCCCTCCCAGCATCAGAGTCTTTCCCAATGAGTCAGCTCTTCATATGAGGTGGTCAGAGTATTGGAGTTTCAGCTTCAGCATCAGTCCTTCCAAAGAACACCCAGGGCTGATCTCCTTCAGAATGGACTGGTTGGATCTCCTTTCAGCCCAAGGGACTCTCAAGAGTCTTCTCCAACACCACAGTTCAAAAGCATCAATTCTTTGGTGCTCAGCTTTCTTCACAGTCCAACTCTCACATCCATACATGACCACTGGAAAAATAGTAGCCTTTGCTATATGGACCTTTGTTGGCAAAGTAATGTCTCTGCTTTTTAATGTGCTATGTAGGTTGGTCATAACTTTACTTCCAAGGAGTAAGCATCTTTTAATTTCATGGCTAGAGAGTCTAAAAATTCATTGGTGATGTAGGAAAGAAAAGTCAGGTCATGATGACTCTTATGTCTCAAGACATAAGCTTAGATTTTATTTTTAGGATTCCCAACTTAGATGCACATTAATCACCTGGGGGAGTTGTGTTTTTTTTTTTTTTCCTAAGTCTTTATCCCATTTTCAAAGACTTTCATTTTTTTATGAGATAGGGCAGGGGCACCAGTATTTTTGAAACCTTCCCAGTGCTTTTATTTGTTTTATTTTGGTTTGCTTTCATTTTAATGAGCAGCCAGGTCTGAGAACCATTACTTTAGAAATAGGCTAGTCAATAAAGGGTAGGAAAATCTACACACACACACACACACACACACACACACACACACACACATTTTCAGCAGTTCATTCTAGCCATAGAGTCAAGGACAAAATTTGTATTCATGAGTCATGTCTGAAAATAAAAGGAACAACTCTATCATTAGCTGCTGATCCATGCCCATTGACTTCACACCCCATTCAATGTACTAGCAATTTCATATGGGTAGACCTTTACCCTCTCTGAGTCTCATTTCTACATCTATAGAACTGGAACTCCAGTAATATCAGCTAACAGCTTTGTTATACAGTCATATGTGTGAGAGCTATGGTTTGCTGTGAATCTCCCTGGGTAGAACCAGTCTACAAGTTGAAAGGGACAGTGTCCAACATCATTGCACCCAGACTATCATGAGAGTTTCAGCTTCATTTCACAAGTTCTACTGCTACTAAGAGAGATCAATACAGAGAGATCGTGTCTCTTCTTCCACAAGATCATGTTATTTCTGGAGGTAACTCTTGCAAATGCTACAGCCACCTTGCTAATAACAAGGAAACACTTATTGTGTGTAGTTGAAGGCTAGGGAAGATAAAGTGATCAACCCTGGAATCCACACTACTTCTAGGTTTATTGTTATGTGAGATAGAACATTTCCTTTTTGCTTTACCAATTCAATGGAACTTCTTGCAACAAAAAGATGTACACACTATGGATCAAAAAATCAGAGTACTCATGGAGCAAATATTCAACTTGTTGAAAGCAGCCTTAATTTTATCTTGAGCTTGAACAGTCTGAACTAAATGAAAACAGGCCCAAGAAGTCTGCCTTAAATGTGATTTAAATTTACTAAGAATGGAATATTGATTCCAGTTAGATGGGAGAAGTTCCAGAACTATAATGGGGCATTAAGGACACGTGAGGGAAACTGTTAAATCCATTTAATCCTAGGTCCCTGGAGGCAATATGGCTTTACTTCACTGTGTATCCTTGGAACACCAGCTTCCAGGGAAATCATATGACAGTGCAAAAACACAAGCTCACAGAGGAGCACTGATACAATTTAACTTTATTGCTTTCTAAATGTGTGACCTCTTAAAAGTTATTTAACCTATCATTTTCCTTAAATGTAGCATAAAGAAAATATTGCCTACCTCCAAGAGTTTACTGTGACTATTAAATGAGGTATTATAAAACACTTAGTATATTAAATGATAATGAGTAATGATGGTGCATGCTAAGTTGCTTCAGTTATGTCTGACTCTTTGCAACCCTATGGATTCTGGCCCACCAGGCTCTTCCACTCATGACATTCTCTAGGTAAGAATATTGGAGTGACTTGCCATGCCCTCCTCCAGGGGATCTTCCCTTATCCAGGGATCAAACTCGCATCTCCTGTGGCTCCTGCATTGCAGGTAGATTATTTACTTCTGATCCACCAGGGAAGCCCAATGATGATAATGACAGTAATAAGAAAACAATAACAGCAGCATTGGTGGGCATATCCCTTTATTGAGTATTTTGAATTGGAGAGAGATACTGGAGATTAGGATGGCAGAGCAGAAAGTCATGCACTCACCTTCTCCTGCCAGAGCATCAAATCACAACTAACTGTTGAACAGCCATTGACAGGAAGGCACTGGAACTTACCAAAAAAAAGGTACCCCACATTCAAGGACCAAGGAGAAGCCACAGTGAAACGGTCCTCCATGGATGTGCTGATGTCCACCCACAATGGGGAGGGAAACCTGCTTTACTGAATCCCCTGGTTTAAATGTTCATCCAAAAATACCTTCACATGCACACTGAGAAATAATGTTTAATCTGGGCACCTTTTGCCTCAGTCAAGTTGATACACAAAACAACCCATCACAGCCACCACTGGGGGTGACTGGCAGGGCAGTACTGGACACATATAGTCATGCCATCAACATATTCCAAAGGGGCTTACTTGGTGGCTTGGTAGGAAAGAATCCATCTGCCATCATGGGAGACATGGGTCTGATCCTTGGTCCAGAAATATCTCAAATGCTGCAAAGCAACTAAGCCTGTGCCCCATGACTATTGACCTCTGCGCTAAAGCCTAGGAAGCAAAACTACTGAGCCCATGCACGTCAGCTACTGAAGTCTGTGCACCCTAGACCCTGTGCTGCATACCAAAAGGGAGCCACACAGTGAAAAGCACACACACTGCAGCTGGAGAGGAGCCCCCAGTTGCCACGACTAGAGAGGAGCCCAAGCAGCAAGGAAGACCCAGGAGAGCCAAAAACAAATAAATAAGCTAAATTATTTGAAAAATAATTTTAAAAAGGGGCAACAGAAAATCAGATGGTTGGATGGCATCACCAACTCAATGGACATGAGTTTGGGCAAACACCAGGAGACGGTGAAGGACAGAGAAGGCTGGAATGCTGCAGGTCATGGGGTCACAAGATGTCAGACACGACTGACTGAACAATTTTTAAAAATCCATACCAAAAATCTAACCCATAACACAGATATGACTGGAGCCACACCACATTTACATTATAGGATAGGAGAAATATATTATTGGTCCTCGTGCTAGGTTTCCAAGGCACAAGCCTGTGTTCTTAAAGTCGTGGCCCATGCCACGAGTTCCCCTAGGAGCAGCAATGCTTGGTTCCCTCACTATCTGTGTAAAGGCTGAAGCTTTACCCAAAATACTTTTTCAGCCCTGGAGAAAATGCTTAGGAAATCAGCAACTAATCATCCTAATAGTTTAGATCATGTTATTGTATTCAATTACTTTCTTACAGAGACATTCCCAAGGAATCCCCTGAGCCTTCACCATTTGAACTTACCTATTGGAGAAAGGTTAAGAGGTCCTTTAATCCTAATAAAATAACTGGTAAACTCCAAGTAGACAACAACAGTGGAAGAAAATGTATCACATGTAAGGAAGATATCCTCTAGAGAAAAAAAAAGAAGAAGAAACCAGTGCAAGACTTGGGAAACTGAGGAGCTCTGTATAATAGATCACCTTATTTATTGGCCTGGCATCCCATCCTCTGGAGAGACCCCTTCGCAGTCTAAGTGGACCTGAGGGTGGTCAATTGCAAGACACCCCTTCCTCATATCTCAGTCACATCATCATGGGTTTGAAATGCAGTCTCGTCAGTCAGAATTTCTACCCCACCTAACCCACAACAATGATTGGGCATGCAACAAGGTCAGGTAATTAGATTCTTACCTGGACCTCTCTGGTAGAGACAATAAGAAAGAATATGTCTTGCCTTGACGATTGTAGTTATAGGAAGAAATCATGTTGGAGCCTCCAGCACTTATCTTCCTGGACTAAAAAGAGTAAAGGAAAACATGTCAAGTAAGAGAAGAAAAGAATGAGGTCAAGAGAAAAAAAAAAAAAGTAAAGCTAAAAATGACATCAGAGAAAGTTCTATTTATAGCTATTGGTCACCTGGATCCAACTGAGCCTTAATCCCAGTTCTGTCTCTAGACAACCCAGTTAAATGGATCAGTAATTTCCCCTGTCTCTTAAGCCATTTTGATTATTATCTCCCCTGCTTATAACTGAAAGACTACTAGCTAATTAAGGACATTTCAGCTACTGTGCAAAGATGAACTTATCAAGACAATAAAGATCCTACACCCAGGAAGTTTCTGGATGAAATGTTCTATTGAAATAGCAATAAATCACATTTTATAAAAAAATGAAATCAATTAAAATTGGAGAGACAGGAGCCATGCTTGTCTGTGGTGACTTCCAGTAGGTTTAGTTGTTTCAAACAAAAGGCGAAATGGTTTTCTGAGAAGGCCTTACAAATAGCTGAGGAAAAATAGAGAAGCAAAAGTTAAAGGAGAAAAGGAAAGATATACCCATTTGAATGCAGAGTTCCAAAGAATAGCAAGGAGAGATAAGAAAGCATTCCTCAGTGATCAATGCAAAGAAATAGAGGAAAACAATAGAATGGGAAAGACTAGAGATCTCTTCAAGAAACTTAGAGATACCAAGGGAACATTTCATGCACAGATAGATACAATAAAGGACAGAAACAGTATGGACCTAACAGAAGCAGAAGATATCAAGAAGAGGTGGCAAGAATACACAGGAGAACTATACAAAAAATGCCTTCATGACCCATATAACCATGATGGTGTGATCACTCACCTAGAGCCAAACATCTTGGAATGCAAAGTCACGTAAGTCACAAAGCTAATGGAGGTGACAGAATTCCAGTTGAGCTATTTCAAATCCTAAAAGATGATGCTGTGAAAGTGCTGCACTCAATATACCAGCAAATTTGGAAAACTCAGCAGTGGCCACAGGACTGGAAAAGGTGAATTTTCATTCCAATCTGAAAGAAAGGCAATGCCAAAGAATGTTCAAACTATTGCACAATTACACTCATCTCATGCTACTAAAGTAATGCTCAAAATTCTCCAAGCTAAATTTCAAGAGTATGTGAACTGAGAAATTGTAGCTGTTGAAGCTGGATTTAGAAAAGGCAGAGGAACTGGAGATCAAATTGCCAACATCCTTTGGATCAAAGAAAAAGAAAACAGTTTCAGAAAAACATTTATTTCTGCTATATTGACTATATCAAAGCCTTTGACTGTGTGGATCAAAACAAACGGTCGAAAATTCTTCAAGAGATGGGAATATCAGACCACCTTAACTGATTCTTGAGAAATCTGGATGCAGGTAAAGAAGCAACATTTAGAACCGGACATTGAACACCAGAGTGGTCCCAAATTGAGAAAGGGGCATGTCAAGGCTGTATATTGTCACCCTGCTTATTTAACTTATGTGTAGAATACATCATATGAAATGCTGGGCTGGGTGAAACACAAGCTGGAATCAAGATTGCAGAGAAATATCAATAACCTCAGATATGCAGATGACTCCACCCTTATGGCAGAAAGCAAAGAGGAACTAAAGAGTCTCTTGAGGAAAGTGAAAAAGGAAAATGAAAAAGCTAGCTTAAAACTCAACGTTCAAAAACAAAGATCATGGCATCTGGTCCCATCACTTCATGGCAAATAGATAAGTGACAGACTATTTTCTTGGGTGCCAACATCACTGCAGATAGTGACTGCACCCATGAAATTAAAAGATGCTTGCTCCTTGGAAAGAAAAGCTATGACCAACCTAGACAGTGTATTAAAAAGCAGAGACATTACATTGGCAATAAAGGTCCATCTAGTCAATGGACCTTTATGGTTTTTCCAGTAGTCATGTATGGATGTGAGAGTTGGACCATAAAGAAAGCTGAATGCTGAAGAATTGATCCTTTTGAACTGTGATGTTGGAAAAGACTCTTGAGAGTCCCTTGGACTGCAAGGAAATCCAACCAGTCCATCCTAAAGGAAATCAGTGTTGAATATTCACTGGAAGGACTGATGTTGAAGTTGAAACTCCAATACTTTGTCCACTTGATGGGAATAACTGACTCATTGGGAAAGACCCTTTTGCTGGGAAAGATTGAAGGCAGGAAAGGGGATGACCAAGAAAGAGATGGTTGGATGGCATCACTGACTTGATGGGCATGATTTTGTGCAAGTTTGAGGATTTGGTGATGGACAGGGAGGCCTGGCATGCTGCAGTCCATGAGGTCGCAAAGAGTCAGAGAAGACTGAATGAACTGAACTGAAACCTGGTGTCTGGAGCTCTGTCTAAACAGATTCAGTCCAGAAGATAAGATATGACAGGAAGCATGAGCTGTCTTTTTCTTTCAAAATTATAGTTTAAATATAAGAGCATCTCTTTATTAAGTGTAGAGTTTCTACAGGGAGCTTCAGAAATCCACTAGTTATATAAAAATAGAAATTTCAGTAAGCAACATAATTTAACACAAGAAAAAATTGGCACAAAATTTAAGTGCATGAATGATTACCTTTTTGACTTGATTTTTGGCTCTTACCTTAGATTAACAGCCTGAATTTCAAGAATTAAGGTGTTCAGTCAGAATGGCTGTGATCCAAAAGTCTACAAGCAATAAATGCTGGAGAGGATGTGAAGAAAAGGGAACCCTCTTACACTGCTGGTGGGAATGCAAACTAGTACAGCCACTATGGAAAACAGTGTGGAGATTCCTTAAAAATTGCAAATAGAACTTCCTTATGATCCAGCAATCCCACTGCTGGGCATACACACTGAGGAAACCAGAATTGAAAGAGACACATGTACCCCAATGTTCACTGCAGCACTGTTTATAATAGCCAGGACATGGAAACAACCTAGATGTCCATCAGCAGATGAATGGATAAGAAAGCTGTGGTACATATACACAATGGAGTATTACTCAGCCCTTAAAAGAATAAATTTGACTCAGTTCTAATGAGATGGATGAAACTGGAGCCAATTATACAGAGTGAAGTAAGCCAGAAAGAAAAACACCAATACAGTATACTGACACATATATATGGAATTTAGAAAGATAGTAATGATGACCCTGTATGTGAGACAACAAAAGAGACATAGAGGTATAGAACGGACTTTTGGCCTCTGAGGGAGAGGGAGAGGGTGGGATGATTTGGGAGAATGGCATTGAAACATGTATACTATCATATAAGAAATGAAGTGCCAGTCTATGTTCAATACAGGATACAGGATGCTTGGGGCTGGTGCACGGGATGATCCAGGGAGATGATATGGGGTGGGAGGTGGGAAGGGGCTTTGACATTGGGAGATCGTGTACACCTGTGGCTGATTCATGTCAATGTATGGCAAAACAAATACAGTATTGTAACGTAGAATAAAGAATTTTAAAAAATTGTCTTTCTGATATTGTTTTATATTGTTACATATGCAAATTAACATTATTAACCCTTTGTCATAAATATCTTTCTCTGTCTTTAAACTTGTTCATGTTTTTGACATGAAATTTAAGTGTTTTTATATAATAAAATATTCAATCATTTCAAAAAAAAAGAATTAAGGTGTTAACTTGTAGTAATTAATGTTTTGCATGCTTATAAGTTCAGACTCAGAGAATCTGAATAGAAAAATGAGAATTTTCTGGGAAAACAGAAAATAATTTTTGTTAGGATAAAATGGCAAAACTGTACAATATAGAAGGGTGTTAGGGAAGCTAATAGAAATAAATAAAATATGAATACTCTTTGGAGTAAGAAAAGATGATTATAAACAAGTACTATTACTTAGGAATTAGGCTAGATGATAAATCTTTCAAGAAGATATGCAATTGAGCTTCAGATCAAAACAAAGCAAAGTTTCATGAGCAGAAAAGTTTGGAATGGGGGTTTTGGTGGACTGTTAAAAGGAAAAGGTGAAAGTGGCAGATTTAAGGAGTGAGTTTCTTCCTTTTAGCATTGGCCTCAGCCTTCTTTTTCATTGTCATCAGAAATCTAATCTGGTCAAAATCCGTACTCAGTTTAACTCCTGGGTCAGGCTCCTCAGCCAACTCTATAAAAATCTTCCGGTTCTGTTAGTGCTGTCCCCGGAGCCCTGCCTCTGCTTAGCTGGGTGCCTGGCAGTGCAGAAACTCTCTCCAGCTTCAGCGGAATGTATTTAACTCTCCTCTGTAGCATAA